>JANDEH010000008.1:46832880-48083258 GCA_024610705.1 Tetragnatha versicolor
TTTTTCCAAGTGTTTTTGTATGATTTTCTAGGTTTTAGGCAACAAAAGCAATTTTCCCTTATTCCCTGATTTTTTTTTGCTCAAAATAAAATTCCGTGACTTGAATTTCCTGACCCGTGGGGACTCTGTGACCAATATGATCCTTTTGACACCACAAAAAGCACCATAATACTTTTTGGTTTCACTGCTTATGATAGTTATTTCCTGTTATTAAAATCTAAAATATCATTAGGGGTCATCCATAAATTACGTGAGGCGTTTTTTCCAAAATCTGGACCCCCCTCCCCCCTTGGTGAGATTTAGTGAGATTTTGCTGGACCCCCCCTCCCCCCAAGTGAGATTTACCTACAAATTTTTAAAATAATTTGCAGTATCTTATCTGTTTCTCATACTTAAAAAAGGAAAATCGTATAATTTCTAACTTAAAAAGTTGACGTGAGATTTTAATCGACCCCCCTTCCCCCCTTGGTGAGATTTGGTGAGATTTTTCCAAACCCCTCCCCCCCTTTTTTGACCTCACGTAATTTATGGATGACCCCTTAGGGGTTCCGTGAAACTTAAACATTATCACAAGGATTCCATGACGGTGAAAAGGTTGGGAAACGCTTGCACTAGACACTCCTGTAGCGGAGGAAAACGTGTGTTACCCGTTCCACTTCCAACCGCATCTACTGCATCTGAGCCCTCGTATTTCTTCCCTCCGCTTGATAAGGATCTTAATCGCTTCTGCGACAATTTTCACTCCAGTGGGGGCAGACCCTTAAGAGGGGGGGTCCTCATTTAGAATCCGACAATCCCGCCGCCGCATCTGCGTCTATTCGCAGCGGCGCGGTTTGGCCGCATGCCGGGCGGGCGTTCACGGTCAAGGGCCGGCCCGTCTGGCCTTCCTTCATTCCCCCGTCTGCGGATCGATCCCAGCCTGCTTCGATCCGATGCATTATCGTTTGCTATGTTCTGGGCGAGATTAGTGGTATGCGGTGTTATGCGGGGTTAGTATGTGTGGACTTGGTTTATGGGAAGTTTAATATACGATAAAGTTGGAAATGGGGCCGGCTGGTGTGTTTGTTTTTAAACTTATAAGGAACACAGTGCAATGACCTGAGAAAGGAGCCGTTTAAATATTATGTAAGTACTTTAGGGGAGAGGGGGTTTTCTCTTTGCTTATTATCCTGACAAGGGAGAGAGGGTGTATGAATGATGCTTACGTAAGATGTTAATAACACTGCATTTTTGAAAATCTCTTGTTTTAAATCATTTTAAAATTAAACACAAAAAAATTTTACAAAAAAAATTGAAGTAGGAATAAATTTTTAAGGGTTTTGACTTTTTTTTGACGTAATTTCGAAGGGGTTGCGATTTGCTTATTTTTGCTGATAAGGAGGGTGTCAAAAATGACCAAAAACATAAACATGCTAACCTAATATTTGAACTCAAGGGGTTGTGCCTGCGAATGTGTGTGTGTGGCGTGGGCAAGAGTACTTCTTGGAAAAAAATATTTGAACGGCTTTAAAGCTATCGGGATTGCCGTTTTGTTTTTAAATTTTATCCGGCTGTGTTTTGTCGCGTCAATTATCATATTTTTGCCAAGCTGTGGCGATGTCATTTCCGTCCCGCGCCGAAAACGACCGAAAAGGCAGACTAACGCAGAATCCGGAGTCTAATTCAAATTTTTAAGAAACCACCAGTCGAAAGTATCATTTAAAATATCTTAAAAACATTAAATTATTACATCATTATTACATAAAAAATGCGATACTATTAATAACAATGCTATTGCTGTCGCATTTTAAGAAGATTTGTTAAGAGGAAAGCTTTGCATAGTTTATAAACATAATAATTGGAACTAATTTTTTAGCCCTCCCCCAACAACCCACATTTTATTGCTCCTGGTAACTTTTGTCCGTCCTCTAGCGTCTTAGGAACTTATTTGCGACCTCGACTTCACTTACTTACGTCATTCTGAATTGTCTTTGAGTTTGTAGTTACACCCCCATTGAAATTTGGTAGGATAGTTTCCGATTATCCTGTTTATGTTCCCTGGTTTTCGATTCAATTAACAAATTTTCAAAACAATAGAAACAGGAATTATTGTTCTGTGTTCGACACCCAGTGGTGCGCTCCCCTGCCGAAAGACGACCCTCGCAAAGAAGAGCGTTTTACAGGGATCGTCACCCCTCTCGGGGTTCATTAAGTCGTGCGGGGAAAACAACTTATACCGACGACGTGTTTCAACGGCTACGGTTTTTTCTTTTTTATTTGGGAAGAAAATGCGTTTCAAAACACTAGCGTGTTTCTTTTTCTATTTAAGGGTTTTGAATAAAGTAAAACGTAATTCCACTAAACGACAGGTCCGTATCCAAGGGTTTAGGCTTAGGGGTTCATTCCCTCCCCCCGAAATTTTAGCATTAATTTTTATACACTGTCTTTTTCCTTGAAAATGGTGTGTTTACAAAAAGGGTTCTTCTTCGGATGGAACCCAAAGGGTCTTAAAATGATTCAAAACACAACTTTTAGGTGTAAACATTCCAGAAACTTTCTGAGGGAGGACCCCCAAACCCCTCTCGAAATTTTAATATTGAGTTATTATAATTATGATTACACACCACTAAAAGAATAATTTTAAAAAAGAAATATGTACAAGTCAAAATTTTATGTGGTCGTTTAATTAAATGGAGGCCAATCTTCTTACAGCTAGGTGTGTAATATGTTTTGTGTTGAAGTATCATGATTTATATATTTCCACCATACAGACAGAGTCCATTTACATGGAAGGAAAGGAAAACACACCGAAATACAAAACACAAACACCAAATCAACAACAACAAAAAAAATACAAACACAGACACGGAAATTTATAGATTATTCATAAAATCAACTTTAATTTTCTAAAATTGTCAAAGAAGATGTCACTGTGATCCGGTAGACTATTAATGATTTTTCCGGAGACGTCACAATGCCATTCAGGATTATTAAATCAGTTATAATTATATTGATTGTTAAAAAGGCTACTCTTGTAATTAGTCTGAAAGAGCTCTCAACATTCCTCAAATAATGCAGAGTTTCTCTATTTTGACCCAAAAAGAAAAAACAGATATTTCTTCACAATACAGAAATTAACCGGCAACAGTGCTCTCCGTTATTTGAAAAAATAATTTTTAACAGTGTCCCTTCCACTCCTAAGCCCCCGAAATTACCGTTGGATCTGTGATGTACTACGCCACACGGCTACGGAGTAGCTAGTTTTAATTTCTTAAATTTTGTATTTTACATTTTACATTTCTGTTAAGAAGAATGCCTATGATTACTGCAAGAGATAAGTAATAAACTAATGTTATTTTAATGGCCATAAACACATCTGATTTCCACACGGGCTTTAACACAAATCCAATGGTAATGTCGGACGATTAGGTGTGAAAAGGTTAACCAATATTGTCAATATAGGTCAACATAGTGCTATAATAACCCCCTCTCTTTTCAATTACAGAACTATCCGGTAGCCACAAACTCCGCCGGGTGGGCATCGGCCTGCTGAAACTATGCGCCCTACTCTGCCTGCTGTGGATGTTCGTGTGCTCTCTGGACCTGCTGAGCACTTCCTTCCGTCTGGTGGGGGGCAAGCAGGCCGGGAAGGTGTTCAGGGAGAGTCAGCTGCTGCAGAACCCTGTCGTGGGGCTCATGATCGGGGTGCTGGCCACCGTGCTCGTGCAGAGCTCCTCCACTTCCACCTCTATTGTGGTCACCATGGTCGGCACTGGATGTGAGTATTGAGTGTGGTGTTTTCTGATGTGTTATCTTACCAGGCGCGGATCCAAGAGGGGGGGCTCTCTGGACAGTTGTCGCCCTTTGGACCCGAAAAGGTTCTCAAATTTAGTTAAAACCCTTCTTTTACAAGTGAAATTTCAAAATTTTTTCTGATGGGAGGACCCCTATACCCCCCAGCGGGGTTATTGGGTGATCACAAAGTACCACAAGGGGATCTTGATTGATACTTCTTTGAAAAGTAACCCCTCCTTGAAGCCCTGCTGGATCCGCGCCTGTAGCTTACAAGGAAACGTTTCCCAGGTTAAAATCACAAAAATGGACGAAAATTTTACAGGAATAAGATGACTCAAAACACTGACTGAAAATTTACTGCGCGATTTCATTAGGAGAGGAGTTAATTATTTTTGACAATTGGGGTTCTGAGTTGCCGAACCCATTCAGTTAATACGTGGGGTGCATTTAGTAAACCCTTTTTTTAGAAAACGTGGCCATTTCATTTAAGAATTTGGGCGTTTCTCTGTATTTCTGCGCCTAGTAGGGTTGCATTTGGCCTTAAAAATGGTGATTTAAGAATTATTTACAGCTTTCTTACTGTAATTTCGCAGCTATTTTTTCACAGTAAGTGTTTTGAGTCATTTACTAACCGCTGTAAAATTTTTGACCATTTCTGTGAGTTAAGCGGGAACGTTTCCTTGTTAGAGGTTGTCTTACTGTACACTTACGGCCGTATTCACCGCTAATCTGACATACGGTTAACCGGCAGTCAATTCTGATTGGCAGATAATTAGTTTTCCTTCTTTAATTAAGCCAATCTGAAGTTTGACGGCCCGTTAACAACCGGTCAGGTTAGCAGTGAACTCGGCAGTTACAATTTCTCTTTTTTGTACCTGATTGGTTGATTGGTTTTTGTCGGCAAAATAAGTATCCGCGAGGCCTATTTTACACTTATCATTGAGTATTAATTTTATAAATTTATCATTTTAAAAAATTCGATCAAGTTTTATAGAAATACCTCGCACATCAAAGCTTTATAAAAGTGCATTTCCATTAATGAATTACAGTTTCCCATTTTAGGGCCAACACTTAACAATTTTTTTTTCTAAATAAGAGATAAACTTAACTAAATCTATTAGCTAAACTAATATTTTCCAAAGCATGGTGATATTATTCCCTTTTACATTTACCTTTCTATTTTTCTATTTAGTGTTTCAAAAACAATTTAGTCTCCGTGACTCAGAATGTTTAAGAAACACTGGACTAGGTATGCTACGGTTCCACTCGAACAGTTCCATGGAACCTAATCCCAGCGTGGAACCGTTGGAACTGATGTTTCCACTAAGAACCGCTAAACGGTTCCACCCTGAGAGAGATAAAATTCGATGGCGAATCCAAATTTATCCACAACCCAACCTAAAATTGAACGAGAACGCACTCAACCAACAAGCCAAGCTCCAAGCTGGTTGTCACAGTTGTGTAGAAGTAAATCAGCCATTGGTCAGATTTAAAAAAATCATGATGAGCAATGTTATCCCAGGTTCTTGGCATCATGATGTTTGGATTTTTCAGTGATAAAAGATATGCTCAGAGCCATCAGGAACAGTATGCCCTCCCGAAAGTTCTAGTTGACCCCTCAGTTTCTACCTTCTGAATACGCCCATAAAATCAGCTTTTATTTCAAAATTTTCGTCAGACTTATGATCTTTCTTGATTATTCAGGAACTAAGGTAAATGTGGGTATAGTGGACAATGTACCAATAGTGGACACATAGCTGATTAATTTTAAATAAAACGAGTTAGAGGCATCAAACAGCGTCAAAATTCATAGGCATAGTAGATTGTACAATCAGGTAAGCTGGTAAATTATCACCGATACCACAGATCAGCATAGGAAGGATATTTAAATATTTGAAAATAACAACATCGGTCGAGTGACTGAAATTTGATTTTGCTTATTGAATCGCGTAAGGAAGCGGGTATTTTAATACTGATTTTTTTGTACTTATTACCGTTTGATTGACTTTTAAATTTATATAAAGATAAAGAAGAGTGTATAAAATGATAATAAATAAAATTTATTTGAAAATTTTGACTTTACGAGGATTTATGGGGGTGGCCACTATACCAACACAAAATCTTAGATTTTCCAATAGTGGCCACTGCAATGGCTTCTAATAGAAACTTAAATAACATTGAATTTTGATCAGATTTTCTTCATTAACTGTTGACTGTGCTTTAAAATGAGTGTTAAATAAATTTGGTTTCATTCTGGCTTCGGGAACCAATGTTTCTAAGGCAATGAATTACATACTAAATTCCTCTCAAATCAGCTACAGCGTAGACTTTGGGCCGAAAACTATCAATTTTTTTAAATAAAGCTAATTTAATTGAATCTAAAATACATTTCGTTGGAAAGGAAGATTTAATTAGAACTAGACGACTATACCAAGAAAAACCCCTCAATTTCATGCATAAACCCCTCATATAGGCAGAAAATGACAGGTGTCCACTATTGATGCAAGAGGTGTCCACCATAGAAGCAACAGCGCTTCATCTATGTGGCCACTATAGATGCAATTTGGAGTACTTTTAAAAAATTAATTAAAAATACTTTGCCCAATCTAATTAAAGTTTTTAATGGTAAAATCGAAAGAAGAAGATCCAATTAACCTAAAAATAGGATGATAACCGTTTCCAAGCAAATATGTTGGTATTTATTAAGAATTTAAGCAAAAATTTTCCTTAAAGTGTCCACTATACCCACATTTACCTTATTCAAAAGATTGGCCTCTTTTTATAGAAAAGTCGGTTCTTTAGAATTAATTCCACTGTAATGTCTTCCCGAATATATAGAGGCACTGTCTAAATCCACGAAAGTATCAACTCAACTCTAACGAATTTCGCTATTAAATCCTATGGCACTGTCTACAGAGCCTGTATACTAGAGAGAGGCGACAACTCAGTATAGCGCGCGCAGATCGGTAAACAGGTTTTCTGTTCGCCACAGGCGGAGTTAGGTTTCCCTCCATAGGATTAGCATGGGACGCTAGACAAGCGGCATGATACAGTTTGGACAGAATTCGATGCGCAAAGACGCTTTTAAGTGAGTTGTCGCCTCTCTCTCGTATACAGGCTCTCTAGCACTGTCTAGCTCGCTAATACTTTAGCATGGGTCAACTTTCGTGGATTTAGACACTTCGATAAATAAAATCTTGATAAACAGACGCACGGACTCATCCAGACGTATCACTTTTATTGTTCATTTTAGAGGAATCGTCAAAAGTGAAAAGGTGTGAATTTGCGTTTCACTCCTTCACTTTTCTATGCAAACCAGCGATTCACAGGAGTGAATCACTCAGGATGAAGAAGAGTGAAAGTGAATTGGTGTGAATGAGCCTTATAACCTTCTCTCGTTTGCAGTGCTGACTGTGAGGCACGCCGTTCCAATCGTGATGGGCGCCAACATCGGCACCTCGGTGACCAACACGGTGGTGTCGCTGGGACAGGTGTCGGACCGTCGAGAGTTCCGCAGGGCCTTCGCTGCCGCCACCATCCACGACATGTTCAACTGGCTGGCCGTCATCACTCTCCTTCCACTAGAAGTCTTCACCGGTACTCACTTTATTTAGATTTTTCATAAGATACGTTACTTTACTCAGTTCATTTAGAATTGGGGCCTGAAAAATAGTGCTTTCCCCCCCTCGCCAAAATCCTAACCATAGCTACGCTCTTCGCGCAGCCTCAGAGACCGATTCTATTTTTCTACTGCAATTGAGGCTGGCTTGAAAATATAAGGCGCGTCTTGGAGAGATGATTATACGAGGGTTGTTTTTTAATTAACTTCCGTTTTTCTCTTGAAAAAAAAGTAGTAGGAATTTCGAAACAATTTGGTTGCTGGTAGTTAGATACATCCTTCAGGTTCAATTTGCCACCTTACTGAATAAAATCGGACATTTTTTCTATTTTTTATCGATTTTACAAGCGCGCTCCTCGAACTATTTTCCCGCCAACCCATAGAGAATTCGGCTTTTTTTTCTCCCTTCGCTCCGTCCGCGATCACCTGCCCACCCATTGTTTAATGTTAATGCCTGCTCGCGGACGGAGCGAAGGAAGAAAAAAAAGCCGAATTCTCTATGGGTTGGCGGGAAAATTGTTCGAGGAGCGCGCTTGTAAAATCGATAAAAAATAGAAAAAATGTCCCATTTTATTCAGTAAGGTGGCAAATTGAACCTGAAGGATGTATCTAACTACCAGCACAAAAATTGTTTCGAAATTCCTACTACTTTTTTTTCAAGAGAAAAACGGAAGTTAATTAAAAAACAACCCTCGTATGTATTTTACCGGTGTACGGAAGTTAAGTGTGAAAAAAGCAGTGAGCTTTCTTCGTAGCTTTGATGTTGATAGTTGCCATGGTTACTGATTAGGTGGTTGGGGAAGGAAATATTTTCAGGAGCCTGTTCAAAATGAATAGTGTATAAATGTATACAGGGTGGTCATAAAATAACGTTCCTGCCTTAAAAAACTATCTACAGACGAAACTATTGAGCTCAAAAAATCTGTAATTTTAAAGAGGGCATTTTTAAGGGATGGGAATTTTTTTCAAACAAAAAAATAGTAAATTAGTTAATTTAATTTTTTGCCTTGGATTTCGGAAGGTGACCATAAGTCTAGAAAGTAAATGTTAGTTAAAATTATTACATCAGACACTTAAGAAAAAAGAGATTATAAGGCTAAGCGCGCACTAAGAGACTTCTGTCTCGGCGACTTAAAACACTAGTCACTCGAGAGCAATGCATTTCTATGAGGAAATTCTTGGCCTAGTGATCTTGGTCTCGTCGCCATGTGCGCGCACTCTAGCTTCTTGCAATAGCCAGGGAAGCAATTTTGTCTTTGTCTCCGAGAGCAATTTTGTCTTTGTCTCCTAGTGCGCGCTTAGCCTAACAATCCCTTATCCTCAACAAAAAATCACGCAAAAGATCACGTGACCCTTTTACTATCTTTGGTTCAACAGTAGTTAAGATTATCTGAGGTTGTAGTAATTGTTATTTTCTATTCAGGAATCTTTAACAGAATTATATACCCCTCAGAACGTGTTTTACAAACGATTTTTTATGTTCTAGGATTCCTTGAGAAGACGACTGGTGCTATAATGGCATCGGGATCCTGGCAGCACGTGGAAGGTGCTCAGAAACAAGCCTTTCTGCAGAAGATAACAAAGCCATTTACCACCTTAATAGTACAGGTTGGTACTTTATGATACTATCTTCATTCTTTTTTGGTAACGCTCTTTAAATAGGAAAAAGTTTAAAGGGTACATTAGCAAGTGGAATATTAATTTCTTCACTAATTTTAGTAACTTTTATGTCCAGACAAACGCTACACCGTTTCTACATAACATGATTTTATATTTTGGGATTTACAGTCAGTTAGTAATTTTGATTCTTTACAGAAATAATCTTTAATGCAAGCACTGATTGTTCTGTAATTTTAATGTATTTTGGTATTTTGAAAGTTATTTACTCAGGGTGTCCTAAGGATAAGTGTCCAGGCCCTTTTTAACTTTTGAGCCATTTTAATCATAAAAGTGGTCTAGTAAAGTGGCCATGGGCCATCCAATGCGATAACTTTCAGCGCCCCTTAGAGTCATGCATTTATGGTTAGAGTAATACATTTTGTGTATAGAAATGGCTTAAAAAGAACCCCTAAAACGTACTCTCAATTAAGTTGATTTTTCAAGTTTTTTATTTCCTGAAACACTCCTCATTACGAAAAAATAAGAGAAATAAAAAATGGAAAAATTTTGTATAAAAACGGGGCAAAATTCGCAGATATCTTATTTGTTTACTAATGAACTATCCAAAACCTAGTTTCTATATAAATTGGAAGCAATACCTACTTTATTAAGGTCGTTATTCTCTTTTAATAAGTATCTGGTCAAGGACAATCTTCAAACGATAAACAATCTCATTTATTCTAAAATCTTTTATTCTTTTCGCCCCCTCCTTACTCCAAACTTAATGCCCTCTATGGAGGGAAATTATTTGTTGTTGCATTTTAAGCGGTATCATAATTTCTCTGTCACTGTAACCGTCCCCAAGTTATGTCATTGGTGCACAGCCATTGAGTGCCCATTAGTTCCTACCACTGCAGCCATTAGTTTCCTTTAGTCTGGCTTCGTTCCAGTGGGTTCTTTAGATGGAAGATTTCTTGGATTTTCTCCATTATTTCAATAACTCTCGTGTGTTTGGATTTCGAGTGTGCTTATTAAATAAGTTATTAGGTGCATGAGCAGAAATGATTTTTCTCATTGTGTCGACATTGCATTTTGTTTGTTTATTTCCAGAAGAAATATTAAATTTTGACTTGTTGGCTTGACTGTTCTGTTTATTTGTGTAAGGCAAAAACAGTTTCATGGTTTCTTTTATGAAATAACAAGTAGTAGTTTTAATATAACATTAACTAGCGTAAATTTAAATATGTAAGTTTCGTATACAAAATGAACGTACCACTATGCAATTAAATGCACTGCAACTTGTGGATAGCTCGAACGTCTTCATTTCGTGACTTATTTCTAAGTCATAGATAATTTTAAGACCCATGAACTTTATATGTAAATGAAATTTACTTTCTTAATTCGAAGTTTTGACTAGCTACTTTTTAGGACCCCTTCAGTTCTAAATAAGGAAGTTGCATGTGTCAGATTTTCAAAAACAAACAAGTGTTCCGTATGATTTTTTGTATGGTAAAATGAAATATATAGTCAATTTTTCAAAAAAAAATTTACAGGTAATTAAATATTTTTATTTAAAAATCGAGAAAAAAAACACGTGACTGAAAACGCTTATTGTTTAAAGATGCCAACAATCATACCATCAACTTCATTGCTTTCCAACAATGTTTATCATATGATGACGTCAACCTACGATGATCCCAGACTCTTGAAGTTTTCACGCGCTTTTAAAAAGTGGATTTTTGTTAATTTTTTTGGCAATCCAAAAATTTCTCGATCGGCCTCAAATTTTGGGTAGTTGTTTATTTTTGCAAGAAGAATCGATTAAAATAATTTTAAAAAATCATGCAACTTCCTCATTAACGAAGCTGCATTGTTAAAAAAATAACATCCAGTAAAATATTTTGATGCCCAAAACATAAACAAGATAAATATTATGTAGTAAAATGTTTTACTCAAAATGCAAAAATTAACTAAAATACTTTATTCTTTTCCATGTTGTAAGCCATTAATTCGGTCATTGTATTCCAGTATAATTCTGGTGCCTTTCATTAATAATAATGACCGATCACATAAGCACGGCTACGCTTATTCTAAATAAGTTTCTATAAATTTCGTCAAAACTACCTCAGAATACCGAGAAAACCTAGACATATCATTTGACCCTGAAACCCAAGTGTATCAAATCAATGATAAAATGACCAGTTCTCTGATGGCAGAATCGGGAGAGAAACAAAAAAGTACATTCCGTCCATTTTGTGGACATTAATCAAATCAGAATAGAGCCATTCCAAAAATTTTGCCAACAGCAAAAAAGTACCGATCGTCCCTGAACCCATACATCTTTGCTTCTAAATCTGTCCGTTTTATCGATTGGACTTTTTAATCAACTCGAAATTAATGGAGTTCCCTCTGAGCATTCTTTCATTTAAAATCAAAGATGATGGGATTCGTATGTGTTGGAGAATAGATGAATAGGTTTAATTATAATATAGGCGTGATATAGATCATAATATATTATAAGAAAGTATGCCATATTCTAAAATACAAAATGATAGGATAGAGTTGTTCGATTGGTTAATTAATGTTTAGTTAAGCACTGTTTTTCTGTCAGTAGCTATGTGTAATGTGTATTTAAGATTGCCTGTGAGACATCTATTGAGAGGGAAGTATTCTTAAATTCTGAATTGAGAAAGTTTGGTCACCCGATGTTTTACTATTCATTTTCGAAATTGGTTTCTATTTGTATGGAATTATCTTGGAAGTTGTGATGCGATTCTATAGCTTATTAGATTTCCATGGTCTTTTTAAGACAGACTAGAAGTCAATAAAGGCATCGGAACAAAAGTTACTTAGAAATTTATGCTATACTAGAGGTATATGTAGGTCTAAACTGTTATGTTCCAATGAAAGACATTAAATGTTTTTAATCTCTGTCTATCAAACATCATTTTCCATACAGCGGATCGTACCGTTTTCAAGAGATTTTGTGGTATGTTTTTATGGGATCAAATTCAAGATTAATTTACTGTACTGCTCATTTTCATACGGAATATCTAAACAAAAAATTATTGCTTATCCAGTGAAATAAAAAATATACCCCAGAATTATATTGGAATTACTTATACTTCGGAAATTACTGGAAAGGAATATCTTCTGATAACTAACAATCCTAAGAATATATTTATTCAAATACAAGATTCTGTTAAGAAATAATGCCAAAATAAACATAATATTCTCGCATTTTGAACCAGTATAGTATGGGTTGTTCACTGTAAAAAATAAGGAACGTTACACAATTAAGTGTTGGAAGGAAATTATCACCATAGTCCTAATGGTATCTCCCTCCGAGTCTGGGTGAGAGGTCCCTCCGTGTCGCAGTGTAACGTCTCTCAATGATATGGTGGGAATTTCTCTCCACCACTTTATTGTGTAACGTTCCTTATTTTTTTACAGGGTTCACTATTTCCCCATTACCAAATCGCCTCTCTGACCATAATCCAATCCTTTTGAATAGAAAGAAATAAGCGCCTCATTTTAACATTCCCTATCTTTCGTGTCATCTGATGATTTTTGTTTTCAAAATCCATCTTCTTTTCACTCTAATTATAATGCCAACCAGTATGATCAGCTGCGGCATAATTGTAAATGCGGAAAAAGACGGACATTATTATTGTCCATCAGTGTATGGCAGTGAATCAATAGAGCAGTGGGTCTGTGTGTGACGTTTTTGCCTCGCAGCACGCCAAGTCTTGTCATTAGCCGGGAGAACGAACAGAAGCGTGCCAGTCCAGTGTCGCAAGTCAATCACGATAAGTCAATTTGCCGTGACATTGTAGCGAGCACTGACATGGAATCGAGTTGTATAAATAACTTGAAGAATTGCCATCGATGAGTTTTATGTCTTTATCTCGGCAATTATGGTTGAAGATTCTCTCAGTTTTGTAGGGAAATCTCAAAGTGGGTATTAAAATAAATATAAACCAAAAGACACTTAGGTCTGCTTTTGAAAGAATTGGGGTTTATTGCAGTGTAGTAGTTTGTTAGTTTCTACCTAGGAAAAAATTTTTCATAACAGTAAATTCAGTGATATTTTTTATTTGATATTTTAGGTTATCAATTTATTTTTGAATTCACTTGAAATTTGAATGCTTATTAGTTTTAAGATTTTAATATAATGGTTTATTACAAAAGAATTAACGTTTAACTCATACGGTAATCTTTTAATTCATAATACATAATTGAATATATTCTGAAACGGTGAATGCAGCTTTATCGTACTCATCTACACTATAGGTTCGTCCATCGACCATGCCTTGTCTAATGTTTTTATAAATATTATTTTTTTAAAATTTTACTGTTCGAAAAAGATCGCAAATTTATAAGTTTTTTAGTGTTTTCGTATTGTTTTGCTCTAATTTAATCTTAAAAAAAAGACAAATTTCAATTCAAAAATCAAAGAAACATGCAAATTTTCTAATTTTTTCTTTTTTTAGGCATGAAAAAAGACTATTTTCACATGCTTATATCTTTTTGAATACAATAACATTTTCATGAAACAATTTCAGCACGTTTTTCATGATATAGAAAAAAAAATTTTAATGAAGTTTTCTTTCTATATCTCCTTTAGTTTTTTTAAAAAAATTTAACCTTCTTTCACCACTAGGGGAGGTTGTAAGCCGTCTCACTTCCTTGACCCTAAGGAACGTTGGTAAAAAAAAGACTTAAAACGGACTTTTGAGAAACCCTGTATAACTTGTTTAATGTAACATGGTTCCAAAGCTCGATCATATGCATGAACCAGTAATAACAAAGAATCAGTAATCTTCACTTCACCCCTCTCAAAAAATTCCACCTGTCACACGCGCCACCATATTTCACATATAAATTGAACTGTTGAATAACTCATTTCCGCATACTTGTATTCTGTTGTTGCATAGATGTTGTTTCCTCCTCAAAATCGAACTAACTCAATGGTGCGTTTTCAGCTGGACAAGAAACTGCTGGAAAGAATGGCCGTCGGTCAGGCAAACGAAACGGAAGACATGTCCTTGCTCAAAAAGTGCTTCAACAATGGAACGGAGCATCCCTGTGAGTATATTAAACCCATTCAAGCGTCAACGACAGCGGTTGAGTGGCTTTTCGATTATTATGCATGTGTTGACAATGATGGAACATCACGTTGTTTGGCGCTGTTGTGAAACACTGTTGTTGCATTCACGTTGTGTGAATGGAAGTTTTTTGTTTGGATGGGGATAGTTAGGTGTTGTAAATGCGTTGGAATTTTCCTATTTAACATTCATTCATTTGCAACTTGTACAATGGAACTTTATTCATTTGAGGTGAATTATTATGTATTGTGAAATCGGCCTTTATTAAAGAGATGTTAGTGTATCATGAGTATTAAGTAAAAAGCTGTTTATAAAATTTCTAGAATTGGCCTTTTTGAGACCTAGTTACCTACCTAGTTAACGACCTAGGTACTCCCTCAAGTATTCCCCTTGTTTTTTTAGCTCCATGTAAAAAATATGTTTTCCAAGCAGCTACAATATAAACCTAACTTGTTTTTACCAACAACTTCTCGAAATCATGGGAAGAAATGCTACTCATTGGCCCATTTAAATTTCCTTATGGAAGTATTGAACCAATACTAGAGATCCTACTTCTTGTAAATGAGAAGCATATTAGTTACAGCTGTACTCACCACTAATTTGACCTGAGGTTAACCTGGATTCGAGCTTTTTAGACATCCCTGATTGGCTTAAAACTTGTTCCCCTTTTCAAACTACCAATCAGAAGTTTGGAATCCAGTTTAATCTTAGGTTAGGCTAAGCGCGCTCTAGATACTTTTGTCACGGCGACTATAACACTATAGGTCACTCGAGAGCAATGCATCTCTATGGCGAGATTCTTGGCAATCGGCCAAGAGTCTCGTCGCCTAATGCGCGCGCTCTAGCTTCTTGCAATAGCCAGGGTGATAATTCTGTCTCAGTCACCGTGACAAAAGTCTCTAATGTGCGCTTAGCCTTAGGTTAGTGATGAATATAACTGTAAATCTAGATCTTTTCTCCACAACTCATCCCCCCTTCTCTCCCACAGGCGGCTACCTCTTCGAAAAGATCCCTGTGTCGGACTCCATCCTAGGCATCGGACTTCTAGTGGTCTCCCTCGTGCTCCTCTGCTCCTGCCTTGTAATGCTAGTGAAGCTCCTGCACTCCATGCTAGGCGGCCCCATCGCCTCTCTTCTGCGCCGAGCCATCAACGTCGAACCCCCCTTCCCTTACAGCCTCTTCACGGGCTACGTCGCCATGGCAATGGGATGCGTGCTGACAGTCATCGTGCAGAGCAGCTCCGTCTTCACCTCTGCCCTCACCCCCTTGGCGGGAGTTGGGATCGTCTCCCTGGAGCGCATGTATCCGTTGACTCTGGGGGCGAACATCGGCACCACCACTACGGGGTTGCTGGCGGCTTTCGCCGCTCCCCCGGCTAACCTCAAGCACACCCTCCAGATTGCCTTCTGCCACCTGTTCTTCAACCTGGCAGGGATCATTCTCTACTACCCTATCCCCGCCACCAGGTTGCCCATACCTCTGGCGAAGATGCTCGGCTCGATCACCTCCCAGTACAGGTGATGTATAATTATATGTTATGTTAGAAGTGCGGAGTGGAGAGTGCGTCCCCAGAGCACATTCTCGCTTGTCTTCGCATACCTAAGGAGACTTTTGCGACGGAACCTTTGCTTGCCCTGGATTTTTTAAGAGTGTATGGACTCATGGATCATGTCTAGCTGCCGCTAGACAGTGTGGGGATTAGAAACAACAACAACAACATGTTATGTTAGTGATTTTTGTCAGAGATTCTCAAACTTTTCAACATTGAAAATTAAACAAACTAGAACGCTACCTAGAAAATTAAAAAGAAAGATTTGAACATGATCTTATCAAATTGTTTGATTGTTGGAGCAATAATGACCTCCACAATAAGATGGGGTTTATAGATCCTCCCCCAGAGAGATTTTTGGAATTCGGCTGTTAAAAACAGGGTTTCAACTCGTGTTTTTGTAATCTGGGATGACCCTCTACTTTTATTGTTTAAGGACTTTGGGGTACGGGAACCCATGTTTTAAGATACGGGTCCTCTCAGAAAAGTCCTCTGTGTTGTGCCGGAAGATATGTTCCCCCTGATGAGAGGGTCTTCCGGTACACTTTTAATTTTAATTCTAGTATCGATTTTCGTTCTTTCGTATTATCCCGTCAACCCAATTTTTAGTACCCAATTTTTGAATACTATCTAAAATGTTTTTTCTGTGTCCTGAACAGGTGGTTCTCCATCCTGTACCTCCTGGTCATGTTCCTGTTGCTGCCATTGGCGGTTTTTTCCCTCAGCATGGCGGGTCCTGTGGCATTCGCCGCCGTCGGCGGCCCCATAGTCCTCTTCGTGACCGTGATAGTCTTCATCAACGTTCTTCAGCACAAGCGGGCGTCGCTGCTGCCGCTGAAGCTGCGCGACTGGAGCTTCCTTCCCATGTGGATGCACTCCTTGGACCCTCTGGACCGGCTGGTGACTCGCTACTGCCTCTGCTGCTGCAAGTCGCTGCAGGACGGTAGGCGGGACGCGCCCGCCCTCGGGATGATTCCCAACCAATCGCAGATGAACATCCTCCAGCCTTGCTCCACCTCCTCGTCGGTGCTCACGCTGAATTCCACCTGCGGCACCGAGTACCACACCATGAACGGCTTCGAGAACTGCGCTTTCGGCCAGATGCCGCCCAAGAGCAGGAAGCCCTCGGGCAACAACAACAACAATACCATCGACAAGTGGGACTTCGGGGGCACGACCACCTCGCTGTGATGACCAAAGGATTGGTAAATCAGAAGAATCCGGGCCACAGAGTACCACAACAGAGAGTCCATGGCCAAGCAGCACAAACTTCTGAAATTTGTCCGATTTTTGTCATGGCCGAATTTCGTTTACTCCTTGTACTAAGGTGGCCATAGGCAATTATAGAAAACGGAAAAGAGCACAGGGTATGCCTTGTGATAGGGGGCGCTGGGATCGCTTCAAACTCATGCCTGCGTTGTCAACGTACGGTTTAACTGCAAAAGTCTCAGATCCTATAGCTCCGCCCCTTTACCTCTGTAGCCAATGAAAAACACTTGCAACAGAAAGAGTTATGACACAGTTTCAGGCAAGGTCTCTTTCATTGGCTACAGAGGTTAAGGGGCGGAGCTATAGGATCTGAGATTTTTACAGTTTTACTGTACGTGCCTTGTAACGTTACGAGAGGCGGAGAAATAGAATCCCAATCATCTAATACCCTTCCGAAAGTGACAGATTGAATGAACACGTCACAGCCAATCACAACCGTGATCTCCAAATTGAACTGCTGTTAATCATAGATTTTTGCAGTGCTGTCCTCTATCATACGATGGCATTTGAAAATATAGTTTCGGACCCTCTGTTAGGCTTTTCATCTGTGGTCTGGGCGACATTTTTGGCGAAATATGGTGTTGCCAATGCCATTTATTGGCGAGTAAGCAATTCCCCAAGAACTAGGTTGTCATCAGAATCCACTATTTTATCGCCATTTTTGTCGCAGGCCCGGATTCTTCGGATGACCCAATGGATTTTGCGAACTGAACCCCTGGCTCGGATCAAAGCTGTGATTATTATTGACGAACTATCGCGGTGGTTCGTATCGTAAAGAGACTAATCCCTCCTCGTAAAGCAAGTCTTCAAATAATATGCGTCTTGGTCTCTATCCGTTCTTCTCTATCTCCTTAATTCATAGTGGAAGAACAGCCTCTTTCTGTGATGATTTTTCCGAATCGTGGAGATCATAAATGCATCGAATCACTCGTTTATCTCGATGTCTGGGTGTTCTTAAAAGCATTAACATCACCAATATTAGTGGGGAGCAACCAAAGCCTGTGATGATTCAATTCCTGAAGGAGACCGTGGGGTGAATCCTTCCGTTTTAAAGAAGAAAAAAACTTTTTGATTCTAAGAAGGAGGAACTTGAGAGAAGTATGTCTTGGTCTCTAGCTTTATGGACTTTGAAAGACTTATTTTTTAACTTTATTATTCGTGTTGTTACTTATTATAAGGCACGCAGATGCAACCATTTGCTTTAGATGAAAGTTGGTAAAAATTCACGAGATTGCTTTAAAAAAAAGTCACTTACTGCTGTTTCAAGTTTTTACATCGCATTCCAATCTAAGGAGCAAAGGTTTTTTTAATTGGCTTAACCTGTAAGTTTTGATAATTTTACAGTAGAAAATCAAACAGTAGCAAAAGAACTAATAAAACCAGTCATTGTAATATTAATAAATAACCTGTTACTATTGAAATAGAAGCTCATTCCTGAATATAACAATTTTCTATTTCAATTCTCAAACATTTAAAATGTATCAAAAACTATCAATTAAATTGACTCAGGTTGACTGGCATACTAAAATAGTTTTTATAAACCCCTAAACGGCAGCTAAACCTTGACTAACAATCATTACATAAATTCTTCTTTTGCATATATTTGACAATAGCTTGAACATTTAAAGCTTTAAGCGTAATTATCACCTATCGCATACTTCCAGAGTTGCTTCTGCGTGCAGGATTCATTGAACTTGATGGTGAACTGATGGTGCTATCCCAGATAATATGCTTTTTAACTGGACATTTTATGCTGATCTTTGAATTTTAAAATACCAGAGATACTATTTCTGGAAATTCAGTTGTCCTCATTGAAAAACTTAAGCTTGTGTGGGGTATTTTTTTGCATTAAGAGCAGGACGATTTTCAGTACGTCATAAATCGATTTAATTTATTTTTAGTGACATGATGTGGAAGCACTAATTTATTATGCTGTGCTTAAATTTAATTCGTTTTATGAAGATTAAAGTAATTATTTATTTTTAAGTTATAATCCTGCAGTAAAGAATATATTTCAGGTAACATAGGTTTTAATTTCTTCAACCATATGCTTTTTACTCGAATTTATCATTAGAAGACAATGTTACTGAAGAATCTCCGATAAAGAATTTAGTTACTCCTAGCGATTGTAGTAAAACGTAAGCGTCCTGTTTGAATGCTTCAATGAAAAGGGACACCTCGGTTGACCATTCAGTTCAAAGAATCATCATATTTCCCAAATCTTCAGCTGTTTGAGCAAGTGCCTGGTCTCATTCCGACCGTGCAAGAAAGTAGAGCCGCGCTGCTGAAGATTTTCGGGACAGCTACCTCCTTATTAACAAAAAGGTGGGTGGCGTATGGAAGAACATCAGCTACACAAATTAATGTGTCTGACTGAGTTCGGACCACCATGTTTTCATTCCATGTTGCAGCGTTTCCCAAACTTGACGTAGTAAGCCTATGGTGAAGTGTAGCACTTACGGTGGGTTTACATGGCTCGGTATACGCGACGAGATTGTAGCAACTCTTGGAAAATGTCCTATTGCTAATGACGTACTTACTAAGTAGTAGCGCCAAGAACCAATGGAAAGGCCAGATTCTTCCACCGCTCACGTCGTTGCGGAGATGCTACGGTCGCGTCGCTTTGCCAAGCCATATAAATCCACCCACTTCACTGTGGACAGACTACACGTTGCAAACTTGTCTCAGGATTTCATTGCAAGGTGCTTATTTACGCATGGTTGTGTGTATAACTAAATCATTTTCAATCATTCCTTTGATTTTTTAATGCTATGAATGGTGGGAATAACATAGTAAACTGGTGTTTGCTTTAATTTTAACTAAAAGTTTTAAGCTTTTAGTATTTATATTTGGCAAAAATGTAAAGGTGGCCAAATTGTAGCCAAATTTCTGTGTTTTTCGCTGGTAGAAAAACCGTTGACCATTTCTTTGTGTAAAAATACACTTTTCTGACCAATTCTGAATGTTTTTCTTCTAAATGATTTTGTTAACTATTTTGTGTAACTTAAAGTATATTCATTTGATGTAGTGATTGGTTTGCAGTAATAAGCAAAAATTAATTTGAATGCATTAACTATTTTTATATGTGATGTCTCCTCTTTTTTATGTGGTACAAAATATTTTGATTTGTCTCTGAAGTTTGCATTGAAGTTGAAAATTTTTTTTGCATAGATTCATTTCATCATAGACTGATTGGGAAACGCTGCTCCAAACGAACTTTTAGCTGGTTGTACAAAATGTGGTTCTGTATTATAAAAAAAATTGAGATAGTTATTTTTTAAAAAAGGGTAATTTTTTTTTCAAAAGGATTTCGGTAATTCCGCTGAAGTCGACGAGCGACGAAGGCATTGAAGGGAATCGAAGCTTGAAAAAAAAACAATTAACTTTTTTTCGTTACTTAATATTCTTTGCAAACGACATTTCAAGACCGAAGCATTATCATTGGAGAGTTCTACTGATATCTCAAGTGCAAACGGACTTTACGTTCTAGTGTAACGAAGATATATCGTTGATTGTTCCTGCTCTAAAGCAATTTTTTATGGATTTTTGGAGGAAGATATTAACAGTTCTAAGTATTTTATATAAGGCATTGCGTATATAGTCACAATAGATGGAAATTAAAAGCTCCATTCCTGTATCTGACTTGCACCACTTTACATCTCAACGCAGCAGAATTTTATCCTTTCGACCAAGATAATTACTTTTATTCTATTCTTGTAACTTGCAGGGAAGGTCAGTGCTGAAAAATAATGTTAAACTTGGCTTACATCCACATATCTCTGTGCCAATAGTTTCCAAGAAAACTCTTAATAGGATATTATAGCAATAAGACTCGATTATAAGTATATCTTTAAAGAATATTTAAACATACTTTTTTCGCATGGCTGAAATATATCAAGGCTAACTATTGTGTTTTTTATCGAATATTTATCCTTTTAAAAGTTTTAAATGTTTCCCTACTCTTTGCAAAATAGTCTTCCATACCTACCTGTCGCTCCTCGACTTCTCAAACCCCCTAACTGCAAACTAGGTGACTAGGGACACATTTGAAAAAAAACTGTATTTTTAATGAAAAGTAGCAAAATAACGCATTAAAATGTGTTACTTTGTGAGCTTTACATTAGAAGCGAAACTCCTCATGATGACAGTATGTTTCAAGAAAAAGGATGTTCAAGACAAACTGTTACTTGAAACAATATAATTCTGTTATTTAACGCTTATTCCATTAATCAACAAAGTAGAAAATAACGTTGACTCGTTTTAAAGTTTAAAAATGTCCTTTGCTGTGAGTCATATAAGCAAATTTCCAAACCTAGTAAGAACATAAACCACATAGCAAGCTTCATCGATAAGGTTGTGATCTCATATTCATGTGAGTGCTCCCAATGTATCAGAAAAATAAAAGGATACACAGTGGATATGCTTTTTAGAAAAAAGAACTTAGAGCTTGCTATTATATCTTAACTTATTTGTTAAATGTACTTTTAAAACCTCACTATTGTACTTTTCGGGTGCCATGTTTACCAGGTAGACAATCCATTTTGTGTAGATCATTCCTTACATTGTCTTTCATACAAACGGTGGAGAATTTCAAAAGTTTGTGAACATTTGGTGGCAGCAGTCTCGGATATGTCTACCTTTCGAGAACTGTACACTTATGGAAGCTGTTTTGAATGTAAAGTTCCAAATGGCAGATCCGTTTGAAGATGCTGTTTTAGTTTTTAAGAATTGTTCTGATGGTTTTTAATTTATTTAAAAATTTGAGAATTTTTTAGATAGCCGCCAGAGCTTACAGACGGTACTTAACGATATTTTATAGGCAGCTGAATTTTCCAACTACAGCACAATTTATTTGCAAATATTCGGTTTATAATGCATTTTAAAAAGGGAGTAAGCTTTACTCATTTATTGGTATCCGCACACCTAAAGTGGATTTAGACTTTGGAATTGTTTTAAATCAAAATTTCATACTCGTCAGTGTCTTACTAAAGTATATACCCGCTTCTGTCTCAAACCGCTACAAATCAAATTCTTTAAGTTAAATTTTTCAGCTATCATTGCCATTTTTGTCAAGTTTCTGAGAGAAAAAAAGCTTAAAAACCTATCGTAGCGCTTTTTTCCATTTTGGCGTCAAGTTTTTGCGTTATTTTCTCTTAAAATCAAAGTGAGGATAGGTCAAAAAGTTTTGTTGTTTAAAAAACGATCAATTTTTGTGGAAATAACGAATTTCCCCTTGTTCAATATAATGGGAAATATGACTGTAAATAATTTTTAAAGTATATTCTGTACTGAAAGTGTCTGTATTTTTTTTAAATTGTGTGTGTACAAAAGTGTTTTTGTAAGCAATGAAACTGAATGTGAGATTGTCTTAAATCATACTTATTTGTCAAGAAATTGACTTTAAATTAATTGAAATTTTTAATTGTTTAGTGTTATAAAAAGGATAATGTTAATTGTTACCTTTTTTAATTAGATTATATTAAAAATATGAACGAAAAAAGAGCACGTTTAGAATAGATTACACTAACAAATTATAAAATGGACGGCATGAGACTTGTTGAAACTGTGATGACCTCACATTGTACGAAAGTCTCTAAAATTTTCTGATTTTTGAAGATTATCTATCACACAATGCCCAAAACATACTCCGAATTAGCCTGCTTATAAATTGTTCCAATGATTTTTACAAAATTTAGTTTTAACTCTGCACTTTACGAAAAGCATTAAAATTACAATGTCTCCATTAAAAAACATTTTAAAATCATCTATATTGACTTTCAATTCCCTTTAGATACCATTTACAACATATTAAGGGTAAGTGCACTTTATATCCGACTTAAGTGCTCCAATGTCAGACCCCCTTTAGTTTTACTATTTTGAAAATGTACTATAAATTATTTATCTAAAACTTATAGATATTATGTCTGCATATCCATAGTATCATATACAGATATGCAAATTAATTTAAAGGTTTACATGCTTATAAATGAAAATGGTCGGTCTTGCAGTCGGATATTGGTGCTTTTACTTTATAAAAAAAAGCTCAAATCTGAAATCGTGCTCTTTATCTTAAAATGTTTGATGTTTCTAAACTGTTGCCAACTGAAGCGTATAAAAAAATTGCATGCCTTTCACAAATGATATTACTAAATGGAAAAATTTCGGTAATTGGCAATTTATCATCCCTTATATATTTTTTATCGATAAAGTACCAAATTCTAACATTAGAGCACAATTCGTTAAATCATGCTTGATATTAAATCAAACTATCTTTTTATATTTGAACTGTTGTAAATTTTTATAGAAATCGTTATTCAGAATTTAATAACTATTAGTTTTCAAAATTAGATATATACTAGTACTATATTAGAAAATTCATTCTTTAGTTAATCATTCATATTCATTCTGTATTTAAAATTCATTCTAAATCATTTAAAAGTAGTATCAAAAATGTTTCCGTAAAAGTTAGTACGTTGAATGGTTTACAAAACTATATGCCTTATTGGTATTCTAATCACTTTTTCTTCGTGACGCTTTACTTTTGGCAACGTTTAGTTCCTCTAAAATGTGACAGCCAAGATTTAACTCAGTAATTATAACTGAAATTATTGTTCTTTTAGATTGATGCTTTGTTAAATATTAAGGTAGAAAACTTACCTTTACTTTCTTCATAGTGTACCCTGATTTTACTCTGAATTCTAAACATATTTGTTGTACTTACAAATTTCTTTACTTAATGTTGTAGTCTGAGGAAGCAAGTTTTAACAGTCTTTCAATTAAGTGTACATGGAAAAAGATGTGTTTGTAATTATTTTGGACTGTGAATAAAGAGTTTTTGTCTATATGAAACAATTATTATTGAACTTTTTTTCAAACACCTACTAGATTACAACGTTTCATGGGTTAACGTAAGAAGACGTCACACTTCCTAGCTTCCTAATGGGCGTGTCAGAGATGACTCTCATTGATGTTTCATCAGAACTTAACTATTATTTCTTAATTATTAAAATTAAATTATCTAAAGTAAAAAAAATAAATCACGAGACTGCTCCCCGATAGCACAGTTGGTAGATACTGTTGCCTGATGACAAAGAGTATCGTGACATGATGGTGGTTCTATTCTAGCTTTGAGAACTCGTTTTTTTTTATCACAGAGTTAACTATTAGTATAAAAAAGTATTCCGTAACCAACAAATAAACAAATTAAAATTTACTCTCTCGATAGAACTTAATTCAAAACATTATTTTTATATAAAAAGGAAAACACAGAAGTTTAAAAATGATTCGTTCTTTCCCCCAAATAAGCATTTCTTAGTGCAATTAGTTCAAGTGATTTTTTCAAACAATCCTTACTCACCACTCAAAGAAATAAGAAAAATACATTAAGTTAAGCACCTTTCCTTCCAATATGACGGTACCTGTACAACTGTCCTCTGCAATTTGACTTGAACGGTTTAGATCGATGGTTTAAGTCAATGTGAGGATTGTACTTGAGTTGCTGGCTGTTCGAATGACCAAACTTACTTGTCCACTGGGCAGGGAAGAGTTCTTCTAACCCTCCCAAGGGCCAGAATTGCATAAAATTTCAAGGTACTACGGGATTTCGGGTAGGAATGCCCCAATGTCCGAGGTATCTACTCCGGGAAGGATGTAAAAAATTGAATAACTGAAAAAGTTATTGAAGTATTATAAAATCTCGATGAAAATCGATTAGGTTTCTTTATAAATCGATAACTATGTCAAAATTTAAAGTATCCAATAGTTCTGTAAATTCATAGCAGCATGCGACCACATAGCCTAGTGTGCTTGAGCGCGGTGTTTCGAGTCGGAAGGACCTCGGATCAAATCCCAGCTTTCGCTGTAATGTATTTTTGTCGTTATGAATTTATAAATTATTTTTTAATTGAAAAGGTGAACCGGTAGTTGCAGGAACCGATGGCATGGTTGTTTAATGCACTGGTATCCTGTTACGAAAGTTCCCGGTTCGATCCTCGATGAATTAATATTATTTTTTAAATAGTTAAAGTATCAACTTCAAATTAAATAGAAAACCAGCATGGTTGCAGGAACGGATGGCTTGGTGTGTTAGAGCACCAGTATGCTGGATCCATAAGGCCCTCATATCGAATCTCCCTCGGTTCGAGTCTGAGCCTCTCCCCGGGTATAGCACTCGGACATAAATGCAGTTGGGCATTTATAAATTTATTCCTGCGTATAAAAGGGGGGGTCTTATCATTTTTTCCTTCAACTCTTAACTGTAACCGTATCAGTAAAATTCTTTGAATTTATTATTATTTTTCCTAGATTTTTGTTATTATTTTTTTAATATTCCAAGCCTCTATCCCTTCTGTCTTCGACGCAAACTAACTTCAATTAAAGAGTATGTGGAATGATGAAGACATTTGCTTGAGTCTCCCATCCACAAACCCCAACCACCTGCCCTGCGCGTCGCATTTAACTTCACATTTTTACCTTAATTTCTAGAGTGGTGACTAAAGCACAGGTACCGTAAATAAAACGAAAGATGCTTGACTTAAAACATTTTCCCTGATTCTTTAAGCGGTGACCATTAAAATCTTAAAGGTAGTGACTAACCAAGTATACTTGGACATATGCTGATTGGCATTTATAAATTTAGTTCCTGCTTAATTCAAGAGGTGTCTTAAAGGGTTTTTATGTATAATTAACTGTAGCTATAACAATCATATTTTTAAAAGTACTATGTAAAACTGTTTTTAATACTTTCATGGTTATTTTATTAGTATAATCCAAGTCTACCTTCAGTCTTCAACGGAAACTAAAATATGAACTTAATAATCTTTAAATATCAAAGAAGAAAATTCATTTGGATACTTCTATTTGCTTCAATAATTGAAAAATTAAGATGGTAGAGATACCCAACAACTTCTTCCTGTGGGCTTAATTTAACTTGATACATTTTTTCCAATTTTTTGAGTGGTGACTGCGAAGTGCAGGTACTATAAGATGCAATGAAACGATGCATCTAATGCAATGATGCCCCCAACACACGGCCCGTGAAGCTAGTTCGTGTGGGCCGATGTTCGTTTCCTTCTTTTGGAGCTGCTGAAGGACTAGAAAAATGTCAAATAGGAATTCATTTTTAAATTTGGAATCTAATATTCAATGCGGGCATAAAAGGTTGGATACCACTGACCTAACGCATTATACTTAAAATATTTTTCAGAATTATGCTAAGTGATGAATATTGAACAGTTCAGTAGTTCATTTTAGTCAATTCGACAAATTAGAATGAAGAGTTAAAACATAAAAATGAATTACAGTCCAGCTTAACTCGCAGAATCAGAGTTCATAGAGCAGAAAAATTTCAAAATGGTCAGAGTGTTCTCGTTTATAAACACAGACGTATTAACCATTGAAATTAAGAAGTAGCAAAATATAAGACAGGAGTTAAAAATATGGAAATTAAGAACCCTGCAGAATGTGTGAACTCGTGAATTCGCAGCTCAAAAACGGTTGGGTGGAGAGGAGATACTGAACTTATAACATTTTTCTAAATGTCTTTAACGGTGAAAGAAAAAATCCTTAAAAACATTTTAACTAAATCGACAAGCATATTGTATTTATCTCATCAGTACTTATAACTACAGAGCAAAACGGTTTCAGATTATATTAGAAGCTCTTATAAAAACAGTCTGATGTCTCACCAGTTAGTTTTGGTGAAAGTGTCCTATCGGTAATCAAGTCGGTGCTCTTTCAGAGCCGATATCTTGTTCGAACAAAACAAATCTCAAATACTCATCGGTAAAAAAACAATGCCTTTTTAGTCACTAAATTGAAAATCAAGGGATGTACGTAAATAAAATAATTATCTTTGGAAAATTCAATCCGCTAGATCCAATTAATTAAATTTATACTTTTGAGTACCGTTGTCAGTACACGGAGTGCTAAAATATTCTCACACCATACTGTTGTACTCTTTTAAACTAACTGTACTGTAAGGTGTATACTTTTAAACTTTTCAATACTCGACCACGGCCTTATAGCCCGAATAAAATGTTTTATCGTAATAATTCCGGCTGTGAAAGTCTTCGCTTTTATACTGGTGACTAACCTAGTGTTCCATGAAACTTTTGCGTTTATTTTCCACTCTTCAGAAGACCTCTTACCTCTGAATAAAACACAAATAAGTAAGATGGATTCAAGGAAAATAATTTAAAAAGGATGCAGGTATTTTACTTGAAAACTTAGTAATTAGTGAAGTATTAGTTAGTAAAATAGTTATGGTTATTCTATATTTTAATCTAAAATAAAAACTTTCATGGAACATAGTAATATACTCACCGGTAAAAGTATTTTTTTCTTCTTAAAATATTGGTTAGTTACAAAATGCATTACTCAAGATGGCCGTAAACTTCACGTTAATGTCAACTTGAATTCTCATTGACGATGCTTTATTCATACTCCGTGAACCCCCCCCCAAAAAAAGCCAAAATTGTAAATATCTTTAACAAATGAGTATAAATTTCAGATATTAATATTTTTATCTTTGTATTTTTTTTGTAGGAAATGACAACGTGTGCTATTATTATAAACGCGTCAAATATGGAAAATAATTTGATCATGTAACTATACACAAGTCTAGTCAAGTCTGACCAAAAAAGAAGTGTAACATTCTACATTTATAAATATGTGACTAAAATAAATATTTGCATTCGAATACTTTTAAACTAATTAAATCTACCTTCACACTGTCACCACTTAAAATATTTCCATAGCACACATACATTTCTAATTTTAACAATCAATAATTATTTATACAAGAAAAATGATTTTTATAGAGCTTGTTCTGACAAAACCCAAAAACACCCGAAAAGCAGAAAGACTTAATTATATTGTGAAAAGAATGCTGAACTTAAAATATATTTCCTGATATTCTGCGTGGTGACTAATGAACGATCGATTTTAAAGTCTCCAAACTATACTAGTCATCCAAACTATATACGCTGATGACACAGTTTTATTGTATTCTTCCACTACCAAAAATGACTTACTTAACCAAATAGAAGTTGATTTAATTGAAATAGGAACTTGGTTAGAAGCTAATGACTTAACCTTAAATTTAAATAAAACAAAATACATCCACTTCAGCCTAAGACCTTCAAATTTAAACTTAAATATCAAATTTCATTCTTTGCCTTGTAATGGAAATACAAGTAGGGGAGAACGGGGCACATTCGCACAAAAAGTGCATTTCGGGATATTTCTCTGGATCTAGATGAGATATTGAAACAAACTCGGATTCAAATGAAAGTTAAGACCTTTCCCGATATTTTAGAACGATAATTGGTCGCATTCATCTAGAATTTCTAACCTATATCATCAATCTAAAAAACGAGAAATTTCGTGCGAATGTGCCCCATGGGTGGGGCAGTTTTGCACACGTGTGGGGCACATTCGTACACTTGCAAAAAATTATACAATAATTATTTTTTAGAACTAAAAAGTTTATGGCACTTTAAAGTAAGGATAATTAAACGAAATATTTGGCACTTTTACATATTTTTCTTCTAAATTAAAGATTTTTTTACAAAAAGAAAACAGCTTCAGAAAATATTGAACATCTAAGTTTTTGATGGGGAAAAAAATTGTAGTAATGAAGATTATATTGCACATAATATAATTAGTTAGAAAAAGGTTAACCAATATTTTAACTGTCAGGTTTTATTCGAAAAGAAAAGTGAACCAACAGCTCACTTATTAACAAATGAAACTGACGGTTGGGGAACTTGTAATACGATATTATCTTTTTGTATGAATGTTGAATCATTTCTTACTGGGAAAATAAAAGTTTCGTCATTAATTTTAAAGTTTTTAAAGTTTTTGATCATTAATTTTAAATAAGCAGCATTCAACTCCAAATTTTCTATTTGACCAACATAACAAAATTTTCTTTTTAGTAGCAAATTCTACTGGAATAAAATCACCTAAGCCCAAGTCAATTGGTATTAAACAATTATCAGGGACATTATTTCTTCAATGTTTAAATCTGGGTCTAAATTCCTTAAAACTGAAGCTTTCTTTAAGATGTTATTTTCTATTATCACCAAATTTTGAAACAATTACAATAAAAAACAATTAAACTTCAAGTTATTAAATATACTGCACTTATAAACATATAAATCACTTTCATAATCAAAAATGGGAAAGATGAGCCACATTCGCACTGTCCGAATCTGCCCCATCTTTTGGTGTACGAATGTGCCCCATCTTTTGGTGTACGAATGTGCCCCATCTACCAGTTCAAGCTTATCACGTCCCAACAAGATATTTATAAATAAAGCAGGGAAATAAAACCTTTCTAGAAACTTACTTTAGTAGTGCCTCAACTGAATAAAATGCTGAATGTCAACTTGAGAGTTATTTTTGATTGATATTTTACGCCAACAAAATGACAAAAAAATTTACTTTGCTGCTTCTAACGCTAGCAAATTTCTAGTACGTACACAACAAAATGGCTCAGGGCTTTGAAAATTCGTGCAGGAGGTGGTAGTCATGCATCCATTTACTGGTATTTTTTTCAGATTTTTAAATTAATAATTACTAGGGGAAATGCCGTCTGTCCGAATGTGCCCCATGTGCGAAATAGCCCCACTCTCCCCTAATTGTTCGTGTTATACTCTTCAGCCTGTACAAAGCATCGAATATTTAGAACTATATATAGATTCAAACTTGAAATGGAAAACACATATCAAAGAGTTGGGGAAGTGTTTGCGTTTTGTTCTTTTCAAGTTTTACCATCTCAAAAATAAAGTTAGTTCAAATTTTTTAAAATCCTTATATTATGCTTGGTTTTATTCATTAATCAATTATGGTATTACTATTTGGGGCGATGAGTATATATCAAATCTTCAACCTTTAATATCTATAGGGGAGAGTGTTGTACCTATGGACAAAAATCACGTTTGGATTTTTCGAAGACAGGTAAAATCACATTTTGACCATTTAAAGTGCCCAACCTATAGTTCTAGCCTTTGTGAGTAGAGAGATATTTTTTATTAGCCAAAATCTTGAAAATTGGATTTTTAATCATTTATAATAACTTGAAAAAATTTGTGTCCAAAGGTACAACAACCTGTTGTACCTATGGACAGACCCAGTTGTACCTGTGGACACCCTTAAAAAGGGAAGTTTTAGTTGAAAAAAAGCTAAGAATGAACATTTTTATTGATGAATTACCTTTTAATAACCTATTTCAAGCCTTTTTAAAATTGAAAATAGATTTTTTAAAGTAATGTAGTTTTAGATCGTAAATGATCATTAAAACGAAGTTGAATGAAAAAAGTCTTGATTTTTTACCAAAAACACAAAAATCACATGGTATTTTCAAATCAGAATTTAAGGTAATAGTTTCATCAATCATGCTCATTGATCTGACAACTTCACTGATCCAAAAAAAAAACAATTCGATTGACACTTAGTTGGGCAAGCATTTGGGAGTAATAACAGTAATAATTTGGTGGTAAATCTTCTTCAGTGGAAAGTAAAAGTTTTTTTAATCATCATACCTAAATGTGATAGGGGGCTTAGGGTTTTACACCATATTTTACATTAAATTCCAAGTAGAATCATAAATTTAAAAAAGTAGTTTAGATCACAAAATATTTGATTTTTCATCTAAAATTCACTTGAAAATAATCGCTGACAAATAGATTACCATTTAGAATTAATTTAACATTTATTAAAATGTATCCAGTTAAATGAAAACTTATTCTAAAACGCTGAGTAGCTACAGACACCCACAAGAACGTGTCCATAGGTACAACACTTATGGTGTCCGAAGGTACAGCATCAGGTGTTTTTGCATTCAAAGTTCTATAAAAGATAAAATAATTGAGATCTGACTATTTCTAATATCAAAACTAAAAGGTCAAAATCTCGGGGATTCCCCCATATATCTCATTTTATCATATCATAATCATAGAGGAAGAAAATAATTAATGTAGTGATGCACTAAAAAAAACTTTGAGCACCTAAAAACAGTATTTTTATTATAGAAAATTTAAATAATATTTTAAACAGCTGATTTCACGTTAGCAACTAGATAGCATCTGTTTACATTCAAAATCGACCACAAATTCAAATTTATATTCTTTCCCGAATTTTAAAATGAGGTGGCTGAAGGTACAACCGTCCGTAGGTACAACACTCTCCCTACAAAATAAATGCTTCAAAATTTTTAGGCCCCAATCTAGCCCCCTAAGATTTAGATCCAGCTGAGTGGAGTTGAGAATTCAAAAGCACAGCTAGAGTGAGTATATTTTGGTCATGTGATCATGTACGGCATTCTTACTATCATTAGATCCATGAAAAATAATGAGAAAACGCGCAGTGCCGTACAAAAGTAGTGGTCCACAAAGTCGGAATTTTTTTTGATTTTCCGGCAATTTTAAGGGTAAATTTGGTCATTTGATCATGTACGGCATCGGTACCATACAGTTTTAATGCCTCTTCTAATACATAATTCCGCAACGCCGTACAAAAAATCATGTGACAAGGGGTAAAAATCGAGGGTTGAAAACCCTCCTTTTCTAGTAAACTCGTTCACTAGACTTTTAAATTTACTAGATCTTTTTACTTTACCAGTATCATTTGGGACCCTCTATAACCACTTACATCATAATAAGGGGTCTCACTGACTAGATAAAGAGGGGTCTGACTTACCCAACCATGCTAAAACTATGGGGTAAGTGGGACCCCCTCTTAAACACTTAAAAATTAAAAATTTTGAAAAATTTCAAATTGCAGTATGTATTTTAGGTCTAACTCTGCAAAACAGTTCAATAAACATTAAAATGTAATTAAAACTTACCTGGAAATACTTCTTTGAAAAATGCGTCTTGAACTCTCCAAAAAATCCATTCTGATAATCTATTTTAAATTAGTTCTTTAATCTTAAAAATAAATTTTAAAAATCTCAAATATATGCAAGACTCATTGGCGTGACAAGCTGTAACATAATCAAGGCAAGTAAGTGTGAAATTTCCTGTACATTTTATAGTTTTAGGAGGGTGTCCCACTTACCCCAAGTTACCCTACTGTTTTTTCTTTTGAAAATTCTGCAATTTACAAGGAACAATCCTCGTCGGGTGTAACTGACCCAAAGGGTCAAAATGAGTTAAAAAATTAGTTTTGAGGGTTAAAATTCAAAAAAAATTTCTGGGAGAGATTCCCCAAGCCTTGCCCCAGAAATTTTAGTCTGTTGGTAAACAGTGTATTTTCCTTGAAAATTTCGACGCTTACAAAAAGTTGTTCCCTTTTGATGCCCCCAAAGAGTTACAAAATAAAATAAAACACTAGTTCTAAAAGGACAAATTTCAAAAAGTTTTCTTGGGAAGGCTCCCCTGTCCCCTCGAAACTTTGACGTCTATTTATAACTTTCCCTTCAAAATTCTGTTGTTTAAAAATAATTTTTCCATTTACTAGAGCAATTGTAAAATTGCTCCAGTAAAATTCAATCTAAGTTATATAAAAAGCTTAACGTATAAATGTACTCGATAGGATAGAGGATACATCAGAAATAAAATTGACCAAACAAAAGTCTAGTTACGGTCACGATTTGGTGTATTTACATTGCCACACACGGAAGACAATCGTCACCATCGATTCCCCAAGTACTTTTACAGCAGAGACCCAGACCTTCACCCAATTCCCCCATGTCCAATCAGCTCGACCAGTTCCTCCAAATTGATCCCCTCTTGTCGTACCGGTACTCATCAACACACCAAAACATCAACAGGTCCTCCCCTCCGGAATAGCCAAAGCGCGCAAGAAGAAAACCGTGGCAGACTGCCCGGCGGAACTCCGGCGTTCGGCGGCGAAGCCCGTTTCCAGGCAACTCCATTAGCATTGATGGCACGGGTCCAGTGTAACTTTTGTTCAAGGTCAAGATGGTTTTTGAGGAATTTTTTCCCGGACGGTCCGGCTGACTGCGCATGCCCCGTGGGGATGTCGATCGTTGAGTGTCCGCGGTGTCCAGGGACAGAGATCAAATGGTTCCGGTGTTCTCGAACTTTTGACCCTGGGGGACTTTGCCAAGGTAAGGGAGGCTATTACGGAGGCTCCGTTGTCATAGAGTTTTTGTTGTAATAAGTGGGAGATTGGTAATAAAGGAAAGTTCGTGAATATAGAGTTTATTTGGATTTCCTTGAACGTTGTGGTACTCTTGGTTATTTTAATGTACTACAGTAAACCATTGGTCTCTAAATGTTTTTACTAATAAATAAAGAGTTTACTTCAAAATAGTTGACAAAGATTCAATGTATTTCCTAACATTTTTAAACTATTACAAGTTAATGCAAATAATTCTTTCAAGACGACGCTCAACCTGTTTCAGAGTAATTCTTTACATGCAGTGTATTAGAGATACTGATATCCCCTTTTTTAAAGAAAGATTATAAAGTTATATCCTACCAGTTTCAAAACATCGTGTTTTAGTACTGTAATATTTAGTGAATAACATTCGTTTAAACTTAAACCAATCACATAAAAATTTAATTAGAATTCTTTATCGTTCTTTATCGTAAATTTATTAGAATTCTTTCGTTAAGATATTTTCCAATATCTTTCATCCCAAAATTAAAATTAACAATTTAGGATTTTTCAATTAAGGAATTTTTAAAGGTTAAAATTTTTTTATATTACTTAGATGAGTATAATAAGTAATTATCTTAATTTTTTTAGTACTATTCTGTAGTTTTTACTTTTAGTAGAAAGATAAAAGAAGTATCAAGTGCATTTAAGAGTCATAAGTCGGCTTTTAATTGTAAATAATTTCTTTTCTGTTTTTTTATTCAGGCAAAAAAAACTTCCAACCCTGGATTTGGTATGCTGTTAGAGAATTTCAAAATCATAAAATCCACTCTGAGTTAAGCCACCGCAATGAACTAACACCAAACCATACTCAATCGTAGAAAAAAAAGATAACAAATAAGAAATTTTAAAAAATATGAGGAAGATAATGCAAAATATTATAATGAAAAGGGAGAATTAGGTAATGAGAACGAGAAAGGGGTAAGTATAAATAAGAGCAATAAAAGAATAATAAATATAGAATGGAAGTAAGGAATACAGTACATGAAATTAGTAAAATTAAAGAGAATGAAAATGATGAATTGTGAATGAAAGCTAAGAAGAATGAACGAGTGGAAAGAGGGGACAAAATAAGAAAAGAATGAGAAAGATAGATTGAAAATGAGAAATATTATGAATTAAACTAAATAAGAGAATGGAAAAGATGGAAAAGTTAGGCTAAGCTCGCACTAGATACTTTCGTCACGGCGACAGAGACAAAATTATCACCCTGGCTATTGCAAGAAGCTAGAGCGCGCGCATTAGGCGACGAGACTCTTGGCCGATTGCCAAAAATCTAACATAGAAATGCATTGCTCTCGAGTGACCTAGTGTTTATAGTCGCCGCGACAGAAGTATCTAGTGCGCGCTTAGCCTAAGAATAGAGAAGGATTTTAGATGAGGAGAAAACAATCAAACCATGCTTTCTCCTTCAAATACAGATTTTCAGGAAACACAAAAAACTAATAACTTAAAAAATAACTAATTTAAAAACCTAATTATCGTTTGTTTAGTTCTATAACGAGTAACTTAGAAGATTTGTAGTCATAATTTACCTAAAAACTTAAAATTAATTAGTAAAAAATGCATTTGAAATTTGGAGAAATCACGCTTTGATCGAACACATAGGAGGATACATGGTTTGAATGTTTCCAACATGGACAGAACACTTTTTGAATGAAAATAAGGTAATACACATTTTACTAAAATGTTATTTTATATAATTTTGTAATTGAATAAGAGAAATATTATTATTAGGAACTATATTCGTATCAAAAAGTCCCCACCAATATTTTTACATCACCAACTTTACGCTGACCAATGAGTGGGTCACGTGACGAGTAAGAACAGCTATGAGTGGATGTGACTGGAGGAATCACTGTTTGACTGAAAACAAGCTCTAGAGCAGGGGTTCTCAACCGGTGGGTCGCGACCCCCTGGGGGGTCGCGGGGCATGCCTAGGGGGGTCGCGAAACAAAAATTAAAAACAGTCATATTTACAGAGTTATTTTTTATACAGACACAACAATTTTCAAAACTTATAGATTATAGATTATTTGAGAGAATAGTTCGTTTCATGCATTAACTATTTTGAATAATAGTAAATATAGGATGCATCGGCAGCGTAATGCGAGTGAAATGACTACTAAATAGTAAATAATAATTAAAGTCTTAATATTTTAGGTCTGAGGGGGTAGCCAAAATATTTTCCCTGAAAAGGGGGTCTCGGAGTTAAAAAGGTTGAGAACCCCTGCTCTAGAGGAAACACTTTTTGATTGAAACATACATTTTCTAAGTAGTTTTAGAATAGGTTAAAACTTGTTTTAGTTCAAGATAATAGCATTGTTTTGTGCAGTCTAATGTGGAGATCATGAAAATAGCAGTAACTCATTTTTTATTATTTTTGGAGAAAACACGGTTTGATTGTTTGCTCCTCAGATAGAGAAAAGGGGAAAACCCATATAACTTGGCCGGTTGTTTTGACCGAGCTAAATCTGTGCACTTCAATGACTAATAAGTTACTAAACTACCTTTTTAATTCTCCATTTCTTACGGCCGTATTCACCGGTAACTTGACCGGCGATTAACCGGGGGTCAAACCTCTGATTGGCGGAATACTAATTTTCCTTCTTTAACTGCCAATCAGAAGTTTGACTGTTGTTTAACCGCCGGTCAATTAACCGGTGAATACGGTCGTTAGTGTCCACAAAAAAGGTCAATAGCTCGACCCCACCTCTTAACAAAACTGCCCACCAAACCTCAACCCCGCTAGAACAACAAACACCTCAACCCACCTCACCACCCACTCACAAATTCCCACGTGTGACCCCGAATAATTAACTCCTAACATTAACTCAAAAGAGAGCTTAACGTGTCAACAACGCCCAGCTTCTCTCCTCCCCATCCCTATAGCTTCTTTCCCAGTAGAGATCCTTCGACCTTTTCCACGCGCGGTGCGCATGCGCCCTGCGGTGCCATCGATCCCGGAGGAGGGTGGGTGGGTGCGTCGGATTGCCTCAGATCTCGTGTCTCTCACGTGCTGGATTGATTTTGGAAAGGAGTGGTGGTTCACGGGTGGGACATCGATTAGGATTGCGTCAGGTTATGGATGGGAGTTGTGATTATGCTTGTTGGCTATGTTTGGAACCAACAATCCATTTATAGGTTAAGCAGCCTTCAGTAGTTTATTATGAAAATCCCTTAGGGTTTTTTTTCAGAAAATGCGTATAGAAGTTTGTTTCGGGAGGGGCCGTTAATATTATCTAAAAAAAAATTTTAATTATAAAAAAAATTTAGAGTTTTTTATATTTTTTCAACTTACACAAGAGCATTAACTTCCAAGGGTGAAGTGTAACATGTTTACTCTAGTTTGTTTGGGTGGATAAAGTTGCAAATACTAAAATTTAGTTTATCAAATTTCAGGGGGTTTTACATTCTGTAGGGCAGTGGTCCCCAACCCCCGGTCCGCGGACAGGTGCCGGTCCGTGGATCAAATGGTACCGGACTGCGGGCAGACCATTTCATTGAAAATTGATTTAAATTCCTAGGTTTATACTCCAAATTAAAACATTATATTTATTTTTTGGAGTAACTGTACTTTATTTTGAAAGTATGTACAAATCAGTGGAGAATCTAGGGGGTGGCACTCTGGAAAGTGCCCCCCTTGAAGACCAAAAAAGGTACTCAAAAGGAGTAAAAACCCAACTTCTATAGGTCTAAATTCAAACTTTTTTCTGGGGGAGGACCCCCATACCCCCCCATTAGTATCAAAATGGGGTATTCAGTGCTTATTTTTAGGAAATCCCAAAAATTTTTACATTTTAGGTCAAAAAGTAAAGGAAATAGTGTTGAAAAGTGCCCCCCTTAGACCCAAAACGTTTCTAAAAATGAGTTAAAACCCTACTTTTACACGTCAAATATCAATATTTTTTCTGGGGGAGGACCCCCATACCCCCAATGGTACCACAAGGGGATCTTGTCTGGAAAACTTCCCCCCCTTGGAGCAGTGCTGGATCCGCGCCTGGTATAAATACAATTAAATTAAAATTAAATCCAAATGTTCTATAATGTAAACAATCAACGCCCCCACAGCTGGCCACGGTAAAATTATCAAACATTGACCGGTCCGTGGTGGTAAAAAGGTTGGGGAACACTGCTGTAGGGGGCCAGGTAGAGTTTAGCACCGGAAAAGATAGGGTTCATACTCTAGATAACTTAGTAAAATTAAGGAGATTTTAGATAGTTTTTCAGGAGTAAATTACAAAAAAAATCAGGAGCGTGAATAGTTATTAACCTTATAGCCTAATAGTACTTAACAAGCAGAATAAGTTCAGAATATTATTGAATTTGAAAAACAATTACCTCCACACCAAATCAATAATAAAACTTCCTTTTTCTTTTGGATAGATGTTTTTCAGGAGTTAGAGGAAAAATTCAGGAGACAAAACATAATTTTGAGGAGTTTTAATGGCCTTTAGAAAAACAAAGCAAATTTCAGAAGGCGAACGAACACTGGAAAGTGGACCCAAAATTATTTCTCAGGCTCCCATTCATATTTAATAGACGCGTACCTATTCTAAACACATTTTAGGTACATTTTGCACATATCAGGAACTTAATATAATTAAAGTTGTAATAGAGTTCCAAGTACCAAAGTACTGCGCATTAAAAAATCCCACGAGCGATTCCCAATCTTGTGCAAACCAATCAACCAACCCACGCGCAGCTCAACTACAAGATAACTGTAAAACTACTTTCTCCGCCCCGTGTGGGACCGGGTTAGAATAGTCCCACTGTAGCCCATGCATGGCGTAAGAGGCGACTAAAATGGGCACCTCAAGTCCTGCAGGCCGCATCTAACTTGGGCGGAATGGGCGAAGTACGTCGGGAGTTTTACTCCTGGCAGGGTCACCCAAGGCGTGAAGGCCATTCCAATAGTCCCAGCTAGGGACTGCAGGCAAAAGAGCTAAGTCAGTCTTCTCCCTTTGGGGTGCTCTGGTCTTTTGGACTAAAGGAAGCTGCTCCCTCTCTTCTCTATGATCTATGTCTTATGCAGTCAATCATACAGCATCGTCTGACGCGCTGGATAAAAAGAGACGCGTTCGGGGTTTAGGAAGAGGGCCCCGTTCGAAAAATACGATACGGTCTCCAGTTAAACATCAACCTTTAAGAATCCTACAATGCAACGTAAATGGACTTAGCACATCAGCGACAAAGCTAAAACTAGACCAGCTCTTGGAAATCGCTGAACTTAATAATGTTCAAGTCATCGCACTGCAAGAAACGAAACTCCAAAGACAATACCATCTTAAAGTCAATGGGTACAACGTTTATCGGTCGGACAGAAAGACTGGAGGGCCTGGTGGAGGTCTGGCATTTTTGGTTAGACACATTCACTATCAGAACATTGAATTACCACAACGAAGTGACACTAATCTAGAGGTACAGGGTATTGAGTTCCCCTGGAAAGGAAAAACAATCAAACTGTTTAACTCCTACCATCCTCCAGACTCCTCAAATTTGCCGGACTGCTTGCTGCACTTGTCCGATGACAATACTTTATTTTTAGGGGATTTGAACGCCAAGCACCAAAGCTGGGGCTGCTCGACTAGCAATCATAGAGGCAACAAATTACTTGATCTTATAGACGACAGGGGCTTTATGATTCTTAATGACGGTTCCCCTACGCATTCATCCTTCAGTTATGCTTCAAGTGAAGCTCTGGATATCTCTATCGTCAGTCCTGACATTTATCCCCAATGCAAGTGGTCAGTCATGAAGTGCATCGGAAGTGATCACTATCCTATCCTCATTGAATTGGATTTCAAGCAGCAGTATGGCGAGGAAAGAAGGAAATTCTGGAACTTCAAAAAAGCAGATTGGAAGAAGTTTGAAAGACAAACAGACATTGGAGTGGCCTCCACATCCCTCTCCAACGATGTTAATAGTAGCTGGAATGACTTTGCTGCCGTAATACTGGCGGCAGCCAGAAAGACTATACCCCGGGGAAATGTTAAAAAGTACAGCCCAGTATACTCCCATAGCTCTGACACGATGAATCAGCTTATGGACAAAAGAAGCGATTTGGTAAGAAACTCCAGGCCTGGCGACTCTACAGCGAGGATTGAACTAAACAGAATAAATGCAATGATTAAGCGAGAGTACTCCCTTTCTAAAAGGAAGAGATGGAACGAACTGTGCTCCAGTCTTGACTCCAGAACCAATGACTCAAAATTATGGAAACTTGTTAAAAGTCTAGATAAGCAGCAACCCCAAACAGAGAGCTGCAACACAATCCTGGCTACTGATGGAAGTATTCCTCAAAGCAATAGAGAAGTGGCTGACATACTGGGCTCGCATTACAAGAATATAAGTAAACTGACCTTCACTGCTGATGACAAAACCACCGAACTTAAGGCTAGAAACCTAGTTCATGGTTGCCGCAGTATTAGCAAGGGTGGACCTCTTTTCTTCAGTTGTTTCTCCATGCACGAACTGGAATCAGCAGTTAGAACATCAAACCTCTCAAAATCTCCTGGCCCCGACGGCATTCACGGCCAGATGATCAAGCACCTTGGGGGTCAAGCTAAGAAGAGACTTTTGGAAATCATTAACCTTTCCTGGAGCAAGGGTCGACTTCCTAGGCGCTGGAAAAGGGCCACCATCATTCCTATCAGAAAACCTGGTAAAATAGCCAACTCACCCGAAAGCTATAGGCCCATTGCCCTAACTAGTATGTCATGCAAGATAATGGAAAAAATGGTCCTCACTAGAATAAACTTTCATCTCGCATCCAACAACCTACTACCAAGGGAACAGTATGCATATCGCAAAGGACACAGCACCACTGATCAGGCATTGTATTTATGTCAAAAAATCAGAGATGCTCAAAACGTTAAACCAACCAACCATTCAGTTGCTGTCTTCTTGGATCTTTCCAAAGCGTTTGACAGAGTATGGAGAAACCTACTAGTGTGTAAGCTAAATGACACATTTGGGATAAGGGGTAGAGCCCTTTCCTGGATCGCTGATTTTCTGAGGGAAAGACATTTTCGTGTGAAGTACGGAGATGCTCTGTCTCGCTCTTTTAGAATTGACCAAGGGGTTCCCCAAGGATCGGTCCTAAGCCCTGTTCTGTTTGCTTTATATATGGCAGGAATAGAAAACACCGTTGCTCAGTCCTGTGAGTTTGGTATGTTTGCCGACGACATCGTGATCTGGTGCTCCAACTCGGATGTGGGTGTCATTGAGTCAGCCTTGAATGCAACACTAGAGAATGTGTGGAACTTTGCGATCGATCATAAATTGACATTCAACGTCTCTAAATCAAACGTTAGTTTCTTTACCACTAACAAGCACCTCTATTCCTTTCGGCCAAAAATCTACTTCAATAAACAATTACTTTCACACGAAAAACACCCAAAGTACTTGGGTTTTGTATTGGACCCAGAGATAACATGCAATCGGCATATTTCACACCTAGTTGACAAAAGTCGAAAGAGACTCAACATATTGAAGTATATCTCTGGTAGAGACTGGGGAGCCGATGCCAGGACTCTCCGTGCAACGTATCTGGCCCTAATAAGACCTATCCTTGAATATGGATTTCCAGTATATTTTTGTGCCTCCTCCACCAACCTCCAAAAATTGGAACGAGTTCAGTTAAGCGCCGCTCGTGTAATTACAGGCTTGAGGAACTCATGCCCGAATGAAATAGTCCTATATGAAGCAGATCTTCCACCTCTGTGTCACGTTAGAAACCAACACCTGGTGAAATACTTTAACAAGTTGAAAAGCTATAACAACCACAACCGTACTTCTGATTATCTTTGTAAATGGAGAACAAACCGGCGTCTCAAAAGGCACAGCCCGTTTAGCCTAGCAGAAGACATGAGGATCATTTCTAGCTCGGTAGAGCCTTCTTCTCTTGTGCCTAGTATTTGTCCTGTCGAGGGCTTGCCCAGAGTCTTCTTCCATACTGATTTAGGTACATACACAAACAAAAAACTACAAGTACCTGAATTTCTGAGACAAATGTCTCTTGAGGTCATTAGCAACATACCTAAAAATGCCATAAAAATTTACACAGATGGAAGTAAAAATGACCATGGTCAGACCGGAAGCGGCATTTTTATCGAAAGCCACTCATTGGAAATCTCTAGACGTAATCCAGATAAATGCTCTGTCTTCAGATGCGAACTCATTGCCATAAACGTTGGATTAGAAACCATCTTGAGTGACACTGGATCCGAAGACATATGGATACTTAGTGATAGCCGTAGTGCAATTCAGCACTTACAGAATTGGCTTCGGGTCAGTGACCAAGTGGGTTTAGAAATACTAGAAAGGCTACAATACATTTCCCTAAAACGAGCTGTACACATTCAGTGGATACCCTCTCATGTCAATGTTTCAGGAAATGAAATGGCCGATATGTTAGCTAAAAGGGGCTCCTCCGAGACATTGACTGGTTGCGACACCCTCACATTCCACGAAATATCTTCGGAATGGAGGGAAAATAGCAAACAACTATGGCTCACTCCTCCAGCTCACCACTGGTATTGCAGAAAGCACCCTGGCTATATTCTTGAGCTCGAGGGTTGCCGACCAGACATCACGGCAATTTCAAGACTCACCAGTGGCCATCTCAGGGGAATGACTTTTGTTTCCGGCTGCAGGGTATATCCAACCTGCAACAAATGCCATCTGGAACCCGCCTCTCCGGAGCATGTCTTGAACTGCCTAGGTCTAGGAGTGGAGGACCTAATATCATCCCCACTCCTAGTTATTGACTTTGCAAGAGTGCATGGAGTCATAGATCAGATCTAGCTGTTGCTAGATCGTGAAGATTAGCAACAACAACAACAACAACTTTCTCCGCGATTCGTCATTCAAGGCCGGAAAAACAAACGTAGCGTCCTGATTTCATCTCGTGTATCGCAGCGAAAAAAACGGTGTAGGTGACAAAAGAAAAATATGTTGAGATAAGCTTCGGCGTTTTTCGCGACCTATGCAATGCTGTTTTGAGACACGTACTTTAAATTTTAGGATTTCGTAATTTCAAGAATTTACTTAAACCCTTACTGCCCATGATAACAAATAAGCTACCAAAATTTTAGTTCAATTTTCTGCATGTTTTTAAGTTATTGTAGCAATAATTCCACCTTCAGGTACTAAAATTCATTACGTTTCAGTCCCCACCCCAGTTTAAAAATTTGTAACAAAAATTCAAAAAATAAAAAAATTGGCGTTTTTATTAGATTTGGCCCCTAACTACATGAATAATGCACAAAAAATAAATAATTTTTTTCCACGGGTATTTAGGGGTGCTACTGACTTCAATTCAAAATCCCGGAAAACTATTAAGAGAAACAAACATTTTATCCAGAATCGCTAAATTTCGGAATGTTCCAAAATGCGGAACGTTTACTTATTTTTTAATTGGACTTATTGCACTTATTTTTTAATTGGACCTAATTGAGGAGCTGAGAGCCAGAGTGGACTAACCCACAAAAAATGAAAAAGCGTTTTTTTTTTCAGCAGAATGTAGAGACATCTATTGATTTAAGTTAGAAAACAATGCATTTTTTTAGTTCCCACAAAATGGCATCACTTTTTCGTTTCATCTAGTAATTAAAATCGCACAAAAATTTAATGCCAGAATGGATCAAGCCACTTGGTCCATTCTGATTCTGACTTTCAACAGGATCCTCTAATTATTGATCACGAGAAGATCAAAACTAAATATTAAATACTAACCTCAAAAAAAAAGTTTAAATATTACTACAATTTTGTAAAGCGTTTTTCTCGAAATAACAGCTGCTGAGGTTGGTCCACTCTGGCTCTCAGCTCTTCAATTGTGAGCTCAAAATTTCCGAAAATTACGATAAAACCAGGAATTCCAGGATTCATAATCGAAAAACGGATTTCCGGAGCCACCCCCGGAGGAGTAGCACCCTTGTTATGTCTTGTATCAGTGGGTTAACTTGGCATAATGGAAAATGCTATCCTTTTTAAAGCTTGAAGTTTTCAAGTACCTTTTTCTCCAGCAAAAGCATTACTTTCTTTTCATTGGATTCAATATCGTGCAAAAACTCTTCTTGGGAGTGAACAAGATAAATATTGATCAGTAACCTCATCATAATAAAATTGATCCAACAACCACAAAATGCGCCTCACACCAATCGATCCGAATTCGGGAGCAAAGAATGGTACTCAAACCGCAAAATAAAAAGTCTGGATATAAGAAACGACATTTTTTAATGTATTTGTTCACACAGAAATTAAATATATTTCTAGAGACAAGAAGTCAAATGCCAAAAGAATGAACATAATGCAAAAATATATAAAATTTAAAAATAATTAACAAGCAATAAACTTTCAAACAAAGGAGTCAGTGCACACTGGAAGTCACATCGAAACATGCCACTCATGCGCATCTATGAAAACAGGTTTCCCTATAGTTAAATGCATTAAAGGGAATGTTTAGTCTTAGTGTACAGCTTATTTGCAATATAAATGCAAAAAATTATACAACATACACAAATGTACATCTCTACAAAACCTTTTACAAATGGTAAAACTTTTCTAAACGTTTGTAGAATTGTAAGTAGGCACGTATGAAAGAAAATCTAAGCTCAAACAGAAAATAACAATCAATAGGCCACAAAAAAAATTAAGTTTTTTGGTGCAGTAAAATAGTATAAATCTTTTAATGTACTTATGTTCAAAAAACTCAACTTTCTCAAATATAATCTCAGGAAAATATTGCTCAACAACTATTTTATACACAAATTTTTGTAAATAGAAAAAAATCAAATTGAATAAGGAAAATAAACGGAAAACATTCAAGAATATACATTGATTAAAAATCAATCGAAATTGAGGCAGAAAAATTTGGTTTACATCTTCATTTCAAGTGATACCTAATCTCCAAAGAGTACATATTACAAAGAATATGCGTATCACATTAGAAGTTATAAAAAAATGAATATAACTTACTTTTGCTTCAAATGTTAGAAAAATATTTAAACTCAATCAAACTTGAGACTATAGGAAAATATTGTGAAATTAACATAGATTAGAGTTATAATAAACAGATATTTAAAAACATAGGAACTATTTACAAAAGCTAAATTGAAGTTCTAAAATAATTTTTTGGGGAATTTATATTCATAAATATTATTCTAACGAAATGCTAATATAATAAAAAGTATTGCGAATTTGATATTTTTTTTCAAATTTAACAAGAGCATTAACTTCCAAGCAGGTAAGAACCCAAAGGGTGCATAAGTGATGAAGTGTAATAAGTTTACTCTATGCATGGGTGGATACATATAGTAAACATTGAACATTTTATCAAATTTCATGGGGGTTTTATATTCTGTATTGATTATCAACTACCATTCGAAACCAATCAAAGAGCAAAGAGCAGATGTTATCCTGATACGATCATACAGATGATGCATACAGATGATCCGAGATATGTATACATATGTTATTTATCCCACACTGTCATGTGTATAACCATAAGTTTTTAACCCTCCCATATCAAATTACAACTTCTTAAAGGATTTAAATTATTAATTGTCGGCTTAAAGAATAAAAGCACTACGTTTAGTTTGGGCTCAACAACTGCTATGCCAATTTAGCGATATTCAACTGCTTTCTTTTGCGCCATGATATTTCACTTTGGTGAGAATTCGGGAATTCAGTCTCTCTTTGGCGCTGTTTTACCCCTTTCAAAAGATTCTCCAAAAACTACTTATAGTGCCTTTCTCATGTAAGCCGACAAAATGGGAATTTAATATTTATTACTAAAAGAGGGCTAAATGGCCTATTGACTGATATTCACCAATAAATAAACTACAGTAAGTCGAAGAACACATTTTTTCTTCAACAATGTCACAAAGTTAGATAACATGTCACCAGATATTTTTCCATTAAAAATTACAAAGAAAACACAAAAAAAGAAAGTTTCAAAGTTCACCAATAAAAACAAATCTTATTTGTACTAACAAAATATAACTGTGATGAGTATAAAAGACTTATATTTCATAGGTATGTAGGATTTCACTCACTGTCAGTGGTCAAACATCAATAAATAAAATCTTTAATGCATAGAGCACAAGTCAAATAAAATATAAACCAGGAATGTTAGTTAGGAATTGTAAAACTTAATTTACCTACTTAACACTGAAATTTCAGTATGGCTAACAGAATAAATAACAAAAAGTTCATTGAAAATGGAATGCTTTCTAATTTAGAAACTTAAACAAAAATCAAAATGGAATGAAATTGGAATAATATGGAATTAAATAATTTCTCAACTTTTGGTATTTAAGATGTCATTAAATAAGTACAAAAAATATCACATTAAAAGTTGATAACTCTTTAAAGTAATAAGTCATAACTGACGCCTTAACATTGATTTCTTTCTTTTCTTGAAACAAGGCAACATTTATATATTTATGCTACATTAGTCATGGTAAAACATAATGGCACCCTAAAAGTGAAAATTTGTTACAGCAACATGCATGGTATTGTGTTATCAGACTGTTGCTGATCACACACCTGTTTAAGTTAGTTTCTTATTCATTTTTATTTTTAAAAAGTAAATGCTTCGAATGGAATGTGTAAATAAAAAAGTTTACTTAATTCATAAAGATATCTGAGTTTTTAAGTTAAATAGACTTTGTTATCTTTTGAATTAACACATTTTTTAAAACCTTATGTATCCATGCTATAACTACAAAAAAGGGTTATATATATACAAATTTTTTCAGACTTTAACATTAGAAAAGTGTCATCAACACATTCAAATGTGAACTCTATCTACTAAATTGCTAGAAATAAATATTTTACACTTTTAAAAATTACAATTAACTCTAAAGTAATTAGAAAACCACCATACAGACATAAAATATGCCTAAAAATAAAAATATTTTTAGAAATTCATAAAAAGTTTAAGATAAAATTAAATATTTAGTTAGTTACTTTTTAGGTAATATACAATCTGTATTATTGTATATTGGGCAATTGGTATTAATAAGAGTATAATTATTCTTGCTTAAAAAAGCACAAATAAAGAATTTTCTTGATACCAGTATTGGGTTAATTTAGAAAAAATTTAAGTATAACTTATGAGTATCAGCATTTGTATGGCATATCTCAGAGTATTCTTCATACAAATAATGGATCTAGATATAATGCAAACATAACTATAGAGAAAAAATTAACTAATAGATTGTGAATATCACTAACAAAAATAACTCTAAGATATGAAATTTCCAAGCTATACAACCCAAGATTTGCAAATTAAAATTAGGTCACACAACGATTAGGCTCAAGCTTAATAATAAAATTTAATCCAAAATGTTTTGCAATCACACGATTGTTAATTGTATTTTTGTAACACTTCAAACCCCATTAAAATATAAATCAATATAAATTCAGTCTGATTTAATCAAAATCTCATTACCAGCATGCATGAGGTACATAAAAACCAACATATAATGAAATCATTAGAAGATATCGTTCCTGACAGAAATCAAAGATTCATCATAACTTTAAAAACAATAAAAAAAATTCCAACCTTTATAAATAAGAAGCTTCTTCAATACTTAAATCAGAAAATGGCATATCTAAAATGGCTACAATGTACATGTTCAGTCGAACGCAGCTACAAGTACATACAGTTGCTTAAAACAAAACAGAAATTAAGTAACACAGGAGTGGGGGAAAATCAGCTATTTATCTGGATAAAAGTATATGGCACATTTCAACACACAGCATGGACATGAAGAGTAAAGCTATTTATATAAAATTTTGTAGGTCGTTACTAAATTAATTTTTCTTCAGTAATTCCCCTGCATCTGTTAACTATATGTTTTGTTTTTCTCAGCTATATCCAAAATAACAATAAGTTAATCTCATCTCATAAAATGTGCTCACAAAACAGCGTCAAGATGAATATACAGAGTATCACAATAATTTCTCTCTAATAGCTCTTTAAATACATATTTATATAATATATATGGATATATGCAACAGGGAAATAAATAAAAAAAGTTCTACACTGTAAATGCCGAGGCATCTCTATTGATGGCAAGACCTCTAGAGAAGTTTAAGTCACATATTCGGTGGGACCCGGGGAGCATTTTAAGTAACAAAATAGCATTGCAGGATATTGTTTTGTTAGACCAAATTCAAAAACATTTTATGCTATCACACAATACCAACCCCAGCATTATATGCACAAATAAGCACACTTTTGGTATTGAAAATAACCCAATAAATTTGACTTTTAGAAACTTTGCCATTCATTCTTTTGATTGCCTTGCTGCAGAAAATAAAATTCTAAAACTGACATTAATTGTTTTAAAACTTAAGTATAGGTATTAAATGGTACTGCACAATCCTAAACTACACATAAAACATATTTTCTCTTTCCATAAATCATAAAAATAAACTGTACATTTAAAAAATATCCGGTGGTTAATAGAGTATTTCATCTCATACTTAACAAATGAAAGTGTTTTTCTGACAATAGTTAGCTTCTATGAAATGCATTCTTTAAAAGAACCTGGGCAGTGTAAAAATTTTGACATAAAAAAGGGTAATAATTTTGACATAAAAAAGGGAATTTTGGAAATCTATTACATGCAGTATTATTCTAGCTATATTATTGTGTGCTATTTTACAATTATCTTACTAAAACTATTTAATGTAATCTAAAAAGGTACTGAAAAAATGGCAAAGCAGACAAAACTTTTCGTATCAAAATTGAAAAGAAAAGGATTTTTAAGTCAAAGATGCATGAACTGCCCAAAACAACCCATCCTATTTGTAATTTTTAATAAGCAAACCTATTTACAACAGCAACAAAACTTTCCATAACCAAATTTAAAAAAAAAAGATTTTCGAGTCCAGATTTTCCAGTACCATCTAACCAAAAGCAAAAAAAAACCCTTCCGTAACAACAAATGCTAACTGACGAAAACATCGACAAGACCGCACACGCAAAAAAAAACGAGCATCCCCGAGAACGTACAGTACCATCGAAACAAAACGAACAGCCCCCGGGTCCCTGCAACACCGTCCCCTCACACCTTCCTGAGCACGTGGTGTAGGTCGAGCACCTCGGGGATGACAATGTCCTCCAGCTGGATGTTGGAGGGGTTGAAGGGGAAGCGGATGGGGAAGGCGTACTTGGTGTCCATGAGGAGGGTGGAGGCAGGCGGTCCAAGGGCGGAGGGGGCGGCGGCCTCAGCCCGCGCCAGGTCCCGCTTTTGCAGGCACGCCTGCATCTTGCGGATGAACGAGACGGGGACGCGCTCCTCGTAGTCGTCCGCCGGGGTGTACAGGTTCAGGATCTTCACGATCTGGAAGGCAAGTGGTGGCATGTTAACCCTTTATCTACTGCGTTATGATTTTCTGCAAATTTTTTTAGTGAAAATATTTTTTTTGAGTCACTAAATTGAAAATTAAGGGATGTACGTAAATAAAATAATCATCTTTGGAAAATTCAATCTGCTAGAGCTAATTAATTAAACTGATACTTTTGAGTACTGTCAGTACATTGAGTGCTAAAATATTATCCCAATACAAAAAAAGGCTTTTTAATTGCAGCTTTAAGTCTTAAAAATAGTACACTTTCTTTTGAGGGTACAAAAATGACAACTGTGAGAATCCAATCAAAATGCCAGCTGAAATGTGTCTTCAATTGAATTTATTCGCATTTTTCACTAAAATACTCATCATAGAACCCATGCCGTATTTTATCCTGGAAGAGTAAAACTGAAAGAGTGTTGTTGCAAAGTATTGTCAGATATTCGTAAGGACTGTTTTTCTATGTAATTCTAAAGTTGGTGGGAAGTACCATCAGTAGAAAAAGGGTTTATTTGGTTGTAAGTACAGTGATGCCTCCAGACTTGAGCAATAGATGGACTGAGAGGCAACTGTGTAAGTCATAGACCTTGGAAGAGAGAAAGACGGAGCATAGCGATAAGAATCCCAATAGCGATAAGCTGGTTTGTTTTGAAACCTCGAGTAATCAACATCTCAACTCGAAAAAGCACGTGGAGCAGGGACGATTATTGCACTTCCTCCATAGGCGTGTGGAGGGAATCGCGATGGTTATACTAATGGGGGGCTTATAATTGCGAAATAAAGCTTGACAAGGATTTTCTTTGCACATGTAAGTCTTCTTTAATCCTTTCCGTTCAACTGAAATACATTTTGAAGGATTTTATTAGCGATAAAACTGTTTTAATCGTCATGGGAAGTTTTTTCAGAACAACAGTCTGACTGCTTTATTGTGGAAAATATTTATTTTTCATTATGGAGAAGAAACTGAATTATCCTAGTTGCTATTCTTAAATGTGAGAAACAATTGTTGGTTTTAGATTTACTGTTTATTTTTAGAAAAAATTACCAATTGCAACTTGTTTTGGAATTTAACAATGAGATAAAAAAAAGTTCTTTTGTTGACATTTCAGTTATAAAAAGTGATTAAATAGAACAGTAATGATTCAAATTAATAATGATATTTCAAAAATGCGTTAAAGTACTCAATTTATTGTTATTGTGTGTGAGTAAAAATTGTATTCGTTTCATTAAAGAAAGTAGAGCTTAGGATTTATGTCAGATATTGTATAATGCAACTTCATGTTTACATGGTTTAGAATTGCTATGAAAGTTTATATTTGAATTTATTTTAGTTTCTGTTTAATTAATATAAAGAATTTATAGTCTGGGTAATATTACTAAATTAACAAAAGCGACTAGTTCATTTGTAATATTATATTAGTTTATGGCATTGGCTCTTTCACAGCTCTATATACCTACTCTAGTCTAGAACCTTTATTTTTATTTTTTAAGAGCTGTGTTACGTTACTTATGTAAAAGCTTTATAGTATATACTTGTGTATTTAAAGACACATCCGAAAATATTTGAAAATATAGATATTTTACTCATGTAAAATCATCACTACTTTTTTTGTTTTAAAATAAAATATAAGTATAATAAATATTTACAATATACTAGCTCTTAATAAACCAGAATAGTAAAAGATCAGGAGTGCTATTAGGGAATCTATATCTACCAATAAAATATAGGAATATCTACCAATAAAATGTAATTTTTTAAATAATAGTGTTAATTCCCGCGATGGCACACAGTTTAGTAACTTCTAACCAAAGTTAGTAAACATTTTTATATTAAAAGTTAATGAAGTTATTTAAAGTTAAAGCGATGTTAAGATTTTATAAAAAATTAACACTTTGTTCTAAATGCTTTATAATACCTTTAAAATAGAAAAATATATATGTTGCAAGATTATCAAGTGAACGTGTACGCTGGCGATTTTATAACAACACAAACGAAAACCAAAACAACCGAGCACATGTAGCAGGGAAATTGCTGCTGCAAATGAAATGATGCTGATGCCGTGACCTTGGCCAAATACTCCGTCTATTCTTCTTCTAAAGTCTATGGTGTAAGTAGTCAAGGCATGATTTTAGAAGAAAACTATGATCTTCATTAATACAAAAAACTAAACTGAAATTCAAAGTTTATTTAAAAGAAAAATATTTATGAAATCTAAAATCTCCAATGAGAAAAACAGTTCCTTTCGCCCAAAATTTCCTGGAAGCATGCTAAAATTTTTTATTCCCTTTATTAAAAATATATACTATCTTGGTTGGTCTGTAACAGTCATATTCACAGTCATCAGCATCAGTGTTAAATCCTTGGTCAAAGAAGGATTCTACAAATCAGTCAGTGAAAAGCTAATTTTTCTCTCTCTAACTGGCTGTTTAAGTTCTAACCCTTTTTTGTTTTACACCCACATGCTTTGTAAGCTTTTTACTTCCCTTTGATACATCAAATTTTTCTACTTCGATTTAATTTTTTAAAAATTTTGTTCATAAAGATTATTACATAACTACTAGTATAGTTTCAATCACATGAAATGTTGTTACAACTTGTATCAGATTTATTACTCTAGTAAAACGGGTTCGAAAGTCAATTTGACAAATAAAATTTCCTACCAATTCCAATTACCGCTGTGTGGATATAATATTCACCAAAATCTACATCTACCTATATAAAATCAAATGATTTTCCATGGTTAAATTATAGTGCAAATAAAAAATAAAAAAAACTTACTTGGGAAGTAGTAAGCTTGTCACACATATCCGAGACATTTTGAACATCTTCATCAGTCTTTCGAGCTTGCAGCAACTGCGATGCTTGTATGATGGGTTGAAGAGTTTCCACCACTTCTGCACACTGCATGCGAAGGTCTCGACACCACTGCTCCAAGTGGCTCAGATTGTACCTGGAACAGAACTCACAATTAGATTTCAGTTTCGAATCGCACACTAGATTACTGAAAAGCATTGTTTTGAATGATTATATTTTAAATCAGCGTTCAAAATCAGCGGTGGTCTGCTGGTCTGAGACCACTGAAAAACGGCTCTGACCACTGCCGTCAACAACTCACCCGTCCACCAGACCAGTGGAAAAAATAGCCAACTCTAAATGTGTTTTTTTGCTGCAATCAATATAATAATTACAATTAATCAAAAGAAGTACTTATTAGTATTTTCAAACTTATTTGTTTATTTAGTGACATAGCATAATTTTCATGAATTTATTTTTACTTGTTTTATATAAATTAAACATTTACATTTTGTGACCTTAACAGTTAAGATGCTAGCAGCAACATGGAGCTAAATCCAACGGAAAGCTGACAGAGCTAGATTATTGTTACTGCAAACACTTCAATTATTGACTTTAAATTAATTTTTAAAATTATTTATAATTATTCACAATTTTATTGCAATAGTTTAGTTACTTTCAAAAATTGAAACCTAACTTTTTGAATTTTGCAGACCAGTAATTTGTTTGAGGACCAGTAAGATTGGCAAAGCACTGGTTTTCAGGGACAGTTGACTTTTTTCCCCCAATTTCTAATGCTGATTTAAACAAAGCAAGTATACAGCTAAAAAAATCATATTATACCTGATTTGCATGCCCTTCGTCCAATGGCACATATCCTTGCGCAGAAGTAGATTATTGAGAGCACCAGCGCAGATGAAATAGAATAGCTGAAAAAGGAAAAAAATATTAAATACAGAAGATGCAAAGAAAAGGCTATCTCTGGAAGAAAAAAAGTAATTAACTTACCTGTTTATAGACTTGAGTGATGAGTTCAGGATCTACACCATGTATACTAAGTACTTTAAAGAAAGCTGCAAGCTAAAAGTAAATAAAATCCAAATTAATTAGTATTAAAACTTAAGCCTAAACCAATGCACAAATCGAGGCAACAATGACATACTTCTCGCATGAGGCTGTCAAGGGCTGCTTGGGGGTCCATAGGAGACTCCACCTCGCGGGCGATGCTGGAAGACCGACCTCTCATGCCAGAGGGTTTGTTGCCAGAGATGCCAGGAATGGCTTCGTGTTCGAGGATCGCAGGAACTAGAAAAAATGCAAATTAACATAGTGCTTGAAAGCATCATTTTCTTTTTATTGTTTGATCTTTTAAGTCAAATGCATTCGAATCATCCTTAACTTTGATTTGAAAAGGAAAAATTTATTTCATACCAAGTTCAAAATTCAAAGAGAAATCTCCATATAATGTATACTTTTTATGAATACGCTACCCAAATTTAGCTTCTTCTTAGGGTGAATCTATCAGAAGTTAATTCTGTCTTGTAATTTCTTAATAGGTAAATTTATAGTATGACATACCTCATTACTTAAATTCATAATGTAGAATTTCTTTTAAAGGTTGTAATTTATTTTACATTTTGTACTCTAGAGAGGAAAAATTATGAGCCACCTCGATTTATGACTGTCTCGTATGCAACTCAACAAACATTAGAAATCATTAAGCAAAAAATATAGAAGGAGAGGAGAACCTAGGTAGGATTATTTTGGAAACAATGTTAACATTAAAACTGCGGTTTTCCGGGCTTGTTAGCCGCAATCTTGTAGATGAAACACTAAACGTTTTGACTCCTCCTACGGGAGTCATCTTCAGTAGGATAAAAAAGTTAACATTAAAGAATGTTAACATTCATACAACTAACTAAGGAAAGAATAATTTTACTGCATTTATCACGTCTTAAATGTAACAAGGAGTGGTTGCTATCTACAACTTTGAATTAATAAGAAATTAAAACCTGTTTAAACACTAAATTTACCAAAGTTGATGCACAGACAACTTGAGATGGGTTTGACAATCAAATATTAGAAGGCAATTAATCTCACCAAGAAAAAAATACATACAATTCACAGCAGTGCATACCTATAAAGGGTTGGACTCTTTCTTCCATTAGTTTAATCACAGCTTGATATATCCAAACAGCGACATCACTAAGCAATTGCCGATACTCAGAGAGGTCAAAATTTCTGAGGCACTGTTCATTCTGTTTTGGAGTATTTTCCGCTTGGAATGCCTAGAGTTCAAAACGAGTCTGATTATTATAAAAAGGACAAAATAATATCTATACATTACAAGATTATACAGGAAAAATCTATACTGGTGCAACTTCATTTCATTGATTAAAAAATTATTACAATTGAAGAATACAATATTTAAATTACACTTTGCTTTTCAAATAGATAGTGTGAAAAGAACATTTTGTTTACCAAGTCAAAGAAATTGTTTTGTAGATTACTAATATAAAAATGTCGAAAAATCATACCTTATCACCACTGTATTGTTTGAGGTTGTGCAATAACCGGCAAGTATTGGCCAACCACAAAATGGTATAATCCAGTTCTTCATGGCGTTTCTAGAAAATACTCCCACATTAGAACATTAGAATAAAAAAATATTTTAATTTGAACTTTTGGATACAAGGAAAAAGCTGGATGAGAACAAAAAGACGTACCTTTATAAGACGTTTGATGCCATGGATTGTGTTGTTGAGCAAACATCTCACTTTTTCATCATCATTTACATAATCAGTGTGCCTGATACACATAAACAATATGTAAGCCGGTAATCCAGGCAACAGATTCACTGCTAGTTTTGGCTTCAGATCTGAAACAAACTTTAAAATTAAGTTTTTTATAAACTAATTAATTGTTCGTGAGATTTACTTTGAATTTCTCAAGACAACTTACCATAAATGAGATTCTTAATGATGACTGGTTCATCTTCCTTCTTGTATTCAAACATTCCTAGATACTCAACTTCTTTGTGCCGGACTAAAGGCATGTCGTTCGGCTTTTGTATCTCCTGATCCAATACAACAGGCTCACCTATAATGTAGCAGTAAATTCAATTTTTAAGAAAAATTCAAAAGCATAAGATGGTTGTAAATACATTGCAACCCCTTGTAGGTAACCCTTTCAGTCCTAGACCACCAAGATTACCAGTGGATCCCATGGAAAATTTAGGGTAAAAAGGACTTAAAGGGTTAACAGGCTAACATTTTTTTTAAAATTAGGTTGTAACTTTTCCCTTTGAAAATCTAGGTGGCCTATTGCATTTTGATAGTGCTATAAATTTCAATACATACAGCTAATAGTACAAGTTCAACATTCAGACGTATAAACCGAGAATTTTTGAAAATTTTCTGATTTAAAAGTGAAGGTGTTGGCTTATCCGCTGATCTAAGATTTTTATAATATTTTTAACAGAATTCAGTTTTGCAGAAAACTCTTGTAATCCTATTAAAAAACATATTGGTGGAGGTGCTTATGGCAATGCATACATCAGGAAAAAATTTAAAGAAAACACCATGGGCGCCGGGAGGGGGGTGCTAGGGGGTGCACTTGCACCCCCCTGGCAAAAATTGGACTAAGTGTACCCAAACCATAGAGGAAGAATAGAAGAAGGAATTTCATTCCTTTATCCTTCCTCTATGACCCAAACCACGTAGAAAGGGTTTCAGCTTCGTTTTTTGGGTAAAATTTCCAAAAAATTTCTGGGTGATAACCCCCAGATCCCCTTTTGTACTTCCCTGTGATCCCCTTACTTGTGATCCCCTTTTGTCCCACTAGCGGATCTAGGGGGGGCTTGGGGGCTTTAGCTCCCCCCAAAAAATGAAAAGTTGTACACTATATTATAATATGGCAATTTATGCACCAAATGAGTTAAAACCGTTATTTTAAGGTCAAATTTTCAAAAATTTTCTGAGGGAGGACCCCCAGACCACCTTGGTACTTGTAACTATTATTACAACTGTATTTTATATATTAAGTTGTCAAAACGCGCAAAAATTCTACCATAAAATCTATATCCGAAATTCGGATGAGGCGTACCAAAACAAATTGAAAAAATGGATTTTTTACTTAAATTTCAAAAAATTTTCTGGGGGGGACCCCCAGACCCCCCTTTTAGTAGTTTGAGCAGGATAATTCACTTCCTTTTACATATTAAGATCATCAAGAAGATTAAATTGGATTATGCAACCCCCCAAAAAACAAATACTGGATCTGCCCCTGTTAAGTTCTTCAAATGCAAATCTAACCTAAAAATGTAAATCGAAAGTTCGTACTAGGTGAACCAAAACTAGTTAAAACCTGTTTTTTAGAGTGAAGTTTCCAAAAATTTTCTGGGGGAGGACCCCCAGACCCCCCTTTAGTTCTTGTACCTTTATTACATTTGATAAACTTCTCCTGTGATAAGTTTTACACAGGACACAAATTTTACATAAAAAGTTATTAAAAGCTACATTGGGTCCATTAAATACGCATGAGAAGCGGGAGGAAAAAATATTTAGGCCCTTCCCCCAAACCCAAACTACTTTCTATATTAAAGAAAAAGAAATAGGCAGACTTATGAATCCTGTTTTACTAATTAGTAGAATAATTTGTAAACAGATGGATGCACCCCCCTAAAAGAAATCCTGGCGGCGCCCATGGAAAACACAAAACGTTTCAAAGTTGGAAGAAAATTTACTTAACACCACGATAAGTTTTATTTGGATATAAATAACTCCAATTCTTGATGTTCTTGTTCGAATCCTAGTGGGATTCAATGCTAGTTTTGTTGCCGTTGATGCTTTTAGTGGCTATGATTTGGGCGATTCATGGGAGCGAAGGTACTACGTTAACTAGCTTATATATGGGTTTTGAAATTATGGTCAATTTTTCAAAGAAAAAGATCATCCTCAGCTTATACGTGGAAATTTACAGTATTTAAAATGTCTTAATACTATCTTAATTAGTACCTCAGGCCCAAAGACTAATGAAACAGAGATGGGCACTGCCTGATGGGCCATTAGGCCTGGACAGAGTTTGATTTTTGACTTGATATCTTACCTAAGAAGATATTCATACTAAATGAACTATCATTTATTAATATATCAAAAATTTATTCAAAAAAAATTCTTTCGTTCCCTGACCATTTTAATCTTGAGTATTAGATTAAAATGATCAGTTTTAAATAAAAAGAATACAGCCCACAAAGAAAAAACAGGATTTTAGCAAACTACACAGGATTTTTACTTTGACTTACCAGAAGCACCAAGAATAACAGAGGCACGTTTAGATGAAAGGCCTATAATAGAAGAGAGAAGCAAAGGCACAAAAATGAAAGACCAACCACCGAAAGCATAGAAAACCACCAGACAGAAAAGAGGGTAATAGAGAAAATTTCAGGTATATTTAGACATGCAAAAAAATAATTAATTGCATTAGGAAAAAGTTATATCTACTGATAATTTATCCTTACGTTAAAAATAAATTGCCTGGGTAAATATAAATTTAAGATCATAAATTAAGTTATATTTTTTGAAAAAATTAGTTGATTAATAAAAATGGCAAATTTCACATTCTAAATAATGTTTTTGAAAAATGACTTACCAGTATCTTTGACTTTCTTAGCATAGATTTTCAACTGTTTCTTATATTTCTTAATTTGATCAGCTAAGTTGTCAATTCTTTCTCTCAGATCCTAAAAGGCAGCAAAAAATTAGAAAATGTTGAAGAATTATTTTTCTACTGAGTGAAAAAGAGAGCAATTCAAAACAATAAAACTTTAATTTAAAAATTAAGTACATATTTGTTTTTCTTTTGAATAATTATATCTGTAAACAAGATTGTCAGATTGCACTATTTTTCCTAAAGCTTTCATCCTTTTTCAACTTTGCACTAAGTTTAAGATTTTGCTACTTTATTAACTTCATGATACTTTATTAACCATGTATGAGAGGTGTTAAAATCTAACGATACAAATAGCTAAAAACAGTAAATGTTGAACTTATATTGGTGAATCGGTAAGTATAACACTTTTAAGGGTGAATCATTCATATTGTTCCTTGTGAAAAGTATGTAAAATATCAATATAACTTTAATGAGGTTTACTGAAATTGAAAATACAGATCATACAACATACCACATTTTCTCCAGTCAGACGATTTATTTCATGCTGCAATATTGCTTCAGTCTGGGCCTGAGGTGTTTTCTTCAAATTCTTTAGAAAAAAGAAAACAAACCCATAAGTAAATAAAGCTCAAAACATTTGTTAACCAAATTAGTTAACTCCAAAGAACATACTAACAGCATACTAAAAAGCTTTTATAACTAACTAGCTGATATACCCGCCGTTGCTCGGGAAAAAAAGGATTTTCAAACTGGGTAATAAAATAAATAAGAATTATTTTCTTCCCTACTTAATATTTATCAACCCCCCTTCATCCCGCTGTTTTCATAAATTCAAAGCAAATAAAAAATAAATACTTTCCTGAAATCTAAAACAAAACAAAAAAACTTTTTGAATTAAAGTGTTAATAACCGATTTTTTAAAATTAAAATTAAAAAAGGTCAGGGGGAGACCCCCTGAACCCCCCTTGGTTGATTCTGAAAATTTCTTTGGAATTAAAGTGTTAATAACCGATTTTTAAAATTAAAATTAAAAAAAAGGTCAGGGGGAGACCCCCTGAACCCCCCTTGGTTGATTTATTACCAACTCATTCATTAAAGAAATCGCTTTCAAACATGAAATAAAAGAAGACATCATTTGAATTATTGATATCAACTATCTAAAATTCTTCTGATGAAATATTGCTATTTTAAATTTCTATTGAATGGAAAAAAGTTAAAAATTTTCGGTGAAATAGTTTTAATTTATTGTAAAAATTTATTTTATCACAAATTATTTCTTTATCTGATTTTTAAAAAATTCTACTCGCTATAAAATATTTTTAAATAAATATTTCTAACAATAGAGGTTTTGCGTCACTTGGAAGGAGCAGTAACCGTTATCAATTTAACATTGAAGCTAGGTATAAGAATTTAGAAAAGGGCCAAAAAAGACAGCTTAGAATGGTTTGAATTCAAAAATTCTTTTTTGAAAACCTTCCCGATTGTGTGAGGAACAGCATGCTAAAATTTCATGCTAATCGCATTAATAAGGTGGGGGATAGAAAGCAAAAACTAAAAACCGGAGTAAATATTCAAACCCCAGTGCACCCCCTCCAGAATGAAATATCGAAAAATCCAGAAATTACTTTCTTTGAAATATTCTTAAGAAGATAATACCAACCGGTCGCTTCGAAATAACAAATTATTAGTATGTTTTTCTTCTAAAATGTAAAACTTTGTTTATGCTCAGTAAAATTGGGTTTTTGAAATTTTTAGACCCCTTAAAATTCGAATATCGAAAATTTGAAAAATGCCTTTCTTGATATTGTGGCTAGGTACCTTCCTGCAAAATTACGAAGATATGGGGTAATTTGGGACGGTGCTAGGCTCGAAAACATAGAAAACACTCCAAGCACCCCTGTGGGTCAGAAAAAAAGAATTTCGAAAAATCCCTTCTTAGTGCGCGTATACACCGTAAGGTCTTCCACCACACCAAGTTTCGAGTCTTTAGCCCCGGTAGATTTTGCTGTGCGATGATAGGTGAATCGATCGATCGATGGATCGGTGAATGGTAAAGCTCTTTTATTATTATAGATGTAAATGATATCAACATTTTTAAAATAAGTAGAAATATTGAGACTTGCCTGACTCAAAAGCTTCTGTTGCCTTTCGTTGTCTTCTTGGAGCTTCTGTAACTCGTGTCTCAGTTCATTCTCCATTTTCTCAGCATTGCTCTTCTCAGCTTGGATTTCTGATTCTAGTTGCCTGAACAAGAAAACAATAGAATGAGAATCACATGGCTTAGGCAAAACAACAAAGCTAGTCCATATTTTGGATTTTATTTTATCAGATACAAAGCTTATCTGATACAACTCTTTTTATCAAATCTAATAGTTATGAAAGGCAGAAGCTATCAGTTTTCTGGTCACGTGAAGTTTAACTACATAACCTTTTCAATGTGGCTTTTTAATGCATGTAGTTAGATATGTCTATTTTATTAGTATAAATATATTTTCAATATACAAAATTTTACACTTATCACAAAACCGTGGCCCTTTCTAATGTACAAATATATTGTTTATAAAAAGTTGTGGGCTTGATCACCTCTACTTTTCATGTAAATTTGGCTCGTGGAGGGATAAGAGGCTGATAGACCCTTGAACACAAGTAAAAGCCACAAAGAATTTAACCTGGCAGAGACGTAACCAGACTTTTGTTTCAGGGTGGGTTTTTTACACATTTTTCTGAGGTACCTCTTGAATGACTTACACAAAGGATTTTAAATTTTGTGCCTTAAATTTCAAAATTGTGTAAACAATGCGAATCCCAAGTAAAATTGAGGGTCTGGGGGTCCTACCCCAGAAAATGTTGGAATTTACCCCTAAAAGTGGTGTTTTAATTGATTTGTGAAGGCCCTTTAGTCCACTTCAAAGACAACCAATCGTTATAAGTCACAAACAATTTCAAGAAAAACCACACATAATAAATTTTATAATTTGAAGGGGGTTTAGGGTTTTCCCCCAAAAAAATCTTGGAATTTTTACTTTTAAAAGTAGGGTGTTACTCATTTTGAGACCCTTTGGGTTACACCTGAAAAGGATAAATCCTTTTAAGTCAAGAAATTTCAAGGAAAAAGCTATATTAAAATTGATGTCAAAATTTTGGGAGGGGTTTGATCCCCTAAAGCTCCCTCCTTGGTTGGTTGGATAGATTTTTATGGCACAAGAGCCAGATTAGGCCAGCTCCCTCCTGGGATACAGCCCTACAACCTTGGTCAGTAATGATCACAGCCAGACATGCTGACCACTTCCCCACTGTGGCCAGAAATCCTTATAAGTACTACATAATCCCTGCTCTTTTTTTACTTTAATTGAAGATTGAAACCCAAGTTTTATAACTGTCAAGCTCAGCCCAACACCCCAAAGAAGCAATCATAATCATTTCATCAACCACTGTCTGAAGTAGCAATAGCTTAACACCGCAACTTCACTACAACCAAAGCAATACCTGATGAGCACTTTCTGGGTCTCGAAAGCCATAAGCAGCTCCCCATCTTCGTTGATGAGCTCCATACGGCCGTGGCCAGAGGGGGGATGCATCGGGAGGTTGCGGTCAGCCAGGATGGTCCGCAGCTGGATGCACTCCTCCCGCCTACGCTCCAGTTCCTCTTGCATTGCCTCAAACTGGTCTGAAGCACAAAAACACACAATACCTATTATTATCATTCAAGAGACATATATACTTATTGGACTATTTAAAACTGCATTAATCTTTTAGAAGTCCGACATCTCTAGAAAATTCTTAAAAGGCAAACAAGGAAAAAAACTACAAAGTTCTAGAAAAGGTTTAGTTCCAGCTGAAAATCCCAATAACTTCTGAGATCCATATATCAAAAACATAACTACAAAAAGACAAGTGAAGTTAAATAATAAAATATTGAGCTTATATTACATTTTAGATTTAAAGTAAAACTAAAAGCTCAAGACTCATGGACTACAGTAGTGTATTAGTAGTAGTTATATTACCTAGTAAATCTTGGGCTTTATGAGAAGGATCTTCTTTTGCGAGTGATTCCCTCATTTTTACTATGTCATCTTTCAGCTTAGAATTTTCCATTTCCAAATCTTGCAACTGCATAGAATTTATCTTAGTTAATTATACACTCATCAATTATACATTAATTACCCTTGTACATACTATGTTCTTTCTTTTTCTATAAACATTTCAAGTTAAGATATTTATGATAAGTCTTTTCAAGGCAGATTTTATGTACTTGAAATATCAATATTAATCATTTACAATTTATACAGATGCATTTTTTCCCATGAAAATTGCATTTTTCAAAGTAAAAATTAACAAGGATACAAGTTAAAAGATAACAACAAAATCCCATTTAAGTTAGTGTAAAGCTAGATAAGCTAAATTAAAAAATAATGTCAACGAGAACAATGTAAAGATAATCTCGTGAGGTAATATAATCAGGTGAAAGTGAGTTCTCGACTCAAGTACTGCCTGACCTCCACATCAATAGATACAAATGCGTTTATCTAAAATTTTGCACTAGATTTAATGAAATTAAAAACATCACAAGAGTTCAGATTTCAGTGACAAATTGGTTATGAAACTGGAACTAATAGGAAACAATCAATACATACTCTGATGGCATCTTTAATCAATCTTTCCTCTTTTGGAGATTCCTCCTCTTTAGCTTCCAGATTTTCCAGTTTCTTCTCGAGCCTTGTTTTTTCAGATTCTAAAGCTTTGAGCTTCTGTTGCAACTTCAGAACTAAGGTTACATCTACTAAATCTTTTCCAGAATCCTCGGAGTCCACCTAATTATAAGAGAAGCTTTTATTTTATAGCAAAACTCTAGTGAGAGGAAACAAATTTCACTAACATTTAAGTTCAAAGGGTACTCTTAAAATATTTTTTGCTTAGTTTTTATACTGAATGCATGTCGTCAGAAGACATTTCATAATACCAAATAATTGTATAACTACTTTTAGTAAGAATATGAATTTTTTCCTCCAAAGCTAAGAAATTTTTAAGTCATACAATGTGCTATATCAACTAAACAATTTTCACAAGTCACTAAAAAGTACTTGATTTTCTTACCCTATTTTCTGAGTCAGGGCTTCCATCCTTACTGATAGAAGAATGGTCATCCCATTTGACATCATCCAGTTTCAAGTGACCAGAGTCCTTATCTTTTGTTCTAATTGAGCCATAACCAATATCCTGAAAAGATTTCATTCATTCCATTATCTTATTTAATTTCTTCACCACAGAACGAAAGTGTTTTTATACCATCAATCTCTGTAATTGTATTTCTTTCAAAGAAAATTACAGCTGGTGAAATGGTTAATATATTATAATGATCACTACTACTTCAATTTTTGAAATGAACACTAATGAGAAAGTTAACTGAACGTTTCTTTTTCTGAATTTGCTTAAAGGGGAAAGAGTATTCAATATTGTTACAAGAAAAATTATAAAATTACATTTCTAGAGTAGCATAAACCTCTGGTCAGAGTTCCTTACTTTCTGCCCGTCATAGTAAATATAATTTAGAGTTGCATAAATCACTAGATAATCGTAAGTTGGTATGAATTAAGACTAAACGAATGATGACTATTTTTTTACTACAGGGTGTCCCAAAAGACTGACATTTTAAAAATCTATAACTAATATCTCGAAAACTAAAAAGATAAAAATATGCAGTTTGTTGCATCTTTTTCCCAAGACTCCCAGGAGTAGCATGCAATAAACCGTGCATTTTTATCTTCCTTAGTTTTCGAGATATTAGTTACTGATTTTTAAAATGTGTCAGCCTTTTGGGACACCCTGTATTTGCAACACTAAATCAAGATTCCACTTTCAATACATTAACCTCAAGATTATCAAATTCTAGACCCAAGCGTTCAAAAGTCCTTACCTCATCATGAATATCCGACATATCATCCCTGACTATCTCAGTGGCGTCACTCCTGACACTGCCCAAGCTGACATTGGAAGGAGTGCGGTTGTGGCCCATCCCGGAGCCCCTGACGCAACTCATCTCGCTCTGCAGGTTCTCGTACCGCTGCTCGAGCCGCGCATTCTCCTTCAGCAACTTCTGGTAGGCAGCGCGCTCGGCAGAAAACTCCTCGAGTAGGAGCCTTTTCTCGTTTTCCAACAACTCTGCAAAGTTATGGAGATTTTTTTTGGATGGCTTCAATGGCTAACATGATCTGACAGAATGGAGTAGATATTTAAATAATGCAATTTTCGATTGAGGAAGTAAAACTTACCGATTGCTCCTTTTTCCTTGGCTTTAATAGCTTCGTTCATCTTGTCCAAGTCTTCCTTCAGTCTGATATTATCCTTGTTCAAATGTTCAACGATCTGAAAACAAATAAATGAACAGAATGAAAGAAAAATCAAACTATGAATGAACTCATTTGATTCTTTCTTAGCCATATTAATAATTGCACGAGTATAAGACTAATAGGTCAATATGTTTCACAGAAATTATTTTTTTCATAAAAATTTATAGAAGTTTGACACCTTAACTTTCCTGTTATTTGGAATCCATACATTTATGACAAGATTTGAAAGATATGATAATTATTTTTTAATTCCATTTTTTAAGAGAAATTTCAGGGATTACAAAGAACAATAAAACTATTCATAAAGTTATATTTAAATGGTTTACTTAATTTAGCTAGCTGAATGTGTATTATTAAATTAATAGTTTGATTTTAGTTCACCATGGAAGGTTATGATCTAAAAGCCTATCCTATGTGCTTTAAATGTAAACTATTATGCATTAAATAACCAATGATAAAACTTCATTACAAACTATTCTAAATGAGTAGCAAATTATAAACCATTGTTGGATGTAAAAAATTTGTTTCTTCACTAGTTTTCAATTTTAAAAGCATTAATCAGATTTTTTTGTTTGATTACCATCATCAGTCCATCCCTTAATTAACTTTACATGAAAAAATTAAGTAGTTAAGTTTAAATAAGTAAAAAAACTTGTTAAAATCCTAAAACTAGTTCAGGTCAAAGGCCAGATCTGCCTTCGATCCGACTGCAAAGCAAACCCCAAGAAGCACAGGACATTTACCTCATCCTTCTCAAGTTTGAGGAGGTCTTTCTCAGTCGTGATGTCCTCCTTCTCGCTCCTGAGTTGCTCGTTCTCAGCCTTGAGAGCAGCCACCATCTGCACCAGTTCTGCCACCCGGTTGTCATAGGCCTTGATGGTGCCTTCGAGCTGCTTCACGTGTTCCAACTGAGCGTGCACCTCTTTCGTGTCCACTTGTTTCGTTTGGAGGCTTTTGTTTTTTGTCAACTGAAAGAAACAGATTGAGGCTTAATTTGGAATCATAGGAAGAGTTCTATTATAGTTTGTTCAGTTAGAATTGGCCCCTGAAACAGGACCAAAAACGCTCAATAATGCTTAATAACGCTCATCACACAACTTCAGTGACCGAATTTTTTACGGTATTTAACTACTTTTGTTTAGGCTACCTTGTCATTGCAGAAGAAATATTTTTCTATGATAATTACAATAGTAACTGCTTCTAATACATTATGTCTCAGGTGCCTATTCTAGACGAACAGAGTATAGACGCACACGACTATTTAGAAGTGTTATCCACTTTACATTCAAGGAACATAAAATTTTGTTAAAAATAAGCGATAGTATTGTAGAAGCTCAAAACCGGATTTGACATTGGACATGGTTTTACAGACTTTTTCCATTTCAGTTCAATTAAGATTTTATTAAATGATATGAATAATGCAATTCCCAGATACATTATCTGAAGAAAAAAGTTTCGAAGTTTTGTGAAACCTTTTTTGCTTAACTATTGAGAAATATGAGACAATGTGGTCTAAAAACCACACACTAGCCTATAACCATTTAAATTTAAATAAAAATGAATGATAAAAATATTTAAATTGAAGAACGGGCAAAAACATTTATGGGATGATATTTTTAATTTAAAGTAATGATGTTTTTAAGCCCAAATGTTTTCCAAAAATAACTAATATTTTAGTTTCAATTTTTGGCCAAAATTTGCAGGTTTTAAAAGCAGTATAGGCTCTATTGAGAAAACTAAAATACCATACCAGCTCTTCAATCTTTTGCTGAAGAGATATAATCTTGTTTTCTAAACCTTTGTTAAGTTTCTTGACATGCTCCACTGATTTAGCTTCAATCTGTGGAAAAATTAATTTTTATTGTGCCAAATAGTTTTACATTGCTGTACAGTTATTTTAAAACTACAGAACCAATGTGTGTTTTTACTTTTACTCAAAAGTTAGCTTCTAATGCTCTCTAAACAGAAAAAATAGAACTTAAATTTACATTTAACACTACCGGGTAAAAAAATTAAGTTACATTTTAATTGATAAAATTGCTTCTTTGATTACTTTGGGAGTAAACATTAAACTAACAAAAAGTTTTCAATAACTTTAGTTATCTTCTTAGTTATCTACTAGTTTAGGTCACATTCAAATAGTAATCAAAAAATTTTCTTAACATAATGCATGCAAAATTATGTGGTTCTACACATGCTAATCAGGAATAATTTGATAAAAAAAGCAACCACACACAGAAAAAAAACAAGATTTTAAACTTTTCATTACCTTGAGCTTCTTGAACTGCTTTCGGGCAAAATACCTACGAACAGCGGATTGAGCCATGACAATACGCTTGAGACTTCTCTGGTACTTCTTGCGAGCAACAAACCCACGAACATGTTTCTAAAATCACAAAATCAACCGATTACAGCCCATTGTTATTTTCTTTTAAATAAAAAAATGTTATATTTAAACTAGGAATGTATCCCTTAGAGATCGCTTATTTCCGAAATGAAAACAGAACTAACTTGGATGATAGTAGCAGCTGCATTCTTGCGAAGATCTTGAAATTTCCGCCTTGCCCACATTCCTCGAATTTGAGACTGCAATCTGAGTACAACTCTGTTGGTTCGCTGGAACTTTTTGCGTTGAACGAACATTCGAACATTCTTCTGAATTTTGATGGCTGCTCTGGTTCTTCGTAAGAAGAGAGTATGCCTGAAATAAAGAAAAAATACCACTGAAAAATTCATCCATAACCACCAAATTTTTAGCAAATATGATAGCATTCTACAATATTTGACTTCTAAGTGAATAGTCCTTTTCTTCGTAGTAGTAGTAGTAGTAGTAGTAGTAGTAGTAGTAGTAGTAGTAGTAGTAGTAGTAGTAGTAGTAGTAGTAGTAGTAGTAGTAGTAGTAGTAGTAGTAGTAGTAGTAAAGATAGATTTGGATGGACAAATTCAAACCCACAAAATAAAGATAAACTGTAAAAAAAATTTACAGGCTTTCAAACCAAGTTTTAGGAGATATTACAAGAAAGCTAAGGTTATATAAAGGAAGATATTCTTCCTAATTAAGTAAGGTAACTTAAAGTTTGAACTAATAACCAAGAAAAAAGTTAAGAAATAAAAGTCATTTATTTTTACCTCATATTTTGAATTGTACTGTTTCCAAAATCATCAAACAAAACAATAGAATATTGTTGTATGAAAAAAACATTTAAGAAAAGTTCAACAATACATCTAGTTTTTCCAATAAAACTGATGAACTTATCTCTACAAACCTACAGTATTGACCTACAAACTATCTATCTACTACAAACCTACACATTGAAGTTAAGTGGAATATTGTATGTACCTCTATTAAAAAAAATTTTACAACATATGTGAAGTATTCATCATTACCAATGTCATCTAGAACAAGATTTAAAAGTGAGTTACCTCCTAGCCAGTATTCCTCTGGAGTATTTTTGAATAAGGAGGGTAGTCTTCTTGATTTGGCTATATTTTCGTTTACAAAGCCAACCTCGAATGTGTTTCTGGACCATAACAGCACATGCTCTTAGTTTGTCGGCTCGGAGTTTCTCTAGATAGGCTACCTGGCCAGCACGGAAAAATATCTTGGTCTTTCCAAACTGGAACTTGTCTTCCTCCTAGATAGGAAAACAGATTACGGTTAAGTATGATGAATTAAGGAGGTGAACGATGGAAAAGCTGTGTATAACCAGAGAAAAATATGTAAGTAAAGTGGGTAAAGTTTTACTAAGAACCAATAAGTAAAGTGAATTATTTCAAACAAGTCTTATTGAACCAAATTGTGTATGCATGTAACATACAAGCACATTTGGGACTCTCTTCTTGTACTGTAGTCATTGAAATTAAAAATTCCAATCAAATCCTAAACATAACACTCCAATATAGGTTAGGTTAATACTTTTCTATACTTTAAAAAACCTTTGAGTTCATTACTGTTCAAAACTTTTCCATTAAAATTTATTAACCATGCAACCATATTTGTATGAACTGAAAAAGAAAGATTGTCAACTTCCAAATTGTTTTTAAGTGAGATATGATTGCAAGATTAACTTTACTAATTTTACCACACTGAATGAATTATAGTATAAAAATTTGTAACAATATTTAGTAAGTAGTACTAAGTGATGATAGGGAAGGAAACAAATATTCTACTCTACGTGAAATTCTAGATTTCTAGCACATCTAACACCTTAGGAAAGCAGACTTACGCCTTTTCCAAAAAAGGAATGTAGCTGAAGATGAAGATGGAAAGAATTTTGAGTTCCCACATGATCAAGAACGATTCATGAAATTAAACGATAAAACAAAATGGTTAAGTGGAAATATACAGTATAATTACAACCACACAAATAGAAACCTGGCCACCCAAAAAATTTATAAATTTCTGCAATTTTTCTGGTATTGCAACGATTACGTAAAGCTCTTTTACATGAGTTGAAATTCCAAATCCATATTACCTTTTTAATTTTATTACCTAGTGATAATATTTTACCTATTTGAAGAAAACTAACACTGTTAATCACTTTTAATCCATAGTTTGAACTGTCAAATTTGCTCAAACTTGCAAATTTTCAAAAAAATGTCATAGGAAAAACTTGTCTGATTGATTGAAAAGTATGTGGTTAAGAATTTAAACACTCATCCTACAATTTTTCAGTTTACAAACAAATTATTAATAAAGCAATGAGTTTTAAATTTTTTTAGAAATAATATTTCAACAGTTTTAATTTGAAAAATAAGAGGTTTAATTAAATACAACAGAGATATAAATTAATTTATTTAATTTTATTTCAATATTAAAACTGTTCTTTAGTTCTGTAGTTATTTACTTACCCGAACTAAATTTTCCAATATTTTTTGACAAGTTGTCTTCAAGTCTGATCGCTTAATATCTTTGGAGCATGTCAGAACTCTGTATCTATTTAGGAAGTCTTGATAAGCCCATCTGAAGAGAAAATAAAGATGTTATTAATTTTAAAAGGAACAGTAAATATTCCTAAAAACAACAGGTAACTTAAGTAACTTAAATACACAATGAAAAAGGACATTTACTACTTCCCTCCTCAGCAATTTTTTGCAAATGAAAAAAGCACTTGGAGGACCATTTTCTTGAAATTAATGCAGGAGTTAAAGGGTTAAATTTATAGAATGTTTGAACCATGATGATGCAAAATAATTAAGCTCAGGTTAGCAATTAGTCAGACAAAAAATATCATGTGTTATCTTTAACTATATTTCAAAAATAACACAATTTTTACAATCAAAATTACCAAAATATAAACAGCAGACAATTGTCTGATACTTCCTCATTCTTGCATTTTAAAAATAAAGTAAAACAATAATGAATTACAATTCACACAACATAAGTGCTACTATACTATCATAGAAACCTTTATACACAGTTAGACTCCAAGTTTGTGGCAAAGACTTGGGTTGTGAGTTTACATATTTATATTCCTTGAGCATTAGATATTTTTGTGTAAAACTAGATTGATAAATACCTGGATGGGTAACCGGCAGCACTGATACGAATAGTTTCAAGAACCCCACAAGCTCTCAGTTGCTGTACTGCACGGTGGGGCTCAAAGAAGAAGGCAACCTTTTGGTCATTGGGTTTGATACAGCGAACATAGTGAGGAGTCGTAGCATTAAGAGTGGACATCAGTAGGCATAGGGATTCTCGGAACTAAATATGAAAGAAATATTCACTTATTTTGGCAACAATAAAATAATGGTTTATATAACTCTAAAACTGTGAGTATTAGATTCAGAACCTATGCCATCAGAAATTAAAACAAGCTTTATATGAGTCAAAACACACTTTTTCAACTTAAAGAAAACTTATAGTTTTCAATCATTAAGACCAATACTGAGCTTTGAATTCATGTAAAATGTATCTTGAAAATTATACATTAATAAAAATGTTTAATGTAATAAGATAAGAAACAGGAAAGTAAAAATAACTAGTTATCAAGAGTTTTATTGAATCTCAAATTTACTTTACCTGAGATCCCACGGTTTTCTTATGTTGCTTTTGCCCTCCTTTGATTGGAGGTGCAGCAGACCTAATTTTAGCCACTGGTTTCAACTTATCGCCATTTTTCTCTTCCGCAAACAGTTCACCCACAAGTTCAAACTGCAAAAAAAGGTTGTCTATGATGAAAGCAGCTTAGTCACATGAAGCAAGAATGAAATAATCTAAAAATTAACTGCACAAAAATGCAAATTAAATTTAAAACTAGAACTTTAGATTACTTGTATTCCCTCTTTTTATAACATTGAAATTTTAATGCTATAAAATAAATGCTTGTTTAGGAAGCAGGAAAAGGGATTTTGAATACAGCATAGAGAATTAAGGAAACTTAAAAAGGAAAACAAAACAGAAATAACAAGACACCAAATCATTTTAGGAAGTTAAAAAGATTATTTCATTAAGACATTAAAACTTGAATTACTTTATAATACTTTCAGACACTTAAAAAGTTTTGAAAAACCTCTTACCTGACTAGCCTTGAGTATATTGATATGTTCTTCCATTACAGTGTCTCTGTTCTTTACAAGGAATCCAGCTACTTCATATTTAACTTTGTCTGCAAAATGATGAATTATGAAAGCTGTGTTTGAAAGACGAGGCTTTTCAAAATGCTTCCACTTTTTACACTGCACAAAGATTTTCTGGCACCAAGTGTCGTCTGTGCCTTTGGGCATCTGTAACAAAGACATAACAGCTGAGTTTTCAGCAATATTCCCATGCTTGAATAGTTTGTGAGTGATTTCGACCCCATACCTTGCACTCTTCATCCAAAAGATCAAGAATCCCAAGTTTGCTTTCAATTAGATCAATACATGGTTGATTGTCGTAGAAGTCGATGAATTTCCATTCGATTTGTTCTCTTACATACTCTTCTTGCTCTAACTTGAAAACATGCTGTGAACAAGAATTACAAGTAAATTTATTACAAAAACACTACAGAAGGTTTAAAGAATTATAAGAGTTCAAGGACTAAAAAGGTTTGAATATATACAACACCAAAAAAAGCTTTTAAGTCAGATAGAACAAAAACAACAGATAAAATTCATATATCATTTATGATATAAATGCCCCATCAAATTTCTAATTTTTCTGATAGAGAATTTTTTTTGTTCCAAGTAAAATACTCTGTACTTTTGTAGTTTACAGCTGATCGATCATCAATTGTCAAATTCAGCAGTACAGTTGTTTAACAGTCAATGCATTTTGAAAACATTTTTGGATTCTGTGCCACGGTCAAGACCATAATAGAAAAAATAGAGCTCAGTAAAGCAATATTGAACACCACACTTACCATATTAAACTGTTGTTGCAACTTTTCATTTGCATAATTAATACAAAACTGTTCAAAGCTGTTGATTTCAAAAGTTTCAAACCTAGAAGAAAAAAAATAAGGTATAAATCTCACTTTATCAGTGTTAATATTAAAAGACTAATAGTTTTACCATAAAAATTCTACTTACCCGTATATATCTAGAACGCCTATAAATTTATGAATCTTTTTATTTGATGCTAATGATTTGTTTATTTGCTTAACTATCCATTCAAACAACTGAGAATAAATGTGTTTGGCTAAAGCGTCTCGGGCAAACATAGCCTGGAATATAAAAAAAGTCTATTAGTATGCATCATATACTAAGTTTACATATAAATAGGTTTGAGTTTGACACAATTAAAAATGAAAATATATTTTAAGTTAGAACAAAAATGTCCATAGTTATGAAGTCCATATAAACCCAAAGATTATTTTTAATTGGTTACTTGTGAATGAGTGAGTTGCATGGTGATGATTTCTCGCATGCTCTGGATTTTTCTATTGCACAACCATGTATTTAATTGATCACATTCAACTCCCAAAAGATCGCACATAATGACTAGATGAGGATCACTTTCCTGAAATGAAAGAAATTATTTACTTCTAAATAAACAGGACACAGTAAAATCAGATCATTTTTAACATCTAATCCCCGTAAAATAGTCAATCAGAATAAAAATAGAAGCTACTTATTCTAAAATAGATGCAGATCATACAAGACTTATCTATAATAACCTATCATTACCTATATAACCTTTCCTGTTTTATTTTGCTATCAAATAATTTGGACTTAAAATTTTAGAATTTAGTAGCTTTTGCAGCAAGCTCTTTAGCTTACTATATTGAAGCAAGCATTTCAAATTGTTATTTAATAACCCAAAACTTTGATTTATATCTAGCCAATATTATTTATAAACAAAATTAAGATTTTACTATATAAGGTTTTGTAAACTTTAACTGTTTAGCCAAGAAATGAACACACAATTTTTTCTGTAAATTTCTTTCCCAGGATTCTTTCAAGTAAGCAAGAATAAAATTCAAGGGTGATTAATTATTTTGTTAAGGGCTCCAATTACATTAAATAGAAAATAATTTATCTAAGTTATTTTTAAACTAAATTAAGGTAGAAGATTAATTTAAACTTAAAGAAAAGAAAGCATTTTGCTAGAGAAGAGAACCTACAGGAATAATACAACTCTCCACATCATCATGATGCTGGCCACCTTTCATTATTGTAATATTCCCCAAGTGTAAAATGGCAGACAGAATGCGAAAAATGGTCATTTGCTGTGCATCTGAAAATCCTGTAAGAAAACAAGATGCTTTAATAAACAAAGACAATTCAAAATACCATCAAGGTGTATGAAATAAATGTCACCTATCTTAGAAGAAATAAATAAGAGCAGACAAAAAATATTACCAAGAAGTGTAAAAGCAGTTCTTGTATCTTGAAAATTCTTGGCATCATCTACTCCCGGAATATCGGGTGAATCTCCTAAATTAGTGTAGTGAAAATCCTTTTGGTCCCCTATAAATCAAAATAATAGCTCAGCAACAAAAAACAAATAGCTTAATTACACCATTATTTCATCAATTTCTGGTCAATATTTCACTTAATAATTTAATTTTTCTCATATAATTAAAAGGAAAATAATAATCTCCACATTCTTAGTTAATTGAATTCCTCACTGAACCTGTCACTAAAGTCCAATTTACAACAATAAAAACTTGACACTTTAATACAACTTAATAAAACCGAAAGGAAAAAACAACTTGACAATGCATTAGATAAAATCCATGATAATTTTATCAAGTTAAATATTGTAATGAAGGTCAACCAGTATAATCAATAAACTAGAAGAAAAAGCATTTCTGAAAGAAACATTTCTAACATTGAATTTTATTTTACCAATGCACATAAGAACAAAATTTTTTTGAAAAATCTGGAATTCCAGTATTTTAATAGTTAAAAAATATGAAGATCTCTGTGGTGTATTCCTAAAATAATAAAACATTTAAAAGTTAACTTGCCTAACTGCAATTCCTGTAACTCTTCTTGATCAGAAGAGGCACAGAGCTGATAGAAAATATGATAGTTTCTTTCTTCTGGTGCTTGGAATGTGACTCGAGATTTCTCAAGAAGATAAGTTCTCATGTTAGCTCCTATTATATGATACCTGGTATTAAAGTCGATTTCTATGTATTTTCCAAACCTGGAGCTGTTATCGTTTCTTGTGGTTTTGGCATTTCCAATAGCCTGCAAAACAAAACATTCGTTAAAAAAAAAATTTTAATGAAAACCTTCAAGCAAGAGTGAGATTAAACTAAAAATATCCACACGTAATAAAATAAATGATACAGGGATGCAACTAACTTCAACTCAAAATCCCAGAAAACTATTAGAGTAGGGAACCTTTCATCAGGAATCCCAAATATTTCCAAAATTCAGAATGCTTACAGATTTTTAAAAAATTTTTGTTCAAAAGGAATTTTTCCACACAAAACTGATAGCACACCTGATCAACCAATAAAACAGAACAGTCAAGAATATTTTAATTACAGCTCTGTATGTAAACAAAACTCAATTGTAGCTGCGGAGATGAAAAATTTATTTCAGAATGATGTAACTACTATGTAATCATGCTTAAAACTGATGGTGGGATCTTCATAAAAGATGTTATTAAAGTTACATCCTTGCACTTATATCTTAATTGGACCTAATTTTGAGCTTTCTTCTTGAGGTTGAGATCTTTAAAAATTTGAACAAAACTCGGTACTTTCGGATTTACCCTGTAAAAAAACAGATTGGTATGCCCCAGAAAAGTAGCACCCCCAGTGATAAGAACTGAAATACCTACATAGTTGAAATAAAGAGGAAAGTTCATAGGGAAAAGGATAAATCAATTTTTTAATAAAATAAAGACAAAGATCTAATAAGATCGAGATGGAGAAATGTTCTTGGGAAAGCCTTGGCCCACCTTGGGCTGTCCTGCTAGAGGAGAAGAAGAAGAAGATCTAATATTGAAATCAGCAGGAAATGAACATTAGTACAAACCTCCATGATTGGATTGGAAGCCAAGACTTTTTTCTCTATTTGGGTCTCAGTAGAAGATCCCCCAACAGTTGCAAAGTATCTCATGGCATATTTGGCAGAAACAGTCTTTCCAGCTCCAGATTCTCCACTAACAATTATGGACTGATTCTGACTCTCTCTGAAATGAACAAACAATATGACCAATAAAAAATTAACGAAGAAATATTTTGCTTTTGTATTTACATAATAATTCCAAAGATTCCAACATCCAATGAAGATTTTCCATGGTACCGTAATGAACCCTTTATTCAGAAATCTTAAGTCCAAAATCACACACCCGGGCACCCCTTATCACAGGTTTTCTAATTTTATTTTAGGTAGGATTTGAAAACAAAAAGAATCTGCACAACTGGAGTTTTGATTACTGTGCATATGATTTGAAAAGGGATTTTTTACACATAAAATTTTATAAAAGAAATGTTGATTATCGGGAGAAAGCTTTTAATTTTTCAAGATAATTCATTATCAGACCCTGTTGTGCTGGTATAATATGCGGCACTACATTAACTCGGCATTATTTTTTCAAAAATGATCCCTAACGCACTGACTTTTCGAGAGTTTCTGCAGTTTTTTTTATATTTCTGTAATCCCCCATAATCTGAAAACTATAAAGTATACCAATACGTAGTAATTGGAGTCTGAATAATTCTTGAAGAATAAGAGTTCCATAACTTAAATTGTTTTTGACAGTTAATGGCAGAAAAGTAAAATAACACAACTACAAGTTTCACCTTTCCATTTGTGTGTACGCCTCTTCAGAAACAGCAAAGATATGTGGATCCAGATCTCCCATTGACTGCCCTCTGTATGCCATGATCGTGTCGTTTCCATAGATGGGCAGTTCTTCATATGGATTGATGGCCACCAGAACAATTCCTGCAGGTTAAATTGCAATGTTAATTTTGAGCTACATTAAAATCTTCATATCTATGAACAAGGATAAATATTTTTCACACACACTTGTAAGAAACTTCCAAGTGCTTTAAACCTGCTTTATTACTTTGGAGAACTTCTTTCCCAATAAAAGAGATTTCTATCTCTGATTAAAAGCTCCATAGTATGCTGCCTTTTTAATGCATCAACTATTACTATAGTAAGAATTTACTTTTATTTCTGTTTAAATTATACATGTATTACGGTGAAAATTTAAATTTCCGACATTTTTAAGCAAGAGAAACTATGATGTACCTACCGCAATAAGTGTAGATGGCATTTTGATTGCAGAAACGAACTTGTAAGTTGTATAAAACTGAAAAACAAGAAACGGATAATCAGAACTCAACATTTCAGCTGTTTATTTTATCAATCTAATGCAGTTAATTTGTTTTACCAGCAGGTTCATGCAAATAGGAAAGGGAAGTGAGGTCATTCTCTCCTATCAAGATGTCTGGATTTCTCAAGGGAGGCAGTTTATCATTAGATGTTACCTTAATAACTTGTTTCTGTAAAAAACAACAAAATTAACAAATATCAGTAGTGTTTTTTAAAACAAAAAGGGGGATATTACTCTGAAAATTAAATTTTAAGTAATAAAAGCATTATATTAATAGCGAAAGAAAAAAGGATTACTTGCAAACACATTATCAAACAGGCATGATTATATGATGCACATAGGAAACGGGAAAACTTTTTAAATCATTGATAAGTACAATTTCATTAAAATTCTAGCAAGTACAATTCTATCTCGTGAAAATAAAAATTCAACATAATATTTCAGGCATCATATATTCACACTATACTTAATTCAGTTTATTTTAAAACTTTTGGAAAAATTTTAATTTATAGCCCCTGCAAACAAATGACATCTTACTGTAAGTGATTTACCTGTGTGATAAAGTGTCATTTTGTTATTTAGCTTTAAATATAAAAAACTAATATACAGAACAATTTCTTAATACCTTATCAATCTATTTTATTCATCCATATTATTCTTATCATAGGTACAAAATTTTACTATAATAGCATTAGGTACAACTCCTTTATCTATCTTGTTAAATGACAAATTATCTCATACACCATATATTTAAATATTGGAAAAAAATATTGTTCCCATTAATCTATAATATTTTAATTGGTTGAATTGCAATTTTGATGATATTTCTAATCTTTGGCACTTAAAACTGCTTGATAACTTTTAGCAGGATAGAAAGTAGAAAAGAACATGGGCGTAGCCAAGGGGGGGCAGCTGCCCCCCCTAAGTCCCGAGTAATTAACTTTTACTTTACTGTTAGTGAAGTTAAAACCCAGTATTTTAGGGTCCAATTTTCTAAATTTTTCAGGAGGAGGGCCCCCAGGCCCCCCTTTAGTATTTTTACCTTTATTATTCAAACTTTTTTGTAATAAGTTCATTAAAATCAAACAGTGGCGGCTCGTCCATAGGGGCTACGGGGCTGCAGCACCCCCAACCAAAATTCTCCGAAATTCCAATTTTTATTTGCTTTACAATATTTAAAAATTATCTATTTCCCCCTTTAATCTTTGTCCTTTATAATCCCTTTTCAATTAACAATTCTCTGCTATGCCGTCTCGACAACAGATTTCCTTCCGGGTCGGTCAGCCCCCGCAGATGTACCAATCGTAGTATAAACACTAGCTCTATCATATCAAATGAAAATATCAAGAATTTAGCATGCGAATCTGTTAGGAGAAAAGGGGCTGCTTTTCAGCAGCCCCGACCAAAAGAATGATAGCCTTTTCTCTTGAGAGAGCTATAAAAAACAAACTGAGGGGAAAATAAAAATAAACGATTTCTACTACTAATAAATCACATTGGCTTTTTAGCTTTTATTACTCCAACTCCAACGCTGTTTTAATTTTTTATTTATAGCTTCTTTTTTTTTCTTTTCATCAGAATCTTTTCTGATGTTTGCAAGTCAACAAAGATTTATGTTTAATTTTTTGTAGCGAAGTTTTTATTTCTTTTTATAATGAACAGATTGAATTCGAAATGTTGATTTAGTTTCATTTGCTTTTGAGATACTAAATGAAATAGACTTCATATTTGATTCTTCATATTCGTAATAATCAGCTAAATATAGGTAAGTGACAGTTTTTGAATGCTTATTAAGTGTGAAATCAAAATTTTATATTGTTCCCATCTTTTCATGTTTTTGTGAAGTATCATTTGGCATTATATCGCTTAAAATACGTTGCCAACTTGGTACCGCCGGAGCAGCACCCCTTAGAATTTTACCATCGAGCCGCCACTGAAATCAAATATAAAAAAAATTGTATGTCCAAATTTGGGTTTACGTGTACCAAAAAGCAATTTAAAACCATGTTCTTAGGGCATATTTCCAAAAATTTTCTGAGGAGGACCCCCAGACCCCCTGTTAAAATTTGACGGGTCTCTCTCACGGGGCTTTAAAATTGATCTCTACAAATATAAAAAAAGTCGACCCTGCTTGCCCCCCCTAAGTTCAACCCTGGCTACGCCCATGGAAAAGAACCAATTATACTATTATTAAAAATATGCAATTTAAAAAACTATTCTCCTTAGATAGATAGATTTTCAAGATCCTTTGATGATAAAAAATATGGTGGCTCAATTTTGTAGAAAAATTTTGGTAAATTTTAAGAATCCGGGCCATGGCGACTCAACTTTTTGGCGAAATGCTTGCTTTCTTGCAAGGTTCTGGCAAAATGCTTGCTTTCTTGCAAGGTTCTGGCGAGAAAGCAGTTTGCAGAACAAACATCGTAATATAATCTAGGGTTGCTGTACTAAGCATTGTGAACTAGGGAGAACGGTTTACCATCTAATTTTCGCCAACCCTTGGCGATTGGCCTGGATTGTTAAAATTAACCAAAATTTTAGAAAACTAAGAGCTGCTCAAAACACATTAGGTTTATTAATTTTGACACATCATTATATTCAGTCAAAATAAATTCACTGCCATGAAGATAAATAAAGCATTCCTTTCCCAGTTAATATCACAATAGTCGTATTTACAAAATTATGCAAGTTTACTTAATTTGGGCTGGCTGGGCATTTTTAATAGTTTTACTAATGACAATGGTGCACGAGAAAAGGGTACCAAAAATATACAAGGTTTCTACAAAGAGTAGTGGAATGATAGAAACATATTTTACCCTTCCATCTTCCACTTCCACATGGAGCTCTTCTTTTTCAAACTTCTCAACTTCAGCTCCCACCCAGACATGCTCGGCATCTGGAATCCAGACTCGTGCCCCCTTGAAAAAACAGAAATTGCTCTCATAAAACTACTCTAAACTGCAAACAAATATATTATAGAAACATATAAAGAACATTTTTCTTTCACATTGAAGCCTGGTCGGATAGTGGTAGTGTGTTTTTCTCTCCCGCCACTCACCCAGGTTAGGCAAGGCAGAATCAACCCTTTCATAAGCCATTTTTTAAGTAATTTTCCCTGCGATGAGAAAAATAAATGAGTTTTTCGTTATTGCTCTCACTGCTCTTTTAGATTGATGCTGAGGGGGCATCGAGAGCGTGATGCAGGGTCCCCTCTATAACTAAGGAAAGCCACACCAGTTATAAGCGGTCTGGGGGTTTCAATATATATCGCCAAATTCACAGTGAAATGTGTACTAGTATTAAGCCAAAATCTGAATAAAATTGAGTCTTTTAAATGCAATGTTTATTTGCAAAATCATTACACTTGAAAATACTTGTTATGCCATCTTACAGAGAAAGAAATTTGTAATATAAAGAAACCCAGGATAATAAAGCAAATAGAGCTGAAAATATATCATTAAACTTAAAAACTTCCACATAATTGTCTTGTATTACTGGAATTTGAGATAACTGATAAAAATATACTTATCAGATCACCCCATAAGATAAAGATATAAACAACCGTTATGATTCAAAATGTAGAATGCCAACTGTAGGTAAACAAAGCAAATTAATACTATGAAGAACAGTTTGAAAGCAACTCTATTATGATATTACACAAGAGATTTGACTAGATTAGTCAGGGGAAATCAATGAAATTTTTAAAAATATGGTTGTAAGAAATGGTTTAGATTATATGACTTAAAAGTGAAATCAGACTTGCAAATGAACCAGGAAAGAAAATTAACAGTACCACATTCATAATTTATAAATGAACAGCTAGAAGACCATGATCACTTTTTTCAATTTCTCTAGCATAGCTAACCAAAACAACTTTATTTGCACGTAGGATGGCCGTCAGAAATCAGGTAGATCAAAGATCAAGTTGAACAAATGTAAACAAACACAGTATGCACTTCGAATTTTGCCCGGAATTTAGATCAATCACAAAAATTTAGAAAATTACGAGAGTTTATTTATTAATCAACATAGAAAACAAGGCGCGTAGCAGCATTTTTGAAACGTGTCTTGAAAAACAACGTTATCACGTGAAGACAGTCACATGCCAGAAAAAACAAACCAGTCAGTAAAAAAGTTATAAATCAGCGAATGTGATTACATCTTCACAATCTTACATAACACAGCTGATATATTTATTCATCAGAAGTTACTCACCTTGGAATACAACTCAGTTGTAGACATATCGTCGAGAGAAGCGTTAAAACTTTTCTCTCTTAGCTTTCATGGATCCACAAAAAAGTGTACAAAACCTCACGATTCAAAACCATTTCATTGGCGATTTTCCTAAATGATATTGGTCCCCTATTTCAATACAGTGCGGCGGCACCTAACACTTTCTTGTTAAACGTAATATATTGTTATCGAGTGGGCCGCTGGACTAGTTTTGGGAGCCAGCCCAAGAAACCGGTTGAAAGACAATTCTTTTACGCAAAAAGGACAAAGAATTAGCAAACAATCGAATTCAGTGAGCAGGAGCAGACACCTTCCTTCCACAGATCACAATGCTCGAATCGGTTCAGTTGTTAAAATTAAAAGAGATGGATCACCTTGATGGATGATTTTAATGCGTTTGTTTATGATCGAAAATGAAGCTATTTTTAGAATGGTTCCTTAGGGAACGAATTTTATTTTCGTTTTTCGAAAGGGTGAGTTTAGAAATTAAAGAACTAGGAAAGAAATCCCTTTTTTTTAGAAACTGAAACAAGAACTAGGGGCGTCGAAAACTATTTTTAATAAATTTTTCATTTCATTTCCGAAACACAGTTGAAGAAATTTAGAAATCTAACATCACTGATACTTCAATAAATTTTAATAGCTTCTTATTTTTTGTCTTTTTATGTTATAAATGTAATCAATAAAATTTTTAAAACAAAAAACAAAACATCTAGTAAAATGCCACAAATTAATATTTTACTTCCGGTTCATTTCTTTATTTTTCGTGCTTGAAATGAACTGAACTGCTCATGTTTATATTTTCTCTTGTTTACATTGTTGATAAAAAGTTGGAGATAGCGTTATTCAGTAATAAAAAGAAAGAATTTATTCTAATTTGACTGATTTCTTAGAATTTTAAACTTATCATGAAGCTTCTAAAGTAAGAAAACCATGTTTGCTTTTACAGATATTCGTAAACTGGTTTTATACATCTTTCAAGTCAGATGACTTTATGCATGAATTCGATTATTTTTTAAAAATAACTGATTCTTAACAAATTTTTGCATTTAACTATTATATAATGAATGTACGAATTTTAGGTCTTTACTGAAGCTTGGGCTTGGAGGTGGAGCTGTTTATGTTGCTGCTGATCAAGGTCTTTTTAGCGCTAGTCAAAAGGGTACCATAGAATCAATGAAGAACATGACAAAGTCAGTCCCTGGTCTAGATTCATATTTAGAGAAGGTAAACCTCTGAACTTTTTTAAACTTTCGGCTTAATAATAATTTATACAGGAAATATTGCATGTTCTATTAATTTGTTGGAAAATCTATTCAAACTTGTAAAACCTAATCAGTTAAAGACTGTAATTATGTGACAGTTAATATTGTTCCTTTTTTTTTGGCATCATCGTTTTTTCTGCTTATTGTGTTGACCTTCCAATCAAAAAAATCATTTACCATCCCATTATTTATATTTTAATTACGTAAATACTGGTTGTTTAACCTCGGGAAAAGTTGAGTAATTTATGGTTGTCAGCTATACTTAAATTCAGTATGTGTTCTTTAGTTGTTAACTTATAAAAATTATTTGTCCTTGACTTGCCCTTCTTGCTGTATTGGATGTCATATTGAGATATTGACCTTGATTGAAAAATGGTCACTCTTGAAATAATTCTCCTCACAACTTGTTTTACAAGCTTACTTTTTAAACGTTTTTATGGGTACCTACATATTATACTGTCGATCGTTCAGCAGCCGTTAAGTTCGGCTGTACAACTGTAGAACAGTCAATGGGGTAAGATAACGTTTTCTGATTCAGTGGCACGATCGACAATACAAACAAATGAAAACCTTTCACTTCATTCCTTTTTGTTCCGTAGTATTGCACTGTCCATCAGTTTCTGCAGGGCAGCCAATGGGATTTATTTATGTGTTTTCATTTTCAGCAGCACGGTCAATTTGATAATATGGAAATGGCATCTTTTTTAAAGCAGGGGTTCATCTAGAAAGAAAGTGGGTTCATTTTCATGGGTGGATTTAGATGGTGAACCCTGGGGGTGCGTACTGGAAAACTTGGGGGTGCAAGCTGCCCCTGATGACTTTGAAAACATGATTTTCCCCTATATAGAAACCAGTCGAGGCCATCTCATAAATATAACATAACTTTATTAAGAACAATTAAAAAACGTATTAGCTAAATGTATAACATAAAACAGACATGTCGAAAAAGTAAAGTATCTCTGTGTAACAAGTGACAACAAGCTTGATATGTGCTCCTATTCATGGGGAGGCGCATGCGCCGTCAGGCGCGTGCGGGACGTCACCTAAAACATCTAAAGCATCTTCACTTCTAAATATCACTTCTACAAAATAATGGATGGAAAAGGATAAGTCTAAGAAGGTGAATGTCTCGATTCCCACACCTATAAAAATGGAATTTTCTCAATAAGTTGGGGGTGCGTTGCACCCCCATGCACCCCCTTAAATCCGCCCATGTTCATTTTTAGGACCCTTCACTAAATTCCAATTTCCAAAAAGGGACCCTTCACAAAATTCTAATCTCCAAAAAGAGACCCTTAACAAAATTCCAAAGATCGAAAAGGGTTTGAAAATTGTTTTTAAAATGAGTTTCCATCATTTTGGAATGGAATTTGCCAAATTTTGGGCCAATTTTAAAAGTTATGAATGCTCTGGTTGTATGTACTACAAGCCCTTCATTTTCACAAAATTCCTTTGATTTTTCACCAAACTCCTAAAACAGGACTGACCCTGGCAAAAAAAAACCTGGATGAATCCTTGTAAAGATAACCCTTAAAGATCAAAGCTGATTCAGCGACAAGCGTCAGAGACCATTGAGCAAACTTTTCTACCTCTGGTCAATCATTAGTGCAGTCCCCATCACAGTTATGGGTCAGTTAAGACTTTACAGCCCTCAGTTTAGTTAAACCTAGTTATGGCCCTTAAAACAAGCATACATGTGATTCTTCTGCCAATTGGCGGAAATCTGCCAATTTGCTTGCCGACAATTCGATTTGCTTAACTCATATTCCACTTTCTGATTTGCCAATTATTTTTTGACTAAAAACTCTGGCCGTGAAGGTTGGTTGCCTAGTAATAAATACAAAGTAAAATTGAAAAATTATCGGAAGTAATATGAAAAGCAGTTAATATTTAAGCTAAAAAATATGACGCTAGCATCTCTAATCGTAGATTTCGGGAAGTAGAAGCCAATGGACCCCCTCTACTTAAAATTAAGGGAAAAAAATATAGGTGCCATCAAATTTTTTTTAAAATATTTTCAGCCAATTCATTGTCAGAGTAATCACCTGTATGAACAAGACAGCACACACAAAAAAGGCGGGAGCTCTTTGTGTGGTTTGGGTCCCATGTAAAGGGGGCCTGGCCTACCTTTAGTGGCAATGGCACAATATGATCTAACTTGATTCTTGCGCCATAAAACCCTTACAAACCAACCTTATATGCGATAATTGACCGTTTGTACTCTCAAGGTGCCTTTTGAGCCGTAAAAACCGATGGTTGTAAAACTCTAAATGGACCCTATGTTTTGTTTATGGGTGATTTTTCAAGGCTCGTAGATGCCACTCTTGAAATGAGATTGCTGTTTTTAAATGCTATCAAATAACCCATCATCAGTTAACAGATGGCTATTATCGAAACTGGGCTCTTAAGATGTCGTTCACAAAGAGTGGTTAGCAGTGTCTTACTAGAGGGGGTAGGCGAAAAAGTTTCTTTCGTACCGTTACTGGCGATATAAATTAGGGCTGGTTTGACTCATCACGGTCATTAAAAGGTTAATACTTCTGCAATGTCTTCACTTTTCTTTTAAAAGAGTAGAATACACACGCATTAATTAAAATTATGCAATTTAATCAATATTTTAAAATTTATCAATTGATATTTATTACATTTTCCTCGTTATTTCTAAATGTGTGATCTATTTTTTTTACAGATTCCCTCAATATCCTCGATGGACATTATTCATACTTGGAATCATGGTAAGAATTTTTTGCTGCCCCTGAAGTTAAACACTATGCACATAAAAACATAAGAGAAAGCAATTGAGTTAGAACCTGCAACACTTCTGACTTGGCATGTCAGTTTAGTTATGATCATGAATAAATTAAAAGTTATCAGTTTTCTTCTTAATACACGTGAAAATAATTAACAAAACTTACATATCACCCAATTACATCATACATTGTATCCGATACTTGCCAACCTTAATTTACTAAACTTAAAACTTTAAAAATTTAAAGTTAAACTGGGCATGCCAATATTTGAAACTATTCAAATACAGTGCAACTTGGGTAATCAAAGCTATAGCCACTATAATTTTAGAAATCACTTTCTACCTCACAAATGACCATGGGTTTTTTTTATTTATAAATTATGAAATCCTGTTCAGTATGTGTTAGGAATATCATAATGGGATATCAATAGCCTGTTAAAGTAATTTTTGCAAGAGGAGGAATCTCATTTCATGCACAGAAAAATGACTGATGCCATATCAAACCTTTGTAAAAAAAAAGTTGCTACATCTTATTTGTGATTCCTGAAATTAATTAACGATGAAACAGAAAATTTTGTATAATACTCAATTTTAATCCAAGTTTCATCTTACACAAGGTGAAAAAGAGTTCTGCTGAAAATGGCAAGAAAGATTACTTGTGTGGAGTATTTTTAAACAGTGGGGAAAATTGGGAAAAACATTGCAGACCAGTGCTTTGCCAATCTTACTGGTCCTCAACCAAAATGACTTCTCCACCAAATTAAAAAGGACAGGTTTCAATTTTTTTACCCCTTCTTGGTCACTGTTGCATATCATATGTCCAACGCTAGGTGGCCCAATTTCGTAACAGTCGCTCCTCATGCGGCGAGCTAAGATTTTGCTGTGCTATAAATTTATGAGTTATTTCGTTGCTGTAGTTGCCTTACTACATTTTCTAAGCAGGGTTCCCACTGGTCAGGGAATACCTGGAAAACCATGAAAAGTCAAGGAATTTAAATTTCACCTAAAAAGTCAGGGAAAATTGCTAATTTTGGCCAAAAACCTGGAAAGTCATAAAAAATACCTGGGAAAAGAAAATTTTTAATGATTTTGTGTCAATTTTGGCTCTAGTAAGTGAAAAAATAGTAAGTTTATTGAAAATTATTGGTTCAAAAATGCAAGAAATATAAATAGATAAATAATAATAAATAAATTTTTATTAAACAAACAAGAACAAAACAGAAAAAATACAATTGATCCAGTACATGAATATCCCAAAGGAGCTACCGCTCGTCCATGGGGTCACAGAATATCTTTGTTAGAAGTAAGATAAAAAAAATCGATTTGGTTTATTGTGGAAGAAGTTATTTTGCTTTAACACTAGACACTTAAAAAAGAATTGTAAATACAACAACAAAAAAAATAAGAAAAGGAAAACAAAATGGTTTGGCTGGCAATTTCTAAGTTTATAGAGAAAAAAATGAATAAATGGTGATATTTAAACCTGACAAAATTAGAATAAGGACTCAATGCTATTTAGATTCAAAATATATGCAATGCACAATTTCTTAAAGTATCTAATGTTAGTTTGAGATTGAATTTCTCTTGGAAGTTTATTAAAAAAAGTGACAATCCAAAAAAGGCTGTGAATTGCTAGTTTTTTTACCGAAAAATGCCGTGAATTGCTAGTTTTTTACCGAAAAATCTTAAAAATTGACCTGGAAAAGTCAGGGAATTTTATTTCTGAAATTGAGTGGGAACCCTGTCTAAGGTAATTTTTCATTCAATATCAAAAGCAGATAATTTAAGGGACAGGGTGCACTAGTCTGGAGATTTACAAGTCATAAATTTGTCGCAGAGTTTACATTGTAAATTCTCTCACCAGTTTCTTTGCTCCCTTGTCCTCTGAAATTTAACAAACCCCTAGCAGTTCCTTGAAATTTTGTTGACAGATGTTCTAGACCAGGTAAGTAATTTTACTTGGGGTCCAAATAATTTTGAAAATTTTCATCGAGGTCTGGGGAAAAAATATACAAAGATGTAATTTGAGCAGGCTATCTGCTTGATTATATTGTGAAATTCAATATATTAGAAATTTGTACATTAAAAATGGGGGTCTGGGGGGTTTCCCCCAGGAAATGTTTTGAAATTTGACCTTTAAAATTTAAAAAGTGGGTTTAAAACTAGTTCTTAAAATCTTAATGAAATTCGAAACGTTTTGGCAGTCCAGGAAATAACCTCACGCGATTTGCAAGTTGCCGGCCCGTTTTAGACCCTCATCAATGATCTGTATGTTGTCAACAGTAAACAAAAAATGCTAAAAAATAAGTTTTTTAAAATTTTTATTTTGAAATATATATATTTCAATAAAGGTCTAAACATGTTTTCTTCAAGTATCATCAAAACAGTTAAAATCTTTAGAAATGTTAAAAATGAAATCATCAGAATCCCAAAAATATCACAGGCAGAAGTAATTTAATATAGCCCTTAACTTTCAAGCTGCCCAATTGCCAGGATTCATATGTTTGACAAATGCAAAAACTGTAAAACTAAGCTGATGTATTTTGCACCACAGAAATTATCCAGAGTTTTTTTGCAAAGTGCTGCACATTCCCTGGGTTCCTTCAGCAAGCACAGCAACTATCCTAGTACAAATGTTCAAGATTCATCTAATTTTTGTCATGTATGGCCAAATATAGTTTACTTCTAGTTGCAGTTATGTGAACTTGACATATTTGGTATGAGTTGTGTTACTAGGGGAAGTCAGTATGGTTTTTCTCAGGGAAATTCAGAAAAATGTGTGCAATATAATTCACAGAAAAGTTTCACGAAAATATGTAAAAATCCTTATGCTTGAAATTGCAAAATCTGCTGGGTCCTGCTTTTTCTGTTTGTTTTATTACTATGGCCATTTCATTCAATCATAATTTATATTGATTACATTATATTGAAATGTTAATTAAAAAATTAATTATAATAATTGTTTTTTTTATTTCTGGATGTATTTGTGAATGTTAAAGGAATTTTTTTTTCACTAGGTGTCACAGTAACCATTCGAGCATTAGCTTCATTACCTGCTGATACTGCAGATTTAGCAGCTAGTGGAGTGGATTACATAAAAGAGGAATTAAAAAAGCAACAAGCTCAGATTCCCGATAAAAAATAGTGCTTTATTATAATTAGAAAATAGTGTAGAGAAAATTGCCTTGTGTATGAGTTTCTTGGTGTGAACATTAAATATTTATTTTAAATTTATAAAAGATCCTTTGTTACAGTTTATTTTTTACACTTTTGAGGGAAATTGTGAAATTTTTGAACTGTCAGTTTTTGGCAGGTTTTAAGGGCTGTATGAAATACAGCCTGTAGCTAATATGAAATTTGCAAAGTTTTACAAAATATTTTAAATTATATCTCACACTCAATTCAAAGTAAGTTGAACCATTGGCCATTTTAATTATATAGACTGAATTTTGAGTAATTTTAATCTCTTATTCACTGATTGGTTTAGTTTTATGGTGTGAGAATGAAGCAAGATCATATTGCACAAACTTATTAACTTAAAACAACTGAAAGATAGTTGTTTTTATTTGTAGGGCTGCAAGATTTTTTCCTTCCGAAATATTATTTTGAATATTAGTATAAAAAGCTTAATTTTTTCCATCTGATAACTCATTAAATATTATTTAAAATACTCTTTTGTACTTTATAGTCCGATATAGGAATTTTATTGAGAAAATTCCATTTTATAGGGGAAAATCAGGTTTTCAAAGTCATCAGGGACAGCTTGCACCCCCAAGTTTTCCCAGTACGCACCCCCAGGGTTCACCATCTAAATCCACCCATGGTTATGAAAGAATACTATTGAAGAATTAAGTGGAAAAAGTATCCCTAAACTGTGATCTTAAGATTAAAAAGATGTCTTCATTCTTCAAAAAGAAAAGTCAGACAAATACTGCCTACCTATGATTAAAAATTTTAAAATTTCTTGTTAAAAATTACTATAAAATAGAATAATGTTCCCATGGAGACTATTTTAACTCCTATTTCATAAATAACTATTTTAAAATTTCAGGGATGAGTTTGGTGAAAAACAGTGGCGAATCCAGGATTTTAGTCTGGGGGGGCTGAGTTTCACAAATAACTTAATTGCTATTATGGGTTGTGTTAAATATTAATGTAAGGAACTGAGAGGGGGAGGGGCAGGTGGGTTGCCAGTGCCGTAGCCAGATTTTTGTTTAGGGGGTAATCAACATCTTTTCTGAGGTAATCTTAAGAATACTAAGTTTCAGGTGAGATGACTTCGTAAGGTTTTAATTTTGGTGCACTAAATTTCAAAATTGTGTAAAAATGTCAACCCCAAGTAAAAGGGGGGTCTGGGGGTCCTCCTCCAGAAAAATTTTGAAAATTTGCCCTTCAAAATAGTGTTTTAGCTCATTTTGAAGCCTTTTAGACTCCACCCAAAGAGCACCACTCGTAAATGGCAGAATTTTCAAGGAAAAAAGTTTATAGTATTATGAATTGGAAAATTTCTAAGGGGGTTAGGGGTTCTTATTCCAGAAAAATTTTTGAATTTTGAGCCACTTTAGGTTACATCAAAGAGGTTCACTCCTTGTAAATCCCTTAAGTTTCAAGAAAAACCGTACTTATTAGATTCCAAAATTTCGAGGGGGTTTGGGGGTCTTCCCCCCCAAAAAATTTTGGAATTTTCACCCTTAAAAGTAGGGTTTCGATTCATTTTGAGGCCCTTTGGGTAACACCACCGAATGTCCACAACGTGTTGAAATTTCTTTTTTGGCTTTATTGCTATTACCAAAACTTGAATGTCTTATTCCTGGGGGGGGCTGCAGCCCCCCAGCCCCCCCCCCCACTCTGGATTCGCCACTGGTGAAAAACAAAAAAGCTGAAACCAAAAATCCAAAATTTTACGCGTAACACATATCAGGGATGTTGCACACCTTCAAGCATTTTGTAACAGCTAAACTTAAATTTTGTAGCTTATTTTTTTGTTTTAGGTTTGATATTTTGCATTATAAAATTAGAATTTAGTCAAATATTTTATTTAGATCCTCTTAAAGTAAAACATATAATCTGATTCTCAATAGCTCGACAAACAAAGGCATGTTTACAAGATAATATTAATTGAAAATACTTACTGACTTCATAAAAAAACTTAAAGCAAAGAACTCAGATTGCACATACTTAAGTGAATTGTTTAAAAATCTATTAAACCTTCTCAAGATTAAGGGCAGACCTTCCAACATTGAAAAACAAAATGTATTTTTATATTCCTTTTATTCATACCATATATTAAATTAACTTGATAAAAATCAAATGAAAAAATCTTTTCTACAGATTTGTATGAATCTATAGAGAATAATACATTTAATTTACAAATGTTTTACTTAAATTTATTAAAATATCTAAGTAATTTTTTTATTTATAATTTTTTTAAAATAAGAAAGAATGTAGTTTGCACGAAGCTATTGAGAAAATTAAACCGATTTATCCTCTGGAAAAGCTTTGATCAATTCCTAGACTGAGCAAGAGCTCAATAGGTATTAATGGGAATTAAACATGAGTGTCAAAGACCTTTATTTTGTTAAGTTTTGGTCATATTTTTAGGTGAAATTTGCATTTTCTTAACTCAATATAAAAAAAGTTGTGAATTATAGAGTTCCATGTACACAAAAGGGGGTCTGGGGGTCCTCCCCAGAAAAATTTTGGAAATTTGACCCAAAAACACGGGTTTAAACTTGTTTTGGACACATAGTCCAATTTTTTTGGAGGAGGGGTCGGGTCCCCTGGCCCCTTTATATATGCCCCTGATGATATTATGATCTAAAAGGATTAAAAAAACCACTGCATTATTTTCTTATAAAGTTGCTTCAAAGCGATTTTTCAGTAAAAATTTACAACTTATAAAATCCTAAAGTAAAATCTGAAGAAATGCTGACTAAAATCGGGAAAAAATTATCTGAGATGTTTCACTAGACCTAATAGTCTCCTCTGATTCCTATTAGGCTTTTCTGCATCGCAATTGGAACGTAAGAAAAAGCAAACTTCAACTAGGCACCGGAAAAACGGAACTTTCGCGAAAAATCGCAATTTTTCGACATTTTCAGAGAATATGATCCTAAACACCAGACTTTTTGGTTTCTGACCGCTGTAAAGTTGGTTTTTCTACATCGTAATAGAGACGCAAGAAACGGACTTCAATTTGGCGCCCACCACGGCCGTCCAAGAAAGCATCGCGGGACGATACGGAATACTCCGCGAGCAAAACGAAACCGAAAAAAACGCGATTTTTCCGACTTTTTCCCGCGACAACTCGTAATTTTTCTCGGAAATCTGGAAAATTTAAAAAGTAGGGATTATCTGAAGAAATCCAAATCAGTTCGCGGGCCGCAGGTTATGCATCTAGAATATCTCTCAGTGAAAAGGCTCAAGTTTTTCCACAATACCCAAATGCGAGCCGACTTTACCGAAGGTTACGTCCATCTTTAGGTTGCATGTTAGAAACAGCAAGAAAAAAAAGTTTTTCCATAATACAGTAAACGAACGAGAAGAAGCCGTCTTTACACGCTGCGTTGTACGAACCTATCGCCGATGCGCGTGCGAGGTAGGAATGCCGAAGACAAAATACCGGGAGATGGCGGAAGTTTTTTTTTCTCTGAAGTAGAAGGAGACGGGAAAACCGGATTTTTTCAGGATTACAAAAAGCGGATTTTCATTTGAAAAGCGGAATTCTTAATTTTCAAAAAAGCGGAATTCCGCCACAGGGCGGAAAAAACTCATCCCTGTAAAATGAAATAGAGTATGAAACTATTAAATTAAATTATAAAATCTAACAGTGGCGTAGCCAGAAAAAAATTTCGGAGGAGAATGTTGATATTTCGGGAGGGGATATGGGGTATTTTTAGTGGTTTTCCATGGTCATACGGGAAATTTTCTGAGGGAGGAAATTTTCTGAATTCGGGGGGGGGGCAAATCCCCCCTCTGGCTACGCCCCTGAAATCTAATGCTTGTTTTTCTGAGAGCATTAACATACTTTTTTAAAAAGCAGATTTAGATTGTGAAATCTAACTCCTGTGCATTGGTAGATTGAAAAGGGGACTTTTGGGCTATGCGGTCCCTTGACCACTATGAATCCGCCCAAGACCATAATGTTAACTATTGGCATTATAGACGTTTGGTTGAAGTTTGAAGCTTTATGCCCTTACTTGTAAATTTCATGTTCCAAACTTTTCTTGAGTGTTAAATGTACTATATCATTTTAGTTTCTGCTACTCAAGTAGCACAATTATGGGCAATCAAAATAACATTTTTCAGGCTGAAAACATCTCTTTATTTCTAAAAATTTTACTCTTGGGTTAAAAATTTAAATGCATTCATCTTCAACCGCATTACTTTACAAGTACCTGTACTTATTACACTAATTAGACATAACTATAAAAACAAGCAACAATCTCTTCTCCATGTGCATCTCTTCCCCAATTGTTCTAAAACCTTTCAACTTTTAAAACAAAAAGAACTAATCAAAAGGTGAATAACTCCTCTTTTGCTTACTCGGTGAATATGTCAAAGGTGGAGGCATAGGTGGCACAGGCAACGGACCTCTATGAATCAGCTCACTGCAATTCCTTTCCGGAGACGGACGAAAACAGTCCATAGGACTCAAGCAAGGTGAACCAGTTAACCCAGCACTCGAGAAGTCCAGCTCCCGTTTTGCTTGGCTGGGCCCGTCCCTTTTCTTGTGCAAGGGACTGTAATAAGGCAATCTCTTCGACTGCATGAAGAACCCGTACAGATTCACGGACAGTATCCCTGCTATGTATCCAACGGCCACCAGACTCAGGTACAACAGGACCGGGCTGTTTCCATCACCGACCCAGCGTCCGACTCCTAAAATCAACAGGATCCCCGCCACCAGAAGGGTGCACTGGATCCGCCTCCTGTTGCTGAAGTATTCCGTGTCTTGAACGACGATCTTCACCTTGCTGTGAGCGCCGCAGAAGATCTTGTTGAAGCCGGACATCACCGCAGGGATTCTGGAGCTGAGGTACAGGAGAAGGAGTACGCTGGCGAGTGTTGAGAAGCCGGTCGCTGGCCAGAAGAGCGAACGGTATCCTTCGGTGTGGTAGACGAAGAAGGGGATCAGAAAGGGACCGATGACGCAGATCGAAAGCAGGAGTTTCTTCAGGTAGGACGTCGGTTTCTTCTCCTTGCGCATTTTGTGCACTTGGACGCGCTCGTTTGATTCCAAGCTCATCTTGTCCGTGGAGGAGCTGGTCTTTTCGCCATAGTCGAGTAGTTTCAGCTGCAGCCTGCCAATTTCTGTAATCGGAAAATATCTGTTGTTTTTATATTGAATTGGATGACAATGAATAGGCACCCCTATTTAGGGAGTATGAATGATTTACTAATATCCAATCATTTAGGCCACGGTCACCCTGAGCGCAGGATCAGGCGGATCTTATCGGGCAGTGGATATCTACCCCACTCTTTTGTTCGCTAATTGACCGCACCTAACCACACAGAGATCGGGGAGATACACCTGACCCTGCGCTCAGGGTGACCGTATATCCTTAGGGAATAGCTTGAGAAAAAAGTCCTCCAGTCGCTGTGTTAGACACAGCTCAGACAGCAGCATGGGCAGTATTCTGTGCTACTTGATCAGCGGTTGACCACCAATCAAAGAAGGAATCGCCGACTCTGATTGGTGGAATCGTACTTGGATTGCTGTTGATCAGAAAGCACAGAATACGGCCGCAGTGTTATTATTTGAGATCTTGGCAAACATGGCGGCTGGAGGACTCGTATCGAAGCTGTGCCGGCGATTCTCTCGCAGAAATAAAAAAGAACAGCAGTATAGCTGGGATAAACATTTTTCATCTTTAACATTACGAGAGGCCCCCTTTTTAATTACCATTCCAGCCATCTTAAACTAGACAATCAAATTATATTTAACTAAATTAATAGTGTACAATACGAATGCAAAGGTTTAGGATGGTACTTACTCTGATGCATAACACATTCTTTCTCGTTGTAATCCATGCTGAAGTTATCACGAGTTCACAACTTTTATTATAAAGAGAAATAAACTATTATCTCAATCGAAATGCAAAAGCCCCCGTTCACCAAAACTGTTTTGATCGTCTTATCTTGTCAACCGAAGTAACCAGTATGAATTTTCAGACTTTTGATGCTGGTAAAAAATTTTGTGCAATGAAATGACTCGATAAAAACTGGCGCTGACGTCCAATATTTCAGTTTACAATAATGCTCACTGTGCGCATGTTTCAGTTATTCCTCCATTTTTGAAATGTGAAATAAGTTTCTAACTCTGACGTAATTGACTTCAGAAAATTTAGGGCTTGAAATTAGTATATGTTTATTTTTAGGAAGGGCAATCTCAACGTTAACAAATACCATACCCTGACATCACTTTCTAGGAGAACTGTCCTCTGATCCCTGTTCAATCCCATTAAATACCCTAGTACCCAAGCAGCACAAACGTTCAAGATTCGTCCAGTTTTTGTCCCGTATGGCTAAATTTCGTTTACATCTAGTTGCAGTTACGTAAACTTGACATGAGCTGTCTACTAGGGTACCTACTATGAAAGTTTTCAGATTGATTTTGTTTTGTTGGTTACCGTAAAAAAAGGCAAACGGTTCTAGTCCAACTTATATTAAGGGGTCTCAGGACTCTTAAATATGCAAAGGTTACCTCGATTTTTGAACTAGTATTACACAAAAACTGAATTCTCCAGTAACTTGAAATTTGTACCACATAATAACTAAATACCAATACACAAATACCCAAAACTTCAGCCAGTTTTGATGGTTTTTATAGGAGTTTTCGAAAATAGGAAAAACTTCAAATTTTTTCACTCTGCGGAAGATTTTTCAAAAACTATTAGAGTTACAAACATGAAATTGTGTACTAATATTCGTCTTAAGGCACTTAATAAGTTATACCTATTACATTTGTAAAAAATAGCTGTTTAAGCTTTTTTTATCACAGTTTTTATAAAAATTTTCAAAAAAAAAGTTATTTTAACTCGTAGAAACATGTTCTGGTTAATATAAGGTTTAAATGTGAGGTAAAACTTATTAAGTACCATAAGACGAGTATTTGTTCTCAATTTCATGTTTTTAACTTTTATAGTTTTTGAAAAATCTTGCGCAGAGTGAAAATATTTGAATTTTCCCCCATTTCTGATTACTCCTATAAAAACCAATAAAACTTTCTGATATTTTGGGTATGTGTTCATTGGTATTTAGTTATCCTGCGGAAAAGAAACTATTTCAAATAGAAAAATTCAAGAATTCCCTAGTTAGTATGTTTTAAGTTAACGAAAGTGCAACTAGAAGTAAACGAAATTTAGCTATGCACGAAAGAAATAGGACGTATCTTGAACGTTTATGCTGCTTGGGTCAGTTCTTCAATTGGAATGGCATCACAAGCAGTACAAACGTTCAAGATCCGTCCAATTTTTTTTCATGTATGCTCAAATTTCGTTTCCTTCTAGTTGAATTTACGTAAACTTGACATATTTGGTATGAGCTATTTTACAAGGGGAGGAGTTGTCAGATCCAACATTTTTTTACATCCAACAAAATTTTCATTGAGTTGAGTATTCGATTCCCATCCAACGCGTTGTTTTTTAAGCTTGCAGACATTAATTATTTTCTATGGGATACTTTCACCCGGAGAAGAAGACGACAACTGTCGTAGGAGATTTATTATAAGAGAGCGTTGATTGGTTTGTCGATAGGGCGTATTTCCTAATTTAGGATATTCGGTCGCTCTGCCCTCTGCAAATGTTCTGATAGGTCCATGCAATGGTTTCTACCCAACAACATGTGACACCTGACGTTATAGGTGAAAGTATCCCATTGCGATTTTTATTATTGCATCCTGCTTTTGCAATGAAAAAAGATGAAAGTAAGGGGGAGATAAGAATGACAGATATCAGATTTCCTCAAAATCTTGTCATGTATCGGATAGGGCATTATTACCTACCTGTTCTTGCGTAATAAAGTCCCAACCCAGGGGGCCCATTTAGGTCCCATCCAGGGGGCCACACTTGCTACAGGTGACGTCACTGGTAGCGGAAGAGGTTGTCTCGATGACGTGCCTTCCACTTGCCAATCAGGTTTTATAGGGGGGGGAATTAAGTAAAAAGGGAAATAGGCATCTTCTTCTCTGACTTTTCGGTAGCAAATCATATTTACAATAAGAGCTCTCTTACAAAAATAAAGATTAAAATATTAGAAGTAAGCTTTTTGTAGAAACAATCATCACTTTGAAAATTTGTTTTTATTTCCGAAGATCTAATATTTGAGAATCATGGTTCGAAATTAATGGTGTTTTTAAAAATAATTTTTAGTAAAAGGGCCGCAGAAAAGGTTAAAATTAGTTCTTGGGTCAGAAAAGGTTTTGAAGAAGTTATTTGCCGATGTGAAACCAAGCAAGCAAGCAAATATCCTTCCTCTGAATCATAAAATCCCCCGCCACCTGTATCTTTCCCTTACTCCACTTCAAAGTGAAAATGATTGGTTGTTCAAACAGTAAGAAGGCGTGGAGAATGACGTCACTGGGAGCGGAAACGAGACGTCACGAGATTTTTTCAGAACAATGCGAAGAGCCAACCTGGTATTCGACAAACCTTGACCCCAACCAAACCTAAACCGAAGAAAATTTCAAAATTTCTTCAAGGTTTTCCATTTGGATTTTCTCCCACTCATACGAGGAAATAAACAAGCGAACAAACAAGGAAGAGGGGAAAGAGATAATTGGAAAGGAAAATCGAGGGGGCGTTGCCTATCAACTCCTGCAAACTTCCATCGAATACCTCCCCTCCCATTCTTCGCAAAAATCCCCCATCATGGACCCCTAATCCGATTCTTTCATCCAATACACGAGTGACGAAAGAACTGATGAAAAACCTGATTGACTCTACCTTGATCTAGTGATCAAAGGTATTGTGATGGGGGAAAAGGTAGTTTAGAATACCTGTGTTGGTAATCTGTCACTGTCGGGGCATCTTGGAGTCAGGTCATTCGTCACTAAAGAAGAATGCAGTTAGAAAAGTCAAGTCCAGGGAGGTCCGCTTTAATCTTATAGAACCCCCTTCTGCAATGTGGGGTGTGTTGAGAATTCTTCAACTTCCGGTCAATTTATTTCCTTTAAATGGAGGGATCATGTTGAATCATTTTTTGGGGGGAATTTTTTCGTTTAACTATCAGCTTTGACTATTAAGTGAGATTTGTGTGTTGTTCGTAGATGAAAAAAGGTTTGATCGTTATAAATTTTTAACACTTTCAGTTCTAAGTGGCCCACATTTCAAATAAGATTCAATGGAAATATCGGGTGGTTTAGGAATGAAATATTTAAATAATTCCAGAAAATAATTATTAAGAAGACAACATTAATGTGTATTTATTTGTTTCTGGTTATATGAACGGTTCGATAAAAATTAGTTCGTCTACCTAAGTTCTTAGTAAAATAAACCATGATATTATATTTTTACGTATTTCTCTCTGCATAAGGAGAGATTAGGGTTATTAAACTAAATTTTAAGGTAACATTACCTTTCTACATTTGTCTTATCTATATCAGACACCATTAACATTACAATAAACTGTGTATCAAATGATAAAGGCTTCTTCTAAACTTTCTAGGCCTAAACTTAAAGGCCTTCTAAACTTTCATTCATGTTTTATTATTGAAAAGTAAGAGTTTTAAATTGTAAGTAAAATAAAAGTAAGTAAAATTAACCTGTAAATCTTTCAGGAATTGCCCATAACTTTGCAGGAAAATCAGTTTTTAGTCCAGTCGCCATGCCATGTGACCTGGAAATAGAGTCCAACTAATATTTTATGATTGATTCTAGTACTTTGTGATGTACTGAAACATAATACGGCGGGTGCCAGAGTGGCACCTTTGAGCAATTCAAAATATCGAACGGCAAAGTTCTCGGGGTGAAAAAAGTAGAAATCGGGTGTTATTTTCAGGAAAAAAATAAAGTAGTCGTTTTTTCAACGGATTTTTATGTTTTTGAGGGTGCTTAATCCGAATTAGACTTTTTAAGCCAAATATTCGAACGGCTTCTTTGAGAATTTTCGAGATTTTGTCAAAATTTCAACCCTTTCTACGGTTTTATGCTTATAAAACAAAAGTTATGGGTTTTACATAAAATGTTTCAATTAACAAATTAAAGTTTAATAAACAAGCTACAAAAAAGTCAATTGAAACATTTTTGTCAGACCAATAGTTTTGCCGCTATAGCCCGCCAAAAGAAGATACAATTTTGGACGGATTGGGAAAAATTCAGGATGTAGTACCTGCATCTCATGATTGAATGAAGTTTGGGAACCTAAAAATGAGTGTTTCTTTAATTCGTAGGATTGATACTAGTACAATTTTATATACTGAATCATAATATGAAGGGTGCCAGAGTGGCACCTTTTGTCAACTTTAAGTATCGAAGGTCAAAATTCACTGGATGATAAAAAACACCTATTTTATTGCTAGTGAAAGGGAGTCGGCTGACCAAAATTAAATATCAGTAAATGTTTATTATGGGGATACTTTGTGATATAACGGTAAACTATACTTTTTCAACATGATTAAAAAGAAATTCAATACAAAATATGTTTAGAAATAGGTAGTAAATAGGAAGTGTAGTTTACTTTAACTTTAATTCAAAATTATAGAATATTTTACACAGTGGACATTTCACTGTCACTATCTTTAAATTGGGCTTCATTAGTTTTCAAATTGCCACACAATACGCCACCTTCGCACGAGCAAAATTCTGTACAAGACAGACCTACTTGTGCACAACTGCACCTTGCTGTTGAACATGGCTTCTCACTTGAACAGCTGCACCTTAAACTTTTCAGCAATTCTGGTGGTGCCAACCCTTTGTTATCTGGAAGTTGAACTGGTACCAAAGAGTGCGTTGCTTCATTCTTTGCCCATCCAAAATCAGTGGGATGCTTGCAAATGGCATCGTTTTATATGGAGTTCAAATGCCTCTGTTGTCGGAGGGAGGTGCTTAATTTTAGGAGGAATTTTCTTTGATGCCCACACTTTGTATCGAACATCTGACATGTCGTGAGCCTCCTTCTTGTAGCCGTAGCAATGTGCGATGAAGCTTGTGCACTCTGTTATGCATTGTTGCATTGAAGATTCTCTACACAACCTAAATGCTTAATTTCAATACCAGATCTCAGAATATGTATAGCTTTAGATTTTCCAATTCCAAAAAGTTGAGAGGTGGTATCACAACCAGTGAGACAATGCACTGCTAACAATGAGTTTGCTAGGGTTCCTAGGTTGTAAACTGTTGTTGCTATATCCAGGCCCGGACTGGCCCGGGTGGCCGGGCGGCGATCCCCGCCGGGGCCAAATCCCGAGGGGGCCAAATTTTGAACTTCAACTTTTTTTAAATTAGTTCGAAAAAGTTAGATCTTCAGCAGATTCAAAATGAGCAATCCTCTCCAAAAAACCTCCCTTTTCCCAAATCATCATCCAAGCAGTGCTAACATCCTGTAACTCGATATGCAAGGGGCCAATTCATTCTCCTGCAGGTGCAGTGAAATGACCATCTTATCTTGCCAGTGTCCTCTCCCCATCGGAAGAAGGCAGTTTGGCCACCCCTAGCCACCCCCTAGTCGAAAATTCCACTGACCTCCCATATTGGCCGGGTGTAAGATTACCCCCTTTAATTGCTTTTTTCGTTGTCGCCTTCCTTCTCTTCCCATAAAAATAGCTTTTTTGTTGTTATTTGTTACGACTAGAGAGGACTCTTTCCTACTCATTTTAATGAGTTACCTATTGATGTTTTGTTGCTGATCACTTTGAAAATATAAATTACGAAAACGGAGAAACATTTTTTTTACAAAAAGTTATCTTCATTGATCAAATTTTAGCTCCATACTAGACAATAAACAGCTTAAAAACCTAAAAACCTTTTTTGAAACTGGGCCACTTTGAAAATCAACGGTAAATTTTTATCAATGGCAATAATGGTCTAAGAGCTGGATGCAAATTTTGGGAATGATAAGGTGCACGAGATATTTCACCTGGAACAGATTCGATTGATGATGGGAAAACTTATGTCACCAACGCCAGAAGGCGGAGTGGAAGCTTTCAGTGTGAAAGGGGGGGTCGAACATGCAAACAGCGCGCGGTCCCTTGCGACAGAGATTTTGAGGAAATCGGTTGAAAATTTGCACAGTTTAAGGAGAGTGTGAATAAAAGATTATGTAGCATTCTCAAAAGTATAAGTATTGTTTTAAGGGTCGTAGAGAACTAAACGAATTTTCGAATGTTTATATGAATGATCTGTACGTCCGACGAGGTGCAAGGCTGGACATAGGCTTAATGTATTGAAGAATGTTAGTAAAAGTTAGGGTAACACTCCCAGAAGACTGAGTGGAAGACAAAGGGTGACCAGAAGTCACCAAAGGTGCAGAAAAATCTTAAAACCCGAATCATTCGGAAACTTCTGGCTGTTTGCATATGTATAGCTGACATATAGAACAAACTATATGCAAACAGCCAGAAGTCTAAGTGGAAGCGTTCTGGACATATTCAGGCGCGAAGTACAAAACCGAATAAAAGCGCGCGGTCCCTTGCGACAGAAATTTGGCAGAAATTGGTTGAAAATTTGCACAGTTTTAGGAGAGTGTGAATAAAAGATAATGTAGCATTCTCAATAGTATAAGTTGTGTTTTAAGGGTTGTAGGAAACTAACGAATTTTCCAATATTTATATATAACAAATGACTTATAACATATAACTTTTCTCTTACAACAATGACTAATAATACGCTAAAAACCACGCTAACAATGACTTTATATTTATTAGCGTATTATTAGTCATTGTTGCAAGAGAATTGCTTTTATTCAGTTTTTTACTTCGCGCCTGAATATCTCCCGAACGCTTCCACTTAGACTTCTGGCTGTTTGCATATAGTTTGTTCTATATGTCAGCTATACATATGCAAACAGCCAGAAGTTTCCGAATGATTCGGGTTTTAAGATTTTTCTGCACCTTTGGTGACTTCTGGCCACCCTTTGTCTTCCACTTAGTCTTCTGGGAGTGTTACCCTAACTTTTACTAACATTCTTCAATACATTAAGCCTATGTCCAGCCTTGCACCTCGTCGGCCGTACAGATCATTCATATAAACATTCGAAAATTCGTTTAGTTCTCTACGACCCTTAAAACACAACTTATACTTTTGAGAATGCTACATTATCTTTTATTCACACTCTCCTTAAACTGTGCAAATTTTCAACCGATTTCCTCAAAATCTCTGTCGCAAGGGACCGCGCGCTGTTTGCATGTTCGACCCCCCCTTTCACACTGAAAGCTTCCACTCCGCCTTCTGGCGTTGGTGACATAAGTTTTCCCATCATCAATCGAATCTGTTCCAGGTGAAATATCTCGTGCACCTTATCATTCCCAAAATTTGCATCCAGCTCTCAGGCTATAAGGGAACAATTATATTTTCCCCACATCTTTATATTGTAAATTCAATACAAATGTTATGAAGTATTGAGGCTAATTTTTTACATATACTCAATATTTGTACTTATAAACTTTTGTTAATTACCTCTTAAAGTAAAAGTTATTGATTATTGTTAAAATATCATAATTAAGGTATTTTCGTAATACTCAACTGCAACCTTCATAATTTTTAATTACACTCTTAAATTCCTTAAGAGGATCCAAGGAGGGGTTAGGGTCCAAATTTCCAGAAAATTTCTTGGGAAGGACCCCCATACCCCCCTTCGATATTTGGGACTGTAATATTCTTACCAAAATAATGTGTTAAATTCTTGGAAATGTATGTTCGAAATTCGGATGAGGTATACCAAACTACCAGAACGAGTTGAGAACCTGCTTTTTAGACCTCAATTTCCAGAAATTTTCTGGGGAAGGACCCTCCTTTGATACTCGGGTCTGTAATATTAACAACTTTTATATAATAGGTTTGTCAAAATGCAAAAATTTGTACCACAATAATGTATTAAATTCTTGGAAATGTATATTCGAAATTCGGATTAGGTGAACCAAAAACCAGCTGGAAACTTGCTTTTTAGACCTATATTTCCAAAAATTTATGGGGGAGGACCCCCAGACCCCCCTTTAAGTTATTGGATAGCAATTACTCACATCCTTTTTTATATTATGTTAATGGAGAAGATTCAGTTTGATTTGGAAAATTTTTAGCACCCCAAAAAACTAAATCATTTATCTCCCACTGTCTGTTAGCAAAAAAAATCGGCACACTTTGAAAAGAATTGGAAAGGCAAATTGATAGAATTTAGTTAACTAACAGTTTAGTATTCAATAACATTTACATTTATAGGCCAAGTAGAAAACAGTTATTTTTAATGTGAATTAATCTTAAATCCTTAATTTAATCGTAGTTTTATTTGTAAAAAGGAATTTTCCTAAGTTTTTTCTTTAATTGGTAGTACAGTGTGATATTCTTCCCTGTAACAAGGGGTTTTACGTTAGGGGACATCCATAAATTACGTGAGGCATTTTTTCCAAAATCTGGACCCCCCTCCCCCCTTGGTGAGATTTTGCTGGACCCCCCTCCCCCCAAGTGAGATTTACCTACAACTTTTTAAAAATAATTTGCAGTATCTTATCTGTGTGTATTCCTTTCTCATACTTAAAAAAAAGAAAATCGTGTATATTCTAACTTAAAACGATGACGTGAGATTTTAATAGACCCCTCCTCCCCCCTTGGTGAGATTTTTCCAAACCCCTCCCCCCTTTTCGACCTCACGTAATTTATGGATGTCCCCGTACCCAAAATATGATCTGAAATATGCTTTTTGGGTAAAATTTCCAAAAATTTTTTGAGTGAATCCACAATTTTTACTTGGAACTCTATCATTCACAATCGTCTCCATATTACGTACATCAAAATACAAATTCAGACTAAAAATTCATAAGAAGAAAAAAATAAGAAATATTAAGAGAAAAAAAAAGGGGGCCAACATCAAGTTTGCCCACCGGGGCCAACTGCTAGCCAGTCCTGCCCTGGCTATATCTGTGACCTTGACCTTGTCAAATGACTCCATCCACATTGCGCATTTAAAATTGAGCTTTCTGTAAAAGTGTACAAGAAGAATAAAAACGTCAGTGTCATCAGGCAAAATTTTGATCCTGTTCGTTGCACACCTTGACAGAAAAATAGCTTGCTGTACAATTATGACATCTGCTTCTTCATGGTGAGTTTCCAAATCTGGGCGAGGAATTACAACACCAGGAGTTTGTAATTCAGTTGGGATTGTATCAGTGCCAGTAATGACCAATTTATGTGGAAGAAAATTTTTATGTTTTAGTAGTTGCTGCCAAATCAGGGTTATTAGTTTTATTTTATTACATGAATTGGTCAATGTACTACTGCGACTTGGGAGAGGTGTGTCGGCTGTTAGTTTCATGAAGGTACTGTCTACTCCTCTTTTTGATCGTGTTGCACTTTTAGGACTGTATTCGAAATACCTATCAAATACAAGGTATGTATCCTGTTCTGCAACATACTTCATTATAACCACAATTAAATTGTGGATGTAAGTTTCTACTGTACCAAACTTTGGCCAATGAGCATGCCACAAAAGAGCACTAGCATCTATAATTAATGCATTAACAAATTCCACCTTCGGTGACACCTGAACTCTTAATAAACTCATTAATTGTGATTTCTGGGAGGAGGGATTCATGTCCCCAAATTCATTGAATAAAACTGACGGGACTGGAGACAATTCATAACCAAACAAATTTTGAAGGCTGCATATTTCAACATTACGTGTCATCAGTTGTAGGGCTCGTGCGTAGATAGTCTTCGTGTTATAAACTCTCATAATGTTTCTGGGAGGAGGGATTCATGTCCCCGAATTCATTGAATAAAACTGACGGGACTGGAGACAATTCATAACCAAATAAATTTTGAAGGCTGCATATTTCAACATTACGTGTCATGAGTTGTAGGGCTCGTGCGTAGATAGTCTTCGTGTTATAAACTCTCGTATGTTTCTGGGAGGAGGGATTCATGTCCCCATATTCATTGAATAAAACTGACGGGACTGGAGACAATTCATAACCAAACAAATTTTGAAGGCTGCATATTTCAACATTACGTGTCATCAGTTGTAGGGCTCGTGCGTAGATAGTCTTCCTGTTATAAACTCTCATATGTTGTATCGCCATATGTTTCTTGTCATTTGACAAAGTGACAATTCCCTTTTTCAAAGGAACATAAAAACCTTTTGGCAGTGATTCCTCAAATTTTTGTCGTTGCTTTTCTCCAAGGCATACGGCATCATCCACACTTACTTTCGTGTTTCCAATACGGCCACTATGTATATTAACAATGCCATCAGGGTGGTCTTCAATGCCAAAAGGGTTTACACATGTTTTAAGTTATTTTCTTATTTTCTGCCTATTTTCTTCATCAGATTTAATTCTTGCTGTACCTTCGTCTTTGTGAAACGTATGCACCTTCTTTGATTCTTCGCCATCTATCATATCTTGTACATCTTTAAATAGCTCATATTTAGATAGTTAGATCTTTAGATAGACAAAAGGTGCCACTCTGGCACCCTTCATATTATGATTCAGTATATAAAATTGTACTAGTATCAATCCTACGAATTAAAGAAACACTCATTTTTAGGTTCCCAAACTTCATTCAATCATGAGATGCAGGTACTACATCCTGAATTTTTCCCAATCCGTCCAAAATTGTATCTTCTTTTGGCGGGCTATAGCGGCAAAACTATTTGTCTGACAAAAATGTTTCAATTGACTTTTTTGTAGCTTGTTTATTAAACTTTAATTTGTTAATTGAAACATTTTTTGTAAAACCCATAACTTTTGTTTTATAAGCATAAAACCGTAGAAAGGGTTGAAATTTTGACAAAATCTCGAAAATTCTCAAAGAAGCCGTTCGAATATTTGGCTGAAAAAGTCTAATTCAAATTAAGCACCCTCAAAAACATAAAAATCCGTTGAAAAAACGACTACTTTATTTTTTTCCTGAAAATAACACCCGATTTCTACTTTTTTCACCCCGAGAACTTTGCCGTTCGATATTTTGAATTGCTCAAAGGTGCCACTCTGGCACCCGCCGTATTATGTTTCAGTACATCAAAAAGTACTAGAATCAATCATAAAATATTAGTTGGACTCCATTTCCAGGTTCAAGCCTATTTTCTCATTTGGCGACCGGACTATTTTGAGAAAAAAAGTTTTTGATTTTATTCGTGATGTAGTTCGTAGATCCCAAACTATAGTTTAAATACCTAAACTCATTAGTCAAAAGTAGATAGAAAAGGAGAGTTCTGCCCCACTGGGCAGGTGGGCAGTGGGGGCGTGGCCCCCTTCCCAATCTACTGATTGGGGCTCCCTGCGCATTCTACTGATTGCGGAGTGTCTACTAGATTACGGAGTGTCTGGGCCGGTACTTTGCGGCTCCCCGAGTAGAGGGGAGGCTAATTAAGAAGATTAATTAGTAATTAACAGAAGGCGTGCAGATACTTTGTGGATATGTCTGGACAGGTACTTTGCGGCTCCCTTCCTATTCTACTAAATTGCAGATACCTACCCATTCTACTAAATTGCGGATACCTACCCATCCTATTAAATTACGGATACCTGCGCATTCTACCAAATTGCGGATACCTGCGCATTCTACTAAAATGCGACTCTACCACTAAGACACAGCAGGAAGTTAAAGTTATTTTACTATTTCAGTTACTATTAAATTTATTTACTATTAACAAACTGTAACTGTTGTTTAACTGTAATATGGATGAAATTAGCAAATCGCAGCTCTTCCACTATATTGGGGCTCTAGAACTCATGCAACAACAAGAAGCTAAATTGAGACTTTCTAAATTATTTTAAGATAACATTAATTGATAGTTAAAGTTATTAACAAAGGTTAATTAACAGTTATTTTACATAAAATTATAAGGTTAATGAACAAACTAACCGCTGTAATATATTACCTATTGAATGCCCATACTGGAATAAAAGACCAAGACAATCACAAACTCAAAAATGTAGACTGCACTACTCACCTGTCATTGAGACTCCCTTAACAATGCACCGGCGAACCACCCCTCTTACCTTTCACAGAGCAATATGTGTGGCGATAACGGGGTAACCTCCATTGGGATTGATAGCGATTGCATCTTTTCCCGCAATACCAAGGGGAGATGGTTTTCAAAAGATATATATTTTTTCATTACAATCATTTTTTCTATTTCGTTAAATTTACAGTTCAATATTCACTTTAGTTACAGTTTGACACAAAATGCTTATCCTATCACAATCCTTAACTTTGAAAATACAGTATTTTCACCAGAAAGGATACTTTGAAAAATTGAGAATGATCGAACATTATCAAACAACCAAACATATAATACGTTATCCCATTGGTGGAATTCAGGGGCGTCATTTCAGTTTTTCGTTGGGGGGGGCAAGGGATTTTTTTAAAGTGGGGCTGGACCCTTTCTGTAACTAGGTTTTTTTTGGCGGGGGTTTCCTCAACTTCATTTTTAAGGTAATATGTCAAAATTTGCCAACGTGAACTCCAAGGAAAAAGGGGGGTCTGGGGGTTCACCCCCAGGAAAATTTTGAAAATTTGGCTCTTAAAGTAGTGTTTCAGCTCGTTTTGAGACCCTTTGGGCTGCATCCAAGAAGAACAGTTTCTTGTAAACCACATAATTTTCTATGGAAAAGAGTTGTAAATAAATGTCAAAGTTTTAAGGGGGCTAGGGGTCTTCCCCCAGGAATTTTAATTCCCCTTTAAACTAGTGTTTTATCTCTTTTTCAAATTCTTTGGGGAGCTTCTAAAGAGAAAAGCTTCTTGTAAGAAGAATAGTTTTCAAGGGAGAAAACACTTAATAAGAGACGTGAAAATTTTAGAGGGGGGCTGGGGGTCCTCCCCCAGAAATTTTTTTAAATTGAACCCCCAAAAGTAATGTTTTAACTCCTTTTGAGACATTTTGAGTTGCACCCAAAGCTCCTTGTGGAAGTTACAAAATTTTCAAGGGATTGCAGCTATTTTTCATATTACAGTGGAAACCTTGGGGGGGGCGGTTGCCCCCCCCTGCCCCCCCTAAATGACGCCCCTGGGAATTATTTTTATTTCACTTTGATCAGGAAAGGATACTTTGAAAAATTGAGAATACATTTTCAGACCACTTGACATATAATACGTTATCCTATTGGTGGAATTATTTTACAACTTCGATTAAAAATTACTAATTATGTTCATATTGGATAAGATCTTAAATATTTTAAGCATTTTTTAAAAATAAAATATACTTTTATTACGAATTCTGTTCGAGTTGATTTTTTTTCATAGAATGTTAGACTCATTCAAGTTAAAAATGACAAATCCATTAATTTTACTATATTTCAATTGAAGATATTACATATTTTATTCGCATAGAAGCTTTTTCTAGATTTAAACGTGATAATATATGATTAATCACCTAAACAAAAACTATTCCATTACACTTTCTTCTGAAAGCATTGTGTGAATGAGAGAATTTTTATACAAAAATTGTAAAATATATACGATTTTCCCAACAGTTGAAAAAATTTCAATCATTAACCTTTTATTTAAAGTACATTATTTGACTGGCACTACAGAACATACATTCATTTTATTCATAACTTTTACTATATTTATTAAACATGTAATATTTTTTTCTATACTAAAGAGAACTGCTTTGGTTATTTTTCAATTCATGGAATGGTTACGTTGATCATTTTCAACCTTTTTGAAAATAATTTTTTAACCCATCGGCTATACTTGCTCTACAAGAATTTTACCCTCTGCTGTACATTTTTACTAACAATTTATATTATTCACTAAAGCAAACAATATAATACTTATAAACTAACTTATGAAAGAAATCCTTTATGGATATAATGTTTTCTCTTACCTAAAGCCTTCTTTCATCTATAATCCATATAGAAAATTAAACTATTCTAATAAAAATTAAAGGGGAAACATGACTCAAAAGGAAACATAGTACATTATAAAAACCAAGAAAATTATTACTGAATCTATAAGAAAACCTAAAAACTCTGCTAAAAATAAAATCTTAACTGAAAATTTTATTAAAATTAAAACACATGTAGAGAAATAACTTAATACTTTGTTAAAAATAAAAACGAACACAGAAAACTTTCACTGAAAAAACTAAAATCTTTGTTAAATATAAAAACTTAATCACTTCGAAACTAAAAACTTAACTAAAATCTTTGTTAAAAATAAAAACTTAACTAAAAACTCTGCTAAAAATAAAAACTTAACTGAAAATTTTACTAAAAATTAAGACACATGTAGAAAATTAACTTAATACTTTGTTAAAAATAAAAACGAACACAGAAAAACTTTCACTGAAAAACTAAAATCTTTGTTAAATATAAAAACTTAATCACTTCGAAACTAAAACCTTTGTTAAAAATAAAAACTTAACTGAAAATTTTGTTAAATATTAGGATACATGCAGAAAAATAACTTAATACTCTGCTAAAAATAAAATCTTAACTGAAAATTTTATTAAAAATTAAAACACATGTAGAGAAATAACTTAATACTTTGTTAAAAATAAAAACGAACACAGAAAAACTTTCACTGAAAAACTAAAATCTTTGTTAAATATAAAAACTTAATCACTTCGAAACTAAAAACTTAACTAAAATCTTTGTTAAAAATAAAAACTTAACTAAAAACTCTGCTAAAAATAAAAACTTAACTGAAAATTTTACTAAAAATTAAGACACATGTAGAAAATTAACTAAATACTTTGTTAAAAATAAAAACGATCACAAAAAAACTTTCACTGAAAAACTAAAATATTTGTTAAATATAAAAACGTATTCACTTCGAAACTAAAAACTTAACTAAAACCTTTGTTAAAAATAAAAACTTAACTGAAAATTTTGTTAAATATTAGGATACATGCAGAAAAATAACTTAATACTTTGTTAAAAATAAAAACTTAACTGAAAATTTTGTTAAAAATTAAGACACATGCAGAAAAATAACTTAATACTTTGTTAAAAATAAAAACGAACACAGAAAAACTTTACAAGAAATGAAAACTTATACACTGAAAAACTAAAATATTTGTTAAATATAAAAACGTATTCACTTCGAAAATAAAAACTTAACTTAAAATTTTGTTAAAACTAAAAACTTAACTAAAAATTTTGTTACAAATAAAAACTTAACTGAAAATTTTGTTAAAAATTAAGATACATGTAGAAAACTAACTTAATACTTTGTTAAAAATAAAAACGAACACAGAAAAAACTTTACAAGAAATGAAAACTTATACACTGAAAAATTAAAATCTTTGTTAAATATAAAAACTAAACTAAAAATTTTGTTAAAAATAAAAACTTAACTAAAAATTTTGTTAAAAATAAAAACTTAACTGAAAGTTTTGTTAAAAATTAAGACACATGTAGAAAAATAACTTAATACTTTGTTAAAAATAAAAACGAACACAGAAAAACTTTCACTGAAAAACTAAAATCTTTGTTAAATATAAAAACTTATTCACTTCGAAACTAAAACTTAACTAAAAATTTTGTTAAAAATAAAAACTTAACTAAAAATTTTGTTAAAAATAAAAAACTTAACTGAAAATTTTGTTAAAAATTAAGACACATGTAGAAAAATAACTTAATACTTTGTTAAAAATAAAAACGAACACTGAAAAACTAAAATCTTTGTTAAATATAAAAACTTATTCACTTCGAAACTAAAACTTAACTAAAAATTTTGTTAAAAATAAAAACTTAACTAAAAATTTTGTTAAAAATAAAAACTTAACTGAAAATTTTGTTAAAAATTAAGGTACATGCAGAAAAATAACTTAATACTTTGTTAAAAATAAAAACGAACACAGAAAAAACTTTACAAGAAATGAAAACTTATACACTGAAAAATTAAAATCTTTGTTAAATATAAAAACTTAACTGAAAATTTTGTTAAAAATAAAAACTTCACTGAAAATTTTGTTAAAAATTAAGACAAATGCTGAAAAATAACTCATTACTTTGCTAAAAGTAAAAATGAACACAGAAAAGACTTTACAAGAAATGAAAACTTATACACTGAAAAACTAAAGTCTTTGTTAAATATAAAAACTTATTCACTACGAAACTGAAAACTTTGTTTGAAATGAACTAGAAAACGAAAAACTTTACACAAGAAATGAAAACTTATACACTAAAAAACTAAAATCTTTGTTAAAAATAAAAGCTTAACTGAAAATTTTGTTAAAAAATTAAGACAAACGCAGAAAAATAACTTAATACTTTGTTAAATGTAAAAACTTAAAAGCTACAAAACTAAAATATCTGTTTAAAATAAATAAAAACTTACAAGAAATTTTACAAGAAATAAAAATTTACACTAAAAACTTTACCAAAAAGAAATTATTACGAAAAACTTTAACAGAAAGAAAAACTTAAAAACCATAAAACAAAAAAAAAACTTTGTTAAAAATAAAGGCAAATACAGAAAATAACTTAATACTTTGTTAAATATTAAAACTTAGAAACTATGAAACGAAAAACTTTACCATAAATAAAAACTTATACACTACAAAACTAAAATATTTGTTAAAAATAAAATAAAACTTTGAAAAAATTTTACAAGAAATAAAAAGTTACACTAAAAACTTTATCAAAAAGAAATACTTCGTGTTAAAAATAAATAAAAACTTTGAAAAAATTTTACAAGAAATAAAAATTTACACTAAAAACTTTACCAAAAAGAAATTATTACGAAAAACCTTAACAAAAGAAAAACCTAAAAACTATAAAACTAAAAACTTTGTTAAAAATCAAGACAATCAAGATTCATGTAGAAAAATAACTTAATACTTTGTTCAATATAAAAACTTAGAACCTATAAAACTAAAAACTTTGCTAAAAATAAAAACTTTAGGAAAACTTTGTTAAAAATAAAGAAATCAATACAGAAAATTTTAAAAATAAATAAAAACTTCGAAAAAATATTACAAGAAATAAAAAATAACACTAAAAACTTTATCAAAAAGAGATACTTACAAATTATAAAACTAAAAACTTTGTTAAAAATAAAATTAAATTAAAAAGTTAAAATAAAAAAAACTAAAAACTTTAACAAAAAGAAATACTTCTTGTTAAAAAAATATACTTTGAAAAATTTGTACAAGAAATACACTAAAAACTTTACCAATAACGTCCATACTTTGTTAAAATTAGAAGACAGATAGATTCACATCCTCCTTTCATTGGGACCCTTTTTTAATTATTATGTAAAACGTGGGCTGAAAAATTTAAAAGTACTATTTTTAAATTTCCTTCATTAAGAAGGAGTTTTCAGCCCACCGAGTTTTCATAATAAAAAAAAGGGTCTCAACGAAAGGTAGAAGTGAATCCATCTGTCTTCTAATTTTAACAAAGTATGGGTGTTATTGGTAGAGTTTTTAGTGTATTTCTTGTACAAATTTTTCAAAGTATATTTTTTTAACAAGAAGTATTTCTTTTTGATAAAGTTTTTAGTTTTTTTTATTTTAACTTTTCAATTTAATTTTATTTTTAACAAAGTTTTTAGTTTTATAATTTGTAAGTATCTCTTTTTGATAAAGTTTTTAGTGTTATTTTTTATTTCTTGTAATATTTTTTCGAAGTTTTTATTTATTTTTAAAATTTTCTGTATTGATTTCTTTATTTTTAACAAAGTTTTCCTAAAGTTTTTATTTTTAGCAAAGTTTTTAGTTTTATAGTTTTTAGGTTTTTCTTTTGTTAAGGTTTTTCGTAATAATTTCTTTTTGGTAAAGTTTTTAGTGTAAATTTTTATTTCTTGTAAAATTTTTTCAAAGTTTTTATTTATTTTTAACACGAAGTATTTCTTTTTGATAAAGTTTTTAGTGTAACTTTTTATTTCTTGTAAAATTTTTTCAAAGTTTTATTTTATTTTTAACAAATATTTTAGTTTTGTAGTGTATAAGTTTTTATTTATGGTAAAGTTTTTCGTTTCATAGTTTCTTAGTTTTAATATTTAACAAAGTATTAAGTTATTTTCTGTATTTGCCTTTATTTTTAACAAAGTTTTTTTTTTTTTTATGGTTTTTAAGTTTTTCTTTCTGTTAAAGTTTTTCGTAATAATTTCTTTTTGGTAAAGTTTTTAGTGTAAATTTTTATTTCTTGTAAAATTTCTTGTAAGTTTTTATTTATTTTAAACAGATATTTTAGTTTTGTAGCTTTTAAGTTTTTACATTTAACAAAGTATTAAGTTATTTTTCTGCGTTTGTCTTAATTTTTTAACAAAATTTTCAGTTAAGCTTTTATTTTTAACAAAGATTTTAGTTTTTTAGTGTATAAGTTTTCATTTCTTGTGTAAAGTTTTTCGTTTTCTAGTTCATTTCAAACAAAGTTTTCAGTTTCGTAGTGAATAAGTTTTTATATTTAACAAAGACTTTAGTTTTTCAGTGTATAAGTTTTCATTTCTTGTAAAGTCTTTTCTGTGTTCATTTTTACTTTTAGCAAAGTAATGAGTTATTTTTCAGCATTTGTCTTAATTTTTAACAAAATTTTCAGTGAAGTTTTTATTTTTAACAAAATTTTCAGTTAAGTTTTTATATTTAACAAAGATTTTAATTTTTCAGTGTATAAGTTTTCATTTCTTGTAAAGTTTTTTCTGTGTTCGTTTTTATTTTTAACAAAGTATTAAGTTATTTTTCTGCATGTACCTTAATTTTTAACAAAATTTTCAGTTAAGTTTTTATTTTTAACAAAATTTTTAGTTAAGTTTTTATTTTTAACAAAATTTTTAGTTAAGTTTTAGTTTCGAAGTGAATAAGTTTTTATATTTAACAAAGATTTTAGTTTTTCAGTGTTCGTTTTTATTTTTAACAAAGTATTAAGTTATTTTTCTACATGTGTCTTAATTTTTAACAAAATTTTCAGTTAAGTTTTTTATTTTTAACAAAATTTTTAGTTAAGTTTTTATTTTTAACAAAATTTTTAGTTAAGTTTTAGTTTCGAAGTGAATAAGTTTTTATATTTAACAAAGATTTTAGTTTTTCAGTGAAAGTTTTTCTGTGTTCGTTTTTATTTTTAACAAAGTATTAAGTTATTTTTCTACATGTGTCTTAATTTTTAACAAAACTTTCAGTTAAGTTTTTATTTTTAACAAAATTTTTAGTTAAGTTTTTATTTTTAACAAAATTTTTAGTTTAGTTTTTATATTTAACAAAGATTTTAATTTTTCAGTGTATAAGTTTTCATTTCTTGTAAAGTTTTTTCTGTGTTCGTTTTTATTTTTAACAAAGTATTAAGTTAGTTTTCTACATGTATCTTAATTTTTAACAAAATTTTCAGTTAAGTTTTTATTTGTAACAAAATTTTTAGTTAAGTTTTTAGTTTTAACAAAATTTTAAGTTAAGTTTTTATTTTCGAAGTGAATACGTTTTTATATTTAACAAATATTTTAGTTTTTCAGTGTATAAGTTTTCATTTCTTGTAAAGTTTTTCTGTGTTCGTTTTTATTTTTAACAAAGTATTAAGTTATTTTTCTGCATGTGTCTTAATTTTTAACAAAATTTTCAGTTAAGTTTTTATTTTTAACAAAGTATTAAGTTATTTTTCTGCATGTATCCTAATATTTAACAAAATTTTCAGTTAAGTTTTTATTTTTAACAAAGGTTTTAGTTAAGTTTTTAGTTTCGAAGTGAATACGTTTTTATATTTAACAAATATTTTAGTTTTTCAGTGAAAGTTTTTTTGTGATCGTTTTTATTTTTAACAAAGTATTTAGTTAATTTTCTACATGTGTCTTAATTTTTAGTAAAATTTTCAGTTAAGTTTTTATTTTTAGCAGAGTTTTTAGTTAAGTTTTTATTTTTAACAAAGATTTTAGTTAAGTTTTTAGTTTCGAAGTGATTAAGTTTTTATATTTAACAAAGATTTTAGTTTTTCAGTGAAAGTTTTTCTGTGTTCGTTTTTATTTTTAACAAAGTATTAAGTTATTTCTCTACATGTGTTTTAATTTTTAATAAAATTTTCAGTTAAGATTTTATTTTTAGCAGAGTATTAAGTTATTTTTCTGCATGTATCCTAATATTTAACAAAATTTTCAGTTAAGTTTTTATTTTTAACAAAGGTTTTAGTTTCGAAGTGATTAAGTTTTTATATTTAACAAAGATTTTAGTTTTTCAGTGAAAGTTTTTCTGTGTTCGTTTTTATTTTTAACAAAGTATTAAGTTAATTTTCTACATGTGTCTTAATTTTTAGTAAAATTTTCAGTTAAGTTTTTATTTTTAGCAGAGTTTTTAGTTAAGTTTTTATTTTTAACAAAGATTTTAGTTAAGTTTTTAGTTTCGAAGTGATTAAGTTTTTATATTTAACAAAGATTTTAGTTTTTTCAGTGAAAGTTTTCTGTGTTCGTTTTTATTTTTAACAAAGTATTAAGTTATTTCTCTACATGTGTTTTAATTTTAATAAAATTTTCAGTTAAGATTTTATTTTTAGCAGAGTTTTTAGGTTTTCTTATAGATTCAGTAATAATTTTCTTGGTTTTTATAATGTACTATGTTTCCTTTTGAGTCATGTTTCCCCTTTAATTTTTATTAGAATAGTTTAATTTTCTATATGGATTATAGATGAAAGAAGGCTTTAGGTAAGAGAAAACATTATATCCATAAAGGATTTCTTTCATAAGTTAGTTTATAAGTATTATATTGTTTGCTTTAGTGAATAATATAAATTGTTAGTAAAAATGTACAGCAGAGGGTAAAATTCTTGTAGAGCAAGTATAGCCGATGGGTTAAAAAATTATTTTCAAAAAGGTTGAAAATGATCAACGTAACCATTCCATGAATTGAAAAATAACCAAAGCAGTTCTCTTTAGTATAGAAAAAAATATTACATGTTTAATAAATATAGTAAAAGTTATGAATAAAATGAATGTATGTTCTGTAGTGCCAGTCAAATAATGTACTTTAAATAAAAGGTTAATGATTGAAATTTTTTCAACTGTTGGGAAAATCGTATATATTTTACAATTTTTGTATAAAAATTCTCTCATTCACACAATGCTTTCAGAAGAAAGTGTAATGGAATAGTTTTTGTTTAGGTGATTAATCATATATTATCACGTTTAAATCTAGAAAAAGCTTCTATGCGAATAAAATATGTAATATCTTCAATTGAAATATAGTAAAATTAATGGATTTGTCATTTTTAACTTGAATGAGTCTAACATTCTATGAAAAAAAATCAACTCGAACAGAATTCGTAATAAAAGTATATTTTATTTTTAAAAAATGCTTAAAATATTTAAGATCTTATCCAATATGAACATAATTAGTAATTTTTAATCGAAGTTGTAAAATAATTCCACCAATAGGATAACGTATTATATGTCAAGTGGTCTGAAAATGTATTCTCAATTTTTCAAAGTATCCTTTCCTGATCAAAGTGAAATAAAAATAATTCCACCAATGGGATAACGTATTATATGTTTGGTTGTTTGATAATGTTCGATCATTCTCAATTTTTCAAAGTATCCTTTCTGGTGAAAATACTGTATTTTCAAAGTTAAGGATTGTGATAGGATAAGCATTTTGTGTCAAACTGTAACTAAAGTGAATATTGAACTGTAAATTTAACGAAATAGAAAAAATGATTGTAATGAAAAAATATATATCTTTTGAAAACCATCTCCCCTTGGTATTGCGGGAAAAGATGCAATCGCTATCAATCCCAATGGAGGTTACCCCGTTATCGCCACACATATTGCTCTGTGAAAGGTAAGAGGGGTGGTTCGCCGGTGCATTGTTAAGGGAGTCTCAATGACAGGTGAGTAGTGCAGTCTACATTTTTGAGTTTGTGATTGTCTTGGTCTTTTATTCCAGTATGGGCATTCAATAGGTAATATATTACAGCGGTTAGTTTGTTCATTAACCTTATAATTTTATGTAAAATAACTGTTAATTAACCTTTGTTAATAACTTTAACTATCAATTAATGTTATCTTAAAATAATTTAGAAAGTCTCAATTTAGCTTCTTGTTGTTGCATGAGTTCTAGAGCCCCAATATAGTGGAAGAGCTGCGATTTGCTAATTTCATCCATATTACAGTTAAACAACAGTTACAGTTTGTTAATAGTAAATAAATTTAATAGTAACTGAAATAGTAAAATAACTTTAACTTCCTGCTGTGTCTTAGTGGTAGAGTCGCATTTTAGTAGAATGCGCAGGTATCCGCAATTTGGTAGAATGCGCAGGTGTCCGTAATTTAATAGGATGGGTAGGTATCCGCAATTTAGTAGAATGGGTAGGTATCTGCAATTTAGTAGAATAGGAAGGGAGCCGCAAAGTACCTGTCCAGACATATCCACAAAGTATCTGCACGCCTTCTGTTAATTACTAATTAATCTTCTTAATTAGCCTCCCCTCTACTCGGGGAGCCGCAAAGTACCGGCCCAGACACTCCGTAATCTAGTAGACACTCCGCAATCAGTAGAATGCGCAGGGAGCCCCAATCAGTAGATTGGGAAGGGGGCCACGCCCCCACTGCCCACCTGCCCAGTGGGGCAGAACTCTCCTTTTCTATCTACTGTCAAATAATTAACAACGTCTGCTACATAATAAAGCAACTGATATACCTCTCTATTGGTGTCTCTTACATTGAGCGATCAGCTTAATATCAGTGGCAATTTGCCCCTTCTTTTTGGTCGTACTGTTGGATTTAATATAAATTAATATTGACAGAAATACGCAATAAGAATTAAAAAAAGGGAAGTCTGAAAAAATCAAATAAGACATCTGTGATACAAATGGTGTCTGTAATTTTCTGTAAATTTAGCATATTTTTTATACAATGAGGCAATGTAAATTTTTTTACAAAAAATCTTGATTAGATCATCCCTCTATAATACGCGGACGTCATAGTAAATTGTTTGAACAGGTTCATTACTTTTCTCATAAGATAATATTTTTTTCACCGTAGATGACAATCACATCTGGGAGACACCCACCCAAGCTGTCTCCACAGCACAACTTATGTATCCTATTTTTCAATAACCGCATCACCAAGCAAATCCTTTAAAAACGGTTACCGAGATCCCTCCAATAAAACGCCTATACGGCTTGACAGATTTTACACAGCACCACAAGGCTCATACTACACACCGTTCCTTATTATTATTACATAACGGATCAAGTCCGGCAGCAGCCAATAATATAATGAAACCAGAGGAATTTGTCACCGAAAAATAACTCCACATCATCCCGCCGAAAAGGGCTTTGGGGCGGCCGTCTTTATTAGATCCCGGGGTCCAAAAGCCCCGCGCGCATATATCATAGTCTTGGGGCGGCGGGCATCACAACTTTTCATCGGACGCGGCGCCCCAAATCCTGGGGCGCAATAAAAATTTGATTATGGGCGACGGCGCCCCTTGTTGTCGGGGATTACCGCCCCTTTTTGGCGAGCGGGTGGGCTTAGAAGGAAAGTCCGCGGGCGCCCTAATTAAAATTTCCGCGCCGCTCGAGTCGAGAGGATTACGGAAGGGTTGCCGTTGTTGCCAAAAGAGGTGGATGTCGCCAAAAGTTCGGACAGTGTGCGACTGATGTAATTGAATATGGAATATGAAAAAGGAATTTTGAGTTCAAAAAATTGCGAATTGACGTTTTGTGCTGAAAAAAATCTACCACCTTCGCTCTTCCCCTGAGTGAGAGGAGGGAAACATAACTACCCCATATAAAGCAGGGTGTCGCGAAAAAAGCAGTCAAGAAAACATAAAAAAATGTTTCACATGTATAAATTTGTGTTTTATTGACTGGTTTTTACATTGATCGATTACTTCGTATAACCATATAGGCATATGTAGCCCCTTGATTTTGACAAATCAATCTCCATTCATATTGCATTTTTTGAAATTTAAGTTAAATGTCTTTCTTTTCTTATCCTCTGTGTCATTAAACTTAGCCAAAAAGAATTTTAAAAAATTAAGATGTGTTTTTTACCTTTTTTTATCCAGTGAATGTTTAACTCCATTGATATTCACTTATACTCCATTACTCCATTGACAGTTTTAACTCATTTTTAGAAACGTTTTGAATCTAAAGGGGGCACTTTTCATCCCTTTACCTTTACTATTGCCTTTACTTTTTGACCCAAAATATCAAAATTTTGGGGATTTAAAATTAACACTGAAGATCCCATTTTGATACTAATGAGGGGTATGGGGGTCCACCCCCAGAAAAAACCTTTGGGAAATTGAACCTTTTGGGATCTCCTAAGTCCAAAGTGGGGCACTTTCCAGAGTCCGTGCCTGAGTTCCCCCTGGATCCGCGCCTGATTGACAGACACGTCCTTTAAGAAGTTTCAATATTTTTTTCATCATCTTAGTCTTTCTATTTTTCATTTTAATTAGCTATGTCGAGTAATGTGGTTTTTAAAATTTTTTGTCTTCTGAAATTTCATAAGGCTGAAAAAGGGATTATAAGCCCATCAATTTTTTTCAACTGCTTTTTATTTCTTTATGATTATTCTGTATTCTAAATAGGATTCTTATAATCCTATATGCAACTTTTGTGGTTAATAAAAATTCCATTACTACTTATTCAGTTTTTTTCTTTTTTCGATTTTCTCAAAACTTGGTTTTTGGACCCAATTTTCGAACTGACGATTCAAGTGGAGTAGATAGCCTCTAGATCTGGAATAAAAAATTAAATTAAAATGTTTTTGAAAAAAAAGTTCCATTATAGGGACACATCAAATTGTTCCACATTATATGTCCATCATCTCAAATCAATCTGGCAAAAACAGAACATGAGGAAAAAATTAACTCGAAACATCAAAACCGAGCGGCTAGTTTTCACGCGAAAACTGCTCACTTCCACCGATTCCTGCCAAATCATGGCAACCCGGCTCGAGTCGAGTTGTTTCGCACCGGCTTTGGAACAAAAGGTGTGGCGAGAGGAGAAGGGGGACGAAATTATGTACCCTCATTAGACGTTCCCCTTCCTGCAATTAAAGCGAGGTGGCGGAGAACGGAATTACGAATGTAATGAGAGACGAAGAAGCTGCATGCAAACGATTCTTTAAAAGATCGTCGGAGTCCGACTCCGATCATAATCGCCACGCGGGGAACAAATTTAATTATGGAAATAATCGGGGCCGGGGCTGTGAATTTTGAGATATGCGTAATCCCCCGCGTTCCATTCGAAATTTTGGAATGTATCGAATGGAGTAATTCCCGCACGCGCGCGTTTTGCATTTAGCGGGATCAAAATTTTCACCGACTTAATTGGGCGAGTGAAATTAAATTAACGTTGGGGGATACTTACGAGATCTAGTTATAATGTAAAACCTGGGTGCGTATATATGGTGAATATATTTTAAATCTCTCCCGTTTTAGGGAGTGCAGTTTGCTCGTTTATGAAGTGAATTACAAAGTGGGTTGATCTTCCGCGCTTTTGTGATGCTCCACTATAAGAGTTAATTAAGAGTTTTAAGACTGCGTATATATGTGTTAGTTATGGGAGCGAAGGGCGTTCATTATTATTGTGTCAAATCTTCTCTGTTTGGGATTTTTAACTAATGCTCTTGTGCGGAAAACAATGAATTTTGAAATAGAGCCGCATCCGACTTAGTGATGATAATCAAATTATGGCGATTTAAAATCTTTTGAGAATATACGCCGAAGAACTTCTATATTACGCGACCGCCACTAGAAAAACTTATTAAACATAAAAACAAAAGATTCTGTTCAAAAAGTATCAAACCTTTAGTCACGAAATATTTAATTTATTCGTTTAAAATATTTTTGCTTTTTTCACATTCGAATTGAATTGTCAGTTGGAAGAAGGGAATAAGTCCAAAAACCAAGTTTTGAGAAAATCGAAAAAAATTGTATAAGTAATGGAATTTTCATTGTATAACCACCAAATTTTTACTGAAAATTCAGAACCCTATTTAGAAAACAGAGAAATCCATAAAACCAAATATAAGTATATTCAAAAATATTTTACAGTCAAGTTGATGGACTTATTCCCTTCTTCAACCTTATGGAATTTTTCTGATGAAAAAATCTTTAAAAACCCCTAAATTCACATTTAAATTATATTTCTCCTTAGTTTACACTACAAAAGGGTGAAATAAAAAGAATAAGACAAATAAAATTCAAAATCATTGTGAAACTGAGTTATTAAAGCAGTATCAATGGAGTGAGTGAATATGAATGGAGTCAAACCTTCTCTGCATAAAAAAGTTTGAAAAAAATATTGAAATTAAGAGAAAATTTTATTTTTACTCTTAGTTAACAGCACAAAGAATATGATAAGAAAGAAAAATTAACTTTAATTCCAAATTAACTTAAAAAATACAATGAATGAACGTCGATTTCACAACTTCAATGGGCGATATCTCCCTATTAGGGGTTAGTTATTTTCCCCCTCTTTTCACCCATGTGTAGAGCAAAGCTTGGAGATTGTTTTGAGCACAAAAAGTCAATTTGTCATTTTTAGACTTATTCCCTTCTTCAAACTGACCATTCAATTAACCTTCTCTCCTTATAGTGATGTACACATCATCCATCTCTGCTTCTTTTAGAATGTGTCGCGAAAATTCCGATCAATGCAAAAACCGGTCAGTAAATTCCGGTAAAAAAATTGATATTTTTACACATCACAGTGGCGAATCCAGAGGGGGGGCTGTGGGGCTGCAGCCCCCCCCCCAGGAAAAAGATATTCACGTTTTGGTAATAGCAATAAAGCCAAAAAAGAAATTTCAACACGTTACGGACATTCGGTGGACCCAAAGGGTCTCAAAATGTGACTTTATGTGACAAAATGTGACAACCCTACTTTAAAGGGTAATAATTCCAAATTTTTCTGGGAGAAGACCCCCCAAACCCCCTCGAAATTTTGGAATCTAATCAGTCAGTTTTTCCATGAAACTTAAGGGATTTACAAAGAATGATCCTCTTTGATGTAACCTAAAGTGTCTCTACATGAGTTAAAATGCCACTTTTAGGGGCAAAATTCAAAAATTTTTCTGGAATAGGAACCCCTAAACCCCCTAGAAATTTTCCAATTCATATAATACTAGTATAGCTTTTTTTCCTTGAAAATTCTGCCTCTTACAATGAGTGGTGCTCTTTGGGTGGAATCTAAAGGGCTTCAAAATGAGCTAAAACCCTATTTTGAGAGGAAAATTTCCAAAATTTTCTGGGGGAGGACCCCCAGACCCCCCCTTTTACTTGGACATTTTTACACAATTTTGAAATTTAGTGCACCAAAATTACCTTACGGAGTTATCTCACCTAAATCTTAGTATTCCTAAAGCGAGACCTCAGAAAAGATGTCAAGTAACCCCCTCTAAACAAAAATCTAGCTACGGCACCGGCAACCCCTCCTCCCCCTCCAGTTGCTTACATAATATTTAAACAGCCCATAATAGCAATTAAGTTATTGGTGAAACTCAGCCCCCCCCCAGACGAAAATCCTGGATTCGACACTGACACATCATGTAATAAATTTGTTTTTAGTGACCGGTTTTAGCTGAGAGGTTTTTACATTGACCCGGAATTTTCGTATATCCATTAAAATATGATCCTTTTCGGTGGCATTTCCATGGTTGTTAGAAGTGAGAACCGCTCTAGTCGGCTAGACTAAAAGCTCTCCCTCCGCTCTCTTGCGTTACCTTCCTATGCCGTGCTGATGAGTCCTAACAAAGACGAAACCGATCCATGGCTGGAGGCGACGCTTGAGAGCTGGAGGTTTCTCACACAATCCTCTAACCAGAGTACTGGTGAAGAACTCTTCTTTTCTTTGTTAGAAGTGTTCATTACTGTGTTAACTTAGCGTTGCAAAATCGTTTCACGCATTTACAGCGTATTCCAAGCCCTTTATCCTATCTCGGACTTCAAATGTAATCGGTTGTATATGGATCATTTAACGGTATTTTCAAGATAAGCAGAGAATCCCCTTAGACAAATCATGTTGACACTATTTTCATCAACAAAGAGTTCAAATGGTGACCAAGTCCGTACTGAAATTCTAATCCTTCTTCCACGCGCCAGCTTATTGGGAAAAGTGTTGGACAAAATAAGCGTCCACTGATCCTCTGGACAGCTGGAATCCTGTAATCCTTCGTGTTCCCCACCTAAGAAAACTTACTCCCGGAGAAATACGTTGATAAACTACGTATAAATACTGCCTCGAAAAGAGAAATTTATTGGTTTAAGGCTATAAAAACCTAACGTTCTTATATTTTTGTCCGGTTGTGAGTATACACCAAGCAGAAAGCATACCTGAAAAATAATGTATTAAGCTTCATTTAAATTGCAATTAACTACCGTTAAAGTTCTGCAAAACATCCATGTGTTACCAATTCAATTCAGTCATTTATCAATCTTTTTCTCGTTTCTTATATCTTATATGTATAGGAAAGACGAATTTTTCTTTCTGTTCAACTTTTAACTTTCCTGCCCTGCGCGGACCCCTTGTTCCTTTTAAAGGTACAAGGGAGCATTTTATTATCATATTTTGTAATAATGTGTGGGGTTGATGTGTAAATTATAATAGTTAAAAAATAATTTTAAAAAATCAATGTTACACACAAATTAGTCTAAAATTTCTTCATTTGTAACAAGGAAGGTATAAACGATTCAAGTAAAGATTTATGTAATTTTAAATAAGATGAAATGTAATTTCACCCATCCCTAACTAAAAATGTCTTTTTTCATCAATATAATTTTTTTATCTAAAATTAAATTAAGGACCTTTTAACTATTATTACGTAAGCATGTTGTTGGTCATTTTTGACCCCCTCCCTCCTTGTCAGCAAAGATAAACAAACCGCAACCCCCCTCTCAATGGCTCTAACCTTTGTTCTTTGTTCAAAGTAAAAATTTTACAGTATACAATTTGTTTTTGGGCGAATTTTAAGTGTGAAATTATGTTGTATGTAATGCACAAAACAAGATATTTTTGAAAATACAGTGTTTGTAACATCTTACGTAAGCATCACTCTTACCCCTCTTCTCAGAAGAAATAAGTAAGAGCAAACCCCCTTCCCCCTTAAGGGCTTACGTACTATTTGAACGCCCCCTTAATTATACAGTCGAGTCCGCTTAATGTGATCGCATTTGTCCAAGATGAAACTGATAACATTATCCGATTGATATCAATAAGCGATTTCATATAAAAAAAAATAGTAAACAGTGTAACTAGATTATTTGCTTTAAAATCAAAGTTATGTAATCGTAAATAATGGATTTGAAACAATCTCACACTATACATAGAAGGGAAAATATAAGAGTAGTCCAATCAATTAAAATAAATAATCGCTTACTTTGTACCTTTATTAAAGTAGTAGAAGAATTTCTCCTTTTGCGCTCCTTTATATCTTTTCATTTTAAAAATCACCTAAATTAATCTGAATTCCAGTAAACAAGAGAAAAGCAAAATCTCTAATCAAAATGCCTTAGGGTGGGGCAGATGTTTACTTATAAAAATTTGACCTTCAAAAGGAAGCTCGAAAGTGGAAGTTTTTAGGGGATATGGAAAAATTTTGATAACATTAAGCGGCGTGTTGATCCATAGTTGATCACATTAAACGATGAATTTTACATTAAAATAAATAGAAATGATCGGGACCTGTTGATTTCGATAACATTATCCGATTGATAACATTAACCGTGATCACATTAAGCGGATTCGACTGTATTAATTTTAACGAAAAAATTTCGAAAAAAAATTGCTTTGTGTTATATATTTTTAACGCTATCAACTATCTTACATCTATTCCCGCTATTTTAGAAAAATAAGTAAACAGCAGCCCCTCTTCCCAATAGATGCTTACGTAATTTTTGAATGGCCCCTCTCAGCCCCAATCATACCGCACCTTCAAAACATATAAAAAAGGTACATCGCATATCCACTTTTTACTATAAACATGCCGACAAAACCGCATGAAAATACTTCACACACAGCCAAACCCACATTCAATCAATAAAAAAATGGATCATCCATTGTATTTATATCCCCTGAAGTACCATTGCCTCACTGGGGGTTCTTCCAAAAGGACAAATCTATTGAAAAGACATCATCGTTAATTGCTACGCCCAGGGCGTATACAGAACATTTGTCACTTTCTCACGCCAACCACTCCTAAAAAAAAACACGATAAAATCATCGCTCCAATTTGCCAAAAACGTAATCGAAGCCGACGTAAAAATGATGACCCCCCTTCCGAAAAAAGCCAGTGGCACCGCGTGCCGCTTCGCTGGTGGCATTGGGGGGTTTTATTGGGGTCTTTGTAGATCAAAGCCACTAATGGCACCGCAATTAGGGGAGGGGTGACAGTTCTTGGGTGGTCTGGTCAGCGGACACCGGACCCCTTCCTTTCGTCGAAAGATTAGCGATTGTGATGTTTTGTCGCCACGTGACGTTCCCGTAATTACGTACTGTGTGTGCTCGTCCGTTCTGGGGGATTTTTGAGATTTGAGGTGAAAGGGATTGAAGCGGAAATCTTTCTGTTTCGGATTGTTGCTGTTTGGATCTCTTTAAGAGCAAATTTGAAGAAATTTGGCTCTTTCACAACCCTTCTGGTTTTAAATTTTTGTGTATCTTTCATTCCATGTCAGATCAACTAAGGGGCCGTTCAAATATTACGTAAGCACCTCGGGGGGAAGAGGTTTGCTCTTTGCTGACATTCTCTTCCTGTCAAGGGGGAGAAGGGGTATGAGTGATGCTTACATAAGATACTGCATTTTCGAAAATCACTTGTTTTTCGCATAAATAATTTCAAAACTCAACCAAAAAATAAATTTTACAAAAAAATTTAATAAGGAAATTGGACGAAAACACTTTTTTTCTGGGGGAGGAACCCTAAAACATTTTGAAATTTTAACCCTTAAAAGTAGTGTTTGGGCTCATTTTTGACCCAAAAAGGACCGCTCCTTGTGTATAAGTCACAATTTTCAAGGAGAAAAAAACAGTACCTACTAAAAGTGATGTCAAAATTTTGGGAGGGGGGCCCGGCAGTGTCTTACGTAATAATGGTGGGGGGGGTTTGGGGTTTGCTTATCTTTGCTGACATGGGGGGGGTTAAAAAGATCAAAAAAGTGCTTACGTAATATTTGAACGGCCCCTAAGCACTCAACCCGACTCTCTCGAATTTCAATGAAATTTTCATGAATTGTTCCCTTCTATATGTTATAAATGAGAAAATGCTTTTGTGTCAACCCCTTCTCAGTAATTTTTATTTATATTTTTTAAATTGAAAGAAAGTCCAACTATTTTTCTTATCTTTAACCTTACATAACTACAATCCTGACAGAGAAAAATGTATCACCTCCTCATTATAACGGGAATTTTACAAAGTTTAATTTGATATCACACAATTTGACTATGTCCAAGAGAAAAACATTTTTGTGAGAAAACTTAAGCTCTCAAGCGTCGCCTCCAAGCTGGAGTTTTCTCACATATTCCTCTAACCCAGTGGTTCCCAACAGGTGGTCCGTGAGGCCATCGGAGGTGGTCCGTGAGAAGATTTTTAAACATATCCAAAAATGTGTTGAAATTAAAAAAAAAATAGTTCCTTATCAATCACACATCCCATGAAGTAGTAAAAAACGATAGATGAAAACCCTTTCCAGGGTTAATAGATCAACGAGCGGACATTCCCACTCACCTGAACAATTATTGTCATTTGTAAAGTATCCTCGTTTTTAGTGTATTTTATAAAAGGTATTTTTTTAATAATTGGATAAAAAATATTGTAATGATAATTTTTCTTTAAAGTTAAATAGATTATTTGATTTACAGTTCCAATAAGATAAATATTTAAGACTGTTTGTTTCCTGTCCTATTCAGAACTTTCTTTCAGAACTACTACTTTACATCCTCTGTGAGGAATGAGTGCATTGAAAAAAAGGTTAAATTTTTTAAAGATAAAGTTGGGATGGTCCGCCCGAGGTTCAAATTTAAGTGAAGTGGTCCGCGGGCATATTTGAGTTGGGAACCACTGCTCTAACCAGAGGTAGTGGTGAAGCACTCCCTTTTCAAAAACATTTTTGTCATAGTTTTTTTTTCCATGAAAAGTTTTTAAAGCAATGTTGTTGTCCTTCATTTCTTTTGAAAATTGGATATATTTATTGTAATATTATAGGAGCTATAAGTACGGAAAATTATAAAACGGGACATCCCACATGGGATCAGGAGTTTTTGCAAAAATTTTTCTAATTTTTCTAATGTTTGTGCAATTTTTAATGTACCACTTTGTGGAGAATTGGGATTTTTTGGTTGATTTGACATGGAATGACACTTTTAATGTTCAAACCTCTTAACTTTTCAAAACATTTTTATACTTTATTATAAAAGGAAGGGGAGAATGGTGTCCCTTGGGCCATTAGCATTTATTCGGTTATTTACGAATATTTGTTATTACGACCACCCAAATATTGCAAAGCCAGATTCCTTCGTGCGGAGAAGGTAGTACTACATAAAATGCCCAATGAACTTCTACAACCAATAGTGTTCGAGAAAATTCTGACAAAAAATATGTCATTTTAACCCCCCCCCCCAAAAAAAACAGGAAAATCGAACTAAAGTTAAAAAAGAAGAAGAAAATGGAAGTATCTTTATCTCTGGGAGGGCATTCGGGCTAGATTGCCTTCAAAGAGGTCCCCAAGACACAAAGTTTAAAAAATGTGAAAGAGTAAAAAATTAAGTGAATTTAAATAAAATAAATTTTTAAAATCCATTTATTAAACTTATATAAAGCTTTCGAATAAATAATTTATGGGCAGTGGATTAAAGATGATTGTTTTTTTTATTTTAAGTGAAATAAAGTTAATTTTTATTTTAAGTTATGTCGGGAGCCCCAAATGGGTATTTTGCCTTGCGGGCCCCCAATCTTATAAATCGGTCCCTTGCTGGGGGACTGCAGAAGCAGTTTGCAGTTATTTCCAAAAGAAAAAAATTATGCAATAAAGCAAAAAGCAAATACGAACGGTGCTCTATTTTGGAAAAATGGCCATTCAATTCAGGATAAATAAACCTGCCAACAACAAGCAACTAACTTCCAAAACCATCTGTCAACAGTTTTCCATTCAAAACGGGCCATGCCTATAACATAACTGCATAATGAAGCATAATACGAAGTCGTGTAATTTATCATTATATACTTAGAGCAAGCATCACGTCACTGGATAAAGGGGTGAACTAGACCCCCTACCAGCGGACCTCCCACTACTAATCCGAAAACTGAAACTACTTACTATCAGCATCACCCTCTTCTTTCTAGTTTCGTCCTTTGTACGACTGATTACGTTTAGTTGAGCAGAAAAGCAGCCTTATTTCGAAAAATATTTGGGGTTTTTTTCTTGGGGCCAGCTAGTGGGTGCCGTGAAGAGAATACGTGAAGAGAACGGGAAGAGATACGTGAAGAGAACGGGTTGTTTCAAAGAGCTCAAGCAAAAGGTATTTAAAAACTTTAGAGGACTACTTGTGAATTCTCTGATACAAAAAATAAACAGCATTTAAATTTCGACATAAAATATATTTTTTACATGACGGATAACAAATTTTTTGGCCATAAAGCTACACATTAAAACCAGTGCCCCCGTGCCACCCCCCTGGATCCGCAACTGTACATAAACAGAAAAGCTGTGGCAGTAGAAGTTGCCTCAGCTTTCCTTTCAATGGAATTTAAATATTAAAAATTTAAAAGATCAATTTTATATAAAACAAAATGTAAAAATGTAAAGCATATTAGTGTGTCTGACTGTCGCGCCTTATGTTTAGAGTACCATATTGTAACACAAAAAAATACTCAAATATATCTGAAACTATATCTAATCACCTTATAGTATTATTGTGATATTCGTGTTCAGCGCACGTCGAATTCATTCAGGAAAGGGCACTTTCAAATCTGAACATCTTTCATTGTTGTGGCTCATCATTTAAAGAATTAAATTTATTCAAATTTGATGTGTATTTTAATATTTAGTCGATTTTAAGACTTTTTGAGATTCCCTAACTTCAAAAAACGAGCCACGGTCGTTTCAAGACAGGCTTCGGTTTGAATACCGAAGAGAAATGCGTAAAATTTGTAATCACACCATCGGCCTGAAAAGACACCATTCTATTTGAAAATGTATCATGACCCATTACATTTCACCAACTTCAACTCCCCAATATGTTCCCTACAATTAAAAGCAGTAAATAACTCCCAAAACCATGAGTCACCAAAGCGGGGCGCAACACTGCACACCTGATGCCACTTTCTAGCGACCATAAACCTATCAGTCCAACCTTGATCTATCTCCTTCTTTACTATCATCACCTGACTGACACAATGATCTTCGAAATTCCCTACTCCCCCACCTGATGCCCGGCGGCTCCTTTGACCCTATCCTATTACCCTTCAAGCGCTTTGATGTGCGTCCTTTTTTGACTATACATACTGACTATTGGCATACCAAACAGAATACAAGCTATAATAAACTCCGCAGAGTTGCACAACACAGTTGCGTTAGAGCGAAACCAATTCAAGATTACCCTCGTGCTGTTCGAGGGTCAGCACGAGACTTTTTCGGTTTACAGCCTCGGGGCCTGTTTGATTGTTGTCGATGGGTTCCCTTTTTTCCACGCCCAGTAATTGGTTCTGAGGCGGTACTTGTTGATCTTTACAACTCGTAAACGATTGTGATGCGCAACAGAAGCTACAATTTCTATCTATTTCGGAGGGTTCTCTACAGGTGGTGTTGGTTTTTCGAAGGAAATTTGCGTGGACCGAGGGCAATAGCTGGCGTTGGATCTCTCTATCTGATGGGCGGACTTGTAAGCGTATTTTTGCAGTTGTTTTGTTGTATGTCAATATGAGAGGATTACGATTGAATATCGTTATAGAGAAAAAAACGTACTGAACTTAAAAAAAGGAAACCAAGACCAAAAATATTGTAAAAGTTTTTAATATATTATACATAATTTTGAAGGTATATTTTATTTTGTTGTGGATATTCACTGAATAAAAACACTCCAATTTAAAGGGGGGAAAAGCATTTTTTTAAGAAACCTTCATTAGTTATTGTTTTTGTAAATTTTTGCCACACTCTTAAAACGACAGTCTCAAAACTGAGTAAAAAAGTACTCAAACTGGCTTCGATCCAAATGTACTCAAATTTGAAAACACGAATATACTCATTTCTAAAAATGTGCATACTCATAAATGAAACATCTTGAGCTTGAACTCAAATGAGCTCATGATGTTTCATTTTTAAGTATGCACATTTTCAGAAATGAGTATATATTCATGTTTTCAAATTTGAGTACATTTGGATCGAAGTCAGTTTGAGTACTTTTTTACTCAGTTTTGAGACTGTCGTTTTAAGAGTGAACCACTAAATTTTTACTGGAAATTTAGGACCTTATTTAGAAAAAAGGGGCAATCATCGATACAAATATATTAGTTTCATTCAGAAGTATTTTATAAGTTGAAAAAGTTGATGGACTAATTACTTTTTTCAACCTCATGCAATTTCAAGTGAAGAAAAATCTTCAAAACAAAATTAATTAGACGTTTTAGTGACATTTCTGCTTAGTTTGCAACACAAAAAAGTGAAATATAAGGATTAAGACAAATAAAATTTAATAATTATCGTTAAACTCAGTCATTATTGCATTATCAATGGAGGAAGTGAATATGAATGATGGAGTCAAACCTTCCCTGGATAAAAAACATTTCAAACACTTTTAAATTGGTGTAGCGAAAAAACCGTTCAAAAAACTCATAGCCTTTATACACATGTAATAAATTTGTTTTTTATTGAAAGGTTTTTGCATTGAACGGTTTTTTCATATATCCTTTAAATTAAAAGCAAATTTTATTTTGCCTATTTTACACCACAAAGAATATAAGAACAGACAAATTAACTTTAATTCGAAATTAATTGAAAAAATATCGATTTCGCAACTTCAAGGGGTTATAATATCTCCCTATGGGGGTAGTTATTTTTCCCCTCTTTCCACTCATGTGTAAGGCATAGGTTGGAGATTGTTTTGAGAACAAAAAGTAAATTTGTCATTTTTTAGACTTATTCCCTTACTTTTCAAACTAGCGATTCAAATATACTTAGTTCTTTTTCTCTTCTTACACCCTTCTCAAACTCCCCCTCTCTCTTTGCCTTTTTTATGCTTAGTGGGGAGTTTTTGCAGATGATTGAAGCTTTTTTTGATTACTCACCTTACTTTTCTCTCTTTTCCCACTTCTCTTTTTACCCCTTTCACTCACTTTCCCTTGTTTCCCTCCATTTCTTGAATCCTTTCTTACTTCCTTTCCTTTTTTTCTATTCTCTTTCTTTCCGCCTTGTTATTAATTATTGGGTTGATCGAATGTACGGACTTTTTCGTCAATTTTGTAATTTTTGATATAATATAAGTGAAAGTAAATTCCAACGATCAACTATTTTGACTTCGGGATTGTTGTATGTTAATCTAGCGCTTGAGGTGATTAAAAATGATGTTTTAAGGTTGAAGTTTCTAAGAAATTTCCTAGGGGAGGACCCCACCCAAGACTCGCTATAACATTAGTGCTAGATTTTGTCAATAAAAATTTCACAAGAATTTGGAATTTTTTCTGACAAGGTTTTGATTGCAATGTTTGTTTAAGAAACATTGATTCGCTGAACTATATTTTTAATTAAACGAAGAGGTTGAAATAACACTAGGGGGTAGGGGGGGGCTGAGATCCAAAAAAAAATTCCCTACCCTTGGAGCCGTGCTCGATATGCGCCTGATATTGAGTGATAATTTTAAACCATATATGATTTTGATAACTTTCTCTGGTAACAATATACTGAAAACTATTTATGCCGAAATAGGAATTTCTCTTCTGTAGCAAAAAGCTCTAGGTCAGTGAATTCTCCAACCTTCCTATCTAACCCCAACTGAAATCAGGCATTTCCCTATACCACATCAAATCTCCCCATTCACACGGCTTTCGAACACCCAAAACCTCCATATCCACCCAAATAGAGCCATCATAGAATTCAAGAACGGGTCCAAACCGCCCCCCCTCAGGTTTATCTCAATGGAAAGTACCACGGCAGTCCCCACACTGACGATCATATATCGGAGGGACAACTAATAAATCGAACGGAATTCGCGCCCGTTCCATTACGGGAGATAATAAACGGGGCGTCCCTCCTCTGCCATAAAGGGCGGCCATTGAGCGAGATAATTCCTCGGCTGAATTAAAAGCCCGGCGAAAGCCCGTCCGCAAATCTCAATTAATCGCGGGCGCAAGACTCGGAGGCTTATTACGGCACATAACGGGTCCATCAAAGCTCTTCAGCGTCGGCCCGTCGCCATTGGGAGGAGGGCGATTACCGAGCGGCCAATGGCGTGTGAGGAGGGGCGGGGCTTGAGCGTTGCCGATTGGGTCGGTGAGGAGAGAGAGCGGTTTTGGCGAGGATAACGCCTTTTTGATGCAGTTATCGCTATTTTTGGGGATGGGGTTTTGGTTAAAATTGATTTTTGGTAGTTTTTTCCTCAATTAAAATTGGATGAATAACTGTGCTAAATGAAAACTTACACAGACGGCGCATTTGCTTTACTCATTAAGACGTCATATGAGAAACTATAGTGTACCTTAATTGATTAAGTTATTTTTTAAATAAATTTAAAACAACAGAAAAAAGATGAAATTTTAAAGGTTGTGACAATCAAGGTAAAAGACCAAAGAATTTAATGGGAAAAAGTTTATTTGGGTTTTTAAAAATCTGGAAAGAAATTTTCCCCAGCATGGGAAAATAATAAAAAAATATAAAAGTACAACGGAATTTAATTTGCACGTTAGTTCACTCTCACGCGACCATATTTTTTCTTTTTTTTTAAATAAAGATAAAAATTTTTTGATAGAATTTATTCTAGAATCTAATGAGTACCAAACGTGTACTTACTGGAATCGAATCTTTAATTTCAGTTATAGAAAAACCATCTTCAGTTTTATTCATAAAATTTTTAATAAGTTAACATGGCACGGAATGAAGAATTTTACGGTATATTTCAACCCTACTAGCACAGCTCTGGTGTCAAGTTTATTTAGTCAAGTTTCCTTAAATATGTCCAGGTTACGTAAACGTAACTGTAACTGCAACTAGAGATAAACAAATTTTGTTTTGGCCATACTAATACATGACAAAATTGGACGAATCTTGAACATTTGCACTGCTTGGGAACGCGTTAACCCTTTATTTACCAAATTATTTTCCTCATCCTCATCCAAATATGTCATGTTTACGTAACTGCAACTATAAGTAAACTAAATTTGACCTTACATGATGAAAATTGGACGAATTTGGAACATTGGGAAGTGGTATACTTACAAGATCAAATTTATGATGTAAGTAATACGGATACTGCTGTACCTCATGCAATAATTTTTTTCATTTCATTATGTTTTTTTTCGTTACTAGGGGGCTCTGCCCCCTGCTCGCTATCGCTCACCAACCCCCGGAACTGCTTCGCAGTTCTTTGAAGATCGCTTCGCGATCTTAGCGAGCAGGGCTCGCTTGTTTCATCTCAACTATCCAGTACAACCTGGAACTTGTCTGCTTATAATCTGTTCATTTAGAATAGGCGCCTGCAACAGCATCAAAAACGCTCAATAATGCTTAATAACGCTTATCAGACAACTTCAGTGACCGATTGTTTCTACAGTATTTTAACTATTTCTGCTTAGGTTGCCTTGTCATTGCAGAAGAAAATTTTTTTGACGATAATTATAATAATAACTGCTTTTAATACATTACGTCTCAGGTGCTAATCATAAATGAACAGAGTATAGTTAATGATCATTTAATATCGAAACTTTTTGTCTCTCAAACTTTTCAATAATTTAATTCGGATCATTACCACGAAAATATCAAAACAAAGGAAGTAGGGGGCTACCGCCCCCTACTCGCTTACGCTCACCAACCCCCGTAACTGCTATTCAGCACTTTACAGATCGCGAAGCGATCTGTAATATCTGTAATCGATCTTTAGCATCAGAGTAATACAAACTTCCCGAAAATCCTCTTCCTTTCGTCGGCACAAATAGCACTCAAAAAAGCTAAATTATTTATTTCTCTAGTAGTTCAAAAAATATCGAATTATCTTTAAAAGATTATTAACCAAGTCTATACTATATCGCTAGCAAACTTAGAGCAAAAATGTGCACCTCAAAACTTAATTTAAATATCCGTGCTCGCGACAATCTAGTGAACAGGCAAATATAAAATTTAAAAACATTAAACACGTCTGATAAAGACCTACTAAACTATGAAAAAAAATGAAACTTTGATGCTTAATAGTTCCAAAACTAATTAGAATTTTTAAAAAAATTAAACGCCAATCTCTTTCTAAAAAATGAGAGTATAAGTGTTTAAAAAATCATATTGATACCGTGATTAGTTTTCATTTTAGATAGAAAAAAACGAAAAAGTGTCAAAAATTTCAAAAATTAAAAAATTAATTACTCTAAACCAAATTCGAAATTCGAAAAAAGGGCGACGTAGTGCACATCTTCATACTTCAGATTATTAGGCTGCAAAAAATCATAGCTCTGCTGCCAATAGATTTTGCTGAACTGGATTACGCGGCGAAAAAAGAAAAACTTCAACTTTGACCTTAAAAATACCCCACAACTAATTATCACATGAGTTAGCTTTTTGTTCTAGAATGTGCCCCAAATATTCTTCTACAAACGTTTCAAGTTTCATAAATTTCTATCAAGTAGTTTTTGCGATATAAGAGTTCAAAGAGTTGAAAAATAAAATTTTCTGAAACAGCGGCGGCGGCAGCGGCAGCGGCGGCAGCGGCGGTGACAGTAACTTTTTTTTAATATAGAGAGAAACGGGCCTTGGCAAAACGTCCTTTTGTAACGCTCTCGCACTACATTAGGACCTAGCTCTTTAACGGTGTAACTGCGACCCCCCTTTCTATACCAATTCTTATTCGTCTTGATGAGTACTATCACCCCTCAAAGTTTGGCGGTCCATTTCAGAATCACCCTGTAGATTCCTGTAAATGATCATCCGGATCTTTCCTAATAGAGGGTTAGGAGTAGCAATCCAGCAATTTAATATGGATGATTGTGATCAAACTCTCCGGATGCCTCGGAAAAAATTTAAATCTAAGATTAAATTTTCCACAGTAGCCAGTTAATTTTAATTTAAAAATCTTAACTTTAGGAAAAATGCAAAATTTTGAGCCGAAAAGAAATGAAGTAACATGTTATCATAGATTTAAGGAAAGCCCAAATGTCGATCAGTTCCCAAAATTAAGCCAAGATGCCAAGTTGACGGTAGATATGGTTACAGTTTATATTGGTATCACATAATGGAAAAGTGTCAAAAATATCTTATATACACACAGATGCTCCCAAGAGCGACAAAACTTTCGGGATGACCTAATATATATACACCAAAACTAAACAGCTAAGCACGGTACTCAACATTTAAACTGTAAAATAAAATATTAGATTATTAATATCCCTGAGTTAGCTTAATCATTGAAAATCAAATTGTTTTTAATTTTCTCTTTATCTTGACGTTTAAAACAAACTTTGGTGTTTTAAAAACGCAAAACTTATAGTCTCGTTCATTTATATTTATAAAATATGATTGTTTTCTTGTTTGTATCTTCGAAATCTTAACCAAACATTTCTATATATAAAAACAGTGGCGTTAAAATGTTTTATATAAGTTACTTCATGTCTCCAAATTATATAAAAAGCTGAAAAAAAAACGCAACAAATAAATTTTAAAGGGAATCCATACCCATGGACATCTTTGAAGATGGAATTCATTAATAAATTGGAACATAATCATCCTTTAATCTTTAAAACAAAGTAGCATTTAACAAGCTCAACTATTTCAATACAAAACCAATACACGTTTGGTTGTAAAAGTTATCAATGAAACAAAAATTGCCTCCATCTTACGCTGCGAGTTACAAAAATCTCGCCAACTCTCGACTCAAATCAACATAGGCGTGGCTTCCTCTCCTCAAAGGGGGCGGAGCCTCGTATCCTCATTGTCCACCTCTCGGTGATGGGATTCATTCTTGCCTAAAATAGTCCTCGCGGTGCGGAACTGGTATAGGCGAAAGGAAATCATCGTAGCATCCGTCACCATCATCATGCAGCAAGGGTTGAGGCCTCAGGACGTGTGTATTCTGGAAGACGAAATGGACAAAATTAAATACGAGTCTATCCGGCATAGAACGGACAAGAATTGTCGTCCGATGGACGACGGCACCCGAAAGATGCCCAAAGACGACATGAAGGAGGACAAGAATAAGAAAGGTGAGGGGTGTTTTCTGTTTACTATAATATGAATTGGAATGTGTATTAGTTCATGGTTTTTGATTCAAATATATATAGTTGGTGATTGTTTACGTATATATAATGTAGTTAGTTAATTTGTTTTTGTTGCTTTGTCACTGCATGTGTTAGTGTATATCAAATATATTTTTAAGTATCAGAATTTTAAATAATACGAAGAAAAGTGGCGATTTAAACTCGTTGATACATTTTGCAATTAGTTTGTTTATGTTTATGAGCGAATCAATTCACTTTTTGGGTGCTGAATTAGTCCTTTTGGTTGTGCTTTGTTTACGTGCATGTGTGTGTTTAGCGATAAAAAATCGAAAAGTACTACTATAAAGTGTAAATCCTATCGGTAACCCCTATTTTAAATCTTGACGATATTATTGTTATTATTCTGGTGAATCTATAAAATGCCTTTCAATTTCCTCTTGACTTAGTGTTCAGCAAATTTTTCAATTTGAAGCTGTTTTATTTGCTTATAGTCCAGTCAAATTGTCCTAAATTAGTTAAGTTTGCTTTATTGATAAAATTTTAAACAAACAACCTTTTACTCAACGAAGTCAACATGTTCGAAAATTTTTGCTCATAAATGACCTTGAATTTGATATTGTTTCTGTATGAATTTAGATCTCCTTGGTAATATCCTGTAATTAAGATTCAGAATAAAATAAAATTACTCCTGATTAAAAGCTAAAAATCGAAAGAATTTTGTAGATCTTCCGATTGTGATTTGAAAACATGCATTTCTAGTCCCTTTTGTTTGTTCACAAAATTTGAGAAATTTTCATTGTAGTATAAAAACTTATTTTAAATTTTCATTGACAAGATAGATATTTTTACCAAGAATGTTCAATATTTTTTTCCTCTCCCCCAATTTTTATTGCCATCAAATATTCATTTAAGTAACAAATTTGGGATAAGATCAAAATAGCAAATATCAAATCAAAATAATCTTCTGTCGTCTTCTCTTAACTCATTTGAGGGTCAGCGCAAACTTTTATGACCGGCTCGACAACGCTTCTTCTGGCAGTGGATGTCTACCCGATCTCTGTGAACAAAAGTTAGTTAGTTTGTTGTTAGGTGAGGTCAATTAGCGAACAAAAGAGTTCCCCTCCAACCCCCTAACCACAAAAAGAGATCGGGTAGATATCCTTAAATGAAAAGCGTCTTACAAAATGTAACAATGTAACACACCAGAGTGTTTCAGATAAATGTTTCAGAACTTCTGGAGAGGTAAGGACACACCTGTAGTTAGATGACTCAGAATCACATAGGAATGGGGGGTCGGAAGTGCACCCCTAACAATGACCTAGGGTTTTTATAATCAGGCATAGGAGGTTGTTAATTCCCCATGCAGTGGAAATTGACACTCAAACTTTTAAAATAAGATTAAAACATGCATAATCGTTCGATTTTGGTATTTATTACATAAAAATAAATTAAAGAGCTGAAATTTCAGTAAATTATGCTTAACCAGACCAATTGAATTCTAAAAGCTAGTGAAGATCATCATTTATTTTAAGTCTAAGAACTGAAAAATCAATGTGCTGAAATTTCGATTAGTTGATTGTATAAATGTATATATAATAAATGCCTGAAACGAACGATTTTGACGGTTTAATTCATCAATCTTGAAAGGTTACTGGTCAATTTCCACTGGGGTTTATATACTATAACCTCCCATGCCTGCTTATATAAAACTCTTTATGTCGTTAAGGGGTGCATTTCCGATCCCCCCCCCATTTCTGTGATTCTGAATCGTCTATTAAACTCTAAAGTGTGCCCTACCTCCCCTATAAGTTTGTCCCCATTGATATCTAAATGTTTAGGTAATCCTTAATTCTATCAAAAGTAAAACCCAGGTTTATATCAAAGCCAGTGGGTTTTTGAAGACATTCTTAAATATAATTCTTTGCTATACATATTTTTTTGTTCAAATAATATAATTTGCATTTAATTAGGTAAAATCACACGTATGTTGAAAGTCATTAAAATAATCCAAACATAATATTTTTTCTGGAAAATGTTTAAATTATACAAAATTCATTCTAACAAAATAAAGAGTTCACCGGAATTATAAGGTGGAATATTGGTCCCAGATTCTTACCATCGTAATTATGAACTTAAAATACTGTAGCAGAGCTTGACAAGTAACAAAGGGGGTAGGGGATATACTGAAGTGACAATTTTGACATTTGAGACATATAGGGCAGGAAGGGGGTAAAATATTGCAAAAAAATGTGACTTCATTTGTGGATGGTTCCAAAGAGGTTGGATTGTTATTTTAGTTTTAGACTAATTTCCATGCCTTTTATGAAGGAAGATGGTATTTGAGATTTGTTTATATTCACGATAATACCGATGGTTTTCTTAATTTTAATTAGACATTCTGATTAGGAATTTTAAGGGCTTAGAACTTAAAAAGGCTTAATGAGAGATAAATAGCAGTTAATATATTCTGAAATAATATCCAAGATTATTGTAAAACTCAAAAACAATGTAACAGTTGCAACAAATCGGACTTAAAAATGAATAAAAATTCCTAATGAATTCTTTAAACTCTGTAAAATTAATTTTGTTACTAATAACAAAGAAAATAATTTTAAAATAACGAGGCATCTTTCATAAACCCATTCCATCATAAAAATAACATCGTGCCCCATTTAAATCTTGATTAATATCCTTTTATCACTCGAAACCAATGGAGAAGCTCCCAAGGGGACGTTTTCCTTTAGAAAATAACAGAACAAAAGAAAGGAACGTATAATCGCAAGCTGTAGGAACACAATGAATGATAATTGAACGTTATGATTTGTAAAGATTCGATATTTGTTTTAAGTTTCTTTCAATTTATGATTATGTTTGATTTATGAACTGAATCTTCTTTGTCATATATTAAGATGAGCTTATTATTCACATTATTTGGACTTATGATGTCTTTATATTTTAAACAAGCTTTTCAACCCTAATGCGTTAAATTTCAATATAATCTATTATTAAAATCTTAATTGAATGCACTCCACCGATACATATTTTCTTGTATCTTGGAATCAAATTTAATTATGGGTATCGTTCACAAATTTGTTTGTTTTTATTTTAACTTCGTCGCGATTAAAAAAACTCAAAGCATTTTCATGCTAATAATGAATCCCCAGGTCCACTCTGGGAACTAGCGCTGTAGACTTTTCTAAATTTGCATTTATAAGTTAAACTCAAATTTATTATTACGATTATTTGGTTAGTATGTGTTTGGGAGGCTGCATTTAGCCCGGCGTATAAAGAAATTTATTTCGGGAGGAGCCCTAAATATTCCTCAGCCCCTCCCATCAGTGGCGAATCTTGAAGGGGAGGCTGTGGGGCTGCAGCCCCCCCAGGAATAAGCCATTCAAGTTTTGGTAACAGCAGCAATAAAGCCAAAAAAGAAATTTCAACACTTTGCGGACATTCGGTGGTGTTACCCAAAGGGTCTCAAAATGAGTCAGAACCCTACTTTTAAGGGTAAAAATTACAAAATTTTTCTGGGGGTAGACCCCCAAACCCCCTTGAAATTTTGGAATCTAATAAGCACGAATTTACTAGGGATTTACAAGGAGTGATCCAATTTGATGAAACCTAAAGTGTCTCAACGTGAGTTAAAATGCCACTTTTAGGGGCAAAATTCAAAAAATGTTCTGGAATAGGAACCCCTAAACCCCCTAGAAATTTTCCAATTCATAATATACTAGTATAAACTTTTTTCCTTGAAAATTCTGCCGCGTACAATGAGTGGTGCTCTTTGGTTGGAATCTAAAAGGCTTCAAAATGAGCTAAAACACTATTTTGTGGGGGATATTTTCAAAATTTTTCTGGGGGAGGACCCCCAGCCCCCCTTTCACTTGGAGTTGACATTTTTACACAGTTTTGAAATTTAGTGCACCAAAATTAAAACCTTACGAAGTCATATGACCTAAAACTTAGTATTCCTTAAGATTAGACCTCAGAAGAGATGTTGAATAACCCCCAAAACAAAAATCTGGCCACGGCACTGGCAGCCCCCTCCCCCTTTCAGTTGCTTATAATAATAATCCTAAGCAGCCCATTATTGCAATTTAGTTATTTGTGAAATTCAGCCCCCCAGACAAAAATCCTGGATAAGCCATCACTGCCTCCCATGCATATTTAACAAGTCAAAGTAGCCAATGTCAATTTAACAAGAAAAGTTGTGAGAATTAAGTTTCAAGTACCAAAAATAGGTATAAAAGCCAGGTGTTGACTAGTTTTGGTACGCCTAGTCGCCATACATTATAAAAAATTATAAATACATTATGAAAAAATTCTTGAATAATATAAATTCCAAGTAGAAAAGGGTGGTTATTTGAGGGTTCCCCTCAGAAGTTTTTTTTAAATTAGACCCTAATAAAAATAAACAGGGTTCTAACTTGTTTTGGTACACCAAGTACGAATTTCGAGGGTGGGAGGCCGGGCCCCTTCGCCCCCCCATATATACGCCTCTGTTTAGCCTTCAGACATAACACCACGTATTCATCTGAAGCTGAATTCGGCTTATTTTAAACCATGAGGACCATCATAAAACTGAGGGCTGTAAAAGTTTATCCTCGTCCAAAACACCACGTTTATTATGCTGATGAACGTTTTCATCTGAAGCTGAATTCGGCTTATTTTAAACCATAAGGACCACTAGAGGACCATAAAACTGAGGGCTGTAAAAGTTTATCCTCGTCCAAAACACCACGTTTATTATGCTGATGAACGTTTTCAACTGAAGCTGAATTCGGCTTTTAAACTAACGTTATTTATTAAAGTACAGTTACACGTCTTTGACGTGTCTCACCCACGACTGATGTCACCAAAAGAAGGCGGAATAGCGGAAGCCGAGCGGCGGGGTGATGGGGGCGGCTTGAAGTGGGTCCTCTTATCTGAAGAGAGAGCCCTCCGCGTAATCGGCTACTTAACCTTTTGACGGCACCACCTGCCCTTTCCATTCCATTTGCGACAGTATGAAATATGGCGCAAATTAATCGCGGCTGTTGCTTTATGAGGGTTGTTTATGGGGCGATGAGCGCTTCCGTCGCAAGGTCGAACTGTCGGATGATGTCGAGGGTTGACCTTGGGGATCTTTCTTGGGAGAAGTGAAATCGGGGTTCCATATTATTATGAGCAGCGATTTCGTTTTTGGGGCCATCCATAAATGTCGCACTTTTTTCAACAATTTTAACCCTCCTCCCTTCCTTGTGTCGCACTTCACGATACCCTCCCCCCTTTGTCACTATAATTTATAACTATAATTAATGTTATAATCATGCACCCCACCTTATAATTTCAAAGTGAGCAATCATTTTGTAATAATGTTATTTAAACTACATTTTCCAGAAAAAAAAAATTAAGCTTTTTTTTTAAGTTACTGTGTGTAGCCACAATTCTTAAAACCCCCTGTCTGACTTTTGACAGCATTTATTAATGACCCCTTTGGCCGTAAGCTGCAATTGTGTTTCGTCTGACTTTTCCTTTCCCTCATATGGAAAGGGAAGGGATTTTTTGCAAAATAAACATTGAAGCCGAAACTTCCGCTAGACTACATCAATCCAAAACATAATAAGGACCGTTCAAATATTACGCATGTGTTTTTTTGTCATTTTTGACACCCTCCCCCCTTGTCAGCAAAGATGAGCAATCCGCAACCCCTCTCATAAATTACGTAAGAAAACTACCCCCCCCCCCCCGAAAAGTCAATATATAATTTTTATTTTTAGTTGATTTCTGAAATTATTTATGCATGGAAACAAGGGATTTTCGAAAAGGAGATATTTGTAACATCTTTCGTATTTGTTATTTTCGATCCCTCTCCCCATGTCAGCAACCCCTCTCATAATAAAACACCAACCAACCCTCTCATAAAAACGAAGCAAACTGCCAAATTTTTGTAGCCCCCCCCCCAAAAAAATGATTTTTAAATAATGTGTGCATCACAAATTTGAGGGCATTTAAACATTCAATCTAAACTTTCTTTCACAGCAATAAACTGTAAATGCGTTAAGCACTTCCAACACTAACCTAGATGCTGATTTTTCTTCAGATAATCCGACAGTATTGAAAACAAATACGAAAACAAAATCCCACTAATTAGAATCGAACATATCCCTCCTAAACACACACCTATTATACGCGACTGTCGTGAAAAATCAACAAGCCAAAAAAGAAACCCAATAAATTACGAGCAGGACAAGCCACAATGACTTAAAAGGGACCGAAAACCCCATCCCAAATCCATTCAAAACGAATAAAAATTTTTCGTCCAAAAGTCCCGAAGTCAACTCGTGCGACCCCTCACAAGACCACCGACGTGACAATGGAACCAAACACCGTTTTATTGGGGGGTAATTTGAGCGGTTTCGAACACTGGTGGTCTCCTTGCCCTTATCACCGCAATTTGTCACGTGTGGCTTGCCCTTTGGCCGCAGTCACCCCTCAGGGTCTAGGGGGGCTTGGCGTCACCAGGATTCCTGTGATTGGGGAAGACTGTCCGTTCTTGTGAATTGCATCACAGGGGGCAGCCTTGTCTTTCGTCAAAAGTTCTCTGTTCTCTGTACGAAGAGGTCATCAGTAGTTGCTCATTCGTTCGTTGGAAGCTCGGGTTGGATTTTTTGTGTGCAGTTGGCGTTGGCACTATGGTTCATGGGATTAGAAGTACAGGTAAGGCTTAAAATTGAAATGCTTATTTAGTTTAGATTGCTTGAATTATTATCAATGCATTTTTAGCTGTAATTTCATATCGTGCTTAGAAGAGAATGTTTGCGTTCTACTCAGACTTCTCAAAATTATTTTCAAATGAAAAGTTTATTGGGGATCTGTGAAACTTTCTGCAACACCCGTTTAATGAATCATTTTATTTCCTTTCGTTTGATTGTATATTTTTGCATGATGTTTTTGGTTGATGAAAGTTATGATTCTTCTATTGATTTTTGTTTAATCGTTTGGTTCTATTGATTTGATTTGTGCTGAAAATTAATGTAAACCTTTGTTTTTATATTTAAGTTAATAACAATAATCAATTTTTGATTAAATTCAATCAACTCGTCAATTTTTCTGACGAGTTTTAAATTTCAGTGACGTAGTCAGATAAAAATTTCGCAGCGGGATATGAGTGTTTTTGGGGTGTATTTAGTTTTAGTGGTTTATTTCAGTGAACAAAAAGGAAATATTCTGAGTTTCGAGGGGGTATATCGTATACCCAAATCCCTCTCTTGGATGCCCCACTGTTTAACTTCACGAACTTGTTAATATCCCCAATACCTTTTTAAGCGGTGTTTGTCTCGCCACTTTGTAGTGTAGCATTTTAAACCAAACTCATATCTCCAAAACATTGTGTTGTGTGAACACAACAAATAAAACATTGCAATGTGTTTATTTTGTTTGTGAAAACGCTTCACACAAATAATCACTGAACTTTATTTGTAGTCCGCAAATAAACAACACTTTTTATGTGTTGTCAGGTCACTTTAACACCTTATTGTGCTGGGATGGGGATAGTGTACTGAATATGTTTGGGGAGTGTTAGTTGGAAATGTGTTATATTCTATCCAGAAATTTTCTAAAAATAGTTTAGAATCTGAGTGTTCTTAAATTTGGGATTGAAACAACACTTTTCAGGATCTTAATTTTTTAAATAACACTTTAACAGCACTGTCTATTTTTATAACAACATAATCGCAGTACAATCATAACTATTTTGATTAGAAGTGTTCTTTATTGTGTTTGCTGAGTGTTGCAAAAGTGTTTCACGCATTTGCAGTGTAGTATAAAAATTATTTTGTAGTACTATAGTATTTTTTATTTTAAATGAAATAAACGAACAGAAATAATTTTTTTAAATGTCCATATTTTGGTTCTTACTTTTTATCCCGTCGGACCGTACCGCTTAATCAAAAACGTTATCAAAACCCATTGAATTTTCTATTGCTGTGCCGGTGAATTATACGGCTACTGAACCGTCGCGTCGACTGGATAATAATACGAATGTACCCAGATTTTTTTAAAGGTAATTGATTAACTTCAAGGTTTAATATATTCGTTCGATACTTAAAAGTAGCAAGGAATACGCGAGATTTTATTACCTGAATTTAAGATTCAGTCCATCGTATAGTATACCCTGACTCCCAAAACTGTTAACTATTTTTTTAGAGTTGTTAGCTAAAAACACTTAAACACTATTGTATTGTAATAGAGTTCTGAATGCTTGAAAAGTGTTATGTTCTAAAAAAGTTTTGTAAAAGAACACTAATCACAACTTGTGGTTAGTGTTCTGAATATATCTGAAATGTGCAGCTATTCAGTGTTCCTAAAAAATTATTAGACATAAAATGTGTTCTTGTAGTGTTTCAATATAAATCTACAAGAACACTCAGATGCTTAACATATTTTACAACACTTTTTTTTAGAACCTAACACTTTTCAGACATTCAGAACACTATCACAACCCAATAAAGTGTTTTATTGTTTAAGATAACTACACCAACTAATAAAGTGCTCTTAATTTGAGAACAAAAAAGTGTTCTTAAGTTTCTTGTGAGCGTTCTCAGAGTAATTAATTAATGATGGTTGAAATCGGTATTTTTAGGACTCCTTCCATTGAAGTTTCAGATAGGCTCTGTAATGTTATTTCTTTCATCTAAGTTCAAGTCAGGCCATTTTTTAAGTAAGAAGTTCGGGGCAGAATGTCTCCACAGTGGTCTAATTTTGCCCCAGCAGTGATGAAATTATACCCCCCAAGTAGTAATTTCATTAGGTGTATATTGACATTTAAAATGAAAAACCTTTTTCCTAAAATTTTTGCTTTCTCAATTGGGCCTCTTAAAAACACCTTTTTGCTTCTAATTTTCAAAGGGGAGAAACCCCCAGATCCCCTTTTAACTATATGGTTTTAGATGGGTCCATGCATCACTCTCGATGTCCCCTCAATGTCAATCTAAAAGAACAATAGAGCATTAACGAAAAATTTATGGACTTTTTCCCCCGCAGTGAAAATTCCTTAAAAAATGGCTTGGTTCAAGTTGCAGTCGCCTATCCAAATGTTCGCATTCAATGCTTAAAAATAACTTTAGAAAACTTGAAAGTACACTCTAATTCAGCCATCGTATTATATCATGAAGAGAAGCTCTAAAAGCCTGTGTTTTGTTTCAGAGGAGCTCAGCTCCATCCGCAGGTACCGCACGGCGTTCACGCGGGAGCAGCTGTCGCGGCTCGAGAAGGAGTTTGTGCGGGAGAACTACGTCTCCCGGCCGCGGAGATGCGAACTGGCCGCCGCGCTCAACCTACCAGAGTCCACCATCAAGGTAACTTATTGCGCTTTTTTTACAGTTAAGCTCTCTACAATTACAATGCAGAATTGCAGCATCTCTTAAAATTCTAAATATTCAATTTCAATTCATTAAAAATTATCTCCTGATTCCAAAAATACGCTCGTCTTTTCCCACAAACTTTTTTTAAAGGTAATTATGACATATTTTAATACAGAAAGCTCCTAACAATGTGACGTCACATGTGTCTCTTGGAAATGTGGGAAACGCCGTTTTCATCGAAACACTAGGCTGTAAAAAAACTAGAGCTCAGTCTTTCCAGTCTTTTAAAGCGGGATGATAACAACAAGCGGGAGCAAAGGCACATAACGTCACAAGCTGTTTCAGCTCAGACAGAAAATAAGCTATTTTTAATTGAAAATAACTTAAAATTTAGGGCTGTGAAAGGTAAATTAAAATGTTTTTTTGGAGGTTTTAGGCCATTTTTAAATTCTAATCCTTAATGTTTTCAGAATGGCTTAAAACCTCTGTTGAATCACTAAAGATTATAGTTCCTCATGGCAGAGGGCAAGAACAAAAGATGCAGATTCGGAGCTTAAAACATGTCTTTACTCTTCAAAATCTCAGTACAGAAAGCTGTGGGCACAGCCACTCCCAGGGGCTCGTGATATAAACTTGAGGAGGCCCGAAAAAGGGGCCCAGACAACAAAGGAGGGTGTTCAGGTCAATGCCCCTGCTACACCCCCGCCGTCATGTGCCTCCCTCCCGTGTCTCCTCTCGCAACATCACTCCCCCCTTTCGAGTCAGACATAGGACTCGAAATCACACATCCTTAGACAACAACAAATCATAAGGGCACAAGATACAAAATAATACAGTAATTACAATACCCAGACAACTACAGCCACAATAGCACAAATAAACAAGACAAATTATGGTCTGACAACCAGTCTATCAGGTTGCCTCAAAACTCTGCCTGCTCGAGACACACGTACAGAGTCCGGTCTATCTTTCTGTTTTACATCAAATACACTCTTGGATTCATCAGACACTTCCAAGGGGAATAGCCGCTGTACAGGCCTCAAGAATGTCCCTGACAGACCCTTTAATCTAACAGTTCTCACCTGGCCATCCCTGCCAGGAATTAATTCTGCAACCCTAGCCAGAGGCCAAAACACTCTTTTTCTCACTTCGTCCCCCACTAAAACTACATCACCCACCTTTAAGGGAGAGGGGTTACCTTGCCTCTTCTCTACTAATAAACCCAAGTACTCCTTGCGGAACCGCTTCCTTAAGTCTGAAAGCAGTTTTCCCCTAAATCTAAGTCGTTTCCTCAAATTACTGGCTTCCCTGAGATCCAGATCGGAAACTTCAGCACCTGGAATCTCATGCAGAAAGAGTGAAGGGGACAATGGTGTAAAATCCTCTCCATCCTCTGACAAGTATGTCAATGGTCTTGAATTTATAATGTGTTCACAATCACATATAATGGTCTGCAATTCCTCAAAATTAAGGACAGACTTTCCTAAAGACCTTCTCAATAGCTCTTTTATTGACCTAATCAACCTTTCCCAGAACCCTCCCCACCAGGCTGCAGTGGGTGGATTAAATCTCCAAATGATTTGGTGAATTTGGGTATTTCGCTGTATCAGTTCCCAGTCCAGACCTTTCAACTCGTTATATGCCCCTCTAAATTAGTCCCATTGTCACTGTAAATTACCCTAGGTCGTCCTCGACGTGCAATGAACCTTCTTAGAGTGAGCAAGAAGGCATCTGTTGACAATGAGGTAGTCAACTCTAAGTGGATCGCCCGGTATACTGCACACGTGTACACTACAATCCAAGTTTTTTGACCCCCTTTGAGGATTAACGGACCAGCAAGGTCTATTCCTACTACCTCAAAAACAAGACTGTCATTTACCCTATCAGGTGGCAATGCTGCTGGGGCAGTACCTAAAGGCTTAGCACTATACCTTCTACACCTGACACAGCCTCTCACTATTTTTCTAACAGTTCTGCGAGATTTTAATATCCAGAACCTCTCTCTTAAAAGATTAAGGAGAATTTGAGTTCCTGCATGACAATATTTTATGTGATAATACTCTATAAGACGGGTAGTTAAGACACAGTCACCTGGCAATAAAATGGGGGTTTTAAACACCTGTTCATCCTCTCTATGTAGGAGTTTAGTTCTTACCCTTATCATTCCTTCTTCATCCTTAAATACATTAAGACCCTTAAATGATTCCTGATCAGGGAAAAATTTAGATTGAATTGTTTTAATTAAATGGATCTCAGCATTGTTTGTTTCCTCTAAAGTTAACTCCCCCTTTTGCCTAGAATCTAGAGATTGTCTACAATTATGTACAAATCTAAAAACCCATGCTACTAATCTTATAATTGAAGAATAGCTAGAAAATCTTTCTGCATACCACGGTGAATTATCCTCCCTGATAATAGCATAATTTAGTAGTACCTTTCTGCGTTCAGCCTCAACTTCTAAAATTTCACAATCTAATTTATTTTCAGGCCAACTATCTTCCTTTTCCTTAAGCCATAAAGGACCCTTCCACCACTGAGACTCCCAAAACGCTTTAGGTTGGCAACCCCTTGAGAGTAAATCAGCTGGATTCTGCCCCCCTGGCACATGACGCCAAGAACTTGAATCTAATAACTCATTGATTTCCTTAACCCTGTTAGAGACAAAGACTGACCAATCTCCAGGATTTTTGATCCACCACAGTGCTACCATGGAGTCACTCCAAGCGGTTACTTTTAACTTAGCCAAATCCAATGCTCCTATTACAGAGTGTACTAACCTGGCCCCTATACAGCAAGCCATTAATTCCAAACGAGGAATTGTCAATGGTTTTAAGGGTGCAACTCTAGCTTTGGCTCTTAAAAAGTACACCTTAATACCATGAGGAGTCACTGTTCTCAAAAAAATACATGCAGCATATGATGTCTTGCATGCATCCACAAAAAGGTGGACCTCTGTGGTGTCATTTACCTCAACATATCGCGGCACCTCTACAGAGGTTAACCACGAGGTTTCATTTAACCATTTTTTAAATCTTTTCAAGATTTCGTCTGGCAAATTTACATCCCATCCCCATTTGAGTTTCCACAAATCCTGTATCATTATTTTAGGAATAAGGGCTGAGGGACTTAGTATACCCATGGGGTCGAATATCTGTTGAGTTGCAGAAAGAAGGATTCTTTTTGTTAAATCCCCATCAATTTTTAAATTATTAAAATTTATGTTACACTTTAGAGTGTCAGAACACAAATTCCAAATCATGCCTAACACTTTAGTTTCTCCCGAATGCTTAGAGGTGTAACTGCAGGCAACATTACTTTCCCAACCTCTTAGATTAAAGCATCCTTTAGACATGATTTCTGTAGCATTTTTGATGAAATGCTCTTGCTCTATTATATTATTGACCCCTGTGACACAGTTATCAACATAAAGTGAATGTCTCAATTTATGCCCAACTTCGAAATTTTCCGATGGGACAGTATCTATCAGGCATTCTATCGATGCCCCCAGCATAAAGGGACTGCATGTAAGTCCAAAAACCACTCTGCAGTGACGGTAAACCAACAACTCCTTTTCATTTGGATAGAAGAAAGAGAGATAATTTCTATCTTCAGGAGCAATACTAATTTGTAAAAATGCTTTCTCTACATCACTGCTCAACCCAATGGGATACAATCTGAACCTGTCTAATATGTCAGGAATTAACTGAATAGCATTAGGTCCAGTGTATAAGCATTGGTTAAGAGAGGGGTTTCCCTTTTCTCTAGCTGAGGCATCAAAGACAGGCCTGATAGATTTCAGCATGGTACCTTCAAATTTCATAACAGGTCTATGACTTAAATAATGAGTATTCTCACCTGTTTCACCATCTAAAACCCTTTCAATAATTCCCAAATTTTCCCATTCTTTGAATACTTTTTTGTATTCCTCCATATAACCTGAGTCTAGTACCTTCTTCATGGTTCTTTTGAACCGCATTAGAGCCATGTCTCTATTGGAGGGCAATCCAACTGGATCAGTCTTCCAGGGCAACTTTAATTCAAATCTGCCGCTGGCAGTCACTACCAAATTCTCTTTGAATTTATTTTTAACATCTAAGTCCAAAACATTTCCCTTCTCCTGATCCATGGGATGTCTAATTCCAATAGTTTCAAGACTCCAATAGTTACTAACATCATCATCTACAATTGTATGATAGGAAAAGGTACTTAATGTAAATGGCACTTTTCTGGATGGATCATTGATTTGACCAAAAACCACATTTCCCAATTTGGTCTCACAAACCGATAAGCCAGACATAAGATGTTGACAACTCCCTAACATGATTCTTCCAAGGACATCTGCTCCTAACAAAATTCCAATTTCTACGTCCTTGGAATCTAAATCTGACACTTTAATATTCAATTTTTGCAATTCTGAGATGCTGTCAACATCCTCAAGTTTTGGGATGAGGTGACAAATTTTTTCCTCACCAATGACATCAATGATACATCCAAAGGTTCCAGCAATATTTCTTATACATAAGTTATACAAATTACATTTCTGAGGTTTCATCCTCCTCCCCCCAAACAGACCGTGGACTATGGTCTGTTTGCCCTGTATGGGTAACCCAAGACGATTTGCCACCTTCTCTGTCACATAGGATCTTTGCGAACCACTGTCACACAAAGCACGCACCTGCAACGTTACCCCGTTGTGAACAACATTCACTACCAGGGTCTGTAAGTATACAGTCGATGAGGACTCATTTGACAACGAAAGAGAAGTGGATTCATGTGCAGGCACTGACACGGTAGATGCTTCCCCTCTCGGACACATTATGTCCAAATGATCCTCACACTTGCACGTAGAACATTTGATTTTAGCCCGGCATTTAATGACAAAATGACCGGGACGAAAGCACCGTAGACAGGCGCGCCTGCGAAGCAGAGCGCTGCGCTTCTGCTCCGCGGTCATGTTTCGGGCGCTCCGGCAATCAGCGCTCCGATGCGAAGACACACCGCAAAACACACAACACTCCGGGGGGCGTCCCCCTCTCACGCACGTGAGAGCCGATGTCGATGGGGGATCGGGTGGCGGTTCCCTGCGGTGAGGGAAAGTCGGCGGCGGTACCTTTGCTCCTATCCCGCCGCGGGCGAGAGAGATCATTTCCTCGGACTCCACCTCGGAGCGAAGGAAGTTCATTAGGTCGTCTAATGATCTTGCGCTAGTCGTGGTCGCATCGCTGGGGTCGCTGGTCGCTCGGCTCCTCTCCCAGGCTCGGAGTACACTTTCAGGTAGACAGGACTCTACCAGGGGCTCGAGGAAGTCAGCGAACTTTTCCTTGGTCCTCCCAAGGCTTTCCAGGGCTAGCAGCTTGGATTCCAACGCGTCATACAACTCGCCCAGATCCGTCTTGCTTCTCCCAGAGGCGCTCTTGGCTACGAGCGAAAGAAGGTCCCGCACGTAGATCTGTACGAGTAAGTCATCCCGTCCGAAACGGGCTTTCAGCTGGGAGATGGCCTTTTCGTAATTGTCCCTCGTAGGTGGAAAGGTCTCCACTAGGCGTGCTGCTTTGGAGCCTGGCACTACCGCTTGCAGCAGGTACTGGAACTTGTCCTCCGGTGTTATCGTCTCATCATTGTGGATTTGGCCAAATTGAGACCAAAATCCCAGGTAATTCTTCGGGTCTCCGTCGAATTTTCTAAGGACCAACTCCGGGAGCTTGAATTTCCGGGCTTGAGACTCCGATGACGTCTCACTTCCAGCACTGGAGGGGACACTGGTGCTCAGATGCTCAACAAGAGCAGACACAGAGAAGTACCTGTCCCGAATTGATTCCGAAGTTTGAAAATGTCCTTCATACTCCGTGAAGTCTCCTTGTTCTGAAGTGATGTTCAGAATATCTTCATGTATCACGCTGAGTCGCTGAAATTTATCCTCGAGCTGGAGTTTTAAAGCACTCAGCTCCTGGGATGTGACCGACTCTCGGTCAGCGGCGGCTTGAATTGTATCACACGATAAATTAAATGAAGTAGTAAGCAATCTCGCTTGCACTTTTAAAAGCTCCATTTTACCTACGGACGCCACAAAAATGTTGAATCACTAAAGATTATAGTTCCTCATGGCAGAGGGCAAGAACAAAAGATGCAGATTCGGAGCTTAAAACATGTCTTTACTCTTCAAAATCTCAGTACAGAAAGCTGTGGGCACAGCCACTCCCAGGGGCTCGTGATATAAACTTGAGGAGGCCCGAAAAAGGGGCCCAGACAACAAAGGAGGGTGTTCAGGTCAATGCCCCTGCTACACCCCCGCCGTCATGTGCCTCCCTCCCGTGTCTCCTCTCGCAACAACCTCCAAGAACATTTTAATTTACCTTTCAAAGCCCTAAATTTTAAGTTATTTTCAATTAAAAATAGCTCATTTTCTGTCTGAGGTAAAACAGCTAGTGACGTCAAATGTGTCTTGTTTACTTTCATTCCGCCTTGAAATACTGAGTTTTAGCTTTTTTTATAGTCTAGTGTTTGGAAGAAAACGGTGTTTCCCACACATTTCCAAGAGGCACATTTGACGTCACACTGTTAGGCGCTTTCTGTTATAAAATATCTCATAATTAATTGAAAAAATATTTGTGGGAAAAGACAAGCTCTTTTTTTTTGAATCGGGAGAGAATTTTTACTATTTTATAATTGAACATTCAGAATTTTAAGAGATGCTGCAATTCTCCATTGCTTAACACTAAACAATTCTGGCGAAACAGATCGGCGTTTTGAATAATCAGTATCTCGTTTCGACTTCAATTTTGTTTTTATAGCATTTCCAGGCCCTTATTTACTATTTGACCATTGGGGCCAGTTTAAAAGCCCCCAAAATCTCAAAATTATCTATGAGTTTAAGAATAGAAGTAGCTTTTCATATTTAATATGGTATTCAATTCCACTAATTTTTCTTCCAAAGATGTAAAATAAAAACCTAAATTTACGACTTTAATGCACGTTTTGGTGACATCTTTGAAAACGTCATCAGGCTAATTTGAAACTATAAATCTTGGTGTGTTATAAATTTATTGTTGTTATAAATTAAAACATCTTCTGGCATCGGGTGCCTAATGAAGAATATTTTCTAAATTGGGCCATGAATATTTCTCTTTTTAAAATATGTCCTTCCTTATTAAAAATTTTATTTCTCTATGGAAATTCTAATCAGTCACCCTTGTTCAATTTTCCCAAAAAACTAAAAAAATAGTTTACTGGCATTTTTTATTAAAAAGGAGTTTTCAGAAAGATAAAAAGCTTAACACTGAAGAAAATTTCAACATTTGATTTTTATTAAACTTTAAAGAAAGTAAAACAACCTTTTTACATGGTTCATCATGAGTTATGTGGTCTGGTCACTGAAGTTTTTTAGGACTTGTTGTGCTTTTGCAATCTAAATCTTCCCTTTTCAGTCCTAGACCGCATGAGATTGCCCATTCATTTAATCCTATGGACAATTTGGGGCGGCTAGGTCTTAAAGGGCTAAGTTATGTCTTACAATTTTTAGGAATCAAACGTTAAACACCCCTTTCCATATGTTCAAAAGCGTTACATTTTTATTGAGCCTTTTCCAATTATAATTCCTTTAATCTACTTTTCCAAATTTTATGTAATAATTTTTATTTTTCAATATTTAGTCTCTTTTATAAATCCCAGGGTGGTATTATAGCAAAGGGAACTGGTTTATTTTTATGGGAACAAGGGTCATCTTGGGAAATTGGTTCATTATGATGGGGACAATGGGTCAGAATCAAAAGGAGTTTATATTTATAACAATACCCTCTTGTCCTACTTAATGGCAAGAAACATAAAAGTGTTATTCTTGAGCAGGGAGGTAAATGATATTGGAGTTTGGAGCATGCAGAGGAGTTTAAAATAGCAGATAGTTCAAAGATTCCTCTTGGGATCTCAAGAGCTTCTTTAAATTCAATTTTTTTCATTCAAAGTTTTGGATTAGTTCCAATATGAATGTCTTTGGAGGAATCTTTAAATTATCCAAGTTGTACTGCACTTACGCCCACGACTTATTCTACTGTATGGCAATAAATAAGAATTTAAGAATCAATTACAAATACTTATCATTATAAATACCTAATTATTACTTCACTGTTAAAAATATCAGTTCAACCTTTCACCAGAAACTGGTTCCAATTTAGCTGCAACCAAGGTTTGGTAACAGGTAACAGGTTTCACAAAGTTTTTGGTTTTTTCTCTAGTGAAAGCACCAATTTTTCGGTATTTTCACTAGTAAAAGCACCGAAAACTTGGTGAAACCTGTTACCAAACTTAGGTTGCAGCTAAATTTGAACCAGTTTCCGGTGAAAGGTTGAAAGTTTTTGGTGAAAGGTTGAACTGCTTTTTTTTAACAGTGTTGCATAACACGAACTTTGAAGTATCCCTATTTAAAATTAGACGTTTTCTATCGGTCCCTCAAGCTTTTTACACCAATTTGGAGGACTAATCGATGGTCACCACTTTTTCCGTTATAGTCGGCTAGACTAGTACTTCCCCTCCGCTCTCTTGCGCTGCCTTCCTATGCCGTGCTGATGAGTCCTAACAAGGACGAGACCGGTCCATGACTGGAGGCGATGCTTGAGAGTTGTGAGTTTACTCTTATTGTCCGCTAACCAGCGATAATGGTGAAGTACTCCTTTCATTTACCAATGTTAATTTTTTTATTTCATTAGTTTGGTTTCGGATTAGTTCGAATGTTTTCAGAGCTTCCTTTCCACTGTACTACTCATTAGGGTGGGTCATTTTCCTATGGCGAAAAAATTTTTTTACAAATTCTATCGGGCACAGCAAGAAAAGGGTGACAAATGGTCTCAAACTAACATGTGTAAAATATTATTCTATTATAACTCTTTTTGCCTCCGGAATGGCCTCAAATAGAACAAAAATATGTAAATTTTCATATTTTTTTTAAAATTATATAAATTTAATTTTTTGTCGATAACTTTTTAAAGCTCACAAATAAGGGTCTTTAAAAGCAATTTTAATCACATTAATCATATTTATGCAATTTTAATACGAAAACAACTGTCAAAATGGCAATGTAATATGCTATCATATTAGCAATAGCCATAGAATAGGAGGATCTTTTTTGCAAACAAACAGTGGATTGTCAGTGGTACGTATTTTAAATATTGGTAGTTCAGATACATTTTCCCTCAAGTTTGGTCAGTACAAAACGGTATTTTTAATTTTTAAAAGTAGAAATAATAGTTATATTTTTCATAAATATGCCACGCTTTTAAAATTCAGTGGACAGTTATTTCACTGGCTGGTCTTGGGATCCAAATATGATCGCAAAAATTTTTTGAAACAATTGTCGAATAGATAGTTCGTTCATTAGGCAATATATCAGTTATGATTCGCCTCAGTCATGATTTACCAAATTGGGAGGAAGGATTGACTCAAAATAGCTCCTTAGCATTCCCTTATGAGTTCAAATATTAAAATATAGAAAATTTAACTGTTTAAGTTAATTACAAGTATACGTTTTGAAAAGTAATGTAGCTTATTTAAAAATTTAAGGGATGATACTGAGCTTTGAACTGAAAACGCTGAACTACCGCTCTTAAGAAAATATTTCAATATTTGACTTTTAAAATGTGGTTTTAATTTATTTTTGGACATTAGGGACACATATGGGGACACTTTGGATGAGCTATTCCTAATATGCCATTGAAATTTCAAGGAAAACCCCAACTTTTAACTATTAACCAAATGTTTTCCTTGGGGTTGAAACCTATATCCCCAAAAAGGTACCCACCTTCTGATATATACATTTTTATTAAAAATTTAGTGTTTTTAACATCCTACTCAACCGGCAATAAGAGTTTCGCACATTTTTATGATTCCAGCAAGAAATTTTTGATTGCCAGTTCTATTCATTGAGATATTTCAAAATATGTTGTATTACAACTCAAGTATTTCAACTCTGGTTTCATTTATAATTATTTTATAGTCTTCGATGATGATTTTTATACCATTGTGCACATTTACAATCATAACGAATTCGTGAAATCGAGGTGAAAGCTTGATTTTCGTTTGTCCATTTTTACATGAAATTACTACAGTAAAGCACCGTTTATACGTCTTTCAAGGGACCGACGTAAAACGGCGTATAAGTGAAAAGACGTATAATTGAAAACAATTTTGATTATTTGAATAAATTGGGACTTGGCGAAAACGACGTATAAATGTAAAAGACGTATAAATGAGAGACGTATAAACGGTGCTTTACTGTATATTAATCGAAACTTCGAGGCCAATCCGGAGGCAAAAAGAGTTATTATAATATAATAATATTTTACACATGTCAGTTTGAGACCATTTGGCACCCTTTTGTCGCTGTGCCCCTGGGAAAATGTGAAAGAAATTTTTTTGACCCACCCACTACTCGCATCGCACTAATGTCGCCATCCATGACTAATTAAGCGCAATTATATTTAACCCCTTTTCTTTTCCAGGTGTGGTTCCAGAACAGGCGCATGAAGGACAAGCGCCAAAAAATGGCCCTGGCCTGGCCCTACGACCCCCATCTCACGGCCTACATCCTCAACGCCGCGGCCTTCTCTGGCTACCCCCTGCCACCACACCTCACCGCCGGCTACTACGCCATGCGCTACCCCAGCCTACCACCTCACACGGCTCCCCCTTCCCCCTACCTCTCTCCGGCCGCCCCATCGCCCCCTAGGCCGCCCTTCACACCCTACACCCCGTACGGACCGCCCTGCACCGACCCCTGCCGCTGTCAGCTGCTGCCCAGGCCGCAGACCCCTCATCAGGAACCCGCAGGACTGACGGTTTCTGCGCCACAGCCCACTCAGCAGAAACTCTTCCAGCCGTACAAGACGGACTTGGACAGCAGGCACTGATGTTGTGTATGAATTGTATATAGTCGACTAGTAGGACTTGTTGTGTATATGGATGATGATGATGAAGTGTATATTGTGTAGGGCCTCGATCGATTTTTTGTATATTAGAAACGCCGAGTGTTTTTTTCCATCTGTGGGCAAATCGAGTGAGATATACCAAGGCATCGAGTGCTTTTGAGATATCGAATACTTATCTGCGATATATGCCAAAGAGTTCAATTTATACCCCTGCTAGATACATATTGAAGCTGTGATTCAGTTGGGCGAGAACGAACCGGAACGGTGTTCCGAGAAACTTTGGTGTTTCCTTTTTATTTTAAGGAAACAATTCCCCCATTCTAGGAGGGAAAATTTATAGTTTTTTGTATACACTTCTCTTTTGTTGATCATTCTTTACAACCCCCTCTCGTTTTATTACTGTGTGATACGACCTTTAGGAGGTTTTACACCAGAAATTCATACTAATCTCATTTTCAGCTTTTCTCTGTTTATTATTTTATATAAAACAGGGTGAGGAAGAAAGCTAAGATGAGAAAATATGTATGTACTTCATGACTTCTTATTGTCTACTTTTAGAAAATGAAATTTTTCTATTGTCATATTTGAAATGTAAATGAGAGTTATCTACTTTAAATTTCGAGGGATTTACATTTACACAATGTAAACTGGAAATTCTCAAGAACACCTCAGTAGAACTGAATGTTCCGAAAATGTTTTTACCGACCAATTCACTGCTTTCAATGGTATTCGATACTCAAAAGTACTACTGGGACACTTGAAATACTCAGTGGCGTTTTGCCATCCCTAGTTCAATTATGTACAGTGTGAAGTAGGAGGATTACTTATAAAAATTACAACTATTTATGTTGGCTTAATTGAATGGATGAAGGCCAAAAAATATGTAAGGTATAATTAGCAATTCAGGACCTTTATAAAAAGGTGTAAATGACTTATTAAAATTAAATAAAGGGATACCAATAGTATTATAGTAGTCCCATCATAATTTTGTCCCTACCTCCTCATCATGGGAATCTCTTATCATTTGGTTGAACTAAATGTACTACATTATGTCAATACAAAATGTCCCCAAACGCATTTGAGTTCCCTTTTTTCTTGAATTACTTGTCATTTTAAATGTCTTGTTTGTTTTTATCACTAATGGTAGTCATAGATTAGCGTACAGCAAGGACATGCTTGCTCTTTCTTGATCGTGTCTATTTTATATGGTTTCGAGCAGAATGTCTTAATAGGGACCTTGTGCCATAAAACACCAACCAATCAATCCTAATGTTATGTGGTATGGCGATACCTAATTTTTTTTGGTATCCAGAGCTTTTCTAAAAATTCTTAAATAGCTCAACTACCATGATATTGGCACTTTTAAAAATTTCGTATTTAACTCAAACTGCCCATGCAAGTTATTTTACATCAAATAGGAATTTTCTTTCTTTTCAAGGGTAATTTTTGATCTGTTTGGAAGAATAATTGTCTTATTTATTTGAAGTTGGATTAAGTCCATCGTGAGAATCGACAAGTATTAATTTAAATGCTTAACTATGTATATAAGATTTCCTTGTAAGATGGTAAAGAGCTGTGTTTTGCGTATGTGAAAACAACCTATTTTTCTCGAAATATACAGTAAGAGCAAGGGATTTTTCATAAAAAAATTGTCTTTGATGTATATTTCAAATCCCTTATGAAAGTATATCGTATGAGAAACTTGTGTTCAGATACCTTAACATGGCTCCCATGTAGAATTAAGATACGAGTAGCACACTTGTTTGAAATTGTACTTTATTCATAGATCAAAGTATCGATTTTATGAAAAGATCGAATGTTGGAGTTCAATTTAACTTCGTATTTAGTGATAAAAATTAGTCAATTCGATTTTTTTTCATATTCGATACTTTGGTCTTACAGGGTACAAATTTACTGGAATGGTGTGTGAAGATATTTTTTTTGGCAACTGTGGATGAATAGTGAAGTGTTATTTGTCTGTTAAAAACTTCAAAAAATTGACACTTGCCCTTGCGCTGGTCAAACTGTGACATACAATGTAAATTTTTGACTTAACACTTTTATATAGTGATATTTTCACCTATAGTTTCCTCATAAACAATACTGGTTGGTTAGCAGATAATATTGAGTTTTCAAATCCAACTATCACCCTGCTCTTTTAACGTTTTACAAATATTTCAAAAGAATTGTTAGTTTTAACAAAGTGTAGTTAATAATATCCAAATCAACCAACCAACCAATAATCCAACTCTTCTGATTTTCCCCTAAAAAATTGCCACTTCAGGCAACTAGTTTGAACCAGAAAGGGAGTGATAGGTAAATATTCGCCTAGCCTCTACTGAAACCTGGATCCATTTAGGCTTTAAGCAAAAAAGTCATATTATATTTTGATTAGTGTTCCTTTTATTTTAAAGTGATTATCACCAGTTATGTTCGGTAGAATTAAGATTAAGAGTAGCACTTTCATTTGAAATTGTACTTCCTTCATAGATCAAAGAATCGCTTTTATGAAAAGATTGAATGTTGGAGTTCAATTTAACTTCAAATTTAGTGGTAAAAATTTGTCACATCTTCGATACTTTGGTCTTACAGGGTCAATTTTCAAGTCAGTAATTTTTTCATCAATGTATTAAGCAAAGAAATAACACTTGACATATTCACCCCCTTTGCTTTTTTATATGAATGAATTCCTTTAGATTTAGCCCTTAGACGAATCTTGTAAATAATATTAGTATTTTGGGTTTTAATTATAAATGAGAGAAATTAAATGTGTTTTAATGATTTGATGTCATTGCTATTGTATTGTGCACGGTCATCATTACTCACCATTTTTACAATTCATGTATTATTACTAGACTACATGCATTAGTTATACTTTCTGAGTTATTTGTTCATATTTTGATAAAGGGGTTTAGGTATTTTATCAAAAATTCAGTTTTTAAATCAAATGATTTTCTAGTTTTTCCCTAGAAAATCTGAAATTTTTTGTGGTAAATTTCTACATAGTAATTTTGAACCACTGTTTTTTTAACCTTATTGTAATAACGGAATTATATTGTTGTTCACAACACATTGATACATTTCAATTTTTTGCCAAACGAAATGTTTGTATCTTGAAGTATTTTGTATTTAGTACTTTTATAAACGTTACTGGCGTAACGTGAAAATTTTTCCCCATTTCAAACAAATTTTTCGTACAAATTTCAATTTTTTTATTTCTTTTAAATTCTTTTATAGCTTTGAAACATATTCTCTTATAAAAATATAATAACCTTTAAAAATTTATCCAGTACTTTAAAAAAAAGAACCAGTCGCATACCTTAAAAGAAAACATTTGTTTTATACTTGATTTTGATGTTTAGTGATTTTTTAAGAGGATCCCGGTGACCTGAGGTGAGATCAAGTAAAAACATGTTAGACTAAAAAGTATAACTAAACCATTCCTGAAATTATCTGGAGTTTATTAGTAGAAGGTGGATAGGAAGGTTAAAATAGTTAGGTGTTTCTAAGATTTATAGGCTTGAGAGTCAAAATCTAAATTTGGGTTGCTAAAGTGTAACTGACGTTTTCAACCTATTCTTGGGTTTTTGATCCTTAGGAATATAAATGTGTTCAAAACAGATAAATTAGAGTAGAATATTTTTAAGAGTAATAGATCTTTAAAGGTGTGAAATTTTAGCTTTTACAAAACCAGATAACTTATTACTAAATTATGAGATAAATTTTCATATTTTTTACCTGCACAATAATGTGTATGATATTAGTATTCTTTAATTCCAAACTCTAAATAACTCAAAAGTTACACAAAAATGAAGTAGAACTGTTGTCTTCTTACAATGATTAACTGTATGTACACAATACAAAATTACAATGGTGTCTGCACGACTCTAGTTATGCGCATTAAAATCAAGTTACGTATTGTTTGAATTTCCAATTATGTGTATTCTTCATTTCAGATGTTTGTTTTTATCATGTGTATAATATTGGTTTATATTAAAGGTTTTGTTATAAAAACTAACAGAATTCGTGGTTTTCATTTCTAATAAAATGTGAAACTTAGTCGGGGGTTCTCATATTTTTTTAATGAGAAAGGAAGATTTAATTAAAACAATGAAGGTATTTGGAATTTGACAATTAAAAACGGGTTTTTTTCAGTGTTTAAAAACTATTTTTCTTAGTACTCTGGGGATAATTTGCAATTAAACATTTCTGATGAAAATTTGCAATTGTTGCCCCGTGTTTGAATCATTGAATATAACTAATAGAATAAGCATAATCAGAGCATTGTAAATTTTCTTGTCTTTTGAATTTAAAGCCCACATTTTTAACATAAATTCAGAATCTTGTAGCGACCCACTGATATTCTCTGAACTAGATGTCAAGTATAGTTAAATTTTATAATCCTATTGTGAAATGGTGTTCTCAGATGAACAACTTTTTGCGAAAAGTAATCAATCTTAAAACTCTATTTCACATGCAATGTATTAAAAGTGCATTTTTCTCAAAAATTCTCTTGAGAAATCAGTGTATTTTTTTTTTTTTAATAAATAGAACTTTATTACACATAGAGAACAAACACAAAAAAGACAGATATGTGATTCGCCAAGGGGAAGAAACTTCCCGTACAGGCGAAAAAGAAATTATACAGACAAATGACATATTACAACAAAAGCATAAAACTGAATAAAAACAATAGCTAAATAATTAAATAATGATGGCAGCAAGCTGGTAAACCATAAACTAAATATGCTTCATTGAAGTGAAAAATATAAATCCAGGTCGTCGATATTAATTAATAACTCAAATAAATTTCTTTTGAACTCTGAATATCTAATAATGGAGGTTAGATTTAAAGGTAAACTATTGTATAATTTTGGTGCGAGGTAAAAGAAATGTTTACAAAAAATTGATTTAGAAAATTTTGGGATTTGATAAGTTGCTACAGCTCTAGTATTATATGGTCTTGCTATAGTGTTAAATATAGATTTATTCCGATAAAGATAAAGTATAATACGAAAAAACGCGTTGTGACGAAGAGGCAATAATTTGAGTAATCTAAAATTATTAGGATATGACTGCTGATTTAAAATTTTGAATAGAAATTAAAGGTTGGAGATTGGATCTATATTCTCCACCCCAAACAGTGACACCATAATTTATTAAAGAATAGAACCAAGAAAAATATAAAGTTTTTAAAAAGGACAAATCAATTTTATTTTTTAGGTGGTAAAAGTTAAATAAAATAAAGCGTAGTTTTTTCCCCAATTCAAATATATGAGTTTTCCATTTCAAGTTAGAGTCTACATTAAGTCCAAGATATTTGTAGCTTTGAACACATTCAAGAATATGACATTGACAGTTGTTTTTAGATTTACATGATGAAATGTGATATTTTAAGTCAAATGGTAACTCAGATGGTCTTAAACTGAAATTAATGTATTTAGTTTTGTTTAAATTTAAAGTCAAATCATTAGCATTGAACCATTTGTCTATTTTGATTAAATCAGAATCAATTTGAGTCACCAGTTCCTTTAAAGTGGAACAAGAATATAATAAGACAGAATCGTCAGCATAGGTTAATATCTTGCCTGAAAGATTTAATTTACAAAAATCATTAATGAAGATTAAAAAAAACAAAGGACCCAAAATTGAACCCTGAGGAACACCTCGATTTGTTACCAAGTACTCGCTTAAATTGTTACCAACCCTAACTCTTTGTGTCCTTCCTGTTAGATACGAAATCAACCAATTTAAGATATATCCTCTAAATCCTGCTCTTTCTAGTTTGTATATCAATAAAGAATGGTTGACGTTGTCAAAAGCCTTTTTTATGTCCAGAAAAATTGCCACGGTAACTTTGCTTTTATCCACACTATTCACAATAAACTTAGAAAATTCTAAAAGAACCATTTCAGTAGATCGGCCTTGTGTAAACCCATATTGGTTAGAGGCAAAGAAATTTGTGTGAGACAAGAAATTATACATCTTTTTTACAATAATTTTTTCAATAACTTTAGAGAGTGAGGGTAAGATAGATATAGGTCGATAATTAGAAAGAATATTTTTATCTCCAGATTTATAAATGGGAGAAACAGTTGCCCGTTTTAAAGAGGCGGGAAAATCACACGTATTGAAAGAGGAATTAATAAAATTTACAAAAAATTCAATGTTATTAGGGGCAATTAATTTTAAGTACTTCACACTGATACCATCATAATCAAAAGAGTTAAGTTTTGAAAAAGATTTTAAAGCATCAAATATATCAAGATCGGTAACTTCATAAAAAACAAAAGATGATAAACAAGGTGATATATACTGTTGACAGTTAGTAAAATCAATATTCGTTGCAGTTTGGGTAGCATTATTATATAACATATTAAACTGAGAAGCTAAGATCGAATTCTCAAAGTTGTCAGGCAAGGTTCTAGAGTTATCTTTTACATTATTAAGAACAATACTATTAACAAAATTCCATTTTTGTTTGCCAGTACTGCAGGTTTCGAATTTGTTTCGATAAAATTGAACTTTTGTTGACTTAATTAAGTTTTTTAATTCAGAGACAGTAGTTTTATAAGCTGTTTTATATACGGTATCCCAATTTTTATTTATCCATATACGAGAACAATTCTTTAATTGCGCAATTTTATAACTTAGTGAATGCGTACAAGCAAAATGACGCATGTGTAATAAATTAAAGTGTCCAGGAAAAGAATCTTTAATTAAACTTTTCTAGAATTCATAGCAAGAGCAGGGTTTAGTTGTAAGAATTTACTGATTTGCTTGTACGTATCCAGTGCCTTTTACAATAGAACTAGACTACGACGTTATTTGGCAATGGGGGAAATAAGCTGCGAGTAAATGAAGAAAGTAGTCTTCAGAGCAAAATGTTCGACTGCTGAGTGAAATTAAGCCCTTTACTTTAGATATATGTTTAGTTATAGATTGTTAAATCCATACATTTTTATTGCTCTTTCAGGTCATAATTTTCGTAAAGTATTAAATAATTTTGATTTTTTAGTGTAGTACAATAATTTAGAATTAAACGCGCCAACCAATGAGAGCTCACAGACAAATACCCCCGGAAATTCAAGGGTAAGAGAGGTAGCAATCTCTCTCTAGTATAGATTTTTTTCATTTGTTTATTTCTAGGCCTTGGTTTACGGAGATAAAACGAACTTTTTAATAAAAAATTACTACCTTAATAAGCTTGTAATTTTTACAATTCGAACAGCAGTTAAAAGGTAAATTACCCGAGCAATTTATTCGGTTCTGAAACATTTGCAGTTTTAAACTTTTCTTTTGTAGCTAAGTAAAATTTGAAGCTAATAATACGTTCGTCACTTTCAACCACTAAATGAGTTTTATAAGGAGTCGTTCGTGATTCGACAGACAAACTTAACTAAAGGTAGGTGGTTTGCAGAAATATACGTTTGAGTTCCCCAAAAAGAAAATAATTAATTAGATTAGTGATCCTTTTTTTCCCAAAGGAAAGAAGAGTGATCTCAAAATGAAAACTAATCAACATGTAGTTCTTATGGGTTTGCAATTTAATAAAATGGGATAACATTTTTTTGACCAATAGTTTTACACTCTGTACAATAGTATTTTTCTTTTGAATATAGAATAACATATCAACCACAAATTTCAATTGAACATATTTTTATTAGTAGTACTCTATATACATTTTAAACATACCTTCCCAATGCTTGCACAGCTTGTTTCCCTAAAACAAAAACTGTAAAAAAATAGCAATAAAAATAAAGGTAAACAAATACCTATTCTTATTATCTATCCTTACTAATAATTGAATCGTCAGTTGGAAGAAGGGAATAAGTCCAAAAATCAAGTTTTGAGAAAATCGAAAAAAAAAAGTAATGGAATTTTCATTGTATGGACATCGATTTCACAACTTCAAGGGGCGATATCTCCCTATATGGGTTAGTTATTTTCCCCCTCTTTTCACCCATGTGTAGGGCAAAGCTTGGAGATTGTTTTGAGCACAAAAAGTCAATTTGTCATTTTTTGGACTTATTCCCTTCTTCAAACTGACGATTCAATTATTCTCTAAGCTTTTAGAAATCAAGTAATTGCAGTATTTCTTGATATACTTATAGGCAGGGCTCGATTTCAGCCGGAACGGTCCGGAACGCCGTTCCGGAACCTCTTCTTTGGAAAAACAAATTATATTCTATTTCAGGGGTCTCCTAACTACGGCCCGCGAGACCCATTCATCAGGCCAGCGGATACCTTTCTATGTACGAAAAAAAGTCCTAAAATGAATTAAAACCCTGCTTTTATCATCAAATTTCCAAAATTTTTCGGGGGTAGAACCCCCAGACCCCCTTTTTGTACTTAGAACTCAACTTATCAGATTTGTTTTCAGATTAAGTTCATAACAATAAGAATCCTACCAAAAAATATAAAAAAGGCATATTTCAAATTTAAAAACATATTTTTAATGAATTTGTATCCTTTTTGCAAATAACAATATTTGTGATTTAATTGTAAGGTTTTTTACTTAATTGTTCTTTTAAAACATGATTGTAAACCCCCATTTAAACTACTCACAATCCGCTCCTGGTGGTGATTCTTTTTTTTAAAACCAGATTTGCCAGATCGCTGTTGCCACATCTTAAATTCTACCCTTTAAGGACTTTAACTACGCATTATTTTCTTTAAATTGGCAAAATATACAACACTAACGGTTCATTGATGATAAGCCGTCTCACCCCTAAGAGGCACCCTGTTGGAAAAAAAGTATAACCCACTGTAAAAAAAAAGGTGTACAAAGAGTTTATTGTCTTATACAATTAATAATTCAGTTAGAACACTCTTCCTAATCTAGTACAACACATTTGAATTTATTTTATAAATTTAAATTTGAAAATAAAGGCTTAAGTTTTTGTATTCAAAAGTATTCGCTTTTTCAGTTTTGATAACAATAATTTTACCGTTCCGGTACCACTTTTATTAGAAATCGAGCCCTGCTTATAGGTAAATAAGGAACTTGCATGTGTCAGATTTTCATTAATATTCAAGTGTTCCGTATGGTTTTTAGTATGATAAAATGAAATATTTAGTCAATTTTTCAAAAAAGTGTACAAGTAATTAAATATTTTAATTTAAAAGTCGAGAAAAAAACACGTGACTGAAAACCCCAAGTGTGTTTGCATGCACAGTGACGTAGAATTCCATTGGGCCAAATTGCAATCAAAATTTAAATTCTATGTTTTAGTTGATGATTTCTTTTTTCTGAAGTGTCCTATATGAGTGTTTTAATAAATATTTACCTTCTAGACAGTTCTGGTGAAGGTTAGAAATCCAAGGCAAACATTTTACGCAAAGTCTACGTGTTGTGACGTCACTATGCATGCAATTAAGCGTTTTCGGGCAATTCGAAAAAGGCGATTTTTGATTCTTTTTTTTTGTAATCGAAAAATTTCTCAATCGGCCTCAAATTTTGTGTAGAGGCTTATTTTTGCATGAAGAATAGATTTAAAAAATGAATCGCTTATTTCTGAAACATGTCAAACGCCACTTTTCTTGTTTTGAGATAAACGAGAAAAACTGTATAGAAGCTCACTACATTTTTATGAAGATGTTTTGTAATTTTTTTTCTTTAAGTAAGCCTGATTTGAATATTTTACAGACAAAAAGATTTTGTTTAATGTTTTCATTTAAAAAAAATATTGAAATATTTGCATTTTAAAGGTTTCTGCAATAAACAGAGTATTCAGGCCTATTTTCATAGCTTAACCCTTAACTCTAATTTATTTAAGGATTTGGCAATAAAAGTGGCAATATTAGTTGAAAATAACATTGCATAAAATACTAACCATAAAATTATTATAGAATTCTTATTTTTTTCTCTTGGTTAGTAGATGTAAAAATACATTTTACATTACAGATTTTTTATTAATGATTTAAACTTGTTAGACTCAAAAATAGTGGTCAACCAATTCCAAATGTTAATATAGACATCTTTGAAGTCAATTAGATAGTTGTTTAGATGTAAATTTGTGGACAGTAAAACTATTTTGCTTTAGAAGCCTACAAAATCAGTAGTTCAATATTATGATCTATAGGAATAGATTTGATGTCCCCTTTTAATAAAGTGATTTATACATACAAAATATCAATCACATGGGTGTAATAAAGGGCCTCCAAGCATGGGAATTTTAAAAATGTATAGCTACCACTAAATTTATAACTACGTTATTTTTATTACACTAAAATGTGCGTTTACCCCTACAGAATCTCATGACACCAATAACTTATTTTTGAAAAAAAAAGTGGCTTTTGACACGTTTCAGAAATAAGTGATTCAATTTAATCCTTCCATAGGGTAAACACTAAACAAAATATAATGCAGACAAATATTGAGGAAGAACGGGTGATTCTAAGTGAACCCCGACCTCAGCAAAGTTCAAATGAAGCGTTCTATGCTAAGACCAAGCGCAGAACGATTAAGTGTTACGTGTGTCGTAAGACTGGACATATCGCCCGAGATTGTTTCTGGAGAGATGGGCAAGATTGGAAAAAGAAGACCTCTGGGACCAGAGCTATACGAGGTAGAAAGAATCCCAAGATGAAATCTTCAAACCAGACTAGATCTTTGGCCATGTGGGTCGACGCTCCAGAGTCAAGGATCCATGTGTTGTCGAACACTGTCTCTGGATTCTCGAAGTTCGCAGCCAAAGCACTCCCTTCAGGTTTTGAAGATTTCATCTTGGGATTCTTTCTACCTCGTATAGCTCTGGTCCCAGAGGTCTTCTTTTTCCAATCTTGCCCATCTTTCCATCTACATGCATCAAATATCATACAAAAGAATTGATGCAAACTACTTCAAATAAAAACAGTTACCAGAGAAGAAAAAGTTTCCGATTCTTTCAATGATAAAAAAAATCTCTAATCTTATTTAATTAACAGGAAGGTTGTGTGTTCTGTTTCAAATTTTGTATTACTGGAGATTACTGAAAGGTATAACTACTGTAATACATATGTAACAGTTGATATTAAATATTTTCTACCCTACTAAAAACAATGAAACACTATTTTAATGTTTTAAAAACTCAGTGCCCTAAGAATTATCTTAAACATGTATTCATTGAATTTGTATTTACTTGCATTTTTATCTTTCGATTATCTTCATAATTGCCGATTTTACCTTTAAATACCTTAAAAATTATATTCCCTTCGATCCAGTATATTAAAGGAGTCTTTCTTCTCACGATTCAAGCACAACATTTTTTTTTCATTTTAAGAGTGCGAGTTGCTAATCTCTGATAAACATGCATAAACAGGGAAAAGTAACAAAAATAAAGTCGAAATGCCGTATTATCTAGAGTTAATGCTTTACTTTTTTGGGGGGGAGGGTTGAAGCCCCCTGGATCCGCTTGTGGGAAGATAATATTATAGTTCTAAGAACATTCGATGCTAAAACTTAAACTACTAGATACTCGTCCAATATATACAGCCCAATAACCGATATTCACCTTTCCCAAACATTCAAAACGACATCATACATGGAGGGCTCAGAATAAAAGTGGACCAAGTCTACTTTTTGTCATTTTTGAGTTAGCAATGCTATAAAATTTTTTTACTTATCTCGGTACTGTCTAGCAAGGCTAGACAGTCCCCATGAATCCGAATATGTCTAAAAAGTATAAAAACAGCCAAGGGTCGCAAAGGACCTCGTCCTTTTTAAAACCTAAACAAAATAAAACGTGTTCAGGAGAGGCCTCTCCGGAAGAACACCAGTGGCATTCCGGAAAAGTCTACGCTATAACATGCACCAACTATGTAAAATTTCAGTGCAATAATGAACCAAGTCCTAGTTCTGATAATATCCGATAGGCAGCAGTAAGTTCTGTTGCGTTAACAGGTAATTTTGTTATGAAGCTTTAACTTTAAACGTCTGTAGCTCAAAAGTAGCTAAAGTGGACTTGGTTGGTACACTTCTATTCTGAACCCTCAACATTTCTCTCTCACCTTATCCAATTTAAACCGCATTAAATAAAAAAAACAGCAACAGCAGGTTCCTTTTGCTCCCCGCAGACACCCCCGTTCAACCTGACTCCAACAAGTAATCCACTATAACCCCAGCACACCCCCGAAGTCACCTCCCCCCCTTAAACACCCCCGATACAATTTTAAACACCACTTAAGCATCCCCCAAAAGGGAAGTCATCACCTCCCATCAAACACTTCGCTACTGTTAATAAAATTTTTAGAAAAGAACTCGGATATCCGAGACTCACCCCAATAAATATTCAATGTCCCCCTCCCACTGCGCGATATTCTATTAATCTATTCATCTTCCCCCGGCCGGGTCCGAGCGCTAAACGGGCCCTTAATCCCATTAAATAATTTGTCCCGGATTTCCCGCCCCCTTAATGGGACCCGCGGGAGGGACGGAGATTTTCCCCGGGATTATCCGGGATCCGGGATATTGAGATTCCGGACACAAAGGGATCCTGTTGATGAAGCATCAACTCCGTTAGAGGATAACTATCTTGGGGAGGATGTTGCTCTGAAGAGGATAGGGATATGTGTATTATTATTATTATTGGGATGGTTTGAGGATATGTGATGTATATAGAATCATCATCTGTATGTGAGCGGATAATGTGGAAATGGAGGTTGTTCTTAAATAGTTTTGAGGAAGTGAGGCAAGAGTTATGTGTAGAATGATGGGGTATCAGGGGACATAGATGGCGTATTTGTAAATGTTAGGTTCGTTTCGATTTGTGGTGATTAAGAGTTGAAAATAGATAGTATTTAAGTATTTATTGCTCGCTATCTCTGAACATTATATCAAAATTGCTTGAAGATCTCACTGTTATTATTTGGGACAACTTTATCAATTATTACTGAACATTTTATGCATATCGGGATGAAAAGATGCTTAATATACGTGGATTTAAAAAACTAATCATTATTCAAAATTTAAGCTCTAAATCTCACTCAAAATTAAGACACCGCGTGGGGAATTACTTTCTTTGGTTGCTCTCAGCATATTTCTACAGGCTCAAGTTAAGTTGCAACTGACTGAGTATAGCACTAGAGCTCTCTTGAGGAGAATAGAATGGATATACGAAAAAACCGTTCAATGCAAAAACCGTTCAATAAAAAACAAATAAATTTATTACATGTGTAAAGCTATGAGTTTTTTTGTTTTTTGAACGGTTTTCGTCTGAACGGTTTTTGTTTTGAACGGTTTTTTCGCGACACCAATGCGAATACAGGACAATACACTCAGCAAGCAATGATTAAGATGGAAAGCAATGAAAAACCAGATGTGAACTGTTTTTTTCTGGGAATTTTGTCGTCTTTTCAAAAACTGGTTTTGTCACTCATTATCACGCATGCATATGTCATGATCAGTGAATTTACAGCTCTAACATTTCCTTCCATTATTTGAATATTTATTTATGTTAAGGTAATACCAAAGCAAAATGAAGTTGTTATTTTACTTTCAATAAATTTTTGCACGTATAATGTATATAACGTTTACACGTATATTTTTACGTTGTTCGAAACATTATTGAAAACAGTAAACTCATTTTTGGTTATTTAATATAATATCAGCTCTAAATTAGTTTTCTTCATTAACATATTCATTATAAGATTAGTTTTTTATGTTTTAACATTTATACCCAGGATGAATTAGAAAACTGCGCGTTATTTACGAAATCTTAATTAACGTGACGTTTTAGACGTCAGCAATTGAGAATCATTCAAAACTGTGTACAAAAACGTGTTTGTTTGCTTCAATCACTATTTGGTTCTATAAATCAAGTATTAAAACACAAAATGTAGCCAAAAATTAGCCCCACATTCAAGGAAATAAAAAACACACAAGACATTAACTTTTCACATTCAAGCTAAATATCGACATTTTCTTAATTAAAATTTGTATAAGCTTAAGTTTCTTTCAGAAATAAAGAATATGAAAGTTTTTCCATTTTGAAAATCAAAATGTTAAATAGTCTTGAAAATTAATGTTATTTAGGCTTAAAAATAGTGGGTAGTTGAGATTATAATTTATGGAAATAATCATACTTGTATTTCCCAAAGGAACGGTAATTTGAAAGTATAAAATATTTCGTACAAATTGCAAAAACTTATAAAAGCTACTCAGTTACAAACTTGTTTTTTTTTTCAGTTATTGTGATCAAAATGAATACATAATTTGAATAAAAGTTATCATTTTGAAATTTCAGAAACGAAACAAATATTTTTACATACCAGAGTATTATAATTCGATAATATCGTCTTTGAATCCCAATAGAAACGCATAATAAAGGCAGAAGGAATGGCAACGCTTTTTATCTTTCCTTTATTAGAAAACGTTTGAAAATTAACTAAAGGCGGGTAAATCTCGAATGGAATATTTTACTTTCTTTTTTATCGTCTTTGGATCTTTAATGAAGTCTTTATATTAAGGATTTCGAATAATGAGAAGGTAATTATGCGAGCTATTCGAAAAGTACAAAGAAACGACAAAGAGGACGAAGCACAAAAAATTCAGTTGAACAGAAAAGCAATTTATGAATAATGCATAAGAACATCCAATAACATGAAAAATACGTACTAACGACGGACACTGAAAATGCATTCGCTTTTGTAAGAGAAAAATTAACTCCCCGTGAAAAGAGAAATAATAATAAAAAGAACATTTTCTCTCGGCGCAAAATCGTCTGCCATCACAAAAGACGGAAGTGAATAAATTTGGGAGCGTGTGGCAACGTCTCCGCTACCCAGAAAATGACGTGCATTAGATGAGTGAAGAGTGAGGCCTTAATTGCTCATTAACGACATGGTTAATTAAGAGTCTAATTAATTAGTTAAGTCTCCTAATTATGGATTAAGCGAGGAATGGAGGAGGGAAAAACCGAATTATCTTCGCAGAGCTGTTTCATTATGCGCTAGGATTTTCGCCGCCTTTTTATTTTCGAATCATTTCTTGCGAAAAGACTCATTATTCATTCAGGATCTAAGGCGAGGAATTTTTCCCCTAAAGGGAGAATCATTCTTTCTTCTCTTTTATTAGGACCTGGGATATTTTAGCTGCCAACTTTCATTTTTATATTAGAACGTGGCATGTCGTCGATAACGCCATTTTGCGGTGTTGTTTCGCGAAGCTTCTAATAGAATTAACTAAAAGAGCAATTATGGCGGCATTTGCATGCTAACAATTCATTCTTCTGCCAAATTAGTTTTTTAGTTTTTTTCTAAGTAATTTCATGGTATTGTTTAAGGAATTATATTAACATTATTAGGGTAACGGTGAAAACAGTACAATTTCCCAAAGCTAATTTTGCTCCCGCAAATTTAATAATATTTTGATTATTATATATCATAAAAACTAAAATATTTTATAATAAAATATTTTAAATCAAACTTTATGAGCTTCTAGATATCTTTGATTTGAGAAATCTTCGAGCAAGTTTTGAAAATGGCGGAAAACCAAGAACTAAAAGAATTCTTCAAGCAGGAAATTGATGAAATGAAGGCCTACATGGGTAAACAATTTAAAGACTACGAAAAAAGTCTGGAATTCAACAACAACCTTATTAAGGAATTAACTTCAGTTGTTGCTGATTTGTCATCGGAAGTTCAACACCTAAAGAAAAAGCAAGAGGATCTACGAAAGGAAAATACTGAAATTAGAGGTGAGCTAAAACAAGCAAAGCTTGAAATTGCAGATCTACAGCAATATTCCAGAAGAACCAACGTTGAAATAACCGGCCTTCCCGAATCCGAAAGTGAAAATCTAAATGAAGTTCTAACCTGTGTGTTTTCATGTCTTGGAACAACAGAACTAACAAACCATGTTGCTATAGCCCATAGAGTTCCAACTTCTAAAAAAGATAAGCCAAAGCCTATAATTGTTCAATTTGTAAACAAACAAAGTCGAGATTTGTGTCTGAAAGCAGCGAAAGCAAAGAAAATCACAACAAGCCAAATAAACGAAAGACTTATCGATCAACCAGTGTATTTTAACGAACACTTAACACCAAGCCTGATGGAACTTTTTTTCTACTGCAGAAAATTTAAAGCGGAAAAAAACTTTAAATATACTTGGGTCAAGGATGGCAAACTTTTCTTACGACAAGATGAAAACTCCAGGGTGTACAGAATTAGAAGTAAGGAAGATTTCTCACAACTTCTTGAACAGTAACTATGGATTCTTTAGATTCTGATAATTTAGAAAATAACTCCCATAGTTGCATAACTGATATTATAAATGATCAAGTAAGTACTTCTAAAAATCTGTATTCCCTTAAAGATTTAAATTCATTTCTGTCCACCCCAAACAATAACTCCTGCATAAATATTATCCATTTTAACATAAGAAGTATGAGAGCAAATTTTGATCAACTTAAAATTCTATTACAAGCCTCTATTAGTTTTATTGATATTTTGGTTTTGTCAGAAATTTGGATCTTCGAAAATGAAATTTCATATTATGATTTGGATCTATTTAAGTCTTATTTCTTCTGTAGAGAATTCAACAAATCTGGTGGTATAGCAGTTTACGTTAAAAAACATTTAAATTTTTCATTAAACTCCTCTTTTAAAATGAATACAGCTGAATCAATCTTGTTATCCCTCAGACCTCTTGATCTTACCGTTGTTTGTATGTATAGATCACTGAGTTTTAGCATTGATAACTTTATAAATGAACTGGCACTAAAACTTAAATCCATAAAGTCTAAAAATGTCCTTCTGCTGGGTGATATAAACATAGACATGTTATCGAACGATAGCTCTGTTCAAGATTATCAAAATCTTTTTAGTTCTGAAGGCTTTACCTCTCTTGTAAACAATATTACCCGTCAAGCATCTAATTCATGTATTGATCATTTCTTGTTTCGAAGTTCACAAATTAGTACCGAATCAGCTATATTTTTAAATGACTTAACAGATCACTATCCTATTATTTGTAAATTAAATTGTCAAGATTCCTCCTTTAAAAACTCATTACAATCCGTGTTTACTAAAATAAACTATGCTCAATTGAAGAATTTTTTGTCAAGTTATGATTTTTCTTTACGCATAAATTGTGAAGATGTTGACTATCTCTATGATGATTTTGTATTTCGGTTAAGAAACATGGTCAATAATTTTTCATATCATACTGGACCACGAGAAAATAAGTTTAATAAATGGATAAATGATGAGATACTTAAATTGATCAAAATCAAGGAGAAACTTTATAAAAAACATAAAAAGTATCCTTTTGACATTATTCACGAGAGAGTATACAAGGATTTTCTAAAAGATCTAAAATTAAAAATAAAAAATTTAAAGCGTAATTATTTTCTATCTGAATTTTTAAAATGTCAAAATGTCAAAAAGCAATGGGAATTTGTTAATAAAATCACAAACCCTGATAATCAAAGAAAGCAATTTCCGTTTGATAGTAATAAACAGATTTTAGATAAAGTAAATGAATTCTTCATTAATATGGGCACACATGTCTTCCCTCACATCAATGATCATAAAATATTTTTGACTAGCCAATTGAATTCTTTTTTTCTCATTGAATCTAACGACTTAGAGATTAGAAAAATAATCTGTTCACTTGGTGATAAAAAATCTCCTGGTTTTGATGGTATAACTCCCAAAATTCTGAAATTATTGGCTATTGATCATGTTTCTATTATGACTAAAATTGTAAACCTATCTCTTTCTAAAGGTGTTTTTCCTTCTTCTTTGAAAACAGCTCTTGTAGTTCCTATTTATAAGTCCGGCAATGCGGATGATTTTGTAAATTATCGCCCAATTTCTTTGTTACCAATTTTTTCCAAAGTTTTGGAAAAGGTTGTTCACTCCAGACTCTATGAATACTTAAAAACATTTAAAATTATTTCTAAAAATCAATTTGGCTTTTTGCCAGGTCTTAGCACTACTGATGCAATACTAGAATTTACTAAATTTACCTACAGTAGTATAGATTTAAGTAAAAAAACCGCAGCTGTTTTCTTAGATATATCCAAGGCTTTTGATAGCGTAAATCATGGCATATTGCTTGATAAACTTTACTCAATTGGAATCCGTGGCATAGCCCTTGATTGGTTCAATTCATACTTAAATAATCGCAAGCAATTTGTTAGCCTAAAAAATTTTAATAGTAAATTTCTTAATATAAAGTCTGGAGTGCCCCAGGGATCCATTCTTGGACCCTTATTGTTTATTATCTATATTAATGATTTTTGTAATCTAAAACTAAAGGGAAAAATTATTACTTATGCCGATGACACCGTTCTAGTGTATTCATGTTCAAACAATAATATTTTAACAAAATCTATTAATGATGATCTCCTGAACCTTAAAAAGTGGTTTGATGCTAACAAATTATCAATTAATATAAAGAAAACCATGTATATAAATTTCTGTATACACGGCCCTTCAATTCCTCTTTCTCTTTACCTGCACTCTAACAACTGTGATGTTTCTAATTGTAATTGTCCTCCCCTTCAACAAACTCTTACCATAAAATATCTTGGAATAAATCTTGATTACAACCTAAAATGGAAGTCTCACGTTCATTACCTAACAAAAAAAACTACGTTTTATCCTATATAAATTCTATCACCTAAAAAGTATCATTAGCAATAGGTTTTTATTACAATTATATGACTCCTGGATAAATTCATTAATTAGCTATGGCCTTATAATATGGGGCGGAGACTACTTAAGTAACTTAAATCCTGTAATAAAAATCCAAAACAAAATTGTTAAATTTCTAAGCAGTAATCACACGTCTAATTTAGTTTCCTATCAGCATCTTAATATTTTCCCCATCAGATACCTGTTTTTCTTCAAAATAATAGTATATTTTTTCTCTCATAATACTGCCGAAATCAGAAATTTAAACTATAGCTTACGTTCTAATAGCCCTTATTTAATTCCTAAAGCTAGAAAAGAAATCTTTAGAAAACACTTCACCTACTTATCCCCAAAACTATTCAATAGCTTGCCTAATCACATTAAATCAGAAAAATCTCCTCTGAAATTTAAAAAGCTTTTAAAATTATTTGTATATTCAATAGTTGACATTGAACAATATTTTTAAAATCGTATGCTCACTAAATTAGATAATCTGAAGCTCACCCTACAGCACCTCACCTTCATTTATAATCATAAGATTCATACCTTGAGATTACTCGTATTAAATTAATTATTCATCTAAACTTATTTTCTTCCTTTCTTTCTATTTTTTCTTTTTCTTTTTCTTGAAAACCCATTGATGTATAATTTTCGGTCACCTGTAAGAGTCAATTTGACTCCTTGGTGTCTCATACGTGTATTTTTGTCATTTTCCCTTATATTTTTGTTTTTGTTTTGACCTTAAATATGTATATATATTAGTAAAATAAAAAATAAATTTGAAAAAAAAAAATAAATAAAATTTGAAAAAAATTTGTAATTTCAATTGTAAAGGGGGTTTCCCTTCATTATATAGTTAGCCTAGTTAGCTTTTTCCACCATAAAATTCCCTGACTAATTAGGATTGAATTGTATTCTTGTTTTGTGAGTTTTTAGTACAGACCTCAGTGTTTGTATTCATTGAAATGATAAAGAATGATTTATAAGTATTTATTAGTTTTATTTTATGGACATTCTTTTTCATGCAGCATGCACTGAAGAGATATGCTCCTAAATTTTAATAAACAATCGTATCTTGATGAAAACGTTGTTATTTTAAAAAGAGAAATAAATAGATATTTGTACTGTTTTCTAGATCACAAAGAAGCATCTTTGTGATTAATTTGCGAGAAATTAAGAAAATTTCCAAAACCTATGAAGTATCAATTTTCAATAACTCTGTCAATGAATTCTGATAGTTTCAAAAAATAGGTTTTTATAGTTTGATTGGTTGTTTATATAGGAAAAGTTCCCTCATTGTAAATATATAGTATATTGAATAGCAATTCATGCATCTTGTTTATTATATATCTGAAACAGTTCTTAGTATTATCTTATAAATGATTCTGAGGAACATAAAAGGTATTATTGTTATTTAATAGCTTAAATCTTTGAATAATATTGACCACATAAAATTTCTTATGAAGCTTGCATAGAAGTTGATTGACTTTTGATTTGGAATTAACTTTCTAAAAAGCCTTGAATTACATCATATTAAATACACTATTTATAACTGATAAAGTATCACGTACACGTAATTAATGTATAGGATGAAGTACAAAAGTTGTAATAATGAAAACAATTACACTTACTGGAAAGCGAGAAAATATTTACACATTTTCCTGAATTCAGGTTGTTTATTTTGTATTTGTCTTTTCTTTTGAAAGATCTATTAGATTTAGAAGACTTTATTTCATCATTAAAAGATCCTGAAAAATTAATATCGTACTCCTCATTCTGAATGTCATAAAGTTGTCGAGTACAACAAAATAATAAAATCAAAAGATGGATTTGATAATGTTTACTCGATGTTGTTTTTGGATCTGTACATTTTTAAATTTGTACAATTAGTATGTATGTAGAATTATTTGGCCAAAATTGTTCGGTTGGTTGGTAACAAACAAATATACAACGAAATCAATAAAAAAAGGAAAACATCACAAAACAAACTAAAAAATGAGTAAATATTTATAAACAGAAAAAATTTCAGAAATAAAACAAACTAATTATTCTCTTTATAATCATTACTGGTTAATTAACCAGAAACTTAAAATCTATAGCTTTAACAATATGATTTTGAATATTTTTATTCCTCAAGAACATACCAAGTTTGATTTTCGAAACACCTTACACTTAATAGTTTGCAAACTATGTATATTGAATATTGAACCGTTAGATGAAATCATGAGTTTTAATGAGTTAAAAGAATTTGGTAAAAACTCTAATTTTAAATAAATGCTTGTAGTTAGGACTTAACGCAAAATTGTAAGAATACTTTAAATAGAAACGCAAATTACCATAAATTTCTCTTATAAATAACACTTGAGTATACACTTGAGTAAAACAACACCTCAATACACAAATACACTACTTCAAATTTCTACAGAAATTGCGTTTTAAAAACGATCTTTGCATTCTGAAACACTGGAATTCAAAACGGACATTTTGATTTGAATAGAAGGGGATTTAACACTTCCCTTGGAAGATTTAAAACGAAAAATAATAATAAAAATGACTTCCCTTAATGCATACTTATCACATTCAATCTATGAATAGACGGCTATTCACTAGCCGTAAGCACATATTACTGAACTCTTTCAAAGTCTCACCATGAATTTTCCCATTTCAGGGAAATTTTAAAACGGACAACAGATCTTTCTTTCCAAAACTACACTCAATCGATTCGAAAATGACTCGTAATTATTCTTTCGTTCGAATTATTTTAAACCCTAATTCCCACAATTCTCAAAAAGGTCGCAACTCGACTTCTTTCGGATTATAAATCACCCAACCATGCATACCAATAATGAACACCTTTGTTCCCACAGCAAAAATCCCTCTTCTGAGGAAAAAAACCCACACAAACTCGGTAAATAGAATCTGTTTCTCTGCATCTCTAACTAACCGTAGAGTTAAGCATTAAAACTCTTATTGGTTATGATGGCTTTCTAGGCTTAACTCACAAGAAAGAGCGGGATTACAGTATCGCAATGACGCTAACTTATCTCTCCAGGCCTCGTCGGCTTAAGCCGGTGTTGTCGCCTTTTAAATTCCAGGGCGCCATTTGCGATCGATGTGGCTATGTGGCGCCAGGTATATAAGCACCGCGATTAAAGTCAGCCATTTTTATTTCCCCCGGGATGGCAACACCAACGAAAGCGGCGATTACGATGAACTCGTAGTAGAGGAGGCGGGTTATTGTTATGGTAATTGAGGTATGGATGGATCGTTCGAATCATCAAAAATCATTTTGTAACCGTTTTTTATTCGTTCTTTTCCCGGCTGTGGTGTTTACAACGGGGTTTATTTGAGCTTCATTATCGTTTGGCAAGGAGCGTTTCTTTCTCTTTTTTTTGTAGAGGTTGGTAGTTGGTACAGTGTATTTATTTTGTTGTTTTGCTTTCTAGGTAAAGTGGATGATGAATTGAGGTGGGTGGAAAATAAATGTAAAGCTCCGGGTAAATAGAATGAGATTGTTTTGCTTACGGTGTAATAAATGCCTTCGTGCTAAAAAAATATTTTAGGTAAACTTTTATTTACACGTTTGATAAGAGCAGATAAATAATACCGATTTAGGAATTCGTTGCTTTTTATTTCCTACGCAAAAAATTTAAATACATTCAGTGATTTTGTTTTTAGTGCTGATTTTAAAAATGGTAAATGCAACTCCAGCTGTTTAAAAACACAAGTTTTTATTTCAGTATTTATAAAAATTGCTGTGTTAAGTGCATAAATTTTTTAAATTCAAGGGGTAAGTAACTCCTTTAAAAGCAAGTATTGAGCTTTTTTTCTTCCTAAACATGAACATCAAAGGAGTTTTAAGTGTAAATTCAGGTTTGACCCTACAAAGGACCATTTTTTTCAAACTGCTAAAACACATTCGTTTTATGTGAAAATCTAGAAAATATTTTTTTTTTCTTTATAAAAACAAAGTATTAAATCTTTTTATGGTAATATCTTTTTAATGAATAAAAACTGATACAAATAAAACTGAATCATATTTTACTTTCACCTATTAATTTCTGAGCTTTTTAAAATTTAATTTAAATCCTAGGAAAAAATCTTTAAGTACCCTTAAATATTCTTTATTTTACTATAATGGCTTATACGCTGAAAGACAAAAGTGGGAAAAAATAAGAGTAGGAGAATAAAAAAAATATCACCTACTTAGTAGGTTTAGGCTAAGCGCGCACTAGAGACTTTTGTCACGGTGACTAGTATAACTATTAACTAGTAACATAACTGTCACTCGAGAGCAATGCATTTCAGTGATGAGATTCTTGGCAACCAGCCAAGAGTCTCGTCGCCTAATGCGCGCGCTCTAGCTTCTTGCAATAGCCAGGGTGATAATTTTGTCTCAGTCGCCGTGACAAAAGTCTCTAGTGCGCGCTTAGCCTTATTCACATTATGTAAAAGTATTTAAATCTCTATGTATATGACAAAGATAAAAATACATTATAAATAGTATCAGGGCTAAAAATATAAGCGAAAAACAATGTGGAACGAAATGATCATGTGAATTTGGCGCTAAGCTTGAGAAAAGAAATCAAATGAAAAAACACCAGTCCGATTCGACCTACTGAAAGTCAATTCGCTTCCCCGCCATATCACCTTTATCTGTAAAACTACTTTTTCCGCGATAGCACATCAGTACAGGTAAAACTAACTTTACGTAACGATTCTCCCGAGCGTTGCCGTGAAACAAACAACAAAGCAGAGCGGGAGGAAAAGGCAAGAAGTTTATGCACGTTTTTGCCTCTGATCTGACCCACAGAGTATAGAGCTTAACAGAGATGCCAAATGACCGTTTTCCTCCTTAGGTAATTAATTTAATTCATATCGCAGATTATAATTCAGTTCACTAGCAGCCAATCAGAAAAAAATAAATGCGTGAAAATAATAAAGTGATTCCTGATTGGAGGCAAGCGGCATTTAAATTTCATCGGTGTTGTTTTTCCTATTTGGATTTGAGTGACAGCTTCAGTGGGCGAATGACAGAATTAGTAGGAATGACGTGGTATTAAAAGAGGCGGGTCCGTTTGGCCTGACGTTTGTCTATGGGAAAAGCCTTGTTAAAAAAGTTGCCATTTGCGTCTATGGAGATGAACACTATGTTAAGCTCTATACTATGTGGTTTTACACCTCTGATCTGACCTTGATATATACTTCGCTTATTTGTGTCTGATAATGAATCTCATTATCGAAGACTTTTGGCCAAAAATCGAACCACTTAGGTTAGACTTTTTGATAATTGAAGTTTTCTATGGGCATTATTACTGTAAAATGGTGATGAGAGGTTTTAGTTATGTATATTCAACATAAATTTATAGTGATGATGTGTTTCGAAAATTTATTTTATTTATCAGAGATAGGATTAAGCTTTGGATGCTTTGCGTGGATTTTACGAGAGAATAACGCATTGCTTTTTTGTTTGTAATTCTTTTCCTAATTTTTACTAAAGTTGTATTTTTAAAATGTTTGATACCCTTACATAATTTAACATCTTAAATTCTAGCGGCTTTTAAACTTAGCTAATCGTACTCGTACTAATGAAATAATTTCAAAATAACTGCATCGGCCTGGATTAGTTTGAAGGTAATTTTATCAATGATCACAAAAGGTTTTAAGGAATTTTTATAAGCATAATATATAACTGTAAGGTAAGCATCCTACTTCCGAAGCACTTTTTTTCTTTCGCTAAAGTGCAGATTTGTACGTTTTCTCTTAAAGTATTAGAATGCTTTTATGTTTTTTGTTAGAGAGCACACTTTTACAACCAAAAATATAACTTAATATTTTAGTATTTTGCATCATATTTTTGTAGCTTGTTGTAGACGGTGATGTCTATCTAATGAGGCAAATCAATAATGAATTAGATCTGTTTCAATAAAGGCAACGTTTTTGATGAGTTCCTTATTGAATTAAACATATACTTAGCTTTTATGTTCTGTTTTGGAAGATAAATAAACTAAATAGGGGAGACCGGGGCTAGTTTTCCACTGGGGCAAATTTTCCAACGGCCTTTATTTTTAAATGAGCAATCAGATCACCCCAACGAATGAATTGGATGATAAAGAAACACTTTACACACATTCTGATGTACTTTCAGTTTCATATATTTTTTAGTTTAGTCACAAATGCGATTTTTTCAATATTTAACACTTTGCGTAAACTTTTGGATTTTTACTAAAAATGTAAAAAGGCCCATTAAATTTTAACTGACCAATTTGATAATACTTGTACTGAAAGAGGATTTCTCACTCTATCGAACCGTGCTTTTGTTTTTCAAAAACGTGGAATCCCCACTCGCACAGGGGCTCCTAAAGGTCAAAATTTGAGTTGGGGCAGGTTTTCCTAAAGTAGACGGGGCACATATTCCAACGATTTTTTGGCTCAGGCACAAACCAAACAACCAATCCGTACCGCTAGCTAACGATTCTAAAGGAGCTGTTTGTTCGAGTCCCACTAGAATTTTTTCAATTTCTTTTTAAAAATAATTTTCTTGTAGTTAAAGTACATATAGTGTCAGTATAATTAGACTTTTCTGGTGCTATTTCTTTTACTACAAGTATAATTAACAGTTAAAATTCTGTATCAAAGATTAAAAACGGGCAAACCTCAGATAATTTTTAAGTTGATCGCTTTTGGTGACAAACTCATGAGGAAATCAAATTTCAGATGGTTTTATCAATAGTTTTTAAACTATGAATTTGTCGTATTTTCCATTTTTTAAGATCCTGCTTTCAGCAGGTAATCTCAATTTTAAAACTGGCGCCAATCCTCAATCGCCAAAGATATGACTTGCAAATATTGTGGCAACCTTAACCCGCAATACTTGATCCATTTCGGATTTTTCGGATTTAATTCAGAAATACTTTTCAAATGTTTTAACTAAATAAATGAGTGTTAGATATATTTTCTTTTTGAATCAAGTTTATCAATCCTTTTATCTATATTGAATGCAATTCAATGTTAGATTTTACATGAGGATACGGCCTGAAACCTATATCATAATTTTAAAATATCTTGAAACTAAAGAACCAGGTTGCTCAACGGTTAGAGTGCATGATTACCAAGACATGGAACCAAGTTCAAATCCAGCTCTCCCCCAGCGTAACTGAAAAATTTACTTTTTATACTAATCTATGTAAATTTAGCCCCAATATTTTCCAACTTCTTTAGTTATAAATGTTTTACATCGACAATTTTCACTTACGCTAGAGAAATAAAATCTCATTATATCAATTATGTTTTAGCTTACTTAAAGAGTTTTTGAGCCAACGAAATCCTCGTAAAATCCGAAAGTAAAATATTTATTATTGTCGCATTTTGAAGAGGACTTCTTTTGGACCAAAACTTTAAGCTTTTATGCAGACCAAATTAATTGTAACTTAACTTCTAATTTGCTCTCAACCGTTCACGCACAATACTTTTCCACTGCTTTTTCTAACTTTTGATAATTCTCAAGCTTCTTTACGTTTCTTTTGGAACCCTTCTCTGTGTGGAATACTTAGAAATGTTTCAGATTATATCTACACTCCGCACCATTTCCGCACGGTAATTTGATTCCCCTGTAGCATTCAGACCTTTGAATATCACAAGGTCGGGAGCTGTACATCCCAGACTTCGCAGTGAATATTCAAAAATATTTTGAGTAACCCCAGAACGGATACGTAAACCTGGAAAGCGGTAGATATCATCAAATTAATATTAAATATTATAATGGTGACCATTATTCAAAATAAACAAGTATATAAATAAAACTTGACCACCACTTTTAAAAACGTTTTTGTATAATTAATTCAACCCTTGTGTTCACCCAGTCACATTTCCCTTCAGTGATGAGTCCCCTTAACACATTGGAGAGGCTTGCGCTGTTGGGAGAATATCCTTCAAAACTCGATTTTGATTGATAGGCGATGTTTGTGCCCATTCTTTTTTTATTAAAAGTCATTAGTGTTTGAACCTGAAAGTAAGAAACTCAACAAGTGATCATAACATAAACTTCACGGGGTTAGATTTTAAATGTCAGAATTGACAGTCAAGACTTGGTTTGATTATTAAGTATTGAGTAAAATCGCAAGAATCGAGCCTGGTTTTAGGCATTAAAATTATAATCATGTTTGAGTTTAATTGGTTTTGATTAAGAATAATTATTAATTTTGAGCGATAACAATCAATTAGTTAGAATGAAACATATTTTGGTAAAACAATAAACTCAACAGCAACTCATTCCCTCCTTGCCAAAACCACTAACCTAATTTTTGAGGATATGTGTTCTCTTCAGTATTTTCAGATTAATCGAGAATTTCAGAATATCTCAATTGGTAATTTGATGATCTTTCGTGCAACAAACGATTTTTATTTTCGGAGCAAAATATAAAAATCAAAAAATTATGCAAGCAGATAATCGTCAAAATAACGATCACAAGTAATGATTACGACGCTGACGCGAATTTTTATTTTCTGTTCACCAAACGATGATCCGTTTGATGAAAAACGCTGTCTAATTCGGCACTGTCTAATTTCTATGATCTTCTTTCAATCTAAGACACTCGAGATTGCCCTTGAATTATATGGAAAATTTGAAGAGAATAGAATCGAATATTTATTTGCTTTTCAGGCCAAGGCCCTTTAACTAAGGATGCTACATGATTAATAATTAATCCATTAATAGAAACAAAATACAGAAAATTTGAAGAGGCTAGCACTGAAAAGGTTAAACCCATTACCTCATTAACTTTAAATATATCAAACCTCTAGAAACACCCAGATATAATATTAAATATTGATATTTGCTACTACGAAAGATTTGAGACCGATCTCGCAATCTTTCTATTGTAAGCTTGATCCTCTACGAACGAACCTACCACTTCCTTTTCGTTTATTTTGAATTCGCCAAATTATAGATAAGTCGCCAAATTTTGAATACATTACCTTTACGACTAGAATTCAAACCAGCATGATCGTTCGATTCCAGCCTTTATTTCAGATAGCTACCTAAAAGACTAAAGTTTCAACCAAGTCTTACAATCAACCAAACAACTAACTCGAAGGATCGTATTCTCGGGCTTAGAGAGAGAAGAGACACTTATTCAAAGCGCAGAAATAAGAAATGTGAATAACCAATGAGATGGTTTCGCAATCCCATATAAGGAATGACAGTCTGCCGGTAAACCAATCAAGGTTTCCTAAAGCAATCTGTATTACTTCAGCGAGTAGTACTATAGGAAAACTTGCCCCTTACTGTAGGAAAACCTGCCCCGCATACGGGGCACATTTTCCAACCTGACATGGTCGCCTTTAATCCTATTTTGTAAAAAAACTAATTATCGTAATGAAATTTGAATGCTACATTTTGTAGAGAACAGTCTGAGGATCATAATGAAATCTTGTTTATCCAAAAATAAGCAAAAATAAAATGTCTGGAAAGAAAATGCATTTAGGTTGGAAAACTAGCCCCGGTCTCCCCTATACTCCTTCAGTATAGTGTCGTTTCAAATAACATTATGGTTTGTTTTGAGCTTTACTGTTATTTAATTGAAATACAATAGTGAGCTATTTTACAATCTCAAGGATCATACATGATGAAGAAATGCAGACATTTACATAAAAGCTTACATTTTACTTATTCAAAACAAAATAGAAGCGAAAACAGAAATAATTGGTAGAAAAAAGCATAGCTTTGAAATTATATGTAAAAATAATAGAATGAAAGAAAGATAAGTTTAAAAATCACTTAAATTATACGATGGTAAGAAAATATATTATACTGCATTATGAAAGATATTTTGACTTTCCTCTTTTATTACATAAAAATGAAGAATATATATTAAATTTAAGTCCAAAAAAGATTAAAAATTAATAGAAATCAGTGAGATAAAGTTGTCAAAATGAGAAAACAACCGTATTCTATAAGGTCTTCTTTTTAAAACGAAGTGAAACGAAAAATATCCTCTATCTACTCTACCGGTTTGTTAAATCTAAAAATAAACGTACAACAAAATCTATGTAGAGATGATATTTCTCAACAGGACAAATTTCTGAATATTGCAAACAATTTTCTTGGTAACACAACTTACTGTAACCATCGAAATGCATTTCGCTACACTTTCCATCAAGAAAAAAAACTATCTGCAAATAAATAGAGGATCGTAAGATCTAAGAAACGTCGTGTGAAAAGCGAGGTTTCAGTCCCCGAAATTATCTAAAGACGTAAAGAGAGAAATGAATGGAAACAAAAAATTAGCACGATAAATAAAGAGTAGCGAGGAAGCAACGCATCGAGATAAAAGAACGAACCTTACCCAAATATGCCCGTTTTATTTCCCCAAATTCCCTGGGGCCCTGCCATGAATACTGACGATGCTAGATTTCCGTATTCGCAAAACCAATCCAAAAAGAACCTCGTAAAAAGGTTATCAATCCCTCCATTCAAAAAAGCAGACAAAAAGAAAACTACTGCCCTACCCTGCGCACTACTCGGTTTCAATAACCCTAGACTCCTCTATATCCCTCGTCCCTAGCGCCTGTCATTAATAATATCCTCTATGATAGATAGGGAGGGGCTATCAAAGGGGGCGGAGACTGTTTCAGCCCGCCCACCGTTACCAAGGAGACGAGTGTTAGCTGTTGTAACCCTGAGGAGGACGCGATCTCGGGCTTATTTTGAGGCTTCATTTTCCTCAGGCGGATTTCTTCAAAAATGCCTTTGGGCTACGTAATTATTGGGTAGGTTATATGGTGGGCTTTTTTTTTAAATCGCACTGAGGAGATTATGTGGAGGAGCACTCATCGAAGCTCATTTTCGTGCGTTATATTCGGAATTCGGTTTCTTTTATTTTTCCCTTTCAAAGATGGCGGTATAGGGAGAAGAGGTAGGCTCCTGTTGTGGCATTTAAGTCTGTGTTGAACTGAAATGGAAGGGTAGGCTTTAGTGGAACTGTAATATGTGTGATGTTTCTCCAAGTTAACTGTTTATGGCTATATTACAGAAAGGATATTATAATTTCTATTCGCGTCTCTTAGTTTCCAAGAAAAGAATATTTCTTAAGAAACAAGTTTGGAAAACATAGAGCACATTAACTTTATATCACAAGACTGATTTAAAAGTTATAGTTATGAGGAATAATGTTATAGATCTCACTTCACACTTAAACACAAAACAGAAACAACATTTTTATTTACTTGCTTATTAATCAATTCTCTCAATAAATTTAGTACAATTTCTCTAAAATTTCACTTTATATTACTTTCTATCACATTTGGAAATGAATAGGAATAACAAAATAAAAAAAAAAGAACATACTTTTATGCTGTTGTGAGTCGTTTTATAAATAGTGCATGCAGATATATTTTTAACGCCTCTAAGAGCGTACTTCACGCAATGAAAATCGAAAATACGCTTTTTAAATCTAACCAGGCGTATTTACACGCTTTGAATTTTTAACAAAGGTTTTGCTTAAAAAATGTATGACGCCTGACTGAAATCGAATATTAATAATTTTTTCTACTCAAATTTGCAATATATTAACCCTCTCGGCACCAGAACATCAAAAAAGTGAAAAAAACTTTATTTTCTTCTTCTCAATACATACAAAACGTCCCTATAATTTGTCTGGAAAAAATTTTTTTGCTTGTGTGCACTCCTTCCTAGTTATTTTTATGATCCTCATATGAGCCATATGAGGCCATATTTTTTTATTTTAACAGAAAATACTTGGTTTAGAACTTATTAAAAGACCTTGTCTTAATATTAGAAGGTTGCGATATAAGAAAATATCTACCAACCTATAACAAATGTTCTACAGAAATTAGTATCTAGCTAGTATTTTCTCTTCACAAGCATCACAGCTTAAAATGTAAACATTGAGGTATAAATCATCTTGCTGCCATTTAGGAACGAATTTAGAAACCATGTAGAAGTCTCATATGTGATCTACATAAATCAGTGAAGTCACTGATGAAAAGAAAATAAACTTGCGTACATCATACAAAATACAATCATACAAAAATTGAGCTCATAAGTAGGAGCCTCATATGAGGCCCAGAGTGGCGAGAGGGTTAAATAAATATTTCATTTAGAATGTTTAATGTAAAATAAATTGTTTTATTCATAATGTTTAATATTTTTTACTAATATTTAACAGATGCTATAGTTGTTAAAAAAACAAAATAGTATCCACATTTTTTTCAATTCATTTTTCCATTAAAAGAGAAAGTTTTTTTATATAAAATTTGACTCCGTATATGCAGTTTATGCTATTTCCGTATTTCACTCCTCATAAATGAATTTCACTCCTCCTAAAAAAGTTGAGAAGTATTTTTACTCCTCCAAAAATATCCTAAGAATATCACTACATGGAATGCCATAAAAACAGTATCTTAAGAGGAAATAGGAAAGTAGCTATAATAAGAGCAGTAGTAAAAACGTGGGAAAGGTTTTTCCAATCACGACACATGAGACTTTCTAACATAATTAAATTTCCACAGTTTGTGTGTTTTCATTTTCAATCATTCAAATCTAATTAATTTAGTAATGTAATTAATACTTAGTTTGTAATAATGTTTAGTAGTGTAATTAATTTAATTCAGCTCGCAGATTATAATTAAGTTCAGCAGCCAATCAGAAAAAGCTAAATGTGATTGATTGAGCAAATGACTTTGAGTGACAGCTTCAGTGGGTGAATAAAGTGGGTGAGTGACAGGTGGAGCTATAGGAGGTAAGGAGGTGGGTCCGTTTGGCCAGAGGTATGTCTAAGGGAAAAGCCCTGTTAAAAAAGTTGCCATTAGCGTCTATGGAGATAAACACTCTGTTAATTTCTATACTCTGTGTTTTAAACCATCGAGAAAAATAAAAGTCAACATTTTCAAACTACTCAACCTGGAATTCAGCAGAACACCCATCGCAGACCACCACCAGAGCATTTAGCACCCTGCATTGATATCCCACAAAAAAAAGTTTTTATGACCCATCAGGCTCTCAACAAGCCATCACGCCAAAACCCATTGACAGCGTCATCCAAATAAAGCCATCACGCTCAAAGACGGGCATTTATCACCTTTTTCCGCACCTACTAATCTCTACTAAGAAGCGTGCAAACACGCCAGAGAAAGGGTCACTCCTTTAAGAAACTGGACAACCGGAAAATATTTGATCATTCGGACCCACACACCTGTGTGCTTCCTCCCCCTCTTATGCTGCAACAAATACTCTCTTCCTTTTGATGGTCAGCATGGAGTTTGCGTAATAGATCCCCGGTGGGGGAGGGTTGCCAGATGGGGAGGACAGTTTGGAGTTTGGTGACGTTTTTGAGGAAGTTACATATAACCGACCTACCATTCCTTTAATCATTAGTGTAATATGTCTGATTACACAGGTCTGCAACGAAAAAGCTGTTTGAATAATTTTAGCGATTTCCTATGTATTTTGGTGTCCTCCACTCATTTTAAGTCATAAAAAAAATTCTATACGACAGGATTTTTCACAATTTGCTAAATTATTTTTGAATTTGCCCATTTTTCATAGTTTTCGTACATTCCTATCTCCTTTGTTTTCAAAAATTAGGAGCTGTAAATAATGCACATAGTAAACTGTTTCATCGGGACATAAAAATGACTTTCAGATAAAGTTTGAGTCGAAAATTACTTATTTTAGGTATGCACTTTTATTTTATTGAAAAATTGGCATTTTTACTTAAATTGTGAAGAAACGTGAAGACCTATGATAAAGAAGAGGTCAATTTTAGATTCAGCGCATCAAAAAACATAAGAAAATATTTTTTGGAGGAATTTGAATAAAAATTTTTCTATATAATGAGTCAATTTTTCAAAATTTTAAGGCATTTCCCAGTAACTTAAAAACCTGAATTTCCAAAAAACGTGACGTCCCAGGACAAAATGGAGGTCATTTTTGGATTCAGCGCACCAAAACTCATATAGATCAGGTGAAGTAACCGAAACAGCTCGAAAAAAGTTTTATTTTTCAGACCTGTGTTATGAAAATAAACTAGATCATTGTTTCTCTCATTGTTTGTTTTATTCTCTTTTTTTATCCTTCTTCCATCCTCTGTATTCTCTCTTTCCCCTTTTCCCATTCCTTTCATCCCTCCTTTTCCTCTCACTTTGTTTTTTTTAATCCCTTTTGAAACACCAGTAAAGAAAAAACTCATTATGAAAATACACCTATTTTATTTTAAAAATCTTTGGACAGCTCAAAATGGCACATGTTTTTCTATTCTATAGAGCATTTTCAATCGCATGACTTGAACCTAGCAACGGCCTTAGCAACAGATTTTTTGACCTACAGCAGTTAACAGTAAAAAGAAAATAACTGGTCATGGAATGCTTCTGATACAACAGATACCGCCAGATACCGGAACAGATACCGCCGAACCTAGCAACGGCCTTAGCAACAGACTGTTTTACCTACAGCAAGGAGAAAATAAATGGTCGTGACGTCACCTAAAAACACTCTATTTTTAACAGGTTAAGTCATAGTTATTTCTTCTTAAAGCTACTAGTACATTTTAATTAAATTTCTTACATTTTGTTTCATATCTTACCATATCTTTCACTTTTCTTCTTTGTTCCATCCTTCACTTTATCATCGCTCTTCTTACCTTTATATTTCTAATTAGCTCTTAATGTCTTTCAAATCCTTTTATTTCAATGTAAAGTCCAAGAAATTTAAGAAAGAAACCTGCAGTTTAATGGATAATTGCAGTAAATGTTTTTTTAATCTTAATGTATTCAGAATGGCTAAAAAAACCTTCAAAAATATTTTAATTTACCTTTCAAATCCCTAAATTTTAAGTTATTTTCAATCAAAAATAGCTTCTTTTCTGTCTGAGCTGAAACAGCTTGTGACGTCAAATGTGCACTGTTTACTATTATTCCGCTTTGAAATAATGAGCTCTAGTTTTTTTATAGCCTAGTGTTTCCCACATTTCCAAGCGGGCACATGTGACGTCACACCGTTAGGAGCTTTCTGTTTAAAATCTCATAATTACCTGAAAAATTTTTTTGATAAAATACAAGCATATTTTTGGAATCAGGAGATAATTTTTAATAATTTAAATTGAATAATCAGAATTTTAAGAGATGGTGGAATTCTTCAATTCAATTCTTCAATTTTAAAGAAAGAAAAGATAGTAACCTTTTATATTTGATTTAGTAAAAAATTTTAAACTTTTGTTACATTCTGCTCATTTTATACCATCAAAAGGATCATCCAGACTTTCCACTTTTAATCTTTATTTTGGAGGAATCATTAAAAGTGAAAAGTAAGAATTGGTGTTTCACTCTTTACTCCTTCACTTTTCTACGGAAACTAGCGATTCACAAGAGTGAATTACACACAATGCTAGGTGAAAGTGAAGCAGTGTGAATGAGCCTTTAGATATTTTTCAAGCATTAAAATATATTTCACTTTGATTTTTTTCTGGATTATTTTCTCAGAAGCAAAGCTACAATAAAAGAAATCGTCATTCAAACACCCAAGTTAAAACCCTTATACAGGGTGTATCTGAAATGGTGCAACAAACTTTCAGGGATGATAGTAGACACCTAGACGAGTCAGAATCACCTAGGATTCGGGGGTCCCAGACCATATCCCAGGGAGCTAAAAATGGAGCGACACCCCAAAAAATCATTGAAAGATTCAATTTTTAGAAGATTGGTAAAAACGTAATTATGGTCTCAAAAATTGTGGTTTAATATGATCTTTAAAGTTATGTCAAAAGTCTTGATTTTAAAATTTTTTTATTATGAAAAAGTTAAAAAACCACAAAAAAAATTGAAAACTCTGCCAAAACCTTATTTTGTATTTCGAAATCCTTTCTTTTGATTTGATTGTCGGAAAGATCATAGTTGAAAACCCTTAAGTCCAAAGTTTCACGTAAATACAATTAATATTAAACGCTTGAGATCCTGTTAAAGTTTGTTTTTTGCGTGCGCAAACCGTTTTTTAGAGATGTTTCCAGAACAGCTATTTGCGCACCCAAAAAACAAACTTTAACAGGATCTCAAGCTTTTAATATTGATTTAATACTTTGGACATAAGGGTTTTCAAATATGATCTTTCAGATTATCAAATCAAGAGAAAGGATTTCGAAATACAAAATAAGGTTTTGGCAGAGTTTTCAATTTTTTTGTGGTTTTTTAACTTTTTCATAATAAAAAATTTTTAAATGAAGACTTTTGAGATAACTTTAAAAGATCATATTAAGCCACAATTTTTGAGACCATAATTAAATTTTTACCAATAGTAGTTCTTCTACAAATTGAATTTTTCACTAATTTTTTTGGAGTGTCGCTTCATTTTTAACTCCCTGGGATTTGGTCTGGGACCCCCGAATCCTAGGTGATTCTGACTCGTCTAGGTGTCTACTATCATCCCTGAAAGTTTGTTGCACCATTTCAGATACACCCTGTATATAAACCAGGAGAGGTTAAATTAAGAATACCCTCTCTAAAACTCCACTTACTTTTTCGAAAAGGATGAAATCCATAATTTGCATATGATCTCAAAATTAAAGAATCTCCTTCCAAAGAGTTTCACTTACTTTCTACACTGCTAAAAATCCCTATAAATCTTTCAGAAATTGCCCATGTTTTTTTCCAGGAAAATTATGTTCTCAAGAAAAAAAAATTATGTTTAATTTTTATTTGTAACGTAGTTGGGTAGTTTCCAAACTGGTTATTTAAACCCAGACTCACCAGTCAAATAATTAAAAACGTCTGCATAATAAAGCAACTTTTAACTCAATTGGGTTTTTCCTGCATAGAGACCTATCTGCATCACATTAATATGCTCATTTTCTGTCGTATTGCTGGATGTAAATGTAACTACATTTAATTTTGAAAAAAAAGGTAAAGTTTTTTTTTTGAAAAATACTGCGATAAATAAACAGGTTTTATCTGTTTATTCCTGAAATTAAACTATGCGAAATAACTGAAAATTCAGCAAAGTTGACAGAAATACACCATTAAAAATGGAAAGTCTGTAAAAATAGAAGATATCTGTGAAATAAATGGATATATAAACTAGGTCTTATTAGCTGAAAGTTTTTTTTCTGTAAATTTAGCATATACTTTTGCAGTGTATACCTCAATATATACCTAATACCTGTTTCTTATCTGTATCTACTTCCCTTTCTATTGTATCGTTTGTTATAAAGACCAATTATGTAACTAATCTAAAAGAACACACTGATTTTTCTTTTCTGAAAAAGTTTCTTTCATCTGACAGAATTTTTGAAAGAATTTTTTCAAATAATTGATGGTAACGAAAAAAAATTGTCTCTTTTGTGTGCTAGGTTCATTTGAAGACACCATACCAGTGTAAAAACATACAATTTTTTGTTCAAAACGGGAATTTAAAGGCTCCTATTGGATCCTACTTTTCTGGCCAGTTTTAACTGTCACATATCCTAAAAATCTTAACATTCCCCCTAAAAATATTTTATCCCATAGATAATGGATATCATGTACTACAAAAAAATAGCCTGCTTGGTCATGTATTACACTGAGAGAAATGACAGCTTCAAATTTTAGTAAATCGATGTTCTCCTTTTTTATGGACCTTTTTGGTTCATGACGACCCAATGCTTTCAATTTTGAAACACCAGACACACTCAGTTTCAAACAATTTAATAGCCACCACTCAAAGTATGCTTATTTTTAGTTTATATTTGAAAATTGAAATTATTGCAACGTATCGAAAGTAAAATTAAGTTGGTGTGATAATGTGTAACACATCGTTGTTCGTTGAAAAGCCACAATTAACTTACGGGTCTACTTCCCCCGTCATAAGTAACGTGGCAAAATATGGTCATCATAACTGTAACACATTGCACCCTCTTTATAAGAATGTCGTGGACGAATTAAAAATTGAGTACATGATGCTTTATCTTTGAGTATCTGCACATATTCAAAAATGAGTACATGCATGTTTTCAAATTTGAGTAAATTTGGATCGGAGCCTGTTTGCGTGCTTGACATACTCAGATTTGAGTAATTTATACTCATTTTTGAGACTGTCGTTTTAAGAGTGTAGTGTTGGACAGTCTATAAAAACCTAAGGCATCATCGACTGACTTATTCCATCCCTTCTCTGGTCAGTTTCAACCGAATCATTCATTCCACCTCAATAGAATTTAATGCCAGCAGACGGCACATTCTCATCCCGGCAACCCTGAAAGTGAAAGGTCACTAAATCTCAACGACAAACCGTGGCCCACAACAAAACACCCCCAAAAACATAAATAACCCCACTTTCACCTCTCGGACATCTCAATCCACCCGCAGCTGCCCCATCTGCGGCACGGTCCACCCACAATGGACAGGGGTCGCGTGGGCAGTCCCCTTTGTGGACAAGGGGGAGTGAGTGACCACTGCAAAGAAGGTGCCCATTGCGTCACATTAGGCCGTATTGTGTCACATAGGATATTATATTGAATATTTTGGAGGTAATCGGAAACCATTGCTTATGGTGGGGGTGAGGCCCTTGTCGTTGTGTTTTGTGACCCCGTAGTGTGTAATGCGATAGGTGAGAGGGTGGTGTGTGATGATGAAAGGGGAGGAAGTGGGGGACGTTTTGTTGAAGAATTTATGAATTTTTTTATTTGTGGGGAGTTGAATAATTTTGTTGTAGTTGCTTGAATGAGGTTGGATCAGTGGTTTGGGTGGGATTCCCCTAGACCCTGGATTCAGGATGATATTCAGTTTTCATTCTCTCTTACTCTACTAATTCTTTTTTTATAATGACTTACACTAATTACTTTTTTTATAATGACTGACACTGAATGAGAAATGACAGTTTCAAATTTGAGTAAATCGATGTTCTCATTTTGGTAGGATATTTTTTGGTTCAAATATGACGACCCAATGCTTTCAATTTTGAAACACCAGACATAATCTCAAACAATTTAACAGTCACCACTCAAATTATGCTTATTTTTAGTTTATATTTGAAAATTTAAATGTTTGGTGTATATCGAAAGTAACATTAAGTTGGTGTGATAACGTGAACACACAACATTGTGACGTCGCACTCAATTTACTGATCTACTTCCTACGATATATTAACGTGGTTAAACGGTCATCATAACTGTAACACATTGCACCCTCTTTTTAAGAATGTCATGGACGAATTAAAAAATTAATACATGATGAGTATTATTATTTTAATTTTGAGTATCTGCACATTTTCAAAAATGAGTACATGCATGTTTTCAAATTTGAGTAAATTTGGATCGGAGCCTGTTAGAGTGCGTGACATACTCAGATTTGAGTACATTTTACTCATTTTTAAGACTTGTTTTAAGAGTGTACCTTATTTCCTATCTCATGCTTTCCTTATCCCTTTTCTCTCTTAATTGCACTACTTTTTCCACATTTTTCTTATACTGTCTATACTTCTTACCTTTAATATTTATATTACTAGGGAGCTACCGCCCCCTGCTCGCTATCGCTCGCCAACCCCCGTTAACTGCTGACGCAGACACGTTTGAACCGCTTCGCAATTCCTCACAAAACCCTGCTCACTGCACTTACTCACTTTATAAAACATTCTTAAAACAGGGTTAGTACTTCTCCGGGGTATTCTTTCGAAAATGGTGGATATATTTTCAGTAGCGGAAATTTAACAGTTCCTTTTTGGTAACATTAATTGGCATGTCGCCTTATAATTCCAAGAAAATTAACAACAGAGCAATGTAACATTCCTTTACCATTTCCCCAAGGTAATGTTTTTTACACAGATCCATTAAGAAGCACTGAAGGGCTATTCCATATGATCAGGGACATGATTAAGAAAAATGAAAAAATAAAATAATAAAATTTTCTAATTATTTTAGGGAATAATTATGCAGTATTGATCTAATTGTGTTTTGCATTGCTTAAATTTTGTGTAAAATTATTTTTATCGGAATGTCAGCATTGAAAGTCAATATTTAGAAATATTTGTTTTAAAGGTTAATTTGTTAATGAAAAATGTATAGTTTATTTATAAAATTAAAAATAAATTAATTAGTTTTTACAACTTTTTTGTTAAATAAACTCATAAACTTTGTAATAAAAATGAAATAAAGTATTTAAATCAATTTAACTATATTTATATTCATGAATAACTGAACGCTTATACACATGTAGCATGTAGCGTGAGTAACGAAGCACTGTAGCGTGAGTTACGAACAGATCTCTATATTTTATTTTATTTCTGATTTTCTTAAGCATTCCCAGTAAAACTGTTTGCTATTTTAGAATAAAGGAAGTATATTCAAACACCTGACAAGCATATAGAATTATTGAAACACTATTTAAGCAGAAAAACAAATTTGAATTTTATACTCATAAATCCATGTCTTTTTCTTGTAGCGTGAGTTACGACTCTATTTTAATTAATATTTAAAAAACTAAAATTCTTAAAAGATTCGCAATACTTATTTTAAATTAATAGCATAAATTTCAATATGTATGATTTTTTTAGAAAGAAAATAATAGTTATTTCTATATTTAAAAATTATTTGAAATTGCAATTTTGAAAAAAATGTAGCGTAAGTTACGGTGGAATTACCCTGAAACATCTCAGGAATAAATTTACCGTTCTTAAAATTTGTAACTATTTTCATCGATTGGCTGTGAAAAATGTAGTAATTACCGTAAACATCACGAAAATTTAGAATTTTATCTTCATGAGAACAAACAAATGTCGAAGTTGTGTCAGTTTCATAGCAATGACACGAGTGTTTAGACTTCAAACATTTTCGATTTTTATCTTAATTTCTGAAACAGTCCCCATGTTATCTAGTTGTTTGCGTTTTGGCATTATGAAATAAGGTGTCACATTTTACTACCTTAAAAACATACTTTGCAAAAGAATATAAAAATAATAATAATTGTAAAAAATAAATGCAAAAGTTCAAAATTTCCGAAAGCGAGTTTATATTTTGTTGTAAATATGGTAATGATTAGGTTGCCACAACGACAAAGATAAATGTAAAAATATTAATTTGTTATTTAAAAAATAAAAGATAAATTATTTATACATAAGTTTTAAATATAATTAAAACCGTTTAAACAACAGAAATATAAATATTGTTAAAAATAACCCAAAATATATTTTTTAAATTCGTGTTATAAAAAGAAAGATGATTATTTAATTTATTTGAATATTAAAAACCAGTGAAATATGTTTTCAATTTTTTTTGAAATTCATAGTTTCTTGCTTTATAACTGCAACCTTATCCGTAATCTAAAAAAATGGAAATATTTCAAAATTGAGATTTTTTTTAGAAATTCTAAAGGCACTTGGCACATCCTCAAAAAAATCCGGACAGTTTGATACCAAGTATGTGTTATACGGATCAGTAATTAAAAAGCCTTTCTCTGAAAACCGTTCACCAAAAACTTTTTTTTAGAATAGAGAGATGCATGTATTCTCCTCACTACCACTTTGTTCCGTATTTCTTACCGTCCCAAAATCCATTCTAATTTATAAGATATTGATTGAGAAGAAAATTTCTAAAGTGTTTTAAATTCTTCTAAGTGGTGACCTTCAGTATTACCTCTTTTCTCAAAATCAAAATGACAGTGATTTATGTTAAAAAGAAAATTCCTATTTTATTTCTCAAATTTTTTTATTCTCTAAAATTTTTCTTTGCACATTTTTCTCCCCTTAATTATAAATATTTTGCTTCATTATTACTTGTTCCTCCATTATCAAGTCTATAAATATATTTACATCTTTATCATCTTCAAATACAAACAACGGGCACCATTAAATCCTATTTAAAATGTCCCAACAACAGCAATAAAACAGTTCCCATCACGATACATAAAAAAAGAATCACTCCACTTTTATAACCCATCAAACAACTCCATAATATTTGGAAACAGCCACCGACTCCCTCTGATGTTCAAAATAAACAACAGATCCACTCATTGAATCGAAAGTGAGCGACGGTCTACTAAACCTCTTCAGCCCCACTCCAGCGGCTGAAGAGCCCGATGAAACCATTTCTTGGGTGACAGAATTTACAGTCGAGGCTTCTGTTTCGTGTAAATGGGCTCTCAGGAACAAGAGGGGGGCTCTGAGAAGGGAACCCCTCACTTAGGGCTGATAACGCCCCATTGCGACAAGTAGCTTAAAGAGGCTGGTGGCAAAAAACGATGAGAGCAGCCAGCCACCGAGTGCTTAGGAGGATCTCTATATTGATAGTTGGTTGCTATTTTGTCTATGGTTTTTTTTGATAAAATTTGGGTGTCGCGTATGAATTATTGAAAATTGTGGAATATTCATAAACAGGGTGATTCAAAACTAATGATAAAATTGCTAGAGAGTGTAAAATTGAGTGAGGACAAATGTTGCCAAATTGATTTTGACGAAAATTTTCCGTATGCTTACAAAACGTCTTTTCCGTGAATTCTTTCACAAAGATGATTAAGATTTAATAAAATCACCACTAAATGATTAAATTTTAAAAACAAGAATATGTACAGGTCAAAGTTGTTTTAAAAGTAGTTTAGTTAAAAGTTGACCCATCTTAATTTAGCTAGATTAAGGGGTTATATACAGTTAGACGGCCGAAAAAAAGTGAATTTTCCAGAATTTTTTCAGAGAAAACTTTTAAATTTATTGATCCAAAAATTTATACACATATTATGGTATCTTTTAACTGTATTTTAAGACTTAGTACTAGTAAAAATATTTATTTGAAAAAGAGCTACAGCTGATCTCCAGGACCTCCTCTCAAAAAAGACGTTTTGCGGTGACCACTATATCTCGGAACTGGATCATCTGAAATTAAAAAACCAAACAGATTTCGTTAAAATAATTTTAAATCTAGTAATTAATCGAAGGAATAAGCAAAATAAAATTTTTTGACAAAATGGCGGTTTCTCAAAAAGAATAATCGATTCTTCACCGAAATTTCGGCTTTAAATTGTTTATAAAAAATAAAATATTTATCGGAGAGAAAAAATCTTCGATTAATTACTAAAAAATATATTTAAGAAGGTCGTGTTAAAATTTGAGACTAATCGGTTTAGCCGTTTTTGAGTAATGTTGGTCACCGACTTTGAAAACACCATTTTGAGAAAAACGCGTTTAAAGTTTGGAATGCACTTTACATGGGATAAATTTTTTTTTAACTTACATGGAGTTGTCTATTCCAGGACCATATAATACACCCTCCGCCGATTCAGCAGCTTCTAATAACTCAAGCTGATGTTGTCTGCGAGCAATTCTTCCATCTCGGGTGCTCTCACGCGCTCTGAGATCGGAAATGCTCACGCGCTTCTCATCTTCTTTTTCGGCATATGAATGCGCATTGGGCCCAAGTGTAATTCCTATTGCATTCATATACGTAATACAATAGTGATGCCATTCCTTCATTAAATATACCAGCAGCTATGTATGCAGACAATCAATAATTTAATGTCTTTTAATAAAAGTTTTCTCATTCGCCAAATGTACGCTTAAAATGCCAAATATTGCAGTTCAATTCATACCAGCTTCCCTCTTCTTTTGGACTCGTCTACTCACGGCAACCCTGTTCATAGCTCTTCTCCTCGCGGTATGTCAGTAGGCGCTGCCGCTCCGACCTTGTACTTCCAAGCACTCTGAAACGCCTTTTCAAATTTGCTTGTAACTTTGAAAATATTCACCGGAACGATATGAAATTTTCTGTGTGTATTCTTAAATATATGTACATTAAGAAAATAAAATTAAAAAAAATCGATTTTTTGAAAATTCTAACTGTATATAACCCCTTAATAAAATGTGTGCCGGTGCCGTCATATTGTCATTCGGGATTATGAAATTGGTTATAATTATATGTGGATTTTTATAAAGGCTGCTTCTTGTAACTATTCTAAAAGGAATATCTCTTCAAATAACCGAAAGTTTCTCTCATTTGACAGAAAAGAAACAACTAGTACAGAAATTATCCGGTAAAAGTGCAATAGGAGATTGGTTATTGTACACAAACGGACGATTTCATTGAAATTATCAATATTTATAAAAACTGTGTTAAGATTTAGTCTTTACGGGATTGTGTTTAACATGTGACTAAGGGCCGTATTCAGAAACTTTAACACGAGATGGAAACGAGATGAGAACGAGATGGAAACGAGAACGTTATGAAAACGATGAATTTGAAACGATATTTTCCCGAAACAGTAACGGGAGTTTCCGATCCTTTCCCTCATTGGATAAAATCTCCTACAAGCAGACAAGCAAGCTAAATCAAGCAGACCAAGACGAGATTTTTTTTCAGCCAATCAGAGTCAGCTAAATTTCTCACTTTTGAAGAGACGGGTGCTCTTGAACGACCATTTCCAATTTATCGTTTCGTGATCGTTACGTGAGATTTTACAACGTTTCCATCTCGTTCTCATCTCGTTTCCATCTCGTGTTAAAGTTTCTGAATACGGCCCTAAGTTTAATTACTACCCCAACCGTTTGCACTTTGGAACCCCCTTTATAGGGTATTTTCATGAATTGTCTTCAGCGCCCTCTAAAATTTTTCCCCGTGGAGAAAGGAAGAGATGGATATAAAATACACGTAGGGGGAGATAATTTTTTCTTGACTATGCCATAGAAGAAGGAAATAATATGAGAAGAATCAGAGAGGAAAGACAAAACGTAGAGAAAAGAGGTAAATAACAGAGTAAGATAGAAACAAGAGAGAGATGGAGAAAGATTCTGAAAAATGGTGAGGAACCAATTAAATTACATTAAGCTTATATGTAAATTGGCACACTCAATTATCTTCCTTTTCTCAAACTTTGCTAAAAAAATTATTCCTTTCTTAAAATAGCTCATTAAGGAGTTTCTTGAGAAAAGCTAATTGCATCAATAAGCTTAAGTCAGTCGATTTATGGTTCTCATCACGATTTTAATTCCCGAAACCTCTTAAATTTCCAGGGAAGATAATTTGGCTCATCTTCGAAAATCCAATCATATAAAACCCAAAGAGAGAGATAGTAACAACTAATCGTCCCATATCTCCCGAACTCAGTTTAATAACTCTTGTAATGAAGGAATCATCCCCCCAGCCGTTAAGGGTTCAGCTAAATAAATTCGAATATATTCATTCCCCTTGGGAGGGGGGCGGAAAGAAACGATTCATTTCGTTGCCCGATCAATTCCACGGTCGCAGTTAAGTCGCTGCACGATGAATGTAAACATCATGAATAACAATGGCCGCTGCGAAATGGAAAAAGATAAAGCGGCCGATATCGTCCGGCGGCGGGGCCCATTTCGAACGTTTTATGAGCGCAGACGATTCGGGACGAGCGATCCCGCGGCTGCTTATCGCGGGATGATGCTTTTATTGCGGACGATTTCTCCTCCTAAATCGTTTGCGAACGTTTCCCCTCTATCCCGACATGTGGATGCAGGGCCCGATAATTATGTAAAATTAAAAGTTGAGCTCGTTTTTTTTAATATTCCATATTTTTCCGTTTGACCCTCTCGAGAAGGTTACAGTTAAGAGTGGAGCGATGCGTATCGTTTGCTTTTAACCGATTTTTTTATTTTGAGTTATTATTAAAAGGAGACAGAAAGGGGGGATTTTTTTCCCGAACGTTTTTGAGATGGGTAGAAAGTGTATTGAATTTTTCCTAATGCCTGAGACGAGACAGGGAGATAATTTTTTTGTGACAATGTATGAAAAACTCATCTGACTAGTCTCAAAAACACGAGAAAAGAAGATATTTTATAAGGAAACAATGTTTCTCTCCAAATGGAATAAAATTTGCGTTTTTCTTGTAATAAGAGTGTGTCACAAATTCGTCAGTTCTTAGCTTAAATAATAAATTGCAGTGGAGTGTGGTATTTTCAATAGCTAAGCTAAAATATTATTTTGTAAAAAAAGATGTCTTAAAGCCTTTATTATAGCTCTATTTTTGACAGAAATACCTAAGATACATATTTTTAAATAGACACTTTTAGTTTTAAATTTTTAAATTTCATTTAGCCCCAATAAAAACCCTTAACAGGCTTGGGCATTAAAAATTTTGTTAAATCAAAACTACAAAAATTATTCAAACTCTGATTTTACCGTTTAGAGTTCAATATTTACAGCTGTCATTTTCAACTGGCAGTTTTTTTTAATTATTACAATCATAAAGCTCTAGCCATTAAAAACCTGATATAGCCCAGAAATTTGTCACTCGGGTATTTAATATTTATATTTAACCAAATTCCCAGTTTCTTGGAGCCAATAAGATGGTTGCAATTTAAGAGATCTGGCATTGAGACTTCTCATTGGCTCTGAGAGACTCGGTATTCGTCTATTTAAGTGTACGAAAATTTTTCAATTTTAAACATTACTTCAATCCTTAATGTGCTTATTTAACGACCGTGGTTAATATAACTGTAAGTGCAAGTATAAAATTTAAAATTGCTGAATCAAATTTGCATGAAAACATTTTAAGAAATACTTTTAAATATTTCTTTACCCTATATAAAATTGAATCTTTTATCTTCAAATACCACCAACACAAAAAAGAGTTGCTCGATATGAAATTTCAACAGAGTGAATTGAATTTTCTCTGAATTAACTATAAAATCATTAGACCCTTACTCCCTACCAATGTAGTTTTCATGCACAGATTTAGGTAGGGCATCTTGGGGGCACACTATAGAAACCATTGAAAGCAATTTGTTGAGGGGCATTTGCTCCCTTATAAATTCGACCCTGTTAAGCAATTTGTTCAGCTTCCAAATGTGCAAAAGCATCGGCTGTCAACTACTTTGTCATGGTGGATAAACGACTGTTAATTACGTACTTGTAAATAATAGCTTAAAAGAATATTTTTTAAAACCTATATTTAGCCACCACTCAGGGAATTAGGAAAATATTTTAAGTTCAGCATCCTGCCTTTTTCTTGCCAGTAACAAGCGGAGATCATTCCATAGTTGCAGGAAGACCTCATAAATGTGGAACAATCGTTTATTCAAGTATATCGCACTTTTTGCGCCAAGTTCAGGATTCCTTCAAAACTATTAATTTCTAAGATCTGGAAACACTTCGATCATATTGCTGAGAAAAAGCTTGTTTGGAAACATACCTTATTTTTTTAAATCGACCCAGAAAAAGCCCTGAAAAAAATTTTAAAGTGGGGAAATCGCAAATCCAAATGCTAAGTGTTCATTCACTGGGCGGTTCACCCTATACTAGAGTAATATATAACGCTTTTTAACCATGTTATTTGGGTACGAATTTTAAAGCTTCTATCCATGAAGCAAGTATAAAAGTATCTGAACTTTTTCGACACATCAAGGTTCTTAGGTTCATAATTTAGTTTTCCGTTGAACTAACGGTACCTTGGTTTCAGTCACCACTCAAAAAATTAGGAATAATTTAATAAGCTAAATAAAATTCTATTCTAATATCCATTAATATTTTGTAAGAATCAAAATTTAATTTCCGTTGACCATAAACTTCGTTAAACTTGGTGAAACAAAATAAATGTGGAAGTTTTGAATAATTGTTTTATTTTAAAAGAATCTTACTGATACGATTACATTTAACAATTAAAACCTGTTAAGACTTGTCCTTGAATTAAGCAGGAACTAAATTTATAAATACCAATCAGTATGTGTCAAGGTTACTTATACTTGGTCAGCCAACCTTTCTACCTAATGGTCACCGCTTATAGAATAAGGAAAAGTGTTTTAACTCAAGCATATTTCGACTTTATATATACGGAACCTTTGCTTCAGTCACCACTTTACTAATTAGGTTAAAAATATAAAGTTAAATGAAATCGCCAGGGCAGGTGGTTGGGGTTTGCGGATGGGAAACTCAAGCAAATGTCTCCTTCATTCCTAAGACTCTTTAATTGAAGTCAGTTTCCGTCGAAGACAGAAGGGATAAAGGCTTGTAATATTTAAAAAATCATAAAAATCTAGGAAAAATAGTAATAAATTAAAAAAATTTAACTGATACGGTTACAGTTAAGAGTTGAAGAAAAAATGGTAAAACCCCCCGCTAATACGCAGGAATAAATTTATAAATTCCCAACTGCATTTATGTCCGAGTGCTATACTCGGGGAGAGGCTCAGACTCGAACCTAGGGAGATTCGATCTGAGGGCCTTATGGATCCAGCATACTGGTGCACTAACACACCAAGCCATCCGTTCCTGCAACCAGACTGGTTCTCTAATTAATTTGAAGTTGATTCTTCACCATGTAAAAAATAATAATTCCATAGCATCGAACCAGGAACGTTTGGAACTGGATACGAGTGCATTAAACAACCATGCCATCGGTTCCTATTACAACCATTGGTTCACCTTTTCAATTAAAAGTTAATTTATAAATTCATAATGACAAAAATACAACACAGCGGAAGCCGGGAGTTGAAGGAAAGAATGTTAAGACCCCCCATTATACGCAGGAATAAATTCATAAATGCCAACTGCATTTATGTCCGAGTGCTATACTCGGGGAGAGGCTCAGACTCGAACCTAGGGAGATTCGATATGAGGGCCTTATGGATCCAGCATACTGGTGCACTAACTCACCAAGCCATCCGTTCCTGCAACCAGACTGGTTCTCTAATTAATTTGAAGTTGATTCTTCACCATGTAAAAAAAAATCTTAACAACTTTGGTTATGGCACTTCAGAACGGGACACCAGAGCATTAACCAACCATACCAACTGTTCCTTCAACCCCCATTGGATGTATCCTACTTTAATTCTAAATTATTATACTAAATCATGAACGATAAAAAAACAACAGTAGGGAGAAAATGAGAGTTCTGGAACAGGTGGAGGGTGGAGGGAATGAGGTTAGCGAGATACCGATAACGAAGCGCTGGGTGATAACGAACCTGCATGTTGTTTACCTTAAATATATGCTTATTTTATATATTTTTCACGGGTTTAGGATATTTTTTTTAAACTTTAGTATTATTTTTAATTAAAGTTTGAATAAATTTAATTGAAATTTTTAAAATTTTGGAATAGTTTTAAATTTTTTTTGTACTCTATGACGAAGTGAATTAATTATTTAACATGTTTAACTTATTTTGATTGAAATTTTTAATGAAAGATTTAAAATAATATTATTGCATTATGGGTTTGTTAGGTTTTTTAAGGACTATTTATTGTTTCATTTAAAAATATTTTAGAGGATTTTTTCCCCTTTATTAGTAATTTTAAGATACATACATTACGCTCAAATAAATTTAATATCAACTTTAAAAAAATGTAATAGTTTTAATATTATTTAGTATTTTTACAGTATGATTAGTGTATTAATTAATTAAAAATTTTTTAATAAATTATTTAACATGTTTTAACTGAACTTGTTTTGAAAGACATTTTAGTTTGATACAGTAAAAACAATGTCCTTAATTTTTGTACTCTAATTTTCTAAAACAAATACTTTTTATATACTTATTAACTAGATAAACATTTTTCCTACAACTTTCCAATAAGGAGAGTCCCACCAACCACCCGACAAGCAAAGCTTGACGCCTCAATTCATTAACGCGAACCATGACTTATATGTGAATATATATACAAATTTGAAAGAAAATATAAAAATGCAATTTAAACGGAAAATGTGTCTGTCTGGGCAGATAGATACTTTGCGGCTGTCTGGGAAAGTACTTTGGGGATCTACCACTAAATTGTGGTTCTGACTGTCTGGACAGGTACTTTAGGTAAAATGCGGCTGTCTGGCCAGATACTTTGGGTAAAATGGGCAAAATGCGGCTGTCTGGGCATATACTTTGCAGATATGTTTGAGCAGGTACTTTGCGACTCTATCACTAAATTGGGGCTCTAGGACTTTGCAGCTCTACCACTATATATTGGAGCTCTAAGACACACCAGCCAATCAGCAGAAAGCTAAATGATAGTTAAAATTATTTTACTGCATAAAATTATAAGGTTAATTAACAAACTGTAACCGCTGTTTAACTGTAAGTTGAACAAAATTAGCAAATCGCAGCTCTTCCACTATATTGGGGCTCTAGAACACATGCAACAACAAGAAGCTAAATTGAGACTTTCTAAATTATTTTAATATAATATTAATTGATAGTTGAAGTTATTAACAAAGGTTAATTTACAGTTTAAAGCTATTTTACATAAAATTATAAGGTTAATGAACAAACTAACCGCTGTAATATATCACCTATTGAATGCCCATACTGGAATAAAAGACCAAGACAATCACAAACTCAAATGTAGAGTGCACTACTCACCTGTCATTGAGACTCCTTTAACAATGCACCGGCGAACCGCCCCCCCCCTTGCCTTTCACAGAGCAATATGTGTGGCGATAACGGGGTAACCTCCATCGGGATTGATAGCGATTGCATCTTTTTTTTTTTTTCCAGCAATACCAAGGGGAGAGGGTTTTCAAAAGATATATATTTTTTCATTACAATCATTTCTATTTCGTTAAATTTACAGTTCAATATTCACTTTAGTTACAGTTTGACACAAAATGCTTAAGGGTTTTCAAAAGATATATATTTTTTCGTTACAATCATTTCTATTTCGTTAAATTTACAGTTCAATATTCACTTTAGTTACAGTTTGACACAAAATGCTTATCCTATCACAATCCTTAACTTTGAAAATACAGTATTTTCACCAGAAGGGATACTTTGAAAAATTGAGAATGATCGAACATTATCAGACAACCAAACATATAATACGTTATCCCATTGGTGGAATTATTTTTATTTCACTTTGATCAGGAAAGGATACTTTGAAAAATTGAGAATACATTTTCAGACCACTTGACATATAATACGTTATCCTATTGGTGAAATTATTTTACAACTTCGATTAAAAATTACTAATTATGTTCATATTGGATAAGATCTTAAATATTTTAAGCATTTTTTTAAAATAAAATATACTTTTATTACAAATTCTGTTCGAGGAGTTGATTTTTTTCATAGAATGTTAGATTCATTCAAGTTAAAAATGATAAATCCATTAATTTTACTATAGTTCAATTGAAGATATTGCTTATTTTATTCGCATAGAAGCTTTTTCTAGATTTAAACGTGAGAATATATGATTAATCACCTAAACAAAAACTATTCCAATACACTTTTTTCTGAAAGCATTGTGTGAATGAGAGAATTTTTATACAAAAATTTTAAAATATATACGATTTTCCCAACAGTTGAAAAATTTTCAATCATTAACCTTTTATTTAAAGTACATTATTTGGCTACCACTACAGAACATACATTCATTTTATTCATAACTTTTACTATATTTATTAAACATGTAATATTTTTTTCTATAACTAAAGAGAACTGCTTTGGTTATTTTTCAATTCATGGAATGGTTACGTTGATCATTTTCAACCTTTTTTTGAAAATAATTTTTTTAACCCATCGACTATACTTGCTCTACAAGAATTTTACCCTCTGCTATACATTTTTACTAACAATTTATATTATTCACTAAAGCAAACAATATAATACATAAACTAACTTATGAAAGAAATCCTTTATGGATATAATGTTTTCTCTTACCTAAAGCCTTCTTTCATCTATAATCCATATAGAAAATTAAACTATTCTAATAAAAATTAAAGGGGAAACATGACTCAAAAGGAAACATACATTTAAAAACCAAGAAAATTATTACTGAATCTATAAGAAAACCTAAAACCTTTGTTAAAAATAAAAACTTAACTAAAAATTTTGTTAAAAATTAAGACACATGCAGAAAAATAACTTAATACTTTGTTAAAAATAAAAACGAACACAGAAAAATTTTACAAGAAATGAAAACTTATACACTGAAAAACTAAAATCTTTGTTAAAAATAAAAACTTAACTGAAAATTTTGTTAAATATTAGGATAAATGCAGAAAAATAACCTAATACTTTGTTAAAAATAAAAACTTAACTGAAAATTTTGTTAAAATAAAAACTTAAGTGAAAATTTTGTTAAAAATTAAGACGCATGTAGAAAAATAACTTAATACTTTGTTAAAAATAAAAACGAACACAGAAAAACTTTCACTGAAAAACTAAAATATTTGTTAAATATAAAAACGTATTCACTTCGAAAATAAAAACTTAACTGAAAATTTTGTTAAAATAAAAACTTAAGTGATAATTTTGTTAAAAATTAAGACACATGTAGAAAAGTAACTTAATACTTTGTTAAAAATAAAAACGAACACAGAAAAACTTTCACTGAAAAACTAAAATCTTTGTTAAATATAAAAACTTAATCACTTCGAAACTAAAAACTTAACTAAAACCTTTGTTAAAAATAAAAACTTAACTAAAAATTTTGTTAAAAATTAAGACACATGCAGAAAAATAACTTAATACTTTGTTAAAAATAAAAACGAACACAGAAAAACTTTACAAGAAATGAAAACTTATACACTGAAAAACTAAAATCTTTGTTAAAAATAAAAACTTAACTGAAAATTTTGTTAAATATTAGGATAAATGCAGAAAAATAACCTAATACTTTGTTAAAAATAAAAACTTAACTGAAAATTTTGTTAAAATAAAAACTTAAGTGAAAATTTTGTTAAAAATTAAGACGCATGTAGAAAAATAACTTAATACTTTGTTAAAAATAAAAACGAACACAGAAAAACTTTCACTGAAAAACTAAAATATTTGTTAAATATAAAAACGTATTCATTTCGAAAATAAAAACTTAACTGAAAATTTTGTTAAAATAAAAACTTAAGTGAAAATTTTGTTAAAAATTAAGGCACATGTAGAAAAATAACTTAATACTTTGTTAAAATTAAAAACGAACACAGAAAAAACTTTACAAGAAATGAAAACTTATACACTGAAAAATTAAAATCTTTGTTAAATATAAAAACTTAACTGAAAATTTTGTTAAAAATAAAAACTTAACTGAAAATTTTGTTAAAAATAAAAACTTAACTAAAAATTTTGTTAAAAATTAAGACAAATGCTGAAAAATAACTCATTACTTTGCTAAAAGTAAAAATGAACACAGAAAAAACTTTACAAGAAATGAAAACTTATACACTGAAAAACTAAAGTCTTTGTTAAATATAAAAACTTATTCACTACGAAACTGAAAACTTGGTTTGAAATGAACTAGAAAACGAAAAACTTTACACAAGAAATGAAAACTTATACACTGAAAAACTAAAATCTTTGTTAAAAATAAAAGCTTGACTGAAAATTTTGCTAAAAATTAAGACAAATGGAGAAAAATAACTTAATACTTTGTTAAATGTAAAAACTTAAAAGCTACAAAACTAAAATATCTGTTTAAAATAAATAAAAACTTACAAGAAATTTTACAAGAAATAAAAAGTTACGCTAAAAACTTTACCAAAAAGAAATTATTACGAAAAACTTTAACAGAAAGAAAAACGTAAAAACTATAAAACTAAAAACTTTGTTAAAAATAAAGGCAAATGCAGAAATTAACTTAATACTTTGTTAAATATTAAAACTTAGAAACAATGAAACGAAAAACTTTACCAAAAATAAAAACTTATACACTACAAAACTAAAATATTTGTTAAAAATAAAACAAAAACTTTGAAAAAATTTTACAAGAAATAAAAAATAACACTAAAAACTTTATCTAAAAGAAATACTTCGTGTTAAAAATAAATAAAAACTTTGAAAACATTTTACAAGAAATAAAAATTTACACTAAAAACCTAACCAAAAAGAAATTATTACGAAAAACTTTAACAGAAAGAAAAACTTAAAAACTATAAAACTAAAAACTTTGTTAAAAAATAAAGGCAAATACAGAAAATAACTTAATACTTTGTTAAATATTAAAACTTAGAAACTATGAAACGAAAAACTTTACCATAAATAAAAACTTATACACTACAAAACTAAAATATTTGTTAAAAATAAAATAAAAACTTTGAAAAAATTTTACAAGAAATAAAAATTTACACTAAAAACTTTATCAAAAAGAAATACTTCTTGTTAAAAAAATATACTTTGAAAAATTTGTACAAGAAATACACTAAAAACTTAACCAAAAACAACCATACTTTGTTAAAATTAGAACACAGATAGATTCACATCCTCCTTTCATTGGGACCCTTTTTTAATTATTATGTAAAACGTGGGCTGAAAAATTTAAAAGTACTATTTTTAAATTTCCTTCATTAAGAAGGAGTTTTCAGCCCACCGAGTTTTCATAATAAAAAAAGGGTCTCAACGAAAGGGGGATGTGAATCTATCTGTCTTCTAATTTTAACAAAGTATGGTTGTTTTTGGTTAAGTTTTTAGTGTATTTCTTGTACAAATTTTTCAAAGTATATTTTTTTAACAAGAAGTATTTCTTTTTGATAAAGTTTTTAGTGTAAATTTTTATTTCTTGTAAAATTTTTTCAAAGTTTTTATTTTATTTTTAACAAATATTTTAGTTTTGTAGTGTATAAGTTTTTATTTATGGTAAAGTTTTTCGTTTCATAGTTTCTAAGTTTTAATATTTAACAAAGTATTCAGTTATTTTCTGTATTTGCCTTTATTTTTTAACAAAGTTTTTAGTTTTATAGTTTTTAAGTTTTTCTTTCTGTTAAAGTTTTTCGTAATAATTTCTTTTTGGTTAAGTTTTTAGTGTAAATTTTTATTTCTTGTAAAATGTTTTCAAAGTTTTTATTTATTTTTAACACGAAGTATTTCTTTTAGATAAAGTTTTTAGTGTTATTTTTTATTTCTTGTAAAATTTTTTCAAAGTTTTTGTTTTATTTTTAACAAATATTTTAGTTTTGTAGTGTATAAGTTTTTATTTTTGGTAAAGTTTTTCGTTTCATTGTTTCTAAGTTTTAATATTTAACAAAGTATTAAGTTAATTTCTGCATTTGCCTTTATTTTTAACAAAGTTTTTAGTTTTATAGTTTTTACGTTTTTCTTTCTGTTAAAGTTTTTCGTAATAATTTCTTTTTGGTAAAGTTTTTAGCGTAACTTTTTATTTCTTGTAAAATTTCTTGTAAGTTTTTATTTATTTTAAACAGATATTTTAGTTTTGTAGCTTTTAAGTTTTTACATTTAACAAAGTATTAAGTTATTTTTCTCCATTTGTCTTAATTTTTAGCAAAATTTTCAGTCAAGCTTTTATTTTTAACAAAGATTTTAGTTTTTCAGTGTATAAGTTTTCATTTCTTGTGTAAAGTTTTTCGTTTTCTAGTTCATTTCAAACCAAGTTTTCAGTTTCGTAGTGAATAAGTTTTTATATTTAACAAAGACTTTAGTTTTTCAGTGTATAAGTTTTCATTTCTTGTAAAGTTTTTTCTGTGTTCATTTTTACTTTTAGCAAAGTAATGAGTTATTTTTCAGCATTTGTCTTAATTTTTAACAAAATTTTTAGTTAAGTTTTTATTTTTAACAAAATTTTCAGTTAAGTTTTTATTTTTAACAAAATTTTCAGTTAAGTTTTTATATTTAACAAAGATTTTAATTTTTCAGTGTATAAGTTTTCATTTCTTGTAAAGTTTTTTCTGTGTTCGTTTTTAATTTTAACAAAGTATTAAGTTATTTTTCTACATGTGCCTTAATTTTTAACAAAATTTTCACTTAAGTTTTTATTTTAACAAAATTTTCAGTTAAGTTTTTATTTTCGAAGTGAATACGTTTTTATATTTAACAAATATTTTAGTTTTTCAGTGAAAGTTTTTCTGTGTTCGTTTTTATTTTTAACAAAGTATTAAGTTATTTTTCTACATGCGTCTTAATTTTTAACAAAATTTTCACTTAAGTTTTTATTTTAACAAAATTTTCAGTTAAGTTTTTATTTTTAACAAAGTATTAGGTTATTTTTCTGCATTTATCCTAATATTTAACAAAATTTTCAGTTAAGTTTTTATTTTTAACAAAGATTTTAGTTTTTCAGTGTATAAGTTTTCATTTCTTGTAAAGTTTTTCTGTGTTCGTTTTTATTTTTAACAAAGTATTAAGTTATTTTTCTGCATGTGTCTTAATTTTTAACAAAATTTTTAGTTAAGTTTTTATTTTTAACAAAGGTTTTAGTTAAGTTTTTAGTTTCGAAGTGATTAAGTTTTTATATTTAACAAAGATTTTAGTTTTTCAGTGAAAGTTTTTCTGTGTTCGTTTTTATTTTTAACAAAGTATTAAGTTACTTTTCTACATGTGTCTTAATTTTTAACAAAATTATCACTTAAGTTTTTATTTTAACAAAATTTTCAGTTAAGTTTTTATTTTCGAAGTGAATACGTTTTTATATTTAACAAATATTTTAGTTTTTCAGTGAAAGTTTTTCTGTGTTCGTTTTTATTTTTAACAAAGTATTAAGTTATTTTTCTACATGCGTCTTAATTTTTAACAAAATTTTCACTTAAGTTTTTATTTTAACAAAATTTTCAGTTAAGTTTTTATTTTTAACAAAGTATTAGGTTATTTTTCTGCATTTATCCTAATATTTAACAAAATTTTCAGTTAAGTTTTTATTTTTAACAAAGATTTTAGTTTTTCAGTGTATAAGTTTTCATTTCTTGTAAAGTTTTTCTGTGTTCGTTTTTATTTTTAACAAAGTATTAAGTTATTTTTCTGCATGTGTCTTAATTTTTAACAAAATTTTTAGTTAAGTTTTTATTTTTAACAAAGGTTTTAGGTTTTCTTATAGATTCAGTAATAATTTTCTTGGTTTTTAAATGTATGTTTCCTTTTGAGTCATGTTTCCCCTTTAATTTTTATTAGAATAGTTTAATTTTCTATATGGATTATAGATGAAAGAAGGCTTTAGGTAAGAGAAAACATTATATCCATAAAGGATTTCTTTCATAAGTTAGTTTATGTATTATATTGTTTGCTTTAGTGAATAATATAAATTGTTAGTAAAAATGTATAGCAGAGGGTAAAATTCTTGTAGAGCAAGTATAGTCAAATTATTTATTCAAAAATTATTTTCAAAAAAAGGTTGAAAATGATCAACGTAACCATTCCATGAATTGAAAAATAACCAAAGCAGTTCTCTTTAGTTATAGAAAAAAATATTACATGTTTAATAAATATAGTAAAAGTTATGAATAAAATGAATGTATGTTCTGTAGTGGTAGCCAAATAATGTACTTTAAATAAAAGGTTAATGATTGAAAATTTTTCAACTGTTGGGAAAATCGTATATATTTTAAAATTTTTGTATAAAAATTCTCTCATTCACACAATGCTTTCAGAAAAAAGTGTATTGGAATAGTTTTTGTTTAGGTGATTAATCATATATTCTCACGTTTAAATCTAGAAAAAGCTTCTATGCGAATAAAATAAGCAATATCTTCAATTGAACTATAGTAAAATTAATGGATTTATCATTTTTAACTTGAATGAATCTAACATTCTATGAAAAAAATCAACTCCTCGAACAGAATTTGTAATAAAAGTATATTTTATTTTAAAAAAATGCTTAAAATATTTAAGATCTTATCCAATATGAACATAATTAGTAATTTTTAATCGAAGTTGTAAAATAATTTCACCAATAGGATAACGTATTATATGTCAAGTGGTCTGAAAATGTATTCTCAATTTTTCAAAGTATCCTTTCCTGATCAAAGTGAAATAAAAATAATTCCACCAATGGGATAACGTATTATATGTTTGGTTGTCTGATAATGTTCGATAATTCTCAATTTTTCAAAGTATCCCTTCTGGTGAAAATACTGTATTTTCAAAGTTAAGGATTGTGATAGGATAAGCATTTTGTGTCAAACTGTAACTAAAGTGAATATTGAACTGTAAATTTAACGAAATAGAAATGATTGTAACGAAAAAATATATATCTTTTGAAAACCCTTAAGCATTTTGTGTCAAACTGTAACTAAAGTGAATATTGAACTGTAAATTTAACGAAATAGAAATGATTGTAATGAAAAAATATATATCTTTTGAAAACCCTCTCCCCTTGGTATTGCTGAAAAAAAAAAAAAAGATGCAATCGCTATCAATCCCGATGGAGGTTACCCCGTTATCGCCACACATATTGCTCTGTGAAAGGCAAGGGGGGGGCGGTTCGCCGGTGCATTGTTAAAGGAGTCTCAATGACAGGTGAGTAGTGCACTCTACATTTGAGTTTGTGATTGTCTTGGTCTTTTATTCCAGTATGGGCATTCAATAGGTGATATATTACAGCGGTTAGTTTGTTCATTAACCTTATAATTTTATGTAAAATAGCTTTAAACTGTAAATTAACCTTTGTTAATAACTTCAACTATCAATTAATATTATATTAAAATAATTTAGAAAGTCTCAATTTAGCTTCTTGTTGTTGCATGTGTTCTAGAGCCCCAATATAGTGGAAGAGCTGCGATTTGCTAATTTTGTTCAACTTACAGTTAAACAGCGGTTACAGTTTGTTAATTAACCTTATAATTTTATGCAGTTAAATAATTTTAACTATCATTTAGCTTTCTGCTGATTGGCTGGTGTGTCTTAGAGCTCCAATATATAGTGGTAGAGCTGCAAAGTCCTAGAGCCCCAATTTAGTGATAGAGTCGCAAAGTACCTGCTCAAACATATCTGCAAAGTATATGCCCAGACAGCCGCATTTTGCCCATTTTACCCAAAGTATCTGGCCAGACAGCCGCATTTTACCTAAAGTACCTGTCCAGACAGTCAGAACCACAATTTAGTGGTAGATCCCCAAAGTACTTTCCCAGACAGCCGCAAAGTATCTATCTGCCCAGACAGACACATTTTCCGTTTAAATTGCATTTTTATATTTTCTTTCAAATTTGTATATATATTCACATATAAGTCATGGTTCGCGTTAATGAATTGAGGCGTCAAGCTTTGCTTGTCGGGTGGTTGGTGGGACTCTCCTTATTGGAAAGTTGTAGGAAAAATGTTTATCTAGTTAATAAGTATATAAAAAGTATTTGTTTTAGAAAATTAGAGTACAAAAATTAAGGACATTGTTTTTACTGTATCAAACTAAAATGTCTTTCAAAACAAGTTCAGTTAAAACATGTTAAATAATTTATTAAAAAATTTTTAATTAATTAATACACTAATCATACTGTAAAAATACTAAATAATATTAAAACTATTACATTTTTTTAAAGTTGATATTAAATTTATTTGAGCGTAATGTATGTATCTTAAAATTACTAATAAAGGGGAAAAAATCCTCTAAAATATTTTTAAATGAAACAATAAATAGTCCTTAAAAAACCTAACAAACCCATAATGCAATAATATTATTTTAAATCTTTCATTAAAAATTTCAATCAAAATAAGTTAAACATGTTAAATAATTAATTCACTTCGTCATAGAGTACAAAAAAAATTTAAAACTATTCCAAAATTTTAAAAATTTCAATTAAATTTATTCAAACTTTAATTAAAAATAATACTAAAGTTTAAAAAAAATATCCTAAACCCGTGAAAAATATATAAAATAAGCATATATTTAAGGTAAACAACATGCAGGTTCGTTATCACCCAGCGCTTCGTTATCGGTATCTCGCTAACCTCATTCCCTCCACCCTCCACCTGTTCCAGAACTCTCATTTTCTCCCTACTAACAACTGTAAAACTCCACAGGAGTAGATGGGGTTTGATCCAAGATCCTTCCGGCTCGAAGCATGACGCTCCAGGACTCCAGACCATCCGGTCACATGCTGTAAGGAATTTAAAGATCTATTGAAAACCTCGAATATCTACGATGTCAATGAGAATCGATTATAAAGAAACCTAATTGATTCTCATCGACATCGAGGACTTTTTTAAAGATTTCAAAAATTTAGGCGGAATTTAACCTTAAAACTTATTTCAAAACTCACCACTTTTTCAAACATTTCATTTCTTACATCCCCCAGATTAGATATCACTACACTGATGAGGAATCACTCCTTCCAAAATCCTTATTTCCCCTACTTATTTTATGTGTGTGTTCCATGCTATTATTCTGTCCTGTGAGAGCGCAAAATATGGGGGACCTGTAACTTGATCATTCTAACGTCCAGCAAGATATTCTTCACACGTTTTTAGGGAATTCGGGGGGGGTTAAAGGAGTATGTGGAGGGGACACGTACTGAAATAACAGAACAAAAAAAACATTTTAACTTAACTGTCGTAAGGCCTGGCGGCAAGCACAGCAATGAAGTTTTTTTTAAGTTAACAACTTTTCTCCTAAACTATAACTGGGTGACTAACTTCATGTTCCATGAAACTTTTGCATGTTTATTTAGAATTCTTCAGAAGACCTCTTACTAGACTAGCTGCACCCTTAAAACGACAGTCTCAAAACTGAGTAAAAATTACTCAAACTGGCTCCGAATCAAATTTACTCAAATTTGAAATCAAGAATATACTCATTTTTGAAAATGTGTATAGTCAAAAATGAAACATCATGAGCTTATTTTTGAGTTAGTGCTTGGCATTCTCATGAATCAAGCTTAAGATGTTTCATTTTTGAGTATGCACATTTTGAGAAATGAGTTCATTCATGTTTTCAAATTTGAGTAAATTTGATTCGGAGCCAGTGGGAGTAACTTTTACTCAGTTTAGAGACTGTCGTTTTAAAAGCGTGATTAGCCCAGATTTGCAAGAGTAGAGTAAAATAGCTTTCTTCTTTGCAATTTTTAATATACATTCTACACCTTATTTCATTAGGTGAAAGATATTAAAATCTATCCTATCCAGTTGTCAAACATAATAATTTTTAAAGATTTCTACATTTATAAACTATAAAAAAATTTTTTAACTATACTTACCAGTTTTTAAACTTTAAATTTCATTTAAATAGATTATTCGTAAGGTTTTTATATAGGCTTTTATCTTGATTTTCTATCAAAAATTTGTTATTTTGCATTTTTGTATGTTTACTGTGTGACAATGGGTAGAGAGAGTCATTTAAAATTTTCGAAACATAGGCTATGTTTTTCCTCATATTTTATTTTTTACTTGTGTATACCAAGTTTGGTGCTGATTGGAAGAAAGCTATGGATTTTTATAACCTTTCCAGTCCTAGACGCTGCAAATTTTCTATAGGACTCAATCATTCAATGTCAATTCTTAGGCAATTTAGGTCTGAAAGAGAAAAATAAGACAAACACACTGACTTTTGACACACTGACATTTGACTAAGCATTGACTTTTATTAATAGAAGAGTTGTACCATTCATATTCATTCACTCGTCATCAACCACAGCTAAATCATACCAGCGTCAAAGGATCAAGACTTATACTCTGTTCGGTACATTCGTATTAGCTCGTCCATTCGCCAACAGGGGCGATAAGTCGCCAAGTCTGGTAAACCCCGCAACACTACCGTTGATTCTGGTAACCCTGGAAAACGTAGCGAAATCGCGCTAGTTCCGATCACTGGCGCATGCGCGCGCAGTTAAATCGGTAAGCCCATGGGTGAAATAATGTGTGCGCACCCGCTGGCGCACCGCGCAGGTTGTTTTGAACGTAAATTCAACAGTGTTTACAAGGTAAGAACGAAGACTGCATCTGAAAGGTAGGAGTCTAAATGCTTTCGTGTCGTTCCACGGTGAACTTTGTTGCGCCATTTTGCCGAGCCCCAGAGTCTTTCAATGTTTTGCGTATGCACGCCGGTGGTAGAATCGACAAAAGATCGCCGGCGGTAGGATCGACCATTTTGCAAGTAAGTTAGTGCTAAAAAAGTTATTTTTATGCTCTTAACGAGTGATATCCGTAGTTTTGGTTCATCCAAGAATACTGATTCCCATTTTTCTGAATCCTTACTGTGTCTGATTACCCCCACAACGAGTTTGGTTATAGATAGGGCAGGGGGGGTTTGGGGGGGGCGGCAGCCCCCCCCCAACCACATGAAACTTTTATTTTTTATTTTCTGATGTTATAAAGATGTTTCTGATGTTAAAAAATGTGTTTTTCGGCGATTCTGATGAAATCCCGTATTTTGGCGCGTTTTGGCGAAATTTGGCGAAGTTGGCGAAAACGATGGACGGGCTAATACGAAAGTACCCTCTGTTCATTTTGAACTGGCGCTTGAAAATATTTCCTTCCCCACCACCGGTTGGTTACCATAGCAACTATCCACGTCAAAGTGACTAAGAAAGCTTACTATTTACTATTGGCTGCTCGAAGAGCGTAACTATGGTTACGCTTCTAGCGTGGGGAAAGCACTATTTCTCAAGCGCCAATTCTAAATGAATAGAGTATAGTATGGTAGAAGGGATAAATTTTGACGGGTTTACTGGTTAAATTTACTGGTTTTAAAATTTATTCTTTTAGTGGTGATCTTATTAAATCTAAATTCTTGTTGTGGAAAAATTCACTATAACAGGCACGTTTTCTAGGCCTATGGGACATTTTCGTCAAGAGTAATAGATAATTTAATAGTGTAAAAGGACAGATTTTAATTACAATGCTGCTTAATTACTCGCTTAGCCTGCTTTATAGTGGGAATAAGTTTAGAAATTAAGTTCTTCACAGTTAGTTGCAACCGAGAAGTTGAATGCACTTCTGCTTTCAAATCGCTTGACTTATAATTATTTTTTTGGTCTAATAAGCGAAGCCTTACTTAATAATTGTCAAATCCTACAAAGTTTCCTTCATTGTTTCGTTACAATACTATCTCTACACAAGCAGATTTATGTGATAGTATATAAAGCACAAAAAAAATCCACCCATCGGATTCTCCAACCAACCCGACAACAGAAAACCCCTCCTAAGCATTCCATCCTCCAAGAAAAACCCCGCCACCGCACCGCCCTGAACTTCTTTATCGCCCCTCAATGACCCCAATTCCCCCAGCAAAACAACAGCAGCGCCCCGGCATCCCGCCCCCGTCCGCGCTTAGGGCGTAAATGATGCACCATGAGCTGAATCTTTCATCACTCAGCCCCACGCCGGAAAAAAAAACAACGAAAGAAAGGCGGCATTCCGGCGCCTGTAATGTTTTTTCCTCCGAGGCGCATTGGTGCTCTGCAGGGAAGCGGCCACTCCATCACTGCCTCGTTTCCGCGCCCCTTGGGGCTCTATTATTCAGTGGGGCGGTGTAATCCGGGCGCACCTGCTACCGGCAATCATCAATTACTGTCCGCGCCCCTGCCGGGTAATTGGGTTCAGTTTAGCGCCTCAATCAAGCGGGGGATGGGGATCGTTTTCGTCTTGCGATGATAAGCAATTAGTAAGTCTTAAAGCGAAGTTTTTGACACTCTGATGTGTTTTGATTAAGGAGTGATTTATGCGATCAATGCTGTCAGAAATTTATGTAGCAGAGGTTTATTTCTTTCTTCTTATAGTCTATCCTTTTCTCTCGGTTATTCTCTCTTTCCTTTATTTTCTTTCATTCATTTCCAGTCGTTGGTTCCCCAGTTCTCTTTCTCTCTTCTACTTTACTCTCTGTAATTCCTTCATCTCTCATTTTTCCTCAATTTCTGTCTATCTTTCTCTTTAGTGTTCTCTCATCTCTCTTTAGTTCTTTTATATATCTCTCCATCTTCCCTCTCTATCTCACTTTATAGTTATCTCATCCCTCAGCTTACTCTCTCGTTAGTTCTCTTCTGTCCCCCAGCTTTTCTTTCTCTTTCATTATCTGATTCATTTTCAGGTTTTCTCTTTCTTTTTTAACACTCTTTAATGCTCTTTCAGATTCTCTCTTTCATTCTCTCATTCCTCAGGTTTTTTCTTTCTTTTCCAGCCATCTTTAATTCTCTCTCAGATTCTCTCAGCTTTCTATCTCTTTTATTCTCTTAACTCTCAACTTCTCTCTCTTTCTTTCTTCTCCGACTTTAAAGTCTTTCTTTTTCTTACAGAATCTTCTCATCTTCTTTCACCCTTTAATTATCTCAGCTTATCTCAATTCTCAAACACAGTTTTTTGTCGGCAATCCAGAAAGATCAATAACTAATTTCAGAGAGACAAAAATGACGTCATTTTTATCTGTATCTTTGTGATTCGTCTAATTGGTCTTGCCGAAACAGGTAACGTATTAGTAGAAACGCATGTTATGTTTATTTTGTACTTTTTTCCTATCAACATTTAAATATTGATTTAAATTTCCCAGAGTTTATAAATCAGCACTTCTTGTGTTAGAATTCAACCATTATCTATCTTTTACACATATTATCTCTTCTTTTTAAAAGAAGAGTGTAAAACTGATTAAAGTTAATTTTAATTGATGTTGTGTTAGCATTAAGGAAAAACTAGTTTTTTAATACACAGATTTTAAATTACGAAAAAATTTATGAAAGGACTCTTAATATAATTAAATATTTTTAAACTAAATAACAGTATCTTTTAAAAGGTGCGCCTAGCCTAGGCACATAGTTTTACGATCTTTGGATACACTTTTGTGTGAATTTAATTCATGATCATGTTTATAGAAATAAAATAGGTATTAAAATTCAAAAAGATAATATAGTTTCTTTCTATCCATATTTTTTTTGCAGGCTTTCTTCTTATATCTTCAATCATTTGTTGGATCTCTTCCCAACATATACAGGGTGATTCTGAAATGGTGCGACAAACTGGGTAGGGTAGGTAGAGTACATCAAGACGAACAAGAATTGGCATAGAAAGGGGGGTCGCAGTTACACCGTTTAAGAGCTATAGGACCTAATGTAGTGCGAGAGCGTTACAAAAGGACGTTTTGCCAAGGCCCGTTTAACGAAAAAAAACATAATTAAATGAAAAAATTTATTGCATGAGGTACAGCAGTATCCGTACTACTTACATCATAAATTTGATAGAAATTGGACCACTTGCTAAACCGTAGAGTGAGTTTTAAAACATGCAATATTAATCTTTTAGCCAAAGAATGGAGTTCCTTTAAATTAGTGGAATGGTATTTAGAAAAATGATGATCGGGTAAGGAATTTTCAATGATCATACAGTTTCAATGATCAATGTATGATCATTGAAAATTCCTTCCCCGATCATCATTTTTCTAAATACCATTAAGGGAACTCAATTCTTTGGCTAGAAGATTAATACTGCGCGTTTTAAAACTCACCCCACGGTTTAGCAAGAGGTCCAATTTCTATCAAATTTATGGTGTAAGTAGTACGGATACTGCTGTACCTCATGCAATAAATTTTTTCATTTAATTATGTTTTTTTTTCGTTAAACGGGCCTTGGCAAAACGTCCTTTTGTAACGCTCTCGCACTACATTAGGTCCTAGCTCTTAAACGGTGTAACTGCGACCCCCCTTTCTATGCCAATTCTTATTCGTCTTGATGTACTCTACCTACCCTACCCAGTTTGTCGCACCATTTCAGAATCACCCTGTATATCACTTAATAAGCTATACCCTGACAATCCCCATATTTTTAAGGAAAAAAACAATACATCTTTTTAATAAGGGATGAAATAAAAGGGGAAATTTCAGATACCAAATCCCCATAACAATATGCGATACATAAAAAAAACTACAGATACTCAACAAAGTGAAAAATTCTAAAGTGCATCAACTTCAAAAATCTACCATCATGACCCCATATCGAGGATTTATGGGGGGCGACCGCAACAGAACACGGAAGCAAACGATAATAGGAGGGGGTGGAGGCTCCTTATCTCTTGCTGCTCGGAAAAGAACATTCGCTCCGGCGGCGTCGGCCGACTTCGAACGACAGATGGACAGATCGTTTGGCCGACTTATCGAAAGAATATCGCTATCTATACACCCCCTCTTCAATAGGGGTGTCGTGAGAAAAATCGTCTGTACTCCCTGATGCGCGTGCGCGGTTTTTAGTGCGTTCCGCCTCTTTAGATACTCCTTTTAGGAGATAGGGATGAGTTGAGTTGAGTAATATCGTAGGGGAGTGTGCAATGTAAGGGGACAGGCGATAGTGTTGAGTAACAGGGGTGAGGAGTAATTATTGATAGGGGATCTAAGGAGTAACTTTTAAAAAAAATATTTAACCTGCTACACCGTTGACGGTTAATTTCTACACTTTGGAGAATATAATTCAGGGTACGTACAGAAGTTTAAAGAGTAAAATTAAGTACTTTTTAAGGACTTTCCAAGGACATTTTGAAAACTTTTAAGTACCTTCTTGAATGTAATTTATACTTGACTTAAACTGTAAATAAAATGCTTTCAAAAACTTTTTTAAGAATAGTTTAACATATTTCCTTTGGTTGATAGAAATAACGTAATTTAGTTTTTTCTTTTACTTTTTTAATTTGCCAACTATATATTATTCAAATTCTGTCGACTACCATGAAAGAACGAATTCTCCGAAAACAAGCTTTTAAAGCCGAAGATATCAAAAAAGAAAAGAAAAACGCGATTGTGACTGGTAAGTTGTTTTTCTGCGGATGGAGCGGACTGCTTCCTGAAAATTCGTAACATGCATCGGCAAAAATAGAAAGGCAAAACTTGCTAGTATTTTTGATAAAACCCCTTTGAAAATTTGACATAAAGAGGAAAAAAGCTGCGTTCTTGTTACTAAAAGTAAGGATTTTAAGGGCCCTTTTGTAAGGACTAGGGCAATCTAAGCAGTTTTTAAGGACTGTGTGTACTAGGGTGGGTCATTTTCCTATGGCGAAAAAAAAATTTTACAAATTCTATCGGGCACAGCAAGAAAAAGGTGCCAAATGGTCTCAAACTAACATGTGTGAAATATTATTCCATTATGATAACTCTTTTTGCCTCCGGATTGGCCTCAAATGAAAGAAAAATATGTAATTTTTCATATTTTCAAAAAATTTTATAAAATAATTTTTTTTGTAGGTAATTTTTTAAAGTTCACAAATAAGGGTCTTTGAAAGCATTTTTAATAATATTAGTCACATTTAGGCATTATTAATACAAAAACACAACTTTCAAAGTGGCAATATTAGTGGCATTATCATATAAGAAAACAGGCGTAGAATAGATGGATCTTTTTAGCAAACAATCAGTGGATTGTCAGTGGTAGATTTTAAATATTGGTAAATCAGATACATTCTCCCTCAATTCTGATCAGTGTAAATCGATATTTTTAAATTTTAGAAGCAGAAATAGTTGTATTTTTAATTAATGTTACATTTCAAAATCAAGCGCGCAGTTATTACATTTGTTGGTCTTATCCAAATGTGATGACATAAAATATGTTGAAACAAGTATCAAATGGATAGTTTGTTCATAGACAATAGCAATATCATGCTGAGATTCACCTCAGTAATGATTTACCCAATTTTTTTTCTGTAGCATTAGACTGAAACCCAGGTCCATAAATTATACTTCTTTAGAGGGAAGACTGACTCAAAATAGCTTCTTAGTCATTCACTTGAGTTCATAAAAGTTTAAATACAGCAAATTTAACTGTTTAAAATAAAAACAAGTAATATTTAAAAATTAATGTAGCTAATTTAAAAAATGTGAGGACCGATACTGAGCTTTGAGCTGAAAACGCTGATCTACCGCTCTTAAGAAATATTTCAAAATTTTATTCTTAAAATATGTTTTTAATTTATTTTTGGACATAAGGAACCCGTATGGGGATACTTGGGATGGACTATCCCTAATATGCCACTGGAATTTCAAAGAAAACCCCAGCCTTAAAATATTATCCAAATATCCTACAGGGGTTGAAACCTTTAGAACCCACAAAAGGTGCCCGCCTTCTGACATATCCATTTTTATTAAATTTAATGTTTTTACCATCCTACTCAACCGGGAATAAAGGTTTCGTACATTTTTACGATTCCAGAAAGAAATCTTTGATTGCCTGTCCTAACCATTGAGATATTTCAAAATATGCTGTAATACAACTTAAGTATTTTAACTCTGGTTTCATTTTTAATGATTTCATAGTCTTCAATGATGATTTTTATACCATTGTGCACATTTACATTCATGACAGATTCGCGCAATCGAGGTAAAAGCCCGATTTTCGTTCGTCCATTTTTACATGAAATTACTGTATTAATCGAAACTTTGACGTCAATCCGGAGGCAAAAAGAGTTATCGTAATGGAATAATATTTCACACATGTTAGTTTGAGACCATTTGGCACCTTTTTGTCGCTGTGCCCCAGGGAAATTGTAAAAAAAATATTTTTGACCCACCCTAGTGTGTACCCTGTAATTGTAACAAATTTCTTAATCTCGGATGACATTGTGACGCATTCGAGAAACATGTTAAATACACCCAGCCAAATGAAGATTGGTCTCATAAATTTTTTTAAATTAATTCTTTTAGTGGTGATTTAATTAAACATAAATTCCCTCAGTAAAAAATCACAGAAAAGGAACGTTTTCTAGGCATACGGAAAATTTATGTACAGAAAAATGTGGTAAAAAGACGAACTTTTTCAGTGAAGGAAGGAATCAGATATCATTGATAAGAGAAGGTAAGAACTAACTCAAAAGATAGAATAAAGATATACCCTTTTGCTCAATTACTGAATTTCTGTTTTTTTGACTATACCGATGTTAGAAAATATTAGATCTTTTCAAAGCAATTTTCCTTTATTTTATACTTTTAAATGAATGCTAAAATGTTATTTTGAAATGAGATGAGAAATCTCCGCAACTAATTAAATATGTTAACACAATTCTTTGATGGTGTAAAGTTCAGAAAATTTCAGTTTCTAGTGTAATTGATTAGGATGTTTTAGAATCGCCAGGAATCGCCCACACCCTTGAATTATAGGAAACGAATTATTTGCTTTCTCATTTCCTTTTTCAGCTATTTCACAACACGAAGATCCAATAAAAACTCATGTATTATCTATTTCACATCACTTCTCTGTCAAGGCCAATATACCTAACACTAACATCCCTCAAAACACTCTCAGCCTCGGAGTGAAACGAAATTCACCGCTTATATTTCCCTCAAAAAAAGGGTCCAGACTGCATAAAGAAGTTCTCCCACGATGCGCTCTCATGAAATGATAAAACGCAGTCGAAATTCGTTCAATCTAAGAGCGGATAGAGCCGGCGTCATATGGAGCAAAAACCGTTACAATTTCTCGGTTCAGGAAAAACCCGATAATCCTTTCGGAGGGGAAGAACGGGGATAGAGGACCCTAGGCTAGGAGGGATTGCGATTTCTTTTATGGAAAAGTTCGAAATTGGGACGTTCGGACTTCCAATTCTCTCTCTGTGGAATGAAAAGGGGCAGACGATATTTTCGAAACGGATGACGTGAACTGAATGGACCGGAAGAGAAGAACTACTGGATTCTCTGCTTGAGTAGCGAATGAAAGAGTTGGAATTGTAGTTTCTGTGTCCATTTCGGTTCATTTTGAGAGCGTTTTATTAAGTAGATTTTGGAGGAAGTTGGTTTGTGTAGGTATGAGATCCAAACAACTGAAGTGAACTGGGAAAGAATAGTTACACAGATTTCATTTTACGTTGTTGCCAAGGGATTCTAGAAATTTATCAACTTGTAAAGGTTCTTAAGGATTACTTTATTTTTTTCAGAGAACGTTATTGAAAGAGGTATTTGTCAAAGATATTATTTGCGTTAGATTGATAAAGAAGGAGATACTACTTCTGAATAACCGTGTAAGTTCTTAACATACTTTAAGAGAAATTTTCAAGCTGGATAAACAAAACTAAGCAATAAAATAATTGCTGAGTTTCTGTGAAGAAGGATAAATTATTCAGATCTATCTTACTAACTGTTTTTCTTTCAAAAACAGTCCTCCTTAATAAAGTTTGAAATATTAAAAAGAAATATCAAATAAGAAACCCCTTACACGTGTTTCCATTTCATTTTTTAAATTCAGTTAAACTTGTATTTGTAGTACTATATTCTGAAATTTATAATGTTATTTTAAACACATGGAAAAATGGAGAGTAAAATTTTTACTGAGGAGGTTTAGGATATTAAAATGGTCATACGAACTTTTAATTAACGAGTGTTAAAACAAAATTTTGCCTAAATGAGGGAAAAATTTATGGCACATAGGTTGGACGAACTATATCGGGTACAATGTGGGAGTATTATCAAGAAATGCACAAAACAAGCGTCCAAATTTTCATAATGAGGAAGTTGCATGATTTTTTTTATTTTTTTAATGGATTCCTCTTGCAAAAATAAGCAACTACCCAAAATTTGAGGCCGATCGAGAAATTTTTTGATTGCCAAAAAAATTAACAAAAATCCCCTTTTTAAAAGCGCGCGAAAACGCCAAGAGTTTGGATGTGACGTCATCTTATACTAAACATTGTTGTAAAGCAATGGAGTTGATGGTATCATTGTTGACGTCATCTTATAGTTTAAGCAATAAACGTTTTCAGTCACGTGTTTTTTTCTCGACTTTTAATTTAAAATATTTAATTACCTGTACATTTTTTTGAAAAACTGACTAGATATTTCATTTTACCATACAAAAAACCATACGGAACACTTGTTTGTTTTTGAAAATCTGACACATGCAACTTCCTTATTGGTTCTCTCTGATCTTATTTCTCTCACTTTTTCTCCCTCCCTCCAACTATTGTATTTTTGGTACCTACTAGTCATTAATGTTCGGCACTAGTTAACTAAAAGTAGTTGAAAAGTAGTTAACTACTAGTTGCAACTACTAGTTAACTAGTAGTTCAACTACTTTTGGTTTAGAGTAGTTGAACTAGTAGTTTAACTACTTTTTTCACCAACTACTAGTTCCAACTACTTTCAAAAAGTTCAACTTACTTCCAAAAATATTGAAAGATCAAAATTTTAAAAAATATGTTTCATCTACTAACAATGCCATTTTTCGTGATACATTTTCATATTTGGCAACCTTGAAATACATTTCATCCCAGCAATTGACATAGAAATGCAACCCTTTTTTGAAATCCTCTCTAGAAATTAGGGGGTTCAGGGTTTTCTCTCCTGGAAATTCCAGCACTTTGAAAAGCGATTTTAGGTTAGGTTTACGAGGATTCTAGATGCTTTTCCTGCATTAAAAATTAGTAAGGCAATACTTAAAGTTAACGGCCCAATTTTGTGCTTAAAATATTGTTGTTCAGGCTAAGGGGGCTTAGAACCCTTAACCCCCCTTATATACGACACGGTACTGACTAATATAAATACAACAGAGAAAACTTTAAGACACCAAAAACCTGTATACCAATCAAAAATTGGCGAATCTTTAGCCATGATATTTTTGCAGGGGCGTCATTTCAGTTTTTGGTTGGGGGGGGGCAAGGATTTTTTTAAATGGGTCTGAATCACGCTGTAACTAACTTTTTTTTTGGGGGGGGGTGCCTTAACTTCATTTTTAAGGTATCCCCTAACGAGCACATTTATAGGTTAAGTGTTAGAACACTGAAAAATAGTATTTGAATGATATTACATATAATGTCAAAATTTGACATGAACTCCAAGGAAAAAGTGGGTCTGGGGGTTTGCCCCCAGGAAAATTTTGAAAATTTGCCTTTTAAAGTAGTGTTTGGCTCATTTTGAGACCCTATGGACTGCATCCAAAGAGAACAGTTTCTTGTAAAGTAAACCACAAAATTTTCTATGGAAAAGAGTTGTAAATAAACGTCAAAGTATCAAGGGGCCTCCCCCAGAATTTTTTTAAAATTCCCCTTTAAACTAGTGTTTTATCTCTTTTTCAAACTCTTTGGGGAGCTCCTAAAGGGGACATCCATAAATTACGAGAGGTGTTTTTTTCCAAAATCTGAACTCCCCCTCCCCCCTTGGTGAGATTTTGCTGGACGCCCCCACCCCCCACGTGAGATTTACCTGCAACCTTTAAATTATTCTCCTTCCTTCTTATATGTTACTTTCTCCTACTTAAAAAAAAGAAAATCCTATAATTTCTAACTTAAAAAGTTGACTTGAGATTTTAATCGACCCCCCTCTCCCCTAGGTGAGATTTGGTGAGATTTTTCCAAACCCCTCCCCCCTTTTTTTGACCTCACGTTATTTATGGATGTCCCCAAAGGGAAAAGCTTCTTGAGAGTGGCAAAATTCTAAAGGGAAAAACTGTGTAACCGACGTAAAAATTTTAGAGGGGAGCTGGGGATCCTCCCCCAAAATTTTTTTTGAAATTACCACTTTAAACTCGTTTTTATCTCTTTTTCAAACTCTTTGTGGAGCACTAAATAGGAAAAGCTTCTTGAAAGCGGCAGAATTTTCAAGGGGAAACACTGTTTAACAGAGGTCAAAATTATAGAGGGGGGTTATGGGAGTATGCCCAAGAAATTTTTTGAAATTTCCCCTTTAAACTAGTGCTTTATTTCTTTCAAACTTTTTGTGGAGCTCGTAAAGGGAAAAGTTCCTTGTAAATGGCAGAATTCTAAGAAGGAAAAATCTGTATAACCACCGACGTAAAATTTTAGAGGGGGGCTGGGGATCCTTCCCCAGAATTTTTTTTTGAAATTTAACCCTTAAAGGTAGTGTTTTAACTCCTTTTGAGACTTTTTGAGTTGCACCCAAAGCTCCTTGTGGAAGTTACAGAATTTTCAAGGGACTAGCAACTATTTTTCACATAACAATAGAAACCTTGGGGGGGCCCTAAATGACGCCCCTGTATTTTTGCTACAGGTAAGAAAAAGTAATCGAAAATTTAGGGAAAAATATCTTATGAAATTAAATAGACTAGTTAACTAGTAGTTAACTACTTTGGGAAATAATCAACTACTAGTTACAACTACTTCCAAGAAAAAGTAGTTAACTATTAGTTACAACTACTTTTGCCCAGACTAGTTGGTAGTTGGTAGTTAACTACTTTTTGACCAGTAGTTGCCGAACACTACTAGTCATCTGTAAATCTAAATTTTTTCAACACTAGTCCATTGATAATTAATTTTCAAAACACTAGTCCCAGCTTTAATAATAATAATGTAATAACTTTTGGCAACTCTAAAGTATATGATTAGAAGAACATATCTGTTTACAGAACTGTTTGGAGAAATTTGCAGACCAATTTGGGCATAGAAACATATATATTTGATACATGATATTAGAAAACATATCTTTGTAGCGTCGAATTCATCTATCAATAAAGGGTCATCAACATTATCTCTTTCTTATTCATCCTCACACTCTGTTTCTCCCAACCTGGACACAGAATCAAGAAACCTCTGAATTCATATGTGGCTGCATTCGAATAATGTAAATATCTTTTCTTCCAACCTGATTACAACATAATTTGTTACGGCTGGCTGAAGTCCTACTAATCTACCCAAAGTCGGCGCCTGTGGCACCGCTGTCAACTGCAGGCGTCACCGCATACCCCCGAAATACGATCCCATCCCCCGATTAAAAACCCCTTATTAATGAAGCACCTAACTACAGGAAACACAACAGATGGAACCTGCTGGGATCCCCGAATCTTATCTACACCCCCGCTTTTTTTCCCGTTTCCTTGGGATGGCAATACGACGCCCGCCGCCTTCTGCTGAGTCGATGAGCTTATGAGGATGAGGTATGACTCCTTTGAGGGATTCAATATTGAGTTACTCTTTCCTCGATTGACTCATTTATATCAGACGACAGCTGATTTTTTCCCGTATCCATTCCATTCCTTTGTAATTATTATTTGGAGGGAATATATTACAATATTTCAAAATGTATTAAAATATTTAAATTCAGATTTTTTAGGGGGGTTATATCGGTCGTTATGTACCAATAGAGTCAACTAAAAGTGGGAAGAATTTTGATGTTGAAACTATTTGATAATTGCTTTTAAAAAGAGAAACAGGATAATCAAACCTCTTAGTCCAGGGGCCCCCGCACGTTTTTTTTTCTGATTAATAACCGGCTGAATCTTCGTCAGTCGCTTTGTTTCCTCGAGACGCCCAACTTTTCTCAGCGGAAAAATCTCCAGAGAGGTAGCTAACAAACTGCGCATGCGGGCAACATGTCGATTTGGTGATTGCAAAATATTTATTAATAACAACCTGATTTTTTTACACCGACAAGATAAATGTTCAAGTAGTTAAATGGCCGCATTGTCCTACAAATCAAGGGGTACGTTTTCCCAGTCCTACACTCCGAACATGTCCATTCCACGGCTAAAATTTTTTCATTAATAACGACCTGATTTTTTTACACAGGCTAGGTAAATATTTGTGTAATTAAATGGCAGCATTGTCCTACAAATCAAGGGGTACGTTTTCCCAGTCCTACACTCCGAACATGTCCATTCCACGGCTATAATTTTTTCATTAATAACGGCCTGATTTTTTTACACAGGCTAGGTAAATATTTTTGTAATTAAATGGCAGCATTGTCCTACAAATCAAGGGGTACGTTTTCCCAGTCCTACACCCCGAACATGTCCATTCCACGGCTATAATTTTTTCATTAATAACGACCAGATTTTTTTTACAAAGGCTAGGTAAATATTTAAGTAGGTAAATGGCAGCATTGTCCTACAAATCAAGGGGTACGTTTTCCCAGTCCTACACTCCGAACATGTCCATTCCACGGCTATAATTTTTTCATTAATAACGACCTGATTTTTTTGCACCGACAAGGTAAATATTTGTGTAATTAAATGGCAGCATTGTCCTACAAATAAAGGGGGACGTTTTCCCAGTCCTACACTCCGAACGTGTTTATTAGAGTGTCCCTTATACGACAGGAAAATATTTTCTTGCGAATTTGAAAACGGTTACCCTCTACTTTTTTTATAAATGCTTTGACCTATTCAGATATAAAATTTCCTCCCTCTACGATAATATTAACCCGTGCCGAATCTCAATTGAAGATGGTAAAACAGCTAAATTACCTTGACGCGCCCGTGAATACTCACCACTTTTATATCTTTTTTCTACTTTTTTCCGGCTTTTTTATATATATTTATATTTTTGGCCATTGAATTGTAATATTAATCGGTCTGAATTGTCGTCTACCGCTTAAGTTTAACTTCACGAATGTTAAAAACAGCACCGTAAAAATTTTTTCACTACTTCGTAACTTAGATCCAGTAATCTGGTGACTAGAATCACCAACTAAGTACTATATTGGTTTATCTTCACTTTCCTAACTTCTTTTTAAAACGGTAGAAGACATTTTAGACCGATTAATATTACATTTCTATGGCCAAACATATAATAAAATATAAAAAAGTCTGAAAAAGTAGGAAAAAAGAAAAAAAGTGGTGAGTATTAGCGGGTGCGTGCAGGTAATTTAGCTTAAAAAGAAGAGTGTAACTGTTTTCAAATTCGGAAGAAAAAATTTTTCTGTCTTGCAAGGGACACCCTAATGTCCATTCCACGGCTATAATTTTTTCATTAATAACAACCTTATTTTTCACCCAGGCTAGGTAAATATTTGTGTGATTAAATGACAGCATTGTCCTACAAATCAAGGGGTACGTTCTCCCAGTCCAAACAAATAATTTTTTATTAATAACTGTAAGACAAAGATACATGTTAGTTTAATGAAAATGTCTAAGTGGGTGTAAAAAAATCAGGTTGTTATTAAGGAAAAATTATAGCCGTAGAACGGACATGTTCGGAGTGTAGGACTGGGAAAACGTACCCCTTGATTTGTAGGACAATGCTGCCATTTAATTACATAAATATTTACCTAGCCTTTGTAAAAAAATCAGGTCGTTATTAATGAAAAAATTATAGCCGTGGAATGGACATGTTCGGAGAGTAGGACTGGGAAAACGTACCCCTTGATTTGTAGAACAATGCTGCCATTTAATTACACAAATATTTACCTTGTCAGTGCAAAAAAATCAGGTCGTTATTAATGAAAAAATTATAGCCGTGGAATGGACATGTTCGGAGTGTAGGACTGGGAAAACGTACCCCTTGATTTGTAGGACAATGCTGCCATTTTCCTACTTAAATATTTACCTAGCCTTTGTAAAAAAATCAGGTCGTTATTAATGAAAAAATTATAGCCGTGGAATGGACATGTTCGGAGTGTAGGACTGGGAAAACGTACCCCTTGATTTGTAGGACAATGCTGCCATTTACCTACTTAAATATTTACCTAGCCTTTGTAAAAAAATCAGGTCGTTATTAATGAAAAAATTATAGCCGTGGAATGGACATGTTCGGAGTGTAGGACTGGGAAAACGTACCCCTTGATTTGTAGGACAATGCTGCCATTTAATTACACAAATATTTACCTAGCCTGTGTAAAAAAATCAGGTCGTTATCAATGAAAAAATTATAGCCGTGGAATGGACATGTTCGGAGTGTAGGACTGGGAAAACGTACCCCTTGATTTGTAGGACAATGTGGCCATTTAACTACTTAAATATTTATCTTGTCGGTGTAAAAAAATCAGGTTGTTATTAATAAATATTTTGCAATCACCAAATCGACATGTTGCCCGATGCGCAGTTTGTTAGCTACCTCTCTGGAGATTTTTCCGCTGAGAAAAGTTGGGCGTCTCGAGGAAACAAAGCGACTGACGAAGATTCAGCCGGTTTTTAATCAGAAAAAAAAACGTGTGGGGGCCCCTGCACTATCTTATTTGTAGGGAAACATAAAAACTTCCGTGAAAAATATCAAGCTGTTCAGGAATTATAAATACGTAAATTTGTCAAAAATAGGCAAAAAAAGACAAGTGGCCAAAATGACCAATGAAATTGCTTAGAAATTGGTGTCATTTGAAGTATTTTTATTATTCTTTTTCATGGTGAGTAACACGTTATAGTAATATGAAAAATAATGGTTAAAAAACAAAATAGAAATAAAAGTTTAACTTCTTAAATATATAATTTTAAATTCGGAAATTAATTTCAGGATTAGGTAGATAAAAATATGATAATCTGGTAAAATTATAGGATGACAAAAATGGGATCAAATTTTAATTTCATTCCAATAATATTTTCATAATTTCAAATTTTAATTAGCGAATGAGGACGAGCGCGCTGGTACGATAGGTACGATGAAAACGAAAGTTGTGTGGCGACGTAAATTTAAAGTTGCTTTGAGCTTGAATTGTGGACTGGTGGACACTATTTTTTTCGAACTAGACTGTTTGTGAGTCTTGTGGACAGTGCTGCGGAGAACTTTTTGGTGAACTTTTTTGTGTGTTTTCGATCATCCGAGGATAAAACCCAAACCCGTGAGTACCAGTTTGCCAGTTTCACATTGTTTTTCCTGCTCATTAAGAAAATGAAATTGAAAGATATCTCGCGGGTAGCAGAAATTCTGAAAACCGCGTCCAAACATAAGATTGTTGCTTTTCACAAATTTATTTTTGGAACATAAGGCGACCGCGGTAATCGGAGTAGATTGAGAAATTTCTCTGCACAAGACACTGACATTTGATGAATTAAAAGATAGGGTTTTGAAGTCTCTAACACTTAAAGATTTACTGATTATTTGTAATATTTTGGATGTTGACTGTTCGGACCAACCAGAAGCGTGTATTGAGTCCATTTATGAGGCTTTAAATAATCTAACGATGTTAGTAGATTATGTGAGCGATTGCTCTGAATCGGAGCCTGAAATACAGGATAGTTTTATTTCGCCTAAAACAACGGTGCGCCAAGAAACTAATTTAAATCTACCAAAAGAAATAAAAGATCCTAGTCCTGAGTATGTCAGTTTATTGGCTACCCAATCAAACTTGTAGTCCAGAAGGAAAGGGAAAAGGAGATTTCTGATGATGAAGCAGAGGAGGAGAAGGAAGAAGAGAAAAAGGATGATGAAATGAAGGAGGATGAGGATAAGCCCAAAATTGAAGATGTTGGAGAGGATGAGGAAGAAGAGAAGGAAGACGACTGACAGATGAAGAGAAAGAAAATGACAGATAGATGAAGCGAAGGAAAATGACTGATAGATGAAGAGAAGGAAAATGACTGATAGATGAAGAGAAGGAAAATGACTGATAGATGAAGAGAAAGAAGAAGATTGATAGATAGAAGAGAAGGAAGACGACTGACAGATGAAGAGAAGGAAGACGACTGACAGATGAAGAGAAGGAAGACGACTGACAGATGAAGAGAAAGAAGATGACTGACAGATGAAGAGAAAGACTACGAAAGATAGATGATGAGAAAGTCCCTGAAGAAGACGATGGTGAAGAAAATGCTGACGATGACGAATCTGATGAAAGAACTTTTTCCTGATTGACTGTTCCTGAATAACTTTTCCCTGATTGACTGTTCCTGAATAACTTTTTTTTCTCCCTAGATGCAGAATTTAAAAAATCTAAACTTAAAAAGAAAACTGATTTTTCTTTTATTTTTTTGAACATTGACTTTTTTCATAACTGTTAACCATTCCTTTTGTTTTTTTCAGGTCAAACCTGATGGACTCTCTTAAGAATGTCATATGAATAATTCTTAAATGTTTTAATTTTGATAATAGTTTGATGCCATTTTGTATTTTTCAGCTTTAATTTTTGTTTTGTATTTTCAGCTTTAATTTTTGTCTTGTATTTTTCAGCTTTAATTTTTGTTTTGTATTTTTCAGCTTTAATTTTTGTTTTGTATTTTTCAGCTTTAATTTTTATCTTGTAGTTTCAGCTTTATATTTTTCTTGTAGTTTTTTAAGAGCTTTAAAGTTAAGCTGTTAGATTAATCTTACTTTGCCAAAAGCTTTTGAGAGCTTATTTTTCTTTCTTTAATTTTAAATGTTAATTTGATGTTATTAGTTGTGATTTTTAATTTTTTGGTTTAATTACTAATTTTGATGTTGTGATTTTTATTTTGAGTATTGATATTGTGAATTTCAATTTTTAAGAATTGATGTTGTGTTTTTCTTTTGTTTTGGCCAGGAGGTCCTGGGCCGTTAAGATGGCCGAGTGTGAAGGTTGAGAATACTTCCGCTCGTGCCGCCTCTGTTAATGCAACTGAAGAGTGCAAGAAGGAGTAGTGCAACTCCACTTCGGCATCTGCCGGAAACGCGGGTGAACGTTTGAGTTTCAGTTCGGATTTGGAATGTAGGAAAGCGAGGCGGAATGCGCCGGCTTTTGTAGTTGTTATCATTATGTTTAATTAACATTGTTTGTTTTACCCATGCTGTACTCATTGGCTGGCGTTTTCCCCTTCACATAAATTAGGAACAAGATAGAATGAAACTGAATGTTTGGGTCGATTCAGTGATTATTATTTTAGTTAGTCATTCACTAGAAATAGATAAGAAAAATTAAGCTTAATTTTTTTTATTGTACAGTTTATTACAGGTATTAATGTGAAAAATAGGTAAGGTACAAGGGGAAGGACTTTTAAAACAATGCACTCAAGCTACTATATTAAAATATATATAAACTTTGTCTCAAACTCTACTCTCAATTCATTAGTTTTTTCCATATTAGTATTGCAATTTACATATTGAGTGAAGATAAGATGTAATGTAATGCTTAATTTTTTTAAAATTTACTCTAATAAATTTCCAATGATTTGTAAATGTTAAGAATAGAATTCAATGTTAAAAAACCTATTTAAAAATTATTTTAAACAAACACTAGCTGTTACAACCCGGCAAAGCCGGGTTTTACAGCTAGCCTTCTTTGGCTCTGAAGCGAGATTCGCTCGTTACTTACCTGTTCGTATTTATTCATCCCCTATCATTAAATATGCAGTTTTAATTCATTATATTCGAAAGACGTTTTGTCTCCGATTTCACATGGCATTGTCAAAAATTTATCACATTGAAATAAGTGTCATTTAAATTCGACAGGTCGTCAGCCCAATCCACCTAACCGGATCTGTACAAACTTGTTTTTATATGAAATCTTACTACCCCTAAATGAACCCAGTTTATGTGGCATTTTCCCAAAACCTTCCATTCTTAAATTATTTAAAGAAATAATAATAAATCTAGTGAACCTTCAAATATTTGAAGTTTAACGTTTCGTTTAGCTTCAAAGTATATTTACTTCACGCTCTTTAAAAGACGTTTTACCAGTGTTGATAAAATATTAACTTAAAACAATGGGGCAAATTGAAATAAATTTCTTATTTAAAAATGGAATGCTTTGGAGGAACGTGTTATATTATTGGCTCATCTAGGGGTGGAGAACTTTCGATAGATACCAAGTTTTTCCAAATCGGTTCAGGGGTTCGGCCTGGCGGCCGGCCGAAAGAAAAACCCAATTATTTTAATATATAAGATTGAACTGAATGTAACTACAGGAGTGTCACTTTACAAGTCCCGGGTCACAGTTTTTGATTAATAAATGCTAGGAAATAAATCTTCTAAGTAAAAATTGAAAAGAATCGATTCAAACCCGATGCCTCATTTGAGTCACCTCATGAGGTGAGGCGACTCACTTCTCTAATCCTCATCCGATGTGTTTCAGAGTTATCTTTCGTTTCAAGTCGATAGGACTTGAGGGATTAAGATTGTGATGAGGAAGTGTCTGAAAACGTTCTCTTGGGAATGTTTTAGAACGGTGGTTGCAAGTCTGCGGAGTAAAAAAAATTTAGCGCCAATTTCTGGAGGTGCGAAGGGGCTTTTATAGAAGGCACTTTCGCAGATTACCCTATCTATTGAGCCTTATTAAACGGCGAGATAGAAATGAGCGGAAAAGCATCTTCTTTGTAATCCATGCCGATACCGGATGACAGCTTTTAGGGACTGCCATATGCCAAGAAAAGTCCTTTTGGTACGACCAAATTTTTTAAGTGTTCTTATAGTTAAATCACTGCTTATCATTACAACTGAAAAATCTTCATCCTTAGTATGAGCAGTACTTCGAATCATTTAGATTTTAGATAGACCTCACCTAAATGGTTTTAATTAAGACAGTGGCGTAATACACTGCTGGCCATCCAAAATGGTACACTAAGAAGGAAAAGAGATATCAAATCGAAATTTATATCTATGATTGCACATAGTATGAATGTGAATTGATTAAAAATTCAGCCCTCCTGGATGTTAGGGGGCCGAGAAAACCAGGGAGGAGTGTTGTCTCCATAGGTGTCCATTACCGCCTCCGCAGGCCATGGTATAGAGTGAAAGGGACTCTAAATGGGTTTTGAGGGATTAAAGGACCATGTTGCCTCCCCTAGGTAGTCGAAGTTCATATGGTGCACCAGCGGAAGTTGCCTACCGGGCTAGGTGATTTCTCCTCTTTCACCGGACATGTTTGTGGGTGTTGGTTCTTAAGAACGGATAGGTCAGGGTAAAAATGCATCATAGGGGGATAAGAAGAAAGCTTGGACATTGCGTTCATCATGTGTTTGTGCATTTTTCTCTTGAGACTTGTCCGCAGGGGAGGACTGAAGGTTAAGATAGAAAACAGGTTGCCAAACTTCAATGATGCACCTCTGGTTGGTCAATGTGCTGGTAAATCATACTGTGGAAGTGTGGGAGTGGAATCCAATTCTTCATTTCTGCTTTATCCTGCTTACAGAAAAAATCTAACGATTACAAAATCAAGAGCTGAGTGCTCTCTTTTCGCACTGCCCTAAAGACATCTCTAATTATCGCTGTGCTTCAGACAGAATTGGAATTCTCTCATAAACTCAGTACGATGACATTGAGATGCTCATTTCATTATTTAGGGCTCTATTGCCAATGCCAAATCCTGTGTTGAAGAGAGAAATTTTTCTGAAGCTATGCGTGACAAATGGGCAGTCCCCTGCACTGTAAATGACATGCATTCCTCTCTCACACTTCCTCAGTATGATTTACCGGCACATTGACCAACCAGAGCTGCATCATTGAGGTTTGGCAACCTGTTTTCTATCCTTACCTTCGGTCCTCCCCTGCGGACAAGTCTCAAGAGAAAAATGCACAACCACCTGATGAACGCAATGTCCAAGCTTTCTTCTTATCCCCCTATGATGCATTTTTACCCTGACCTATCCGTTCTTAAGAACCAACGCCCCCAAAACATGTCCGGTGAAAGAAGGGAAATCTCCTAGCCTGGTAGGTAACTTCCGCTGGTGCACCATATGAACTTCGACTACCTGGGGAGGCTACATGGTCTTCCAATCCCTAAAAACCCATTTAGCGCCCCTTTCACTCAATACCATGGTCTGTAGAGGCGGTAATGGACACCTATGGAGACAACACTCCTCCCTGGTTTTCTCGACCCCCTTACATCCAGGAGGGCTGAATTTTTAATCAATTCACATTAATACTATGTGCAATCATAGAAATAAATTTCGCTTTGATATCTCTTTTCCTTCTTGGTGTACCATTTTGGATGGCCAGCAGTGTATATAAACATGTACTTCGGAAGGGTCTCAAATTATCCCTAAGCCCCCTCCATGCATATTCAATAGGTTCAGCAATGTAGCTTTATATTACATTTTTAGGTCGGATTAGCATCTTGATGAACTTAATATAAGATTAGTGGTGAATAACCTAGTTTCAAGTACGAAGAGGTGGTCTTCTTTTTTAAGAGTCAAATTTTTGGAAATTTGACTCTTAAAAAACATAATTTTAACTTGTTTTGGTACATTTAGTCCAAATTAGTATTTTTTTTAAGTTGCTATATTTTTTGTAAGATTTGCATATTTACGAAGTTATTAAAAAAATAAAGTTGTAAATAAGAGTTCCAAATACCAAAGGGTGCCTGTAGGTCATCCCCCAAAAATGTGAACTCATTTTGGTACAAATTTCTTGAGGGGGGCGGGCCCCTCGGTCCCACTTATTCAAAATCCCATTTCTAAATTACGCCCCTGAATAATTTAATATAAATATTTCTTCATTTTCTCTAAAAAATGATATTTTAATGCATCTTTGTTTAGTTTTAGATTATCTCATAAAAAGTTTACAATGAGAGCGGTCAAATGGGGGCCTGGGGGTCACTCGAGAAATTTTTTGAAAATTTGTAGTGCTATAGTTCATTTTGAGACCTTTTGGATTACATCCAAAGAAACAAACTTCCTGTAAACCACAGAATTTTCAGAGAAAAAATAAATAAATTTCCAGGAAAATTTACGAAATTTTTGCTTCTTAAACTAATATATAATCTCATTCTGAAACTATTTGGGAAACACCCGAAAAGAACCGTTTCTGGTAAAGCGGCAGAATTTTCAAAGACAAAATAGAGGGACGTCAAAATTATAGAGGAGCGTATGGGGTTTCTCTCCGAAAGTTTTTAGAAATTTGACCCTCAAAAGTAGTATTTTAATTCATTCATTTTAAGGATCTTTGTATTACACCAAAAGAAAATTGCTCCATGCTCCTTGTAAGTTACAGACTTTAAAGGGAAAACCAGTATAAAAATTGACGTCAATATTTCGCAGCCCCTTGGTTATGGGCCAGTGCAGTTGACCCTACATATCTTTAAGAAAAGTCATAAATCGAATTCGACTCTAACGGAAAATACATACTCTTTCGAATATGAGAGACCCCTGTTTCGCTTGATCGAAGGGGTCATTCCCGCTCAGGTGCGACATAAATCACCCCTTTGGTCACCAAACGCTGACCACAAATCACGAGCGTGTGTTGTGACAGTCCCAGGCAGATGGACCTGTGTTCCAGTGGAGGAGTGTGAATTCGGCTTTGAATAGTACTTACTTGCTGCTTGATGTGGGGTATCTTTATGGAATGGATCGACTCAGTAGCGTGATTCAGTGATGTGTGGGCTACATAAATTAACGTGAAGGTCAAACTGTTCAGAAGGGTTAATTTTATTTTTCATTCTCTAAATCACATATGGGCAACCTACGGCCCGCGGCCCAGATCCGCCCCGCGGAACATTTTAAAAATTGTACCATGGGTGGGGCAGTTTCGCACACGTGTGGGGGACATTCGTACACATGCAAAAAATATACAATAATTGTTTTTAAGAACTAAAAAGTTTATGTCACTTCAAAGTAAGGATAATTAAACGAAATATTTGGCACTTTTACATATTTTTCCTCTAAATTGAAGATTTTTTTACAAAAAGAAAACAGCTTCAGAAAAAATTGAACATCCAAGTTTTCAATGAGAAAAACAATTGTAGTAATGAAGTGTTTATTGCACATTGACATACTTCACATAATATAATTAGTTAGACAAAGTTTAACCAATATTTTAACTGTCAGGTTTTATTCGAAAAGAAAAGTGAACCAACAGCTCGCTTATTAACACCTGAAACTGACTGTTGGGGAACTTTTAATCTTTTTGTATGAATGTCGAATCATTACATTACTTACTGGGAAAATAAAAGTTTCGTCATTACTTAAGTTTTTCATCATTGATTTTAAATAAGCACCATTCAATTCCAAATTTTCTATTTGACCAACATAACAAAATTTTCTTTTTAGTAGCAAATTCTATTAGAATAAAATCACCTAAGTCCAAGTCAATTGGTATTAAACAATTATCAGGGACATTTATTTCTTCAAGGTTTAAATCTGTGTCTAAATTCCTTAAAACTGAAGGATTTCTTTAAGATGTTATTTTCTATTATCACCAAATTTTGAAACAATTACAATAAAAAACAATTAAACTTCAAGTTATTAAATATACTGCACTTATAAATCACTTTCATAATCAAAAATAGGAAAGATGAGGCACATTCGCACTGTCCGAATCTGCCCCATCTTTTAGTGTACGAATGTGCCCCATCTACCAGTTCAAGCTTACCACGTCCCAACAAGATATTTATAATTAAAGCAGGGAAATAAAACCTTTCTAGAAACTTACTTTAGTAGTGCCTCAACTGAATAAAATGCTGAATGTCCACTTGAGAGTTATTTTTGATTGATATTTTACGCCAACAAAATGACAAGAAAATTTACTTTGCTGCTTCTAAAGCTAGCAAATTTCTAGTACGTATACAATAAAATGGCTCAGGGCTTTGAAAATTCATGCAGGAGGTGGTAGTCATGCTTCCATCTACTGGTATTTTTCAGATTTTTAAATTAATAATTACTAGGGGAAATGCCGTCTGTCCGAATGTGCCCCATGTGCGAAATAGCCCCACTCTTCCCTAAATCTTAAACCAGTTTCAGATTGTATTATTTTAATCTCTTATTTCAGTTGTTTGTATTTATATTTTAACTAAAACTTTGCATAGCTTTATGAAGTATCAGATCTGGTTTGGCCGGTTTTTTACCGTGGGTGAATAAAAAAACCCGCGGAAAAACTGGATAAAACCATTCCGAAATAGAAATATATTTTACCACGGTTTTTTCTACCTACGATTAAAACCTGCCAAATAGAATTTTTATCGGCGAAAATGACAAAAACTGATTTTTGACTGTTAATAAATGAGAACTTTTTTGTTTCAGCTGTCTTAAATCGGAAAACTCAAAATGATACCATACAAAACATTTGCCATTATCATATCTATTATCGGGTTGAAGAAACATGTTTATAAAAATAAAAATTTTAAAACGTGTTTTTTGTTTGAAACATTCTTTGTTTCTTCTTTTTACCTTCGACACAGAAATGCTGATAAAACCATGATTTTTAAAAATTAAATTTGATTTAAACTCCTTATACTACACATGAGAAAGTTAAACTAGGTGAACTTAAGCGAGAACTTCAGATATTTTAACTTAAACTTTCTTATTTTTATGCGTTCACACTGCAGCTTCTTTTAAACTGTCTTAAATAGTTTTATCGATTGTGAAAGAGTCCTCCAGCTAGCTGCCATGTTTACCCACAGCTCAAATGATGACTGTCAACCATAGAGATATAATAACTAATATTATTATAATTAGATCATAAAGTAATAGTTATCAGTAGATAATTATTTTAGGATCTAATAATAATAAAATTAATGATTATATCGCTATGGTTGTTAGTCATCATATAAGCTGTGGGTAAACATGGCGACTGGATTTTGATTGTACAGTATTCCCTCGTTATTCGCGGTAATTACGTTCCAAAACACACCGCGAAATCCGCGAATAACGAACCCTGTTTTAAAACGCGCATATATGATAATATAACAAATATAATGGTTCGATTCCTTCATTTATTACATAAAACTAATAAAACTGGTTCATATAAAAGTAGTATTAACTGTAAATTACTGTAAATATTTTTTTAATAACTGTAAATAACTTGTAGTAAATACCAAAAGGGTTACTAGTTAGAGAATTTGCTTAGTAGAAGTCGCATTTTTCAAAATGGTTTTACATAATAAATATCGGAAACGAACAATTATATCTTTATCGCTAAATATGCAAGTTTCATTGATAAAAAACTTTGAAATCGAAATTCGCAAATATGCGGGGGTAACATTGCTCAACCGCGAACATTGAACATTGCTGAACTGCGAATACTGAACAGCGAATATGCGAGGGCCCACTGTATTGATATTTCGGGAGGGGATATGGGCGAATTTTAGCGTTTTTCTATGGTCAAAAAAGATATTTACATGGTTTCTCCCTCTGGCTACTCCCGTGCATGACGTCATACGTCCAATTTGAAGACGTCATTTCGACGTGAATTGGACGTCATATGTGACGTGATTTTATGACGTTTTTTATACAATGTTAAACGACGTGATTTTCATGACGTGAATTATTAGCGATTGACTAAATGTGTCATTTTTTAAGTACTGGCTGTTTATAAATAATGCGTAAAATTGCCAACTTTATTCAAATGATCAATTTTATACAGGGTGATTCGAAATTACGTGGACAAACTTCGCATGGGGTTAGAGGGGACCTAGACAAGCATATTTCGCATAGGAATAGGGGGGCGCAGCCTTACCGTTTAAGAGCTAGGACCTAATGTAGTGCGAGTGCGTTTCAAAAGGCCGTTTTTAGAAGGCCCGTGTGACTAAACAAAACATAATAAAATGAAAAACATTATTGCATAAGGTAAGGAAGTATCCCTACTACTTACACCATGAATTCGGTAAAATTTGAACCACTTTCTAAATCGTGGAGTGAGTTTCAAAAGTGCAATATTAATCTTTTAGTCAAAGAATGGAGTTCCCTTAATGGTACTTAGAAAAATGATGATAGGGGAAAGAATTTTCAATGATCAAATAGTTTCAATGATCAATGTTACGATCATTGAGAATTCCTTCCCCGATCATCATTTTTCTAAATACCATTAAAGGAACTCCATTGTTTGACTAAGAGATTAATATTATACGTCTTAAGACTGAACCCCACGGTTTAGCAAGTGGTCCAATTTCTATCATATTAAGGATTTAAGTTGTACGGATACTCCTGTACCTCATGCAATAATGTTTTTCATTTTATTATGTTTTGTTTCGTCACACGGGCCTTCTAAAAATGGCCTTTTGAAACGCGCTCGCACTACATTAGGTCCTAGCTCTTTAACGGTGTATCTGCGCCCCCTCTAGTTTTTCAAAATATGCTTGTCTAGGTCCCCTTTACCCCCATGCGAAGTTTGTCCATGTAGTTTAGAATCACCCTGTAGATATATATTGTCTAATCATTGGATCAAGTTAGCATATTTAAACATTATTTTTAATAACCAGTACCTAGAATATAACACATTATATTCAATCACGAATTCATACTGTTTCTTAAATCTATAATGAATTTCTTATGTATATAACAGATTTTTTTTATTACTGTGAACCATTTTTCTTCTCTAAAGACATACAACACCATAAATAGAGCAATTCTATATTCAAAATGATTTTTGTTTTTCTGCAAAAATAAAGAACCACCTATAAACCATCTTTAACACTAAATACTTATTCAAAAATATAAATTATTCGAAAAAGGAAAAAGATTGTTTTTTTTCTTAGGTGAAAAGATTGGAAGAAGCATTAGAAAGATTTTCGGTACTTACGTATTACAAAAACACAAATACTAAAACAAGAACAGTTTATTGACCAGATATTTACACAAATTTTACAAATAGGGTTTATAGTGTCCCAGAAATCAGTTGAAGCGATATATACTAAAATATAACACAAATCAAAAATACAACTGATGTACAACAATAAAATGATACAACTGAGGTACAATTTTTAGAGATTTCTGGCGTGTAACATATTAGAAACTACGGCATTACCTTATTCTTAAAAAGTAATCAAATAACGAGAAGGAAATTACTTGTATTCCTTGATTTCAGAGTGTGATCGGGTAAATCCCTACTGTTTAGTTTAGACTTGATGCAAAGTTTGAATGGCCGTCGGGATTTGTTGTTTGTTGATACATGTTCTAGTACAGTGGCTAGAAGGGGATAGTGTGTCGTTCGCCAATACCAGCAATGCTAAAATTTTTCTCCTCGTTTCACTCCTCCGATTGGTGTCGCTGCTGTTAGACGTGCATATAGGCGCCTGCGCATTGCGACTTTCAGCACCAAGCCGGCCAAACATAAACATTATCGTTTACACGGCGTAAACAATAACATAGCCGCTGAGAATGAGAGTCGCAATGCGCAGGCGCCTATATGCACATCTAACAGCAGCGACACCAAGCGGAGGAGTAATTTTTTTTTCAATTTTCATCTTCGAACGACACACTATCCCCTTCTAGCCACTGTAGTTCCAGAGACCCGCTAGGTGGCATTGCGATAGAAATCAATTTAAGTCAGTTTGGGAAACTCGTTTTGGGTTAGCATGGTATTATTGCGCTCAACTAATTTAAATCTAAGACAGTCTGTTCACACATGTTCGACTTAAGTTAAAGAGCACTTAACCTAGCTCAACTTTTCCTGTGTGAACGTTGCCGTTTAAGGTTAAGGTAGTTTTATTTTGGTAAATCTGTTTAAATCTAAGAGAGTCCGTTCACACTTTCTCGACTTAAGCAAGGTTAGCACTTAAACTAAATTAATTTTTCATGTGTGCATGTAGTATTAAGGTATCCGTACACCTTTGACAACTTTTTTTTAAATTTCGATAATAACCTAATTTTTTCTATAAAATATCATTAGTTACCCCAAAACTTAGTTATAAATCAAAAAATAAATTGAAAAAAAAATTTTTTTCTTCCATTTTAGAGTAAAAAATAGGGTCAAAAAGGTCAAAAAACAACCATCACGCATTTTGAAACTACACAAAAAGTTATTAATATTTTTTACTTTTGTAAATTGGATTTCAAAGAGTGATATGTATTCTGGGGTCTAGACTAAAAGTTTTGAAAAATATTAAGTTTTAAAGTTTTTAGAAGCTTTTGAAATTGAAATACCTTAAAACTCATAAAAAAATATAAACAATGATATTACATAAGCTGTTAATTTTTTTTCTACTCACCATATTACCATGATTGTAGTCTAGATCCAACACCTATATATCTAGAATATGTATACCAAATTTCATGCAAATCCAACAATAACTTCAGGAGATATTTAAAAATGCGATAAAGCAAAAACACAAGAAACCCATTTTGAGAAAATACGAAATTAAACTTTTAATTGTACCTAACTTACTATAGATATGTAATTTTTAAAATTCTATAACTTCGGTTCTAAATGTCCTAGACACAAAATTTAAAGTGGTTTTTGAAGCTAATAAATAGGGCCACTATTCTAAAGCAATTTTTGAAAATTGAGGTTTTCGTGCAAATTGACCTAAAAAAGGTGTACGGATACCTTAAATTAACCCTACAGTGCATACTGATGCCATTTGGCAACACGACATTTTCCCCCATTTCCTACTCGATCCTTCCATTTCCAAACGGCAACACCATGCAATAAGTACAATAGATAGGGGAGAGTGGGGCTATTTCGCACATGGGGCACATTCGGACAGACGGCATTTCCCCATGTAATTATTAATTTAAAAATCTGAAAAAAATACCAATAGATGGAAGCATGACTACAACCTCATGCATGAATTTTCAAAGCTTTGAGCCATTTTGTTGTATACGTACTAGAAATTTGTTAGAGTTAGAAGCAGCAAAGTAAATTTTCTTGTTATTTTGTTGTTGTAAAATATCAAACAAAAATAACTCTCAAGTGGACATTCAGCATTTTATTCAGAAGAGGCACTTCTAAAGTAAGTTTCTAGAAAGGTTTTATTTCCCTTCTTTAATTATAAATATCTTGTTGGGACGTGGTAAGCTTGAACTGGTAGATGGGGCACATTCGTACACCAAAAGATGGGGCAGATTCGGACAGTGCGAATGTGCCTCATCTTTCCCATTTTTGATTATGAAAGTGATTTATATGTTTATAAGTGCAGTATATTTAATAACTTGAAGTTTAATTGTTTTTTATTTTAATTGTTTCAAAATTTGGTGATAATAGAAAATAACATCTTAAAGAAAACTTCAGTTTTAAGAAATTTAGAAGAAGATTTAAACATTGAAGAAATAAATGTCCCTGATAATTGTTTAATACCAATTAACTTGAACTTAGAGGATTTTATTCTAGTAGAATTTGCTACTAAAAAGAAAATTTTGTTATGTTGGTCAAATAAAAAATTTGGAATTGAATGGTGCTTATTTAAAAATAATGGTGGAAAACTTTAATAGTAATGTTGAAACTTTTATTTTCCCAGAAAGTAATGATACATTCATACAAAAAGATAATATCGTATTACAATTTCCCCAACCGTCAGTTTCAGGTGTAAATAAGCGAGCTGTTGGTTCACTTTTCTTTTCGAATTAAACCTAACAGTTAAAAAATTGGTTAAACTTTTTCTAACTAATTATATTATGTGAAGTATGTCAATGTGCAATATACTCTTCATTATAGCCATTGTTTTCCTCATCAAAAACTTAAATGTTCAATATTTTCTGAAGCTGTTTTCTTTTTGTAAAAAAATCTTCAATTTAGGAGAAAATATGTAAAAGTGCCAAATATTTCGTTTAATTATCCTTACTTCAAAGTTCCATAAACTTTTTAGTTCGTAAAAATAATTATTGTATAATTTTTGCATGTGTACGAATGTGCCCCACACCGTGTGCGAAACTGCCCCACCCATGGGGCACATTCGCACGAAATTTCTCGTTTTTTAGATTGATGATATAGGTTAGAAATTCTAGATTAATGCGACCAATTATCGTTCTAAAATATCGGGAAAGGTCTTAACTTTTATTTGAATCCGAATTTGTTTCAATATCTCATCTAGATCCAGAGAAATATGCCGAAATACACTTTTTGTGCGAATGTGCCCCGTTCTCCCCTATAACATTTCATCGTATTAGCACTTTAGACTGCCAGTAGATTGCAGCAGGGGTACTATTTTGAAACATTTGTTAGTAGCTAGTGAAACGAAAGTCAAGAGACAGAAAACGCCAAAATAAAAGGACCTTATAAATTAAAATAAAAAACATTTTCAGCTTGAAACAAAATTGTTTTGAAAATATAAGTTGTTTTTTATATTTTTAGAGCATTTGGTTTTATTTCACTTCACAATTAATTTCACAAGAGACACAAATTAATTTCTCAAGGACAAAGTTTTTTGCCAATAAAAAGTAGAAAAAAATTAAATTAATTTTTTTCAGTATTTTTTTACTAATTTACACCATAATAGAAGTCACATAAATGATTTTCAAGTGAATTTAAAAAATCATGCATTGTAGGGTTAAATTCCTTAAAACTAAGTACTTTTAAATACACCACAAATAGTTCATCCTTTTAAAAGATTTTTGTAAGTTTTTATTAAAAATCATGCTAAGTTTTTATTAAACCATGTTAGTTTTTATTAAAGAATCATGCTCTTTATCAAGCATTTTACTACCTATTATATGCCATGGAGATTTGGTGGTTTGTACCCAAGCTTTATACTTGACACCAACTTTTTTAGCTCAGGGTGATGTGATTCACACATGAAAATGGTGAGTTTGTTACCTAAATAAAAGGGTCAACTTGCTAAGTTTTAAACCATGTTTTTTCTGCTTTGTTTTGAACTTGTTTAAAACTAAGCGTTTTAAATATTGGTCATAATTTTATGAAGTTGTTGCTGGTGGTTAAGATAGCTTCCAGGACCAGAAAGAGAAAAATATATATTTTAGACACTGCAATACAAGGTCAGAAGGCTTTTGCCATTTCAAGCGTTAAAGAGACATAGCAAAATCACAGATTTTTGAGACATAATACCTTTACTTGTATAAATAATAAATGAAGAATAAGGGAATAGCACAAATAGTAAGCATTCAGATGTGTGAGGATATTGTGAACACACGACACAATATCCTCATTTTAATTCCTGCAAAATAGTGAATTTCATCTATTAAAAGGAATAACTTGAGTTCAGTATAAATTTTATCCTGAATGGAATAGATTTAAAACATAAAATATCAACAGAAATTATTAACATGTTTTATTGAAAATAGGATGCTCCAACTTGAGTAAATCTACATAATGGATAGATGGACGGATTGGTCACATATATTCTTCGGCTTGTGCGCCTGATCTCAAGGATCAGCTTATAAACCTTAGCGAAAATAAGACAGACACTAACAGAATTGAATCGCCAGTTAGGAAAAGGGAATAAGTGCAAAAACTGGCAAATTGACTTTTTGTGCGTAAAAATTTATATAAGTTTCACTCTACTAAGAGGAAGAATAAACTACCTGTAACTGTATTTTTTTTATTAAATTTGAAATTTAGATTAATTTGTCTTTCTATTTATTTTGTTTGTTGTACTCTAAACTTAGCCCAAATAAAATCTAATTTTAATTTAAAATAGTTTATTTCTCCTTTTTCATAGCTGCCAACCTGATGGGGGGAAATATGAGTACTTTCATAGAAGCACACCCATCTTCTTTTCCAGCCACGATTTAAAACTTAAGCCGGCTTTTTTTAAGTTCATAGTAGAAACTCGAAGCACCAATAATTTGGATAAAAACCTAAAACGAAGTCTATGAAGAAACAAAAACAACATCCCCCTTAAAGTAAATAACAAAAATCTTCCATAAAATACAATTACAGGCGTCCAAAACGATTTAAATATAAATCATGGTTCCATCATGGCACCATTACCATAACATAACAGAAATTAATGCTTTTCAGGAAAAATTAAACTTAAAAAAAGAGAATGTAATATTGAATTCATGTAGGTATTTCACTCATCTTACTTTAACTTATACTTTGAATGATAAATAGTTCTTAAAATGGCACTATTCTTTTATTTCCCTTGTCTTTAACGATTGCAACATAAGTATTAAAAAAAATCGGAGTTTTTATAGGGAAAATCGGATTATCGGAGAGGAAACAAAAAATAGGAGTAAAACTCCTATAAAATCGGAGTACTAGGCAGCTATGCTTGTGCCTTAATAATAGTGTCTTAATGACTCATTTTCATAATCATTTTTAATATTTTATTAGCTTTTATGTTTCCATTTTTCACTATGATGAACTAAGCAGAAATTTGGATGTCAATTAAGGTGTTTTTTAAAGATTTTTTTCATCTGAAATTTCATAAGGTTGAAAAAGAGAATAAGTCTAACTTTTTTCAACTGTAAAATATTTTTGAATGTCCTGAATTTCCAGTACAAATTTGGTGGTAAAATTCCATAATTTATATACTGTTTTTATTTTCTCAAAACTTGGTTTTGGGACTTATTCCATTTTTCACAAACTGACGATTCAATTTTACTGACACACAATGAAAGAATACACCCAGGCAGGACAAGGCCGAGAATCGAACTCGACGACAGGTACAGTGCGCAGACTGCTGGCCGTAGTTGAATACACGTAGTCCAACTAAGCTACCTCGTCCCCATCTGCATAATGTAAGCATTTTAAGTAAGTGGAACTCTGAATTAACCCGTAACAGGGGAGGAGAAAAATTGGAACATACAAGGGGACGTGGGGTCTCATAGACTCCGCAACTTTCTATATTTTTTAAAAATCGTCTAAGTAAGATATGATTCTGATATTTCAGTACAGTGTTATTTGAACATTTATCTCTTGATAGAAAAATATTTTCTTTAACTTTATGATGAAATAAACATTTTTTCCAGACAATTTTCAAATAGACTTAAAATTATCGATGTTGTCGAATTATCGTTGCGGAGTCTGGTTGACCCCACGTCCCGTGCTTCGGGTTAAACTTCCACTTAAACTAATCGGTAGAATAACTGCCGATTAGGAAATCTTACTTCCAGGTAGAGAACTCGTTTTTACGAAAACATAATCAACAAATCAAATTAATTAGAAATGACAAGAGAAAAATACATAAATAATTAAATATAGATACAATTGAGCTTTATATACATACAGGGGAAAAAGAAGAAAAATTACACATTGATAATTAATAGTACATTCATTATGTAAACATTTTAAATAAGTGGAACTTTAGATTAAACTTCCAGTTAAACTTAAACTAACCGGTAGAATAACTGCCGATTAGGAAATCTAACTTCCAGGAAGAGAACTCGTTTTTTCGAAAACATAATCAAATCAAATTAATTAAAAATAACAAGAGAAAAATACATAAATGATTAAATATAGATAAAATTGTGCTTTATATACATACAGGGAAAAAAAGAAAAAAATAACACATTGATCATTAATAGAACCTGTTTTTTCGAAAATATAATCAAATTCAAATCAAATTAATTAGAAATAACAAGAGAAAAATACATTAATGATTAAATATAGATAAAATTGTACAAGAAAAAAAGAACAAAAATAACACATTGATCATTAATCGTATATTCATTCCAAAGGAGCTCAACAAAGGATCATAAACAAACAAATAACTGTTTATGGATCAATTGTTGATCAAATTGCCGTGTATATTATAAGCAGCGTTCGAAATTGCGGTGGTCAGCTGGACCGAGACCACTGAGAAACTACTACCACTATGGTCAGAAAATCACTGGTCCACCCGATCAGTGGCAAAAAGCCCCGTCTCCAATTCTAGGCGCATTCTTTTTTTTCTGCGAAACTTATCAGAAGTTTTCTGTCATTTAGTACAATATTAATATTTACTAAAGAAAAGTAAAAATTAAAGATATTTTATAAATTGTTTGGTTATTTAGTTAGTTTGATTAATGGATAATTGCAGTCAAATTTTTTTTAATCTATATGTGTTCAGAATGGCCTAAAACCTCCAAAAAATGTTTTCATTTGCTTTTCAAAGCCCTAAATTTTAAGTTAATATTCAATTTAAAAAAGCCTCTTTTGTGTCCGAGCTGAAACAGCTTGTGACGTGAAGTGTGCTTTGTTCCCGCTTGTTGCTAAAATCCCGCTTTGAAACAATGAGCACTAGTTTTTTTACAGACTAGTGTATCGATGAAAACACTAGTCCCACATTTTCAAGAGGCACATGTGACTTCACATTGTTAGGACCACAGAGAAAAGATTATCAGAGAGTCCATTTCCATAGACGCTAATGGCAACTTTTTTAACATGGGTTTTCCCATAGACGGTGGCGTTTCTATGTGATAATGGTGGAACTAACCAGAGAATATGACGTAACGTTGTTGACTCTCTACAATCGAGCTACAGCCGCATACACTCTCTCAATTAACCCTGCCCACTTTCAAATCGCTAAAGAGGGAAAAAAATTTATATATTTTCCCGGTTATTAAAACAGTTGTGTGTATCTTTCTTTCGAGCATGCGCTGGGGATAATTTCTTAGACATTACAAGTCTCTCTGATGTCACACTCTCCACAGGGACTCACCCAATGTTCTGGCCAGCTGAGATCTCTCGCTGGCTTATATATACTTGATCTGCCCGTGACGTCACTATCTCGCATCTTCTTTAAAGTGGCGATGGATCGGGAGCTACTCTGGAATCGAACTTACAACTCCAAGTCCACATTTAATACAATTTAAACAAATAACTTCACATTTAATGATAATTTCTGCTACCACAATCACTATAACGAGATATTAAACGACAGAACAAACGATATCAATGTTTATAATAGGGAAAGTTTAGTTACTGTCAGGGAAAGTTTGCAACCATAAGGGAAAAGTTTCATTGATCAGGGGAAAAATAGCAGAGATTGAGAAATTCAAATGCAGCCTCCATACAAAGTTCTAAGTCCAATGAGAATCACTCGTTTCCTTTAGTCCCCGCCCACACCAATGATTGACAGCTGGAGGGTCGAAACGCCACTATGCGATAACTGTAGAACTATTTTAGTAAAATCGCGTTTTGGACTCTCTGAATAATCTTTACTCTGTGGTTAGGACCTTTCTGTAATAAAATATGTCATAATTACCTTTAAAAAAGTTTGTTGGGAAAGACAAAGCGTATTTTTGGAATCGGGAGATAATTTTTAATAAATTAAAATTGAATATTTAAAATTTTAACATTAGACATTTTTAACATTAGATTTGCTGCAATTCTCCATTGCTGGGTTGGTATTCACTTCAAATGCAAAAGTTACTTTAAAAAATTGAAATACAGTGGGCCCTCGCATATTCGCTGCTCAGTATTCGCGGTTAAGCAATGTTACCCCCGCATATTCGCGGTTTTCGATCTCGAAGTTTTTTAGCTATGAAACTTGCATATTTGGCAGAAAAGGTATAATTGTTCGATTCCGGTATTTATTATGTAAAACCATTTTAAAGAATGTAACTTCTTCTACTGAGCAGGTTTTCTAGCTTGTAACCCTCTTGGTATCGACAGGAAAAAAAGGTCGCCAATCCGTGATCGCCAAAGACTTGTTTTTTCATAATCGCTGTTCTGTATTCGCGGGTTCGCGGCCCCGCTTATTCGCGCCTTAAGATTACATAGTTATTTTTTGTTCATTATTTTTAGAATTTCGTGAATTTACTAGGCCTTTTTACAGCAGAAAAACTATCACAGACATGGGCTTAGCCAGGGTTCCACTTGGGGGGGCAAGCAGGGTCGACTTTTTTATGTTTATAGAGAAGAATTTTAAAGCCCCGTGATATAGGGGCGTAGTCACAGTATTGTTTCAAGAGATTTTTTACCTGTAATGAAATTAACGTAAAATATTTGGCGGGTGAGTGGAAACATTGAAGGTTTTTGTTTTTGAGGTAAAAGTTTTTGAAATCTGACACTAAAAAGTAGTTTTGTGACTCCTTTTTGGACATTGGGGGCCATTTAGGTTGCACTCGAGGTAGATCACTCCTTGTATAATTTTCATAATTTTGAAGGCTAAAAGCAACATAATAGACATAATAATTTTGGAATGGGGGTTAACTCCCTACCCCCCATGGGGGTGAGCTTTAAATTTAATTTTGAATCAGTACTGGAGAATATGAAATTTATTTCGGGAGGGGCCTTAAAATATTTCCCCATATCCCCCAAGCCCCTTTCATCCATATTAATAGGTTTAATGTATCTTTTGAACACTTTTTTAGGTAAAATTTGCGTCCAAGAAAAATTTACATAAGAAAAGTTTTTAATTATAAAGGCTCAATTTTCAAAGGGGGTTTGGGAGTCCTGCCCCAGAAATATTTTGTAAATTAGACCCTAAGAACATGGTTTTAAACTGTTTTTTGGTACACGTAAACCCAAATTTGGACATACGTTTTAAGAATTTTATTATAATGAAGTTATTGCAAAAAGAGGGAATAATAAAGGTTTTTTAAGTACTAAAGAGGGGCCTGGCTACCCTTCCCCAGAAAATGTTTGAAAATTTGACCCTACGAACTGGATTACAAATTGTTTTTTGGTCGGTCAGAATCTAGTCTCACTCAATCGAAACTAGTTTCCGATATCTCTCATGGAGACGGATAGCTAGTGGTTGTGAGGAAGATCAGGGTGTAGTGCTCATATTGAAAATAATTTTAAAATAAAAGTGGTATTGTGCTTATTTCTTAGTTGCGGAAGTGATTCACGCAATTGCAGTTAAATGTTTAAATATAGCCACCACTATTTTTTCTATGATTAAGTTAATGATATCAGTCTACCATCAGTTGACTGCTGTGCCTTCGGCCGTTGATGCCCCAAAATGCATCGAGGCAAAGGAAAAAGTTAGACGCCAAGCACCTCCTGCGTTTGACTTCTTGATGTTTGCTATCGAGAAGGCAGGTTATGTTTGAAAATGAGCAGTCGAGGCTGGGTTTGTCTAGAGAGCCTGTATACGAGACAGGCGACAACCCGGTATAGCTCGCTGATTGGTCGACGGCGTTTTCTGTTCACCGCAGATTTCCCTCCATTGAATTAGCATGGGAGCGAGATCAGCGGCATGATACAGTTTGTACAGAATAGGATATTTGGACAGTTTTAACTGCGCGCAAGGATGCTCAGAGACGCTTTTAAGCGAGTTGTCGTCTCTCTCTCGTATACAGGCTCTCTAGGTTTGTCATGGTAAAACTTAAACCTTCGCAGAAATTCAAGTTTAAAAACTAAGAGGGGAAGTATGAATTAAACCTTGTTCATCAAGGAAGCAATAATTTATAATTTTTCACAAATTGATAATTTCAATAATTTTAAATCGTGTTTGATATTAATTATAAGTTAAATCAAAATGTTGAATTCAATTTAATTGGAAATAATAAAGAACAAAACAGTCCTTAATTAATAACAAAATTTCATAAAATTTGATTTTTCTTTTAAAATTAAAGGTATGTTCGAATTTTTAGAAGTATAAAACCAAATTCCACACATCCCCCGACCTTAATCCTTTCAACTTCGTCCTTTTATGAAATTCTTGGTGTATGAAACGACCGTGACATCAGAGATGGATCTCGTCGCCAGGATCGTTGATCACCTCGTGTCCGAGAAACACCAGCTCATTTTAAATGGGTCCGAGAATAAATGCGTCGACGCTGCGAGGCCAGCATTTAGAAAAAATATTGTGAACCTTCTTTATCATTCTTAATATTGTGAACCTTCTTTAAAATTGAACATGGTTCTTCATTATAAAATAAATTAAAATAATTTTATAAAAATATACTAACGTATATTTTTTACATTTTTCTTTCTTTAGCTAGGAACCCTGTAGTGATTACAGTTTATACCTTCGGCTCAAGTTTCTATGTAAATTTTGATTAACATGGTATGATAATTTAGCTTAAAACCAGCTTAATAAGCTTTACAATTCGTAGGAACGTGTTGATTACTTAATTTTGGATCCAAATCCAGTAAAAGTCACAAGGAAATTCTATGATTGAGATTTAAGAATTAGTTTTTTCATAATACCATTTCAAGTCCTAATAATTTCCGTGTTCAAAGCGTTAGAGTTCGATGATCCCGGTTATTAACCAACTGAGCTACCTACGGTTTTAACAGTAAAATAATAATCGAAAATAAATTATGCCAAATGCTTAATAAGTTGCCAAATATGGTTGACCGTGCATCAGTAAAGAGGACTAATCGAAGTGAATCTTTTGCTATGAAAAGATAACTTCCTGAAAAATTTGCAGTTAAAACTACTCTCTGCGTGAACCAGTTTCATTAGTTTTATGTAATAAATGACGGAATCGAACCATTATATCTGTTATGTTATCATACATGCGCGTTTTAAAACTGGGTTCGTCATTCGCGGATTTCGCGTATTCGCGGTATATTTTGGAACGTAACTACCGCGAATAACGAGGGAACACTGTATGCCCTTTTTAATTTGGAGGATCAATCATTTTGGTTGAGGACCAGTAGGGCTCTCCCCCCCAATTTCTAACGCTGATTATAATCGTAAAAGGTTATTATGGCATTTTATATAATCAATTTTGGGAATAGTATGAACACAAATATTAAGCTTTTTCAACACCAGTTTCCACACACAGTTTAGGAGACTGCTCTGAATGGAGATGTTGATTTTAGGAAGTTCTCCATTCAGTTAACAAGGGGCACGTTTTAGGCCAATAGCACCTCTAATGGGGGATTTACACCACCGCTGCAAAAGAGACATTTTCGGTAACGATATTTCTCCCAAAAGATGGCGTTGCCAGCGAGAGCTGCAAAAGCGACAGTTTTTCTGATCGCTCGACGGCAAAAATGACTCCCTCCGAATCGCTTTCAGCCGCAGGAATGGCGGCCAGGATTTTCCTTCACATTGCTTGTGCTTTTCCTACAGTCCCTTTCTAAGTGACTTTATGTCAAACAGAATATGGAAATTTCCATTTGAAAACAAAAATCAAGCCTATGTATTCACAAGTAGCCTAAATAATTAAATGAGGCTGATAAAAAATATTTTTCGCTGTTGAAGAACTGATGAATTTTCTCATTTGAACTAGATGGCAGCACATATGTTATGTGAATAGGATTTCATTACTTGCTTCCTCAATTAATCGGAACACTCTGGTTATGCAACAGCCCTTGAATTTCAAGGAAGCATGATATCGATATTAGAAGATAATTTTTACATTTCTATTAGAGAAATCCAAACACCCAAGATTTCCCGCCGGCTCAAGAAAATGGCCGATCGGTGATCGCACACTTGCCGCAGCGATTTTTTCCCAGCGATCGTTTTCAAGGCTACCTATTGGTCCTTTGGAAAACATTTTCGTCGCTGTTGCAGCAAACCGAAAATGTCGCTTTTGCAGTAGTGCTGTAAATCCCCCATTACTTGAGTCCCCATATTCATTAGTTTTCAACAAGTGGTCTCTTATTAAAGTGTAATTAATTAAAAGTACTTTTCACATTTTAATAATTGTTTGCGGTTATCGTCCCTTGTTAGGGATCTAAAAAAAATCTTTCGATTCGATTCTAACCTGGAATCGATTCTTAGAGCCAGTATCGAAAAAGTAGAATCGAACATCTATTTCAATCACACAAATAAAAAACAATTAGTAATTACTACTAATTTAATTAATAATCAGCAAAATATCAATTAGTTATCAGAATACTAATTAATTAATGAACAAAAATTTTAATAATTATCTTATTACTTAGAAAATTAAGTACCATTCTTAAGATTTCCTTTTCAAATACTTATTAATTGGTGAACAAAGGTGTTAATATATCTATATTTATTAGAAAACTAAGTACGATTCCTGCTGGAATCGATTCTTTCAGAAATATTTAGAACCCTATCCCTTGTTCCGCGTTACACTACGCGTCTTGAGACGCTACTGCAATCAATCTCCATAAAAAAGCACGGAGAAAGCCTAGTCCCCTATCTTGACAGGAATGAAGATTCCTGTCAAGAAAGGGGAAGTCTCAGGCTGAACTCCATGTTTTCCCCCTCTTTGATTAATTGCAGTAGCGTTTTATAGACGCTAGGTCTGACTTGGGCCTTAGGGTCACTTTAACCACCTAGCGAGAATAGACATACTAGTACTAATATATCCAGTATGGCCGCCGGGTTGCTAGAAAATGAATAATTGCCCTAGTTGGAAACGCTGAAAAACAAGTGGCGCCCGTTTGTAGTATGACTATGAAACCAAACCAGGAATTCCTGCAGTTGAAACAACGGATTTCCGTGAAAGTAGCACCCCCGGATTATTTATCGCTAAATAAAAATTCAATTTCTTTAATTTGACGACTTAAAATTGCAAGTTCAAGCGGGTCGTAACATTTACCCTCACATTGCGAGACATCAGCACCTCTTTCAACTAAGAATTTCACCGTTTCACCCTTAGTTCCCTTAATTACACCACCGGATTCCACCGCATAATAAAATGCGTTTTTCCCCCGATAACCTATCGCATTCAAATCAGCGCCGTGGTCGACTAAAAATTTAACTATTTCGATATGGTGCAATTTCGCTGCCAAATGAAGTGGAGTCTCTTTCGTCATGGTTTTAGCATCCACGACAGCCCCATTTTGCACTAACAATTTTACCATTTCCAAAGACATAGCCTTCACTGCGTCATGAAGTGGGGTATACTCGGCGCACAAACCGGAGGGATATACCGGGTATACCGGGGGAATCCTTAACCCATTTACATCAGCACCATTGTTGATTAGAAATTCAGCTATTTCAATTCGACTCCGCAGCACTGCCAAATGGAGTGGAGTATTATACCAGATGTTTGTGTTATCCAGGTCAGCCCCTCTTTCAACTAAAGCTATCACCGTCTCCAAACTCTCAGCTTCCACTGCTTTATGAAGAGGAGAATTGTTGTTTTCGCCGAGAGCATTCAAATCCGCTCCACTCTCTATTAAAAAAATAACTGTTTCGGTTTGTTTCAGCATGGCAGCCTTATGAAGTGGGGTGTCACAAATTTCATCCCTAACATCTACAACAGCACTGTTCTGTACTAAGACTTTGACGATGTCTAGTGTTTCCACAGCATAATGAAGTGGAGCTCTGACCCATGGGTTAACAGCATTTGGATTTGCTCCGCTCTTGATCAAGAATTTAACTATTTCGATTTGTTTCAATTTCGCTGCCACATGAAGGGGGGTATCCCCTTTAAGATTCGGATCATTTACATCAGCACCATTCTCAACCAGTATTTTTACCATTTCCAAACACTTAGTTTCCACTGCGTTATGGAGCAAATCATGATGAATATTGTCAATCGAAGGAGTAGTTGAAGTCCATTCGAACGAATAGAAAACATCTTCGATATCATCCTTATAAATAATATGTACAGATGCACCACTTTCCAATAAAAGTTTCACCATTTCCAAATTACAAGCTTGCACCGCTACACGAAGAGGAGTTACACCAGAATCTGTTTGAATATTCACATTAGCTCCACTAGAAATTAAAAATTGAACTATATCAGTTAGATTCCGTTGCAATGCAACATGAAGGGGCTTAAAGCCACCTCTAGAATAGGGTTCTACAGAAGAACCTTTCTCAACTAAAAGTTTCACTGTACCAAAATGGTCACTCCTTACTGCTTCATGAAGCGGAGATGCACCATGATAGTCACAAGCATTCAAATCTGCGCCACTACTAATTAGGAACTCAATTATATTAGTTATTTCTTTTATTGTATTTCTTGTTGAATGAGATCTTGTTCCTCCCGTTGTTTCTACAGGAAGCGACAAAATCGCTAAATGTAAAGCAGTTCGTCCATTTCGTTTACTTCTGGCATTTACATCAATGTCTGGAAGGCACGATATTAACTTCGTAACCATCAGATAGTTAATCTTCTTAACAGCTAAATCAAGTGCTGTGAAGCCGTCTCTGTTTCTAGCATTTACATTGTGACGAGAGAATGAAAGCAGTGCAGCATTAATGGACAAGTGTAAGCTAGAATTATTCGGTCTAGAATATTCCAGCACAAATTGATGAAGCAGATTGTTGCCATTTGGATATTTTACATCCGAAGCTAATGTTTTAAGTGATTTTATTTCGGGCGACGGGGGAGAATCCGATCCTGTAAAGTAAAATTAATCATTAGTATAGAATTATATATCATACGTATATTAGTATAGAATTCCTTTATCCATCTTCTTAAAAGTATGCCAAAACATTTAACTAGATCCCTTACACACAATGTTTATACCAAAAGGCTGCAGCTAGAGATCGTCTCCATGTTGATTGTCAAAACGAAAGATTTATGTGCAGGGGAACATCTTTGGTCCGCTAATTCACCTCAGCTAACCACACAAAAGGAAGGGGATATTATCAATGCTCCTGATCTCCCCCCGAATGCCCGAAGGAGCGTGGTCGTTTTGTGTGGTTAGCTTAGGTCAATTAACGGACAAAAGACGCTCCCCTGCTCATAAATCTTTCATTTTGACAATCAACAGGAAAACGATCTCTAGATGCACGCTTTATGATGGACTCGATGACGATTATCGGGCAGTGGATATCTCCCCCATCTCTTTGTGTGGTTAGGGGGTTGGAGGGGAACTCTTGTTCGCTAATTGACTTTACCTAACCGCACAAAGAGATGGAGGATATATTTACTGCCCGATAAGACTGCTGCTACACTTGCGACTCGAGTCGCTCGTATTCGTAAAAAGGTCGTTAAGATTCCTGTCAAGATAGGGGAGACTGAGGCTCAACCACATGCTTTCTCCCCTATCTTGATTTACGACTTCAAGCGACTCGAGTTGCTAGTGTAGCAGCGGCCTATGGCTGCAGCTAGAGATCGTTTTCCGGCTGATTGTCAAAACGAAAGATTTATGAGCAGGAGGCCCGCTAATAGACCTCAGCTAACCACACAAAAGGAAGGTGATATTATCAATGCTCCGAATCTCCCAACTAATGCCCGAAGGAGCCTGGTCCTTTTGTGTGGTTAGCTGAGGTCTATTAGCGGACCAAAGATGTTCCTCTGCACATAAATCTTTCGTTTTGACAATCAGCGAGGAGACGATCTCTAGCTGCAGCCTAAGCGTCGTCGAGGACATCATAAAAGTATGGGTGTGTCATTTGACCGAAATCCAACAGACTGAAGCGCCTCTTTCCCGTTCACCGCCGGACCGAAAGACAATTTGTCCGAACGGAACGTTGGACCGAATGGGATGTTTGACGGACAGGACTTTTGACCGAACGAAACACTTGCCCAAACGGAACATTTGCTCGAATGGGACACTTGAGTGAACGGAATGTTTGGTCCCGACAATTAATTTTAGTTTCAAAATTTTAATAAGGGCATTTTATTTAAGTTTCATGTTCCTTGACCTCGGGTCAAGATTGCTCTATGTGGCTAAAAATCATTATAAAATAAATGTTGGAGTTGCTATATTTGATCGTCGGGAGCAAATGTCCCGTTCGGACAAAAGTCCTGTCGGTCAAACATCCCGTTCGGGCAAGTGCCTCGCCTCGTTCGGTCAAAAGTACTGTCCGTCAAATATCCCAGTCGGTCCAAAGGCAAATTGCCTTTCGGTCGGGTGGCGATCGGGAAAGATAGGCGCTTCGGTCTGATGGATTTCTGTCAAATGGGCTAGCACGCAAAAAGTACAGTTAGTCTGCCTCAAGTTGAGCTCCCGCCAAGTTGTCTAGTGTCTAGTTTATGGCAGTTGCTGTAGTAACAAGACCAGTCCGTTTTAAAGAGAAGTTAACAGAGCAACGAATCGGCAAGATCGGTGTATTATTGGCTGAATCTTTAACGATAGATTGTTGATTGGATCTGGTTTACTAGGCAATAACGTTAAAAATGTTTTCACCAAAACCCCCAATGTTTCGCCTTTCTTCTGGTTTCACCCGTCAAAAATGAGGCCAGTTCTGTTTCTATTGCACCCGCCATAACCAGACAACGGGAGTTGGCGGGAGCTCAACTTGAGGCAGACAAACAGTATGTATATTTTAATCAGTTAATTTGAAATTTATCCAAAATTCAAAAACATTTGAAGATTTTAACGGGACAGATGACACAACAGCAGGGGTGGGTCAAGGATCGAAATTTGGAAAGTCACCTTTTTGTTAAATTGATATCGCAATAAAGTCTGCAATATTTACGAAAATATTGAAGAGTAACACTGGTGGACAAAAAAGGACCCGAAATTCCGTAGAAACATTTCAATCTGATTCTTATGTAAAGCTACCCTGGGTGCGTATTATGAACTTCAAGTATTTTAAGGTATATTACCTCTTAAAATACATTCTCCTTTGTATTTTAAGAGGTGAAAAGTTATAGATATGGGACACTTTAGGAGTCTATTAAAGAAAATTCAGCAAACAAATTTTTATACAGCCCCCTTATTAAAGACTAGCTGATTTGCCCGGCCTTGCACGGGTGGAGTGTATTAATTCATTTTTTTAAGTTCTCCCAAGTTATATGTTCGATTTTTCGCATCACCAATAACCCCGGTGTCCCCAGTACTTTTTCCATATCCTGGTGTTCCCGATAGTTTTCATAACCCGGTTTTCCCGGAAACTTTTCATATCCGGGTGTTCCCAGTACCTTTTCATGTCCCGGTTTTCCCGGTACCTTTTCGTATCCCGGTGTTCCCGGTACCTTTTCATGTCCCGGGTTTCCCGGTACCTTTACATACCCCCGGTTCCCGATAATTTTCATATCCAGGTGTTTCCAATAATTTTCATCCCGGTATTCCCGGTTCCTTTTCCCCATCCCAGTTCCAACTGTGACACCTCATTCCATCAAATATTTATCCTTTCCATGTGATAAAAACAATCACATTGAAATCATCTCTTTTTTTAAATCTAGTGTTTAAAATGTACCTTTTAAAGTGTACCTTTTCATATCCGGAATCCGGATGTTCCCGCTACCTTTTCATATCCCGGTTTTCCCGGTACCTTTTCATAACCAAGTGTTCCCGATAATTTTAATGTCCCGGTTTTCCCGATAATTTTCATAACCCGGTGTTCCCGATAATTTTCATAACCCGGTGTTCCCGATAATTTTCATCCCAGTATTCCCGGTGCCTTTTTCTCATCCCAGTTCCAACTGTGATATCTCATTCCATCCCGATTTTTTGTCTATTAAACATTTATCCTTCCTATGTGATAAAAACAATCTACTTGAAATCATCTCTGTCATTTGAAATCCAGTGTTTAAAATCTTAAACAGAATTTTCTTAATGTATTCCCGCTATCCTTTTAAAATCCGCAAAAAATAAATTTCAAAATAAAATAAATTTCAAAAATCCTTCGATAAAAAGTTATCAAGTAAGCTTGTCTTCTTTTTAATAAAACCAACTTCTTTAAAAGCTTCTCTGAAAGAGTAAAAACAGATTGCTAGTTATAATAAAAATCTAGTGATTATAGTCTAGTAAACCAATTCCGCTATGAAGCAATGAAATTTTAGCTCTGTTTCCTAGGAAACTTTTAAATTCTTGCTATTTAAATATATTTTTTTGAGAAATTAAAATATTAAAGAAAGTAAATTAATTATTTTAATTTACTTCGGTTTTCTAATAACTTTTATAATATTTAAATACAGATATTCACACTGTTTTTCTTCATAAATTTTGTTGTAAATAATAAAATATGTATAAATGTTAAAGTGAGGCAAGACGTCGCCTTAAGATAGAGAAGTAAACACTGCAATTTATACATTTCAACAATGCACAATGCTATTTCAATGGGTAAAACGGAGTCGAAAAAGCGCCGAAAAGCAGGGAAGGAGTCGTTCGATTTTAAAATCGTTTCTTAGTGCGCGTCTAATGGCTGAGAGGAAGGTCTCTGTCAAATTTCAAGCCAATCGGTCCGGCAGTTTTGGAGATTTCGTGATGAGTGTTATGAATGAATGAATCACCCGTATTTGGATTTTATATATATAGATTTCAAATTAGCAAAATTTTCTTTATTATTTCCTGAACAAGGCAAAAAAAGTTAACCTTAATATCTTAAAACTTACTGAGATATGGGTGTTTAAATTTTCAGGGGTCGTCAGAAATTAATTTTTTAAGTTATTCCTATCACCGCATGAAAACAGCTTGAACTTAAATTTGAGGATGAGCCATATAGTCCAGTCAAATTGTCCTAAAATAAGGCCATTTTGGGAAAATTTTGGGGTAGAAGATATTTTTGCTATCTGTATGTTTTTTGGGGTGCTGAATCTGAATCTGAGGTTTGCCAACAAAATTTCGTGACGGAACATAGTGAAAATTCGAAAAAATGGCAAAAATTCGCCCCTTTTTTTCGTTTTCGGCCCCTAGAACATTACCTTTGCGCTTCTGAGCTAAACAGTCAATCCAAAAAATAAAGAACACTAACCAAGCTACAAAAAAGTCAATTGCAACTTTTCTCTCAGACGCATAGTTTCGCCGATAGAGCACGTTGAAAAAGGGGCTATTTTCGTTCGATTGGTAAGAAATAAAAAAAATTTCACTAGTAGGGGAGACCGGGGCTAGTTTTCCAACCTAAATGCATTTTCTTTCCATACATTTTATTTTTGCTTATTTTTGGATAAACAAGATTTCATTATGATCCTCAGACTGTTCTCTACAAAATATAGCATTCAAATTTCATTACGATAATTAGTTTTTTTACAAAATAGGATTAAAGGCGACCATGTCAGGTTGGAAAATGTGCCCCGTATGCGGGGCAGGTTTTCCTACAGTAAGGGGCAAGTTTTCCTATAGTACTACTCGCTGAAGTAATACAGATTGCTTTAGGAAACCTTGATTGGTTTACCGGCAGACTGTCTTTCCTTATATGGGATTGCGAAACCATCTCATTGGTTATTCACATTTCTTATTTCTGCGCTTTGAATAAGTGTCTCTTCTCTCTCTAAGCCCGAGAATACGATCCTTCGAGTAAGTTGTTTGGTTGATTGTAAGACTTGGTTGAAACTTTAGCCTTTTAGGTAGCTATCTGAAATAAAGGCTGGAATCGAACGATCATGCTGGTTTGAATTCTAGTCGTAAAGGTAATGTATTCAAAATTTGGCGACTTATCTATAATTTGGCGAATTCAAAATAAACGAAAAGGAAGTGGTAGGTTAGTTCGTAGATGATCAAGCTTACAATAGAAAGATTGCGAGATCGGTCTCAAATCTTTCGTAGCAAATATCAATATTTAATATTATATCTGGGTGTTTCTAGAGGTTTGATATATTTAAAGTTAATGAGGTAATGGGGTTAACCTTTTCAGTGCTAGCCTCTTCAAATTTTCTGTATTTTGTTTCTATTAATGGATTAATTATTAATCATGTAGCATCCTTAGTTAAAGGGCCTTGGCCTGAAAAGCAAATAAATATTCGATTCTATTCTCTTCAAATTTCCCATATAATTCAAGGGCAATCTCGAGTGTCTTAGATTGAAAGAAGAGCATAGAAATTAGACAGTGCCGAATTAGACAGCGTTTTTCATCAAACGGATCATCGTTTGGCGATCAGAAAAGAAAAATTCACGTCAGCGTCGTAATCATTACTTGTGATCGTTATTTTGACGATTATCTGCTTGCATAATTTTTGGATTTTTATATTTTGCTCCGAAAATAAAAATCGTTTGTTGCACGAAAGATCATCAAATTACCAATTGAGATATTCTGAAATTCTCGATTAATCTGAAAATACTGAAGAGAACACATATCCTCAAAAATTAGGTTAGTGGTTTTGGCAAGGAGGGAATGAGTTGCTGTTGAGTTTATTGTTTTACCAAAATATGTTTCATTCTAACTAATTGATTGTTATCGCTCAAAATTAATAATTATTCTTAATCAAAACCAATTAAACTCAAACATGATTATAATTTTTATGCCTAAAACCAGGCTCGATTCTTGCGATTTTACTCAATACTTAATAATCAAACCAAGTCTTGACTGTCAATTCTGACATTTAAAATCTAACCCCGTGAAATTGATGTTATGATCACTTGTTGAGTTTCTTACTTTCAGGTTCAAACACTAATGACTTTTAATAAAAAAAAAGAATGGGTACAAACATCGCCTATCAATCAAAATCGAGTTTTGAAGGATATTCTCCCAACAGCGCAAGCCTCTCCAATGTGTTAAGGGGACTCATCACTGAAGGGAAATGTGAGTGGGTGAACACAAGGGTTGAATTAATTATACAAAAACGTTTTTAAAAGTGGTGGTCAAGTTTTATTTATATACTTGTTTATTTTGAATACTGGTCACCATTATAATATTTAATATTAATTTGATGATATCTACCGCTTTCCAGGTTTACGTATCCGTTCTGGGGTTACTCAAAATATCTTTGAATATTCACTGGGAAGTCTGGGATGTACAGCTCCCGACCTTGTGATATTCAAAGGTCCGAATGCTACAGGGGAATCAAATTACCGTGCGGAAATGGTGCGGAGTGTAGATATAATCTGAAACATTTCTAAGTATTCCACACAGAGAAGGGTTCCAAAAGAAAGGTAAAGAAGCTTATGAATTATCAAAAGTTAGAAAAAGCAGTGTAAAAGTATTGTGCGTGAACGGTTGAGAGCAAATTAGAAGTTAAGTTGCAATTAATTTGGTCTGCATAAAAGCTTAAAGTTTTGGTCCAAAAGAAGTCCTCTTCAAAATGCGACAATAATAAATATTTTACTTTCGGATTTTACGAGGATTTCGTTGGCTCAAAAACTCTTTAAGTAAGCTAAAACATAATTGATATAATGAGATTTTATTTCTCTAGCGTAAGTGAAAATTGTCGATGTAAAACATTTATAACTAAAGAAGTTGGAAAATATTGGGGCTAAATTTACATAGATTAGTATAAAAAGGAAATTTTTCAGCTACGCTGGGGGAGAGCTGGATTTGAACCTGGTTCCATGTCTTGGTAATCATGCACTCTAACCGTTGAGCAACCTGGTTCTTTAGTTCCAAGATATTTTAAAATTATGATATAGGTTTCAGGCCGTATCCTCATGTAAAATCTAACATTGAATTGCATTGAATATAGATAAAAGGATTGATAAACTTGATTCAAAAAGAAAATATATCTAACACTCATTTATTTAAGTTAAAACATTTGAAAAGTATTTCTGAATTAAATCCGAAATGGATCAAGTATTGCGGGTTAAGGTTGCCACAATATTTGCAAGTCATATCTTTGGCGATTGAGGATTGGCGCCAGTTTTAAAATTGAGATTACCTGCTGAAAGCAGGATCTTAAAAAATGGAAAATACAAATTCATAGTTTAAAAACTATTGATAAAACCATCTGAAATTTGATTTCCTCATGAGTTTGTCACCAAAAGCGATCAACTTAAAAATTATCTGAGGTTGCCCGTTTTTAATCTTTGATACAGAATTTTAATTGTTAATTATACTTGTAGTAAAAGAAATAGCACCAGAAAAGTCAAATTATACTGACAATATATGTACTTAAACTACAAGAAAACTATTTTTAAAAAGAAATTGAAAAAATTCTAGTGGGACTCTAACAAACAGCTCCTTTAGAATCGTTAGCTAGCGGTACGGATTGGTTGTTTGGTTTGTGCCTGAGCCAAAAAATCGTTGGAATATGTGCCCCGTCTACTTTAGGAAAACCTGCCCCAACTCAAATTTTGACCTTTAGGAGCCCCTGTGCGAGTGGGGATTCCACGTTTTTGAAAAACAAAAGCACGGTTCGATAGAGTGAGAAATCCTCTTTCAGTACAAGTATTATCAAATTAGTCAGTTAAAATTTAATGGGCTTTTTTACATTTTTAGTAAAAATCCAAAAGTTTACACAAAGTGTTAAATATTGAAAAAATCGCATTTGTGACTAAACTAAAAAAGATATGAAACTGAAAGTACATCAGAATGTGTGTGAAGTGTTTCTTTATCATCCAATTCATTCGTTGGGGTGATCTGATTGCTCATTTAAAAATAAAGGCCGTTGGAAAATTTGCCCCAGTGGAAAACTAGCCCCGGTCTCCCCTATCTCCAAAAAACCGTATTTTTGGAACAGGATACTATAAAAACTGCCTAAATAATATTTCACATGAAATTAGCCATCTAAAAACTCCAATAATGATTACTCAATGCATTTTTGTTCGGTGATTTCTCTTAAGAACGAAAGTTCGACAGGAGATAATGGTATTTCTATAACTAAGTTGCTTCTTCGAAATTACATGCAAAATTTTTCTATTGACTGCTCTATATGTTTTTGAGGGTGCTGAATTCGAATTTGAGGTTTGCCAACAAAATTTCATGACGGAACATTGAGAAAATTCGAAAAAATGCCAAAAATTCACCAATTTTGTTCGTTTTCTGCCCTTAGAACATACACTTTGCATTTCTGAGCAAAACAGTCAACACCAAAATAAAGAAGAGAAAACAAGCTACAAAAAAGTCAATTACAACTATTCTCTCAGATGAAGGGTTTTTACGCTAGAGAACACTGAATATTGGGGAGTTTTTGTTCCATTGGTGGAAAATTCATAAAATGTCACTCGTATCACCGAAAAACGGCCTGTTTTGGAACAGGATACAATAAGAACGGCTTCAATTGTGTGTTACGCCCATGAAATCAACGTTCTGCATACTCAAATGTTAATTGATAAATAACACTGGTCTACAAAAAAAAACTTTTTTTCTGATGGCGGGAATATTAAAGCTGTTTTTGTATACATTTGACCTCCTGATTCCGAATATGACATCCGTTTTTGCTCATCAGCTCTAGTTTTTAAGATATTCGAAAATTAAGTTTTTTTCACTTTTGACCTACCTTTTATACAATATGGTGCTATAAAAATGACTTAAAAATAAAAAACCTAACCACCCAAGGCTTTTCCTATTCCTTAGTGTCCCAATAGATAGTGTATAAAGTTTCAGCCCCCCAAGTTAATTTTAAGGGGTACCTATAGGGCCCTAAAGTTGAAAAAAAGTCGAAAAATTGGTCTTTTTTTCAGAATTTTAAAAAAAATATTTTTGAGTTTTCTAATTTGATAAAACTGGCTAATATATGTTTTTTAGAACTTATTTAGACCGCTAAAAATATTTTTACTTTGAAACTGCACCTCTTTAGTGCGATTTTTTAGTTTTAAGGCGAGAATTAGGGTCATTTCGCTCAAAAACGCTTGGTACCAATAATGGTGGTTGAAACTAATAAATTTCGAATTTTTCAGAAGAAAGTCATCAAAAAAGATGTCCTTTGATGTAAAACTGAATTTCACATGATAAAGATCAGTAAAACAGTAGAAGCTCCTCTCGAGTTTTCAAGCCCTAAAATTGGAAAAAATGCTTTTTTTCACTGATTTGTATCATATGAAATTTCAGTTTTATATCAAAGGACATCTTATTTGATGACTTACTTCTGAAAAATTCGAAATTTATTCGTTTCAACCACCATTATTGGTACCAAGCGTTTTTGAGCGAAATGACCCTAATTCTCGCCTAAAAACTAAAAAATCGCTCTAAAGAGGTGCAGTTTTAAAGTAAAAATATTTTTAGCGGTCTAAATAAGTTCTAAAAAACAAATATTAGCCAGTTTTATCAAATTAGAAAACTCAAAAATATTTTTTAAAAAATTCTGAAAAAAAGACTAATTTTTCGACTTTTTTTCAACTTTAGAGCCCTATAGGTACCCCTTAAAATTAACTTGGGGGGCTGAAACTTTATACACTATCTATTGGGACCCTAAGGAATAGGAAAAGCCTTTGGTGGTTAGGTTTTTTATTTTTAAGTCATTTTTATAGTACCATATTGTATAAAAGGTAGGTCAAAAGTGAAAAAAACTTAATTTTCGAATATCTTAAAAACTAGAGCTGATGAGCAAAAACGGATATCATATTCGAAATCAGGAGGTCAAATATATACAAAAACAGCTTTAATATTCCCGCCATCAAAATGAGTGTTGACCAGTGTAATTAAACATAACAATAAAATACGACCATTAGCAACATTTTGGGATTACTGTAATATTGCTCATTGTTAAAGGCTTTAATAGTGCATTAATTAATTAAAGGCACGATTTATTTCATGTAGTACCTATATTTTTCTATATATTACTTTGATTAAAGCCTTTAACAATGAGCAATGTTACAGTAATCCCAAAATGTTGCTAATGGTCGTATTTTATATACTCCTGTTCATAAAAAATGCAACACCAAGAAGGAATTGTCCGATCAACTTGATATTTTCAGGGTATGTTCATTATGGTTTGATTATCAAATGATATCAAATTCAGAGCTATAGCGCATGCGCGAGCTGAGCAGTGTCTTCTCAACCACTGATTTATTCGTATATTTGGGGGCCTGTAACGGTACGTTAAGGGCTTGTAAGAAGGTGTCTACCGTTGATTATCTTATCATTAGATGTTATTATACCCCTTAGACCTTAACAGATGTCATATGAACATTTAACAGAGTTTTAAAGAGGATTAATGTTAGGCCTCCCGGCGGGGTGTTTTTCACACTGTTTTACCGCTGATCAGATGAATGGAAACTGGACAATATTGATATTGGTTTGAAAACAGAGGTCCAAAAAGGGTAAGGCGAGTTGAAAATTGGGGTCTGGACCCCTTATAGTCACGTCAGCACGGGATGAAAGAGGCTTCATTCCCATGGCAGTGCCTGATCATTGAGTGACTTTTCGACATTTTTCAAATTGTTAGAATACTGCTACAGGTCTATCATTGTCAGCTCCATCAGTTAATCGGTCGTCATTGCACCAAAATTCACCAAGTATCGTTTTTTTTACAGCGCTCCATCGATGGAATTCCATCGGTGCATAAAGCTAACCATGGGATCCACAAAAAAATATTTTCACATGATTACTGATAACAAATGGTCTTTTTAAAGAAATTCCCCTTCAATTTTGGTTAACGTGACACCTAAATTGGGTTTGGACGCTATACCGAAAATCCCAATTTTTGGAGTGTTTTATCTTGAGTCTGTGGTGAAGAAGAGAATTATTTTGACCTGGAGCACTATTGGGTACCATGGGCAACCTCATAAGATAAAAAATGAGGGCAATCTCATTTCTTAAAAAAATTTCTAAAAATTTTTGGAGCCAAAAGTTATACCCTACCTTTGAAGCGATCCTGAAGCTGTAATTCATCAGAACAAATCCCGTTCATGGGTTGTTTGGAATGTTTCAAACTTACTTTAGATCCAATAAAGACAGTTTCTTTCTCGACAAATTTCTTCATCCAAAATTTCCCCTATGGAGCTCGACTAAAATTTCGTTGGTTTGCCCTCATGCTTAAAATGCTTGTTATGTTGCCAATATTGGCAAACTTAGGGTTTGGGATGAATCTTAGATGAAAATCACCTCCTCAGTCAAAATTTCAATGTGTTTGATTCGATGACCTGTCGTTTAGAGGCTCTCATTGCAGCGCGTATGGAAGACATTAAACACCGATTTTCGATATTAAATTTTATTCCTTTGTTCTGAAAATTATATCATTTATTTGCATTCACAAAGATTACTTTCTGTGTAAATTTCATCAAAATCTAACAAGTCCTTCATGGTGTTGCATTTTTTATGAACAGGAGTATAGTTATGTTTAATTATTTATCAATTAACATTTGAGTATGCAGAACGTTGATTTCATGGGCGTAACACACAATTGAAGCCGTTCTTATAGTATCCTGTTCCAAAACAGGCCGTTTTTCGGTGATAAGAGTGACATTTTATGAATTTTCCACCAATGGAACAAAAACTCCCCAATATTCAGCGTTCTCTAGCGTCCAAACCCTTCATCTGAGAGAATAGTTGTAATTGACTTTTTTGTAGCTTGTTTTCTCTTCTTTATTTTGGTGTTGACTGTTTTGCTCAGAAATGCAAAGTGTATGTTCTAAGGGCAGAAAACGAACAAAATTGGTGAATTTTTGGCATTTTTTCGAATTTTCTCAATGTTCCGTCATGAAATTTTGTTGGCAAACCTCAAATTCGGATTCAGCACCCTCAAAAACATATAGAGCAGTCAATAGAAAAATTTTGCATGTAATTTCGAAGAAGCAACTTTGTTATAGAAATACCATTATCTCCTGTCGAACTTTCGTTCTTAAGAGAAATCACCGAACAAAAATGCATTGAGTAATCATTATTGGAGTTTTTAGATGGCTAATTTCCTGTGAAATATTATTTAGGCAGTTTTTATAGTATCCTGTTCCAAAAATACGGTTTTTTGGAGATACTAGTGAAATTTTTTTTATTTCTTACCAATCGAACGAAAATAGCCCCTTTTTCAACGTGCTCTATCGGGGAAACTATGCGTCTGAGAGAAAAGTTGTAATTGACTTTTTTGTAGCTTGGTTAGTGTTCTTTATTTTTTGGATTGACTGTTTAGCTTAGAAGCGCAAAGGTAATGTTCTAGGGGCCGAAAACGAAAAAAAGGGGCGAATTTTTGCCATTTTTGCGAATTTTCACAATGTTCCGTCACGAAATTTTGTTGGCAAACCTCAGATTCGGATTCAGCACCCCAAAATAAATACAGATAGCGAAAAATATCTTCTACCCCAAAATTTTCCCAAAATAAATACTATTTGACTGGACTAATATTTTGTACTCAAAAAGAGCAATATAAAGTGGTCTAAGTCTACAATTTCAAGTTTTTAATATCTCGGTGATTTTTATAGATCGGGGAAAGTCGGACAAAACCGGGACTCAAACTTTATTTTTTGAACATTCACTTTATGTGTGATCAGAACAGTTAAAATTTTTGCTAAAACGATAACCTGGTTCCTTATGAAGAAAAAAATAATAAATTAATCATAAAAATAATAGCAATTATCTATATATATAAAATCCAAATACCATTCATTCATTCATAACACTCATCACGAAATCTCCAAAACTGCCAGACCGATAGGCTTGAAATTTGACAGAGACCTTCCTTTCAGCCATTAGATGCGCACTAAGAAACGATTTTAAAATCGAACGACTCCTTCCCTGCTTTTCGGCGCTTTTTCGACTCCGTTTTACCCATTGAAATAGCATTGTGCATTGTTGAAATGCATAAATTGCAGTGTTTACTTCTCTATCTTAAGGCAACGTCTTGCCTCACTTGAATGAATATAACTGATTAACATTTATACATATTTTATTATTTACAACAAAATTTAAGGAGAAAAACAGTGTGAATATCTGTATTTAAATATTATACCAGTTATCAGAAAACCGAAGTAAATTAAAATAATTAATTTACTTTCTTTAAGAATTTAATTTCCCAAAAATAAATATATTTAAATAGCAAGAATTTAAAAGTTTCCAAGAAAACAGAGCTAAAATTTCATTGTTTCATAGGGCATGGTTTACTAGACTATAATCACTAGATTTTTATTATAACTACCAATCTGTTTTTACTCTTTCAGAGTAGCTTTTAAAGAAGTTGGTTTTATTAATAAGAAGACTAGCTTACTTGATAACTTTTTATCGAGGGATTTTTGAAATTTATTTTTTGCGGAATTTTAAAAGGATAGAGGGAATACTTCATGAAAATTCAGTTAAAGATTTTAAACTCTAGATTTAAAACAAAAAGAGATGATTTCAATTGGATTGTTTTTATCACATGGAAAGGATAAATGTTTGATGGAATGAGATATCACAGTTGGAACTGGGATGGGGAAAAGGAACCGGGAATACCGGGATTAAAATTATTGGAAACACCTGGATATGAAAATTATCGGGAACCGGGGTATGTAAAGGTATACCGGGAAAACCGGGACATGAAAAGTTACCGGGAACACCGAGATACGAAAAGGTACCGGGAAAACTAGGATACGAAAAGGTACCGGGAAAACCGGGTTATGAAAACTATCGGGAACACCAGGATATGGAAAAAGTACTGGAGACACCGGGGTTATTGGTGATTCGAAAAATCGGACATATAACTTGGGAGAACTTAAAAAAATGAATTAATACACTCCACCCGTGCAAGGCCGGGCAAATCAGCTAGTCTATATATATAAAATCTAAATACGGGTGATTCATTCATTCATAACACTCATCACGAAATCTCCAAAACTGCCGGACCGATTGGCTTGAAATTTGACAGAGACCTTCCTCTCAGCCATTAGACGCGCACTAAGAAACGATTTTAAAATCGAACGACTCCTTCCCTGCTTTTCGGCGCTTTTTCGACTCCATTTTCCCCATTGAAATAGCATTGTGCATTGTTGAAATGCTTAAATTGCAGTGCTTACTTCTCTATCTTAAGGCGACGTCTTGCCTCACTTGAATGAATATAACTGATTAACATTAATACATATTTTATTATTTACAACAAAATTTATGAAGAAAAACAGTGTGAATATCTGTATTTAAATATTATAACAGTTATCAGAAAACCGAAGTAAATTAAAATAATTAATTTACTTTCTTTAATATTTTAATTTCTCAGAAAAATATATTTAAATAGCAAGAATTTAAAAGTTTCCTAGGAAACAGAGCTAAAATTTCATTGCTTCATAGCGGAATTGGTTTACTAGACTATAATCACTAGATTTTTATTATAACTAGCAATCTGTTTTTACTCTTTCAGAGCAGCTTTTAAAGAAGTTGGTTTTATTAAAAAGAAGACAAGCTTACTTGATAACTTTTTATCGAGGGATTTTTGAAATTTATTTTATTTTTGAAATTTATTTTTTGCGGAATTTTAAAAGGATAGAGGGAATACTTTAAGAAAATTCTGTTTAAGATTTTAAACACTGGATTTCAAATGACAGAGATGATTTCAAGTAGATTGTTTTTATCACATAAGAAGGATAAATGTTTAATAGACAAAAAATCGGGATTTAATGAGATATCACAGTTGGAACTGGGATGAGAAAAAGGCACCGGGAAAACTGGGATGGAAATTATCGGGAACACCGGGTTATGAAAATTATCGGGAGAACCGGGACATTAAAATTATCGGGAACACCGGGTTATGAAAAGGTACCGGGAAAACCGGGATATGAAAAGGTAGCGGGAACATCCGGATATGAAAAGGTACACTTTAAAAGGAACATTTTAAACACTAGATTAAAAAAAAGAGATGATTTCAATGTGATTGTTTTTATCACATGGTAAGGATAAATATTTGATGGAATGAGATGTCACAGTTGGAACTGGGATGGGGAAAAGGTACCGGGATGAAAATTATTGGAAACACCTGGATATGAAAATTATCGGGAACCGGGGGTATGTAAAGGTACAGGGAAAACCGGGATATGAAAAGGTAGCGGGAACACCCGGATATGAAAAGTTTCCGGGAAAACCGGGTTATGAAAACTATCGGGAACATGAAAATAGGAAAAGAAACTATCGGGAACTATCAGGAATATGAAAAAGTACTGGGGACACCGGGGTTATTGGTGATTCGAAAAATCGGACATATAACTTGGGAGAACTTTAAAAAATGAATTAATACACTCCACCCGTGCAAGGCCGGGCAAATCAGCTAGTAGGTCATAAACCGCAAACGAGAGGGTAGAACTTGAAGGCTCAGCAATTTCTTGGAAGTTCTGACAAAAGCGGGACGCCGCGCCGGGAGGTGTCGTGTTAATTGACAGACCCCAAGTGACTTCGTGCATCTTAAGTTTTATTACCCCGACGACCGTCAATAAGCGAACAAAAGAGTTCCAGCGATCGCCATCTCCCCCGAATGCTCACGCAAAGAGATGGGGAGTTATCTTTTGTTCGCTGATTGACGGTCGTCGGGGTAATAAAACTTTAGATGCACCTTTTTTTGAAGATACCGTATTATTTGTCTACCGTCGGAAAGCGGGGGAAAACCGGTTTTCTATGCCTTCCACAATGCTGAGAAACCGGTTTTTCTCCGCCAAGCGACCGTAGACAAATTTTACACGAGGCAGCATGGCCGTACCCAAATAGCTAAGTTTTTATAGGATATGACGTCACATTTTTCGAAGAATAAAAGTCGTCGTAGAGGTATAGTAGATATTAGGGCAAATTTTATCTACCCTAAGGAAGAAACCGTTCTGTGCAGAGTTTGGGCGGACTTGTTGACACCTGTATTAGCGAATTCTTTAGAAATAAATGAAACAAAAAATAAGGGAATATCTTACAAAGTTTAGATTTTTTCCACATTAAAAGGGGAAAAACAAAAACTGAAAAAAAGTATTTTCAGAACCCTTGAATATGTTGAATATCTAAAACTTATTCCAAGCTGAAAACCAAATAAAAACATTTACCAGGCACAATAAATTGCCTCAAATATGAAAATTTATCATACAAAATATCTTTATAAATCGAGAAAATTAATAAAGAAAACTGCAATTCTCCTTCAAATATTTCAGTTGGTATAGTATTTTTCTATAAAAATTATGAAAATTTTATGACGATTTCTAGAAAACCATCTAAGTCTGAAAACTCGTATTCATCACATATTCTGTAGCTCATTGTATACCCCCGGGTGTTTAGTAGGCCACCCAGAAAAATCCCTAGATGACTTACAGCCCACTCAAGTGGTGAATTAAAAAAGTGAACCAAATTAATTAAAATACTATTAATACTTAAATAATATTAATTATTACTATTAATACTAAAAATACTACTAAAACTTAAAATACTACTGTTGCCAATGATATGAATAACTCATAAAAAAACTTAATGAAATATCGTAAATTCGCGAAGATGCATGTGAAAATCGCACCTCTTCAGGCCTTAAATTTTTTTCTCAAATTCGAAATTTTTTCAGTGTTATTATGTAGTTTTGGGTCTTATTAGTTAAATGAAAACAAAATTTAAGCAAAAAACAAAATTGCACATTTGCGACCTTTTCTTTTTTTGAGGCCTCAAAAAGGGCTATTTTGGCGTGCTAGTATCTCCGCGAATATCCACGATACTTTTCTGAAATTATTGGTGAGTTTTTCACATAATAATGACAATACTCATTTTCAGGTTCTTGCTCCATCTCCGTTACTGTTTTATTTCGTCGCTAGGGTCGCTGTAAGTCATCTCAATAGATTCTTCTCCAGGCACACTTACCTAGGGGTAGACCTGAATTTCATGAACCCAGGAGACGTTGGTTCCAAATAAAAGCCGTGAAAGGGACTTTTGAATTGCATGACACACAAAATTAACTTTTTACATCTTTTACCTAAATTCAATTAAAAGTCAAAAAATGTCCCTAAAAAATTCCATAGATAAATACATAATATAATAGCTTAATTACACTGCAAAAAAAAGTCAACATGTTTTTTCTCAACTCCATTTGTGAAAAGCCTCGAGAAAAACAACTTTTGAGATAATTTTGAGCTTTTGCATTTTTCCCAAAAGTTAAGAACAGTACAGTACAGAATAGTACAAATAGCAACTAATCAGGTGAGAACAAATTCATAATTTTTTACTTGTTCTAAAACAATGAATTTAATCCATAAAAATGATTCACAAAAGAATAAAATAAGTAAAAAAAATATTTTTTAAAAAACGCTTTTATTGAAGTGTTCTAAAAGGTCAAAAATAATTTTTTCGGTTTCACAAATAATTTATTGGGAAGTAGAAAATAACTTTTTGGTAAGTAAAAAAACTGATTTTCTAATCACTAAAAATAAAAGCGTGGGCGCTAGTAATTTTTAATATTTTTTAAATTTAAATTTTTTTTACAGGACAGTGACACTAACATCCTTGCCAAACGGGGATTCGAACCCCAGACGTACGGCTTTGCATCAGTCAGATGCTCTAACGACTAGGCCATTACGTCGGCTTTTATGTATAATTTTATATAAATAAAAATACCTAACAGAGAATTTAAAGTGAATCCATCCCACTCAAAACTCATGAATGAGAAATTTGTAAATTTAACGTCATAGAACATAGAATAAAGAAGTTAATAAATAGTGAATTAAGAATTACTAGCGCCCACGCTTTTATTTTTAGTGATTAGAAAATCAGTTTTTTTTACTTACCAAAAAGTTATTTTCTACTTCCCAATAAATTATTTGTGAAACCGAAAAAATTATTTTTGACCTTTTAGAACACTTCAATAAAAGCGTTTTTAAAAAATATTTTTTTTACTTATTTTATTTTCTACTTTTTAGTCATGGTATTTTTTAACAAAAACTCACAAGAAAAAATGTATTTATTTCAACCATATTTAATGTTATGTTAGGATGGAATTTTAGTTTCATGAAAACAAAAATTTTTCACATATCTGACAAAGTAGAACAATCCTCTGACGACTCAGCAGGACAATCAACTCCAAAGTTAATTAAAATCTATTTAATTTTGCTGGGTACGTTAAAATAACAGAGCTGAGCGGGAAAAATACCTCCCACATAGAATATTCCTCGCATCCCCTCACTCGCCGATGAAATCCATCGATATCAAAAATATTCACAAGAAAAAGAAAAGCATTCAATAAAAGTAAAAAAAATTTAACCAATCGTAAAAAATTCAGAATTAGTGTGTGTGTGTTTGTTTAAGGAGCAAACAGTAACAGTACCATCCAGTCTTTTCAGTAGTCAATAAATTATAAAAGTAGCATCGCGATTCCTCGGGATGGGCACCAATTCTCGGCGATTTCTCGCTCTTCTGGCGATTTCTTTTTGCGGTTATCTTAAATCGCTAATTATCTTAATTGTTAATTGGAAGGTAAAAAATCACGTTTTGAAGATTAAATATTGTAGTTATATACCTAGTATATTATCTTACAGGTTTTGGGAGCCATTGGCTTCACGGAAGTGTCTCAAATATGAATTAAAAGGATAACTAAAAACACTCGTTAATTACCTAAATTACGGAGGTTTTGACTAGTTGATGATTGAATATTGCATTGTCATCGAGTTTCCACCACGGTGCAAAGTTTCAGAACTTTATATCGTTTGGAAGTGCCTGAAATATTATGTACAAGCATCCGGAAAGAAAAAAGTGATTATTCGTCTATAATTATCGTAATTACTGGGCAATTCTCGTTTTGACTTTTGAATATGATGAAGTTATGCCTTATAAACAATTGTGCACGGTTTAGGGAGAATAGCCCCTTGGGAAAGGTCTCAAATTCTGGTTTTTCTGTTAATTAAAAATACTCGTTAATTAACTTAATCCTTTGGTTGTTTGACTAGAAAATGGTTGGATATTGGAGTGTCATGAGGGTTACACCTATATTCAAAGTTTCGGGGCCCTGACATATCGGGAAGTGCCCGAAAATCGAGTTTTAAAATTCCACCCGTAAAACGCCGCCAAAAGCAAGTAGAATAAAAGCGTTTAAAAAGTAAACCAGTTATCCAAAAATTACTAGATTATACAAAAGAATATTTTATGAAAACTATAAACGTTTTTTTTTTCATTTAAAAACAAGATGCAAATTTACAGTATGTAAGCAATTCAAAGAAATGGACTCAAAAGTTCTTTTTTTATTTATTACAAAAGATAATAATAAAAAGCGCAATCAGCATTCAGTTACATTTTAATTATAACCACAGTCATTACGAACTGATTTTGTCTAGCATTCCTTTTTAAAGGAAAGTTACTAGAGAGGCTTTTTAAATATTACGCAAGCACCTAAGGGGGTAGAGAGGATTAGCTCTTTGCTTACTTTTTCCGCCTCCGAGTTGCGCGTGCGCAGAGCGTGTTCGTGGCTGTTCGCCTTCGCCGCTCGGCTCCAATTTGTGTCCACCTTTAGAAACACTGTATTTTCGAAAACCTCTTGTTCCTTGCATGGATAATTTCAAAATTCAACCAAAAATAAATTTTACATGAAAAATTGTAATAGAAAAAATTATCATTTTGACTTCCCGAGGAAAATTTTAACAAAAGGTTAATAGGTTCATTAACCACTATGAAATTCTGGAATCCAGGGTCTGATAAACATTTTGTATGAAAAAAACAAGGAGGGGCATTTTTTACATAATTATAAAGGGGGGTTTCAATTTGTTCATCTTTGCTGACAAAAGGGGAGGGTGTACTTATGCTTACGTAATATTAGAAACGCTAGTCACGTGGTGTTTCACGGCCAGATCTCCCAACTTCATTCCAATTTGTCCCGATTAAAATTTCAATTATTTCAGGGTCCTTTGTACAGGCAAGTGGTGAAATATCATATCCTCCTTCATAATCTACATCTGCACCTCTTTTTACCAACATCTTCACAGTGTTCATACACTTAGTCCGTGTCGAACTTCCTTGTTCCATTGCATAATGAAGCGGGGTTTTCCCGAAATGGCCTTCAGCGTTCACGTCAGCGCCGTGGTCGATCAGAAATTCGACTGTTTCGATTTGCTTCATTCGCGCTGCAAAATGAAGCGGAGTATCATGCTCGCGGTTCAAAACATCCACAGCAGCCCCACTTTCAACTAAAATTTTTACAACTTCGAAACATTCAGATAACGCTGCATAATGTAGAGGGGTGTTCCCATACAACCCCGACGTATTCAAATGAGCACCCCTGCTAATTAAAAATTCAACTATTTCTATATTAATCGATGTTCTGTCCAGTACAGAATGGAGTGGAGTAGTATTCCTTCTGTTCTTCCCATTCACAACGGCCCCTCTTTCAACTAAAGCTTTGACCGTCTCCAAATTCCCAGCATCCACTGCGTAATGAAGAGGAGAATCGCGATATCGGTTGAGAGCATTCACATCTGCGCCCCTCTCTATTAAAAAAGTAACTGTATCAGTTTGCTTCTGTCTCGCAGCATAATGAAGTGGAGTATTACCAACGATATCCTTAACATCGACAACAGCATTGCTCTGTACCAAGAATTTTACAATGTCCGGTGATTCCACTGCATCATGAAGTGGAACACTCTTGTCATATAGGTTAACAGCATTTGAATTTGCCCCGCTCTTGATCAAGAATTTAACTACTTCGATTTCCTTCAATTTCACTGCCACATGAAGGGGGGTACCCCTCTTAAGATTCGTGCGATTTACGTCGGCGCCACTATCAATAAGTATTTTTACCATTTGCATTCCCAAACACTTCATTTTTACCACGTCATGGCGCACATCATGGTCATATACGTTAGTAATATTTGAATCAACCCAGGTATCGAAGAAAAAAAAATATTTATCGATATAATCTATTGAGCTAAGTTTCCAATTATCCTTAATATGTACAAGAGAATCACTTTCAAATAAAACTTTCCTCAATTCCAAAATACAAGCTTTCACGGCTATATGAAGAGGAGTATCACCAAAAGTTGTTTGACTATTCACATTAGCTCCTGCAGAAATTAAAAATTGAACTATATCAATTTCATTCCGTTGCACTGCAACATGAAGGGGAGTAACGCCACGTGTAGAACAAGAATTTACAGTAGAACCTTTTTCAACTAAAAGTTTTACTGTATCAAAATGGGCACTCCTTACTGCTTCGTGAAGTGGAAGTGCACCATGATAGTCACAGGCATCCAAATCTGAACCACTACAGATTAGAAACTCAATTATATTAGTTATTTCTTGTATGACCTCTGCAGGAAGTGTTGTATGATAAACCACCTTTGAAAAATTACCATCACCACCAAGTAACAAAATCGCGTCATGTAAGGCAGTTCGTCCATATTTACTTCTGGCATTTACATCAATGTCTGGAAGGCACGATATTAACTTTCTAACCATCAGATAGTTCCCCTTCCTTACAGCTAAATGAAGTGCAGGGAAGCCGTCCTTGTTTCTAGCATTTGGAGATATGCCAGAGAGTGAACGCAGCACAGCATGAATGTAGTTTTGATCACAAGAATCATTCGGTCGAGAGTTATCCAGCACAAATTGATGAAGTAGACCGTTGCCATTGGGATATTTTACATTAGAAGCTAATGTTTTAAGTGATTTTGGTTCGGGCAACCGGGGAGAAGGCTCAAAATTCATCCCTGAAAAATAAAATAAATTATTGAAAGTTACTGTTCCTTAAAAATTTCCGAAATATTTTAGATCAAAAGGGTTCTCAAACTTTTTATAAACAAACCATCATAAATCATCTTCAGTTAATTTTTCCGTACCCTCTGGCCTCTGCACGTAAGCTTCGTAAGTGTGGGGTTTCACCCACTATTTTGTTGCGGTTTTAAATTACATTCATGTATAGAAGATTATGCTTTTTAGAAAATAAAAAAAAAGATTTTTGAACCTGAGGAAGCAACAAGGAGCTCTACAATAAGAAGAGGGTCTGAGGGTCCTCTCCTTTGAAATATGTTTTAAATCTGGGATAAAAAAAAGTTGGAATTATATCATCATTTCAGGGTTGGAAAAAACATGTTTTATTTGTTTTTTTTTCCCTCAACAAAGAAATTATAAGAAAACCCATGAATTTTAAAAAATTTAAATTTTCAAATTGAAATTAGATTAATGAAACTATACCTTTAAATACACCATAAACAGTTCGTTCATTTAAATGATTTTTTAAGTTTTCTTCATAGCATCGAGCTTTTTATCAAGTTATGTACTGCGTATGTAAAGGTGATTTGGAGGTTTGTGCCCAAGCCATCTTTTTCCACACTTGAATTGTGAGTTCGTTGCCTAAAATAAAGGGAGATACTTGCGTGTTTAAAACGAGTGTTTTAAACGTAACAACCCTGCATCATTTCAAAAGAAAATCCTTAAATTTAATATCTTGTCGCGACCCACCCACAGTTTGAGAAGCTCTGTTTTAGATAACCTTATTCAATAAAATTACAAATATAATTGTATATATTTTATTTGGTTAGTAGTTTTTGGCATACAAACCAGTTGGGCAATTTTTAACGGGATAGATGACACAGCGGTGTCGCGAAATTTCCAGTCAATGATGCAAAAAACAGTCAGAAAAAAAATTTAGTTTAGCAATGTAATAATTTTTTTTTTACTGACCGGAATTTGCCAACCGGTTTTTCGTATAACCGACGATACTCGGCGGGAAGTTTGGATGAATACCTCGGTTTGCAACCAACAAATTTATCTGTGTTACAGAACATAATGCATAGTACAAATAGAAACCAATCAGGCGAGAACAAATATTATTATTTTACTTGTTCTAAAATTATGAATTTAATCTATAAAAATAATTAACAAGTGAAAAGTAAACCAGTCATTCTAAATTCAATAGATAGTTTAATAGAATAGAATTAAATAGAATATTTTATAGAAATTATAAACGTTTTATCTCAGTTAAAACAATATGCAAATTTAAAGTATGTATAAGCAACTCAAAGAAATGGACTCAAATTTCTTATTTTAATTTATTACAGAAAATATAAAAAGCACAATCATCATTCAGTTACATTTAATTACAACCCATAGACATTACAAATTGATTTTGTCTAGCATTCCTTTTTTTCAAGTTAATAGAGGGACCTTTCAAATATTACGCAAGCTCCTAAGGGAGTAGATGGGATTTTCTCTCTGCTTACTTTTCCTGATTGGGGGAAGGGAGTAGGAGTGATATTTACGTATTACTTATAGCGGCTAGAAAGGGAGGCACTTTCTAGCCACTATAGTATATTACGTTAATAAAATAAGTAAAAAAAAGATTTTTTAAAAAACGCTTTTATTGAAGTGTTCTAAAAGGTCAAAAATAATTTTTTCGGTTTCACAAATAATTTATTGGGAAGTAGAAAATAACTTTTTGGTAAGTAAAAAAAACTGATTTTCTAATCACTAAAAATAAAAGCGTGGGCGCTAGTAATTTTTAATATTTTTTAAATTTAAATTTTTTTTACAGGACAGAGACACTAACATCCTTGCCAAACGGGGATTCGAACCCCAGACGTACGGCTTTGCATCAGTCAGATGCTCTAACGACTAGGCCATTACGTCGGCTTTTATGTATAATTTTATATAAATAAAAATACCTAACAGAGAATTTAAAGTGAATCCATCCCACTCAAAACTCATGAATGAGAAATTTGTAAATTTAACGTCATAGAACATAGAATAAAGAAGTTAATAAATAGTGAATTAAGAATTACTAGCGCCCACGCTTTTATTTTTAGTGATTAGAAAATCAGTTTTTTTTACTTACCAAAAAGTTATTTTCTACTTCCCAATAAATTATTTGTGAAACCGAAAAAATTATTTTTGACCTTTTAGAACACTTTAATAAAAGCGTTTTTTAAAAAATATTTTTTTTACTTATTTTATTTTCTACTTTTTAGTCATGGTATTTTTTAACAAAAACTCACAAGAAAAAATGTATTTATTTCAACCATATTTAATGTTATGTTAGGATGGAATTTTAGTTTCATGAAAACAAAAATTTTTCACATATCTGACAAAGTAGAACAATCCTCTGACGACTCAGCAGGACAATCAACTCCAAAGTTAATTAAAATCTATTTAATTTTGCTGGGTACGTTAAAATAACAGAGCTGAGCGGGAAAAATACCTCCCACAAAGAATATTCCTCGCATCCCCTCACTCGCCGATGAAATCCATCGATATCAAAAATATTCACAAGAAAAAGAAAAGCATTCAATAAAAGTAAAAAAAATTTAACCAATCGTAAAAAATTCAGAATTAGTGTGTGTGTGTTTGTTTAAGGAGCAAACAGTAACAGTACCATCCAGTCTTTTCAGTAGTCAATAAATTATAAAAGTAGCATCGCGATTCCTCGGGATGGGCACCAATTCTCGGCGATTTCTCGCTCTTCTGGCGATTTCTTTTTTGCGGTTATCTTAAATCGCTAATTATCTTAATTGTTAATTGGAAGGTAAAAAATCACGTTTTGAAGATTAAATATTGTAGTTATATACCTAGTATATTATCTTACAGGTTTTGGGAGCCATTGGCTTCACGGAAGTGTCTCAAATATGAATTAAAAGGATAACTAAAAACACTCGTTAATTACCTAAATTACGGAGGTTTTGACTAGTCGATGATTGAATATTGCATTGTCATCGAGTTTCCACCACGGTGCAAAGTTTCAGAACTTTATATCGTTTGGAAGTGCCTGAAATATTATGTACAAGCATCCGGAAAGAAAAAAGTGATTATTCGTCTATAATTATCGTAATTACTGGGCAATTCTCGTTTTGACTTTTGAATATGATGAAGTTATGCCTTATAAACAATTGTGCACGGTTTAGGGAGAATAGCCCCTTGGGAAAGGTCTCAAATTCTGGTTTTTCTGTTAATTAAAAATACTCGTTAATTAACTTAATCCTTTGGTTGTTTGACTAGAAAATGGTTGGATATTGGAGTGTCATGAGGGTTACACCTATATTCAAAGTTTCGGGGCCCTTACATATCGGGAAGTGCCCGAAAATCGAGTTTTAAAATTCCACCCGTAAAACGTCGCCAAAAGCAAGTAGAATAAAAGCGTTTAAAAAGTAAACCAGTTATCCAAAAATTACTAGATTATAAAAAAGAATATTTTATGAAAACTATAAACGTTTTTTTTTTCATTTAAAAACAAGATGCAAATTTACAGTAGTATGTAAGCAATTCAAAGAAATGGACTCAAAAGTTCTTTTTTTATTTATTACAAAAGATAATAAAAAGCGCAATCAGCATTCAGTTACATTTTAATTATAACCATAGTCATTACGAACTGATTTTGTCTAGCATTCCTTTTTAAAGGAAAGTTACTAGAGAGGCTTTTTAAATATTACGCAAGCACCTAAGGGGGTAGAGAGGATTAGCTCTTTGCTTACTTTTTCCGCCTCCGAGTTGCGCGTGCGCAGAGCGTGTTCGTGGCTGTTCGCCTTCGCCGCTCGGCTCCAATTTGTGTCCACCTTTAGAAACACTGTATTTTCGAAAACCTCTTGTTCCTTGCATGGATAATTTCAAAATTCAACCAAAAATAAATTTTACATGAAAAATTGTAATAGAAAAAATTATCATTTTGACTTCCCGAGGAAAATTTTAACAAAAGGTTAATAGGTTCATTAACCACTATGAAATTCTGGAATCCAGGGTCTGATAAACATTTTGTATGAAAAAAAAGAGGAGGGGCATTTTTTACATAATTATAAAGGGGGGTTTCAATTTGTTCATCTTTGCTGACAAAAGGGGAGGGTGTCAGTGGCGAATCCAGGATTTTTGTCTGGGGGGGGCTGAGTTTCACATATAACTTAATTGCTATTATGGGCTGTTCAAATACTAATGTAAGCAACTGAAAGGGGGAGGGGGATTGCCAGTGCCAGTTGCCAGATTTTTGTTTAGGGGGTACTCAACATCTTTTCTGAGGTCTTATCTTAAAAATACTAAGTTTTAAGTGAGATGACTTAATTTAAATGAAAGGTTTAATTTTGGTGCACTAAATTTCAAAATTGTGTAAAAATGTCAACTCGAAGTAAAAGGGGGGTCTGGGGGTCCTCCCCCAGAAAAATTTTGAAAATTTGCCCTTTAAAATAGTGTTTTAGCTCATTTTGAAGCCTTTTAAATTCCACCTAAAGAGCACCACTCATATTAACGGCAGAATTTTCAAGGAAAAAAAGTTTATAGTATTATGAATTGGAAAATTTCTAGGGGGTTTAAGGGTTCCTATTCCAGAAAAATTTTTTGAATTTTGCCGCTAAAAGTGGCATTTTAACTCATGTTGAGACACTTTAGGTTACATCAAAGAGGATCACTCCTTGTAAATCCCTAAAGTTTCAAGGAAAAACCGCCGTAATCATTAGATTCCTAAATTTCGAGGGGGTTTGGGGGTCTTCCCCCAGAAAAATTTTGGAATTTTTACCCTTAAAAGTAGGGTTCCGATTCATTTTGAGACCCTTTGGGTAACACCACCAAATGTCCGCAACGTGTGGAAATTTCTTTTTTGGCTTTATTGCTACTACTAAAACTTGAATGTCTTATTCCTGGGGGGGGCTGCAGCCCCACAGCCCCCCCCTCTGGATTCGCCACTGGAGGGTGTACTTATGCTTACGTAATATTATAAACGCTAGTCACGTGGTGTTTCACGGCCAGATCTCCCAACTTCATTCCAATTTGCCCCGATTAAAATTTCAATTATTTCAGGGTCCTTTGTACAGGCAAGTGGTGAACAATCATATCCTCCATTATAATCAACATCTGCACCTCTTTCTACCAACATCTTCACAGTGTTCAAACACTTAGCCCGTGCCGAACTTCCTTGTTCCATTGCATAATGAAGCGGGGTTTTCCCGAAATGGCCTTCAGCGTTCACGTCAGCGCCGTGGTCGATCAGAAATTCGACTGTTTCGATTTGCTTCATTCGCGCTGCAAAATGAAGCGGAGTATCATGCTCGCGGTTCATAACATCCACAGCAGCCCCACTTTCAACTAAAATTTTTACAACTTCGAAACATTCAGATAACGCTGCATAATGTAGGGGGGTGTACCCATACAACCCCGACGTATTCAAATGAGCACCCCTGCTAATTAAAAATTCAACTATTTCTATATTAATCGATGTTCTGTCCAGTACAGAATGGAGTGGAGTATTATTCCTTCTGTTCTTCCTATTCACAACGGCCCCTCTTTCAACTAAAACTTTGACCGTCTCCAAATTCCCAGCATCCACTGCGTAATGAAGAGGAGAATCGAGATATCGGTTGAGAGCATTCACATCTGCGCCCCTCTCTATTAAAAAAGTAACTGCATCAGTTTGCTTCTGTCTCGCAGCATAGTGAAGTGGAGTATTACCAATGATATCCTTTTCACCGACAACAGCATAGCTCTCTACCAAGACTTTTAAAATGTCCAGTGATTCCACTGCATAATGTAGTGCAACACTGTCGTCATATGTGTTAACAGCATATGAAAGTGCCCCGCTATTGATCAAGAATTTAACTATTTCGATTTCCTTTAATTTCACTGCAACATGAAGGGGGGTATCCCCTTTACGATTCCTGCCATTTATGGCGGCGCCAAAATCAACTAGCATTTGTACCATTTGCAATCCCAAGCACTTCTTTTTTACCACATCATGACGCAAATTATGGTCATATACGTTAGCAAGATTTGAATCAACCCAGGTATCAATGAAGAAAAAATATCGATCGATATCATCTACTGAGCTAATTTTCCAATTATCCTTAATATGTACAAGAGAATCACTTTCAAATAAAACTTTCCCCAATTCCAAGATACAAGCTTTCACTGCTATATGAAGAGGAGTATCGCCAGAAGTTGTTTGACTATTCACATCAGCTCCAGTAGAAATTAAAAATTGAACTATATCAGTTTCATTCCGTTGCACTGCAACATGAAGGGGAGTAACGCCACGTACAGAACTAGAATTTACAGTAGAACCTTTTTCAACTAAAAGTTTTACTGTATCAAAATGGGCACTCCTTACTGCTTCATGAAGTGGAGATGCATCATAATGGTCACAGGCATCCAAACCTGCACCACTACTGATTAGATATTCAATTATATTAGTTATTTCTTGTATTACCTCTACATGAAGTGTTGTATGATAAACCACCTTTGAAAAATTACCACCATCAAGTAACGAAATTGCATCATGTAAGGCAGTTCGTCCATGTTCACTTCTGGCATTTACATCAATGTCTGGAAGGCACGATATTAATTTTCTAACCATCAAATAGTTCCTCTTCCTTACAGCTAAATGAAGTGCAGTGAAGCCGTCCCTGTTTCTAGCATTTGGAGATATGCCAGAAAGTGAACGCAGAACAGCATGGATGTAGTTTTGAGCACAAGAATCATTCGGTCGAGAGTAATCCAGCACAAATTGATGAAGTAGACCGTTGCCATTGGGATATTTTACATTAGAAGCTAATGTTTTAAGTGATTTTGGTTCGGGCAACCGAGGAGAAGGCTCAAAATTCATCCCTGAAAAGTAAAATAAATTATTGAAAGTTACTGTTCCTTAAAAATTTCCGAAATATTTTAGATCAAAAGGGTTCTCAAACTTTTAAAAAACAAACCATCATAAATCATCTTCAGTTAATTTTTCCATACCCTCTGGCCCTCAGCACAACACAACTTCAGCTTCGTACGTGTGGGGTTTCACCCACTATTTTGTTGCGGTTTTAAATTACATTCATGTATAGAAGATTATGCTTTTTAGAAAATAAAAAAAAAAGATTTTTGAACCTGAGGAAGCAACAAGGAGCTCTACAATAAGAAGAGGGTCTGAGGGTCCTCTCCTTTGAAATATGTTTTAAATCTGGGATAAAAAAAAGTTGGAATTATATCATCATTTCAGGGTTAGAAAAAACATGTTTTATTTGTTTTTTTTACCCTTAACAAAGAAATTATAAGAAAACCCATGAATTTTAAAAAATTTAAATTTTCAAATTGAAATTAGATAAATGAAACTATACCTTTAAATACACCATAAACAGTTCGTTCATTTAAATGATTTTTTAAGTTTTCTTCATAGCATCGAGCTTTTTATCAAGTTATGTACTGCCTATGTCATGGCGATTTTTGGAGGTTTGTACCCAAGCCATATAATTGACACCATCTTTTTCCACACTTGAATCGTGAGTTCGTTGCCTAAAATAAAGGGAGATACTTGCGTGTTTAAAACGAGTGTTTTAAACGTAACAACCCTGCATCTTTTCAAAAGAAAATTCTTAAATTTAACATCTTGTCGCGACCCACCCACAGTTTGTGAAGCTCTGTTTTAGATAACCTTATTCAATAAAATTACAAATATAATTGCATATATTTTATTTGGTTTGTAGTTTTTGGCATACAAACCAGTTGGGCAATTTTTAACGGGATAGATGACACAGCAGTGTCGCGAAATTTTCAGTCAATGATGCAAAAAACAGTCAGAAAAAAATTTAGTTTTAGCAATGTAATAAATTTTTTTTACTGACCGGAATTTGCCAACCGGTTTTTCGTATAACCGACGACACTCGGCGGGAAGTTTGGTTGAATACCTCGGTTTGCAACCAACAAATTCATCTGTGTTACAGAACATAATAGTACAAATAGAAACCAATCAGGCGAGAACAAATATTATTATTTTACTTGTTCTAAAATTATGAATTTAATCTATAAAAATGATTAACAAGTGAAAAGTAAACCAGTCATTCTAAATTTAATAGATAGTTTAATAGAATATTTTATAGAAATTATAAACGTTTTATCTCAGTTAAAACAAGATGCAAATTTAAAGTATGTATAAGCAACTCAAAGAAATGGACTCAAATTTCTTATTTTAATTTATTACAGAAAATATAAAAAGCACAATCATCATTCAGTTACATTTAATTACAACCCATAGCCATTACAAATTGATTTTGTCTAGCATTCCTTTTTTTTAAGTTACTAGAGGGACCTTTCAAATATTACGCAAGCTCCTAAGGGAGTAGATGGGATTTTTTCTTTGCTTACTTTTCCTGATTGGGGGAAGGGAGTAGGAGTGATGTTTACGTATTACTTATAGCGGCTAGAAAGAGAGGCGCTTTCTAGCCACTATAGTATATTACGTTAAAAACACTGCATTTTCGAAATATTCTTGCTTCTTGCATACCTAAATAGTTCCAAAATTTAACCGAAAATAAATTTTACCTGAAAAATTGTAATTTAGGAAAACAAATCCTTTTGACTTCACGAGGAAAATTATAACAAAAGGTTGCACTGCTAAACATTTTGCACAAAAAAGAACACACGAGGGGTTGGAAATTTTTTTTACGTAAATATGAGGGGAGTTTCAGTTTGCTTATCTTTTCTGACAAAAGGGAAGGGGGGTCAAAATAGCAAAAAAAACCATGCTTGCGTAATATTTCAACTTCATATTGCCTATCTAAGCAGGGTTCCCACTCAATTTCAGAAATAAAATTCCCTGATTTTTCCACAGGTCAATTTTTAAGATTTTTCGGTAAAAAAACTAGTAATTCAAGGAATTTTTCGAATACATCTGGCATTTTTGAACATATAATTTTCAATAAATTGACAATTTTTTCACTTAGTAGACCCGAAATCGACATGCAAAGATTAAAACTTTTTATGTTCCAGGTATTTTTTATGATTTTCCAGGTCCTTGGCCAAAATGAGCAATTTTCCCTATCGGCTATTCTCTGACCCTTAAGGTGAAATTTCAATTCCCTTAGTTTTCCGGATTTTTCCTGACCCGTGGGAAACCTGTATGTACCCGTACCTGTATTTACCCCTGTACCCGTGGTAAAACTTTTTATGTTCCAGGTATTTTTTATGATTTTCCAGGTCCTTGGCCAAAATGAGCAATTTTCCCTATCGGCTATTCTCTGACCCTTAAGGTGAAATTTCAATTCCCTTAGTTTTCCGGATTTTTCCTGACCCGTGGGAAACCTGTATGTACCCGTACCTGTATTTACCCCTGTACCCGTGGTAAAACTTTTTATGTTCCAGGTATTTTTTATGATTTTCCAGGTCCTTGGCCAAAATGAGCAATTTTCCCTATCGGCTATTCTCTGACCCTTAAGGTGAAATTTCAATTCCCTTAGTTTTCCGGATTTTTCCTGACCCGTGGGAAACCTGTATGTACCCGTACCTGTATTTACCCCTGTACCCGTGGTAAAACTTTTTATGTTCCAGGTATTTTTTATGATTTTCCAGGTTCTTGGCCGAACTGAGCAATTTTCCCTATCGGCTATTCTCTGACCCTTTAGTTGAAATTTCAATTCCCTGATCCGTATTTTTTCGGATATTTCCTGACTCGTGGGAAACCAGTATAAGTGGTTTCTTTCGAACCGGTATAAGTGGTTTCTTTTATAGCTAATTAAAAATGCAATTACATCAGGGTCATTTGCAAGTGCGAGTGGTGTACGATGATATCCCCCTTTATAATCAACAATTGCACCTAGTGCTACTAAGATCTTCACAGTGATCAATCGGTTAGTGTGTTCCCAACGATCGTATTCCATCATTGCATAATGAAGCGGGGTTTTCCCGTTATGGCCTACAGCGTTCACGTCAGCGCCGTGGTCGACCAGAAATTCGACTGTTCCGATTTGATGCATTCGCGCTGCAAAATGAAGCGGAGTATCATCATCGTCGTTCTTAAGATCCACAACAGCCCCACTTTCCACTAAAATTGGTACAACTGCGGAACACTCATACAACGCTGCATGATGAAGTGGGGTACACCCTCTATACCCTATCGCATTCAAATCAGCACCTCTGCTAATTAAAAATTCAACTATTTCTATTTCACTCCATGTCGCATTTCTACATCTCTTCACTCCTGAATGCAGAGGAGTATTATTCTTTCTGTTCTTCGTATTCACAACGGCCCCTCTTTCAACAAAAATTTTGACTGTCTCCAAATTCCCAGCTTTCACTGCATCATGAAGAGGAGAATCGAGACTATTGTTGAGACCGTTCAAATCTGCTCCCCTCTCTATTAAAAAAGTAACTGTATCAGTTTGTTTCTTTTTCGCAGCTAAGTGAAGTGGAGTATTACCATTGATATTCTTAACATTGACAAGAGCATCGCTCTCAACCAATACTTTTACAATGTTCAGTGATTCCACTGCGTGATGAAGTGGAACACTGTCACTCTTGTTCAAGAATTCAAATACTATTTCGATGAGCTTAAATTCCACTGCCCCATGAAGGGGGGTATTCCCTTTATGATTTGCAGCATTTACGTCGGCACCACTATCAACTAGTATTTTTACCATTTCCGAACTACAAGCTTTCACGGCTATATGAAGAGGAGTATCACCAGAAGTTGTTTGACTATTCACATTAGCTCCTGTAGAAATTAAAAATTTAACTACATCAGTTTCATTCCGTAGCACTGCAACATGAAGGGGCGTAACGCCATTTTTAGAACTGCATTCTACAGCAGAGCCTTTCCTAACTAAAAGCTTTACTGTATCAAAATAGACACTCTTTATTGCTCCGTGAAGTTCAGATGCAGCAAAAAAGTCACCCGTATCCAAATCTGCACCACTACTGATTAGAAATTCAATTATATTAGTTATTTCCTGTATTACTTCTATAGGAAATGTTGGATAATACACCCTCTCTGAAAAATTTCCATAATGAAGTAACAAAATCGCGTCATGTAAGGCAGTTCGTGAATAAGTACTTCTGGCATTTACATCAATGTCTGGAAGGCACGATATTAACTTTCTAACCATCAGATAGTTCCTCTTCCGTACAGCTAAATGAAGTGCAGTGAAGCCGTCCCTGTTTCTTGCATTTGGAGCTATGCCAGAGAGTGAACGCAGAACAGCATGAATGTAGTTTTGAGCACAAGAATTATTCGGTCCAGAATAATCCAGCACAAACTGATGAAGTAGACCGTTGCGATTGGGATATTTTACATTAGAAGCTAATGTTTTAAGTGATTTTGGTTCGGGCAACCGGGGAGAAGATTCAAATTTCATCCCTGAAAAGTAAAATAAATTATTGAAAGTTACTGTTCTTAAAAATTTCCGAAACATTTTAGATCAGTGTTTCCCAACGTGGGGCGCACGCCCCACCGGGGGGCAATAGGATTTTCTAGGGGGGCAATTTGAAAATTCTCAACCAAATTGCCCCCTAGATGGAGCGTGGATAACCAGTATCTATTGACTTTCCAAGAAGAATTTTTGAGAAAAAAAAGACGGGGGGCATGGCAAATTTCGAAAGCCTTTGGTGGGGCATGGACCGAAAAAGGTTGGGATACACTATTTTAGATCAAGGGTTCTCAAACTTTTTATAAACAAACCCTCATTAATCATCTTCAGTTAATTTTTCCGTACCATCTGGCCTCAGCACAACACAACTTCAGTTTCGTACGTGTGGGGTTTCACCAACTATTTTGTTCCGATTATAAACTACATTCATGTATGAGATTAAGCAACTTTTTAAAAAATTAAAAAGAGAAATTTTTGAGCCTGATGGAGCAACAAGCAGCTCCACAATAAGAAGGGGGTCTGAGGGTCCTCTCAGAAATAGGTTTTAAATCTGGGATAAATTGGAGTTATAACATCCTTTCAGGCTTGGAAAAAACATGTTTTTAAGAAATAACAAAAAACATGTTTCATTTGTTTTAAACGTGGTTTTTTGTTTAAAACATGTTTTAGTTGTTTTTTTTTACCCCTCAACAAAGAAATGATAAGAAAACCCGTGAATTTTAAAAATTTAAATTTGAATTTTCAACTTGAAATTAGATTAATAAAACTATACTTTTAAATACATCACGAACAGTTCGTTCATTTAAATGATTTTTGTAAGTTTTCTTCATAGCATCGAGCTTTTTATCAAGTAATGTACTGTGTATGTCATGGCGATTAAGCTTGATTCTTGACACCATGGGCGTAGCCAAGGGGGGGCAGCTGCCCCCCCTAAGTCTTGAATAATTAACTTTTACTTTACTTTTAGTTAGTTAAAACCCAGTATTTTAGGGTAAAATTTTAAAAAAATTTCTGGGGGAGGACCCCCAGACCCCCTGTAGTATTTCGACTTTTATTATTCACACCTTTTTTAAATAACTTCATTCAAATCAAATTTCTACCTAAAATGTAAGTCCAAATTCGGGTTTACGCGTACCAAAAAGCATTTTATAACCCTGTTCTTAGGGGCAAATTTCCGAAATTTTCTGGGGGAGGACCCCCAGACCCCTCGTTGAAACTTCACGGCCTCTCTTACGGGGCTTTAAAATTGTTCTCCACAAACATAAAAAAAGTCGACCCTCCTTGCCCCCTCTAAGTTGAACCCTGGCTACGCCCATGCTTGACACCATCTTTATAAGCTCTGAGTGATCCACACTTGAATTGTGAGTATGTTACCTAAATAAAGGGAGTAACATGCGTGTTTTAAACATAACAACCCTGTATCATTTCAAAAGAAAATTCTTAAATTTAATATCTAGTCGCGACCCACCCACTGCTTGAGAAGCTGTTTTAGATAACATTATTCAATAAAATTACAAATATAATTGTATATATTTTATTTGGTTTGTAGTTTTTGGCATACAAACCAGTTGGGCAATTTTTGACGGGATAGATGACACAGCGGTGTCGAGAAATTTCCAGTCAATGATGCTAAAAAAGGTCAGAAAAAAATTTAGTCTTACCAATGCAATAAATTTGTTTTTTACTAACCGGAATTTGCCGACAGGTTTTTCGCATTGACTGGAATTTTCTAACCGACACAACAGCAGTGGTATATTTAGGATTGATTCTCTACGATAAAACTCATCGGGAAGTTTAGTTGAATAACTCGGTTTACAACCACCAAGTTTATCTGAGCATGCAAGGAAGTAGTGAAGTTTTTTTTATCAGATATGAGGTCACATTTTTCGAAAAATAAAAGTCGCCGTAGAGTTACAGATTATATTATGGCAAATTTTATCTATTCCAAGCAAGGAAACGTTCAGTGCAGAGTTCGGAGGGACTTGTTGGAACACCCTGCATAATTCTTTTGAAATAACTGGAAAAAAATGTAGGTTATCTTACCAAGTTTAGATATTTTCCACATTTAAAGGGGAAAAATCAAAACTGAAAACGCTTTTTCAGAACCCTTGAATATATTGAATATCTGAAACTTATTCCAGACTGTGGAAACGAAATAAAAACATTAACCAGGCACGATAAAATGCCTTAAATATGAAAATTTATCATAAAAAGATCTTTATAAATCAAGAAAATTAATTAAGAAAACTGCAACTATCCATCAAATATTTCAGTTGGTATGATATTTTTCAAAATATAAAAAAAACCTGAAATAATAAAATAAAGTACGAAAATTTTATGACGATTTCTAGAAAAACCTCCTAAGTCAGAAAACTCTTATCCCTCACATATTCTGTAGCGTATTGTATACCCGGGTGTTTCAAAAGTCCCTTTTCATGGTTTTTATTTGAATCAACGTCTCCCATCCCTAGTAGGCCACCTAGAAAAATCCCTAGATGACTAACAGCCCAATCAAGCGGTGAACTAAAGAAGTGAACCAAATTAATTAAAATACTAAAGGAGATAGAGCAAACACCTCAACGAGAGTATTGTTGCCAATGCTATGAAAAACTCACTAAAACCTTAATGAAAATATCGTAAGTATTCGCAAAGATGCATGTGAAAATCGCTTAAAATTTTTTCATAAATTCGAGTTTTTCAGTGTTATGTAGTTTTGTTTCTTATTAGTTAGATGAAGACAAAATTTAAGTAAAAAAATTATACATTTGCGACCTTTTTTTTGAGTCCTGAAAAAGAATGCTGGTATCTCCACGAATATTCACGATACTGAAAAATTTTTAGTGAGCTTTTCACATAATAATGGCAACAATACTCATCTTCATGTTCTTGCTCCATGTCCCTTATAGTGGGTTTTCTAACTTCACGAAAATGGGTTTCGCGTGCTTTTTCGTGATTATGCTTAGTGAAAATAGCCATTTTGTTCCTTAGAATCTGTAGTTTACGAATCACGATGGTGGACACTTCGGGTCTGCGCCAGGGGATGGTGAGAGGCGCAGAAGCGGAAAATCGACGAGTTTCAATTTTGTGTTGTTTGGAGTCAAAATGGTTCCTTTTACTTTTTTAATTTGCTCAAATGCTCCATAATACGAGAGAGGCAAGGGAGGACTAACGGGACATAGAGTTTGGAAAGGATCAGCTCACTCCAGTAGAAGGGGTGGAAGGATAAAGTGGAACGTAAAAATTTGTAAGCCTATTTTCTCTGAGGCGCAGGCTTATAGTCGTCCATTAACGTAATGAAAGGTGCCATTCTTTTCCTTATTTTCAGGCGAGAAAGAATTGCGATAGTAGAAATCTGACAAAGCTTACTAGGGGTAGGGAGAGGGGCAGGAAAAAATTACGAAAATCAGCAATATCTCCTGAAAATAATTTCTTTTCTGCACCAACTGCAGTTGAATGTTTTGTAAATTGACACCAAAAATGGGTAAAATGCATTAAACCGATTTTCGAACGATTCTTCTACTTAAAATAGGGCCTTAAAGGTGTAGAAAAAAATAAGGGGAAATTCTCAACTTTTAAGTCTTTTAAAAACTTATTATTCCTCGTGAGGAAGCACTAATTTCAGGCTAATTTTTCCCTTCATACACTTAAGAATACGAAATACCATTGTAGATATCTGGGACCTGCGATTAAGGAGGGGGACGGGGCAGAAAAAAATATTCCTGTTTTTATACTCTTCGTGAGAGTAAAATTCAAAATTTTCTACTTTTAATAGAGTCATAAGTGGTGCAAATAAAGAAGATAGATACCTGACATATCTAACAGCCCGTTAGAAAAGAGTTCCTCCCATTGGAAGGTGAAATGGAAGGGTAAAGCGGAACATAAGGAATTATATGGGATGTTTTGAAAAAAATTGTGTCCATTTTAGTGAAATAATGTAGAAATCTATTTGAGCAGGTTCTATGTAATCTGTAGAACTGGAAATGCGACAATAAGTAACTTTCATTCTCGACCGAGGATAATAATTGGGGCAGAAAAAAAGTTAAAATTATACTTTACTGAGAAAAATAGTAATTATCCAGTTTAAAAGGTTTTATGGACTGAAATTTTTGATTGGGGTCACTCAAAGTGGTCTATCCTGAGAGGCATAAACTCATCTTTGGGGGTTGAATGGATGAAATGGAATACAAATTCGATTTTTTGCCAAATGGCGTGAAACTGCATGAAAGAGAGTGATAATAAACAAGTCAATTTATCTTTCCAACTCTCTCGAATGGGTTACCCGACAATGAAATTTGGGAATCAAGACAAGGGTCCGTGGTCGGCGCAGAAAAATTTTATACATTAAATTTTAGTTTGTATAATTGTGTCTAAATAAGATAAAATATCCCTAAAATAAGAAATTTCATAGCAGATATGAAGGAGCCCCATGTTAAAACTGTTTCTTGGAGGGTAAGAGGATAAAATAGAATATTAGGGGGTATTACATTTTACTATTTTACTAAAAAGTGAGTATTTCTCGCAAAAATTGCATTAAAAGGATTCGATTTTCCAATTTTACTCCATGGAATATGATACGTTTAAGATAAATCTGTAGTATTAATCAGGGGAAGGTTAGTTGGGCAAAAAAACCCTGTAATTATTACAAATTTAAGACATTTAATTATTTCTCAAAAAATTAGAATATTATAAAGTTTTTTTGTCTTAATTTTGTAATAATTACAAGTTTTTTTTGCCCAACTAACCTTCCCCTGCCTAATACTACAGATTTATCTTATACGTATCATATTCCATGGAGTAAAATTGGAAAATCGAATCCTTTTAATGAAATTTTTGCGAGAAATACTCACTTTTTAGTAAAATAGTAAAATGTAATACCCCCTAATATTCTATTTTATCCTCTTACCCTCCAAGAAACAGTTTTAACATGGGTCTCCTTCATATCTGCTATGAAATTTCTTATTTTAGGGATATTTTATCTTATTTAGACACAATTATACAAACTAAAATTTAATGTTTACAATTTTTCTGCGCCGACCACGGACCCTTGTCTTCATTCCCAAATTTCATTGTCGAGTAACCCATTCGAGAGAAATGGAGAGATAAATTGATTTGTTTATTATCACTCTCTTTCAAGCAATTTCACGCCATTTGGAAAAAAATCGAATTTGTATTCCATTTCATCCATTCAACCCCCAAAGATGAGTTTATGCTTCTCAGGATAGACCACTTTGAGTGACCCCAATCAAAAATTTCAGTCCATAAAACCTTTTAAACTGGATAATTACTATTTTTCTCAGTAAAGTATAATTTTAACTTTTTTTCTGCCCCAATTATTATCCTCGGTCGAGAATGAAAGTTACTTATTGTCGCATTTCCAGTTCTACAGATTACATAGAACCTGCTCAAATAGATTTCTACATTATTTCACTAAAATAGACACAATTTTTTTCCAAATATCCCATATAATTCCTTATGTTCCGCTTAACCCTTCCATTTCACCTTCCAATGGGAGGAACTCTTTTCTAACGGGCTGTTAGACATGTCAGGTATCTATCTTCTTTATTTGCACCACTTATGAAACTACTAAAAGTAGAAAATTTTGAATTTTACTCTCACGAAGAGTATAAAAACAGGAATATTTTTTCTGCCCCTGTCCCCCTCCTTAATCGCAGGTCCCAGATATCTACAATGGTATTTCGTATTCTTAAGTGTATAAAGGGAAAAATTAGCCTGAAATTAGTGCTTCCTCACAAGGAAAAATAAGTTTTTGAAAGACTTAAAAGTTGAGAATTTCCCCTTATTTTTTTCTACACCTTTCAGGCCCTATTTTAAGTAGAAGAATCGTTCGAAAATCGGTTTAATGCATTTTACCCATTTTTGGTGTCAATTTACAAAACATTCAACTGCAGTTGGTGCAGAAAAGAAATTATTTTCAGGAGATATTGCTGATTTTCGTAATTTTTTCCTGCCCCTCTCCCTACCCCTAGTAAGCTTTGCCAGATTTCTACTATCGCAATTCTTTCTCGCCTGAAAATAAGGAAAAGAATGGCACCTTTCATTACGTTAATGGACGACTATAAGCCTGCGCCTCAGAGAAAATAGGCTTACAAATTTTTACGTTCCACTTTATCCTTCCACCCCTTCTACTGGAGTGAGCTGATCCTTTCCAAACTTTATGTCCCGTTAGTCCTCCCTTGCCTCTCTCGTATTATGGAGCATTTGAGCAAATTAAAAAAGTAAAAGGAACCATTTTGACTCCAAACAACACAAAATTGAAACTCGTCGATTTTCCACTTCTGCGCCTCTCACCATCCCCTGGCGCAGACCCGAAGTGTCCACCATCGCGATTCGTAAACTACAGATTTTAAGGAACAAAATGGCTATTTTCACTAAGCATAATCACGAAAAAGCACGCGAAATCAAGTTAGAAAACCCCCTATTAGTTTTTTAGTTATTTTTTTATTTCGTCTCTAGAAGCGCTGTAAGTAGTGTCAAAGGATTGTACTCCAGGCTCGCTTACCTAGGGATAGACCTGAATTCCTTGACCCTAGGAGACGTTGGTTCAAATAAAAGCCGTGAAATGGACTGTTGAAACACGCTGCACACAGTATTTTTATATGACACATAAAATTAACTTTCGACATCTGTTACCATTCAATGAGGTATTCTCACGTTTTGAGATTACATTTTATTAAAATAGTAGATAAAAAACCATGAAGAATGACGTTTACATCAAGTATTTTCGTAGCCTAGTTTCTGAGATATAAATTTTTGAAATTTCGTTTTTCGTTTTGGCGCGAAAACACTCTCGAATCACAAGTCATGCGCTGTGATGTCACATCCAATAGAAGCCCGTTTTCTGATCACGTGAAAACATCAAACACAATGGTTTTACTGCGTTGTGATGTCACATCCAATAGAAGCCCGTTTTCTGATAACGTGACTTTTCTGACGTTTTGGCAAAAATAAAATTGAATTTTAAATTATTTAAACAAATTTTTGAACTTAAAAATCAGAAATTTAGGAGTTTTAAACCATAATGTATCGAAAAAGTATAAAATCAAGCAAATCCCTCACTCATGCAAATACCTCATTAAAAGTCGAAGAATGGCCCTAGAATAAGGAACTTGCATGTGTCAGATTTTCATAAACTTTCAAGTGCTCCGTATGGTTTTTTGTAAAATAAAATGAAATATTTTGTCAAATTTTCAAAAAAGTGTATAAGTAATTAAATATTTTAATTTAAAAGTCGAGAAAAAAACACGTGACTGAAAACGCGAAGTGTGTTTGCATGCACAGTGACGTAGAATTCCATCAGTTAAAATTGCAATCAAAATTGAATTTCTTTGTTTTATTTGATGATTTCTTTTTTCTGAAGTGTCCGATATGAGTGTTTTAATAAATATTTACCTTCTAGACACTTCTGGTGACGGTCAGAAATCCAAGGCAAACATTTTAGGCAAAGTCAATATATTGTGACGTCACTGTGCATGCAATTAAGCGTTTTCAGGTGCTTCTGAAAAGACGATTTCTGATAATTTTTTTTTGCAATCAAGAAATTCCTCAATCGGCCTCAAATTTTGTGTAGTGGCTAATTTTTGCGTGAAGAATAGATTAAAAATATAAAAAAAAATCATGCAAGTTCCTTTCACTGCAAAAAAAGTCAACAAGTTTTTTCCCCAACTGAATTTGTGAAAAGTCTCAAGAAAAACAAACTTTGAGATAGTTATGAACTTTTGCTTTTTTTGCCTTAAGTTAGGAACACTACAGTACTTGGGTGGGTTTTTTTAAACGAAAGTCCGAATTTTTTTCGGGGCACCCCCCAAAAAGGTGCCATTTGGTATAAAACTAATATTCTGAAAGTTTCAGCTCAAAAAAAATAATACCAAATGGCACCTTTTTGGGGGTGCCCCGAAAAAAATTCTGACTTTCGTTAAAAAAAAAACACCCTAGTACAGTACATAATAGTACAAATGGAAACCAATCAGGCGAGTACAAATGTCATAATTTTACTTGTTCTAACAACATAATGAATTTAATCTATAATAATGATTGACAAGTGAAAAAGTAAACCAGTCATTCCAAATTTAATAGATAATAAAAATAGAATATTTTATTGAAATTATAAGCGTTTTTTTTTCATTTAAAAACAAAATGCTAATTTAAAGTATGTAAGCGACTCAAAGAAAATAAACTCAACGTTCTTTTTTTTATTTATTACAGAGGATAATAATAACAAGCACAATCAGTATTCATTTACATTTTTATTACAACCATAGTAATTACGAACTGATTTTCTCCAGAATTCCTTTTTATAGAAGAGTTACTACTAGAGAGGCTTTTTAAATATTAAGGGGGTAGAGAGGATTTGCTCTTTGCTTACTTCTTCCTGACTGGGGGGAGGGAGTAGGAGTGATGGGCTTACGTATTAGAACTGTAGTGCAGCGTTTCCCAACCGGGGTTCCGCGGCAAATTTGGAAAAATTTGTAGGGGAGAACCCCCAAACTCCCCTCTAAAATTTCAACAACGGTTATTATTGTGTTTTTCCTTGAACATTTGGCTGTCTCACAGTGCCGCATATAAGGGGAGAGCGAAGGGGCCCTGATCCCCCCCCCGAAATTCGGACTTGGTGTACCAAATCCAGTTAATAAACACTAGTTTAAAAAATTTCTGAGGGAGGACAAAATAGCAAGAAAAAATATTGTTTCATGGATGCTAGAGTTCCGTAGGAGTAAAAAGGTTGGAAAACGCTGCTATAGTGGCTAGAAAGGAAGGCCTTTTCTATAGCCACTATAGAATTACGTTATAAACACTGCATTTTCGAAATACTCTAGCTTTTAGCATACCTAAATAATTTCAAAATTCAACCGAAAATAAATTTGACATGAAAAATTGCAATTTAGGAAGAAAATGAATCATTTTGACTTCCGGAGGAAAATTTTAACAAAATGTTAAGTGGTTCGTGGAGCTCAATGAGATTCTTGAATCTAGGCACTGCTGCACAAAAAAATTGTACAAAAAAATATTAAAGGGTGGTTGGGCATGTTTAACGTAATTATGAGGGGGGTCTCGATTTGCTCATCTTTGCTGACAAAAAAGGGAGGGGGTCAAAAAATTGGCAAAAAAAAATAAAACATGCTTACGTTATATTTGAAATGCATAAAAAAAACTGTGTTTATAAAACTAATTTTTCGCCCATTTTTGCCGTTTCAAACCACTACCACCATCAGATTCATCATTCCGCCGGTGATGTGCCCTTTCCGGAGGTGTTTCATGGCCAAATTTCCTAACGTCATTCGAATATGCCCCATGGCGGGGTAAAATTTTAGTTCTTACAGGGTCATGTGCAAGTGGTGCACAATCATATTCCCCTTTAGCACCTCTTTCTACTAACAACTTCACAGTGCCCCAACTCCTATTTCGTGATACCTGACCATCGTATTCTCCAGCATAATAAAGCGGGGTTTTCCCGTAATCGCATATAGCATTCACGTCAGCGCCGTGGTCGATCAGAAATCCGACTGTTTCGTTTCGCTTACGTCGCGCTGCAAAATGAAGCGGAGTTATATTCACGTGGTTCCTAAGATCCACAACAGCCCCACTTTCGACTAAAATTTTTACAACTTCGAAACACTCAGACCGCGCTGCGTAATGAAGTGAGGACCCTCTCTCCCCTAAAGCATTTAAATCAGCAAACCTGCTAATTAAAAATTTAACTATTTCTATTTTATCCCGTGCCCAAACTTTCCATCTGTCCAATCCTGAATGGAGAGGAGTATCATTCTCTGAGTTCTTAGCATTCACAACGGCCCCTCTTTCAACTAAAACTTTGACCGTCTCCAAATTTCCAGCTTCCACTGCTTTATGAAGCGGGGTTTTACCATAATTGCCTATAGCATTCACGTCAGCGCCGTGGTCGATCAGAAATACGACTGTTTCGATTTGCTGACGTGTCACTGCAAAATGAAGCGGAGTATCAGTATTTCTGTTCTTAAGATCCACAACAGCCCCACTTTCGATTAACATTTTTACAACTTCGAAACACTCAGACAAGGCTGCATAATGAAGTGGGGACCCCATCCCCCCTAAATCATTCAAATCAGCACTCCTGCTAATTAAAAATTTTACTATTTCTATTTCACCCCGTGTCAAAGCTTGAAGTGTGAATCCTGAATGGAGAGGAGTATCATTCTTTGAGTTCTTTACATTCACATTGGCCCCTCTTTCAACTAAAACTTTGACTGTTTCCAAATTCCCAGCTTCCACTGCATTATGAAGAGGAGAATCGAGAATTCCGTTGAGAGCATTCAAATCCGCTCCACTCTCTATTAAAAAAGTAACTGTATCAGTTTGTTCCTCTCTCGCAGCAAAGTGAAGTGGAGTATTACCACCATCCTTAACATCGACATTAACAGCATTTGCATTTGCCCCACTCTTTATCAAGAATTTAACTATTTCGATTTGCTTCAATTTCACTGCCACATGAAGGGGGGTATCCCCTTTATGATTCGTACCATTTAAGTTGGCACCACTTTCAACCAGTATTTTAACCATTTCCAAGCACTTAGTTTCCACTGCGTCATGGAGCAAATCATGGTGAATATTTATAATGTGAGGAGTATTTGAATGAGGAAACCTATCGAATAAACGGAAATTATCTTTGGTATCACCTATTGGGGTAATTTTCTGATCGTCATGAATATGCAAAAGAGCGCCACTTTCCAATAAAACTTTCGCGATTTCCAAACTACAAGCTTTCACGGCTTTACGAAGAGGAGAACCACCTAAAATTGTTAGACTATTCACATTAGCTCCTCTAGAAATTAAAAATTTAACTATATCAGTTTCATTCCGTTCCACTGCAACATAAAGGGGAGTATCGCCACTTCTAGAATTTCCTTCTACAGCAGAGCCTTTCTCAACTAAAAGCCTTACTGTATCAAAATGGCCACTCCTTACTGCTTCGCGAAGTGGACATGCACCATTAAAGTCACAGGCATCCAAATCTGCACCACTACTGATTAGAAATTCAATTATATTAGTTATTTCTTGTATTACCTCTGCAGGAAGTGTGGTATGATAAGCCACCTTTGAAAAATTACCATCACCAAGTAACGAAATCGCTAAATGTAAAGCAGTTCGTCCGTTTCGTTCACTTCTGGCATTTACATCAATGTCTGGAAGGCACGATATTAACTTTCTAACCATCAGATACTTCCTCTTCCGTACAGCTAAATGAAGTGCAGTGAAGCCGTCCCTGTTTCTAGCATTTGAAGATATGCCAGAGAGTGAACGCAGCACAGCATGAATGTAGTTTTGAGCACTAGAATCATTCGGTCCAGAATAATCCAGCACAAACTGATGAAGTAGATTGTTGCCATTTGGATATTTTACACCAGAAGCTAATGTTTTAAGCGATTCTGGTTCGGGCAACCGGGAGGAATTGAACCCTGTAAAGCAAAATTAATTATTAGAAGGTACAGAATTCCTTTATCCTTCTTCATAAAAGTATGGCGAAACATTTTACTAGATCCCTAACATATACATATATACAATGCTACCAAAAAAGTATGGATTAAGGGATAGATAACACAACAGCAGGGGTGGGTCAAGGATTGAATTTGTGAGTCTGACGTTTTTTTAAAAATAATATCGATATAAAGTCTGCAACATTTTCGAAAATATTGAAGAGGAACACTGCACTCTTAAAACGACAGCCTCAAAACTGAGTAAAAATAACTCAAACTGGCTCCGATCCAAATGTACTCAAATTTAAAAACATGAATATGCTCATTTCTGAAAATGTGCAATATACTCAAAAATAAAACATCATGAGCTCATTTTTGAGTTAGTGCATGGCATTCTTTCAGCATGTTTCATTTTTTGAGTATGCACATTTCCAGAAATGAGTACATGCATGCTTTCAAATTTGAGTAAATTTGGATCGGAGCCAGTTTGAGTAGTTTTTACTCAGTTTTGAGACTGTCGTTTTAAGAGTGTGGTGGTCAAAAAAGGGTCCGAAATGGCGTAGAAACATTTCAATCTGACTCTTACGTAAAACGACCATGGATGCGAATTATGACCTCCTCAAGTATTTTAAGGTATATTACTTCTCAAAATACATTCTCCTTTGTATTTTATGAGGTGAAAATTTAGATATAGGACACCTTAGAGCAGGCATGGCAAACCCGCGGATTAATATCCTAAAATTTTATATGCGGCCCGCGAGAGTATTGTGGTTTTCCAAAGTGGCCCTCAACATCATTTGGGTTGGCCACCCCTGCCTTAGAGAGTCTATTAAGAAAATTCAGAAAACAAATTTTTGTACAGACCCCGTATTAAAGAAGGTAAAGAATTATTGATATTTGAAACATTTAAAACAAAAGTATTTAGAAAAATGCTCTCATTTTTCCACACTTATTCTAAATTCTACTAAAAAGATGACCTGATATTCGTAAACAGCACTAAAATATAGCCTACAGTATTGTATCCCATAGGGGAGACCGGGGAGGGATGGGACATTTTTTACAAGAATATTTTTTAAAAATTTAGTTTTCCTTGTATAAATTTGAAACTTTCAAAAAACATCGTGAAACACTGAAACATGTTTAAAAAATATAACCAATGTGATAGCAAACAAAACTTGAGATTTATAAACGAATTAAAGTAACTCTAAAAATGATCCATCCACCCCGGTGCCGGGGTGGGATGGGATATTTTTTCAAAACTAAAATTTATGACTAATTTTCAATTATATAGTTGAAAATTACAAAGACAGAAGTATTTTACACATTCTTAAGATTTATTGGAAAAAACATCAGTGATTTTATCTTATTTACTTCAAAAAAATCTAACTTAAGTGAAAAATACAAAATAGTTAAAATTCTTCTTTAATCTAAAAAAATATGTTTTCAACTGCAATACTAAACCGTTCCTAAACAAAGGTATCTAAAGAATTGTATGCAATTAAGTGCAATAGCTTGTTGAGAGAAATAGGGCATTAGGGTGTATCGAAAAAAACTTTCTTTCGATTTTGATGAAGCGTTAGTGCGGAAAAGTTGCCTAAGTGGCAGAGAGTACCTGTGATTTTTTTCAGAATTTTCGGATAGTATCTTGAAGTGCCACTGAAGGTTCCCCATGTTATCCTATGGAGCACAAAAGCCAAAAAGGCCGAAAATTGGTTTTTCGCCCCTCATTTCAACCCTAATCATACACCCTATTGGGCATGTCCCATCCCACCCCGATAGGAAAACTTTTAAAAAATAGGTTCTTACAAAAGAACTGTGGCTTTATGGCTTAACTCAACTATTTATTTATAAAGGATATATTATTAAGTTCAGAAAACAATATAAACTATTAAGAAAGCAACCAAGAATGAGATTTAAAATTCACTTTAAAAAGTGTAATAGTTACTTTTGCTATAGTTAAACCATCTTTTTCATTCAGAAACTTGTAGGACATGTAGGAGCTTACAACTAAAATAGTAAACAGCAACAAGTATGAAGCTATGGCGTCTTAACCTGGTGGAACACTCAAAAACTAATTTTGTTTTAATTATAAGATTTATTGAAGGTGTCCCATCCCTACCTGGTCTCACCCTACCTCAATATGCTTCAAAATTTAAAGTTCTTTAAAAGATTTTACCAGCGTTTTCAAAGTTCAATTTAAAAAATAAATTAATTAACTAATGATTTAACCATTAATTAGTTTATGTTATATAGCTACATATCTACAATATCCATGGAAAGTGACCTTGGCATCAGCCTCAAATTGAACGATTTCGAGGCCAAAAAAATTAAGAATTTGAAAAAAATTAAACTTTTTATTCTTCCATTTTCTCCCAATTTTAGTATGTCATTATATAAGTCCTTCTAAATAAACCGTTTGAATTACTTCCATTGCAGTTGTTTTGTGGTTTTGAGCGATGTTTTAATTTTTTTGATTATCCAATTTTTGAATTAATTTTTTAAATGATATTTAAAAATTTTTTGAATTTAAATGGAATAGTCGTATTCAGCACTCATTTTTAAATTTTTTCAATTTAAAAAAAATGCCCAATATTTGCAGAGTGTCATCAACTGGTTTTGAAATCTACACTATTGACTCGACCAGAAACCATCAAAAACTTTTCCTTACATGTGATTTCAAGGTTAACGCCTCTTTTGCCATTTGGCACCCCCTGACAAACCCTGTAATTCTTTAAAATAACTGAAAAAAAATGTAGGGTCGTATCTTAAAAAGTTCGGATTTTTTTCACATTAAATGTCGAATATCTATAACTTATTCCTGACTGAAAATGAAAACCAAATAAAAACATTTAGCAGGTACATTAAATTGTCTCAAATACGAAAATTTTTTACATAAAAGAGCCTTATAACTTAAGAATGAAATTTTTAAAAAATGAGATTTTCCATCAAAAGTTTTGGTTAATAAGCTGATTTTTCAAAAAGTAAAAAGTCTGAAAATTTTATAACTTGTTAAAAAACCTACATAAGTAAAAAACATCATCCTTGCACAACGTATTGTATCACACATTTTAGATTATTGGATACAGATTTGCATGAGGACACAAAAAATTAACTCTTACCTTAACTTGTGAGTCAAAAATTCGCCCTAAAATTTCATTCAGAAGAATCACACGATAAACCCATACCTTAATTACACTGCAAAACGAGAGTTCAACAAGTTTCCCCAAGTAAGGCTGTAAAGTCGAAAAAATCAGACTTTTGAGATATTAAAAAGCTTTTACTTATTTGCTAAAGTTGCTTCATTTAATTGCTGTAATAAATTTCATCCAAAATATAATTAGGCCAAATCCGAAATAAGAATCATCAACCTTTAAACTTACGCTATGTAATCAGTTCAAATAAATAGACTAAAAGGTATTTTTTAAATTTATTTCAGAAAATATAATTAACCCCTTAACAGTGACATTTATTTCAGACAAATTGACCAAAAATGGAAAATCTTTTGGACTCTTTAATTTTGTTCTTTATATTAGAAAATAATTTTTTATAAAAAAAATCCAAATTTAAATGCAATTACAAGTGTATTACTTATTTTTACATACACATAAAAAAGTATTGGATTACACTCACATCGTATTAAATTAGGAGAAAGATTATCCAAACATGATGTCTCACAATCTCTAAACGACGAAAAATCACTATCATCATCGAAACGAACTCAGCTCAGGCATCACAAATTCTGCACGTAACAGTTGCCCGAGCTGAGCTCGGGCGACACTGTTAAGGGGTTAAAAGCACATATAGCATTCAGTTACACTATAATAACAATCATCGTCGTTACAAAATGATTTTGTCTGGAAACATTTCTTTAACGTAGTTATGGAAATTACGTTTCTGCCAGTTTTAGCCGTTTTACACCACTTCTACCTTCAGCCCAACCTTTTTGCCGGTTACGTACCCATTCCGGAGGTGTGTCATAGCCAAATTTCTTCCAATCCCTCAATTCGGCCCCACGGCTGAGCAAAAATTCGATTATTTCACGTTCGGATAATACCACAGCGAGTTCAAGTGGCGTACGAGAATATCTACCCTTATAATCTACCACAGCGCCTCTTTCTACTAGAAACTTCACCGTGTCCAGACCTTCGGTGTCTGTCCAAATATCGTATTCCACGGCACAGAGAAGAGGAGTCTTCCCATGATTGCCTATAGCGTGCAAGTCAGCGCCGTGGTCGACTAAAATTTTAACTGTTTCGAGCTGATTTCTTTCCGCTGCCAAATGAAGCGGGGTATCATTCTCGTTGTTCTTCAGATTCACATCAGCCCCACTCTCTACTAGGGCTTTTACTATAGGCAAACATTCGTGATGCACTGCATTATGGAGTGGGGACCACCCTCCCACGCCTAACGCATTCAAATCAGCACCGCTGTTTATGAAAAACTTAACTATTTCAATTTGATAACGCTCCGTTGATAAATGGAGTGGAGTATTATTTTCGCTGTTCTGTATATTCAAAGCGGCTCCTCTTTCAACTAAAACTTTGATGGTTTCCAAACTCTCAGCTTCCACTGCTTTGTGGAGAGGAGTATTGCCAAACAGGTTGACAGCATTCAAATCAGCGCCACTCTCTATTAAAAAATTAACTGAATCACTTCGTTTCTGCGTTGCGGCATTGTGAAGTGGGGTGTCACCTTCGTTATTCTTGACATCGACAACGGCATTGCTTTCTACTAGCACTCTCACAATTTCCAGCGACTCCACAGCATTGTGAAGTGGGACACAGCCAGATTTGTTAACGGCATTTAACTCTCCACCACTCTCGATTAAATACTTAACTATTTCGGTTTTATTCGATTTCGCTGCCACGTGAAGTGGGGTATCATCGTCACGATTCTTAAGATTTACGTCAGCCCCCCTCTCAACTAACAGTTTCACAATTTTCAAAGACTGTGCTACCACAGCATCGTGAAGGGGAGCATTGCCAAACTTGTGAATAGAATTTAAACCTCCTAAACTCTCGATTAAACAAAAAACTATATCAACATCTCCTATTTTCAGAGCACAATGGAAGGGGGTAATTTGGCATTTATTTTTAATATGCACATTAGCACCACTTTGTACTAATACTTGCACCATTTCCAAACAACCAGCTTTCAAGGCCTTATGAAGAGGAGTATCACCACAAGTTCGTTGACTATTCACATCCGCTCCTATAGAAATTAAAAATTGAACCATATCAATCTGACTCCGTTCCATTGCTATATGAAGGGGATCAGTATCCCATACAGAGTTGCATTCTATAACAGCACCTTTTTCTACTAAAAGTTGTACTGTTGGCAAATGAGCAGTCCTTACAGCTACGTCAAGTGGAGTTGAAAAAGATTCGTCACGAGAGCTCAAATCTGCACCAGAACTAATTAAAAACTCAATTATATTAGTTATTTCTTGTATTACCTCTGTAGGAAGTGTTGTATGATAAGCCACCTTTGAAAAAATACCATCATCAAGTAACGAAATCGCTAAATGTGATGAACGAAATGGAGCAGTTCGTCCATTTCGTTCACTCCCGGCATTTACATCGATGTCTGGAAGGTACGAAATTAACTTTCTCACCATTAGGTAGTTCCTCTTCTTAACAGCTAAATCAAGTGCAGTGAAGCCTAACCAGTTTCTAGCATTTGGAGAAATGCCAGAGAGTGACTTCAGTACAGCATTTATGTAGTTTTGAACACAAGAATTATTCGGTCCAGAATAATCCAGCACAAACTGATGAAGCAAGTTGTTGCCCTTCGGATATTCCACATCCAAAACTAATGTTTTAAGTGACCTTGGTTCATGCAACGGGGAAAAAGATTCAGAATTCTCTCCTGCAAAGTAAAATTAATCATTGGAAGGTGAGCAATTCCGTTACCTATGCCTTCAAACTTTCCAAAAGATTTTACACAAAATCCCAAACATATAATATCACCCATGTATGTACATTCAAATAGGATTGAAACAATTATTTTGGCATCCGTTTCGCGGCTTTTATTTGGAACCAACGTGTCCTAGGGTCAAAGTAGTAAGGTCTACGTCTAGGTAGGTAAACCCTAGAGAATCCATTGAGATGACTTACAGCGCCCCTTGTGGCGAAATAAAAAAGTAAAAAAATTAATTTCAAAACTATGAGAAGGAGCAAAAACCTCAGTGAGAGTATTGTTGTCAACATTATGAAGAACTCACAGAAAAAAGTTTCATGTTAGCATGTGAAAATAGCACTTTTTCAGATCTCAAAAAAGAAAAAGTTCACAACTTTGCAAGTTTTTTCAATTTTTTTATAAAATTTTGCCTTAATTCAACTAAAAAAACACAAAACTACACAATAAAACTGAAAAAAATTGCGAACTTTTTCTTTTTTGAGGTCTGAAAAAGTGCTATTTTCACATGCTAATATAGGGGCATATGCAGTTGCCATCGTATCGAATCGAATATTCGTAATAGCGCTGTTCATCGAAAAAAGCGATATAGCAGTGACACAATCGTTTTTCTCCATGTCGTCAGCGGTCACAGGTCGACCAATGGAGTTCTTCACGTGACGTAATGATCACGTGTTAACTACCAGTGTTACTAACGCCATCTGCTGATGAATTGGCCCCATTGGAGTCGCTTCCCGTGACGTAAGGATCACGTCGTGCTAACTACCATCCAATCAGAATTCACGTGACCAATATTCGAGACCCTCCGGAGGTATCGAACCGCGCCTTGTCGTTTTTGATCACGTGACTCGATGCGAGTAGCAGAAATAACAGGTTAGTAACAGGCTGATAACATGTAATATCGATATACGATGGCAGCTGCATGTGGCCCATAATATCTCCGCGAACGAATATTCAAGTTATTTTCACGAAACTTTTTTCTGTGAGTTCATAACGGTGGCAACAATACTGTAACAGATAACTAGTCCAGCCCCAACGGGACTGGTGAAGCCTGGACTTTTAGAGATAGCAATTTATTGTTGTGCTTTGATTTTATAAAGGAAATTGAGAGAACAGAGGAGAGCTGGCCTGACAGTGAGGGAAGATTGTAAAATGTTCAAGTTCTTATTGTAAATCATTTATTATATTATATTATTTTATTGTATATATTTTAAATTAAACCTAGTCACAGGAAATTACCCGCGCGCTGTTTATTTAGTTAAAAATTGTAACATTTGGTGTCTAGAAGTGGGTTGTGATTAGGACTAAACGATCAAATGACTACGAGAAAAATGGAGGCTGAGTTGAGTAAAGTGTTGGAAGCTTTGGGTGAAAGATTGGAGAATTTTCAAAACAGCATAAAGCAAGAGCTACAGATTAGTCAAGACAGTATGAAGGAAAATTTAGAGGCCAGTCAGGTGGCTATTAAAAACGGCATGATGGACGGCCTATCCACAATTAGGACCGAAATTAAAGACACAATTGAAGATATCAAGATAGAGTTCAAGACTGATATAGCTCACATTGATCAGAAAGTTGAAGCAATAGAGAAGAAATATGAGGAACTAGAGAAGATTTTGGGCCAAAGGAATGAAGACTTAGGAAGGAGGATGTTAGAGGTAGAACGTCATACAAAATTGTCAAGTTTCGTCGAATGTGTCTCTCCTATACCCATGGTCAAGCCGCCGACTTTTGACGGCCAAACAGCCTGGTCAGTCCACAGGACTCAATTCGAGATAATCGCGGACTCAAATGGCTGGAATGAAGAAGTAAGGGCAAGTCAATTGGCGGCGTCTCTGAGAGGAACAGCAGCAGAAGTTTTACAAACCTTACCAAGCGACAAGCGCCTGGACTATGAAGATATCGTCAACGCCTTGGAACTACGGTACGGGGAAGAGTATTTAAAAGAGTTCTTCCAGCTACAGATGACCAACAGAACACAAAAGTCTGGAGAATCTCTTCAAGTCCTGGCCTCTGAGATGGAGAAATTGGCACGGAAGGTCTATGCAAACTGGCCGCTCGACGTCAGAGACTGTATGGCGAGGAACGCTTTCGTCAACGCCATTTCAGATCCGGAGACGCAACATTCGACACGCATGGCGGATTGTAAGGATCTCAACGCTGCGGTGGCTCACGCTCTAAAGTTCGAAGCTTGTAGAAGAGCAACCACTGGGAGCCGGAGATCGGTGAGAGCCTGTACCACTAGCGAAGAGGACAGCGCAAGTAATGCAGCAGAGCTTAAGGAGATGATGCGCAAAATGATAAGTGAGACATTTGAAGAAGCGAGAAGAAATGATCTTTCCTTTCGTAGAAGAAACCTGGAATGCTGGAACTGTGGAGGAGTAGGTCATCTAAGCAATAGGTGTCCGAAGAAGCAAGATCGCCGACTCCAAGGCCAGGGAAACTAAAGCGAGACTGTCCTGCGGGGCAAGGGCAGTCTGCGACGTTTACAGGCCCTAAGAAAGTCTTTGAAATATCCTTTATCAATGGAAAAGACCTTGGACTCCACATAAGAGGATATGTAAATAATGTTCCCTGTACTATGATAGTTGACACTGGGGCGGATGTCACCCTTATAAATCTAAAATTAGCTGATAAGATAAGTAGGGGCCAACTCGACTATAAGACGCCCAACATCGCGTTGCGGACAGTTACCGGAGAAGAAGCGACCGTGAGAGGAAGAGCAACCGTCAACATCCGTATTGGTGAGTATTCGTTTCAACATTCCATCTACGTAGCAGACATACAAGAAGACTGTTTACTTGGACTTGATTTCCTTCAACCACAAGGGATTAAAATTGATTTAGAGAAGAACGTCCTTCTCTTGAGAAACGAGGAGTTTCCGCTCTTTGGCCAAATTCGTCCGGAGACGTTGGTCTGCAGACTTTTTGCCACAGAAGACATAAGCATACCTCCAAGAACCGAGGTGGTAACAGAGGGAGTTGGAGACCGTGGTACTGGCTATAGGTACGGGGTAACAGACTTTCCCTCATCCACGTCCTCTGAACAAGACCTCTTGGTGGCTGCAACGCTTATCGACCTGAAAAAGTCAAAAGTACCTGTTCGTCTATTAAACCTCAGCAATAAGGTAAAACTACTTCGAAGAGGAGCAGAAATCGCTTCCTGCTCTCCCGTGGTCAGCATCTCCCATTGCGAAAAGATGGAAAATGATCAAGACACTTTACCCGATTACTTGAAGACTATTGACGACGGCTTAGAGAATCTCACTAAAGACCAGACAAGAACCGTTCGAGCCTTGATTTTAGAAAACAAGAAATTATTCTCTAGCTCCTCAAGAGATGTAGGTAAAACAAAGGTGACCCAGCATCGAATCGACACTGGTGATCACCCGCCAGTTAAACAACATCCTCGAAGACTGCCATTCGCTAAAAGGGAGGAGGTCTCTAACTTGATCAAAGAAATGGAAGAAAATGGAGTGATTGAACCCTCCACCAGTCCCTGGGCGTCTCCAATCGTTCTCGTAAAGAAGAAAGACGGATCCACCAGATTCTGTGTAGACTACCGCCGTTTAAATGATGTGACCAAGAAAGATAGCTTCCCCCTCCCTAGGATTGACGATGCGCTGGATACTCTTGCAGGAAACCAATGGTTTTCCACCCTCGATTTAAAGAGTGGTTATTGGCAGGTGGAAGTGTCCCCAGAAGATAAGGAAAAGACAGCGTTCACAACTGGGCAAGGACTGTGGCAGTTTAAAGTGATGCCGTTTGGCTTATGTAATGCTCCTGCTACGTTTGAAAGACTTATGGAAACAGTACTGAGAGGCCTTACCTGTGAAGCATGTCTTGTATACCTGGACGACATCATCGTCATCGGAAAGACCTTTAAAGAGCATCTGGCAAACTTACGAAAAGTGTTTCGAAAGCTAGGGGAAGCAAATCTCAAATTAAATCCGGCGAAGTGCAACCTGTTTCGCAGAGAAGTCGCCTATCTCGGCCACCTCATCTCATCCGAAGGAGTCAGGACGGATCCGACCAAAGTTAGGGCTGTCGAGGACTGGAAAGAGCCAAAAGATGTTCATGAACTTCGCAGCTTTCTGGGGCTATGCTCCTACTATAGGAAGTTTGTGCAAGGATTCTCTTTGATAGCAAGACCCCTGCATCGGTTGACTGAAGCAAAAATTCCCTTCGTTTGGACCTCGGAATGCCAGGAAGCTTTCAAACACCTTAAGAAAGTCCTCACAACATCTCCTATTCTAGCCTATCCTCAGCCCAGTGAGAAATTTATCTTGGACACTGACGCTAGTAACGACGGAGTGGGTGCGGTTCTCTCCCAAGCCATCAATGGGAATGAAAGAGTTATCGCTTACTTTAGCAAAACTCTTGGGAAAGCCGAAAGGAATTACTGTGTGACCAGAAAAGAATTACTTGCTATCGTGAAAGCTGTTCAGCATTTCCACCACTTTCTCTACGGAAGGAAGTTTCTCCTGAGGACAGACCACGCTTCTCTTACCTGGTTGTTGAACTTCAAGAATCCTGAAGGACAGGTAGCCCGGTGGATACAACGGTTGCAAGAGTATGACTTTGAAGTCCAACACAGGAAAGGATCCGCCCATGGGAATGCCGATGCATTATCAAGACGTCCTTGTGTGAATTGCAATTACTGCGAGAAGGCGGAGGTGAAATTTGAACCTGAAAGTAAGCCACCCGAAACGAGAAAAAGAGAATTGAGAATCAGGCAATCCCAAGCTCAACCAGCGACTATGCCTGATCCATGGAGTCCTGCAGAGTTAGCTAAAGCTCAGAGAACCGACGCAGACATTAAGCCAATCCTGGAACTGAAAGAAAATTCGACTTCGAAACCTGAGTGGCAGGACATAGCCATGCAAAGTAAAACGACCAAACGATATTGGGCGTTATGGGACTCTTTACATCTACGCGACGGGGTGCTGTACCGTTTGTGGGAAACGGAGGATGGAAGAAATCACAGGTGGCAACTTTTACTTCCCAAAGTCAGAGTTTCATCAGTACTCCAAGAGATCCACAATAGTCCAACCGGAGGGCATTTCGGAGTGATGAAGACCCTTCACAAGGTGCGAGAGCGGTTTTACTGGGACCAAGTTCGAGGGGACGTAGAACGTTGGTGCAAGGAGTGTACAGCCTGCGCTGCTAGGAAAGGTCCGAAAACGAGAACTAGGGGTCGTCTCCAAAGGTATAATGTCGGTGCTCCCTTCGAACGGATCGCCCTGGACGTTTTAGGACCCTTGCCGAGAACAGATGCCGGAAACAAATATATTTTGGTTGTAATGGATTATTTTACGAAATGGCCGGAGGCGTATGCACTGCCTGACCAGGAAGCAGCAACTGTGGCAGAAGCCCTAACCAGAAATTGGATATGTCGGTTTGGGGTGCCACTTATAATCCATTCAGACCAAGGACCGAACTTCAATTCCGGCCTTTTTCAAGGGTTGTGCAAGACCCTTGGAATAAAAAAAACCAGGACTACTCCTCTGCATCCGCAGTCAGATGGAATGGTTGAAAGATTCAATCGAACTATCTTAAACCATCTATCCATCTTCGTTGCAAGAAACCAGCGAGACTGGGACGACCACCTTCCCCTATTCTTGCTCGCTTACCGAAGCGCCGTCCATGAGTCAACTAATTACACTCCGGCCACCTTACTTTTTGGAAGAGAGCTTCGGTTACCTTGCGACTTACTATTCGGACGACCAAGTGATACCCCTTCATCGCCTGATCAATACATCGATGCTCTACAGGCACGGTTGGAGAGAGTTCATCGGTTTGCCCGAGAAAGAATTAACTGGATGGCCGAGCGGATGAAATCACGATATGATGTTCGTTCTACATCCCATAGCTTTAAAGAAGACGATAGAGTTTGGTTGTATAACCCTACGAGAAAACGAGGATTATCACCGAAATTACAAAGTGTGTGGGACGGACCATACATCATTGTGAAAAAACTGAACGATGTCATATACCGGATCACGAAAAGGGGGACTACAAAGTATAAGGTGGTGCACATGGACCGGCTGGCCCCTTTCTTAGGAAATACCTTAAGAAGAAACTGCCGGGACGGCAGTTCCTAGGAAGGGGGCAGTGTAACAGATAACTAGTCCAGCCCCAACGGGACTGGTGAAGCCTGGACTTTTAGAGATAGCAATTTATTGTTGTGCTTTGATTTTATAAAGGAAATTGAGAGAACAGAGGAGAGCTGGCCTGACAGTGAGGGAAGATTGTAAAATGTTCAAGTTCTTATTGTAAATCATTTATTATATTATATTATTTTATTGTATATATTTTAAATTAAACCTAGTCACAGGAAATTACCCGCGCGCTGTTTATTTAGTTAAAAATTGTAACAATACTATCACTGAGGTTTTTGCTCCATCTCCTTTAGTTTATAAAACTTTCTTATATGCCACTAGGGGCGCTGTAAGTCATCTCAATAGATTCTCCAGGGTCACTTACCAATGTCTTTGTGAGTAGGGGGATATTTTTTATTAGCTAAAATCTTGAAAATTGGAATTTTAAAAACTTGAAAAAATTTGTGTCCAAAGGTACAACCTGTTGTACCTATGAACAGACCCATTTGTACCTGTGGACACCCTTAAAAAGGGAAGTTTTAGTTGAAAAAAAGCTAAAATTGGGTCCGAAAACGACCCCTTCAAAAAATTCCGATCCTCAAAAACGGCCCCTGCACAAAATTCTAATCCTCAAAAACGGCCCCTTCACAAATTTCCGATCCTCAGAAATGGACCCTTATCAAAAATTCAAAGATCGAAAGGCGCTTGAATAAAAAACGTTTGATGTCTTTGGGCGATTTCCTATGGATCTATTTCCATAATTTGTCGGCATTTTTTTGGCCCGTATCGGTGCGAGCGCGGCGGCCAGATGGACATGCGAAACGAACAAGCGCATCGCAATTACTAAAAGCGGGACCCTCTTATGGATGCAGCTATTTTGTTAAACAGAAATATGTACTTTCCTTTTCTTTTGTGGTTTTGAGCGATGTTTTAATTTTTCGATTATGCAATTTTTTAAAAATGATATTTTAAATTTAAATGGAATATTCGTATTCAGCACTGAAAGATAGCTTATAAACAAGTATCATACATCTCGATTACTATTTATTGATTTGAAATTTTTTTCAGTCATTTTAAAATTTTTTAAATAAAAAAAATGCCCAATATTTGCAGAGTGGCATCAACCGGTTTTGAAACCTACACCATTGACTCCACCAGACAGTGGCGGATCCAGGATTTGGTTTTTGGGGGGGGCTAAGAATTTTCATAACCCAATTGAATCTTCTTGTCAATGGTAATACGGAAAAGTTTGTGAACTATCCTACTCAAACAACTAAAAGGGGGGTCTGGGGGTCCTTCCCCCATAAAATTTTTTGAAATTTAAGTCAAAAACCCCACTTTTTAAACTCGTTTTGGTACGCCTCATCCGAATTTCGGATATAATTTTTTTGCGTTTTGACAAACTTAGTAAAATATTAGACGTTTTGGGGGGGCTTCAGCCCGAAAGCCCCCCCCCGTAGATCCGCCACTGCCACCTGAAACCATCAAAAAATTTTCCTTACACGCGATTTGAGGTTTACGCCTTTTTTGCCATTTGGCACCCTGACTAACCCTGTGTAATTCTTTGAAATAACTGAAAAAAATGTAGGGAATCTTACCAAGTTTAGATTTTTCACGTTAAATGGGACTAACCTAAATGTCGAATACCTATAACTTATTCCTGACTGAAAACCAAATAAAAACATTTAACAGGTACATTAAATTGTCTCAAATACGAAAATTTGTTACATAAAAGAGCTTTATAACTCAAGAAAATAATTTTTTAAAAATGAGGTTCTCCATCAAAAGTTTCGGTTAATCTGATATTCAAAAAGTAAAAAGTCTGAAAATTTTATAACTTCTTAAAAAACCTACATAAGTAAAAAATATCATCCTGGCACAACGTATGGTAGAACTCATTTTAGATTATTGTATACACATTTGCATGAGGACACTAAAATTCACTCTTACCTTAACTTGTGAGTCAAAAATAAATTAGCCCTAAAATTTCATTCAGAATAATCACACGATAAACCCATACCTCAATTACACAGCAAAACGAGAAGTGAACAAGTTTTTCCAAGTAAGGCTGTAGTCTCGAAAAAATCGGACTTTTGTTATACGTATTAAAAAGCTTTTACTTATTTGCTAAAGTTTAAGAATAACAAATAATAGTAATAGATCAGACTGGCACAAAATCATCATTTTAATTGCTGTAATGAATTTCATCTAAAATTATGCCAAATCAGAAATAAGAATCATCAACCTTTTGACTTACGCTATGTAAGCAGTTCAAATAAATACACTAATTAAAAGGTTTTTAAAAAATTTATTTCAGAAAATATAATTTAAAAGCACAAATAGCATTCAGTTACACTTTTTTACAATCATAGTCGTTGCAAAATGATTTTGTCTAGAAGCATTCCATTAATTTGGTTATGGAAATTACGTTTCTGCCAGTTTTAGCCGTTTTACACCACTTCTACCTTTAGCCCAACCCTTTTTCCGGTTACGTACCCATTCCGCAGGTGTGTCATAGCCAAATTTTCTCCAATCACTCAAATCGGCCCCACGGCTGAGCAAAAATTTTATTATTTCGAGTTCGGACCATACCACTGCGAGTTCAAGTGGCGTACGAGAATATTTACCCTTGTAATCTACGACAGCGCCTCTTTCTACTAGAAACTTCACCGTGTCCAGACCCTCGGTGTCTGTATAACCATCGTATTCCACGGCACAATGAAGAGGAGTCTTCCCACGATTGCCTATAGCGTGCAAGTCAGCGCCGTGGTCGACTAAAACTATAACTGTTTCGAGCTGATTTCCTTCCGCTGCCAAATGAAGCGGAGTATCATTCTCGTTGTTCTTCAGATTCACATCAGCCCCACTCTCTGCTAGGGCTTTCACTATGGGCAAGCATTCGTAATGCACTGCATTATGGAGTGGGGACCACCCTGCCAAGCCTAACGCATTCAAATCAGCACCGCTGTTAATGAAAAATTTAACTATTTCAATTTGATAACGCTCCGTTGATAAATGGAGTGGAGTATCATTTTCGCTGTTCTGTATATTCAAAGCAGCTCCTCTTTCAACTAAAACTTTGATGGTTTCCAAACTCTCAGCTTCCACTGCTTTGTGGAGAGGAGTATTGCCAAACAGGTTGACAGCATTCAAATCAGCGCCACTCTCTATTAAAAAATTAACTGTATCACTTCGTTTCTGCGTTGCGGCATTGTGAAGTGGGGTGTCACCTTCGTTATTCTTGACATCGACAACGGCATTGCCTTCTACTAGCACTCTCACAATTTCCAGCGACTCCACAGCATTGTGAAGTGGGACACAGCCAGATTTGTTGACGGCATTTAACTCTCCACCACTCTCGATTAAATACTTAACTATTTCGGTTTTTTTCGATTTCGCTGCCACGTGAAGTGGGGTATCATCGTCACGATTCTTAAGATTTACGTCAGTCCCCCTCTCAACTAACAGTTTCACGATTTTCAAAGACTGTGCTACCACAGCATCGTGAAGGGGAGCATTGCCGAACTTGTGAATAGAATTTAAATCTCCTAAACTCTCGATTAAACAAAAAACTATATCAACATCTCCTATCTTCAGAGCATAATGGAGTGGGGTGATATCGCATTTATTTTTAATATGCACATCAGCACCACTTTGTACTAACACTTGCACCATTTCCAAACAACCAGCTTTCAAGGCCTTATGAAGAGGAGTATCACCACAAGTTTGTTGACTATTCACATCCGCTCCTATAGAAATTAAAAATTGAACCATATCAATCTGACTCCTCCGCATTGCTATATGAAGGGGATTAGTATCCCATATAGAGTTGCATTCTATAACAGCACCTTTTTCTACTAAAAGTTTTACTGTTGGCAAATGAGCAGTCCTTACAGCTACGTCAAGTGGAGTTGAAAAAGATTCGTTACGAGACATCAAATGTGCACCAGAACAGATTAAAAACTCGATTATATTAGTTATTTCTTGTATTACCTCTGCAGGAAGTGTTGTATGATAAGCCACCTTTGAAAAATTACCATCATCAAGTAACGAAATCGCTAAATGTAAGGCAGTTCGTCCATTTCGTTCACTCCCGGCATTTACATCAATGTCTGGAAGGTACGAAATTAACTTCCTCACCATTAGGTAGTTCCTCTTCTTAACAGCTAAATCAAGTGCAGTGAAGCCTAACCAATTTCTTGCATTTGGAGAAATGCCAGAGAGTGAACGCAGTACAGCATTAATGTAGTTTTGAATACAAGAATTATTCGGTCCAGAATAATCCAGCACAAACTGATGAAGCAAGTTGTTGCCCTTCGGATATTCCACATCCAAAACTAATGTTTTAAGTGACCTTGGTTCATGCAACGGGGAAAAAGATTCAGAATTCTCTCCTGCAAAGTAAAATTAATCATTGGAAGGTGAGCAATTCCGTTATCTATCCGCTTAAATGTTCCAAACATTTTTACAAAATCTAAAACAAACAATATCACCCATGTATTTTTATGTATATGCGAATAGGATTGAAACAATTATTTTGGCATCAGTTTCGCGGCTTTTATTTGGAACCAACGTGTCCTAGGGTCAAAGAAGTAAGGTCTACGTCTAGGTAGGTAAACCCTAGAGAATCCATTGAGATGACTTACAGCGCGCCTAGTGGCGAAATAAAAAAGTTACGCGGCTTTTATTTGGAATCAACGTGTCCTAGAGTCACAGAAGTAAGATCTACCAATCATATTTTATAACAGTTAGAAATTGTATTATTTTGCTAGTAGCACCATATTTTAAAAAACAGGACCTCATTTTATGACGGAAATTACATTAAAAAATCGATTTTATTTTTCTCAAAATTCCATATCATTTTTCACGAAATTCCCAAGAACCCCTGTAGATTCAGAAGCAAGTACAGTTTTAAAAATAATGCATTACCCAAGGCCACTTTTTCATCGGGTGTTACTATTCATGATTCAATTAACTCATCTTGAAATTTATAAATTAGTTCCTATTTTTAAGCTTCATGGATTAATGATGCAATTAATAAATTTTACTAATAAATGCAAATTTTTGTGAGTTGCCTTTTACATATGAAGGGTGTTTCAGAGTAAAGTCTCCCCTAACTTCAACACAGAAGAGTCCTTCAAGGACTCATAAATTCTCTCTCTCTAAGGACTGTTAATTAAAATTCTTTAACTTAAGACAAACAAGGCTTGTTTGTCTTAAGTTAAAGAATTTTAATTTTACCCTATACCAGACCTAGACACAACCCATATTTGTCTGTGACAATAACACATAGCAGGGCTCACACTCACTTTAAAATATTTGTATCAATTTTTGTATCAGGTAAAACCAAGTTTTGTATCACAAAAAATGTCTTTTGTATCAGGTAAAACCAAGTTTTGTATCACAAAAAATGTCTTTTGTATCAGGTAAAACCAAGTTTTGTAGCACCAAAAATGCCTTTTGTAGCAGGTAAAACCAAGTTTTGTAGCATAAAAAAATGTCTTTTGTAGCAATTTCATTGCAGGGAAGCTTTTGTAATTTATAATTACAAAAGCTTCCCCTTCATTACATTTTAAACTTGCATCAGTAAAACTTTTCGTACGACATGAAAACCATGACACAAATAATGTGCATATAGATTAAATTCATAAATACTTAACTTAAACCTCTATTGATTTATCAGCTCTTATCCAATTTTTACACCTTATCAATTTTTATTTACTTGAGGTTATTAGGTCTAGTGATAATTCCCCTCCTAAGTAATTAGTTCTGACCATAGTAAAGTTGTTTTTTCTACAATGTAAATACAATAGTGAAAGGAAGCCAACTTCAATTAGGCGCCGGTAGGAAGCAATCGCGGATAAAACGGAACTTTCACGAAAAATCGCTATTTTTCGGCTTTTTAGGATCGTGATTCTAACCATCGGACATGGCTTTGACCACGTTAAAGTAGTTTTTCCTGCATTCTAATACTGACACGAGATGAAGCCGACTTCAACTTGGCGTCCGCAGCCGTCGAAAATAGTCGCGGAAGGAACGGAACACGCGGCGCATAAAACGAAACTTTCGCGAAAAATCGCGACTTTTTCCGCGATTTACCCGTTTCCAAACGCCTAGAAAAGGCAGACAATACTTTAATTTGGCGCAACAAGATTTGTTTACGTTTTCCCGGAGGAAAAATGCAAAAAAACGTAAATTCCGTAAATATTTCGAGTCGATCCTTAAAACCGTAAATTTTGCTGCAAATCTGTAAATTTTGCGGACGGATATACGAAAAAACCGTTCAATGCAAAAACCGTTCAATAAAAAACAAATAAATTTATTACATGTGTAAAGCTATGAGTTTTTTTGTTTTTTGAACGGTTTTTGTCTGAACGGTTTTTGTTTTGAACGGTTTTTTCGCGACACCTTACGGACAATCCGTAAAACTTGGCAGCTATGTGAAAAGAAGTCATCTTCAACTACGTGCTGGAATAACGGTACTTGCGCGAAAAATCGCTATTTTTCGACTTTTCCGCAGAATGCGATCCTCAACACCGAACGACGGAATCTAACCACTATAAAGTTGTTTTTTCCGCATCGCACAAACAACGCAAGAAGCCAACTTCAACTTGGCACCCGCCGGCCGTCCAAGAAAAAATATCCTAAAAATAGAGCATAATTGGGAAAAAACTTGCGCTTCTAAGTGCTTTTTACGATAGATTTCCGATTTTCCATAGCTTTTTCGATGTTATTCGTAGTCCGTAGTTTAACGACGGCATCCGTAAAAGTAGTCTCTGAAAATGGCGCAGTTTTGGCGCAGGAGCTGGTAAAATAGGCAATTTGTATCAGTATGTATCAAAATTTGGTTTTGGCGCAGTTTGGCGCAGGCGTGTGAGCCCTGCACATAGTTCAGAGATGCATACACAACATTATAATTCTTCGAAAATGTGACATCATATCCAATATACACTTAATTACCATGTAGTTTCAACTATCCAAGTTAATTAGTAAAAAGACACTGAGATGACCGAAACATTCAGTTTAAGCAAAAATCATTAAAGTATAAGTCATGTAGGTTGAAATGGATTTCAACAAATATAAAAGTTATACAGATACTCAAATTTCCTTTAATTTTTCAAGGTGGAAACAAATTGGAGCCGAGCGGCGTGAGCCAACAGCCACGAACACGCTCTGCGCAAGCGCCGCTCTTAGCGCCTCCGAGTTGCGCGTGCTCAGAGCGTGTTCGTGGCTGTTCGCTTAAGCCGCTCGGCTCCAATTTGTTTCCACCTTTAACAAATTAAAGAGTTGGAAACAGATTTTTTAAAAGGTCCTTAATGGCAACCGACTGGCTACTCCAGAATTTCCCAAACTTTTTCATGCATCAACCCCTTGGTAATATTTTACCTAGGCCAGTGACCCCCTAACAAAAATCCAGTGGCAGATCTATGGGGGGGGGGACTGTAGCCCCCCTGGGGGACTGAAGTTCACTCTAGATAAAATTTAAGTTTTTCGAATTTTTTGTTAAAAAATTCAAAAAAAAATTTGGTTTATTATATTTCAAATGGTTTAAAGAGCTTAATTTCCTAAACATTAGCCGTTTCAAAGATATTTAGCCCCTACGTTTTTGTAGATTCAATGTAACATTTTTAAAAAATTGATTCAAAATTTAAAGGAACCAAGGAGATTTAATCCCACTCCAAGATCTTAATCATCATCTACCTGGTTTTAACAAAACTAACTTTTTAAATGGTCCCTTACAAAGGTCTCCAGGAGTTTAGCCCCCTGGGTTTTTATAGGTCGTTTTCACAATTGAAATGGTCCCCCCATTTCGCTTTATAGCTGGAAAATTATTTTTTTTTGCAATGAAAGGCAATCAATTTTAGCTACTTGTATGAGACGCTTCTATGAATGTATTTTAAGAAATTATAAAGTATAGAGAGTAAAAAGTAGAAAAATAATTAAGTAAGTCAGGGGTTCAAACTGCCCCCTTGAAATTATCCTACAGGGCCATATCCAAGGGGGGGTTAGGGGTTCAACCGCCCTGAAATTTCAACCTCAATTTTTTACTTACGGTTTTTCCTTACAAATTCGTCTCAAAATGCATAAAACCCCTACTTTTAAGGTTCAAAATTTTTCTTGGGGAGAACCCTTGAAATTTTGAAACATATTATTACAGTTGTTCCTTGAAAATTTTGGTATTTACAAGGAGCGATCCTCTTCGGGATGCTTTAATCCCCCCAATAGGAATAAGCACTAACAGTGAGAAAGAGGGGAAGTGGGAACTTGGAGGGAGGAAAAAAAAGGGAAAAATTCCAGAAATTTTCTAGGCGAGGACCCCCAGACCCTTTTTTGGAACTTCAAACTCAATTATTTAAAACTTTTTTGTAAAAAGTTTGTCAAAATGCAAAAATCCAATCAAAATGGAAATTAAATTCTTGAAAATGTACATCCGAAATCCCAATTAGGTGTACCAAAACGAGTTGAAAATCTGTTTTTCAGGCTTAGATTTTCAAAAATATCTGGGGGAGGACCCCCAGAATCCCCCTTTAAGACCATTAGAAGAAGATTTTGATATTGAAAATTCTTAGCCCCTCCCCCAATCCTGGATCCGCCGCTACAAAAATCCTACTAAATACTTTAAGAAAAATTATTTATGATTGAAAATCTAACTAAATAGTAGGGTCGTTTTAAGGAGGGAAAACATCCGAATTGTTCAGATTGTGAAAGAGGCACAAAATTAAGTGGAAATATAGTTTCAAACATGCTGAATCCAAAATTGACCAGAAGCACTCTGGCGAAAGTGCCATTTGTGACTTCCGGTCATAAAAACAAAATGGCCCCTGCGAGCCTATTTTCAGTTCTTTTAATGATAGAAATACTTTTTTGAGGTCAAATATCATGTTTTAAGGTTGAGGATCAAAAACCATGATTATGATTTCAAAATATGCAATTTGTTTTAAAAAGTAACTAAAATTCAATAAAGCTCTAAATAGTAAAAGTCAATTAGCAGTTGCTTCAAAAAAAATTGTAGAAGTTTTTTTAAAAATGTTTACATGAAATATATTTGTTTATTTGGGGGTGCTGATTCCGAATATCTAGTTCACTTCAACGTGGAAGGTCTGCTTTATATAAAAAAAATCAGGGTTGGCAAAAAACCGGGTTTTTTTTTAAAAAACCAAAAAAACCGGGTTTATTTGGTTTTTTTGGTTTAAACCAGGTTTTTTTGGTTTAAACCAAGTTTTTTTAGAATTTTTTTTCAGAATAAGTTATTTTAGCAGTGATTTTTGAAATTGAGTTGTAAATGAGACATTTATTTCAGGGGTTGTTTATAATTGATAAATGATTTGTATATTTCAATTAATTAATTAAAATTAAATTAATTTGTTTTAAAAATAATTTTTGTTTTTAAAATATTCCAATTTGAATATCTAATATTATTGTAGTGAATAAAAATCAGTGTTAATTTATCTTGGATAAATGACTGAAATAATCAAATTATTTATCTTAATTATATATGGATTAATTTATAAACTTAAGAAATTTCTTTAGAAAGAGAAAATTTTATTTTTTAAATAAATAAAAGGGAAATGTAAGCAACTAATGTTAATTGAAATTGGATAAATGATTGAGATAATTAATCCGATTAGGGAAATTAACGGTTTTTTATTAATTTAGTAAAAAACCCAACTGGTTTTTATCTGTTTATAAACAAACCAACTGGTTTTTAGTTTTTATCATTAAAGAAATCAACGGTTTTTATTAATTTAGTAAAAAAACCAACTGGTTTTTATGACTGACAAATAAGACAAATTGGTTTTATCAATTAATTAAAATCCAAGCCATATTTTATCAGTGAAAAACAGATAACTTTTGTGTATCTTTAGTAACTCTTTGAAATAATGCTTCATTTTAAAGGAAATTAATAAATGAACTATCTCTTGCAACATTTAATAAGTTTAACTTAAGCATTTAAGGTTAAGATTAGAGAGAATTCAATAATTAAAACCATTAAATTAAAAGATTTTTGATTTTTAATCACCTTAAAATGTCAATTTTTTGATAAATCTGACCTTTTAATTTTGTGCAAAAGATTATACTTAATAACACTTTCTTTAAAAAATCCTGAAAATATTTTATAATTTCTAACAAAACCAAGTGGTTTTTTTGGTAAAACAACCACCATAAAAAAACCATGGTTTAAACCAATGGTTTAAACCAAATGGTTTAAACCGGCCAACCCTGAAAAAAATGCAAAAAAATTTACTCTAATTTCGGATTTTTGCTTATAGTATTCAGTATTTCAAAAAATATTAGTTTCTTAAATTACTTAAATTAGAAAATTGAAGAAAACCTCTCTGTGCCACTTTCTCAATATGAACAATTTTCCCCTTTAACACCCTACTAAAAACTCTATAGCCAGTTTCATTCACTAGTAATGTACAGTTAAAACTGGATAATTCATAGGGGAACCAAATAAGCAACAGACCACCAAAGAAGCATTAATCTTTCAAAACTTCGAAATTAATAATTAGTATGTAAAGAAAGTTCAAGGAACCAGGAAAATTCTTTGAATCATCCACAACATTGAGCTGTACGATAAGATTTTATCAAAATAAAAAAAAACTCTAAAGAAAGAAATTTTGAAACACTCAAAATAAACTAAAATGTATCGAAAGGATATAATTTTAATTAAACAAATTAAAAAATCCAGAAACAAAATTATAACTACAAAACAATTCATGGTATAATTACTGAATATACATTCGATGAGAAGGATGAGCCTGATGCTGGGCTGCTAAGGAGGGTATATTTGGTTTAAAATTACTTAATATTATGCGTAAATTGCCTCATTCTAAAACATTGGACCTATTAGGGATTGGACTGATTTAAGCGTCTTGGCAAAACGTAGCTGCATTCCGCCAAGTTTGATGTCGAACTAGAATTTTTTTCTTCACTTTTCTTTTTTATGACTGATTAACTTTCATCAACCCCCTACTGACCCCTAAAGCTTCGTAAGGCTAGTTAAGGCTTGCTTTCCCATATTACTCAAACTAAATATTTTTTAGCAAAGAATGCAATAAGCAGAAAACAGATAGCGGCACCCAATCAGCAAAGTCAGGATTTCTGCCTTTAATTATCCAATCCGCATTTAATACGGACTTTGAACATTTCATAGTTGACATTTGGACACTTTGCATCCGGAAAAACATGTGAAAACAAACATAACAAAGTTCTACACAAAACAGGTTGCCATTTCCGCAAGTTGAAGTCACGCCTGCCTCACACGCAGTCAACAGTGTACACTTTACCTGAACTACAATCGTGTCTGCGGTCCAACTTAGGAACTGTCATGGAGTTCGTTTGATTGGATGTTCAAGAACAAAAATTTTTTTTAAAAAACTACTCAAAATTTCAATATTTTCTAAAATTTCCCTGTTTATGATTTTTTTCCCCAAAATTCCTTGCATTTTCCATGATTTTTTATACCATTTTCGGATTCCCTGTATTCTCCCGGTGCCATGGCAACCCTGTTATGTATTATCCCATCGACTTTGCTGCTGAATTTGAAAAGATTATCGAAGCCCTTTGACAGTTTTATAGCTGTGCCATTGAATTAGACAGCCTCTGAACAGTCAGGGGCGTAGCCAGAGGGGGGGGATTTGGGGATATATCCCCCCCCGAAACTTAGGAAATTTCCTTTTTGACCATAGAAAACCACTAAAAATACCCTATATCCCCTCCCGAAATATCAACATCCCCTCCGAAATTTTTTTCTGGCTACGCCACTGTGAACAGTCATCATAATAATACACAAGTACCAATTTTGATTTCGAGACAAATGAGTTCATATGTCAAAAAACAAGGGTGATTTATTTTTAAAAACCCAAGAAGCGGCACAGCTGGGATATGAGTCTATAACTTGGCGACCACTTCACGCGGTCGCCAACTAGTTGGCGCTTATCGCGGCCGATCTCCCGTTCCGGCTAGAACGGGCGATCGGCCGCTCGGGTTAGAACGGGCATGGCGGCCGGCCGCCATGTTTTACCACGACTTAAACGATAACACTTCAATGCATTACGATGGCTCCGATTTAAAGAAGAAATACACTAGGCTTGTAAATAAGACTTTCGCAAATTGTATAAAGCATGGTTCTAAAAAAATAAACGTGCAACTTAACATTGTATCACGCATTGTCATATATCGTTATTAAAATGACTCTTAAGTAAAATATCATGCGATAACAAAGGCACAATATGCATGCAATAACAAAAGTACATTAAATGTTATTCTTAATCAAATTATGGCTAGATATAAGTAGTTATTAATAAAATTCAGAGAAATAACGTTTCGCTTACTGATTTCTACGCTGCATACTTATTCATACTAGCATTACCACAATAAACAAGATCTATTAACGAGACGTACTGCGGGACTGCGCAGAACGTCGTCACTATTCCGGGCTGATAAAAATAAAGACAAAACCTGGATTGATTAATTAATTTTTTTAAATTATTAAATCAATTAAATTATGTGATTAATAATTATATTTATGATATTGATCTTCCTTTACTTCGAATATCGGATCTAGAAAACCCTCGGGCTCGGAATGCGCATGCGTTATATCTTCATATCCAAAATATACAGTAGAGCCCCGATTATCCGCGAGCGGATGATCCGCGGTGCGGATTATCCGCGAGTGCCACGAAAAAAAATTTTAATGATGAGAGCAAATTTTAGATGAGATTAGAGATATTTTAGATGTAGAGCAAAGGTTTCTGCTGTACTTTACATATTAATATTACATATAAAAGTTTTACATATCATGTTTTTTGTACAATAAAACATAGTTTTTATGCTGAAATATTTTTTTCGTGTTTTTTCCTCATTTTTAGCCTTTTTTCGGGTAATCCGCGATTTTCGCTATCCGCGGTACCCTTGCCACCCAATTTTGCGGATAATCGGGGCTCTACTGTAATTGTGTTCTTATTTTATTATCTTAATAATCATAACAAGAAATCAGAAGCGATTAGTAAAATTTAGAGAATTCAAAGAAATAACGTTACTCTCACCGATTTCTACGCTGCTTACTTCCGCATTATCACAACAAACAAGATCTTTTAACAACGTGACTGCTCAGAACGTTGTCACCGTCACTGTTCCCGGATGATTAATTAAAAATAAATAAAAACTGGTTTGATTTATTGTTTTTAATTATTAAATCAACTAAATTTTATGATATATTTATAATCTTTCTCTTCCTTTATTTCGGATCCTGAAAACCTTTGGAAATACGCATGCGTCAAATCTTCACGTCCAAAATATAATTTTGTTCTTATTTTTAAATTACATAATTGCCGGAGATCGAATAAGTACCTCCCAGATACAGAGCGTGCATCAAAATACTGAAATCGTAATAACTTGTTATAACTAAAGCCCTAGATCCTTTACCTTAAGTAGCGACATCACGCTCAATTGGCCGCCATTGTAGGGAGAACTCACTACTAGTGACGATAAGCAAGACTATCCAGACTAGTAGTGAGTTCTCCCCACAATGGCGGCCGATTGAGCGTGATGTCGCTACTTAAGGTAGAGTATCCCGGGCTTTAGTTATAACATCCTTTTTCTTGGGTTGATCTTCATTTGAGTCGTGGTGAAACATGGTGGCCGGAACGGGCGATCGGCATCTCGGCTGTGATACAGAGCCAACTAGTCTTCCATTTGGCGACCTCAGCTCCCATTTGGCATATAGACCTATATCCCAGCTGTGCCCAAGAAGCTTGTGTGACATCCATAAATTAAATGTTTTTTCAAAATTTTGGACCCCTCTCTCTACCCTTTAGTGAAATTTTGCAGGAAGCCCCTTAAACTATCATGTGAGATTTCCTTATCACTTTTAAGCAAATTAATTTAATTGATTTGTTCTAGACACAGTTGTTTAGGTAGTACAGTTTTAGAATGAAAGAGTCCTCCGGCCGCCATGTTAACCCACACCTAAAATTATGCCAGCAATCATAGACATGTTATAATAATATACTTAAAATAATAAAAATTAGCAGGTTATTATTATGTATCTAATATTGCTATTACATCTTTGTGCTGATAACACCTAATTATGTTGCTAAGGGAGCTGTGGTAACACATAGAGACCGGATGACTGTTTCTCAAGTTATTCCTAAATTTCTTGGGAATCTTACCTATACGATGCATCTTTAAGCACAAAAAGTTGTCTATGTCTTGGCGAGGTCTTTTTATTAATTAATATAATAATAAAAAACCTTGTTGACAATCTGTTATCAGATTTCTTTCTAGAAATTTACAGTGACATCACAAGGGACGCTCAGTTTCTTCCCTTTGTTGTCTTCCCGCGAACTGTAAACAAACAATGCGTTGCCATTCTATGGGAGGAATTCTGAAAGGTTGGTTGGTTGGTTGGTTGGTTGGTTGGTTGGTTGGTTGGAGCAAGATTTTAGTGTTTTTTTATCACAGAGTATAGAGCTTACAGATATTCCAAACGGCAGTTTTCCTCTTTAGGTATTCACAAATTATAGTTAATTTCACTACCAGCCAATCAGAGAAGGCAAAATGCGAAAGTGATTCCTGATTGGATATGGAATTTCTATCAAGCGGCATTTAAATTTCATCGGTGTTGTTTTTTACCCTCCAATTCCGATTTGGATTTGAGTGACAGCTTCACTGGACCAAAATAGCAGGAATGACGGGGTGTTAAAGGAGGCGGTCCGTTTGGCATGAAGTTTGTGTTGTCTATGGGGTTATGGGGAAAAGCCCTGTTAAAAAAGTTGCCATTAGCGTCTATGGAGATGAATCTTCTGTTAAGCTCTATACTATGTGGTAAAATCCTAATGCGGATCCAAAACGCACGCAAACAGCACCTCCTGGAGTGAGCGTAATTGCGTGGAAAAGTTTGTGTCTGCTCCCCACCCCCACCCTTTAACTTTTGAACCCCCTACAGATTAGTTATGAAAGTGGGGTCAGTCTAGGTATAGTAAAGTGAAACCCCTAAACGCACAAAAGTTCAACTCACACAATGTTAGCCTGTGGAGAAATTGGGGGTTTTGCCCCAAGGTTTATAGAGAGAGAAGGTTGGCTCATTCGCTTTAACCACGTGATCTATGACGTGGGAAAGTGGCGCGGCTCGCTTTTCTACTGCTCAATACCCATGACTTTCAATGGGCAAATCCGATCGATTTAGTTTCTTTTTTTGCTTATTTTTCCGGTTATATTGCTTCTGCTACCTGAGTCAAAATACCCTGTTATAATATACCACACATTTTTCTTCCGTTATAACTGTTTTTTGGCAATTTAAACGTTTTTGGATATTATTAATCTCGCTTTGTTTATGCATTAGTTCTCATACTTATCATCACTCCTCTTGAAATTGTACAGCTTCTAAGTATACAATATAGTGACTTATTCTAGTCACTATACTTCTAAGTACAAAAATGTTGTATAATTATTATTTAATTTTATAACATATTGAAGAAATACTAAGAAAAATATTAAAGTAAAATTAAATAAGTTTATTAAAAAAATGAGGCAAAAAACACAAATCATTTTGCACTTTTTTCCCCATGAATGAAACTTTTCAGACAAATTTGGATTAAACCTTTTTATTTATATTTTTTAATTATCCCTAATTACCAGTACAACTTTTCTGTCCTGCTGACTTATATAAATTTGATATAATAGTTTTTATCAAGATGTGAAAATACCCTATACATTATCCACATGCCATCCCAATCAATAAAAAAATTAATAGAACTGAGGAATGTTACATATTCCAATAATCATTCTTAAAAGTTTTAAATAATGTTATGCAACAAATCACTATAGTATTTTTTAATTCCTTTATGCATAATAATTAGTAACCCTTTGGTTGGGTGTTATAATAAAGCCTTAAAACTTTTGTTTTTATTACTTGGACATGTGTAAGATTTTTCTGGGTCCCTCTAACTTCCAATGCAATCAATATTACATTTTAGAATTGAAGTTCATATTATTTTGCTTTTTTTGGTTTTCCACTCACTGTTTAATTATTAAAACTGGATATACAAGTGTTATTTATACTGAACAAAAAAGAACCTGGTGTAAAAAGTGGAAAAATTTACTTTGAGAAATAATGAAAGAAGCATTTAGTGAATATATTTTTTATTAAAAATTAAAACATCAATAATATTCCTTAATAAAATTTGAAAACTTAACAAAAAAATCTAATATTCAAGAAACAGATTAAGACAGAATTTAATAATAGACATGAAATTATATTGCACTATACAGACTATTGATCAATTTACCTTGGAAGAGGCATCAGTACACTGGCATGTACATTTTGCTGAAAATCCTTAACGATTAAAATCTACAGTTCAGCAAAACTATGAAGTTAACCGATTCAAGAAGGCAATATCTTTTAGAACATTAGAATTTAGTTGACGTGAAAATATTACACTTCCCTGACTAGTGATAAATTTACTTACCCAATTGATTGGTTGGTTAATTGACTTTTTATTGCACATGGCCCACTCTAGGGCATTTTGCACCAAACTTAGGGAACGTACCCATTCTACGTGACCCATTTTTTACCATTTTTAACCCCCTCCCCCCCTTGGTGACCATCCGTAGTATATGCCAAGACCCCCCCCCTCCCCTTCTAGTTTTCACGTAGTAATTAAATACGGTTTGCCATCATTTCTTGCAAACAGAAAGTTTAAAAAAATTTATTTTGCTTAATTTGTCTAATTTTTAATAAATTTGGCTTAATTAGTCTTAATTTGGCAAATATCAATAATTAATTTGGCTTAATTTTGTCTTATTGACTAGAAGAAAGTGACTACGTGACGAAAACCTAAGCCATTAGTTCTTATAAAATGCATTTTCTTAGTTTATTTTGTTTGGCTATAAGGGAATATTTTCTTTTTAAATTAAGTGTCTGGTTTGATTACAAAATTTAAGTCTTAGGAATCTTTTTTAATAGAATAATTCTAATAATTCAAGGTGCATCAAATCTAGCTTTCCTCATACTATCACAATCATAACATTTAATAAATAATTTTCAAAATAAAATTCATTTGTAAATTTAAATGAATGGTCAATTGTCATATCTTTCAAACAACACAAATAGTTTTATCGAGAGTTACTCCATAGTAAGAATTAATAACAAATGAATATTTAAATAATATAAAAGAAATAATTAAAATTAGCTCTACATACAGCCTAATGGCAATGCTATTTTGTTCAAGTGATTTAGCAACATTCAGCAAGTTTTTTGAAAACAAAAGTAAAAGTTTAAAAAAAATACATAGCTAAGTATTTCAGTTTAAACCAATGATCAAAATTAATAGGGGAATAGATATATTAAAGTTGACCAAGTTAATGGTCATTCAATAAGCAGAATTTATAAATGTTTGACTTCAGGAGTAAACACACTCACACACAATATCACAACAAATCATTGATCAACATTGAATCCAAAAGTTAACAAAATATTCAGAATTGAATTATGTTCAGCAACATTCATTGAAGAAACTTACTACTTCATTTGAAGAAACTTAATCGATATGCTTAAATCAAGCAAAATACAAAAATGTATAATGATAACAACGGATTATGAGAGAAATAACCAGATAAACAACAATCTTACAAAACCTGCACAATGTCGCTATGGAAATGATTTCGCGCGCCTTTCGCTGCCACCTATCGACGTCACGGGCATTCTTTGTTTACATCGGATGAGCCAACCTTCTCTCTCTACTAACCTTGGTTTTGCCCTGTTTGCTGGCAACTTGTAACCTTCCACGCAGGCACGTTCGATCGCTTGAGAATATGACTATACACATCAGGTACAAAAGTACCATTTCGCCAGCACATGTATCCAAAGCCAAATTACAACTCTAGTAAAAAACCAAAGTTAATAGAATATACGGTTGGATCTGAATGATAGGAATGGATGCGCCCGGAATGGGGCGAAATCCCCTACTCCATCTATCGTCCCCCGTCCCCATACCCTCCTGAAAGGAATGGATGCGGTCGCGAGGTGTCCTGCAGCCTGACTTCTTGGGGACAGAGAGAGTAGCGTGTTATAGTCTGTTCATTTAGAATCGGCGCCTGAAACAAAATTTTTGCAGAAGAAAAATTTTTTGATTGTAATTACAATAGTATAACTGCTTCTAATGCATTACGTCTCAGGCTCCTATTCTAAATGAACAGAGTATAGCGGGGACCCTAACCCACTCGTAAGTGGGCGAGGTCGCGAGGTGTCTTGCAGCCTGACTTCTTGATGGGGACAGAGACTCGGAAGTCGGAAGTGGGCGAGATCCCCGACTCCTTCTATCATCCCCATCCCCCACTGAAAGGAATGGATGCGGTCGAGAGGTATCCATTCTCTGTGTAATATAAGGAACGGAAGGGACGCGTCCAATAGAATGAACAATAGAAATTAACATAAACTTTTTTTCCTGTCGGGTGCTTAAACACAAATAATGATCTGAAATGAAAATAAAAGTATTTACGAGAACTGAATTCAAACTTTGTTTAATTTGTTTCAGAAGACAATTTCAGCTGAAAACAGTGGCGGATCTAGAATGTGAGCAAGGGGGGGCTAACTGGTTGAAGTTGATACTTAAATGAAGTATCTCTTCCCTTTTGTGCGTTTTTACCATTAAAATGTCTTAAATAATAAGAGTAGTTATGCATACTAACTAGTTTAGTTAATTATAACTAATTAATTCATTAGTAATTAAATTGATTTTAGCCAGATGGTAAAAAATTATTAGTTTTTTATTTTACCCCTTCATTCATTCCCTCTTTATTGAAAGGTGAAATAGAGATACTACAAGCCTTTATACAGGGCCTTAACGATAATTTTGATTTTGAGAGGTTTTCTGCCCCAAATATTATTCTAAATCTTCTTATTCGATTATATTATATGTCAAATGTGAACCTTCATGGCATTTAATTTTTGAGTTCAGCAATTAATATCTAACCCCAAGCATAAAAGGGGGTCTGGGGGTTCTCCCCCAGAAATTTTTTTGATATTTGATCTTAAAAAGTAGCTTTTTGACTTAGTTTTGGTCATTTAGCACCCTTTGAATGGCACCCGAAAAAAATGATTTCTTGGACTCTTTTCAAGAGATAAATAGGATATAAATATAATTATGATAATTTATTTCAAAGGGGGTGGTTTGAACTTCCGACTCCCTCAATCACTTCTCAAAATAGATTTGTAGATGTGCAGCATAGAAGTAACTAAAATATGTTTGCCTTTCATTGCAAAAAAAAGTAATTTTCTAGTTGGAGCTAAATGGACCATTTCAATTCAATTGTGAAAACGACCTATTAAAAGCCAGGGGACTAAAAATCCTGGAGAGCTTTGTAAGAGAATAATGTCCATCGAACCATTTAAAAAGTGACTCTTGTAACCCCCCAGGTGGATGATGATAAAGATCTTCGAGAGGGGCTAAATATCATTGGCAATTTTAAATTTTGAATAGGATCTATAAAAAATGTAGTGTGTAAAGATTTCGGAGGGAGCTTATGCGTTCAGTAGTGGTTAAAGCTCTTATTGGAATCTTTATGGTTTTATATAAAAATGCAAGGGGACTAATGCTTTGTAGGGGCTAAAGCTCATTTGCCATTTTAAATTGTGAATTGAATCTTCCAGAAACTAAAGTAGGGGCTATTAATGGGATAAAGCGCTTTAAAATAAACTATATAAAATGCAAGAAGGCTAAAGCTCATCGCTCCCTTTAAATTGTGAGTCGAATCTATAAAAATGTAGGGGGGCTAAAGATTTTGTAGTGGTTAAAGCTCATTGGAACTTTTTTTCAGTTATGAATTCCATTTTTATAAAAGAGTAGAGAGGGCATAAGATCTTGGAGGGGGCTAAAGCTCATCGCTCCTTTTAAATTGTGAATCGAATCTTGAATCTATAAAAATGTAGGGAGGCTAAAGATTTTGTAGTGGTTAAAGCTCATTGGAACCTTTATTTTTAGTTAAGAATTCCATTTTCATAAAAGAGCAGAGAAATGAAAAAAAAAATTAACTTTTCGAAATTTTTTTTGAAAAACTTTAATTTTATCTAGTGTAAACCTAAGTCCCAAGGGGGGGCTATAGCCCCCCCATAGATCCGCCACTGGCTGAAAATAAATGAGTGATTAGAATTTTTTTTATATAAATATAGTACTATTTAAATTTTGAAATAAAAATGAAATTTTGCTCTATAATAGGGTGGTTACAAAAAATCAACTTTTGAAATTCTTAGGTCTCACCCCCCTAAAATGTGCCAATAGGCTAAAAAATGAGAGTTCAGCTCAATCCGATAATATTAACCCGTGCCTCATCGAGGTCAAAGTTCAGAAAAACAGCGATTTTTAACAAAAATTGGTAGTTTTCGCCCCATAAAACTAGAACCAATTGTCCCAGGAACCCGGTTAGGGTGTCATTTAATAGGTAATTTTATACACTTTAATTTGTTATAGTCAGATTTTATTTCCTTAAACGTATAGGGCGCTATTTAGCATTTTCATAGTGAAGGTCCTCGAAAGCGAATTTCCTTGCAAGAACCCTAGAACATTACGAAGTCACAAAAAACTGTCTTTCCTGTCTTTCCCTATTCATTTTGGCTCCAATAGATAGTATATGAGTTTTTAGACCCCCTAAGAGAATTCTAGGGTATAATTTCAACCCCCCTAGGTTTCGGAAAAAAGAGAAAAAAATATATTTTTTACAAATTTTTTTGACTCTAACTGTGTTAAAGTTGGTTCAAATACATTATTAAAAGTTTAATTAGGTAGAAGATTAATGATGAAGGGGATTAACCTTTGGTTATAACCCCTAAAATTTAAGCAAAAGAAGCGTGACTGTGAGAGGTTTTGCTAAAACCCATTAATACCCATTAAAGTGATAAAAATAGCTTAATTACAAATTTTTTCTTAAAAACATCTAGAAAGATATCATTTGGTGTTAAAAATGATGTTTGAGATTATTTATATGTGTTATAAAATTATAATAATAGCGCCCTTCTGGACTCTAATTTTAAAAAAAGCTTTTCTACCAAAGTTACTCGCTTCCAGCTAATTAATCTGAAAGTATGATCTTAGAAAAATGTATAAATCAATTTATTTGTAATATATACTTCAGTTTTCGTTTGCCTACCATTCCAGAAAATTCACTTTTAAATGCATAACATAATTTAGTACAAAAGTTTTCTTTCTGTACATCACAAATGTTTTCATATTTCTACTTAAATGCGTAGTGTGAATAAAGAAAATCAATTTCCTTCAAAAAAGTAATTTTCAAAAAAATAGTCTCAAAATGAAATCGTTTTTGTAAAAAATTGAAGCAGTGATAGTTAGCAGATGAGTGCGTAAAAGTAAAATTGACTCACAAACCAAGAAAATCATGAAAAATTCAAAAATTTTTCTTGCAAATTATCACTAAAGCGGAGTAGATTTTAAGGGGGAATTTTTGTGAAGGGGCAGCAAAAGGGTCCCAATTTTTGTCTGGATCAACCCTCTGCTAAGCTTATCCATTTTTACGATTAGGACAATAACTTAGATGTTACATATACTACCGTCCTAAGCGAAAGTGTACACTAACGCAATTTCTCACAGATTTACTTTGAGAAAAATCTCGCCTAAAGAGCATTTGGCGGATTTTCAATTCTATGTGGCAACCTGCTTACGATATCAGACCGCCAAGATTAACATTGAAACTAGCTCGTTTCACAGCAGCCAATGAAATAATTAGAACACTTTTTTTCGTTATAAAAGAAAAACTAATCATGGTAGAAGTACAGTATTTTAAACACATATACAATTATTTTTTACAAAAATATTGTCGTTTCGTTTTTAAAAAAAATCGAATTAGTTTTAGAATTATTAAGATTTAAAGTTTTAATTTTTTTCCTTTTTAAGTTTAACAATGCTTAGCAGCAACCCTTTAACAACATCAAAACCGCCAACAAAACGAGCAGAATCAAGACCCTCTATATAAAGGCCTCCCAACTCGGCCGTGCAACGTCATAACTGTCACTCATCTTTGACGTCACTCCATAGACTTAACATGGCAATTTTCACCCACGTCTGACGTCATCACCTGGAGTTGGATGGCCATGTATATAGAGGGTCTTGGCAGAATGAACGACTAAGCTGCGTGAATTTCCCAACCATTCTAGTGGCTTGGAAGTAGCGAGATACATTCTCGCCAATTTAAAAACGCTCCAAGGGAGAACGGAAATGAAGTTTTAAGAAAACTCGTTTACGTACATTTCGCTTAGGACGGCAGTATAGTAATCCAGCAAGCTTAAAAGTTATATACTATTGGAGTTTCTCAACCATAGTATTTTTCAGAGAAATCTTGTTTCCAATCTATATCAAATATTTATCATGGGAAACAAAAACTTTTACTGAATATATGAAAATATTTTGAATATATCCTATTTTACGCGCTATTTTTGTCTCTTTCAACACAGGTGTGAATATAATTGGAGACTAAAGAATAGAATATTAAGTATAGATCAAACATATGTAATGAAACCTTTTCATACCTATTAAAAATTAATTTTCTTCGAATGGTAGGCAAATGAAACCCCTGAGGTATATTTATTTAAAATAAATCAATTTATACATTTTTCTAATATCATACTTTTAGGTTAATTAGCTGAAAACGAGCAACTTTGGTAGAAATAGGGTTTCTTAAAATTTAAAGTCGGTAAGGGTGCTATTATTATAATATCAAAGACATAAATCACCAAATGTCATCTCTCTATAGGTTTTTCCTGAAAAAATTTGCATAATAGACCTTGTTATCACTTTAATGTATATTAAAGCCTTTTTTAGCAAAACCTCTTACAGTCGCGCTTCTTTCACTTAGATTATAGGGGTTATAACGAAAGGTTAATCCCCTTTATCATTGGACTTCCTACCTAATTAAACTTTTAATAATGTATTTGAACCAACTTTAACACATTAACAGTCAAAATAATTTGTAAAATATATATTTTTTTTTTCTCTTTTTTCCGAAACCTAGGGGGGTTGAAATTATACCCTAGAATTCTCTTATGGGGTCTAAAAACTCAAATACTATCTATTGGAGCCAAAATGGATAGGGAAAGACAGGAAAGATAGTTTTTTGTGACTTCGTAATGTTCTAGGGTTCTTGCAAGGTAATTCGCTTTCGAGGACCTTCACTATGAAAATGCTTAATAGCGCCCTATCTGTTTGAGGAAATAAAATCTGACTATATCAAAGTTAAAGTGTATAAAATTACCTATTAAATGACACCCTAACCGGGTTTCTGGGATAAACAGTTCTAGTTTTATGGGGCGAAAACTACCAATTTTTGTTAAAAATCGCTGTTTTTCTGAACTTTGACCTCGATGAGGCACGGGTTAATATTATCGGATAGAGCTGAAACTTCACCAATCTCATTTTTTAGCCTATTGGCACATTTAAGGGGGGTGAGACCTGAAGAAAGTCGAAAAAATTTTTTCCCCATGTTACTTGTGTGTGACCACCCTACTCTATAATTAAAACGTATGTAACACTATTCAGTCGTATATTCTTGTTTATGATTATCTTAATCAAATTGAATTCATAGTCTTATTTCTTTGAATAGAAAATTCATCAACTGGGGTATGTCAAAAGATGTAATTTAACTAAAAATGTTAATATTTTACGTATTGCCATTCCTGAATATATTATAAAATTATACGAAGTTTATTATTATTTAAATTTAAACTTTAAAAAATTACACAATTGTTATGATCCTCTTTATGTTTACCCTTAAGATGGTATTTAAAATTGAAAATTTATCTTAAAGAGTAAATTATGGATTTAAATTCCATTTTTACATTCAAATCAGAATGAAAATTAATTTCTTATAAATAAGCACTTAGTAAGAAATGAATCAACAGTAAAATAAAGACCATATTTGAGAGTAAACTTGAATAAAATCCATAAGGATGTGAATGGAAAACACTAACAAAAAAATTGTACCTTCTTAGTTATCATTTAAAGTGCTGTTAAATCAAATGAAGTATACCTGAATGCTAAAAAAATGTAGTATTCAAGCATATCTGTTTCTAATAAGTTCTAACTTAATAATTTTATGTTTCCAATAGTGTACCAAATAAGGAAAGGAACATCTCAATTTAATAGCATTGTGTTTATGAGTTAATCCCTCTTCGGTTTGCAACACCCTGATGGTTGGATACAGTGTTATTCTTAGGATTTTTTTGGAGGAAGTAAAAATACTCCTTGACTTTAGGAGGCGTGAAATTCATTTATGAGGAGTGAAATACGGATATAGCATAAACTATATATAGAGACAAATTTTTTATAAAAACTTTTTTTAATGGACAAACTGAAATGGAAAAAATGAGGATGCTATTTTGGTTTTTAACAATTGTAGCATCTGTTGATATAAGTAGAAAATATTAAACATTATAAATAAAATAATTTATTTTACATTAAAAATTATAAATGAAATATTTATTTAATAAAACAAATTTTTTGATTTCGGTGGGGTGCCATGCATTTTTTAAGCAAAACGTTTGTTAAATATTCAAAGCGTGAAAATACGCCTGGCTAGTTTTTAAAAGCGTATTTCCTATTTTTAATGCGTGAAATACGCTCTCAGAGGTGTTAAAAATATCACTGGTTGGATATGAGTTCGGAGGCACCAAGGAGAGAAGGAGCTCAGTTGTTGATTTTCTAATCGTCACACGGAGTATTGATGTACGGTAACGGAGTGGTGATGCATTGGATTCCACTTCTGCAACCCCTGAGTATGATTTGTTGAAAACAGTAATATATTTTCCTGTTTACTAGTATTGCATTGTCATAATTTTTTATCTACTATGTAAGTTGGCAATACTTGTTTAAATAAGTCTCGAGTCTCGATTGATAGATTTGATCTCGATGTTATTAATTCAATACTTTATTTCTTCTTGTTTTTGGTTGTCGTCTATGCTATTATTAAAATTTCTCATTGAAACAAATTCTATATTTTTCTTTTGATTTAAATAACATTTAATTTTGCTCTGCTATAATTTTAGTCTACATTAACAGGTTATGATCCATCCCGCTTTTCAACTGCGTTAAATCAGTAACGAACACTTTCTCAAAGATGGAACTCAGCAAAGTAACGATTGGTTTTTTGGAAGGCAAATCCAATTGGTCAACTTGGAAGTATAAAGTTTCTATTTTGTTGCGGAGTTTTCCTGGGGCTACTGATGCGGTAAACGGAATTTTGCGTAAGCCGGAAGCTCTCGGAACTGGAGCTACTCAAGAACAGCGAGCAGCTTTCAACAAAGAAGTGAATGCTTTTGAGAAGGCTGATTCCAATGCGTTATTGGTGTTGACATCTAACATGAGAGAAGATGTGTTGGAAAATGTTATGAGATATAATTCTTCAAAAGAAGTATGGGATGAACTGCATAGACTATATGATGGTGTTTCCCAAGATAAGGTTTATGACTTATGTTTAGAGTTTTTCAATTACAAACGTCAAACAAGTGATGACATGGCCAGTCATCTTTCAAAGTTAAAAAACTTATGGAACAGCCTGAAAAATGAGATTTCCAGAGACACGGAAAACAAGTGTCAGCTTCCAGAGGTTTTGTTGATTTGTAAAGTTTTGGGGACACTTTCTGATGATTACTTTTCATTCAGATCTAGCTGGCTGTTGTTAGAAAAGAAGGAAAGAACGATTGACAGTTTAACAAACCAGCTATGTGCGTATGAACGAGCATTGTCATCGAAAGAAAGGGAATGTTCAGCCCAAGAAGTTCTATTCGTTAAGTCATCTAAACCAAGAAATAAGGACAACCAAAAGAAGAGTAGCATAGTGTGCCATTACTGTAAGAAGCCTGGGCACAAGGTGAAAGCCTGTTTCAAGTGGAAAGCTGATGGAAGACCTCCAAAAGAAGCTAAACAGGATGTAAATATGGCCCTGATGTCGGAGAATTCTGAGATTAAAACCACTGAATGTAATGGCCTGATGTCGGAGAATATTGAGATTCAAGCTACCGAATGTAATGACCTAAGCTGGTATGTCGATAATGGAGCAACGAATCATGTAACGAATCGAAAAGATGTGTACCAAAATTTCGAGCCCTTTTTGGAGTCACATAAAGTGATGACCGCAAATGGGTGCGTTGAAGCACTTGGTAAAGGAACGATTGAAGTCGAAGCTGCTGTGAATGGAAAATGGAACCAGTTATCATTAACTGAAGTGTGGTATGTTCCCTTGATTAAGAAAAATTTATTTTCTGTGTTGTCTACTCATGACAAACATCCAGGCAGCACTCTTACTTCAACGACTGACTCATGTAAGCTTATTGTCGATAACAAAGTAAGGCTAATAGGCATTAGAAATCGAGGTGGAGGACTCTTCAAGCTTGCTCTAAGAACTGTATCTCCGAAGACGTCTGCTGATGTAAATATGGTGGCAAAAGAAAACTTGCTACAACTGTACCATGAAAGGTTAGGTCATCAGAACAAGCGCTATGTAAAGTCAAAAATTCTACAAGAGTTTGGAATCGATGTTAAAATGAATAGTGAGTTATGTGAAGGATGTATTTACGGAAAAGCACACAGGTTAAAGTTTGGCACTAGAGAACGAGCAACTGAGCCTGGTCAGCTTTTCTACACAGATGTTTGTGGTCCTTTTCAACATTCCAAACGAGGGTACAGGTATTTTGTTCTGTTTAAGGATGACTTTACAAGGTACAGATTTCTGTATTTTATCAAAGAGAAATCTGAGGTTTCAGAAAAAATTGCACAAGTGATTGCTGAGGTCAAGGTTGCTGGATATACCATTAAAGAGTTGTTAAGCGACAATGGTGGAGAATTCGACAATGAAGCTGTTCGAAAAATTCTTTCCAAGAATGGTATAAAGCAAAGGTTAATCATGCCTTACACGCCAGAGCAAAATGGCTCCTGTGAACGGGAAAACAGAACTGTTGTAGAAACTGCACGTTCAATGATGCATGCACATGGAAACATCCCACAGGAACTTTGGGCAGAAATGATTAACACAGCCACCTACGTTTTAAATCGTACAGGACCCTCAAGTGTTAGTGGGAAGTCACCTCTAGAGTTATGGTCAAGGAAAAGACCTAACATAAAGCATTTGAGGATTATTGGCTGCACTTGTTATGCTCACATTCCGAAACCTAATAGGAAAAAGATGGATAGAAAAGCTGTTAAGGGCATCTTACTAGGCTACGATAATGACGATGGATATCGTATTTGGACCGATGAAAAGAAGCTAGTTAGGTCACGAGATGTGGTGTTCCATGAAGACCTTCTAGAAGAAAAAGATGGTCAAGTGCCTTCGAGTGAAGAAGAAAAAATGGAACCCATTTCTGAAGTCAAAGTAAGGAAAATAGAGCCAGAAAACTGAAGAAATTGTAGATGAAACAAGGAATTTTGAAATTGAAGACAGTGAGGATGAAGAAACAGTTTCCGAAACAGAAGATGAGGAAGGTAGGAAGCTGAGAGATCGCTCCAAAATCAGACCCCCTCTAAGATACCCCCTCAAAGACTATATTATGTCTACTGTTTCAAATATTACCTCTTGCCATGAACCAAATTCCTACAGACAAGCAACAGAAAGTCAAGATAAACATTTTTGGCAAAAAGCTATGGAAAAAGAAATGAAGTCCCTAGAAGAGAATAAGACTTGGACACTTGAAGAATTACCCAAAGGGAAGAAACCAATTGGTTGCAGATGGGTTTATAGAGTAAAAACAAACCCTGATGGCTCCATAGAAAGGTATAAAGCTCGACTTGTTGTCAAAGGATTCTCCCAGAAACCAGGAGTTGACTTTGATCAAACGTTCAGTCCAGTAGCCAAGATGGGAACCATCAGAAGTTTAGTAAGTGTCGCAGCAAGTGAAAAAATGTCTCTCATGCAATTTGACGTTACAACAGCATTCCTATATGGAGAGTTAGAAGAGGATATATTTATGCGTCAGCCAGAAGGCTTTGAAGATGGCACTAACAGAGTTTGTCATCTAAAGAAAAGCTTATACGGATTAAAACAGGCACCAAGATGCTGGAATAAGCGTTTTGGAGAATATCTGATGAAATTAGATTTTAAAGAAAGTGAAGCAGATCCATGCTTATATATAAAGAGGAAAAACTCCCAATTGATCATGATAGCCCTTTACATTGATGATGGATTAGTTGCAGCGACGAGCAAAAGTCTACTTGATGATTTCTGTGAAGAGCTCCAGAAGGAATTCAAGATAACAACTAAACCTGCATCATATTATTTGGGATTTGAAATTGAACATAATAGTCCAAGATCCCAGATCCCCCAGACATTTCTTATTTTCTCACAAATAAAATTTATGGGATTATGTAGTGTTAGTATAAACTTTGAGTGTGTGCATACCCGCTAACTTGGCCCGCCGGCCAATTGACAGGTACCAGGTGCTAAAGGTAGGTAAAAACAGTGCTCACTTTTCTCATTTTCTCAAGGATGATTTTTACATATGATACTCGGTGAACTATTTCAATATTTTTTGTAAGCAGCCAGACCAATCGGATGGGCCAAACATCCCCCCAGACGCACTAATAGTGTTGAATAGTGAGAAATGCAGCCAATCCCACCAATCCTTACGATCGCATAAAGCTGTATAAGTGCATTGTAACTAGTGAGAAATGACTAGTAGTGAACCGACAATTTTGTTTGTAGCTTTATGCGCTCGTAAGGGTTGCTGGGATTGGCTGCATTTCTCGCTATTCAACACTATTAGTGCGTCTGGGGGGATGTTTGGCCCATCCGATTGGTCTGGCTGCTTACAAAAAATATTGAAATAGTTCACCGAGTATCATATGTAAAAATCATCCTTGAGAAAATGAGAAAAGTGAGCACTGTTTTTACCTACCTTTAGCACCTGGTACCTGTCAATTGGCCGGCGGGCCAAGTTAGCGGGTATGCACACTAATGTGGGTCATTTTCCTATGGCGAAAAAAAAATTTTACAAATTCTATCGGGCACAGCAAGAAAAGGGTGCCAAATGGTCTCAAACTGACATGTGTAAAATATTATTCCATTATAATAACTCTTTTTGCCTCCGGATTGGCCTCAAATAGAACAAAAATATGTAATTTTTCATATTTTTTTAAATTTTATAAATTAAATTTTTTTTGTCGATAACTCTTTAAAGCTCACAAACAAGGGTATTTAAAAGACATTTTAATCACATTGGTCACCTTCATGCATTATTAATACAGAAACAACTGCCAAAGTGCCAATATAATATGCTATCATATTATATCAAGAGCCGTAGAATATGAATCTCTTTTTGCCAACAAACTGTGGATTGTCAGTGGTACAGATTTTAAATATTGGTAGTTCATATACATTTTCTCTCAAGTTTGGTCAGTATAAAACGGTATTTTTAATTTTTCAAAATAGAAACAGTTGTATTTTTCATAAATATTCGGCGCTTTCGAAATTCAGTGGACAGTTTTCACTGGCTGCGTCTTGGGATCCAAATATGATCGCAAAAATATGTTGAAACAATTGTCGAATGGATAGTTCATTCATCAATATCATTTATGATTCGCTCAGTCATGATTTACCTAATTTTTTACTATAGCAATTAACTGAAACCCAGGCCCATGAAATTATACTTCTTTGAGGATTGACTCAACATAGCTTCTTAGCATTCCCTTATGCGTTCATAAAGTTAAAATATAGCAAATTTTACTGTTAAGGATAATTACAAGTAAGTTTTGAAAAGTAATGTAGCTTATTTAAAAACTTAGGGGATAATACTGAGCTTTATGCTGAAAACGGGGATCTACCGCTCTTCTTAAGAAAATATTTCAAAATTTGACTCTTAAAATGTGGTTTTAATTTATTTTTGGACATTAGGTAATCATATGGGGACACTTGGGATGGACTATTCCTAATATTCTAAGAAATTTCAAGGAAACACCAACTTTTAAACTATTATCCAAATGTTTTCATTGGGGTTGAAACTTATAACCCAAAAAAGGTACCCACCTGCTGACATATCCATTTTTATTAAAAATTTAATGTTTTTACCATCCTACTCAACCGACAATAAAGGTTTCGCGCATTTTTATGATTTCAGCAAGAAATTTTTGATTGCCAGTTCTAACCATTGAGATATTTCAAAACATGTTGTGTTATAACTCAAGTATTTCAACTCTGGTTTCTTTTATAATTATTTTATAGTGTTCAATGATGATTTTTATATCATTGTGGACATTTATATTCATGACGGATTTGTGCAATCGAGGTAAAAGCTTGATTTTCGTTCGTCCATTTTTACATGAAATTACTATATTAATTGAAACTTTGAGGCCAATCCGGAGGCAAAAAGAGTTATTATAATCGAATAATATTTTACACATGTTAGTTTGGGACCATTTGGCACCCTTTTGTCGCTGTGCCCCTGGGAAAATCTGAAAAAAATATTTTTGACCCACCCTAATGCACACACTCAAAGTTTATACTAAGACTACATAATCCCATATATTTTATTTGTGAGAAAATAAGAAATGTCTGGGGGATCTGGGATCTTCATCTATAAAGATGGTGGAGAAATAAAGATAAGCCAGACTGCTTACACAAACAAAGTACTTCAGCGCTTCGGCATGAGTGAATGTAAACCTGTTTCAACTCCAATCATCAAGGATCAACAATCAGGGAAAGTGGAGGAACAAGAAAAAACATTTCCCTATAGAGAAGCAGTGGGATCCTTAATGTACCTCATGACTGGTACTAGACCTGACATCGCTTATGCTGTTGGAGTTGCATCCAGAAGTTTGGAAAATCCAACTGCTAATGACTGGCAGGTTGTGAAGCGAATTTTTCGCTACTTAAAAGGTACTACAACTCAAGGTATAACCTACAAGCCATATAAAAGAGGCATTCTAGAATGCTATAGTGACGCTGATCACGCAGGTGATGAAACTACAGGAAGATCAACGTCTGGTGTAGTTTGCATATATTCAGGAGGTGCAATTTCCTGGCTATCGCAAAGGCAAACATCAGTTGCCATCTCAACAACTGAAGCAGAGATAGTGGCAGCAAGTGAGGCAGCTCGGGAAATAGTGTGGCTAAAGCGTCTATTGGAGGAACTATTGGATCAACCTCTAGTACCTGAACTCCAGATTGACAATGAGGCTGCAACAAGACTAGCACAAAATCCTGAGTACCACAGAAGAACAAAGCATATTAAAACCAGACATTTCTTTGTTCGAGAACTTGTGACATCTGGTGATATTAAGATCAAAAGAGTGTCGACAGAAGTCCAGGTTGCAGATATAATGACTAAGCCCCTTCACAAACCTAGACTTTTGACTCTTTGTAAATATATGGGTTCTTATTAGGACAGTTTTTTAAGTTGTTTTAAATGTATGTTTTTTAAAAATTATTTAATGAGGGAAAGTGTTGAAAACAGTAATATATTTTCCTGTTTACTAGTATTGCATTGTCATAATTTTTTATCTACTATGTAAGTTGGCAATACTTGTTTAAATAAGTCTCGAGTCTCGATTGATAGATTTGATCTCGATGTTATTAATTCAATACTTTATTTCTTCTTGTTTTTGGTTGTCGTCTATGCTATTATTAAAATTTCTCATTGAAACAAATTCTATATTTTTCTTTTGATTTAAATAACATTTAATTTTGCTCTGCTATAATTTTAGTCTACATTAACATGATTAACCAGTACATTTACCAACCAGAGCTGCGTCATTGGTTTTGCAACCGGTTATCTGTCCTTACCTTAGGCCTGGTCTGCGGACAAGTTTCAAGAGAAAAATGCACAACCACATGTTGCACGCAATCTCCAAACTTTCTTCTTATCTTACCCCCTATCTTGAATTTTTACCTCGGCCTTCTAGAACCAACGCTCACAAAGCAAGTGTGGTCAATGAGAAGAACGCATCTAGCCAGGTATGCCAAGTCCGCTGGTGCGACTGATGAAATTTGACTACCTGGAGAGACAGCATGTTCCTCCAATCCCCAACAACTTATTTAGAGTCCTTTTCACTCAACATCATGGCATGTAACGGCGATTATGGACACGGAGTCAACACGTTTTACTGATTTTTTCGGCCCCCCAACTTCAGGGAAGGCTGAATTTTTTATCAATTAATCTTAATCTAACTCTAAATTTCTATTTGCCTTCTTGCAAATATAGCAAGAAATTCCTCCAATAAACATTTCAATATGTCAGCCAAATATAGTTCATATTTGAACTACAATAAGTGAACACTCTCCAAAAACAAGCATTTAAAGCCAAGAATATTGACGCGAAAATCGAAATAAGAAAAACGCGATCGCGAACTGACGTAAAGTTGTTTTTTCTGCCCGCGTTCCTGCCGTCCAACTGTTCAGGCTAATCCGGAAGCATGCATGAAAATTCTTGATTTTTCATAGAAATTCCAGACCATTGTAGGATTTCCACACTTAAACATAATATAATCAGTAGATACCCTGAAATCTTTTTGGCCTTTTAAAAATTAATATTCAAGGATTTTAGTAAGAAAATTTGCTGTTACCAGGACATTCCAGGCTTTGAAAATCAAATTTGAAATTCCAGGAGTTTCAAGTTTTCAAGGCCCTGTACGCTTATACATTTGATGGAACTGATACCCAGTATGGAACACTGATACCCAGTATGGAAATCGCCTCTTCTATTATACTTAGAAAAGAACTGCGCGAACGCAGTTCTACTATCAAAAATTACACACCCTAACTCCTACAACCAGTAGAAGTGGCGAATTCTTTCCTCGATGTGCAATGAGGAAAGACATTCGGGGAAGCCCCCTCCATGATCAGGGCAGTTCCCGGTGCCAGGTAAGTATAATTCATACGGACAGGTAAGTCCCCTTCAATATTTCGCGCCAACATATTCGAGTGGTGACTAAATTCCTCTCGCAACGTGAGGTGGTTTTGGTCATATGGATTGGCGCAAAAATATTTAAGGTTTTAAAAAATATATATAATCATAATTTGATTTTGTTGGCAATTTGAATAAGCTAGTTGCCAATTCAAAAAGGTAGATGCATTAGAGTTGAACGAAAGGCGCATATGGTTCAATTCAAAAAATTTGAGTACTTCATTAGGAGTTGAATTGAATCGTCAGTTTGAAGAAGGGAATAAGTCCAAAAAATGACAAATTGACTTTTTGTGCTCAAAACAATCTCTAAGCTTTGCTCTACACATGTAATGGGTGAAAAGAGTGGAACAATAACTAACCCCTATAGAGAGATATCGCCCCTTGAAGTTGTGAAATCGATGTCCATTCATTTTATTTTTTAAGCTAATTTGGAATTAAAGTAAATTTTTCTTTCTCCTCATATTCTTTGTGCTGTAAACTAAGTTAAAATAAAATTTTCTCTTAATTTCAATGTTTTCAAACTTTTTTTATGTAAGGAATGTTTGACTCCATTCATATTCACTCACTCCATTGATACTGCTTTAATGACCCAGTTTCACTATAATTTTGAATTTCATTTGTCTTATTCTTTTTATTTCACCCTTTTGTGGTGTAAACTAAGGAGAAATATAATTTAAATGTGATTTTAAGGGTTTTTAAAGATTTTTTCATCTGAAAAATTTCATAAGGTGTAAGAAGGGAATAAGTCCATCAACTTATTTTGGCTGTAAAATATTTTAGAATACAGTTATATTTGTTTTGATGATTGCTCTGTTTTCTAAATAGGGTTCTGAACTTCCAGTAAAAATTTGGCGGTTATACAATGAAAATTCCATTATTTATACAGTTTTTTTTTCGATTTTCTCAAAACTTGATTTTTGGACTTATTCCCTTCTTCAAACTGACGATTCAATTCATGTCTTTTTAAAAATTGATGAAAAGTTTGATTTACTAAAGAAAATTAAAATTAGCTATCAAATCAAATTTGAGCAAAATTTTCCACCTATCGGAAAGGGGTAAATAGCAGGTAAGATTAAACTAAAGATTAATATAGAGAAATGTTAAACATTCATACACTGAAACATTTATCAATCTTCGCTTTAAAAGTTCGATAAAACGAATTATCTTTACAAAGGAAAAAATTCGAATTCGCGATCGAATTAAAATCAAACAAAATTTTCTACCTATCGATAAAAAAAATTAAATCAACGATCAGTCGCAGGATCAAAGGGTTGACACGTTTTTCATTGGAAAAAAAAAACGTATTTTGAAGCTTTGACAAGGTTATGCAGCTTTAGAACCCAAAAAAATACCAATTACCATTCAATAAAATCTCAATTATGACCGCGGAAGGTTTTTGAAAAATCCTAGTACGCCCTAAAGTCAACCCTCCCCTGAACCCCTGATCAGTGCCCTGATCCTCTAACAAATAAAGAACAGATTTCAAGAAGCAGTTATACTTACATTTTTGGAGCAGTTACATAAGACAGCTTCTAAGCAAAGCGTAACAATTATAACTAATATTTTCATTCTATTCTGATAATTAAATATTAACGAAATAAATTTTTCAAAGGCCCAATTAACAAAATTAAACGCGCTACATAAAATTCTTAAGATGCTACTTTTCACAGGTAAGTACTCGAAAACATCGGAAACATTTCGTAAAGGAAATGTTTTTTGGTTGATTCTAAAATTCAGTAGTAATGCTTTTTTTTGTATCAAATTTCATTTCGTCGTTAAATATTTTTATTTTAAGTTGGTAAATAAAAATCTATAAGTATAATCACTTATAACAGGTAGTAGAATGTCAAAGATAGCAGTGTAGACATCGCTGAAATTTTGCGTAAAAGTACTACTTATTTCATACCTTCATATAATTTTATGTATATGGTAGCTCGATATTTTTTCCTTTACTTCCGTATTTCATCTAAATGTCGGAGATAAAGGTTTATTAATTTGGGAAATAAAATAAATATAATATAAATTCACATTAACTTATAAATAAAAGGGTAGTTACGTATTATACCGTCGGCCGTTCAGTGGCCGTCTAATTCAGCGGCCCAGCAATAGATGTCAATTAGTTTTGTAAAGGTTTTCAATTCAGTAGTACGGTCGACGGGATAATACGTAAGAACCAATAAAAGTTACATAACTTTAACATACTAATGTTTTTATGGATTAATCAGTTTTACATTCAATGTTTCTTCATTATTTTAAACCATATTTTATGGTAAAAAAGTTCAGTTAATTATTCAGGTAATTGGAAACTTCAGGTTTAAACCTTTTTACATGGAAATTACTTCATAATTTACTATAATACTTAGTTTTTCTTAGATTATTTAAGTTGGCTATTTAAGAATGCTTAAAACAATCAAAGATTCAGTTGGTTCTTTAAATTTCTACTTGCTTCTAACATGGCAAAAATTTAACAATTATAAACTTACATTTATTCTGCACCACTTGTTTTGATATAATGGTAGTTTTATTGATGGCACAAATGAATTATTTAGGGAAAGGAAGACACTGGATGGAATGCTGCTTCATTGCTCTGGGAATATTGTATATTAAAATAAAAAATTATCCTTAAATTTTGTTCATTTTTATGCACCCAAATGCTTACACATATTCAACTATATGGTATTTAAGGATTTACAAGGTGCAGTTCTCAATCAATCAACTTCATTGGGTTATGTTTACAAATAGGTTATTTTTAAACAAAGTATAACAATTAAAAGAAACACTGCTAGTTGAGGTATTTTGATGTTTATATTGCGATTTGTTTTAGCCATCATCAGAACACTTGAGTTTTGGCCAATACACAAACATCAACTTTAATTATAAAATAAATGTTTGGGGTAATAAAAAAGGAGATATCCCTAATACAAGATGGGGGATGTCCACAGACAGATTTGTTATTGTTAGTGTGGAAGTTAGAAAAATAATGAGGAAGGGGATTAAAAGAAAATATTTCCTAGTGTTTCAAATGATTACATATACCTGTAAAGAAATAAAAGCACTTAAAGCTACCAAGATTTAAAATTGTTAAAACATTGTTTTAAGGATTTAAATATTGAAATCTTTGAATTTTCCTTTTTCCCATTACAAAAATGATAAAAGTAGGATAATTAACTTAGAAGCTAATAAGCGTTAGCTGTATACGCATTTAAAAAAATTGAGTATTAAATTTTCAGTTTACAGGAGAAAGATACTAAGTCACTCTTGGCTCAACTACTCTGTGCAAGATTACACAACGTTTGGTGGTATCTGATCGTTCTTTTGCACCATGTAATATCGCCAACACTGATTTCTCTACACTTAGGCTAGATTTTCCGAATCTGATCATTCATTTTCATCATTCCTTCGCTTTCATAAGGTTTTCCAAAAATAACTTGGTGCTTTTCCTGTATTTTAAGACAAACACCTTAATGGCTCGAAACTTCAGAGTTCAAACTGATTCTCTGGCAAACATCGAGACCAGTGGTTGAGAGTACAGTCCCACACAAAAAAGTGAAAAGCTGTCATGAGCATTAGCACTGGAACCCCAACAGTTTATGAGTAGCCCTCATTGGGGTTTAGTGATGATGCTCCTTTGAACAACTGCTGTATTCAAATGATACAACAAAACCCAGACAAAATCTCACTAACCCTCCTGCAAATATATTCGTGTTTCTCCCATGTTAAACCAATGGCCAGTGAAAGTGATGGCTGCCAAGAGGGTTAATGAGTGTTGACTGTCACTGAAAATGGACACATAAGATCCTGCTCACAGAAGCTCCACCCTAGAAAGCGAGTAGGGATAGCAGACTTTCCCTGTGTTAATGAGGGTTCAAGCTTGAACAAAAGGCCAAATACCTATGTTAAAAGGTAAAAGCCTGGCCAGTAAATAATGCTTTTTAAAATTTTGTTTCTTAAACCATAGGATATGAACTCTCAGTATCTTGATCAAGCGGTGAGTAAATTTTTCAGTTTGGCTAGAACAGTGTTTCCCAACCTTTTTCGGTCCATGCCTCACAGAAGCCTTTCTAAATTTTCTATGCCCCCCTGTCTATTTTTTTTTTGAGAATCCTTCTTGGAAATTAAATAAAACCTGGTGGTCTATGCCCCACCAGGGAGGCAATTTGGTTGGAAATTTTAAAATTGCCCTCCTGGGAAACACTGGCCAGAATCTTAAACACACACAATTAAGAAAAGTTGAAATTCGTCGCTTAAGGCGCAACATGACATACTGACATTTTGAGTTATAAACATTCTTTAAGCAAATTTCGACCCCGGAACACTTGGCAGAAACGGTTTCATGAAAAAACGACTCAAATCAATTGTGAGGCAAATGACAAATTGTAGGCCTTTTCATTGACTTTGTTAGTGATGCTGGCACAGCAAAGCATTTCATCTCAAACCCCGATCAAAAAGGTTTACAAACTATTATATTATTAAGAACGAAAAATTTTTTTCTGTCTCCTGTAACGTGGGGAAAATGCAGTTATTTCATGTTGCGCCTTAAGCAACAAACTATTTTTATGTTAAATAAAAATAACAGTTAATTGCTCAAAAACTTTTTTAATATTTTAATACAAAACTCATTCCTTCTTGGCGTATCACAGATATACACAAATAGATTTGATGGCATAGAGATTTGAGATTCAGATGTCTTTACTATTTCCTAAAGTCCTCAATCTTTGCAATTATGTCATTCACTTTTTCTATGGAATTGTGACTTTCGCTTAAGTACACAATTTTGATTCCATCTTGCATGTAATGTTCAACAACATGCCAGTATTCAAACAGTTTCAGGGAGTTCTTCAAGGTATCAGCAGAAAAACTTTCCTCTGAAAACAAACAATAAATGTAAGCATAGATTGTGAAAGGTAGTGTGAATCACAATTCAGATTTTGCCAAGTATACACAATTATCATAAAATAAATGAAGTTCAGTAGCTTGTAAACATAAACCAAACATCAACAAAATGAAAATCAAACATAGATCTAATTTAAAAAAATAACAATCCTTTAGTTGGGATTTTAAGATTCAAATTTAGCTAATTTGTAGTTGGATTCGCACATGGAATTATAGCCTGCAATGTGCAAGTTTCGATCCATACGTTCAATATGGTACCAACAAAACACTGCTTATTTTATTTAATAAAACTGGGTTCTTGCTATTTCTGGGACCAGTATTAGTAAGTTTTAAAATAACTCACCATATGCAAGTAATCCTTTGTAGAGCTTATCTTGAGCAGTTACTTGCATTTCTTGAATGAATAATTTTTCTGAAATAAAAAAGACATTTTAGTTCAGCAAAGGGATAAACACAAATGTTTAAAAACAGTGAACGGAATCAATACTTGGGTATAAAGCACTTAAAATCTCAATCGCCCCTGCATTACCATACTGGATTGTGCGACGAGGCGATTTTTAAACATAAAAATAATTTTAACAGGAAGGAGGAAACAACTCTTATTCATAAGATTTGGAACTGTGCAATTTCTCCATCAAAGTAGAATGCACAGATGCGACTGTAAGGCTCTGAACAGTCAGCTAAATTCATCACTTGACCCATTAAGATCCTTAATGAAGTGGAGGGGACCCTAGAAGAAATGCAGTACATCACACCAGTAGCAGAACGAAGTACTCCTCACTGACAAGCCTGGCAGTGGCTGGTTGCTGATATCTCACAAAAAGTAATCTACTACATTGCCCCTCGAGTCCCCTTCTTTCTCCTCTCCGCTGGATAAGGATCTTAATGGGCCCAGGGATGATTTCAGCTGACTGTCCCAGAGCCTAAGAAGAGAGCTCTAAGCCAATCATGACTGAATCTGACCCCACCCTAATCATCAGTCACCTCTTCATTGCCAATCAACACTTCATTATCATCTCTTCAACGTTCTCGCCTATTACGGGAGAAAAACGTTTTGGCTGCTGCTGATTGGAGAAGAAATAACCTCTCGGGTAATGAGGTGCACTAAACTGATTTTTTTGTTGTATTGAAAGGGTTAAACCTTATTATCAAATCAAAGTCTTCCTGGGCTTAGTGGCCCATCAGGTGGTGCCCATCTCTGTTTTTGCAGCCTTTGGTGCTAATTACTAGCGTGTGTCCAGGTCGAGTGGCTAGCCTGACGCTAGACTCCCAGTTGATTCCCCAAGCGAGCTTGGTCCTCATTTATCGACCCTGTAAGGATGAAGGGCTGAGTTGACCCATGACCAGCTACCCATCAAGAAGAAGCCGCAAGGCATCGAACCTGGGTCGGTAATGCTCGTAGTCAGACACGCTGACCACTACACCACCCCGGCCAACTAAACCTTATTATAAGAAAGCAAAACTTTGTTAGTCAGGGCTCCTACAAGCCTGAGAGAGTTACTTGAACTCTCAAGGTCAAGGTTGAAAAAATTTTATCAAGTTTTTTTAAGCATTCATCATTATTTTAGCTTTCAATATCATACCTTCCTTAACTTCATCAACTAGCTTTAGAAGTGTAATAGCAGCAAGCCAATAGGATTCTATATAAGGGCTCAGAATGTTTCTGAGAAACTCTAAATGACTAATGCTTTCCTCTCTGAGATCAACCTGAAAAAAAAACAGTGCTGTTATTAAAAACTTTCTATCATAACTAATTACATTAAACTTAAGAAATTACATTTCCATTGAAACTTTTTTACTGCTTAATGAAATACCTTTAACTGCTGCCCCTTGACAAGAGCTGACTCGCTTTCATCATCACTTGACTCAAAAGACAATGAGTAGGAAGTTCTTGCATAATTTGCCCGATTGGAAGAAATACTAATCTGAAAAATACAGAACGACGCAAGTTCAACATTATGCAGAATCAAAACAACTTCAAGATCATAGGTAGGTTTGAAAGAAAAAGGTCTCGGGGAAAATACTGAGTTTGAAGGCTAATGTCTCTATTCACTGCTATCTTGATCGGCAGTTAACCTAGATTGAAACCTGACTGTGGGAAACTGGCAGGTCCTTTAACAGCCAATCGGCAATTTGACTGACAGTCAGGTTAGCAGTGAATAAGGCTGTAAAGGTAGACATAAATTAGAGCTGAGCAGTGTAAGTGAACAACTGTAAAATTGGGGATTGTGGAAATTTTGCTTTCAATGTTTCAAGGAAACCACCATCGCCACGAATGCTTGCCAACTCAGCTGAGCACATTGAAGAGCATGTTCACCTTCACTGCTCGGCTCTAATTTATGTCCACCTTAAAAAACTCCCTTTAACCAATGGATTATGGGGTAAAACCTCTATAACTGCCCCATACTCTTAATTGTAAGGACCTCCCTTGCATAGACCACCTAATCCCCTTATCGCAAAAGAAACATAGCCAAAAACCATGACATATGCCTATTTTAAGTACAAAGTACTATCAGTTAGTCATCTCACTTTTGAAACTAAGTCATATACTTACTCCAGCAATTTGTAAATACTCTTTTTCTATCATAGATTCTAAAACATCATTAAAAGAAACAGAAATATCTGAACAGGGCTGAAAAGAAAAAAATTGTGTAACGTAACATTTAAACTCTAAAAGTTTCAATAAATCTGTACAAAGAAAAAAAACTAGTTATTCAACAATATTGATTGGTTAATATGTGTAACTACTTACAGATTTGAAGTCAAAGTTACCAAGATTTAGATTTCACACATACATAGAAAATACAGTTAGGATCTTCAAGAGTTTAAAAAAATGTAAACGATAAAATAACTTAAAATCACTTTGAAAAATCTACTTAGCAATTCAGTAAAATATATATTTGAATCACAGAGAAATATTGAGTCATTTAGAGTTGTCTCTCTAGATTGTTTTATTAGTACAGATCATGGGTGAAAGTTAGAAATTTTCCAGGCCGAAATAGTATTGAACCTTTTCATTTAAAAACCAGTCCTTATTTCTAAATTAATTGAGGGTTAATTTTCCCATCCTATAGAAAAAGAGAGACGGAAAACTTACGCCCATTCTACAAATTAAGATAAGTGGGGAAAAGCAAAAATGTTAGTGCTTTTTATTGTTATAAATGTTATTTAAAAGGGAAACAACTGCCAATAAATTATGACGAGTTTACAACTGTTTAAAACAACCCTCGAAGCACAAACAATGTACAAAACTAATATTAAAGCTTTCACATTCAAAAGAAAATTTATAAAAGAAAATATGTGTAAATAAAAAAAGGAGGAAAAAATTAAATACTTACAGGTACAGAGATGAATTCAAACTGAAAAATTTCACTAAGCTCTACAGCTTTATCTATGAGTTTGTCTCTGAGGACAAAGAGTTTACTATCACAGTGACGGAAGTGACAAATTTCAACATCAACTAATGCATAAACAGCATTCACTGGGGAAAAAGGAAAATAAACATTACAAAGGGATATGAAAAAAAACTAGTTTTTCATGTAACAAATCAAGGTATTGACATGGAGAAGTTCCTTAACAAAATGAGCAAGACAACAAGATAATTTAAGCTGGTTATATTTTTACTAAATTTAAAGGTTTAAACACATAGCATGTATATACAGTCTGTCTTTTCTGGTTAGGTGGTTAGTCAGTGCAACCCTAAAACGTGCCTTCCACATACAAGATTTCCCAATACTCAGCCACCTTCCGAAGAAAGACAAATATCCCGAGAACATTAAAAGTAGTTAGTTGCATAAGAACTTCCAATTAAATAATCTGTTAATTAATTCTGCTTTTTAATAAGTTCACTGTTGACAGAAATTTAAATAATTTCACGAGTTTCCATGAATAGTTACTAACTATGGTAGTTACATAAAAGGAAAATTCTTATTAAATATCACTAAACATGAACAATGTCAGTTTTTTTAGAACAGAATTTTCATGACTATATCAAACGTCTTACCCAACATGCTGTCAAGCAGAAACACTGGCAAGACAGAGTTAGCGTAGTACTGAAGCTCTAAGACATGAGGCAACTTCGTGACAGGCTTGTAGAGGGTCACTTTCAGATTGTTGTTCTCGAGATCGCTGGAGATCCACTCCATGTCTATCGTCTCGGAGGAGATGAGGTGCTTGCCCAAGAGCTCCACTGCCCTCTTGATCACGGGGAGAGAATCCCCGCGGAATCCCAGGTCGCGCTTCTTACACAGCAGCTCTGATCGGAGGCCGTCCAGACTGCTCTGGAGCTGTTGCAGGGTAGCTCCCTGTGGAACGAATGAATGAGTGTAAGTTGGAAGCCAACACATAATTCGACTTAATGTTAATTTGTTTGGAAAAGCAATCCTTAACGAGCACTGGGTTGATAAAGCTGAGGGGAAGATTGGGTTGCAACCATGGGTGTCACTCTTCAAAAGTTGCAAGACTGAACTTTGAACTATCTTTTAAATAATTTTCCCTTTCTTTTTTTCTAAATTTTCTCTCCAAATAAAGTTGGATTAAAATCAGTTGTGATGCCTTTTGTCAGAACAATTGTATGTGAAATTGATCTTTAATTTAGGTACCAATATTAACTTCCCAGCAGGCACACATGTGGGGGACACTAGGATCACCTGATGGTTCAAATTGATTTAAATGAAATTCACTCTCATTAAGAGCATTCTTGCTCTTATAAAGAGCACACACCTTAAAGGTTAAAATAAGCAAAAGGTTTTTTAGGGTGAACAACAGATATGCAAGAGACTAACCTTTCTGTATTGAGTGATGAATAAAAAGGCGACAAGTTGGGTGCTCATGAGGGCAGTTGATGCAGAGGAATCTAAAATATAATTTTATGAGTTACATATAAGATTTCATAGAGCATACAAGTTACAACAAATTACTTGGAATCAAAGTCAAAATATCTATATTTTAGAATTAACTCAAGAATAAAATATTCTAGAAGAAAATTTACAACATCAGTTATAATTTCAAAATGAATGTAATTTTCAATAAGCCTCTATCAATAAAAGGCTAGTTTTATGGGGAAGTACCCTGAATGGAGGAGATTTTACAGTAAGCTGTCCCTGATTGCATTGGAATAAAAATAAAATAAAAACAAAATCCTAAAATGGTAGGGGGAAGGTATTGCTCTCCTCATGACCACTGTAAATCTACCTCTTGTTCTATCATTATCCGACTGTTTCTTTCTTCCGACTTTGTAGGCAACACTATTCTTACGCAACTAATTGAAGAAATTTGTAATGTATAGCTAAACAGTCCATAGTTATGGACAGTGGCGAATCTATAGGGGCTACAGCCCCCCCCAGGGGACTTAAGTTCTAACTGGATAAAATTGGCATTTTTGTAGACTATTAATGCACTAATATTTAAGGAGTTCAAGAGTTTTAGCTCCCTGCATGTTTGTAGAATTAATTTTCAATATAAAGGATTCAGTGAGCTTTAGCCCTCTACTAAACATCCCATTTCCTGATCTTTAGCCCCCTTCTAAATATAAGCCCATTTCATGATCTTAAGCCCACTACAAAACATTAATTAGCCTAGTTCATGATCTTTAGCCCCTGCAAAACTTTTAGCACCCATGTATTTGTATAGTATGTATTAAATTGAGAATTTAGAGGCCAATGAGCTTTAGCCCCTACAAAGCATTAGTCCCCTTGCATTTTTATATGTTTGGTTCACATCAACTTGATGAGCTTTTAGCCCCCTCCAAGATTGATGAGCTTTAGCCCTCTCTGCTTTTTTATAAAGATGGAATTCATAACTTCAAAAAAAGTTGTAATGAGCTTTAACCACTACAAAATCTTTAGCCCCCCTACATTTTTATAGATTCGATTCACAATTTAAATGGAACAATGAGCTATAGCTTTAGCCGTTTTTAATTTAAAAAGCTTTAGCTTGTTAGCGATTAATAGCCCCCTTTAATTTTTACAGATTCGATTCACAATTTAAAGGGGCCTCTGAGTTTTAGCCCCTATAAAGAATTAGCCTGTTCACAATTTAATGAGCTTTATCCTAAACTCAGCATTAGCCCCCTCCACTAGCCGATCCAGGGGGGCTCAAGCAGGCCCGTAGCCAGGAATTTCCCTTTAGTGGGGCACCCACTTTTTCAGGGGGGCAAGGGGGTTTCTAGCTTTCAGGAGGTATCATAGGCGTAGGTTCAACTATTTGATTAAGGGACAAAACCCATAAGACCCTCAAGCCTAAGGAGCTGTTACAATACATTTGTTTCAGGAGGAGTTGGGTCCTAAATTTTTCTAGTTTTACCTTTTCTGTTTTCTTAAGTTTTCCTATTTTAAATTTAAAAAAGAATTGAAGCTTAAAGTAGGTTTAGCCCATTTTTAGATTCTTTGGGTTTAAGTATAGAAGGAATTGCTCCATGTAAGCTCCAGAATTGAAAAGGAAAATTCGAAAATAGAGTTTGATCACTCCTTGTTAATCTTTAAAATTACATAATTTTATAAAGGGTGTCAACCTAACCTCCCTTTTCAGTCAGTGCTAGTGTATATAGAAGTTTATAATATAAAAATATAAGTCAGCCCCCCATGCATCTTTAATAGATTTAATGTAGTTTGTTATACAGTTGGGGGTTGAATTTTCATTTTAGAGAACTTCATTAATTCGTGCGATGAATGAAATAAAGAAGGGTCCAGCTGCCCCTCCCAGCCCCCATGGCTGTGCTTGTGGATAGAATTTGTGAAAATTTTCTAGGGGGGGCAAATGAAAATGCCAGGGGGGCTCAGCCCCCCCTGTAGCTACAGGCCTGGGCTCAAGCCCCCCAAAATGAAAAGTTTTACTCTATATAATATAACATTTTATGCACCAAAAATGAGTTAAAACCCTGATATTTTATGGTCAAATTTTAAAAAATTTTCTGGGGGGGGGCCCAGACCCCCTTGGTACTTGTAACTCTGTTATTACAACTATATTTCACTAAGTTTGTCAAAACGCAAAAATCTATATCCGAAATTCGGATGAGATTCGTACCAAAACGAGTTGAAAAAGTGGGTTTTTTTACTTTTAATTTCCAAAAATTTTCTGAGGAGGAACCCCAGACCCCCCTTTTGATAGTTGGAGCAAGATAATTCACTAATTTTTTCGTATTAACATTAACATGAAGTATTCGTACGCAACTACTTAAAGAAATTTATAATAAAACGATAACTCTAGATAACTGAGGTACTGTAAGATGAATAGTATGTATAATAGTAGTAGAGAGTGAATTTTTATTTACAAAAAAGAGCAATCACAGTTCATAAGAACGATCACAGGTTCAATTGATAAACTTCATAGCAAACAAAAGTGTTAAGCTTTGATAAAAACGGTAAAAAACAACGATACTTTAAGAATAACAGTTATTTTTAATTGAACAACCAGAAAATCCCGGAAGCGCAAATTGAAAAGGAGGTCCGGGGTACCTCCCGGAACACTATAAATTTTCTTGCGAATTTGAAAACTGTTACTCTCTACTTTTTTATAAATGCCTTGACTTATTCAGATATAAAATTTTATCCTTCCACGATAATATTAACCTGTGCAAATTCTTAATTAAAGATGGTCAATATGTCTCTTTCAGTCTCTTTTACGACAGAATTTTTTCTCTTTGCGAAATTGAAAAGAGATAGCCTTTTTTATAAATGACTTGACCTATTCAGATATAAAATTTCATCCCTCTACGATAATATTAACCCGTGCCGAATCTCAACTGAAGATGGTCAAACAAACTAAATTATCGGAACGCACCCGCTAATACAGTAATGCTCGCCACTTTTTTCTTTTTTCCTACTTTTTTTACATTTTATCATAAGTTTATGGGTCAAAAATGTCGTCTACCACTTTTAAAAGAAGTTAGCAAAGTGAAGGTAACCAATTTACTAAGTTGGCGATTCTAGTCACTAGATTACTGGATCTAAGTTTGTAAACTTAGTTACTGTAACTGTTTGTACTGTAACTTAGTTTGTAAACTGTTACTATTTTGTAAAAGCTATGCATTTTAAATAGAATCAAAATAGCACCATCTCATTGTGCGAGAAGAGGCATAATAGCCTCCATGAATTGCTATTTAATATTTTGCATCCGTCTTTGAATTAGGAAGATACTATCTCTACTAATTACAGGCAGAATTTAATGAGATTCGGTGTGGGATTTCAAGGGTGTTCTTTCCGAATAATTGAAGAGAAAGAGAGTCTGCCGACGAACATTGTCCTCTAGCGAATACAACTTAGATTTGCAGACATAAGTTCCTATGAAAATCTCGTTTGTCATGGCAAGTCATGTTACGTTTGGATACGAGCCTTTGGATAGACTTAACGCATACTTTTTAACAGCTTTTTAAAATTGAAGAAAACAATATTTATGCAATTGTCCCCATATAAACTCCATGAAACTGCAAAATGAATCGATTTGATTCTTCAAATCAAAAAATGAAAGTAAAAACATAAAAAATTAATGAGAATGGCAAAAATTTTTGGCTTGGGGTGGGTCTTATAAGTTGGTCATCCGCACTCTAGGAGGCATTTGACGAATCCCACAGGACAAGGCAGGCGCAACAGTATCACAGACTCTTTAACAAGGCATCGTCCGACGATTTATATCACGGTTCTTAGCCAGACCACGTCGGAAAGGTTCCAGCTCACCATATAAGTACAACCTGCTTGTCCTAATGCCCTTCAACTGGGCAACCCAAGCGCTGACCTTTATAGTTGAAAGTTAGTTTATATAGCCGCAAAAAAAATAAGAACTTTTGGAGTGGTGACTTGACCATTAAGTTGTATTTCATTAGACAAAGGGTTGTTTGGTGTTTAATGGCAAAGATCCACATCAGGAGCATTTGAAACAGTGAAAAACGGGTCTTTTAAGTCCTCTGGTTATTTAATTCATTAATATTTTTGTACAAAAAACCTAAAATACACATAACCGGAGATAAAATTTGCCATCCATGCAGACGGGTTCTTTTTTAACTTCCTATATCCCAACAGATGGCGCAGTGAATTTATTCCAACAAGGTAAAAACTTAAGGCCCATGTTAGTTTACCTTAAAAAACTGAGTTGCAACCCAATTAAAATTTCATGCAGTACAGAAAGCAGCGTTTCCCAACCTTTTAACCCTCACAGAACCCTTTTGATAATGTCCACGTTCCGGGGAACCCTAGCGTCCATACAACAGTGGTGTATGTAGAAATTTATTTCGGAAGGGGACCAAAATTATTACTCAACCCCTCCAATGCATATTTAAAATTTATTTAACGTAGCTTTTTAATGCATTTTTATGTGAAATTTGCATCCAAGAGAACTTAGCTTAACACGTTCACGCCGGGGCCGATTTTCATGTTTTTCGCTGGGATGCGGCGCGGCGCTCGACTTCAGGCTTGCCCTTCATCTGGAGGCTCCACTGAGCTAGCCTCCGATAGCATACCATGCGACCGAACTAGCCAACGCGGAGGGTTACAGGAACAGGGTTACAAGCCGAACAAGGCGGTGGTGCGGGCCACCGGTGGACCGCGCCGGCGTGAACGTGTTAATAAAAATTGTAATTACTAAAGTTCCAAGTAGACTGGGGGTTCTCCCCCAGAAATTTTTTAGATATTTGACACTTAAAACTAGGTTTTAACTCCTTTTCGGTACATTTAGTTCAAATTTCGGACATTCATTTTTAGGTATGTGTTTAATTTTCATGAAAGTATTAGAAAAAAATTTAAAATAATACGATTTCATGTACTAAAGGGGGAGCTTGGGGGATCTCCTCTAAAATTTTTTTTAAAACTTGACCCTAAATAACAGGGTTTTAACGTGTTTTAGTCACTGAGCTATATAACAAACTGGAGTGACTAGTTAGCGTGCTGAAACCGCATCACACCGCGGAAAGGATTTCCATCTTCTTTTAAATTTCTCCATCTGGTAGCACAGTTGTATGCACAGATTGAAACGACCATTCTTAACTTTGCTCATAATAATTTGAAAAACAAGCATGGGCGGATTAAAGGGGGAAATGCTCTTCCAACTTTGCTTCAAGCTTGCCCCGATTGCTCTCAGCAATTGTAACCTTCCGCGCTGGCATGATCAATCGCTTGTGAGTATCGGAGGTTGACACTCCAGTTTGTTTTATAGCTCAGTGGTTTTAGTATGCCTAGTCCGAATTTCGGGGGAGGGGAGGGCCCCCTTATATACGCCACTGCCATGCAACACTATTTTTTCTTGCTATTTTGTTCTCCTTCGGGATTTATTTTGAAAATTTCCCTTTAAACTAATGTTTTATCTCCTTTCAAACTTTTTCTCCTGTGGAGCACCCAAGGAGAAGATAGATATAAGGCAAAGCTGACCCGTCACCTAAGAGGCAACACACGGTGGAAAGCTGTCGCAATCCTGCCAATATTCATGTTGATCAGATGGTACTTATTGGTTTTACTCAAGCTTCTTGAGACAGCAGAATGTTCAAGGGATAATCATTGTATAACAGACGTCAAAATTTTAGATAGAAGTTTGGGAAAACTCTGCAGTTAAGTAAAGAATTGACATTTTAAAATAATATTTTTCTAATTTTTTTATTGTGCTGTTTACGTCTTTTCTTGTTTTACTCAATTATTCAGATGTTTTCTTTGCTAATTAATAATGTAGAATTCTACATTTTGGAAACTGGGGGAGCTAAGGGGGTGTTCATTTACTGGATCGTTAAACTGACATTTCTTAGTGAATAAACGACCGTTTATTCACTGCGAAAAAGCCCTAACTTCTGAATCTTCGTGGTATTAAGTTTATTCGATCTATAATGATGTAAGCTAAACTAGGTGTAATGCCAGGGGCTTAAAATTGTGCCCTTCCAGTAAATGAACGGGGTGCGTTGATCAGAAAGTTTGCTTCACAGCTTTAGTTTTAAACAACAACGCCTCGTAGAATCACGGGAATAAAGTTATGGAGGATTTACACCACTGCTGTAAAAGAGACATCAGCGATATTTTCGGAAGAAACGGGAATTGTTATTCCAATAAACCAATTGACGAGCGCCATCTTTTGTGAGTAGCGGGTACTAAAATATGCCGAAAATATCGCTGATGTCTCTTTTACAGCAGTGGTGTAAATCCTCCATTATCCTATAGTTTTGACCATGGGGAATATATTGAGATGGCTCACAGTGCTCTTCGTAGCCAAATTTAGAATTCAATGAGAAAATAAAGATTGTACACAAAATTTCATTTAAAAAAACTGTTTACTGACATTAATCACCAGTTTTAGTTATTTGGAAAAGTTTATAAGACATGTTTGGTTTAGTCAAATACTAGGCCGTCTATCTCAAGCCATCTTCCAACCTAGAGGACCGTTCCATTTTATTCGCGGGTGGGGAAGGATAGAATGAGGAACTTAGCGTTTTTTCGGGAGCACATGTTTGTGCGTTCATTGAAAAATGCATTCAGAGTTGCTTGATTTAAATCACTTGTGATTTTAATAATGAATAAAATCATTAATTTAAATCAAAATTATTAAACAAATAAAATTCATGAAAATTCATTAGTTAGTGGTATGCTGTATACAAAATTGGTTGCATGTAAAATTTGTAAAATATGCTGTACGTAAAATTTATAATTAAAAAACTTGTTCTTTTATCTATTGTTCTTAAATTATATAACTTAAGAAAAAATAACATTAACTTGTATTAAATTTATTTCCAAAAGTATAGAACAGTAAATACATTATAAGATCAGAGTTGCCCCTAAAAGATTATTTATCAAAGAGTTATTATATTGTTATACAAAATCTAAATAATTTTAATTTTTAAGTTTTATTACAATTTTTTATTTGATATTTTATTTCATATTACTCCATTTACAATTTTTTAAATTCAAATACTTAATTCAAATATACCAAGAAAATCTACCATAAAAAATAGTGCACGCGCACTGTGAAAGAGACTCATTTGATCAACCTAAAATACTACGTATCTACCTTCCCCACCCGCGAATAAAATGGAACGGTCCTCTAGGTTGGAAGATGGCTTGAGATAGACGGCCTAGTTATTCAAATTGGTTAACAAAATTATTCTGATTAACTTTTCCAAAATACTAAAATTGGTGACTATATTCAGTTTTCATGTACCGGGAGAACGGTGTTAATAATATTTAGGACAAACGTTGTTCATTTACTTGGTATATCACACCTTTTCCCCTCACCAAATTCAGGATTTCTTCAAAACTATTATTTCTGCGATCTGGAAGTACTTCTATCATATTGCTGTCAGAAAGAGCCTATATGAAAACACACCTTACTTTTAAGAATTATCCGAGAAAAAGTCCTGAAATTTTTTTAAAAGTGTGTGAGAATCGCATTGAATATGCAAGGGGCTGAGGAAGTTTTCTTTCCCGGTGCAAAAATCTTATCTAGCATGAATTGTTAGGAAAATTAAGACCCCTCCCGAAATAAATTCCTATATGCGCCACCAGAGGTGAAGACCCAACTTAGTGTCGAGTTATTCATTGTTTTTTTAACGGCACCTGTTTACATTTATGTGATCCTATAGAGAAGGTGTTGCTCCCTAAAGGTAATTTTATATGAATATTTTATTGAGGAAAATTACTTACAGAACTTAGGGGACATCCATAAATTACGTGAGGTCAAAAAGGGGGGGAGGGGTCTGGAAAAATCTCACCAAGGGGGGAGGGGGGGGGTCGATTAAAATCTCACGTCAACGTCAACTTATTAAGTTAGAAAGTATACGATTTTCTTTTTTTTAAGTATGAGAAAGGAATCACAGATAAGATACTGCAAATTATTTTTAAAAAGTTGTCGGTAAATCTTACTTGGGGGGAGGGGGTCCAGCAAAATCTCACGAAGGGGGGGTCCAGATTTTGGAAAAAACGCCTCACGTAATTTATGGATGGCCCCTTAAGTTTGCCATCTACGCAGACGGCCTCTTCTTGAACTTCCTATATCCCAACAGATGGCGCTGTGTATGTATTCCAACAAGGGAATTTTAAGGCCCATGTTAGTTTACCTGATAAAACCCAATTGCAATCCAATTAAAATTTCATGCAGAATAGAGTAAGCAGAAACGATTGAGCAAACCAACAGTAAAGTCTTAACAAGAACTTAAACAGTTCACCTTATAGTTAGCAATGAAGACATGTGGATTTTGCTTATTTTGTTTAACGAAAGGACCGGGATTAGAACAAATATTGATGCAACTTGCAGCAATTGTCTTTCAAAATATAAACACGTTATGGGAAAAAATCGTGGTTTTCCATTCACTCGGTGAATTAACACGCGTTTGTTATGCCTCTTCAGTGGCGGATCTAAATTCGAATTTCAGTCACTGATCTTGAATTAGATCACCGAAAAAAATTGTTATTCATAAAACCTTAGATTATTTCATCCCAACAGAGTCTATTAAGCCCTTTAAAACATAAAAGAAAAAAAACCATTGTGAAAATGCTAGGTTAGCAAACCCTTACAAACGAATAAATCAGCGCATGGTTTTGTACATCATCAGTAGCGGATTTCTAAATAGGCTAGCTAGGCTATAGCCTACGGCGGCAAATTTTAGTAGGCGGCAAATTTTTGACCGCCATATGTTTTTTCTGAATAAAAAAGGAGAGGAGAAATGAAACACTAAACATAAGCTCAGACGAGAACGTCCTTTCAAAAAAGCAATTCTGTGGTTTACAAGGAACTGTTCTCTTGTTACCCAAAGGGTCTCAAAATGAGTTTAAACAATACTTTAATAGACAATTTTAAAAAAATGTCTGGGGGAGAACCCCCACACTCCCCTCTCAAATTTAGATATATGTTGTACAGTGTTTTCCCCTTGAAAATTATGCTGCCTACAAGAAGTTTTTTCCTTTTGGTGCTCTCTCCTCTCCATAGAGTTTAAAAGTAGATAAACACAAGTTTGGGTGAAATTTCCAAAAATATTTTCTGGGGGAGGACCTCTGGCCCCCGTTTGAAGTTGAAACATTTTCCCCCAGAAAATTCTGTGGTTTTCAAGGAACTGTAAGGGCAGGGCCGTATCCAAAGGGGGGGTTTTGGGGGTTCACCCCCCCCCGAAATTTTGACATCAATTTTTTACTTATTGTTTTTCCTTAAATATTAGCCTTAAAATGCATAACACTCTTAAGATTCAAAATTTTTCTTGGGGAGAACTCCCAATCCCCCTTGAAGTTTTGAAATCTATTATAACAGTCGTTCCTTGAAAATATTGGACTTACAAGGAGTGGTCCTTTTCGGGTTAGTCTAAAAATGAGTGAAATCATAAAAGGGGCCGTGAGTTAAGAGTTCTACTCATCACACTAGCGGATCAAGGGGGGCTAGGGGACTTTAGCCCCCTACCAGTGGCGTAGCCAGGATTTTCCTAAGGGGGGGGGTCCAGTGCGAAAAATTTACCAATGGATATCAAAAAGTGTCCAGTCCACAATTAGTGAAATAAAGTTATAATTTTCACATTACTTTTAATTTCTACTCTGAGTTAATTAATATAGTTAATAATTTATTAATAAAATAATTAGTGTAATAATTAAGATTAAGTATTATTTCGATTGAAAGTTCTGATCCACATAATTTTTTTATTAAGTACAGAGACCGTCGAGAAACATAGTTTTCTGTAGCTCCATATTAAAGAGGGGGGTTTGGGGGTCCACCCCCAAAAAATTTTTGGAAATTTGATTTTAAAAAGGAGTTTTTTTACTTCATTCATGAGGTAATAACCGAGGAGCACCGCTCCTTGTGAGCCAGATGATTTTTAAGGAAAAAATGTACAAAAAATCTGACGTTTCTGAGGCAGTAGTTGATCCAGGATTCGGGTTTTTTTGGGGGGGGGCTAAAAATTTTGAAAATCAAATTGAATCTCCTCAACGAATATAATATTAAAAAGGTTGAAAATAATTGAAATAATCGAATTACCTTAAGGGGGGTTTGGGGGACCTCCCCCAGAAAATTTTTGGAAATTCAAGTCTAAAAAGCAGGTTTTCAACTCGTTTTGGTACACCTAATCCGAATTTCGATCATTATATTTTCAGGACTTTATCATTTGCTAGGAGTTTTGTATTTTGACGAACTCATCATTAAAAAAGTTGTTTAATAAAGTTCCAAGTCCCAAGGGGGGTCTGGGGGTACTCCCCCAAATTTGTTTGGAAATTTGACCCTAAAAATAGGGTTTGGTTTATCGTTTAGTACCCTTTATCGCCCCCTCCCCTTATATCGTCCCTCAACTAATAAGTTTTTTATAAATTTTTAGATTTTAACAAGAAAAAAAGGTGGTTTTTAGATACTTTTAAGGGACATAGACGCCCTCTTTTGAGTAGGCACTGGAATATTTAAAGCCTAAAAAAGGGGTTCAAAAATTTAAGGTCGGGCCCATGGGGGGGTCCGGACCCGGGGACCCCTCCCCTTCGCTATGCCCCTGCCCCCTACCCAAAAGTAATAAGAACTGACTGTGAGAAGGAGGGGAAGTGGGAACTCAGGGGGGTAAAAAAGGGAAAAGCGATTCTAAAACGAGTCAAAATCCTGTTTTTAGGGTCAAATTTCCAGAAATTTTTGGGGGGAGGCCCCCAGCCCCCCCTTTCGAATTTTGAACCCTATTATTTACCACTTTCCTTAAAAAAGTTCGTCGAAATACAAAAATCCTACCAAAATGTAAATTAAATTCTTGAAAATGTATATCCCAAATCCGGATTAGGTGCACTAAAACGAGTTGAAAATCTGCTTCTTATACTTAAATTTCCAAAAATTTTCTGGGGGAGGACCCCCAGACCCCCCTTCTATGGTATTGGAAGACGATTTTAATATTGCAAATTTTCAGCCCCCCCCATTACCAGATCCTGGGTCCACCGCTGTCTTCTTACCTAGTCATCAAAAAAAATCTACCTACGGCCCTGTGCAAGGGTCTCAAACTGAGCTGAAATACTTCTTTAAGAAGCAAGTTTTCAAAAATTTTCTGGGGGCCAGAAAATTTTCTGGGGACAGTCTGGGGTTTCCCAGACCGCCCATTTTTACTTCGAGCTTACATTGTAAAATGAGGTATTCTCACGTTTTGAGATTAAATTTTATTAAAATAGTAGATAAAAAACCATGAAGAATGACGTTTAGATCAAGTATTTTCGTAGCCTACTTTCTGAGATATAAATTTTTGAAATTTCGTTTTTTGTTTGGGCGCGAAAACACTTCCGAATCACAAATCATGCGCTGTGAGGTCACATCCAATAGAAGCCCGTTTTCTGATAACGTGACTTTTCTGACCTTTCGGCGAAAATAAAATTGAATTTTAAATTATTTAAAACACATTTTTGAACTTAAAAATCAGAAATTTGGTAGTTTTAAACCATAATGTATCAAAAAAGCATGAAATCAAGCAAATCCCTCACTTATGCAAATACCTCATTGTAATATTTCGTGTAAAACATTACTTTTAAGTGATATAACACTTCAGGTATAAATATATTCGTGACCTTAAGAAGACGTTCAGTTAGACCGCACCCCCCCAAAAAAAAATAAGAAACCAAAAGTCCTGTCACGGCCACGGCATGTACCAAACCCCCTTATATGACCCCCCCCAACCAAAAACTGACACCCCTGTTTAGTTTTGTAAGATGTTAGATGTATAGCATATAGGCGGCAAATTTTGGTTCAGCCTATAGGCGGCACATTAGGAAATCCGCCACTGTACATCATTGAAGGCTGCTATCAAATTCAGAAAAAAAGATTTAAGTTCTTGGACTCTGTCCTAATGCGAAAATAAACCCTGAAAAATTCGTTCGATTTTCAAATGGTCTTGCGACTACCGCTGAATCGCTTGGATTGACCTTTGAGAGCAAAGTTTGAAGAGGTACGACCGAGGAGTGTTTCTGCCCACTGAAGAAGAGCAAGTGATTAGAGAGCCTATACAAGTGACAGGCCTCCATTCGGTGGAGCCTCCAAGGCATGACGACGGACCCGAAAAACTCTTGTTAAAATAAACCAGAAAACTGTATTTTCTGCAGGGACTGTTTCCAGCTTTCAGGAGGTATCAGAGGCGTAGGTTCAACTATTTGATTAAGGGGCAAAACCCATAAGACCCTCAAGCCTAAGGAGCTGTTACAATACATTTGTTTCAGGAGGAGTTAGGTCCTAAATTTTTCTTGTTTTACCTTTTCTGTTTTCTTAAGTTTTCGTATTTTAAATTTAAAAAAGAATTGAAGCTTAAAGTAGGTTTAGCTAGCCCATTTTTAGATTCTTTGGGTTAAAGTATAGAAGGAATTGCTCCAGTAAGCTCCAGAATTGAAAAGGAAAATTCGAAAATAGAGTTTGATCACTCCTTGTTAATCTTTAAAATTACATAATTTTATAAAGGGTGTCAACCTAACCTCCCTTTTCAGTCAGTGCTAGAGTATATAGAAATTTATTTCGGTAGGGGCCTAAAAATATAAGTCAGCCCCCTATGCATCTTTAATAGATTTAATGTAGTTTCTTAAACAGTTGGGGGTTGAATTTTCATTTAAGAGAACTTCATTAATTCGTGTGATGAAGGAAATAAAGAAGGGGCCAGCTGCCCCTCCCAGCCCCCATGGCTGTGCTTGTGGATAGAATTTGTGAAAATTTTCTAGGGGGGGGCGAATGAAAATGCCAGGGGGGCTCAGCCCCCCCTGTAGCTACAGGCCTGGGCTCAAGCCCCCCAAAATGAAAAGTTTTACTCTGTATAAAAAACATTTTATGCACCAAAATGAGTTAAAACCCTGTTATTTTAAGGTCAAATTTTAAAAATTTTCTGGGGGGGACCCCCAGACCCCCTTGGCACTTGTAACTCTGTTATTATAACTAGATTTCACTAAGTTTATCAAAACGCAAAAATCTATATCCAAAATTCGGATGAGATTCGTACCAAAACGAGTTGAAAAAGTGGGGTTTTTACTTTTAATTTCCAAAAACTTTCTGGGGAGGAACCCCAGACCCCCCTTTTGGTAGTTGGAGCAAGATAATAAGGAATTTGCCCAAGTGAGCTTTTGATATTAATAGGTAATTTTCAGTAGTAAAAACGAGCGCTGAATTCAAAAATCTGGTCGAAATTTTCATTTAGTTTAATGAAAATTAATTATTTTAATTTAAAAATCGATCAAAAATCACGTGACTGAAAACGCGATATGATTGGTTCGAGAGAATTCTACGTCACGGGTCATGAACTTCTGCTTTGGATATTCACCCGTTCTGTTTGCATCGCGCGTGTGTATTCTTTCATATACAAGCGTGTATAATCATCGTTCTTTTTTATTTATTATTAGTAAGATAGACATGGAAAAAGGATTTGTTATCGAAAAAGGATCGTTTCGAACTCGAAACGATTACACTGTTCAACATTGAAAAAATTTCCTTGATGAAAATAGTCATTTCTTATAGATTTTGGGTCGCTGAATACGAAAATCACCATTAAAATTCCCAATTGACTCAGGATTTTCGGGGAAAAGCCCCTCCCCCTTTTTATGTTTTTCGACGACTTAACAACTTTAAACTCGATTTTCAGGGTCAAAAAGCATTGCTTTATCTTCAAATTGCCCCCAGGGGACATGAAAGGTTCAAATTAATAAAATATGATAAATTTATAACAAATGGATAGGTTTAAGGGGTAATTACCCCCCTAAAAATGCTAAAAAATAGCCAAAAATTATAGAGGTTTTTATACGCTATGTTTCCCCCTTATTTTTTATGCAATTCACGTTTGAAGGGTCCTAACCCTTCCCCAAGGACCGAAATTTGATGGCAATATCCAGCAATGATTTTTACTAAAAGCGGTTGAGGTGAGAGTGCCCCCAAAGCACCCACGGAAGGGTTCAATGCGGCACTTAGAGTTAAACAGTGCTGTACAAAAAAAAATTTGAAGCCACTAACTGAATTTCAGCTGATTCTTGTGTAAAATGATCTGCTGAATTCAAATTTGACACCCATTTTCCTCCATCCCCCTCAGTTTTTAAGGGGATGCCCCCTAATTGTTATCCACAGCCGAGCATCTATTAACATCTTGAAACATGGAATCCTCACTACCTAATCAGTTTTTAAAGAACTGAAGAGTTTCTACTTAGGATAGACCCAAAATATAAGAAAAACGTCATTTGTAATCTTTTCAAAATCATCAATATTAATTCCTGAGCTCGCGAGCGCCTTCGCGATTCTAGAGGTCTTCCAAACTGTTCCGCGGGGGCTTCTGGGAGGCTAACACCTCAGACGCTGTTAGTAAAAATTATTGCTGCATATTTTCATCAAATTTGGGTCCTTGGGGAAGGGTTAGGACCCTTCAAACGGGAATTGCGTAAAAAATAAGAGGAAAAAATAGCGTATAGAAACCTCTATAATTTTTAGCTATTTTTTTGTATTTTTAGGGGGGTAATTACCCCTTAAACCTATCCATTTGTTATAGATTTATCATATTTTATTAATTTGTACCTTTCATGTCTCCTGGGGGGTAATTTGAAGATAAAGAAATGCTTTTTGACCCTGAAAATCGAGTTTAAAGTTGTAAAGTCGTCGAAAAACGTAAAAAGGGAGAGGGGCTGTTCCCTGAAAATCCTGAGTCAATTGAGAATTTCAATGGTGATTTTCGTATTCAGCGACCCAAAATCTATAAGAAATGACTATTTTCATCAAGGAAAAAATTTTGAAGGTCAAATTTGTTGAACAGTGTTATTTTGGAAACGTTCGTCCCGGAGCTCCCGTCTCCTCAAAAACGTATCGTCCACCATATTGTTTTGAGATTCCGAAGCGCATTTTGATTAGTGATGGGCAGGTATCGATACCAAATACTTAAGTACTCGATACCTATAGGTATCGAGTGTATTCGATACCCACAAAAGTATCGATACTTTATTGACATATTTCGTTTTAAATTTTTCAATGAAGTAATCTTTATATACCTACTGTAGATCAAACGCAGCCTGTTTCCGTTTTCATTTTGCAACGCTCAAACCCAAGTCGTTATAATCCGCGAGAGAAATTTGACGCGGCTAGGTTTTTCCCCCGCCAAATCCTTCGCCTCTATCCACCTCCAGGCCCGTAGCTACGGGGCTTTTTGATGGATCGCTTTCAGTTTTTTGAATATTAGTCTTGAATATTTCCCGACTTTACTTTTGAATATTTCCCGACATTGAAAAAAAGTACTCGATACCTATAAGTATTCGATACCAAAGTATTCGATACCTATAAGTATTCGATACCAAAGTATTCGATACCTATAAGTATTCGATACCAAAGTATTCGATACCTAAAATTATCGATTTTGCCCATCACTAATTTTGATTGCTTTTACACTTTTTGTGGCCCGTTTTAATAGTTTTAAAAAATCTAAAACAGCTATTTATTACCAAAATAAGTCCTCAGACGTTAAAATATTACGAAAGTAATGGACATCTAGTGTCTTACTTGTGGTGTTTCTTAACAGATGGCAGCACAAAGGAAGCTATGTGGAAACAATTGATTAGTTCGTGAATACGGCCCTTACTTTCATATTGATTCTTATCATTAATAACCGATGTATTTACTTATTATAGAAGTTTTAAAGAAATATTGGAAGTATATAGTAATGTTTCTATTGGTAAATACTGTTTGAAATAAATTCCTCCCTTTCATATCGTATTTTAGCTATATCATTTGTTTGAACCTTGAAGTTGGGAACATAAACATAAAAATAGTAATAATCTAACATAAAAATTTTTGTTGAATATGAAGAAAATCAAAAAATTTCAATAAATTTTCAAAGGCTTCCCACTGTATAAAAACAGTTCATGAATAAGTTAGGTTAAAAAGCAAATAGCCTTACAATTTCTTTAATGATATTTGAGTAATAATATAAAAAAATTAACAATGAAAAAGAACTATAATCACTGAAAAAATATATTTTCTCTTTTATAAACTATTTAGTTAAGTTTATTTTAACTTTATTAAAGAAATTTAGCCAGAAAAAGTAATTATTAAATTTGAACTGTATATTCATCTTAAAAGTGAATTCTCTCACAAAAATCACGCACATAGCAAATAATAAAAATAAACTAAAACAATTTTAAGAATTAATAGTCCCCAACTAAAACATCCTTCATATAACAGTGGTTTTTTAAATAGTACAACTAGAAGAGTTAGAAATTCAAGTACAGTAGAGCCCCGATTATCCGCGCAATTGGGTGGCAAGGGTACCGCGGATAACCCGAAAAAAGACTAAAAATGAGGTGAAAACACGAAAAAAAATTTTCAGCATAAAAACTATGTTTTATTGTACAAAAAACATGATGTGTAAAACTTTTAAAATCTGTACAGTACAGCAGAAACCTTTTAGTGGGTTTTCTAACTTCACGAAAATGGGTTTCGCGTGCTTTTTCGTGATTATGCTTAGTGAAAATAGCCATTTTGTTCCTTAGAATCTGTAGTTTACGAATCACGATGGTGGACACTTCGGGTCTGCGCCAGGGGATGGTGAGAGGCGCAGAAGCGGAAAATCGACGAGTTTCAATTTTGCGTTGTTTGGAGTCAAAATGGTTCCTTTTACTTTTTTAATTTGCTCAAATGCTCCATAATACGAGAGAGGCAAGGGAGGACTAACGGGACATAGAGTTTGGAAAGGATCAGCTCACTCCAGTAGAAGGGGTGGAAGGATAAAGTGGAACGTAAAAATTTGTAAGCCTACTTTCTCTGAGGCGCAGGCTTATAGTCGTCCATTAACGTAATGAAAGGTGCCATTCTTTTCCTTATTTTCAGGCGAAAAAGAATTGCGATAGTAGAAATCTGGCAAAGCTTACTAGGGGTAGGGAGAGGGGCAGGAAAAAATTACGAAAATCAGCAATATCTCCTGAAAATAATTTCTTTTCTGCACCAACTGCAGTTGAATGTTTTGTAAATTGACACCAAAAATGGGTAAAATGCATTAAACCGATTTTCGAACGATTCTTCTACTTAAAATAGGGCCTGAAAGGTGTAGAAAAAAATAAGGGGAAATTCTCATCTTTTAAGTCTTTCAAAAACTTATTTTTCCTTGTGAGGAAGCACTAATTTCAGGCTAATTTTTCCCTTTATACATTTAAGAATACGAAATACCATTGTAGATATCTGGGACCTGCGATTAAGGAGGGGGACAGGGGCAGAAAAAAATATTCCTGTTTTTATACTCTTCGTGAGAGTAAAATTCAAAATTTTCTACTTTTAGTAGAGTCATAAGTGGTGCAAATAAAGAAGATAGATACCTGACATATCTAACAGCCCGTTAGAAAAGAGTTCCTCCCATTGGAAGGTGAAATGGAAGGGTAAAGCGGAACATAAGGAATTATATGGGATGTTTTGAAAAAAATTGTGTCCATTTTAGTGAAATAATGTAGAAATCTATTTGAGCAGGTTCTATGTAATCTGTAGAACTGGAAATGCGACAATAAGTAACTTTCATTCTCGACCGAGGATAATAATTGGGGCAGAAAAAAAGTTAAAATTATACTTTACTGAGAAAAATAGTAATTATCCAGTTTAAAAGGTTTTATGGACTGAAATTTTTGATTGGGGTCACTCAAAGTGGTCTATCCTGAGAAGCATAAACTCATCTTTGGGGGTTGAATGGATGAAATGGAATACAAATTCGATTTTTTGCCAAATGGCGTGAAACTGCATGAAAGAGAGTGATAATAAACAAATCAATTTATCTTTCCAACTCTCTCGAATGGGTTACCCGACAATGAAATTTGGGAATCAAGACAAGGGTCCGTGGTCGGCGCAGAAAAATTTTATACATTAAATTTTAGTTTGTATAATTGTGTCTAAATAAGATAAAATATCCCTAAAATAAGAAATTTCATAGCAGATATGAAGGAGCCCCATGTTAAAACTGTTTCTTGGAGGGTAAGAGGATAAAATAGAATATTAGGGGGTATTACATTTTACTATTTTACTAAAAAGTGAGTATTTCTCGCAAAAATTGCATTAAAAGGATTCGATTTTCCAATATTACTCCATGGAATATGATACGTTTAAGATAAATCTGTAGTATTAGGCAGGGGAAGGTTAGTTGGGCAAAAAAACCCTGTAATTATTACAAATTTAAGACATTTAATTATTTCTCAAAAAATTAGAATATTATAAAGTTTTTTTGTCTTAATTTTGTAATAATTACAAGTTTTTTTTGCCCAACTAACCTTCCCCTGCCTAATACTACAGATTTATCTTATACATATCATATTCCATGGAGTAAAATTGGAAAATCGAATCCTTTTAATGAAATTTTTGCGAGAAATACTCACTTTTTATTAAAATAGTAAAATGTAATACCCCCTAATATTCTATTTTATCCTCTTACCCTCCAAGAAACAGTTTTAACATGGGTCTCCTTCATATCTGCTATGAAATTTCTTATTTTAGGGATATTTTATCTTATTTAGACACAATTATACCAACTAAAATTTAATGTTTACAATTTTTCTGCGCCGACCACGGACCCTTGTCTTGATTCCCAAATTTCATTGTCGGGTAACCCATTCGAGAGAAATGGAGAGATAAATTGATTTGTTTATTATCACTCTCTTTCAAGCAATTTCACGCCATTTGGAAAAAAATCGAATTTGTATTCCATTTCATCCATTCAACCCCCAAAGATTAGTTTATGCTTCTCAGGATAGACCACTTTGAGTGACCCCAATCAAAAATTTCAGTCCATAAAACCTTTTAAACTGGATAATTACTATTTTTCTCAGTAAAGTATAATTTTAACTTTTTTTCTGCCCCAATTATTATCCTCGGTCGAGAATGAAAGTTACTTATTGTCGCATTTCCAGTTCTACAGATTACATAGAACCTGCTCAAATAGATTTCTACATTATTTCACTAAAATGGACACAATTTTTTTCAAAACATCCCATATAATTCCTTATGTTCCGCTTTACCCTTCCATTTCACCTTCCAATGGGAGGAACTCTTTTCTAACGGGCTGTTAGATATGTCAGGTATCTATCTTCTTTATTTGCACCACTTATGACTCTACTAAAAGTAGAAAATTTTGAATTTTACTCTCACGAAGAGTATAAAAACAGGAATATTTTTTTCTGCCCCTGTCCCCCTCCTTAATCGCAGGTCCCAGATATCTACAATGGTATTTCGTATTCTTAAGTGTATAAAGGGAAAAATTAGCCTGAAATTAGTGCTTCCTCACAAGGAAAAATAAGTTTTTGAAAGACTTAAAAGTTGAGAATTTCCCCTTATTTTTTTCTACACCTTTCAGGCCCTATTTTAAGTAGAAGAATCGTTCGAAAATCGGTTTAATGCATTTTACCCATTTTTGGTGTCAATTTACAAAACATTCAACTGCAGTTGGTGCAGAAAAGAAATTATTTTCAGGAGATATTGCTGATTTTCGTAATTTTTTCCTGCCCCTCTCCCTACCCCTAGTAAGCTTTGCCAGATTTCTACTATCGCAATTCTTTTTCGCCTGAAAATAAGGAAAAGAATGGCACCTTTCATTACATTAATGGACGACTATAAACCTGCGCCTCAGAGAAAATAGGCTTACAAATATTTACGTTCCACTTTATCCTTCCACCCCTTCTACTGGAGTGAGCTGATCCTTTCCAAACTCTATGTCCGGTTAGTTCTCCCTTGCCTCTCTCGTATTATGGAGCATTTGAGCAAATTAAAAAAGTAAAAGGAACCATTTTGACTCCAAACTACACAAAATTGAAACTCGTCGATTTTCCACTTCTGCGCCTCTCACCATCCCCTGGCGCAGACCCGAAGTGTCCACCATCGCGATTCGTAAACTACAGATTTTAAGGAACAAAATGGCTATTTTCACTAAGCATAATCACGAAAAAGCACGCGAAATCAAGTTAGAAAACCCCCTATTTGCTCTACATCTAAAATATCTCTAATCTCATCTAAACTTTGCCCTCATCGTTAAAAAATTTTCTTCGTGGCACTCGCGGATAACCCGCACCGCGGATAATCCGCTCGCGGATAATCGGGGTTCTACTGTACCATAGGAATTTTGCACCATTTATCTCGAACTTTTTTAACTTTTGGAACACAAAAAAATAACTTTCCCGGAGTTTTGCTCGTCGAGTTTTTACACTCCGGAACAATGCAGTACTTGTAGACCATAATTCAAAGCTGCGAAATAGCGATTTCCATTTCCAATACACGGCGTATCGCACTCTACCCAAGATCGTTCGTGACCTGTGACGTAACACGCTGAGCTCAACCCGTTTTAGCGCAGTTCAAAACGGGCGATATTTAAAAATTTGTTTCTATTCGAAAAACATTTCCGATTAACCTGAAATTTTGCACATAGCTCTTTTTTAGCATGGAGTATCAATTAAAAATATAAAAAAAATCGGGCAAATTCCTTATTCACTAATTTTTCCGTATTAACATTAACATGAAGTATTCGTACGCAACTACTTAAAGAAACTAATAATAAAACGATAACCGTAGATAACTTAGGTACTGTAAGATGAATAGTATGTATAATAGTAGTAGAGAGTGAATTTTTATTTACAAAAAAGAGCAATCACAGTTCATAAGAACGATCACAGGTTCAATTGATCAACTTCATAGCAAACAAAAGTGTTAAGCTTTGATAAAAACGGTAAAAAACAACGATACTTTAAGAATAACAGTGATTTTTAATTGAACAACCAGAAAATCCTGGAAGTGCAAATTGAAAAACCCGGAGGTCCGGGGTACCTCCCGGAACACTATAAATTTTCTTGCGAATTTGAAAACTGTTACCCTCTACTTTTTTATAAATGCCTTGACTTATTCAGATATAAAATTTCATCCCTTTACGATAATATTAACTCGTGACGAATCTCAACTGAAGATGGTCAAACAAACTAAATTATCGGAACGCACCCGCTAATACAGTAATGCTCGCCACTTTTTTCTTTTTTCCTACTTTTTTTACATTTTATCATGAGTTTATCGGTCAAAAATGTCGTCTACCACTTTTAAAAGAAGTTAGCAAAGTGAAGGTAAGGTAACCAATTTACTAAGTTGGCGATTCTAGTCACCAGATTACTGGATCTAAGTTACTATTTTGTAAAAGCTATGCATTTTAAATAGAAACAAAATAGCACCATCTCATTGTGCGAGAAGAGGCATAATAGCCTCCATGAATTGCTATTTAATATTTTGCATCCGTCTTTGAATTAGGAAGATACTATCTCTACTAATTACAGGCAGAATTTAATGAGATTCGGTGTGGGATTTCAAGGGTGTTCTTTCCGAATAATTGAAGAGAAAAAAAACTTAGAGAGTCTGCCGACGAACATTGTCCTCTAGCGAATACAACTTAGATTTGCAGACATAAGTTCCTATGAAAATCTCGTTTGTCTTGGCAAGTCATGTTACGTTTGGATCGAGCCTTTGGATAGACTTAACGCAGTGTTTCCCAACGTGGGGCGCACGCCCCACCGGGGGGCAATATGATTTTCTAGGGGGGCAATTTGAAAATTTTCAACCAAATTGCCCCCCTGGTGGGGCATGGACTCTCAGGTTTTATTTACTTCCCAAGAAGGATTTTCGAAAAAAAAAGACCTGGCAGGGGCGTATTATACGGGGAGTTCTAAAGGGGCCATGCCCCCTTAAAATAAGGACTTGGTGTACTAAAACAAGTTAAAACCTGTTTTTAGGGTAAATTTTTTTAAAATTTTCTGTGGGAGGACCTGCAAACCCCTCTTTAGTACTTGGAACTTTAATATTCAAAACTTTTTTTTAAAGAAGTTCATCCAAATCCTACCTGAGAATGTATGCCTGATATTCGGACAAGTGAAAAAAAACCAAGTTGAAACCCTGTTTTTAGAGTCAAATTTACTAAATTTTTCTGGGGGATGACCGCAGATCCCCTTTTTATTTTTAGAACGCTTATATTTCCAACTTTTTTACATGAAGTTCATCAAAATGCAAATCTTACCAAAAATTTATAACAAAAATTCTAACTAAGGGTACCAAACTAGTTAAAAACTTGTGTTTTAGAGTCAAATTTCCAAATATATCGCACCTTTGCTATAAAAGTGCCACAACTCAAAAATTGTAATTTTTGAGTTATGACCGTCATTAGGCGCAGTTTTCACATCTCTACCAATCTTCAAAAGAGCCAGAAGTTGCATTGAAAAATCAGCCGCCAGATGGCAGTTATGGCGTTTTGTTGTTATCAAGATGGCTATGATTCCGTCCACTGAAATGCCACATCTTGAGTTGTCGTCCAGCCAGGGAAAACTAGAACAATGGCTAACGATCATAGTGTGAGATGTATCGTTCTTCGTAATGACAAATTCAAAAATACTAAAATGTGCCTAGTCAGCCCGGGAACAGTTTTTTGCAATTCCATACATAGTTTTGGAAAACATAGTTTTTTGAGTTGTGGCACTTTTGTAGAAAGGGTGCGATATATTTTTATGTATGCCACTGAGACCTAGGGGGGCATGGAAAATTTTGAAAGGCTTTGGTGGGGCATGGACCGAAAAAGGTTGGGAAACACTGACTTAACGCATACTAACAGCTTTTTAAAATTGAAGAAAACGATATTTATGCAATTGTCCCCATATAAACTCCATGAAACTACAAAATGAATCGATTTGATTCTTCAAATCAAAAAATGAAAGTAAAAACATAAAAAATTAATGAGAATGGCAAAAATTTTTGGCTTGGGGTGGGTCTTATAAGTTGGTCATCCGCACTCTAGGAGGCATTTGACGAATCCCACAGGACAAGGCAGGTACAACAGTATCACAGATCGTTATCACAGAGTCTTTAATGAAGCACCGTCCGACGATTTATATCACGGTTCTTAGCCAGACCACGTCGGAAAGGTTCCAGCTCACCATATAAGTACAACCTGCCTGTCCTAATGCCCTTCAACTGGGCAACCCAAGCGCTGACCTATATAGTTGAAAGTTAGTTTATATAGCCGCAAAAAAAATAAGAACTTTTGGAGTGGTGACTTGACCATTAAGATGTATTTCATTAGACAAAGGGTTGGTTGGTTGTTTGGTATTTAATGGCAAAGATCCACATCAGGAGCATCAGTCCTCTGGTTATTTAATTCATTAATATTTTTGTACAAAAAACCTAAAATACACATAACCGGAGAAAAAATTTGCCATCCATGCCGACGGGTTCTTTTTGAACTTCCTATATCCCAACAGATGGCGCAGTGTATTTATTTCAACAAAGGAAAAACTTAAGGCCTATGTTAAAAACTCAGTTGCAATCCAATTAAAATTTCATGCAGTACAGGAAGCAGCGTTTCCAAACCTTTTTACCCTCACAGAACCCTTTTGATAATGTCTACGTTCCGGGGAACCCTAGCGTCCATACAACAGTGGCGTTTATAGAAATTTATTTATAGGGGCCCAAAATTATTACTCAACCCCTCCAATGCATACTTAAAATTTATTTAACGTAGCTTTTTAATGTGAAATTTGCATCCAAGAGAACTTAGTTTAACACGTTCACGCCAGGGCCGATTTTCATGTTTCTCGCTGGGATGCGGCGCTCGACTTCAGGCTTGCCCTTCATCTGGAGGCTCCACTGAGCTAGCCTCCGATAGCATAACATGCGACCGAACTTGCCGACGCGGAGGGTTACAGGGGGTTCTCCCTCAGAAATTTATTTTTAAAATTCCCCCTTCAAACTAGTGTTTATCTTCTTTTCAAACTCTTCGTAGAGCACCCAAGGGCTACATAAAAAAATGTTCAACGGAAAAACACTTGCTCACATTCGGCTGGCTGATGGCTAATTCGTTTAGGGCAGTTTGATTTGAGCCTCCGCGGACCATCTCTATCCCTAACTGTATCTTCAAAATGTTAACTTTTTTTAGTGCATTCATTCCTCATGGAGGGTCTAAAATTTTGACATTTTTTTCTGAAGTAAGGGAGACCGAGTTTGACAATGTTTCTAAATAGAACTTTATCAAGCCTTTTTATCCATTAACCCTGGAAGGGTTCACATACACAAAAGTTACAGGTTAAAAAACAACAGCATAAAATAGTTATTTTTCTTCTTTTTCATAACCAACAAATAAGGTAATATATTATTAGTAGATTTAAATTTGAAAGAAAGTACTTAGCTTTAAAGTAAACTGCAGTACGAATGAGATAACCAGGAATTCTGTTGACCACTAAAAGCAAACTGGACATGCACTGACTGTGAGTTGTGGCAGAGGAAATTCTATACGTATAGGCGAGGCTGATGTTCTCCCGAAAGAAACCGCGTCAAAAGTCAAAAATTATTTCAAAGGAGCGATTAAAATATAAAATAATTTATGTGTTCATTATTATTTTGGGCAATAAATTTTTTCTCATATCTTTGAAAAAACCTATCTCACGTGTTGTATCTCAGAATTTTCTACTTATACCAAGATTTCTCGAAGACCCTCTGTCTGACCATAGCATCCCAGTTTGAAGTATCTTTCAACACTTCCACGCTTCGCTTCGTATAAAACCAAATATAAGTAAGATCATTCGATTCTTTACTAGCCCCACCCTGACGCCTCTCAGTTTTAATTAATCTGATGCAATATTTTCCACACCATCACATTTCGTTTCTACTCTATAATAAACTACTGTTGAATAAAACTGCAAAATAATAGAAATAAACAAATGATTCATAGGAGAGAAAAACAACATAACATTTTTTATTTATGAGACGTGTGATTTTTTACTTATGTTATGTATCTGTAGTGTTTTTACCATTTCCTGGAATGTGCGATTAGAAAAACTATTTTTTAAAATTTTCCACACATTTTTTGGATAAGTTATTTAAAAATCCTTCTCACGGACCACCTCTGAAGGCCTTTGAGTTGGGAACCACTGCTCTACAGAGTCGGAGCTAAATTCGAATTTCAATCACTGTTCTTGAATCAGATCGTCAAAAATAATTATTATTCATAAAACCTTAGATGATCAGGGGTTCTCAAACTTTTGACCATCGCGACAAACTTTTTATGAACATAATCTAACGCGACTCACTTTATTTTTAGTTAATAAATTTTTTAAGGATCATCATCGACTTGGGCAAATAATTCCAATTATTAATGTTTCTTAACTTTTTCAATTATAGCTCACTTTCTCACCCCACAAGGCCCCAAAAAGGCATAATTAGGTTTGGTCTACAACTATTTTACTTTTAAATATTGTTATTTTTGTTAGAAAATGAAACATTGGAATATGAACCTCAGGGCATTAAACTTTAAAGTTTTGTCTAGAACTGTAATACTGACACTGACTATTAAAAGGGGGGGTCTGGGGGTTCTCCCCCAGGAAATTTGTTGAAGTTTGACTCTTATGGGGGATTTACACCACTGCTGTAAAAAAAGACATCTGCGACATTTTCTGTAACGATATTTCTCCCAAAAGATGGTGTTGCCAGCGAGAGCTGGAAAAGCGACAGGTTTTTTGATCGCTCGGCGTGAAAAGCGACTCCCTCTGAATCGCTTTCAGCCGCAGGAATGGCGGCCCGGATTTTCCTTCACATTGCTTGGGCTTTTCCTAGTCCCTTTCTATGTGACTTTATGTCAAACAGAATATTGAAATTTTCATCTGAAAACAAAAAATCAAGCCTATGTATTCACAAGTAGCCTAAATGATTAACTGAGGTTGATAAAAATATTTTTGGCTGTTGAAGAACTGATGAATTTTCTCATTTGAACTAGATGGCAGCACATGTTCCGCGACTACGATTTCATTACTCCTCAATTAATCGGAACGCTCTGGTCAACTCTGGTTATGCAACAGCCTTTGAATTTCAAGGGAGCACGATATTGATATTAGAAGATAATTTTTGCATTTCTATTAGAGAAATCAAGTCAACCCAGATCTCCCGCCGGCTCAAGAAAATGGCCGCCAGTGATCGTAATTACGTCGCTGATGTCGTAGCGATTTTTTTCCCAGCGATAGTTTTCGTGGCTTCCTATCGGGGCTTCTGAAAAAATTTTCGTCGCTGTTATGGAGGATTTACACCACTGCTGTAAAACAGACATCAGCGACATTTTCGGCATATTTTAGTACCCGCTACTCACAAAAGATGGCGCTCGTCAATTGGTTTATTGGAATAACAATAGACGAGCGCCATCTTTTGTGAGTAGCGGGTACTAAAATAAGCCGAAAATGTCGCTGATGTCTCTTTTACAGCAGTGGTGTAAATCCTCCATTACAGCAAACCGAAAATGTCGCTTTTACAGTAGTGCTGTAAATCCCCCATTACAAACAGCGTTTAAACTCGTTTTTTTAGAATCTGATGGTAATTATTTGAATTAACATTTGTTAAAAATTAGGAAATGCTAATTGGTCTCAGTAAGAGATTTTCTCTACGAGTAGAAACAGTGTTTTAAATAATTTTTTGAATCTTTATATTATTCGTATGAATATTTTGCATCACATCACCTTAAAATGTTCCCTTACATCTTATGCTTTCAACTTAAAATTTTTTTTGTCTTTATTTACTTATTAAGGAGAAACAGCTCTTTCGATAAAATTATAAATTCAACAAGATCTTGTAGCAGCCTGCGTCCCACAGCTTGATAACACCTGTCCTAGCGGATAATTTTGTTTACAAGTTCTTCTATTCAGATTGTAATGGGCCTGCGCATGCGCAATGCCCGGCTACCAAAAATTGTGCACTCCAAGCAATCTCATTTTGAGAATGTGGCGAGTTTCAACCCATCGGAGTGCAATGATGAGCCTCCACTCGGGGGAGCCTCCTTGTTGATCAAGGCATCCCCAGTGCCAGGTAAGTATGCTTAAATAACACAACTGCGGGATACCAACTAAACGAAACTTATCTTTTAAACTGGTGACTGTCATGGGGGATTAAAGCCGCTGCGACAAAAACATTTTCGTAGTACGACAGACTGCCAAAAGATGGCACTAGAATCGCAGCGATAAGCCAGCGACATATTCAGTTTTCTGCCATCTCGTGGGTGGAAGTCCGTAGCTCGCTTATCCTACAGTCCCTTTTCTAAGTGATTTCATGCCAAACAGAATATTTAAATTTTCGTTTGAGAACAAAATATCAAACCTATATATTCACAATTAGCCTAAATAATTAAACCAGATAAAAAACTGATAAATTTTTTTTCGCTGTGGAAGCACTAAGGGGACATCCATAAAATACGTGATGTGTTTTTTTCCAAAATCTGGACCCAATCCCCCCTTGGTGAGATTTTGCTGGACCCCCCCTCCCCCCACATGAGATTTACTTACAACCTTTAAAAATTATTTCTATCCTATTCGTTTGCATTTTATGCTTCACAGCACCTAAAACTTTTCCATTATTAATGATGTGGGGGAAAAGGACATTATTCTGCCTAAAAATAACCACAGTATCTTAGCTGTGAGTATTATTCCTTTCTCATACTTAAAAAATCGTTTAATTTCTAACTTAAAATGTTGAAGTGAGATTTTAATCGACCCCCCTCCCCCCTTGGTGAGATTTTTCCAAACCCCCCCTTTTTGACCTCACATAATTTATGGATGTCCCCTAATGAATTTTGTAATTTTAACTAGATGACAGCACATATGCTAAGTCAAAAGAGATGCATCTTGTGACTAGGATTTCATAACTCATTTTACACAATTAATCGGAACGCTCTGGTTATGCAACAGCCCTTGAATTTCCAGGAAGAACGAAATTGATAAAGATAATTTTTACATTTCTACTAGAGAAATTCAGACATCCCGAAACTTAATCTTTCCGTAGCGTCTCAAGAAAATGGCCCCTCAGTGATCGCTGTTTTGTCGCCGATGTCGAAGCGATTTTTTCCCCAGCGATCGTTTTCGAGGCCTCATATTGGTTCTTTTGAAAACATTTTTGCCGGTCGTGTCGCAAATCGTTCCTGCAGCAGTCATGTAAATCCGCCATCACTCGTGTTACTTCGCTGCCTATATTATTCTTAGCAGTTACGGGATAGCAGTCAATAGAGTGTTATTGTTAACCTGTGATAAAAATAAACCGTTAAATAGCAGGGTTTTACATAAATACCGCAATTTTTCAATACATCAGAAAGCATCCCATGTTGTTTCTTATTAAGATAAAACTTATTTCGTACCCCACCCTAAGTAACCCCGATATAACCATGCGCTTGACAACAGCTGTCGATATGCCTTGACAACACCTGTCGAGGCCCATGCGTTGACAACACCTGTCCGAGCGGATAATTTTGTTTACAAGTTCTTCTATTCAGATTGTAATGGGCCTGCGCATGCAAAAGGCGAATTAATTAATATTTTAGTAAAAACCTTAAATACTACGGATTTAATAGACGGAGCTTAAGTTTGCCTTCCATGCAGACGGCCTCTTCTTGAACTTCCTGTATCCCAACAGATGGCGCTGTGTATGCATTCCAACAAGGGAATTTTAAGGCCCATGTTAGTTTACCTTATAAAACCCAGTTGCAATTAAAATGTCATGCATCCTGTGGAGAAGGGAACTGACCAATCAAATGAGAGCATCTTCTCACCAACGATAAAAATCGTGTAGCCTTCCGCGGTCTGTGATATAATTATTAACTAGTGATATAATATAGGGCTGTATTCACGAACTTTAAGACGAGAGAGACACGAAACGCAAAAGTAAAGATGAAAAATCTTACGTTTCGATATCGTTTCGTACTCGAAACGATTATTTTGGAAACGTTCATCCCGGAGCTCCCGTCTCCTCAAAAACGTGTCGTCCGCCATATTGATCTGAGATTCCGAAGCACATTCCGATTGCTTTTACACTTTTTGTGGCCCGCTTTAATAGTTTCAAAAAATCTAAAACAGCTATTTATTATCAAAATAAGTCCTCAGACATTAATATATTACGAAAGTAATGGACATCTAGTGCCTGTAAAAATTTGTATTAACAGTGTATATTACTTGTGGTGTTTCTTAACAGATGGCAGCACAAAGGAAGCGATGTGGTCTTGAGAAAATAATGTATTCATTCATATAATTTTTTAAATTTAATATTTTATCTAGTAACTCGTCAATACACATACAAACAATTTCAGTTATCGGACTAAAATTTACATATTTGAAGCAAAATGTGTGAAAATACAGCATTTAATAGTATTTTGTACTTTTCTACTGCACTTTTGCACATTATCCTCAATCCTTTCTGCTAACCAGTGATGCTAACAAATCGCCGACGGCCATAAAACCTTTTCACTCAGATTAAAACATAGTAAACCTGTGCACCTACGCTGAGAAATAGTTATTCAGCAAATTACTTAAAACGTTCCATCGAAGATCTATACATTTAAATACAAGCGATTTTCCGGTTGAAAATAAAATTAAAAGCCCGAATGTGTCGAAGAAATATATAATAAAAGGATATATACTTTTCTCTCCACTGTCGACAAGCGTTATCGAGTGCTATCGGCCTGTGGAGAAGAAATGGTGAATAGTCGGTAGCAATAGTCGTTAGTGAAAATCTCGTTTGTCATGGCAAGTCAGACCTGCATGTTACGTTTGGATAGACTTTTTAACTTTAGTCTACGTAAAAGTAAAAGTTAAAAGTTTGGATAGACGCATACTTTTTAACGGCTTTTTAAAATTGAAGAAAACAATATTTATGCAATTGTCTCCATATAAACTCCATGAAATTGCAAAATAAATCGATTTGATTTTTCAAATAAAAAAATGAAAGAGAGAGAGAGAGTTAAAACAAAAAATTAATGAGAATGGCAAAAATTTTTGGCTTGGGGTGGGTCTTCCAAGTCGGTCATCCGCACTCTAGGAGGCATTTGACGAATCCCACAGGACAAGGCAGGTACAACAGTATCACAGATCGTTATCACAGAGTCTTTAATAAGGCACCGTCCGACGATTTATATCACGGTTCTTAGCCAGACCAAGACCACGTCGGAAAGCAGTGGCGTAGCCAGGATTTTCCCATGGGGGGGGGTCCAGTGCGAAAAATTTACCATTGGATATCAAAAAGTTTCTACAATTAGTGAAATAAAGTTATAATTTTCACTTTACTTTTAACTTCTTCTCTGTGTTAATTAATATAAATTAGTGTAATAATTCAGATTAAGTATTAATTCGATTGAAAGTTCTGATCCACATAATTTTTTATTAAGTACAGAGACCGTTAAGAAACAGATTAAGAGTTTTCAGTTGCTCCATATTAAAAAGAGGGGTCCACCCCCAGAAAATTTTTGGAAATTTGATTTTGAAAAGGATGTTTTTTACTTCATTTATGAGGTAATAACCGAGGAGCACCGCTCCTTGTAAGCCAGATAATTTTTAAGGAAAAAAATAGAAATCTGACGTTTCTGAGGCAGTAGTTGATCCAGGATTCGGTTTTGGGGAGAGGCGAAGAGCTAAAAATTATGAAAATCAAATTGAATCTTCTCAACGAATACAATATTAAAAAGGTTGAAAATAATTGTTTCGAATTACCTTAAGGGGGTTTGGGGGATCTCCCCCAGAAAATTTTTGGAAATTCAAGTCTAAAAGCAAGTTTTCAACTCGTTTTGATACACCTAATCCTAATTTCGAACATTATATTTTCAGGAATTTTTTATTTGCTAGGAGTTTTGTATTTTGACGAACTCATCATAAAAAAATGTGTTAATAATAAAGTTCCAAGTCCCAAGGGGGGTCTGGGGGTACTCCCCCAAAATTTGTTGGAAATTTGACCCTAAAAACAGGGTTTGGTTTACTCGTTTAGTACCCTTTATCACCCCCTCCCCTTATATCGTCCCTCAATTATTACGTTTGTTATGGGTAAACCGGAGGTTCCCCCGGAAAATTTTAGATTTTAACATGCAAAAAAGGTAGTTTTTAGACACTTTTAAGGGACATAGACGCCCTCTTTTGAGTAGGCACTGGAATATTTAACGCATGAAAAGGGTTAAAAAAATTTTGGGTTGGGCCCATGGGGGGGGGGGTCCGGACCCGGGGACCCCCCCCTTCGCTACGCCCCTGTCGGAAAGGTTCCAGCTCACCATATAATATCCAACCTGCCTGTCCTAATGCCCTTCAACTGGGCAACCCAAGCGCTGACCAATTTGGTTGAAAGTTTGATTATATAGCCGCAAAAAAATAAGAACTTTTGGAGTGGTGACTTGACCATTAAGTTGTATTTCATTAGACAAAGGGTTGGTTGGTTGTTTGGTGTTTAATGGCAAAGATCCACATCAGGAGCATTTGAAACAGTGAAAAACGGGTCTTTTAAGTCCTCTGGTTATTTAATTCATTAATATTTTTGTACAAAAAACCTAAAATACACATAACCGGAGACAAAATTTGCCATCCATGCCGACGGGTTCTTTTTGAACTTCCTATATCCCAACAGATGGCGCAGTGTATTTATTCCAACAAGGGAAAAACTTAAGGCCCATGTTCTAAAAAAATCTAAAACAGCTATTTATTATCAAAATAAGTCCTCGGACATTAATATATTACGAAAGTAATGGACATCTAGTGCCTGTAAAAATTTGTATTAACAGTGTATATTACTTGTGGTGTTTCTTAACAGATGGCAGCACAAAGGAAGCGATGTGGTCTTGAGAAAATAATGTATTCATTCATATAATTTTTTAAATTTAATATTTTATCTAGTAACTCGTCAATACACATACAAACAATTTCAGTTATCGGACTAAAATTTACATATTTGAAGCAAAATGTGTGAAAATACAGCATTTAATAGTATTTTGTACTTTTCTACTGCACTTTTGCACATTATCCTCAATCCTTTCTGCTAACCAGTGATGCTAACAAATCGCCGACGGCCATAAAACCTTTTCACTCAGATTAAAACATAGTAAACCTGTGCACCTACGCTGAGAAATAGTTATTCAGCAAATTACTTAAAACGTTCCATCGAAGATCTATACATTTAAATACAAGCGATTTTCCGGTTGAAAATAAAATTAAAAGCCCGAATGTGTCGAAGAAATATATAATAAAAGGATATATACTTTTCTCTCCACTGTCGACAAGCGTTATCGAGTGCTATCGGCCTGTGGAGAAAAAATGGTGAATAGTCGGTAGCAATAGTCGTTAGTGAAACGTAGTCGAGACCTTCGTGCTAAGACATTTTGGCGACCTAACGAAATGTGACGTCATGAGTAATTTTGTCGTTAGTGACTACGTAGTCCACACCATCGTAGGATACAACAAACCGCGTATTTTTATCTTTTCTAGTCTTCGAGTTATTAGTTATTTAATTTCAAAATGTGTCAGTCTTTTTTAGGACACCCTGTATATACACGTTATGGGATAAAACCGTGGTTTTTCATTCTCTGGGTGAATTAACACGCGTTTGTTATGCCTCTTCAGTGGCGGAGCTAAATTCGAATTTCAGTCACTGTTCTTGAATTAGATAGTCGAAAAATTTTTTTATTCAAAAAACCTTAGATTATTTCATCCCCAACAGGGACTATTAAGCCCTTTAAAACAGAAAAGAAAAAAAACCGTTGGGAAAATACTAGGTTAGCAAACCCTTAGAAACGAAGAAATCAGCGCATGGTTTTGTACATTATTGAAGGCTGCATTCGAATTCAGAAAGAAAAGAAGATTTAAGAGTTCTTGAACTCTATCATAATGCGAAAATAAACCCTGAAAAATTCTTTCGATTTTCAAATGGTCTAGCGACTGCCGCTGAATCTCTTGGATTGACCTTTGAGAGCAAAGTATGGCTACGGTGTCAGCCGACTGCAGAAGAGCAAGTGACAGGCCTCCACTCGGTGGAGCCCCCAAGGCACGACAACGGACCCGAAAAACTCTTGTTAAAATACACCAGAAAACTGTATTTTCTGCAGGGATAAGGACTTTCTTACCGAAGTTCCAGTAGTGTGGTTTAAATTCTCGCGCACTTCAAATTAATAATAATAATTAGAACTGGGGAGTGTTTAGGCTTTAATGTCCGCTAGATAGATGAACGCGATTTTATTTTAGATGGCAGTATTTTTTTTAAATGGAAATAGTGCTGACATCTAGTATAGTCAACATTAACAAAATGTATGATGTATTTTTTTACTACGCTTAATAAATTGTATTAATCCTATTTCTGAGTGAACTGCAGACACGAGGTTTGTTTCTTTCCGAGATAAATTGCGTCTAATATTTTACTCACCCATGGTGTAAGTTAAAACAGTAGTCTCCAACCTTTTTACCACCACGGACCGGTCAAAGTTTAATAATTTTACCGTGGCCCGCTGGGGGGGGCTTTGATTGGTTTTTCTAGATTATTTTGATTTATTAATTTTTATTTAGTTGTAACATGCTTTCAAAATAAGATACAGTTACACCAAAAAATAAATGTATAGTGATTTATAATTCATTTCATTCATTAATTTGGAGTATAAACCTAGGAATTTAAATTAGTTTTCAATGAAATGATCGGCCCGCGGACCAGTACCATTTGAAGCTGCTTTTCCATGCGACTTATTTTCAGCGCCGAATACGCGTGTTTTCGGCGTGGCGACCTCTTGGCGCGAGAAAAAATCCCCATACCGAACGCTGAACACGCGCCGATTTGGTTGACTCTTTTTAGTGGTCACGTGAGTCCTACGGACCAATGGCTAGGCGTATTCAACCAGCGCGCCGAAGCCGGTTTTCAGCCCGGCATGGATGGACTTTTCTCGGCGCGGGACAAACGTAAGCGTCCGCCATATTGGATCTGAGTTTTTCCGATTGCTATTACACTTTTTAAGGCCCTTTTCCATGACGCTTTTTTTCAGCGCTGAAAATCAGCACGCGGATGACGTAATCCCTTTTTTCAATCAAAAAGGGATAAACTTTGGCAACCAAAGACCCGCGAAAACACGCAGCGGGCTCCGATCTAGCACGATCATGCTGCCATCTGTCGAAAACGTCACAAGTAATTATACACTGATGGTACAAATTTTAACAGGCACTGGATGTCCATTACTTTCGTAATATATTAATGTCTGAGGACTTATTTCGGTGATAAATAGCTGTTTTAGATTTTTTGGAACTATTAAATGGGCCACAAAAAGAGTAATTGCAATCGGAATGCGCTTATCAAAACTCAAGAAAAATATATATCGTTCTCCTTTCCATCTCGTTCTCGTCTGGATTCCAACTCGTGTTAAAGTTTCTGAATACGGCCCTAAAACTATTTTTGTTCAAAATCTATAAAGTAATTGCTTTTAAAGTAATAAAAAACACTTTTCAAGATCGCGAGTGATCATGCTGCCATCTGTCAAAAACGTCATAAGTAATTATACACTGATAGTACAAATTTTTACAGGCACTAGATGTCCATTACTTTCGTAATATATTAATGTCTGAGGACTTATTTCGGTGATAAATAGCTGTTTTAGATTTTTTGGAACTATTAAATGGGCCATGAAGCTGCTTTTCCATGCGACTTATTTTCAGCGCCGAATACGCGTGTTTTCGGCGTGGCGACCTCTTGGCGCGAGAAAAAATCCCCATACCGAACGCTGAACACGTGCCGATTTGGTTGACTCTTTTTAGTGGTCACGTGAGTCCTACGGACCAATGGCTAGGCGTATTCAACCAGAGCGCCGAAGCCGGTTTTCAGCCCGGCATGGATGGACTTTTTCTCGGCGCGGGCAAAACGTAAGCGTCCGCCATATTGGATCTGAGTTTTTCCGATTGCTATTACACTTTTTATGGCCCATTTAATAGTTCCAAAAAATCTAAAACAGCTATTTATCACCGAAATAAGTCCTCAGACATTAATATATTACGAAAGTAATGGACATCTAGTGCCTGTAAAAATTTGTACTATCAGTGTATAATTACTTGTGACGTTTTTGACAGATGGCAGCATGATCACTCGCGCTCTGAAAAGCGTTTTTTATTACTTTAAAAGCAATTACTTTATAGATTTTGAACAAAAATAGTTTTAGGGCCGTATTCAGAAACTTTAACACGAGTTGGAATCCAGACGAGAACGAGATGGAAAGGAGAACGATATATATTTTTCTTGAGTTTTGATAAGCGCATTCCGATTGCAATTACTCTTTTTGTGGCCCATTTAATAGTTCCAAAAAATCTAAAACAGCTATTTATCACCGAAATAAGTCCTCAGACATTAATATATTACGAAAGTAATGGACATCCAGTGCCTGTTAAAATTTGTACCATCAGTGTATAATTACTTGTGACGTTTTCGACAGATGGCAGCATGATCGCGCTAGATCGGAGCCCGCTGCGTGTTTTCGCGGGTCTTTGGTTGCCAAAGTTTATCCCTTTTTGATTGAAAAAAGGGATTACGTCATCCGCGTGCTGATTTTCAGCGCTGAAAAAAAGCGTCATGGAAAAGGGCCTTGATCCACGGACCGGCATCGGTCCGCGGACCGGGGGTTGGAGACCACTGGGTTAAAAGGTCAATTGCTTTCTAACTTTAGCCTTAGTAGATCTGAGACTCATTACAAACAATTAAATTTTTAGCCATTTCTTTATAAATTATTTAGCTAAAAAATTCATGAAAATTAAATGAAAATGAATAGTACGCATGATTGATTAAAAAAACCAACAAAAACTAAAGAGGAAAGAAGTAAGCCATACTCTACACACTACAACAAAACGTTTTCAATATTAGGATAAAGCTTTTACGTTTCAAGCTTAAAAGACTAAAAATATATATTGCTCATGCATTTATTTTTCTAAAAAGCTTTTCTAGGTGCTACTTTAAAAATTTCAGATTCTTATACGGATTTTCTGAGTTTTGAATAATTTTATATTTTTCTCAGCATATTTCTTTCCGGTTTTTAAGAAAAATAAGCAATAAATGTAAACATCTAAATAGTATTATCAGAAATGATAATTTTTTATTCAATAACCAAAAAATATCGGGAGAGCACACACATCTAAATCCATTTTTTTCGAACTCATTATTAATATATAATTCATTTATAAAAAAAACGTAACAGAATAGGTAACTATAGAATTTACAGTTAATTTGCAATGTTATCTGTTGGAATTATAGGGGAGAGAGTTGTACCTCTGGACAAAAATCACGTTTGGATTTTTCTAAGACAGGTAAAATCCCATTTTGACCATTTAAAGTGCCCAAAACCTATAGTCTTAACCTTTGTGAGTATGGGGATATTTTTTATTAGCTAAAATTTTGAAAATTGGATTTTTAATCGTTTTTAATAAAATTTGTGTCCAAAGGTACAACAACCTGCTGTACCTATAGATAGACAGACCCAGTTGTACCTGTGGACACCCTTAAAAGAGGAAGTTTTAATTGAAAAAAGATAAAAATGAACATTTTTATTGCTGCATTACCTTTTAATAACCTATTTCAAGCCTTTTTAAAATTGGAAATATATTTTTTAAAGTAATGTAGTTTTAGATCGTAAATGATCATTAAAACGAAGTTGAATGATTAAAGTCTTGATTTTTTACCAAAAACACATAAATCACATGGGATTTTCAGATCAAAATTTAAGGTAATAGTTCATCAATCATGCTGATTGATCTGACAACTTCACTGATCCAAAAAAAAACAATTCGATCGACACTTAGTTGTGCCAGTTAGTGTGTTAGCTTCCGCAAATCTTCTTCAGTGGAAATTTTTAGTTTTTTAATCATCATACTTAAATGCGATAGGGTGCTGAAGATTTCACACCATATTTTACATTAAATGCCAAGTAGAATCAAAAATTTAAAAAAGTAGTTCAGATCACTAAATATTTGATTTATCATCAAAAAATCGCTTGAAAATAATCGCCGACAAAAAGATAACTATTTAGAATTAATTTAACATGCATTAAAATGTATTCACTTAAATGAAACCTGATTCTAAAACGCCGATTAGCTACAGACACCCACAACAACGTGTCCATAGGTACAACACTTATGGTGTCCGAAAGGTACAACATCAGGTGTTTTTGCATTCAAAATTCTATAAAAAATAAAAGAATTGAGATCTGACGATTTCTAATATATCAAAACTAAAAAGTCAAAATCTCGGGGACTCACCCCATATATCCCATTTTATCATATCATAATCATAGGGGAAGAAAATAATTAATATAGTGATGCACTAAAAAAAACTTTGAGCATCTAAAAACAGTAAATTTATTATATGAAATTTAAATATTATTTTAAAGAGCTGATTTCACGTTAGCAACTAGATAGCATCTGTTTACACTCAAAATCGACCACAAATTCAAATTTACAATTTAAAATGAGGTGGCTGAAGGTACAACCGTCCGTAAGTGCAACACTCTCCCCTATAATACAAATGAACTCAAAGTATATCCATTAAAAAATAATTTAAATGACTAAAAAATTTCGGCTTGGGAACAGAAATGCAGGGAGAGTTAATATCACAGTCTAAATAGTATCACAGATCATCACAGTTAATATCACAGTCTAATTAGTATCACAGATAATATCACAGTCTAATTAGTATCACAGATATAATAGTACCACCCCATGGACCTCGCCGGGAGGACCCTGGGGTTCGATCACGGCACCTGCATGTTAGCACCACTAGAGACGAACGATCATCCCAGTATGCTACCCAAGCCTTGTATCCCAGAAGAAAAATATGACTTATAAACCTATTTTATTCATATCATGGGAAAAAACGCAATTTTTCTTATATACACGCCTTTGAACTATGCACTTTTTTAGTGGTGGCTGGGGATGACTGCACGATCAAGTTAAATTTCGATAGCAACCGAAAGAGTTTTTAGGCCTTTGCTTATTTCTTTCCTGAATTTGAATAAACAAAATTTAAAACACGAATAAGCTGAGCTGAAATTTATTTTCAAGGCCGAAACTGAAAAAAATAATCTACTCTACGACTACAATCTCTCCAACAGATGGCGTTGTGCAGATGTTTTAATAGAAATAAAATAATTAATAAACTTATAGGCAAACAGACTTGCAACTCATATTATATAGTCATTATTGTAACAACTTGCAATAGAATTGTTCTTAAAAAGAAACACGATGCGAAAAAAACGAGGTCTAATCACTCGGTGAATTTACACGTGCGTTTGTTACCACTCTTGAGGAGCGGAGCAATTTTGCTTTGCTCTCTTCTCTGCTGATATTGTTGGAGTCTAATAAAGGAGTTTTATACTTTCCTATTGTTGAATTCTTTACATCCTCACTCTCCCGAAAGAAACCACGTCAAAAGTCAAAAATTATTTCAAAGGAGCGATTAAAACCATAGAGTTAGTACAAATATAGAGACAGCTTGCTCTTCTCTTCTCCGTAAAGCAACCCTGCATGTCGAAAACTGTCGGACCTGTTTGCGGGGCAGAAAGAAATTTTTAACATGGGAAGTCCCATAGGCGGGTGGATTTTGGGGCATAAAAACTGCTCTTCCTCACAGAAAAATCAAGAGAAAATGATACCGACAATTTTCCATTAGAGAAAAACCAATGACGAATCGTTTAGTGAAGAAAAAATTACTCTATCTGAATTAGTTTTTTATCTGTGATTTTTTTAAATTCCGCGGATTCGGAAAAAACAATTTTAAACTGTATTTTTATAATGTTTCTGGGGGAATTTCTTTAATAAAAGCTTCACATTATATAATATGAACCCTCCTGATTCGATACGAGTCATTTCCAATTCGTTTAAACGAGTATTTAAGGGAGAAAATTGCCGATTTTGTGGCCGAGGTAGAAACTGGAAGTTGGCAAAGCTTGGCGCCCGTTTTTGCCGTAGTTTCTTTCGGTGGTCATTCGAAATAACTTACTGATTTGATTTATTAAAGCCATGATTATCTGAAATATTTCTGCATCTCGACACATAAATGTTAAATTAGCTTTAATTTTGTTAAATTTTTATTTAAGTTTTTAATTCTTACCACTGATCTTCTTTTAATTCTTTATTTTTATTTTTTGATAGGAGGAAACTTACAGTAAAGTAATCTGTGTCAATCTTTTCTTTCCAAGTAACAAGCGATATTTTTAAAAATTTATGGCCACTATCGAATCTTCTTTTTCAACTTACTACATTGTTAAACTAATAAGAAAAAATATATATAGAGGAATTAAGAGTAGAAATTTTGCTTCCAGTGTTCGTTTAATTTAAAACAGTCGTATTAATGAAATATTATCTTACCTAAAATAATTCACGACACAGAATATTCCTTGAACTTATATCTATGGATTTTTCCGCCAATCTAAGGCACAAAGAATCTAGGGCAGCTGTAATTCTCTCCTACCACCAGGTGATGATTTGTGACATTCGACCACAGGACCACATCATCTGGATTAAACTTTATGAACTATGAGCTTTTTTTGTTTAAATTTATCACACTTTTCTCTCTTATCCTTGAAAAATGGTGAAGAGTTGTAGCGAATCTGATTGCTTAGAAATTAACTTAGTTTACCTATTATATTTTAATAAAAACTTATTTTTGTCTTATTACATTTTGATTTAATTAACAAATTTAAATACAAAAATAATTTGATTGGCAATTAACTGAAAAATACCCTATATTGTTTTAGTAGCTCATTTGGTAATATTTAATAAATAATATTTTGTAAAATACTTAACTGATTCCTTAACTTTTTACTTAATAAAAGAATTTTTTTGAAAGTTATAAATAATAGTTTAAATTTTTAATTTTCTATTAAATAATGTTTAAAAATTTTCCTTAAGTGTTTATCAAGATAACAAAAAGTTTAAAGTGTAAAAATTGAAGTATGAAATATAAGCATGACATGGAGTTAAACATAAGGAATGCATGCATTTAATATTAGTTGTTTTTCTTCTGAATAATATTAATTTTATAGCGATACCTTTAAGGGAATCTTATAGTGATATAAGTAAAAGGGGATTTTTAAATGGTATTTTAATTTAATGGTATGGACAGTTTTAACAAAATATAGTATCAAATACCTGTTTTTTGTGTAGGGGAAATATATTTCCTAAAGAAGAAAATTACAGAAAAAAGATGGGAGATACGAGTAGCAAGAGTAGCATTGTTTTGGTGGAAGCATCGATTAAAAATGAGATTTAGAACATTCATATTTTATTATTAAAGTTGCAAAATTTTTAAAACTTTCCTTCAAAAAATAAAAAGAACATTAGATAGGGCCCACAGGTTGGAGACAACTGAGATAAAGTGATCGAAAAAACCAAGCACACGAAAAACCGAAAACGCCAAATGAGGGATTTAGAGGCCAAATTGGCAAAGCAAAAAAAACGATTTTGCGGGGCAGCGAAACGAAAACCCGACACGCTTAGAACAATGGAGCAGATGTTCCAAGCTGTCTCTATATTTGTACTAACTCTATGATTAAAACATAGAGTTAGTACAAATATAGAGACAGCTTACTCTTCTCGGTAAGGCAACCCTGCATGTCGAAAAGAGTCGGACCTGTGTGAGTGGCGGAAGTAAATTTTTAACATGGGAGCTCCCGTAGGCGGGTGGAATTTGAGGTATAAAAACTGCTCTTCTTCCCAGAAAAATGATGAAAAAAAGAAACCGACAATTTGAAACTCGAGAAAAAGCAATGACGAATCGTTCAGTGAAGAAAAAATTTCGCTATCTCAATTAGTTTTTTACCTGTAATTATTTTAAATTCCGCGGATTCGGAAAAAAACAATTTTAAACTGTATTTTTATAATTTTGCGGGGGGAATTTCTTTAAAAAAAGCTTCACACTATATAACATGAACCCTCCTGATTCGATACGAGTCATTTCCGATTCGTTTAAACAAGTATTTAAGGGAGAAAATTGCTGATTTAGTGGTCGAGGTAGGAACTGAAGTTGGCAAAGCTTGGCGCTTGGGGGTATGAGCTTGGCGGGCATTTTTGACGTAGTTTCTTTACAATTGAAGCCACGCGAAAAACCGAAAACGCCAAAAGAAGGATTTAGTGGCCAAGTTGGTTCAAAAAGTCAAGTGTGAGTGGCAGAGCGAAACCGGGAGACCGGTCACACTTAGAACAGTCGAGCAGATGTTTAAGCTGTCTCTATATTAGTACTAACTCTATGGTTTTAATTAATCTGATGCAATATTTTCCACACCATCACATTTCGTTTCTACTCTATAATAAACTACTGTTGAATAAAACTGCAAAATAATAGAAATAAACAAATGATCCATAGGAGAGAAAAACAACATAACATTTTTTATTTATGAGACGTGTGATTTTTTACTTATGTTATGTATCTGTAGTGTTTTTACCATTTCCTGGAATGTGCGATTAGAAAAACTATTTTTTAAAATTTTCCACACATTTTTTGGATAAGTTATTTAAAAATCCTCCTCACGGACCACCTCTGAGTTGGGAACCACTGCTCTACAGAGTCGGAGCTAAATTCGAATTTCAAGCACTGTTCTTGAATTAGATCGTCAAAAATAATTTTTATTCATAAAACCTTAGATCAGGGGTTCTCAAACTTTTGACCATCGCGACAAACTTTTTATGAACATAATCTAACGCGACTCACTTTATCTTTAGTTAATAAATTTTTTAAGGATATCATATCGATTTGGGCAAATAATTCCAATTATTAATGTTTAATAACTTTTTCTATTACTATAGCTCACTTTCACACCCCACAAGGCCCCAAAAAGGCATAATTAGGTTTGGTCTACAACTATTTTACATTAAATATTGTTTATTTTTGTTAGAAAATGAAACATTGGAATATGAACCTCAGGGCATTAAACTTTAAAGTTTTGTCTAGAACTGTAATACTGACACTGACTATTAAAAGGGGGGGTCTGGGGGTTCTCCCCCAGGAAATTTGTTGAAGTTTGACTCTTACAAACAGCGTTTAAACTCGTTTTTTTAGAATCTGATGGTAATTATTTGAATTTACATTTGTTAAAAATTAGGAAATGCTAATTGGTCTCAGGTAGAGAATTTCTCTACGTGTAGAAACATTGTTTTAAATAATTTTTTGAATCTTTATATTATTCGTATGAATATTTTGTATCACCTTAAAGTGTTCCCTTATATTTTATGTTAAAATTTTTTTGTTTTTATTTACTTATTAAGGAGCCACAGCTCTTTCGATAAAATTATAAAACATGAATTCAACAAGATCTTGTAGCAGCCTGCGTCCTAACACCTATCCTAGCGGATAATTTTGTTTACAAGTTCTTCAATTCAGATTGTAAAGGGCCTGCGCATGCGCAATGCCCGGCTACCAAAAATTGTGCACTCCAGGCAGTCTCATTTTGAGAATGTGGCGAGCTTCAACCCATCGGAGTGCAATGATGAGCCTCCACTCGGGGGAGCCTCCTTGCTGATCAAGGCATCCCCAGTGCCAGGTAAGTATGCTTTAACAACACAACTGCGGGATACCAACTAAACGAAACTTATCTTTTAAACTGGTGGCTGTCATGGGGGATTTACACCACGCGGTTTGCGACAGGGATTCTGCGATTTTCTGCTGTTGCGACAACCGCAGTAACTCAGCGACCTCTCGAAAGATGGCGCTGTTCAATTAAGGGAAGAGGGTCAATTTCTGTCGCGAACCGCATGTCGCAGAATCGCTGTCGCGAATCGCGTGGTCTAAAGCCGCCTTTACGCCGCTGCGACAAAAACGACATTTTCGTAGTACGACAGACTGCCAAAAGATGGCACTAGAATCGCAGCGATAAGCCAGCGACATATTCGGTTTTCTGCCATCTCGTGGGTGGAAGTCCGTAGCTCGCTTATCCAACAGTCCCTTTCTAAGTGATTTCATGCCAAACAGAATATTTAAATTTTCGTTTGAGAACAAAATATCAAACCTATATGTTCACAATTAGCCTAAATAATTAAACCAGATAAAAAACTGATAATTTTTTTCCCGCTGTGGAAGCACTAAGGGGACATCCACAAATTACGTGACGTGTTTTTTCCAAAATCTGGACCCCCTCCCCCCTTGGTGAGATTTTGCTGGACCCCCCTCCCCCCACGTGAGATTTACCTACAACCTTTAAAAATTATTTCTATCCTACTCGTTTGCATTTTATGCTTCACAGCACCTAAAACTTTTCCATTATTAATGATGTGGGGGAAAAGGACATTATTCTGCCTAAAAATAACCACAGTATCTTAGCTGTGGGTATTATTCCTTTCTCATACTTAAAAAAATCGTTTAATTTCTAACTTAAAAAGTTGAAGTGAGATTTTAATCGACCCCCCTCCCCCCTTGGTGAGATTTTTCCAAACCCCCCCTTTTTGACGCGTAATTTATGGATGTCCCCTAATGAATTTTGTAATTATTTTAACTAGATGACAGCACAAATGCTACGTCAAAAGAGATGCATCTTGTGACTAGGATTTCATAACTTATTTTACACAATTAATCGGAACACTCTGGTTATGCAACAGCCCTTGAATTTCCAGGAAGAACGAAATTGATATCAAGATAATTTTTACATTTCTACTCGAGAAATTCAGACATACCGAAACTTAATCTTTCCGTTGCGTCTCAAGAAAATGGCCCCTCAGTGATCTCTGTTTTGTCGCCGATGTCGCAACGATTTTTTCCCCAACGATCGTTTTCGAGGCCTCATATTGGTTCTTTTGAAAACATTTTTGCCGGTCGAGTCGCAAATCGCTCCTGCAGCAGTGATGTAAATCCGCCATCACTCGTGTTACTTCGCTGCTTATATTATTCTTAGCAGTTACGGGATAGCAGTCAATAGAGTGTTATGGCGGATTTACACCACTGTTGCAAGACCGGTTTGTGGTAAAAGCGGCAAGAAACGGGAATTTGTTATTCCAATAAACCAATTGACGAGCGCCATCTTTTGTGACTAGCGGGTACTTGCCGCTTTTTGCATGACTTTCAGCTCCTGCAGCGGCGTAAATCCCCCATTATTATTAACCTGTGATAAAACTAAACCGTTAAATAGCAGGGTTTTACAAAAATACCGCAATTTTCTCTTTCAATACATCTGAAAGCATCCCATGTTGTTTCTTATTAAGATAAAACTTATTTCGTACCCCAGCCCAAGTAACCCCGATATAACCATGCGCTTGACAACACCTGTCGGAGCGGATAATTTTGTTTACAAGTTCTTCTATTCAGATTGTCTGTTCCAGTAGTGTTGCTAAAATTCTACTTTTTCTCGCGCACTTCAAACTAATAATAACACTGGGCAACAGTGAAAATGTAAAAATGATAAAAATGTTAAATTCTAATAGATTTCAACATGCTGAACACGAATATGGCAATAAAAATTGGAAATTGGTTCGGGTTTTTTTGTAATGTTGAGATATTGCTCTAAATAATACCTAAAACACATTAAATTGCACTTTGAGTTTTTTTCACTGCATAATTTATAAATAATTAAAATAACAGAATACTACCAAAGTACTACCAAATAATAAGTACTACCAAATCATGATTGACGAGTTCTCTCTCTTTCGGCTGTATTCCATCATATCTGGATCATCTCTAAAAAGCGTCCAGCAGTAGTCCCAAGCATAGAGGCAGACCACTTTCCGTTATAACGTTGCTCTATTTCAGACATATCTTAGTATAAACGTTCACCAAGCTCATCGCTGAATTTTCCGCAGTTAGAAGGAAAGAAATCAAGGTGAAAATCCAAAAAATGCAGCTTTAAGGACATTCGACAACCGAATTTCTGGTATATGGCTAACATGTCCTGAACAAGATCTTTATAATAATCCGATCTTGCGTTGCCAAGAAAGTTAACACAAACTTGACAGAGGGCATCCCACACTTGTTTTTCATCACAGTCTAGAAGGTTTCCAAATTTTGAATCTTTAAAAATATCTCTAATCTGAGGACCTATGATAATTCTTTCTTTGAATTTTGCCTCACTCAGACGGTGAAATTTTTCGCGCAAGTAAATGAAAGCTGGTTCAGTCTTATCCATCGCTTTAATCAATTGCTTTACAATGCCCAATTTAATGTGTTAAGCAGGTAAGATTATTTTCTCTTGAGAAATAAGATGAGAGTTCTTGACGTTCATTATTCCTTGTTTAAAACATATCCTGGGAGACCAGTCTTTTTGGATGTAGTGTAATTCAGTTGCACAATAGGGTGTTCCGAAAGTCTATGGGGAAATTTTTTTTTTCGAATTTCCCAGATGCCCCCCCCCTCAAGTTGTTACAAATACTAAAACATTATTACCTGCAAATTTTCAGGTCTCTAGGACGATTTTTGACCCCCGCGCCCTTCAAAAGTAGGTTTCCCATGTTAAAGAATAGGGAAAATATTGAAAAAATCGTCATTTTTGGTTCTTTTCAATTTAACGAGCCTGGACGCAGTCAATAGCGAATTAAAACCTATACATCATCTTTGGGACATCATTGCCTCAAGATCCTATCAGAAAAACATTCCATGGAACTTACTGGGGGGTAGTTATGCGGGGGTGAAAAGCGCGCTTTCACCGAAAAAAGAGGATGCTCGCCGGCGCTTGCCGCGGGTTCTGATGGATTGGATAATACTCGCCGGCGTTTGCGGGGGGAGCTGGATAAAAGCCACTTAAGTGTTTATTGAACTTTTTTCCTAAAGTGCCTCGTTCTATTCTGTTTCTATTAGTAAAAAAAATTATTGTTAATTAAATTTTAGCTAATTTGTTTTTACCCCGCCTACCTCGATTAACTTATTTCCATGGGGTATAATGCTATGATTTGAGCTTAGCTTAGTGAAGGGGGTTTAATGTTTTATGCATCTATCTCATTTTCCTGTAAACTCAACTCAGTAAAACAAAAATTTTTTGATGTAAATGCAATTTATTACATTAATTATATTAGATTTGAGTTATAAAGAAAACACATGATAGCTAATAATATAGGAAAAAAGTTCAATAAACACTTAAGTGGCTTTTATCCAGCTCCCCCCGCAAACGCCGGCGAGTATTATCCAATCCATCAGCACCCGCGGCAAGCATCCTCTTTTTTCGTTAAAAGCGCGCTTTTCACCCCCGCATAACTACCCCCCAGTAGGTGCCATGGAATGTTTTTCTGATAGGATTTTGAGGCAATGATGTCCCAAAGATGATGTATAGGTTTTAATTCGATATTGAATGCGTCCAGGCTCGTTAAATTGAAAAGAACCAAAAATGACGATTTTTTCAATATTTTCCCTATTCTTTAACATGGGAAACCTACTTTTGAAGGGCGCGGGGGTCAAAAATCGTCCTAGAGACCTGAAAATTTGCAGGTAATAATGTTTTAGTATTTGTAACAACTTGAGGGGGGGGCATCTGGGAAATTCGAAAAAAAAATTTTTCGGAACACCCTATTGCACAACTGTTCCATTCACAAAGGAAGAAGCAATATTTTGTGAATCCCTGTTTAAAGCCCATCAATAACGCCACAATTTTCAAGTCGGCACAGACACCCCTTTTATATTTTGCGTACTCAGTTCGATGAAGAAGTAACTGCATGTGTTTTTATGTCTCTTTCATATGAGCAGCAAATGCCCTGGAATGGAAGAGAGCTTATTGCCATTGTGGAGCAATACCATCTTTAGACTCAATTTTAGAGGAATCTATGAACAAACGCCACTCGTTAACATCAAGAGGTAGATGTTAATGTATTATTAGTTTTATTATTTCATGAATGTATGGGAATATTTCTTATGAAAACATCTCTTAACTTTGTTGTTCACCTGGCGACTCTTATCAACAAATTTTTTACCAAATATTTTTATTATTATTATGAATGTGTATATGTTAGAGAACATCTCAGATAAAATATTGCGCAATTAAATGGGTAATAGAGTATTGTATATTAAAATATTCTTAAAAAACAGTGGCATTTCAGCATTAATTACGCTAAATCAGACCCCCCTTGTATCTCCAAAACTCGAACCAAACCAGAATTTTTAAGGTGATATTCGGGTTCAGAAGGTCAAATTCAGTAGGAATTGGCTATTTTCATCATTTTTACACGCGCTTTGTCAAAAATTGTTGCCCAGTGTAATAATTAGAACTGGAGAGTGTTTAGGCTTTAATGTCCGCCAGATGAACGCGATTTTATTTTAGATGGCAGTATTTTTTTAAATGGAAATAGTGCTGACATCTAGTATAGTCAACATTTATGAAATGTACGATGTATTTTTTACTACGCTTAATAAATTAGTTAATCCTATTTTTGAGTGAACTGCAGACACGAGGTTTGTTTCTTTCGCAGATAAATTGCGTCTAATATTTTATTTACCCATGGTGTGGGTTAGAAGGTCAATTGCTTTCTAACTTAAGCCTTAGTAGATCTGAGACTCCTTACAAACAATTAAATTTCTAGCCATTTCTTTATACATTATTTAGGTCAAAAATTCATGAAAATTAAATGAAAATGAATAGTACTCATGAGTGATTAAAAAAGCAATAACCAATAATAACTAAAGAGGAAAGAAGTAAGCCATACACTACACATCACATCAAATTGCTCACATATATTGCTCATGCATTTATTTTTCTGAAAAGCTTTTCTAGGTGCTACTTTAAAAATTTCAGATTCTTTTACGGATTTTCTGAGTTTTGAATAATTTTATATTTTTCTCAGCATATTTCTTTCCGGTTTTTAAGAAAAATAAGCAATAAATGTAAACATCTAATATTATCAGAAATGATAATTTTTTTATTCAATAAACAAAAAAAAATATCGAGGGAGAGCACACACATCTAAATCCATTTTTTTCGGAACTCATTATTAATATATAATTCATTTATAAAAAAAACGTTACAGAATAGGTAACTATAGAATTTACAGTTAATTTGCAATGTTATCTGTTGGAATTATATAATACAAATGAACCCAAAGTATATCCATTAAAAATAATTTAAATGACTAAAAAATTTCGGCTTGGGGACAGACATGCAGGGAGAGTTAATATCACAGTCTAATTAGTATCACAGATCATCACAGTTAATATCACAGTCTAATTAGTATCACAGATAATATCACAGCATAATTAGTATCACAGATACAATAGCACCACCCCATAGACCTCGCCGGGAGGATCCTGGGGTTCGATCACGGCACCTGCATGTTAGCAACACTAGAAATGAACGATCATTCCAGTATGCTACTCAAGCCTTAAACCCCAAAAGAGTAATATGACTTATAAACCTATTTTATTCATATCATGGGAAAAAACGCAATTTTTCTTATATATGTTACCGCTAAAGTTGATAATTAGTTAATCTGAAGAATACCTAGGTAAACTTAAGATTAACTGATTTCTGTCGTTAAAGTGCGGATTTTTGAGTTTTTCGCATTTTACCTAGGGAATCTACACTATAACGGCCTCTTGATCGTTAAAGTTCAAAATAGTTTGTTTCGTTCAATACTTTCTGTTAAAATGTTGAGGTGCTTACTGCGCCATGCGCTTACCCCTGCGCAGTTGGGTTTCAATACGTAGTTTGTTGTCATATTTGGTGTTTTGATTTCAAATTTAGAGCGTAGCACTGGTAGTTGTCATGTTGAATGTTAAAACAAAATAATACAAGCAAGTAAGTACTGTAAATTTACATGATTAAGTACAGTATATTACTACTAAAACGGGTATTTTGAAACAATTGTGTTGAAGCTCCGACTTCAGAGTGACAGAGATTTCTTTTAACGAAAGCAAATGTCCCAGCTGTTGAAATATCTTTTCAACAAACGTTAATTCAACAATCGCTGGAACCTGGGCAAGGGTTTAACATATGTAATCGATCGCGAATCCTAGCAATAGTTCAGTGCAGGCTGCCAGCCGATTACACCGCGCTTTCATTAAGATTTGCTTGTTTAAGTGCTCATTGAAATACGCTGTCAAATCGAGATCGAAAATCACAATTGATACAAATCTCAGTTGGTACTTTAATATTCTATTATTATTGTTTTTATATTCTAGTTTTAAAATTGCTATTTCATTACTATTTTTGTGGGATTTGCGTGTTTTGTGTAATATGAAAAAAGTACCGATCCCCCTTTTTTGATTCGTCATTGTTACTGTTTACCCCCAAAACGAGTTTGGTTATAGTTAGGGCAGGGGGGTTTGGGGGGGCGGCAGCCCCCCCAACCTCCCTAAACTTTTTATAAAATAAAATAAAATTTTGTACTTTAACGGATCACCCTCGTTAATATGTAAAATAACTGATTACAGGTAGTATGCAGATTAACGAGTGTCTAGTCGGTAGGGTGCAGAATACCTAGGTAATTTCAAGATTACCTAGGTAATCTTAGAAATTGAAAAAAAATTCGCTCTTTAACTGATCACCCTCGTTAATCTGCAAATTACCTAGGTTATCTGTAAATTAACTGATTTCCGGACTTTAACTGTAACATATACACGCCTTCGAACTATGCACTTTTTTAGTGGTGGCTGGGGATGACTGCACGATCAAGTTAAATTTCGATAGCAACCGAAAGAGTTTTTAGGCCTTTGTTTATTTCTTTCCTGAATTTGAGTTAACAAAATTTAAAACACGAATAAGCTGAGCTGAAATTTATTTTCAAGGCAGACGGGCCTGAAACTGAAAAAAATAATCTACTCTACGACTACAATCTCTCCAACAGATGGCGTTGTGCAGATGTTTTAATAGAAATAATTAATAAACTTATAGGCAAACAGACTTGCAACTCATATTATATAGTCATTATTGTTGTAGCAACTTGCAATAGAATTGTTGTTAAAAAGAAACACGATGCGGAAAAAAACGAGGTCTGTCTAATCACTCGGTGAATTTACACGTGCGTTTGTCTCTTGAGGAGCGGAGCAAAATTAGAATTTCGGTCTCAGTTCTTGAACTGATCGTGGAAATTATTATTCAGAATACATTATTTATTATTTCATAACCAACCGGGTGTATTAAGTCCTTTAAAACTTGAAAAATTACTTCTTTGGGAAAATATTAGGTTTATCCGTTTACTATGCATTAAAGATGGCATCTTGTTTTGAGATTCCGAAGCGCATTCCGATTGCTTTTACACTTTTTGTGGCCCGTTTTTATAGTTTTAAAAAATCTAAATAACTAAAATAATGGAGGATTTACACCACTGCTGTAAAAGAGACATCAGCGATATTTTCGGCATATTTTAGTACCCGCTACTCACAAAAGATGGCGCTCGTCAATTGGTTTATTGGAATAACAATTCCCGTTTCTTCCGAAAATATCGCTGATGTCTCTTTTACAGCAGTGGTGTAAATCCTCCATAAGTCCTCAGACATTAATATATTACGAAAGTAATGGTCTAGTGCCTTTTACTTGTACTACTTGTGTTACTAGTAATTACTTGTGGTGTTTCTTAACAGATGGCAGCCTAAAGGAAGCGATGTGGAAACGATTTGTTGAGACGCTTCCTGAGATGTCGGCGTTTGCGTTTCGAAAGCGTTTCGTTTCTCTGTCGACTCTAATCACATGACGAATGTCTTCACTCGAGTTATGGACCCTATATGATTTAGGCTATCCGACGAAATTTGAATAATAGCCTAAATCTCTGTATTACGTTTTTTGTATGCTCCAATTTCGTCGAAAATCGCGTATTTCCTCGTTCAAATCAGAGCCCACAATCAATACACCCTAATGTACACCCTTTTTTCGATACACCCTAATGCAGGGGTCCCCAACCTTTTTGTACCTTAGAGCACATACCACAATATCGGTCGAATCGCGGGCACCATTTTTTTCCAAGATAAATTTATAGTTGGTGGACATAGTTAATACACACTAATACATGTAATGCACAAAAATTTAATTTTAAATATTTATTTAACGTATGAATATAATTAGTATTAATATTCTTTGGTAAAAAATTATTACTAAATGCCTATTAATTGCTAAATGATTAAAAATTTGCTTAGCATTTTATGGGATACTGGAAAACTGAAATATTTCATCGTTGGGCACGGGATCCCTGCCGTAATGTATAACCATGCGCTTGTTATGTTTAGTGTGGACAAGAAAGACTGCTGTGAAGTATAGCGGACAAGTTCTTCTATTCAGATTGTAATGGGCCTGCGCATGCGCAAGGCCCGGCTACCAAAAATTGTGCACTCCAAGCAATCTCATTTTGAGAATGTGGCGAGCCTCCACTCGGGGGAGCCTCCTTGTTGATCAAGGCGTCCCCAATATCAGGTAAGTATGCTTAAATAGCGCTACTGCGGGATCCCAACTAAACGAAACTTTTTTATTAAACTGGTGACTGTCACTCGCGTTACTTCGCTGCTTATATTATTCTAAGCAGTTACCTTATACACAACCGGAGCTTGTGTTTTATGGCGCATGATCCACATCAGGAGCACTTGACACTGGAAAAACGTCTTTCAAGTCCTCTGGTTATTAAATTCATTAATATTTTAGTAAAAAACCTTGTTTCCCATGTTAAAGTAAAGGGAAAATATTGAACTATTGTCATTTTTGACTCTTTTCAATTTTGTGAGCCTGAAGGCAGTCAATATCGAATTAAAACCTATACATCATCTTTTCGATATCTTTGTCTCAGGATCCTATAGGATAAACATTCAATGGCACCTACTGGGGGAAGTTCTAGGAAGTTCCACGAGGGTTTAAACGCGCTTTCACCGAAAAAAGAGGATGCTCGACACCCTAATCATTGAAGGCTGCTATCAAATTCAGAAAAAAAAGAACATTTAAGTTCTTGGACCCTGTCATAATGCGAAAATAAACCCAGAAAAATTCGCTCGATTTTGAAATGGTCTTGCGACTACCGCTGAATCGCTAGGATTGACCTTTGGCTTTGAAAGCTAATTTTGAAGAGGTACGACCGAAGAGTGTTTCAGCCCTCTGAAAAAGAGCAAGTGACAGGCCTCCACTCGGTGGAGCCTCCAAGGCTTGACAACGGACCCGAAAAACTCTTGTTAAAATAAACCAGAAAACTGTATTTTCTGCAGGGATAAGTATTTTCTTACTGAAGTTCCAGTAGTGTTGCTAAAATTCTACTTTTTCTGGCGCACTTCAAATTAATAATAATTATTAGAACTGGAGAGTGTTTAGGCTTTTATGTCCGCTAGAGATGAACGCGATTTTATTTTAGATGGCAGTATTTTTTTTAAATGGAAATAGTGCTGACATCTAGTATAGTCAACATTAATGAAATGTATGAGCCATTTTTACTACGTTTCATAAATTAGTTAATCCTATTTCTGAGTGAACTGCAGACACGAGGTTTGTTTCTTTCCGAGATAAATTGCGTCTAAAATTTTTCTCATCCATGGCTAGGCTTACCATGCGTCCGGGTTTACCCCGGACAGTCCGGGGTTTTTAGAGCTGTCCGGGGAAATGTCCTGGGTCGAAAAATGTCCGGGGTTTCATACATTTAGGATTTCCCAGTCATTTATAGGTAAAAATCCCAACCAAGCTGTTTAAAATTGTGCATTTTTACATTTTCGAACGTCTGTTTTACTTCAGAAAACTTACTTTCTTTTAATTTTGTGGTAAAAATTAAGTAAATCAAACAATTTTTGAAAAAGTAATTTTAAAGGAAAATATTAAATCTGATATTTCTATTGAAGGGTTATTAGTTTGAATAGTTTTTTTCTTAGTTTTTAATCTTTTGTAGTTTTATATAGCACTTATTAAGAAATTTCAAAACTATGTCCTGGGTTGGACCCGAGAAAATATGGTAAGCCTATCCATGGCGTGGCGTAGGTTAGAAGGTCAATTGCTTTCTAACTTAAGCCTAAGTAGATCTGAGACTTGTTACAAACAATTAAATTTTTAGCCATTTCTTTATAAATTATTTAGCTCAAAAATTCATGAAAATTAAATAAAAATGAATAGTACGCATGATTGATTAAAAAAACCAACAAAAACTAAAGAGGAAAGAAGTAGGCCATACACTGCACACTACAACAAAACGTTTTTCAATATTAAGATAAATCTTTTACGTTCCAAGCTTAAAAGACTAAAAAATATATATTGCTCATGCATTTATTTTCTGAAATGCTTTACTAGGTTCTACTTTAAAAATTTCAGATTCTTTTACGGATTTTCTGAGTTTTAAATAATTTTATATTTTTCTCAGCATATTTCTTTCCGGTTTAAAAAAAATAAGCAATAAATGTAAACATCTAAATATTGTCAGTAATGATAATTTTTTCTTCAATAACCAAAAAATACCGCGAGAGAGCACACACCACATATCTAGATCCATTTTTTTCGGAACTCATTATTAATATATAATTCATTTATAAAAAAAACGTAACAGAATAGGTAACTATAGAATTTACAGTTAATTTGCAATGTTATCTGTTGGAATTATATAATACAAATGAACCCAAAGTATATCCATTAAAAATAATTTAAATGACTAAAAAATTTCGGCTTGGGGACAGACATGCAGGGAGAGTTAATATCACAGTCTAATTAGTATCACAGATCATCACAGTTAATATCACAGTCTAATTAGTATCACAGATAATATCACAGCATAATTAGTATCACAGATACAATAGCACCACCCCATAGACCTCGCCGGGAGGATCCTGGGGTTCGATCACGGCACCTGCATGTTAGCAACACTAGAAATGAACGATCATTCCAGTATGCTACTCAAGCCTTAAACCCCAAAAGAGAAATATGACTTATAAACCTATTTTATTCATATCATGGGAAAAAACGCAATTTTTCTTATATACACGCCTTCGAACTATGCACTTTTTTAGTGGTGGCTGGGGATGACTGCACGATCAAGTTAAATTTCGATAGCAACCGAAAGAGGTTTTAGGCCTTTGTTTATTTCTTTCCTGAATTTGAGTTAACAAAATTTAAAACACGAATAAGCTGAGCTGAAATTTATTTTCAAGGCAGACGGGCCTGAAACTGAAAAAAATAATCTACTCTACGACTACAATCTCTCCAACAGATGGCGTTGTGCAGATGTTTTAATAGAAATAATTAATAAACTTATAGGCAAACAGACTTGCAACTCATATTATATAGTCATTATTGTAGCAACTTGCAATAGAATTGTTGTTAAAAAGAAACACGATGCGGAAAAAAACGAGGTCTGTCTAATCACTCGGTGAATTTACACGTGCGTTTGTCTCTTGAGGAGCGGAGCAAAATTAGAATTTCGGTCTCAGTTCTTGAACTGATCGTGGAAATTATTATTCAGAATACATTATTTTTTATTTTATAACCAACCGGGTGTATAAAGTCCTTTAAAACTTGAAAAATTACTTCTTTGGGAAAATATTAGGTTTATCCGTTTACTATGCATTAACACGTGCATTGTACCTTTTCAATTCTAGACGGTTGTGCGACCACTGCTTTGTACAATACACTTCACATAAAAACGCCCAACTTGCTCATAAGGGTGTCCCTTATACTATATAACCCCATTTTATATTATTTACCTAACTGGAGTGACGAGTGAGCGTGCCGAAACCGCATCACACCGCGGAGAGGATTTCCATCTTCTTTTCACCGTCTGTTAGCACAGTTGTATGCACAGAATGAAAAGACTTCTAAATTTTGCTCATAATATTTTAAAAATCAGGCATGGGCGGATTAAAAAGGGGTTATGAGGGGAAATGATCTTCCAACTTGCCTCGATTGCTCGCAGCAATTGGGGCAATTTAGGGCCGTATTCAGAAACTTTGGGCCGTATTCAGAAACTTTAACACGAGATGGTAACGAGAAAGTTCGACGGCTACTCCGAAGGTACCATTCTCGTCTCGTTTCAAGATGTGATCATGCTGCCATCTGTCGAAAAACATCACAAGTAATTACACACTGATAATACAAATTTTTACAGGCACTAGATGTCCATTACTTTCGTAATATATTAATGTCTGAGGACTTATTTTGGTAATAAATAGCTGTTTAAGTCCTCAGACATTAATATATTACGAAAGTAATGGACATCTAGTGCCTGTAAAAATTTGTATTATCAGTGTGTAATTACTTGTGATGTTTTTCGACAGATGGCAGCATGATCACACGAGAACTTGAAACGAGCGAGAATGGTACCTTCGGAGTAGCCGTCGAACTTTCTCGTTACCATCTCGTGTTAAAGTTTCTGAATACGGCCATTTAACACGAGATGGAAACGAGAACGAGACGAAATATTTCTACTCCACAGCTGTCGTCCGCCATATTGTTCTGAGTTTCGAAGCGCATTCCGATTTTTTTACACTGTTTGTGGCCTGTTTAATATTTCCAAAATATCTAAAACAGCTATTTATTACCAAAATAAGTACTCAGACATTAAAATATTACGAAAGTAATGGACATCTAGTGCTTGTAAAAATTTGCATTATCAGTGTATAATTACTTGTGACGTTTTCGACAGATGGCAGCATGATCACTCGAGATCTCGAAAGTCCTCGTTCTCAAGCGACCGAGAAGCCCAAGACCGAGTTCGCATATCTGGGTAGAAAGAGATAAAATTGTTCTATTCCGGCATTTATTACATTCAACCAATTTCAATGCTTTATGTAAAAATCTCATTCAAGTGTTCCTTCAATTCAAAAACAGATCAATAAATGAAACAGGCATGCGTTATAGGAAGATAGACTGCATAGAAAATTTCACGACGAAAACATCTCAATACTAGATCTAGTTGGTTGAATGTAATAAATGCCGGAATCGAACAATTGTGTCGCTCTCTGCCCAGATATGCGAGGGTTTTTTTTGCTAATTTCTCCCCGTGATTTTTCCTTATTGAACCCCACTTGCGACCCTCTAACATATGTCAATTCTTGTTCTTCTTGATGTACCCAACCTCCCTTAGAAGTTATGAAACACTTATCTGAAACACAGGTTTGTTGATCTCAAGGATCCGCTTATAAACCTCGTCAAGAAGACAGACCCAAGCAGAATTTTTACTGACACAGGAGAGAGAAAAATACACCCAAGGCAAGGCCGGAATCGAACCAACGACAGGTACAGCGTGCAGGCTGCTAGCGTATTTAATAGATAGATGGTTGGCACATCATTAAGGGGGAAACTCCTAATTTTGAAAAATCGTACAACTAAACCTGGTGAGCCGAAGATCAAATATCCCTCTCTGAAACAAAAAGTCCCTAAAACATAGTGCCTCTATTTCAGTCTCATCCAATTGAAAAGGATTGGTTAATATGACGGAAAACCACTGACGTCACTGGTTTGAATCTCACACGCCCCTTGAATTTTTCATTAGCGGACAATTATGTTTACAAGTTCTTCTATTCAGATTGTAATGGGCCTGCGCATGCGCAAGGCCCGGCTTCCAAAAATTGTGCACTCCAAGCAATCTCAATTTGAGAATGTGGCGAGCTTCAACCCATCGGAGTGCAATGATGAGCCTCCACTCGGGGGAGCCTCCTTGTTGATCAAGACATCCCCAGAGCCAGGTAAGTATGCTTAAACAGCACAACTGCGGGATCCCAACTAAACGAAACTTGAGGATAACGCCACAAACTGTGCAATACTGTAATTTAAATAAAACAACGAAAAAAATTGCACATAGATTTATTAAAAGCCATACGGCGTTTCGGGGATTCTTTGGATCCCCTTCGTCAGTGGTAGTACTACCACTGACTTTTAATAAATCTATGTGCAATTTTTTTCGTTGTTTTATTTAAATTAAACGAAACTTATCTTTTAAACTGGTAACTGTCACTCGTGTTACTTCGCTGCTTATATTATTCTAAGCAGTTACCTTATACACAATCGGAGCTTGTGTTTTATAGCGCATGATCCACATCAGGAGCACTTGACACTGGAAAAACGTGTCTTTCAAGTCCTCTGGTTATTAAATTCATTAATATTTTAGTAAAAAACCTTAAATACACACAACCGGAACTTAAGTTTACTATCTATGCAGACGGCCTCTTCTTGAACTTCATATATCCCAACAGATGGCGCTGTTAATATATTCCAACAAGGGAATTTTAAAGCCCATGTTAGTTTACCTAATAAAACCCAGTTGCAATCCAATTAAAATTTAATGCAGTATCAGTATAGAGTAAGCAGAAACGATTGGGCAAACCAACAGTCAAGTCTTAACAAAAACTTAAACAGTTCACCTTATAGTAAGCAATGAAGACATGTGGATTTTGCTTATTTTGTTTAGCGAAAGGACCGGGATTAGAACACATATTGAAGCAACTTGCAGCATTTGTCTTTCAAAATATAAACACTTGGTTTTCCATTCACTCGGTAAATTAACACGCGTTTGTTATGCATCTCCAGTGGCGGAGCTAAATTCGAATTTCAGTCACTGTTGAATTAGATCGTCAAAAAAATTATTATTCATAAAACCTTATATTATTTCATCCCCAACAGAGTCTAATAAGCCCTTTAAAACAGAAAAGAAAAAAAAACCCGTTGTGAAAATACTAGGTTTGCAAACCCTTACTAACGAAGAAATCAGCACATGGTTTTGTACATCATTGCATAGGATGTTGCAAAAAAATTTTTTTTTAATATCCCAGATGCCCCCTCTCAAGTTGTTCAAAATACTAAAACATTATTACCTGCAAATTTTCTGGTCTCTAAGATGATTTTTGACCCCCGCGCTTTTCAAAAGTATGTTTCCCATAGGGAAAATATTGACATATCGTCATTTTTGACTCTTTTCAATTTTGTGAGCCTGAAGGCAGTCAATATCGAATTAAAACCTATACATCATCTTTTCGATATCTTTGTCTCAGGATCCTATAGGAAAAACATTCAATGGCACCTACTGGGAAAGTTCCACGAGGGTTTAAAGAGCGCTTTCACCGAAAAAAGAGGATGCTCGACACCCTAATCATTGAAGGCTGCTATCAAATTCAGAAAAAAAAGAACATTTAAGTTCTTGGACTCTATCATAATGCGAAAATAAACCCTGAAAAATTCGTTCGATTTTGAAATGGTCTTGCGACTACCGCTGAATCGCTTGGATTGACCTTTGAAAGCTAAGTTTGAAGAGGTACGACCGAAGAGTGTTTCAGCCATAGAGTTATGGAGGATTTACACCACTGCTGTAAAAGAGACTTTAGCGATATTTTCGGAAGAAACGGGAATTGTTATTCCAATAAACCAATTGACGAGCGCCATCTTTTGTGAGTAGCGGGTACTAAAATATGCCGAAAATATAGCTGATGTCTCTTTTACAGCAGTGGTGTAAATCCTCCATTAGTACTAATATAGAGACAGCTTAGCGTCGCGCCACACTACAAGCGTCTCGAAACGCCCGAATCGTAAATCAGATAGGGGAGAAAGCATGGAGTTCAGCCTGAGACTCCCCCTATCTTGATTCCTGTCAAGATAGGGGACTAGGCTTTCCCATGCTTTTTTTATGGTGATTAATGGGTCGCGCGGTCATAAGACGCTAGGTCTGACTTGACGCTTAAACATTTGCTCCGCTGTTCTGACCGGTCTCCCGGTTTCGCTCTGCCACTCACACTTGACTCTTTGAACCAACTTGGCCACTAAATCCCTCTTTTGGCGTTTTCGGTTTTTCGCGTGGCTTCACTCGTAAAGAAACTACGGAGAAAACGCCCGCCAAGCTCAAACCGCCAAGCGCCAAGCTTTGCCAACTTCCAGTTCCTACCTCGACCATAGTGTGAAGCTTTTTTTAAAGAAATTCCCCCCGCAACATTATAAAAATACAGTTTAAAACTGTTTTTTCCGAATCCGCGGAATTTAAAAAAATTACAGGTAAAAAACTAATTGAGATAGAGAAATTTTTTCTTCACTGAACGATTCTTCATTGCTTTTTCTCGAGTTTCAAATTGTCGGTATCGTTTTTTCATAATTTTTCTGGGAAGAAGAGCAGTTTTTATACCTCAAATTCCACCCGCCTACGGGAGCTCCCATGTTAAAAATTTACTTCCGCCACTCACACAGGTCCGACTCTTTTCGACATACAGGGCTGCCTTACCGAGAAGAGTAAGCTGTCTCTATATTTGTACTAACTCTATGGTTTCAGCCCTCTGAAAAAGAGTAAGTGACAGGCCTCCACTCGGTGGAGCCTCCAAGGCTTGACAACGGACTGTATTTTCTGCAGGGATAAGTATTTTCTTACTGAAGTTCCAGTAGTGTTGCTAAAATTCTACTTTTTCTCGCGCACTTCAAACTAATAATAATTATTAGAACTGGAGAGTGTTTAGGCTTTTATGTCCGCTAGAGATGAACGCGATTTTATTTTAGATGGCAGTATTTTTTTAAATGGAAATAGTGCTGACATCTAGTATAGTCAACATTAATGAAATGTATGATGCATTTTTTACTACGTTTCATAAATTAGTTAATCCTATTTCTGAGTGAACTGCAGACAAGAGGGGCCTTAGCATCATCGTATCGTTTATAGTCCTATTCGACAAAAGTCGAAGTTCAGTTCGACTTGAGATCTAGCTTTCTCCTTCGAGAAGCGTTTGGCCAATCAAAAAAGAGTGGTCCTTTCGAACAGGGTAGCTGGGTCGCCATATTGCCTTCTTAGCGAAAATAAATAACCTGACAATTATGTGGACCGTTTCAATAATTACGATGTATTTCCTGAGAGACGAACGATGAATCCCAGTATGCTACCCAAGCCAAATACCCCAGAAGAGAGAAATATAACTTTTAAACCTATTTCATTCATATCATGGGAAAAAACGCAATTTTTTTTATATACACGCCTTTGAATTATGCACTTTTTTAGTGGTGACTGGGATGACTGCACGATCAAGTTAAATTTCGATAGCAACCGAAAGAGTTTTTAGGCCTTTGTTTATTTCTTTCCTGAATTTGAGTAAAAAAATTTAAAACACGCATAAGCTGAGCTGAAATTTATATTCAAGGCAGACGGGCCTGAAACTGAAAAATATAATCTACTCTAGGACTACAATTTCTCCAACAGATGGCGTTGTGCAGATGTTTTAATAGAAATAATAAACTTATAGGCAAACAGACTTGCAACTCATATTATATAGTCATTATCGTAGCAACTTGCAATAGAATTGTTCTTAAAAAGAAACACGATGCGAAAAAAAACATGGCCTATTCACTCGGTGAATTTACACGTGCGTTTGAAGAGCGGAGCCAAATTAAAATTTCGGTCTCAGTTCTTGAATTAATCGTGGAAATTCTTATTCAGAATACATTATTTCAACACCAACCGGGTGTATTAAGTCCTTTAAAACTTGAAAAATAACTTGTAAAAATATTAGGTTTATCCGTTCACTATGCATTCGGGGACATCCATAAATTACGTGAGGTCAACAAGGGGTGGAGGGGTTTGAAAAAATCTCACCAAAGGGGGAGGGGTTTGGAAAAATCTCACCAAGGGGTAGGGGGGCGATTAAAATCTCACGTCAACTTTTTAAAGAAATTATACGATTTTCTTTTTTTAAGTATGAGAAAGGAATACACACAGATAAGATACTGCAAATTATTTTTAAAAAGTTGTAGGTGAATCGCACTTGGGGGAGGGGGGGTGGTCCAGCAAAATCTCACTAAAGGAGGGTTTATATGCAGCCGGCAAGTGCGGCAAAATCGCATGCGAATGCGAATTTCTTTCCTATTTTTCACACCGTTGGAAAGGACCAATAGGTACCAATAATCGTACCAGTGAAGTACAACTGGATTCTTTTGTATATATACTTTAATTCGAATTCTTGTTTTTCTACTGCATGAAACTTCTATTAGACTCATTAAAAAATAAATTTGAACAATTTGAGATAGAATATGCATCACGATTACCATCATTACTACATAATAACAATAGGAAGCAAGCCTCGAATCTTTCCCGCGCAGCAAAAGGGAGATCTGCGGGAATAGACGCACTATCTCTCTCTCGCAAAAAGCAAATTGCGACAGGGTCAAGTGATCAAGATTGCTCCGATGGAAATACAATAATTTGTTTAAAATACAATAATCAAGTATGCAAGTATCAAAAGCGGAATGTAAAAATAAACGCGTCGTCGCCGAAACCAAAACAAACGATGCGGCAGACAATCGCACGATCGCACTCGCCGCAATTTCGCATGAAACGCAGCGCCATTTGTAGACGCGGCATAAACGTTCACAAACGGCAGGAAAAAAATCTTCCGTCGCAGTCGCACTCGCCGGATGCATATAAACCCTCCTTAAGGGGGGAGGGGGGTCCAGAATTTGGAAAAAACACCGCACGTAATTTATGAGATAATCATTTGTAACTCACTTAAATCATTTATAACTCCATCCATAGATAAAAGGGGTTCGGGGGTCCTCCCCCGGGAAATTTTTTAGTTTTAGCATGTTAAAAAGTGATTATTATGCTACTTTCATGGGATTTTAGAACGTTTTTTATGAGAAAAAAACGACAATTAAAAATAGTCAATAGTTTAAAAATATTCAAAGCCCCCTTTAACTTCTCACTCTAATAATTCCCCCAGATTTTCTATCAAACCATCATCGCTCCCTAGAACTCTTCTTTGCCACACCTAAGGGGTGGTACAACCTTTTTTGGGAACCACTGCTGTAAAGCCAATTCTTTGAAGTTCGAAATGACCAGGGGTAGATCCAGGTTTTATATATTTGGGCCCATTTAATTATTTTTTATGAAAAATGAAATGTTTTTTGGGGAAAAAAATTGTTTTTGCGAAAAATTAAAGCAGTTTGTAAAAGTAAAATTGACTCACAAACCAAAAAATCATGAAAAATTCAAATATTTTTTGTGAATGTTTTCTTGCATATCTATATACACACGAAATCTCCACAACTGCTGGACCGAGAGGCTTGAAATTTGAAAGAGACCTTCCTCTCAGCTATTAGACGCGCTCGCGCACTAACGATTTTAAAATCGAACGACTCCTTCCCTGTTTTTCGGCGCTTTTTTGACTCCGTTTTACCCATTGAAATAACATTGTGCATTGTTGAAATGCATAAATTGCATTGTTTACTTCTCTATCTTAAGGCGACGCACAGAGGCGGAAATCGCGAATTTCCTGGCCAAAACCCAAAAAATGAAAATTAATCTGTACAGTTAAAAAATCGTTTGCACGAATCTTAATAGTATGAAGAATCTTACTCCAATTTTGTTTTTATTTTAATTCATTATTATTGTTTGTTTTGAAAGCTCAAAGTTCCACGTTTTCAAACAATGGAGTAAAATTTTTGTTGAGAGAAAATTTTGCCGTCTATTTAAAACTGAATTTCTAGTTCTTAAAATATTTTTTATCAAGCTTTTCATTATGTATTCTGATACAGGAGGTAATTACAAACCCATACACATATTTTTTTAATTATTATTATAGTGATTTGATAGATTTATAAGAATTAAACCAGAACATGCTTTTCTATTGTTCAATATTTAATATCAGAATTTTTAATGAACAAAAAAGTATCAGATTCCACCATATCCCGCGGTGATTTCAAAATTTTTTTATGTATTGACATGTTAACTTAAAGTTTTGATGAAAATTAGCTGCGAATATTTGCGATTCTTGAAATCTATAAGCTAATAAACCAAATGTTGGTAATTACTCGATTTAGTGACTAGTTTATTTTAGTTTCGTGTTCTGATGGTATAAAAATATAAAGAAGGGAATTAATTAAGTTTTATAATGAAACTTAAGCATCCAATTGACGGAAAAAATTTAATATTATTAATTAAGTCCACTTTTTGACTGGGTAAAACTATTTATCTGCGGAGTCGAAACATGTGTTGATCCAGTTTGTTTGGTCAGGAAATAAAACGCACCGTAAAGGCTATAGATAAAGAAACATTATGTAACCACATAATTTTCTCTAAAAGGACACTTTTCTTAAATGATATTTTAGAAGACTATTAAAAATATTAATTTATTAAGTATTTGTAATATTTCAAATAATTTTCGTTTGTTATTTATGAAGTTTTATGCAAGTAAGAGGTTTTGGCCAGGAATTTTACAATTCCCGCCTGTGTGCGACGTCTTGCCTCACTTGATAAAATATTATTTGAAATCATTTTACAATAAGGAAGTTGCATGTGTCAGATTTTCAAAAACAAACAAGTGTTCCGTATGGTTTTTTGTATGGTAAAATGAAATATCCAGTCAGTTTTCCAAAAAAATGTACAGGTAATTAAATATTTTAATTTAAAAGTCGAGAAAAAAACACGTGACTGAAAACGTTTATTGTTTAAACTATAAGATGACGTCAACAATACTACCATCAACTCCATTGCTTTACAACAATGTTTAGTATAAGATGACGTCACATCCAAACTCTTGGCGTTTTCGCGCGCTTTTAAAAAGGGGATTTTTGTTAATTTTTTTGGCAATCAAAAAATTTCTGGATCGGCCTCAAATTTTGGGTAGTTGCTTATTTTTGCAAGAGGAATAGATTAAAAAAATAAAAAAAAATCATGCAACTTCCTCATTTATAACGGACTTGGTTCAAGACGAAAAACCGCGTAAATTTCTAATTAAAAGTTATAACAGTGATAAGAAAACTAAAATAAATTGAAATAATTAAATTGAAACATTTTTTTCATTATTGTTAGCAATTAGTTTTTACTTTTTCAAAGTAGCTTTTGAAAAAGCTGGTTATCATAATAAAATTCCCCCACTCATCGGGATTGTTTTCAGATGGTTAGAAGATTTTTTAAATAGTCTGGGGTGGTTAATAATTTCTTTTGTTATATTATGAGTTTAATTTATTATCATGCTGGTATATTGAATGGATAATAGGTAAGTTTGCAACATCGGAACTGATTGGGTTTGAGTAGATATCACAGTTGGAACAGGGGTAAAAAAGGCACCGGGAATACCGGGATGAAAAGTTACCGGGAACACTGGGATAGGAAAATTAATGGGAACAACGGGATATGGAAATTATAGGGTTCGCCGGTATATGAAAATTAAGAGGAACACCGGGATATGGAAATTACTGGGAACACCGGGATATGAAAATTACCGGGAACACCGGGATGGGAAAATTATTGGGAACACCGAAATAGGAAAATTACCGGGAACACTATGAAAATTATCAGGAACACCGGGATATGAAAAATTATCTGGAACACGGGTATATGAAAAAAAATACTGGGGACACACCGGAGTGATTGGTGATTGCTGATACGAAAAATCAGACACGTAACTTGATAGAACTTAAAAAAAGGAATTAATACCCTCCACCCGTGCAAGGCCGGGCAAATCAGCTAGTTATCACTAAAGCTAAATTGAATTTCATGAAAGGGGCGTTTTTATTAGTGATGGGCAGGTATCGATACCAAATACTTAAGTACTCGATACCTATAGGTATCGAGTGTATTCGATACCCACAAAAGTATCGATACTTTATTGACATATTTCGTTTTAAATTTTTCAATGAAGTAATCTTTATAATACCTACTGTAGATTAGTGATGGGCAGGTATCGATACCAAATACTTAAGTACTCGATACCTATAGGTATCGAGTGTATTCGATACCCACAAAAGTATCGATACTTTATTGACATATTTCGTTTTAAATTTTTCAATGAAGTAATCTTTATAATACCTACTGTAGATTAGTGATGGGCAGGTATCGATACCAAATACTTAAGTACTCGATACCTATAGGTATCGAGTGTATTCGATACCCACAAAAGTATCGATACTTTATTGACATATTTCGTTTTAAATTTTTCAATGAAGTAATCTTTATAATACCTACAGTAGATCAAACGCAGACTGTTTCCGTTTTCATTTTGCAACGCTCAAACCCAAGTCGTTATCATCCGCGAGAGAAATTTGACGCGGCTAGGTTTTTCCCCCGCCAAATCCTTCGTCTCTATCCACCTCCAGGCCCGTAGCTACGGGGCTTTTTGATGGATCGCTTTCAGTTTTTTGAATATTAGTCTGATTATGGATAGGCCCTAAAAAAATTGTCCCTTCAGGTTCATTTCCCGACATTGAAAAAAAGTACTCGATACCTAAAAGTACTCGATACCTATAAGTATTCGATACCAAAGTATTCGATACCTATAAGTATTCGATACCAAAGTATTCGATACCTAAAATTATCGATTTTGCCCATCACTACTGTAGATCAAACGCAGCCTGTTTCCGTTTTCATTTTGCAACGCTCAAACCCAAGTCGTTATCATCCGCGATAGAAATTTGACGCGGCTAGGTTTTCCCCCCGCCAAATCCTTCGCCTCTATCCACCTCCAGGCCCGTAGCTACGACGCTTTTTGATGGATCGCTTTCAGTTTTTTGAATATTAGTCTGATTACACAGGTCTGCAATGAAAAAGCTGTTTGAATAATTTTAGCGATTTCCTATGTTTTTTGATGTGCTGATTACGAAAAAAATATTGAAAAAAATCCTATACGTCAGGATTTTTCACAAATTGCAAAATTATATTCGAATTTGCCCATTTTTCATAGTTTTTGTGCATTTCTAGCTCCTTTAGTTTTAAAAATTAGGAGCTGTGAATGGTGCATATAGTAAACTATCTCATCAGGACATTATAGAGATGGAAAGAAAATATTAGGGAAGATTTAATCGGGGAATAATGAAGGATTTTTGTTGTATAGTTCATAGAAACGTTCTTTTTGCTACTCACAAGGGTAAAGGTACCAAGGGGAGTTTCATGAGGAGGAAAAATTGGCTTTAGATTGTGTAAATAAGTTTATTTTAGTTATATAATGATTTTCATGAAGAATATGTAACAATAATTTTATTTTATGAACCTATTTTCATGAAAATTGAAATAATGACTTATTTTACATTTTTACCTAAATTGTCAGGAAACATGACATTCTATGGCAAAACAGAGACCATTTTTGAACTCGGGGCACAAAAAAACCTTGGAAGTAACAACCTTAAAAATAAATTTTCATTAAAAAATCTACTTCTTAAGTATACTTACATTTTATGTAAAATGTTGCTATATTTGCTCAATTTGTTACAAAATGTGGTGTCTTAAAAATCAAAAGAGGTATTTTTTGGATTCAGCTCACCAAAAATCATAAAAAATTGTTTTCAAATAAAGTTTGAGTCGAAAAATAATTTTTTTAAATATTTACTTTTATTTTCTTAAAAAATTGACATATTTACTCAAATTGTGAAAAAAGGTGAAGTCCTATGACAAAACGGAGGTCAGTTTTAGATTCAGCACATCAAAAACATAAAAAAGGATTGGTGAAAAAAATTTGAATAAAAAATTTAGTATTAAAAGTTAATTTAACAAAATTTTAAGGCATTTCCCAATAAAACCTAAAAATCTGAATTGTCCAAAAACGTGACGTCCCAGGAAAAAATGGAGGTCATTTTTGGATTCAGCGCACCAAAATTACAAAGTTCAGGTGAAATATCCAAAACAGCTCGAAAAAAGTTTTTTTTTGCAGACCTGTGTTATGGATAGGCCCTAAAAAAATTGTCCCTTCAGGTTCATTTCCCGACATTGAAAAAAAGTACTCGATACCTATAAGTATTCGATACCAAAGTATTCGATACCTATAAGTATTCGATACCTAAAATTATCGATTTTGCCCATCACTAGTTTTTATTCATTTATTTTTGTGAAGGGGCAGATTGAAATAGGGGGAGTGGTAGCAAAAGGACCCCAATTTTTGTCTGGACCAACCCCTGGTGACGAGCAGAATAAATACAGCACAACATAGTTGTGCAGCAAATTTAACTTCAAAAATAAAGATCTTTTTGAGGGAAAGTTCCGTATCCCCTCTCTCGCTATAATTGACGAAAACCAGAATTATTTTTTGAGAACAATTTTTAAAATGTTCCGCGGGCCGTAGGTTGCCCATACATGGTTTACAACCTTCCCCAAATTTCGAACTTTTATTTTTTCACCGACAGAATACGAAAAAACGATCAAAACTACTTCATAAAAGACCTAAGAGGTAAATGGGCGTTTGGGGTCCTCCCCGAAAAGTTTTTAAATTTCAGCCAGCGAAGTAAATAGTAGTGCCAAAGGGCGCCAACCTGGACCCCTCTTCTAGAGCAGTGGTCGGCAAGTAATTTTACTTATGGTCCAAATAATTTTGAAAATTTTCATCGAGGTCCGGAGAAAAAATATGTTACTCTTCTCTCTTACCACTTAAAAAATTACCATCTTTAAATACTATGTTTCTACAAATTTGTATTTGAGTACGCTACCTGCTTAATAATATATTGTTAAAATTAATATTACTAGAAGTTTTTACATTAAAATTGAGGGTCTGGGGGTTTACCCCTAGAAATTTTTCGAAATTTGACCCTTATAAAGGAGGTCAAACTAATTTTTGTAGTGTAAAAATGCATATTAACGGTTTTCAAAATGTTTTGGCGGTCCGGGGAATAACCTCACGTCACGCGGTCCGGATGCGGACCGCCAGTTGCCGACCCCTGTTCTAGAGTTTTATAGGGTAAACCCTTGCAATCCTATAGCAGCTCCAAATTTTTCGTAGGATTCAATGAATTGAGTTGAGATTGATTTGAGACATTTGCTGACAAAAATTTGCCGCTTCGTCTTCTCTTAAGGCGGCTTTAGACCACGCGATTCGCGACAGCGATTCTGCGAGATCGGGTTCGCGACAAAAAATTGACCCTCTTCCCTCAATTGAACAGCGCCATCTTTCGAGAGGTCGCTGAGTTACTGCGGCTGTCGAAATTCCCGAAAACCGCGGAATCGCTGTCGCAAACCGGGTGGTCTAAAGCCGCCTTTAACGTCTTCGGTACTAATACTTCTTAATTACATATTAACTTGGGAATTCCTTAGTGGGGGGGGAGAATTCTTTTCTTCTTTGTTATTCTAATATTTCATTTAAGAATCTTGCTATTGCTTGGATTTTAGTTCTTCTATTATCTTTGATTATTTTCATTAGCTCTTGATAATTTAGCGATTTTAGTTGAAGAGCGTTTATTAAACTTTGCTCTCTTACTTACGTGTTTATTGTATTCAAATAGGAAATGATTAAAAGCGTCTTCCGTTTTAGATTCAATGAAATATCTGGCGGTCTGATGTGACAAGAATCTTAGAAACAAGTTACTCTGTCTTCTGGTTCTAAATATTTCTGAAGGAATCTTTTCCAGAATCGAATACCTTGGAATCGATTCCATCAGGAATCGAATCTTAGGAATCGTACTTAATTTTCTAATTGGTAGTTTTCCACATCACGTGACACCGCATCACATGAGCTAGTTACCATAACATACCTACCAATGGCTAACAGTTAAATCAAAATAACTGGTCGTGACGTCATCGCGGAAAGCTCAAAACGCTTGGACTGCAATACTCCATCCAGCTGGTGCTGCAATACATAGTATCCAGCTGGACTCGAGGCATTTCAGACCAAAGATTATAAAGAGGTATTCGCTTTCTTCTATAACATCTCTAAGTTAATTCATTATATTTTTTCTTAATAAATACTGACTAGTATGTATGGGTCCGGATAAAGATGTGATGGATTTATAGGTGATGGTCGACGGAATCTTACGTATTATTCCGTCGACCGTCCCGCTGAATTCGAAAACGTTATTAATCTATTAATAACGAATATTACCCGTATATATTTATCCCCGAATATTACCCGTATATATTTTTACCCGAATATTACCCGCTTGAATTATTAACGTTAAAGTCTATTAATCAGGGACGTATATAAGGGGGGTTTAGGGGGTCCGGACGCCCCCCCCCTTAGCTTAAAGCAACAATTTTTTAAAGCTGAATACCCATATTTTCAAATATTGTGCAGTCAAGCACAAGCACCTGTGCACTCTAAAAGCGGTTAAAATCTATGTTAGTAAAATGGGAGATGACAGACTTGGACTGCCTGGACATCATTGGCAGGGGGACAACCCCCCTCCCCAAGACTTTAACTTTCACAAGGAACTTTGGGTGCAACTCAAAAAGTATCAAATAAGTTAAAAATCTAAAATTTATTAACTCTTGAGGGTCAAATTTGAAAAAAATTTCTGGGAGAGAACCCCCTAAAACCCCTTTGAAAGTTTGACTCCTGTTATATAGTGTTTTCTCTTAAAAATTCTACCACTTACCATAAGCAAATTAATTGGGTGTTCCCCAAAAAGTTTTAAAAGAAAACACCAGTGTAAACTAAAAGGGTAGTTTTCCAGAAAATTTTCTACAGGAGGACCGACACACTCCCCCTTAACACTTTGTTTATTTATAACTATTTTTCCTTTGAAAATTCTATTGTTCACAAGAAATTGTTCTCTTTGTCCAAAGGGTCTCAAAATGAGCTGAAACACTATACTTTAAGTCAACTTTCAAAAGATTTTATGGGGGAGAACAACAAAACTCCCCTCTAATTTTGACGTCAATAATAAAATATGGCAATTACAAGAAGCTTTTTCCCTTTTGGTGCTCTCCAAATAGTTTGAGAAGGAGATATACAAGTGGATTTTCAAAGAAAAATTCTGGAGAGGACCTATTTGTTCCCTTAAAACTTTTATGTTTTTATAACTTTCCCCCCTTGAAAAGTCTGTGGTTCACAAGGATCTGTTCTCTTTGCCCAAATGGTCTCAAAAATGAGCTAGAACATGTATTTAAGAGGCAAACTTTAAAAAAAAATTTCGGGGGGGGGGGACACCCAGACACCCATTTTTGCTTGAGGCTCACATTTTAAAATTTTTACATTATGAGCAACGTCATTAAAATACATACATGTCATTTAAGTGATCTAACACTTATTTTATAATAGCACTCATTAGGGGAACCTTAAAAGAAAGGTTCAAAAATCTTCTTTGTAAAGTGAATTCTGGACCCCCTTGGAAAAGCTATAGCTACATCCGTGCTATTAATTGAACTGAGCTTAAAAGTAAAGATTTTGCCTCTCAAATATTTTCAGTTTTAAAGCATTTCCGATGCTGAATATCTAGAACTGAGGGTCTCAGGTGGCACCCTATTTTAAATTTGGGTTCAATTCCGTTAGAGTTCCAGCTAAATAACGCCAATCTCTATTGAACGCTTAATATTCAAATATAAACAATTTTTTTTAAATTTTTAACTGAAACTGAACAGTTATATGGTAACAGTTATCTAATTAAACATTTTAATCTATGAGTTTGAAATTATTTAGCAATATTTATACTTTTTGATGTCCAAAAGAGATTGGCGATATTAAGCGGGAACTCGAACGGAATTGAACCTAAATCCGTGTTCGTATGGTACATAATATATAATTTAAATAGGAAAGAATTCAGGGGACGTTCAAATATTACGTAAGCACCTAAGGGGGGGAGGGGGGTTTGCACTTAGCTTATTTTTCCTCACAAAGGGGGAGGGGGGTATGAGTGATGCTTACGTAAGATACTGAATTCTCGAACATCTCTTTTTTCGATTCCCAAAAACGGACTTTTCACAAAATTCCAATCCCATGTGGAGTCTTACCCCCTATAGGGGGGGGTTTTTGGTCTCCACTTGGAAGCGCTCCAAAGTCGGAAGCGCGTCACTCTTTTGTGTAAACCAGATGTGTCCACTGTCAAGACTAGAGATGGAAAATTTCCGGAAATTTTGGGAAGGCGGAAAAAACAGGAAAAAAACCGGTTTTTTTCCGGAAAAATTGGAAAAGTCGGAAAAATTGACCTTTTTGCATAGAAAAGAGTGGTTTTTTGAATAGAGATTTTTTTAGAAGCTAAATAATCATTCGTTGTATAAAAAATCATTAGTCATTATATATTATAAGTTATTAAATCATTAAAAATTAATTAAAATAATTCTTCCAAAATAAAAATATGCAGCATTTTACAAGTAATTTTAAAACAAAAAAACTAGTTTTTATAACTATAAAATAATATATGCAATATAAATATAAAGCATGTGATTGTAATAAATAACATTAATTTAATATTTATTTATTAAACATAAAGTACTTTTGATTAATTAATTTTGTATGATTAATTAATTTTGTATACAACATGATCCAATAACAAATGACAGATGTTTGCTATAATATTTAACATTAATATACATAATTGATCCTAACCTTTTGCATATAATCATTGCAATCATGTTTTCATAGAAAGGTTGAGAAGTTTTAATTGCATTCTGCTAATTTAAAAAAAATGTTGAAGTCATTATATAAAAAAATTAAAAAATCGTTCATTGTTTTGTTTAAATATTTTTGGAACTTATTTGTTTTATTTAATTTTCATGATATTAATTAATGTGTTCATTGTTCAATAAATACTCATACACCATAAAAAATTTTTTAAGCAACCCCGTAAAAAGCCTCAAATAATCTCAAACTTTGAAAAAAAAATCTGATCTAAATTTTTTTTAAATTCGGATAAAGCAGAGAAACTGGAAGAAGTAGTATGTCATTTCATATGCTTATGATTGTTAGACAATCTGATTAAATGGTTAAAATATATATAAAGTGCTGCATTTTAAAATTAATATATAAGATATCAAATTTATATAAATTTCTTCTAATCCTAATTGGTATTATTGATATTAATTTGCATTGCATAATTATTTTTATTTTTAGAGATTAAAATAAATAACACTAGGATGTTTAAATAATTTATCTTGCAGCTTACTTTTTCCAAATTTGTGTTTTCATGTAAAATATTGAGTATAAAAAATATCAAATGAGAAAACATTAGAATGTGAATGTAGAAAATTTTTAAATGCATACAAACTTAAAAATTTTCAATTTTTCCCGGAAAGAAATAAACCCCTCGGAAAAAAACTGGAAAAAAAACCGTTTTTTTTTCCCAAAGTTTCCGGTTTTTTTCCGGCCATTCCCATCTCTAGTCAAGACGTGTCTTACGCGGACGTTGCAATGTTGTTTTAAGGGGTCAGGGAGCCTGGGGCTCAATTGCTTCTCAAAGGGGGTGCTTTCACAGTGGCATCAGATTTCTTCACCGAAGAATTCCAGAAAAACCTTGAGTGGTCAGTGGGGGAAAGGCCGTTCAATGGAGTGTGTACAGTGATAACACATTGAATGTGTTCAAGTAAATCTCCATACGCTCTGGCAGATAGGTTCCCATTGCACTACAGATAATTTTCTCAGTTAAGGAGTTAGTTTGAATAAGCTGAAAAATTTTTGGAATATATAGTTTTCTGGTAAGTTCTTATTTGCAGGGGTGCAGAAAATGTTCCAAGATCCAAAATTTCCCCAGAACACATTTTTTTTTCTCTAAAATTTCCCCTAAAATGAAATTTCATTAAAAAATAGTTTATTCAATTCTTCTTCAGATTCAATAATTTTCAAATAATCCATAAATTTAAATCTTAATACTCTTTTTTAGTCTTTCTTACACGCTTATAATCTTTGCTCAAAAAAAGTGCCCCTTTCCCAAAAATATGAAAAATTTTCTAATTATCTCAAATTTTAGCTACCTGTAAATTTCTCCTTAATGAACTCAACATTTTAATTAAGAACATCGATGTGATTGAACAAGAACGCTATTAATAGTGAAAATTACCCATTTTACCACGGATAGATTGTTTTTCCTGCATACCAATCGAAAAGCAAGGAAAAGCCAACATCCAAGTTAAGAACCTAGAAAATTAAGTTTTTTAGCGCAGATCCGTAGTTTTCCCACTCTAAATCCGTAACTCCGCTGTTTTCACGTTGAAATTGGAGGTTATGATGTAGTCACAGCACAAAATATCTTTTTTTCAGCTAATGATGTTGGATTTTTTTAGTTTTCTTTCTATCTTGGGGAAAAATTTCCCCAGAGCTGCTCGAATTTCCCCCGAACATCATTCGGGCGTTTGGACATATTCTGCACCTCTGCTTATTTGTTTTTCACACTTTATTGTTTCATAAAAATAATTTGATTTTCATACACACAAACTTTTACGGATTGTATATGAAACGCTTGACTTGCACTATTGGAGAGCTACGTTTTAGCATGATTATGAAGTGAAGTACCTATAAAAGTGTAGATAACAGGTTCATCTAAATGAAATAATAACCCCTTTTTTAGTTTACAAACTAGGATAAAGAGTTATTTAAATTTCTTTACTTATTTTTTAACTGTAAAATCTTATGTATACTCGCTACTAGTCATTTCAGATTGCATTTCTATTGCGTTTTCATTTCTATTGCATTTTGTGAAGGGACCGTTTTCGGCCCCAATTTCTTTCTAGATGTACCCCTGAAACCACAGAATTTTCAATAGAAAAAAGTTAAATTATAAGCATCAAATTTTAAGGGGTCACCGGGTTACTCCCGCAGAAAAAGTTTTAAGCATCGCCCCTTTAAACTATAAATTTTATCGCCTTTAAAAACTCTATGGAGAACACCCAACTAGAGAAACAGGCGATGATTTTTATGTGTGAGTCTGATTTCTTTTATTCCCAACGATTCACTAAATACACAGGTGCATTTTATAAATTTAAAAGTTTTTTACTGGCATGTTTTTTTTCTCTAAGATGGTTGATGATAATTAGTAGACTTGCTGGATATTTTTTGAAAACATTTCGATTAAATTATTGATAAGTTAAAAACAAGGATGTTTCAGTAAGTTTTATTTTATATTTTCAAAGTAGTCATCCAAATTAAATTATTGATAAGCTAGAGAGATAGGTAGTTTTGGTATTAAAGGAGCATTAACCAAGCTGACGAGCTCGGGATTGAGCTGGACTCTTGAGATGAAATAAGCAAGCTGTGCTCGCTAAGTGATCTGAAAAGAACTGTGAAGCAGTTCCGGGGTTGGTGAGCGATAGCAAGCAGGGGCTGAGCCCCCTAGTTATTAAAAAAACAATTGAAAACAAAGAATAAATCCTTTAAAAAACTTTTGCATACTTTATTGCAACATTGAAAATATTCTTACATCGACCGCATTAAACAATAACTCGGCCAGAGAACATTTCTTTTTACTTATTTTAATTTAAAACAAGTTTTTTTCCAAGCCTTCTATAACTAGATTATTTCATATACTTGTCAGTTATATATATATATATATATATGTATACACACAAATAAGAGACTCTTTCTACATTGTAATAACAATGCGAGACGCCCGCGGCTGTTTACAAAAGCAGTTGGACGCGCGAAGCGAAAACGAAACTTATGCGAGAAGTCGTGAAGTTTTAACGCAATAACTTGCAATTTTTTCTAGGAAATAATCTGGGAATTATAAAAGTAGGGATTATTTGAAAAAATTAAAATTAGTACAGTCGAGTCCGCTTAATGTTAACAATCGGATAATGTTATCGAAATCAACAGGTCCCAATAATTTCTATTCAATTAAATGTAAAATATATCGTTTATTGTGATCAACTATGGATCAACACTCCCCTTAATGTTAGAAATTTGTCCATATCCTCTAAAAAACCCCTTTCGAGTTTCCTTTCGAAGGTCAATTTCTTTTTTCTGAAATTCGGTACGAGTTCACAGTCGCACTGTCATGTTTCTTTGCTTTGATTGTAAGAAAAATAAAACATGCTATGCTCTTCGACCTCAAACATTGAAAGAAAACAGTAAAGGGGGGTGAATCCATGCTTGTCATTGGATTTTACCATCGCCAACTTGCAGATGTTTCCGATAAGAGATTTTTGGATTTTTTTCTTATTTAGTGGAAATTAGATGAATTTCAGTGGTTAATTATGTTTCTGAGCCTGTTCTATACTGATGATATCTTGACTGGAAGTCGAAAGAAAACAAATTTATGAGCAGAATCGCATAAGTGTAGTGCTAACATAACTTAAATACTAATTAGCTATTTTTTATTTTGTTTGCTACTTTTTTCGTAGGAAATTGTTCATTGTTATCAATCGGATAATGTTATCAGTTTAATATCGGACAAATGCGATCACAGTAAGCGGATTTGACTGTAATATTCAAAAGATGAAAATACTAAAGGCGGCTTTAGACCACGCGGTTCCCGACAGCGATTCTGCGACAAAAAATTGACCCTCTTCCCTCAATTGAACAGCGCCATCTTTCGAGAGGTCGCTGAGTTACTGCGGTTGTCGAAATTCCCGAAAACCGCGGAATCGCTGTCGCAAACCGGGTGGTCTAAAGCCGCCTTAAGTGCAAACAAAAAAATTTGTTAAAAGAGATTAAATGTGTAAGAACAAAGTTCAATTCTTTCTTATTTTTTAATAATGTGAGGAATATTAATGTGTTCATTTGTTTAAAAACACAATGTCTTTCAATAAAAATTTAAGGGACACAATTTTTTTCTTCTTTCGAACACACATTTTCCCCTTAGTGGGTCCCAGGTTCCTAACAGTTCACCGAGAACACTGATTTTCACACTAATCTGGACAGTTGAACCTAAGATAATTCGGAGTAATTTCGTTTTTCAAACCTTCATTCAACAATGCACAGGCACAACAAACACATGAGGTACACTGCCCAAAAAGCCACATATTTGTTTCTCCTCCCAGGGGATGCCACTACAATCATGGCAGTGGCGACACTGAACAACACCAAAGACTGAATTTTATAAATAACTTAAAAGAACAATAAAATTTTACAATATGGATACAACCCCTCCAAAGTTCTAGAGCAGGGGTTCTCAAACTTTTTTGGCCCATGGATCTCCCGACGACCCGTCATAGGGACCGTTGAAAAAGCAGCTAAAAATCTTATGTTTATGATATAATATCTAACCCACTCATAAATTTTGTAATTTTTTCAACTGTTTTTTTGTGCATTTGATAAGCATTTAATTCCACACTTTTAAATATTTTTTTAAATTTGCCTGATATTTTTAATGAAATTATAACAATCCACCGTTTTAAAAGTTTGAAAGAAAAACAAATCTAAACTTTTAATATCACTACATTTCAAGACACAAAAACTTTTAATTTTAACAATAAGTTTTGATCACAAGCTTGTGAAAGTTAATGACATGCTTATGAGTAAGTAATTAATTCACCAAATCATAAAAGTTCAGAAATAACTGAAATTAATGTATGGCATGTTAACAAACAATATTTAAGTTCAACTATGAAAAGAAATCAAATTATACATTACAGAAATTGGGGTTTAATTTATGAAATTGAAAAAAATTTTTTTTTACAATAAATATTTTTTTTGCTTTTTACAGATACATTAAATATGTGCATTTAAATATAATGTTGAACAGCATTTATAAATTTTGAAAATAGCAATGAGTTTTCCGTAGCAGAAAAAAATATTTACAGTTAAGTTTCATTAAAGGAGAGCCATAATAAAAATATTCAATTGTAAAAAGCGATCAACATTAAAATATAAACAATCCAACATTTAAATTTTAAAATTAGGTACTTTAGGATTAGCTGGGTTCAAGTTTTGAAAACACGCCTTTTTTATTCATGTTTAATCCCTCGCCTTTGAAAAAGCAAAAACTGATAAAAGCAGACAAAGGCACTAGACAATCTGGAGGTTATGAATCTCAAGATGAAAAGGAGAAGAGAGAAAAAGAATTTATCTTGTACCTTGGGGTCGTAAAGGCAGTGCTCCAGTGTGTTTTTCAATGATAAAACCAAAAAATGATAATGATAATGTTTATGCAGATTAAAGTCTGCATTTAACCAAGTCCTTATCCATGGTTCCCACTCTTTGAAAACATTTTAAAATCAAGGACTTTTTTCACAGACACTTAAAAATTAGTTGTATTTCAAGACAAGTCATTTTTCCCGCATACAATCGTAACGAGAGGAGAAGTCACTCTTCACTGCCAGTTTGTAAAATTGGCCACAAGTTATGTTCATAGGAGTAGTTTTAAAGAAAATTTCTAGAAAAAAACAAAGAAAGATCTGAAAAAATTATGTTCGATTAGTGGCTGAGTGTAAGTTCAAGGACCTAAGTCATTTTTCCAGGACCTAGAACGTTTTTCAAGGACTTTCAAGTACCTAAATTTTAGCCTTATAAAAATTCAAGGACCGTTGAAACCCTGCTATCGACAAAACTTTCAGTTGTGATATGCAACCTACATTTAGGGAAGAGCATGTTTTTTAAATAATTTTTTGTGTTTAAGATGCATGAACAACACCTAGATGTGTTAATCCACCAAATTTAGTGCTGTAGATATTCCACACATACAACTTATACCAAAAAGAAAGGAGAAAAGGAATAGCTTTAAATTTGATTAGTAGAATCTTTGCACTAAATCCCTGTAAATTTGGTTAGGAAGAGAAGATCAAATTCAACATACCATATACAATATGTTGGGCTAATTTGTTTGCAATGGATTTCAGGTCACTTCTGCTGAAATTTCCGCAAACAATGTCGCACTCATCAGATGATGATGGTGGAGTCACTGTGGTTGGGAGGGTAGATGGAACACTAGATCTGTATGATTGAAAAAATTCCTAGAAAAATATTTAGAGTTTTAGAAGTTGGACAGTAAGAAAATAAAACAAGTCTATGCTGTAAAACAGGGTGAATTGAAACACTTATAAATTTTCAATGTTAAAAAACTAATCATATTTTTTATTGGAATATTTGGTCTTGCTATGCTCTTGTGATTGTGAGCCGAAAAACCCCCTTCTTAACAGTTTTTTTTATCAGTTTAACACCAATTTTAATGGTGTTCACCTTACACATAGAGTTTATGATGTTGATATTCTGTTTTATCTACCACCTGTTAGGGGTCATCCATAAATTACGTGAGGTCAAAAAGGGGGGGAGGGGTCTGGAAAAATCTCACCAAGGGGGGAGGGGGGTCGATTAAAATCTCACGTAAACTTTTTTTAACTTAATTAGGTGCTATGAAGCACAAAATGCAAATAATTTTTAGAATTTAAAAGTTGTAGGTAAATCTCACGTGGGGGGGAGGGAGGGTCAAGAAAAATCTCACTAAGGGGGGGGTCCAGATTTTGGAAAAAACACCTCACATAATTTATGGATGACCCCTTAGGGGCCACTGCGTTATAAAGTCCGAGAAAGTGGTACGCGAAACAGACCAGCACCCCACAAAAATTTGCCAATAAGGAAGGCTAACAAGATTTTTGTTTAGAGGGAGAGGTTTGACTCCACATTATTTCTAAGGTACCCCCTCGTCCTCATAAGTATCTTTGGCCTGTAGGCCAGATGTGGTCTGCTCCACAAACAATTTGAAATCTCTCAAATATGTTTAACTGTTTCTCAAAGGTTATTCCAAAGAGTTGGCCTACGAGGCCATGGAACTCTCTGAAACAACTAAATGGTAGCTGAAAAAACAAATTTCAAACATTTAGCAGGGGAGTATACCAGGGCTTCACCCACAGCTTATGATATGAATATATTCTGGTAGTTACCTATGTTAAAAGGGGAAATTTCTGGGTTTTATGTTAAGTGTGTATATTTGGAAATTGAAATTAAGTTAAGATGCTTTGGATCTGAAATGGTTTATACTAAAACAAAACACTGGTTGAGAAAAACCAAACTATACAATCTTTATTGGGAAACTGAGCATCTATTTGTAGATATAATAATTTCAAGTTTTCTTTTCAACTATAAAAATGTACTGACCTGTAAGGAAAATGGTTGATTGAAGTTTAATCTGATATTTCCATATTTACAATGCATTATCCTCCATATTGAATATAAAAAGGAACAAAAACTTTGATCAGCTGGGTCACCCTAAAAAAATAATCAAAGTTGTATTGTGACTATTTTTACACATACTTTTAAATATTAAGGAGTTAAAAACTTATTAGACTCAAACAATCTTTTATAATCCAAGTTTTGCAAATTTTACATAAATTTGAAATTCTTTAAGAACAAATTACATTTTAATGTATTAATGAATATTTATAAACTTACTAATTGTTCTGAAATAAAGTTCCCTTCTATTAGCTTTTCATAACTAATAGATACTGGGGATATGTAAGCATCATCGATACTTCCTAGAGTAAAGAAAAAACATTATTAGAAATTTTTTTAAACAATCATTGTTAAGGGGTTAAAAATTACCCAGGCTGATAAAATAAGTCTGGTTGATGGTTAAAATTTATTTTCGGGGAGAGCCTAAATATCTATCCCTATCATTTTAAAGTCTCGTTATCTTTCTAACAGTAAGTTTTATAGACATATAGGCAGGCACGGATCCAGGACGGCTCCAAGGGGGGCACTTTTCGAGAAAAGATCCCCTTGTAGAACCATTGGGGGTCCTCCCCCAGAAAATATTTTGAAATTTGACGTGTAAAAGTAGGGTTTTAACTCGTTTTGAGTCTAAGGGGGGCACTTTTCATTGCCATTACCTTTACTTTTTGACCCAAAATGTCAAAATATTGGGGATTTCCTAAAAAAAGATCCCCTTGTGGTACTAATGAGGGTATGGGGGTCCTCTCCCAGGAATTTTTTTGAAATTAGACCTGTAAAAGTAGCGTTTTTACTCATTTTGAGAACCTTTTTGGGTTCCCGGAGGCATTATTCAGAGTGCCCCCGCCTTCTTATAGGTTGATATTACACCCAGAATTTCAGTGGTTGAGATCTATTGATAAGACAAGATTCTATTTTCAATGTGAATATTCTTACTAATTTCAATAGCAATCTGGCTCGAAAATTCTAAATTCATTTTGCTCCCTCCCGTTTTAAAAATATACTTTAAATACCAAGTTCTATCTTAATATGCATACCCCATCATTTGTGCATATTGTTTTCTTTTAAGAATAATTATAACAACTGAGCCCGCCACCCGCCTGTTATGTGTGCTATGAAAATAAATCTTTAAAAAAAATATTTCTTGTAGATTTGACTTTCTTTATTTTGCTGATCTTTGAATAATTAATTCAAAGATCAACAAAAAAGTTCGAATATTCCTTCTAAAGGCTAAAATTTTTAGCTTTGCAAAAATGAAAGCTTGCCAATGCGAGAAACTTTACCATACATAATACAATATTTAGATTTTATTTTTGTTGTTTTTCCTTAATGATATTTGTTTATCAGAGATGGGCAACTATCACATTCTTAAAATGCAAAAGAAATTGTTGCTTCTTGATCCTGTCTTTTCTTCCCTGTAGGGGTGACACCATATCTGCTTTCTTACTTTTTCTTTACTTAACATCCCCCCTTTGAATTACCCAAATAATAAAAGTAAGAGAGAGGGGAGGTCAAAACTCATGAATATTTAAGGAGGGTGACTAAATATACCAAACGTGTTTAAACCCTGTTTTTAGGGTCAAATTTCCAGAAATTTTCAAGAGGAGGACCCCCTTTGATACTTTGAACTCTATTATTTACATCTCTTTTGTTAACAAATTCACCAAATTGCAAGTCCAACCAAAAAATAGATTAAATTCTTGAAAATGTATGTTTATGAAATTCAGGGTGTACCCAAACAAGTTTCTTTTAGAATAAATTTTCTGGTGGAGGCCCCCAGAACCCCTTTTGGTAATTCACAACTTTTTTACATTATGTTTATCAGGAAGATTCAATTCAATTTAGAAAATCCTTAGCCCCAAGACCAAATTCAATAATATTTTTCTATATCAAGGGTTGAAATTCAATTTTCTTTCTGCGCAATTTTGCTAATAATGTGGAACTCCCTATTATCTGAACCCGTTTGGATAATTTAGGTCGCTGGTGCAAGAACTAGGTACAGTAAAGCACCGTTTATACGTCTTTTAAGGAACCGACATAAAACTACGTATAAATAAAGAGATGTATAATTGAAATCATCTTTAATTACAAGGTTTCCAATGCTCCTAATAAAGATTTAAAATAAATTATTAAATACAATAAATTTGAGGTTTTTCTTTAAAAGAAAAACCTCTAAAGGAAAAGTTACTTTAAAACATTTTAAAATGAAAGTCATTTTTATCTTTTTTAGTCAGGACATTAGGAACAAAATCAGCATCTTTGCTGATGACTTAAAAATATGGGGTAGGGTAGATACTCAGGAGCAGGTACAAAATTTACAAGGGGATCTTGATATAATATCGCAATGGGCTGAAAAATGGGGTATGTCCTTTAACATAAGTAAATGTCAGGTACTTCATATGGGTCGGGGGAATGGTAGGGCAGAATTTTTTCTGCAAGGGGAGAAAGTTAAAGAAGGTAATATGATCAAAGATTTAGGGGTGATTGTAAATGCGGACTTTAAATGGGTTCAACAGTGTTCATCTGCTAGTAAAAAGGCTAATAGGATATTGGGATACATTAAAAAAACTGTTTCGTCCAGGTCCGAGGATATAATTTTGCCACTACACAGAGGCTTGGTGAGACCTCATCTAGAGTATGCTGTTCAGTTTTGGTCTCCATACTTAAAAAAAGATATTGATTCAATTGAAAGGGTTCAGCATAGGGCTACTAAAATGGTCAAGGGTATATCCAGTCTAAGTTATGAGGGAAGATTAAAGAAGCTAAATATGTTCACTCTAGAGAAAAGAAGGATTAGAGGGGATTTGATTCAACTTTTTAAAATGGTAAAGCAAGGGGACACAGAGGGACTAGATTTCAATACGGGTAATAGAACAAGGGGTCACAATTTCAAATTGAATAAAGTAAAATTTAAGACGGAGTGTAGAAAGCATTATTTTTTTAATAGGGTAGTGGATAGATGGAATGCGTTGCCTGAAACAATTGTAAATTCAGGAGGGGTAAACGAGTTCAAGAGGAAAATTGACAGATACTGGGATTCCGGTAGTTAGAGTTAAAAAGACTGGACCAACCTTGCTGGGCTTACGCCTGTAGTTGGTCGACTTGATTTGTATTTGTATATCTTCTATACTGTATTAAACATCCTAAACACCAGATCTAGTTATATTGCTTTGATTGTATGAGTATCGAATCTTAAATTTATTACATATTTTTTGGAAAAAAATAATTTATTAAGACAGTGAGATATGACGTATAACTGATATTGCGTGTCGTATAAACGAAGAATTTTTGCATTAAAATTAATAAGAATGAATTGTCTTGTCACTTCACGAAAACGCTGTATAAATAGAAAAGTTATGCATACGAGATCTGTATACTGTCTGTCTATCACAAGAAGAGCTCTGTCCGTCGCTAGTTAGAGGGCCACAACTCAGTTTAGCGCGTGCATAAAAATACAAATTTATGATTTTTATGATCGTTATTCATGATCGTGATCTCGAAATTTACGATTTATCATTCGACACCATACCACCGCCCACCGCTCATGAGAACTAGCCACAGCCAGAGCTCTTCTTGTGATAGACAGACAGTAACTGTGCTTTTCTGTACCTCCACATTTACGCCAAGTTTATTTATAGTTAGATTTCCAAACTAGCCAATAATACACTTGCAATACATACTTACCATCCATAAAAGATTCCACAACAATAGTAAGCAAGCCAGCCTTTGGCATTTGAGGTTTGCCTGTCCTTGAGATCCCACTTTCTACAAAAAACTGGAGGTTGTGACCAGCTTTCAAGCATTCTGTCAGGTACTAAAATATGATAGATTCATTATTTTTATATAGTGACCTTAGAATCAAATAACACTGTAATCTGGTTTGTTTTGGGAGTATTCAGAGTAGAGAGCGGAGAAGCTCATTTGATTTGTTCGTAAGCAGTGTTGTCATCAAGTTGAAAACATCAAAACCAATCAAATGAGCTTAGTCGCCAAGGATTGGGATTGCCAAACAAGATGAAAGTGTTTGATATTAAGGTGACTTAGAAGAAGCAATTTGGCCAGGGGGGAATGCAAAGTGTAGCAATGGAACCAGGCTAGAAGCAATTTGGAAGCAGTGAAAAATTTTAAGTAGAATTCAATTAATTATTGTTCGCCATTTTAATTTATAACTGAATCAAACTTAAAAGGGAGAAATACATAACAATGAAATGCAAGAATTAAACAAAGAGGAGTTTAACCCTTAACAGGGGATGTGCAGTCTGTGAAACTGCACAATATTTTTTTCACCTCTCCCCTACCACAAGCTTGGTCCAATCGAATGAATTCGTCCTCTAGCTTCACCTTTTGTGACCTTGGCACCGAGGTTGAAATTCCACAAATTCTACGAGACTGATACTTCAGGCACTGTCAAAAATGTTTTGTATTGTTCTACACAGATTTTTCTAATTAAAATTTGCCGTATTTATTAAATAATAGAAACAAAATAGTTGCATTGAAATAGATGCATTTCTATCGAAGAATGTAAGGCTACTGTCTGGGAACATTTTATTTCATCATAAAGTTAAAAACATTTTTCCCATTAAGAGATTAATGTTCGAAAACAATGTACCGAAATATCAGAATCATAATCACAATATATTCTTGACTAACCTGTTTAACTTAAAATACAATGTGAACTAATATAGCTTTTTTGTAATATGGACTATTGTAAAAAATAGGAAGCAAAAAAGCTTAAAAAATGAAATTGCAAAAAAGTATTAGGATCTTTCAGAAATCCAATAATTTTATGATATCCACTGCAAAATTTCAGGATTATTCACCATTTTGTATTATAATGGCCTTTTTTAAATTTCAGGATAACTATCAGCCCTGTGAAAACACAATCTGTTGATGCAGTAGAAGCAATTGTCAAGATTACAGCCTGTGAGAATCTAGGAAAACAGCTAAATTTCTCGGAGAAGTCCTCAGCCCCAGAAGGTTTGAAATTTCAATTTTTATGGCATTCATTTCTGCATCAAAGTTAGAGGCATTATTGCATGAGTTTTCTTTTCAAAAAATATCCTCTATTATAAAGACCTGCTCCAGATTTTCCATTATTATCAGAGCCATCAGTATAGATGTAAACCCATTCTTCACTCGGGTAATTTAAGCCCTATAGATCTTGGGAAGAGGTCCCCTGGTGGGTCAGCTCAGCCACCTGGCAAGCTAGCTTGGTGATAGAGATCTGGCCTAGATTATGGGCCGTATTCAGAAACTTTCGATGGGGAAAACGCGAGATGGGAAGGAGAACGGGACGTAAATGCGAGATATTTCTACTCCACAGCTGTCGTCCGCCATATTGTTCTGAGATTCGAAGCGCATTCCGATTTTTACACTTTTTGTGGTCCGTTTAATAGTTCCAAAAAATCTAAAACACCTATTAATTACCAAAGTAAGCAGTGGAGGCTTGTGAGTTAATTAATAGGTGTTCGCACCAATTATATAAAAATTAAAATTTCCAATAATTTAATTCGTTTATGTCATAAATGTCATCTTTAAATTCTCTTTTAAAGTCCCTATCTTTTCCATCTGTAACTTGGACAATGGTCAGATGAGGAGTTAGTCTAGAGTTCTTTATTTCAACTTTTTTTACAGCGGCAATTGAGAAAAATACAGATGCTTTAACTCAAACACGGAAATTTTACTTAAAGCCATCATTTAAAAAAATCCTAATTAATAACAAAAGTATTAAAATATTTTGATGAAAAGATTTAAATTGTATTTAAAGAGTGCTCTTACTCGTACTTTCCAATTAGCCGATAAATCACTTCTATCAGACGTCAAAAAAGAAAGCTGTGCCTCAAAAGAGAAAGCCTCCGCACACTAAATCTGTGCTAGCGGAGATCTCCTGTGCGTTGCCGTAAGCTCAAATGATCTCCGGCAAGCAGTCGGAGTTTCTTCGGATTCTCAAATTTTTTTTGCTCACATGTGCGAAAGGGGAAAGAAAAATAAGAATTCAGTCTTTTTTCGATTTCATTCGCGATTCTGGTAGTAAATTTTTCTTATTGAGTAGAGAAGGGGGAGGGGAGAAACACAATTTTGAGCAAAAAAAGAAATTGAGAATATATTTCCTTTGATATTTATTTATCTTTATATTCGATTTTTGTTCTACTTTTTCAGTGGGTGTTCACGTGCTCCTATGGACGAGCCGCCACTGAAAGTAAGTCCTCAGACATTAATATGTTACGAAAGTAATGGACATTTAGTGCTTGTAAAAATTTGTATTTATTAGTGTATAATTGTAACGTTTTTCGACAGATGGCAGCATAAACGCTCGAGCTTTTGAAACGGTCTCTTCCGAGTGGCCGTGGATTTTTCAACGTTTTCGTACTATATTTCCGTCTCGTGTTAAAGTTTCTGAATACAGCCCTATGTTGTGTCCTGGCAGTAGATGCACGAAATGAAGCATTTTAGATAGGGGGTTGATTAGCACAGGGGTGCAGAAAATGTTCCAGGATCCAAAATTTCCCCAGAACACAATTTTTTCCCCAAAATTTCCCCCAAAATGAAATTTCATTAAAAAATAGTTTATTCAGTTCTTAAACTTCTTTCAGATTCAATAATTTTCAAATAATCCATAAATTTAAATTTTAATGATCTTTATACTCTGCTTTAGTCTTCCTTACACACTTATAATCTTTGCTAAAAAAAAGTGCCCCTTTCCCTAAAATATGAAAAATTTTCTAATTATATCTCAAATTTGAACATCGTTCGGGCGTTCGGACATATTCTGCACCTCTGGATTAGCAGACAGTGAAGACTGCCTGCTAATACAGATTTTCTGAAGATGGTGAAAGAACTGTTTGAATGTGTTATGGCACCTGCTGCATCCATAGGTTTTTTAGGGTCTGGAATGAGCTAGTTACCAGCCAGTTGCTGCATCAAGAAGGGTCTTCACCTTTTGTGTGCAGTATCTTTGAATTCAATGATGAGGCAATCTTACGTTTTACATTAGTAATTTACGAAAAGATCAGATAAAGACACTCGGCATGCATTCCAAATGCAATGAAGTAAATAAATATAAGTTTGTCTATAAATTAGTTCCTTGGAATCATTATGATTCTTAAAATTGATTTACTTTAACATTTATGTTATGTGCAGAATCTAAATCGTCCGGGAGCGAAAAGGTGCAACCCCCCTTAAACAGACCAAGTTACTATCTTTATTTTTTAAAGAAAGTAGTCAGCACCAACAGGCATCATGTCAAAAAGTTTTTTTACTTTTTTTGGGGGGAGCTTAGACCAATCAGGGTCTGTCACCCTCACTTTAAATACCTTAGTATGTATTCTCAAAAACAAGTCACAGAAAAACGTCTGGAGGGGTGAAATACCCAAAACAGTGTTGGACCCTATAAGATGGAGGTTTCTGTGTTGTTACATATATGCATAAAATGTAAGAATACACATGTGAAAAAAAGCAACTTACACTCTTCAAGACTGCTTGCTTCATAGAATCTGTGTCACCTGCATTTCCCAGATGTTTTATGAAGAGGGCACCAATAAATCTCATGAAAAAACTAGATGTGAAATATAAAATATAAATTTATATGAAATATAAATTTACTTTTTACTCGTATATTTTAGATGAAAACTGAGCATGGTCATATTTGAATATCAGCAGGGAAGCTTAATAAAAGCTATTTTAAACTTGATTTAGTTTACAGAAAAAAGTCCTTAAGAGAACTTAGCAACAAAAAGTTTGTAATAAAATGAGGAAGTTAAATATTTAAGACTTACTTGCCAACTTTTGATAACTTCTATCAGTAAAAATTTTGGCATAACATTGCAAAACTAAACTATATGATTTGAATTACAACTTTCAATAAAAAAAGGTAGACTGATGCATTGAAATCAAAATACTATATCTATAAAAAAGTTTCACAAAATTAAAGAAAATTGTGAGATTTTCTCATTTAAATTTGAAAGCGTAATAACTCAATTTTTTACAAGCTTGTAATCAGCTTACTCTAATTCTGCCGTCCTAAGCTAGAACGTCCTAAGTCCATTTTTTCACTTTTTTAGATAAGGACGTGGTCTTGTAGATCTCGGTCACGCGCCTCTTTTAAGCTAGTCTAGAAAGTCCTATGTGCATGAGGAAGCCATAAAAATTTACTTTGTAATATGTCCATTTCATTAAATTTGCTGGCTGCATTGTTATAAAAACTCGATTATCTCAAAACTTGAAAAATGGACTTAGGACGTTCTAGCTTAGGACGGCAGAATTGCACTTATGTTTGGAAATAATTTCAGATCTTTTATTATGATTAAAGATTTTTACTAAAATATTCCAAAACTTCCATCAGCATGGGATAAAGCTAACTTCAAATAAGATTGAGTCGCTGATGTAGGAACATGAGGGGAACTGATTTATTCATTAATTTAAGATTCCAGATTTTAAAATCCTTGAAAACATCAACACTACGATGGGCGAGAACCAGAGTAAAATCTTTGTGTAAAGTTGTTTCTTCTGCATTGAAATCTGAACACAAGAATAAGCAAACTTACAGGGGGAATCTGGTTGCGAGTGAATCGGAAAAAAATCCTAAATTCACTCAATAAAATCAGGTATAAGCAGAGGAATCTGGCCTTTAACCCTCTCGCCACCCTGACCCTCATATGAGGCTCCTACTTATGAACTCCATTTTTGTATGACGTAAACACGCAAATTTAGTTTCTTTTCATCAGTGACTTCACTGATTCATGTAGATCACATATGAGGCTTCTACGTACATGGTTTTGAATTCGTTCCTAAATGGCAGCAAGATTATTTATATCTCTATGTTTCCATTTTAAGCAGTGATGCTTGTAAAGAGAAAATATTTAATGATACTAGCTTCTGTAGAACATTTTTTATAGGTTGGTGTAGATATTTTCTTATTTCGTAACCTTCTAATATTATGACCATGTCTTTTAATTAGTTCTAAACCAAGTATTTTCTGTTAAAATGGAGAAAATATAACGAGCCTCACATGAGGCTTAACGTTACCAACAGTTCTGTGCTAGTTTTAGAAGAATAATACTTTATTATCGACGTGTATTACTGAGTAAAACTGGACATAATGTGAGTTTGGCTTAAAATGCATAAAATATGCCATATTTGTTGTAAATTGGCTATTTTAGCTACATTTTTATAGAGAAATGGATGAAGGTGGTAATGCTATACCTGGTACATATAGAGACCTATTCCAAGAATAACTTCAGTAAGAAAGAGGTAAAGTTACCAAAGCACCAGAAGAGGTTACAGATGTGAGTGAAGAAGACATTGATAATGATACTAGCTCAACGCTGTTGATCAAACAGTTTCAAACCAAAGTCGAAAAGCTTTGTGGTTTGCAGAAAAAGATAATGACTTGAAAGAGAAGGTTCCTGATTTTACAGGCCATCATAAATCAAATATCTCCCGAGAGATACCAATAGATTATTTTTCTAAAATGCTTCCAGATGACTTTTTAGAAGGATTGGAAGTTTTAGGAAAGATGGAAGCAACCACTATCCGGCCACTATCCTATCGGCAACCACTATCCTATCTAGAAAAAAAATATGCAGCTAAATGCCATTTACATGGTTGTATGAAAAAGAAAAGTGATATATTTGTGAATATTTTCAAAGAGCCTATTGTGCCCTGCATGTTTTGAGGCATTTTATTCTCGAAAAAATGTTTTTTCTAATTTTTTTCTATTTCTTTCTTTCTTTACTTTTATAAAAAGATAAAAACATTTAAAGAAGCAATAAATATGGATTTAAATTTGAAGTTGTATAATAAGAACACATCAAAGTGCACATACAACCCTTAAGTACAATAAGCCTCATAAAAATAACTAGGAAGGAGTGCACACAAGAAAAAAAATTATTTCCAGACAAATTATAGGGGCGTTTTGGATCTATTGAGAAGAAAAAAAGTTTTTCACTTTTTTTATGTTCTGGTGCCGAGAGGGTTAACCTAAAACAGTGGTTCCCAAACTATTTTGGTCGCGGAACCCCCAAATTTGTTGCCTATGATCGCGGATCCCTTAAAATTTTTTAATCAACAACTTTTCAAAATTTAATAACTGATATTAAATGACACAAGTATTATTTTGGTATTTCAGATTTAATTGTGTGAATTAAACAAAACTAAACAATTTATTATAGAAATAATTAATAAAAATACAAAATATAAATAAATGAAAAAAACTTTAATGTGAAGAATGCACCTGATTCTTTGATTCCATGATTTTGTAAAATTGGGCATTATTTCATTTTTTGGTTGGGGGGCAAGGATTTTGTCTTGGCCACACCGTAACTAGATTTTTTAAGGGGGGTTGCTTCAATTTCATTTTTAAGGTACCCCCTAACAAGCACATTGATATATAAAGCACTGAAAAGTAGTATTTTAATGATATTAATTATGTCAAAATTTGACGTGAACTCTTAGAAAAAAAAGTGAATAAATTTTTGAAAATTTGTATCTTAAAGTAGTCTTTTAACTCATTTTGAGACCCTTTGGGCTACATCCAAAGAGAACAGTTTCTTGTAAACCAGATTTTTTTTGGGAAAAAGTTGTAAATAAACGTGCAAGTTTCAAGGGGGCTAGGGGCTCTCCCCATGAAAATTTTTTAAAAGTTCCCCTTTTTACTAGTGTTTTATCTCTTTTTCAAACTCTTTGGGGAGCTCCTAAAGGGAAAAGCTTCTTACAAGTGTCATAATTCTAAAGGTAAAAGCACTGTATAACCGACGAAAAAATTTTAGAAGGGGTCTGAGGTCCTCCCCCAGAAAATTTTTTGAAATTAGACCCTCAAAGGTAGTGTTTTAACTTCTTTTCAGACTTTTTGGGTTACATTCAAAAAGCTCCCACCAGCTCCTTGTGGAAGTTACAGAATTGTCAAAGCACTTGCAGCTACTTTCCACTTAGTGGAACTAGAAACCTTGGGGCCCCCCCCTAAATGACAACCATGGGCTTTATATTTGATAACTGAACTCACATATCTGGTGCAGCACCAAGTTTTTAATGATATTTGGTTTTTGTAGCAACATATTTTGAAACCCAGCTTCTTACAAATAAGTGGTTGCAAATGGAAATCGAATTCGAATAGCCTGTTTTGCTAAATTTGGATATTCATCGAATTCCACCAATGCTTGTGTTTTCAGTCTTCTTATATAAAAACTTTAAATTTATTTTGGTGGTCGATTGTAAACTTTCCGAATTAAAATAACATTTTAATTTTTTAATAAAATAAAATTTGTCCCGCGGAACCCACTTTGGGAACCACTGACCTAAAAAGAAAAGCAATATCCCGGAAATTTCTTGATCATCCACGAGATCGTAAAACTACACTAAAATCCGTACATTTTTGGGTCAATCCATAAAAGTTGGCAAGTAAATTTAGGTCACTAATAATAACCTTAGTACAGTTTGGACCAAGAATAAGCTAACACAAGCAAATTGTTGATATTTTTGTTCCCGATTGCACAATTTTAGAGGATTTGGATGAGTTTTTTTCATTTATCCATTCTATACCACAAAACTGTAAGTCAAATTATATCATTCTGCATCTAAATATTCGTAGTCTTCGTTCTAATTTTGATTACTTTATTTCTCTCATTTCTAATTATACTGATTTAATTTCTGTTATAATTTTATCTGAAATATGGATCTATTAGTCATGAAACTTCTTTTTATACAATTGATGGTTTTGATTCCTTTTTTTATTGTTGAGATTCTAATCGTTCCGGTGGTGTTGCTGTGTTTGCTAAAACAAATTTGGGTTTTAATGAATTGAACTTAAGTTCTATTTCTTCAGAATCAATTCTTTTACACAGTCCTTTGTTTAATTTCACTGTTCTTTCTATTTACCGTTCTCATTCATTTTCTATTGAATTTTTTACAAATGAACTTAGTAATATATTATCTACTTTGAATCAATCAAATGTAATAATAATGGGCGATTTAAACATTGATATTTTAAGTATTAATAATGAATCTGCTGAATATCTAAACTGCTTGTCTCAATATGGATTTCATAGTTTTATTAATATTCCCACTAGAGTTAATAGTACATCATCAACTTGTTTAGATCATATATTTGTAAAGTCTTGCTCGTTCAGTGTTTCCTCCGGTTTATATACTAATGATATAAGTGATCATTATTTAACCCTACAATGCATGATTTTTTAAATTCACTTGAAAATCATTTATGTGACTTCTATAATGGTGTAAATTAGTAAAAAAATACTAATTTTTTTCTACTTTTTATTGGCAAAAAACTTTGTCCTTGAGAAATTAATTTGTGTCTCGTGTGAAATTAATTGTGAAGTGAAATAAAACCAAATGCTCTAAAAATATAAAAAAACAACTTATCTTTACAAAACAATTTTGTTTCAAGCTGAAAACTTTTTTTATTTGAATTTATAAGGTCCTTTTAATTTGGCGTTTTCTGTCTCTTGACTTTCGTCTCACTAGCTAGTAACAAATGTCTCAAAATAGTACCCCTGCTGCAATCTACTGGCAGTCTAAAGTGCTAATAAGATGAAATGTTATATCTATTGTACTTATTGCATGGTGTTGCCGTTTGGAAATGGAAGATCGAGTAGGAAATGGGGAAAAATGTCGTGTTGCCAAATGGCATCAGTATGCACTGTAGGGTTAACACTCTGTAAATTGAGTAGTCCTGATTTTGTTAAAGTCCACAGTTCTTCTCTGATTCCTATGTTTATAAATTATTATAAACTTTATTCATATCTTCATAGTTATAATTTCAATTGGAATAATCTTGATAGTCTCGATAAACAGTATCAATCTTTAGTTTTTTCATTACTTAATATGCGTAATAACTTTAAATCCCCTATTAAATCCCATAAGAAAAAAAGCCTTTGGATAACAGATGAAATACTGTTGTTAATTCGAAGAAAAGACAAACTCTTCAAAAAAGTAAAAAAATACCCTTGGGATATTATTTATAATTTAGCCTACAAAACTACTGTCTCCAAATTAAAACGTATAATAAAAACCACCAAGTCCAATTTTTATCAAAATAAATTTAACAACTGTACAACAATCAAACAAAAATGGAATCTGGTAGATGACATTTGTCATTTTAAAAAACCTTCCACTCTACCCCAATTCGAAAATGATTCATATACTGCTTTTAAGTTTAAAACTCAATTTGATATTCAAATCCCTGATACTAATGTCTCCCAAAGCTTCTCAAACCTCTATATGTCATCTTCTTTAAACTCATTTGTTTTCAATACAATGTTTGATCTTGATGTAATTGATGTTCTAAACTCTTTTTCAAAAGTTGACTATCGATTCAGATGGTATAAGTATTAAGACTTTAAAAATTTTTGCTGTCAACAATATAGGTTTCATTACAAATTTCATAAACCGTTCTGTGAGTATGTCTGATTTTCCAACCTCACTTAAAAAATCCACAATTACTCCAGTTTTTAAATCTGCGGATAAAGATAATCCTTCAAACTATCGCCCCATTTCTATTCTCCCTACTTTCTCAAAAATCATAGAAAAAGCATTTTCAATTAAAATGTACCATTATTTAACTCATACTAAATTTTTTGCGGATAATTAATATGGTTTTATAAAAGGTCGAAATACTGAATTAGCCCTTTTAAATTTTTCTAAATTCATTTACAACAGTATTGACAAAAATAAAAAGACTGCTGCTGTTTTTCTTGATATTTCAAAGGCTTTCGATACTGTTAACCACTCAATATTAATCAAAAAATTAGAAAATGCAGGTTTCCGTGGGTACTTATTAAGTTGGTTTATCTCTTATCTTTCTAATAGGAAACAATGTATTAAAGTTCGCAACTCATTTAGTGATTTTTATTTTTCTAACCGTGGTGTTCCTCAGGGCTCTATTTTGGGTCCTTTGTTATTTATAATTTACATTAATGATTTTTGCAAATTGAATCTATATGGTAAAATAATAACTTATGCTGATGATTCTGTTTTGTTATACTCCTGTTCTAATAGTTATGATCTAAAATATCAAATTGAATCTGATATGATTGCGATCGGGAAATGGTTTTCTTTTAATGACCTTTCTTTAAATTTAAATAAGACTAAACTTATTAATTTCAATTTAATTCAATCAAGTTCAACCCTAAATATTAAATTTCACTCTTCATCTTAGGTCTTTTTATTGATTCAAACCTTAAATGGAAAACTCACATCACTGAATTATCAAAAAAACTATGCTTCGTTTTAATCAAATTGCATTTTCTTAAAAATAAAGTTCATAAGTCATTTTTAATTACTTTGTATCATTCTTGGGCTCAATCATTAATAAATTATGGCATTATAGTTTGGGGAGGTGAATATAAATCTAATTTGTATCCTTTAATATCAATTCAAAACAAAATTTTCAAATTATTAAACTATAAATTTGATCATCCCTGTAACTTAATAATAAATTTAAAAATTTTACCTATTCGCCATTTTGCATTTTATTGAATGTTACTTTTTTTACATCACAATAAAAATATTTGCGACTTAAAAATTCATACCTCAAATAGAAGACCCTCAATAATATTTAATAGTCCCCGTTTTCATTAAGAAATTTTCAAAAAACATTTTTTTATCTTGCTCCTAAATTATATAATTTTTTGCCTATAGAATTTCAGAGTTTTCCATCTCCTAATATTTTCAAGCGATCATTATTTAATTTTATTTGTAACATTGATAATTTGGATGTTTTTTTCCGTTTAAATCCAGAAGCATAAAATTTTTAAGCCTTGCTGTGCCTTTATTTTCTTTACTTAATTCAATTAAGTGTATATATGTAGTTATTCTAATTCTGTTATTATACATATTGTTTTCCCCTACTAAACTTAATTATTTATCTCACCATATTAAGTTACTTTTTATTTTTTCTGTAAAAATTGTAATTTTTCTTTCGCCTATACAGGTCTTGGTTTCCTTCAGGCGAATCATAATTTGTTTTGCTCATTCTTTGTGTAATATATGTGTATATGTTACCGCTAAAGTTGAAAATTAGTTATTCTAAAGAATACCTAGGTAAACTTAAGATTAACTGATTTCTGTTGTTAATGTGCGGATATTTGAGTTTTCTCATTTTACCTAGGGAATCTACACTATAACGGCCTCTTGATAGTTGAAGTTCAAAATAGTTTGTTTCGCTCAATCCTTTCTGTTAAAATGTTGAGGTGCTCACTGTGCCATGCGCTTACCCCTGCGCAGTCGGGTTTCAATACGTAGTTTGTTGTCATATTTTGTGTTTTGATTTCAAATTTAGTGCGTAGCACTGGTAGTTGTCAAGTTGAATGTTAAACAAACTAATACAAGCAAGTAAGTACAGTAAATTTACAAGCTTAAGTTCAGTAAATTACTACTAAAACTGGTATTTTAAAACAATTGTGTTGAAGCTCCGACTTCAGAGTGACAGAGATTTCTTTTAACGAAAGCAAATGTCCCAGCAGTTGAAATATCTTTTCAACAAACGTTAATTCAATAATCGCAATAGTTTAGGATAGGCTGGTAGCCGATTACAGGGATGGAACAGGTGAAACCCTATTTGGGAGCAGTAAAAACACCTTTTGGGAGCAGTAAAAATACGTGTTGGGATCAGTAAAAAATTTTTTTGGAGCAGTTCGGAGCAGAAAAAAAGCCTTTTGGAGCAGTTGGGAGCAGAAAAAAAAGCTTTTTGGAGCAGTTGGGAGCAGAAAAAAAAATTTTTATTGTCCATTTTTATTCGCTGTGTTGGTTGTGGTCCTGAATAATTCAAATCCATAAAAAGATATATCCTTTCAGGGGTGTGATCGACCAAAAAGCAAAAAAGAGGAAATCCCAAATTATGTTCTTACTTTTTTGGTGTTTAATTTTAAGGTTTTGCTTAATACATAAAAAGTGGTTAATTATAGAGATCCAAGCACAAAGAGGGTCCAGGGGCCCCCTCCCAGAAATTTTTTTTTTGAAGTTTGACCCTTAAAAACAGCGTTTTAACTTGTTTTGGACACCTAGTCCGATTGTTTAGGGGGATGGGTCGCCTGCCATCCCCCTTGATATCATATCAGAAACAGGTTATAATCATACATGTGATTCTTCCGCCAATTGGCGGAAATCCGCCAATTAGCTTAGCAAAATTAAAATCCAACAATTCGATTAGCATATCGAATGGTAGATCTCGGGAAGTAGAAGCCATTGACCCCCTCTTAAAATGAAGGAAAATTTAGGTGTCATCGAATTTTTTTTTTAATATTTTCCGCCAATTTATTGTAAGAGTGATCACATGTATGTATAATCTAACAAGATTTTTTAAAAACACTGCAATATTATCTTACCTAGCTTCAAAGTGATCTATCAGTGAAAATTTAAAACTTAGGAAATCCTTAAGAAAAATGAGTTGAAAACACTCACTGAAATCCTGGAAAAACAATTCTTACGCGAAAAATCGCTATTTTTCGACTTTTCCCGCAGAATGTGATCCTAAAGACCGGACTTGATGGCTTCTAACCACTGCAAAGTTGTTTTTACACATCGCACTAACAACGCAAGAAGAAGCCGACTTCAACTTGGCACCCGCGGCCCTTTAAGAAAGAAGTCGCGGGAAGAAAACACTCTGCAAGCAACACGAAACTTCCGTGAAAAATCGCGATTTTTCCCTCTTTTTACCGCTTTAAATCATCATTTTTCTCAAAACTAATAGGCAAAGTAAAATAAAGTATGGATTATCTGGAAAAATCCAAATTTCGATCCAAAATTAGTTCACGGGCCGTAAACGGGAGCTTCGGAATGTAAGAAACGCGGACCTCTTTCGCCGACGTTTCTCGGAAAACGGCCCGCTTTCGAACTCCTGCCGTTCAATCAGATTTTCATGGAAAAAATTTTAAAATGCGGAAAAATCACATCCCTGTGTCCAGATCGAAGGGTGAAGAGGGATTTCTTTTTCTCCGTGGAAATTTCTTTCGCGGAGAAGACTTAGTTTGAGGAAAATTGTTAAAAAAATATTTAAAAATAACCATTTACTAATTGTTAAATCAATTAGTAAATGGTTTTTGTCAAATGACTTAACTCTAAACTTAAATAAAACTAAATATATTTATTTCACATTGCAAGAATGCTCCATTGACTTAAATTTCAAATTTCACAGTAATACCTGCAATTTTGAAGCCCAGTGGCGCAGTGGTAGTGCATCGCGCTTCCACGCCACAGGTCCGGGGTTCAAATCCCGGGCTGGGCAGGGTCCACTCAGCCTTTCATCCCTTCAGTGGGTCGATAAACTGAGGACCAAGCATGCTTGGGAACTAAACACTGGGGGTCTCACGTTAGACTGACCACCTAATTGGGACATTTGCCTAGCACCCCAGGCCCCACGGTCACGAAAACGAAGATGGGCATCGTAGGCCTTGGCCCACTAGGGCTGTTGCGCCGATGGTTTAGTTTTTTGGTTTTACCTGCAATTTTAATCAAAACTGTAATTGTTATTCATTGCAACGCGTTAATACCATTAAATATTTGGGTATTCAAATAGATTTTAACTTGAAGTGGAAAACTCATATTGGTGATTTATGCAAAAAATTACGCTTTATCTTAATTAGATTTCATCACTTGAAGAATAAGGTAAATAAGCTATTTTTAAATACATTATATTATTCTTGGTTTTATTCTCTATTAAACTACGGTATTATTGTGTGGGGAGGAGATTACAAAACTAACTTATTTCCACTAATCTCCCTTCAAAATAAATGCTTCAAAATTTTAAATTACAAACCCTCGCCACCAAATCAGCCCAAAACTATAAAACTTTAACCTGTACGCCATATTGCTTTCTTTCGTATGATTTACTTTTTATATCGTAATAATACAATATGTGAACATAAAAATCAAATTTCAGATCGGAGACCTAATGAAATATACCAAATACCGCGCTTTAATAAAGAAATCTTCCGCAAACATTTTTGTTATTTAGCACCTAAAATATTTAATGGCCTACCTTTGAACCTACAAAACATCTCAAGTAATCAAAAATTTAAGAACTTATTATTTAATTTTTTATTGGACATTGATGATTTAGAAATTTTTTTTAAATTATAGAAGCAACAAGTAATTTATATGCCTATGCTGTTTTGTCATTTGTCTCTTAATATTGTTATTCAAATTATTTTATCTTCTTATTTTTTTGTGTACATATATATGTTATTTGTATAATTTATGTTTAAGATATTTTTTTATTCTATTTCTCATCGGTACTAATTTTTGATAATTATGTTTTCGGTCAGCTAAATGGGCATATGCCCCAGTCTGACTAATATGTTTTTTCTCCAATTTTCCTTTGTATCGCATTGCACACAAATAAAGTTTTATTATTATTAAAAAAAAAATGCGGAACATGATACAAAAAGTCACAAAACGCAGAATTTCGCGGATCCGCGGAAAAATCACATCCGTTTTCAAAGAAAACGATAGCGAAAACGTGATTTCCCCGCCAACAACGAACGGCGCCAATGACGGATCGAAAATCGAAACCATTAGCTTACCGTAGCAAGTAAGTAATAAAATCAGACTCATTCACGCCAAAAGAGGGGATCATTGCGGATTCCTTGGGAACATCAGGCGAGGAGTGACCCTTTTAGTTTTTGTTTCACTTTTCAGTTTTACTCACAATGTTATGGGAGAAAAAGGTCGTGAGCAACGGTCTTTTCAAGGTAAAAATCGGAGAAATTCGCCAGTTTGGCGCAGGCGGGCGCAATTTACTCAAAAATTGTACTTTTAGCGCTAAAATGCGCACATGTTTCGTTTCGGCGCAGATCGGCGAGTTTGGCGCAGCTGTTCCATCCCTGCGATTACACCGCGCTTTCATTAAGATTTGCTATTTTAAGTGCTCATTGAAATATGTTGTCAAATCGAGATCGAAAAATCACAATTGATACAAAATCTAAGTTGGTACTTTTATATTCTATTCGTATTAAAATTCCTATTTCAATACTATTTTTGTGTGATTTGCGTGCTTTGTGTAATATCAAAAAGTACCGAGTCCCCTTTTTTGATTCGTCATTGTTACTGTTTACCCCCAAAAAAAGTTTGGTTATAGTTAGGGCAGGGGGGTTTTGGGGGGCGGCAGCCCCCCCAACCACCTTACACTTTTTATAAAAATTAAATAAATTTTTGTACTTTAACGGATCACCCTCGTTAATATGTAAAATAACTGATTACAGGTAGTATGCAGATTAATGAGTGTCTAGTCGGTAGAGTGCAGAATACCTAGGTAATCTTAGAAATTGAAAAAAATTTCGCTCTTTAACGGATCACCCTCGTTAATCTGCAAATTACCTAGGTTATCTGCAAATTAACTGATTTCCGGACTTTAACTGTAACATATATATAACAATTGATTTGAAATTAATTTTTTTTAAATGTTTGGAGCAGTGGTTCGTTAACTTATGATTGCAGCGGGCCCCCTTTACTTACCTAATGATAGGAATGTACAAATTGTCTTCAAATGCTATGAGGGGAACTTTCAAAGAACTTGTAAAAAGAATGAAAGAAACAAGTCCATAATCTAGATGACTTCGGTAAACAGGCACATAAACTATTGGAATATTTTCCTAAATTGAGAAGAAAAGTTTTTCAGTATTTTTACATCAACATTTGCTTGATTTATTGTTGATACTTTTATTGTACAAGAGCCACAATAGAGGACTATGTACAACAAAATAGAATAAAAAATTCTTAAATAACCATAAAATAAAATTAACATAAAATTGAAAAAAGTAGTTCAAGATAAGATAAATTATTTGAAAATGATTGGATATTGAAATTTGAGAAAGGTGGTTGCATGTTTTATTTTATGAAAACATTCTCATAATTAAAATAGGAAATGGTATTTTCCTGAAAGATATTACCTCACTGGTGGATTTAAGGATTTCTATTTGGCCCTTGGGGACTAAAACTCCATCAAACATTCTACTCAGTAGATATTTAAAAACCAGATGAGAAAACCTAGAAACATTTGAAAATAATTCATTAATTCAAACTAAACATGGAAACAACATTTTAAAACAGAAATTAAAACAGAATTAAGAAAATTTAAAAAAATAGTTTATGAATTGTCTTATACATAATGTAAAATTTTTGTTTTGCCAGTTCCAAGTAAAAAGGGGGGGTTGGGCGGACACCCACAGAAAAGTTTTGAAAATTTTCTTTTAAAAGTAGCGTTTTAGCTCAAGTTTGGATAACATATGAAGAGAATAGCTCTTTATAAACTACAACTTTTCAAAGAAAGAAGTTATACAAAATGTAAAAATTTTAAGGGGGAACTTAGGGTCTTCCCTCAGAACCAAACACTATCTCACTAATAATAAAAACTCGAGAATTATTATTTAGGTAATTGCAATGAAACTTTATTATCAAAATAATACAAAAGTAAATTCATTTATTTTTCAACATTTAGTATTCATTTAACATTCATTAGTTTTTCCACTAGGGCAGGACCTTCCTCCAGATTGGGAGCATCTTCTAGCATTAAGTGCATCAGAATAATTTCTGGTCTCCGACCTGTTGGTACAGTGACAATGAGCATTGAGTTTCACTTTCACGATTACTCCCTCTTTGAGGGCTTGCAGGCTTTTCTTGGAGGAGACCTCAATGGCCACATCATTTCTGATCAGGGCTAGGTTGGTCTGCCCTTCACTTTCTCCAGGACCATTAGGGAATTCTGCCTTCAGAAGAGGAAAAGGAGACTCCCTTCTTAGTCCTGAGTAAAAGGGTGTACTTCTGCTTAGGCGCAGCCGTATTGTAAGGCTTTGCTTGACCGCCCGTCTTGGCCAGGGTTGTTACGTTTAAAACACTTTGTTTAAAACACTCGTTTTAAACACGTTTAAAACAAAGCAAAAAAAACATTGTTTAAAACACTTATATTTTTGAGCAAGTTGCTCCCATTTTCAAGTTAATTTAGGCAACAAACTCACCATTTTCAAGTGTGGATCACTCAGAGCTTAAAAAGATTGTGTGAAGTATAAGGCTTGGGTACAAACCACCAAATCGCCATGACATAGGCAGTACATTACTTGATAAAGAGCATGATGCTGAGAAGAAAACTTACAAAAATCATTTAAATGAACTAACTGTTTGTGGTGTATTTAAAAGTATAGCTTTATTAATCTAATTTCAATTTGAAAAATCAAATTTAAGTTTTTAAAAATCATGGGTTTTCTTAGCATTTCTTTGTTGAGGGTAAAAAAACAAATAAAACGTTTTAAACAAAAAAACACGTTTAAAACAAATAAAACATGTTTTTTGTTTTTTATTAAAAAAAAACATGTTTTTTTCCAACCCTGGTCTTGGCGGTGATACCCCGGTTTCGCCGAAAACCGTTTTTCCTTCCCCCCCTTGTTGAAAAAATCCCTACTGTCCCCTCTACCCTCCCCCCTAATCACCGATATTTCCCTCACATTTCGGGATCGGGCAAAGAAATCGATTCTGGAGTAGAATCGAATGTATTTTCCCAATGGAAACCCTGTGGTGCACCAACCCTGTGACAGTTTTATGACTTGTAACTCTTCCTATCAATATCTGACGCCCTTTGATATCCTGTCTTTTGTATTGGATAGATAGTGTACTGAGCCAATTAGTTGGTTTCTTAGAAAACGTAGAGTCGAGGGGTGAAAAAAACCCATAGGGTGTCTAAAAATAATTTTAATTTTGGGTTAGATGACAAAATAAATAAAAATTAACTCAAAATATTTAATAGCATTTAATTTATGATATACAATTAATTATGCAAGTAGAATTAAATATCAGTGCCAGTTACAATTTTGATTTACATTTTTTTAAAATTATATAGAGAATTTTCATTTAGTAGGTTGTTTTCGACAAAATACAACAGTAAAAACGCTATTGTCGTTGTTTTTTGAATTCGAAATCTTGAAAACCTTGACTTATCACTGTTTTAATTTTAGAAATAATTTGTAATAAACTTGGTTTTAATTATTTTTAATTATCTTAAGTATATTCTATTCAATCAAAATAACCCTTTTAATAATATTTTTTCTTTTATTTTGAGTATTTACAAACATGGGTTTTTTAGGATACATGTTTTTTTGTGTGTCAATTTGTAACGGAGAGTTGGAATTAAAGAAACTAAGCACTAAAATGTAGGGGAGGATTAGCCTTTACAACACAAAGGAGTTTCCTTAGTGTAATGGTATTTTTAAAAATTAAATGATCGGGGAAGGAATTTTTAATGATCATGCAAGATCCCTTATTTGTTCAAAGAAATGTATTATCATTGAAATTCCTTCCCCGATCCCCTATCATCATTTTTCTAAATACTATTACATTCTAAATAAACTCAATTCTTTGGCTATAAGATTAATATTGCACTTTTAAAACTCACCCCACGGTTTAGCCAGTGGTTCAATTTCTATCAAATTTAAGGAGTAAGTAGAACGGATACTGCTTTACCTCATGCAATAATTTTTTTCATTCCATTATGTTTTGTTTCGTTACACGGGCTTTATCAAAACAGCCTTTTGTAACGCTATCGCACTACATTAGGTCCTATAGCTCTAAGCTGCGCCCCCTCATTCCTATTCTAAATATGCTTGTCTAGGTCCCCTCTACCTCATCACCAAATATTGATGTTGAATTTTGAATCACCCTGTATAAAATATAAAATAAGTGTTGGGTATAAAATAAGTTATTGGGTGAGAATACAGGGCCCGAGAAAAAAATTTTTCCTATCAATATTTTTAGGGGGTAAATGGGCCCTCCATTGATAATGGAGTTCCATTACACATTATTAGAGCAGTGACAGAAACTTCTATGTAAGAGGTATTTAACCAAAAAAAATTTAAGTTTTTTGCAATGAATATGATTATTTCTGAACTCAATGCAAATTTTTAAACGTTTGTTCTCCCTTTAAATGGTATTTTTTAGGTTTTATTGAGAGATATCGGTCTAATTATCATTTTTGGCAAGTTTTAACTTCTGGGTCATTTTTGGTGAGTGGTATCTTAGCGTTAACCATGTTTTAGTAGGTCTCACACGTGCCTAATTGCGTTTGGGTCTGGGAACCTGAAAAGTAACTTTATTCTTTCAATATCGTTACTTATGAACAACTTTGAGGTAGTGAAATTGTGATTTTCTGCAGCTTTTTAACTAATAAAGAGAAATATTTGACCCGAGAGGTCCTCTAAAAGATGTATAAGGGACATGAGAGCACAGGTACGCAATTGCAAATATCAGTGAAAATTTCTGTGTTTAAGGGGTGCTGAAACGGCACAAAGAATTGCATAGTTTCACAGAAAGGAAATATGTTATTAACGTTCAAAAAAAGAAGCATTTTTAGTGTTTATGAACTTAAACGTGGCTGAAAAGAAAGATATATCTGTAAAAATATCTCAATTATCTTTAAAATAAATTTTAAAGAGATCGAATCGGGTCAAGGATATCTCTTTATTCGTGAAAAATAGGCAGAAAATCACAATTTGACTAACTCAAAGTTTTCCATAGGTAACGATATTGAAAGAATAAAGTTACTTTTCAGGCTCCCAGACCCAAACGCAATTAGGCATATGTGAGACCTACTAAAACATGGTTAACGCTAAGATACCACTCACCAAAAATGACCCAGAAGTTAAAACTTGCCAAAAATGATAATTAGACCGATATCTCTCAATAAAACCTAAAAAATACCATTTAAAGGGAGCACAAACGTTGAAAAATTTGCATTGAGTTCAGAAATAATCATATTCATTGCAAAAAACTTAAATTTTTTTGGTTAAATACCTCTTACTGTAGAAGTTTATGACACTGCTCTAAATGTGTAATGGAACTCCATTATATCAATGGAGGGCCCATTTACCCCCTTAAAATATTGATAGGGAAAATTTTTTCTCGGGCCCTGTATTCTCACCCAATAAACATATTTTGGTATGATTTTCATGGATAAACAATTCTACTATTTGTTAAGTTGAAAAAACAGTTCCGTCCTTAATTTTTGCACAGCAGTGTACTAAATAATAAATCCTAATCCTACTACTATTATAATTGTGAATGTTTGTCCGGATGTTTGTTACTCTTTCACGCAAAAACTACTGAATGGATTTTAATGAAATTTTACCATAATGTAGCTTATACATCAGAATAACACATAGGCTATAATTTATAAAGAGAAAATCAGTCCTTCATTCTTTTTTTCCCGTTTTTCCTGCTTTTTTTCACTTATTTTTCCGTGTTTGAAAACCTGTTTTACCAGTCATACAACGAGTTAAAAATAAAACATTGTTTCAAATGAGACACAGATCACTAGACTTTTTCATTTACTAGATCTTTTATTTTAGTTTTAAACACTGGTTTTAAATTTCTTAATTTGTTCACTAGACTTTTTACTACGGTTTCAAATTTGTTATTTTATAAAGGCACCAAGATATTATTAAACATTATCAGAAACATCGGAATTGTAAAAAGTGACAAGAACACCGGGATTGGAAAATTAGCGAGAACATCGGGAAGGAAAAATTACCGAGAACACTGGGATAGGAAATTTACCATAAAGACACCCAGAATACCGGAATATAAAAATTACCGTAAACACTGAGATAGGAAAATTACCGGGAACGCAGCCGGGATTAGAAAAATTACCATGATCACCGGGCAACGGGATAAGATTACCGGGAACACTGGGATAGGAAAGAGGCGCCTGGGATACCGGGATGATTTGTAATATTGCTAATTTACAAAATTATAAATGTATTTTAAGAAATATTTTAAAAAATAAATTTATACACCCCACCCGTGCAAGGCCGGGTATAACAGCTAGTACTAAATAATAGTGTAATAAAAGCATACTACAAATTTTCATACCAGTTTGCAAATATATTGAATGGAAATGTGTGGCACAATATTTAATAATACTTCTTCCGTGGTATATTTGTGTAATAATACGAAAAATTTCAACATATATTGCTGTTTATAAAATTCAAATAATTGTATTCGGGAACAAAAATCGCAAAGAGTATATTGGTAAGTTAATTAATGGCTTAATGTTAGTGTTAATCTCCCACTTTACTGCAACCACAAACTAAAATTTTGCATTAAATCCGTGATTTCACCGCAGAGGGATCTAATAGTATATACCCCATTACCCCATCCATGCAAAATCATTTTCATTATTTTAAATTATAAAATTTAAGGAGAGATATTAATTTGTATGCAAACGAATTTACATAGTATTACATTTTTTACAAAGATAAATTGACTGTATATAAAATATTTAACTTAACGCGGTGCTTTCGAGTATTAAAGATTGGAACCAATTTAAACAGTTTCCCAGAATACCATCTACATTTCATTTATACAGAAATTCTCCTGATCTCCTGATTTAAGCTGTCATAAGATTTACTAATATTCAAGGATATTGCATCAGCCTGTTCTTATTAAGGTTATTTGTTTGGGAAAAGGATAATTAAGCGATTTTTTTCACACTAAACGATAATTTTTACAGGAAAACCAAAATGCTGGGTTGTAAAAAATTTGATATTGTCTAAAAATTCTTAGTCTTTAATGATAAAGGTATAATGACCAGTTATGGAACGTAAATATCTAGAAATTTTGATTTGAGAATTATATTTTACTTAAAAATGATCGATATAAGTTGAAGAAGTGTCAATTTCTCCAATTCGAATATTATTGAAATTCGCGATGCCATTACTGTACAATACAAGTACATCAAGGTAATCATCACTCACTAGGTACGAGATCCAATACAAAATTTATATTTAAATATGCTCCCCGATTATTGCATTTTTACTTAACGGTGATAGCAAAGTTATCATTAAGAAAGTATTCAATTGTATAAGAATGAAAACGATCGATAAATCCTACTTATATATAGGTAAGGGTTATAATCTCTGTAGAAACGTACTCTGTATACGTACGATTATTTTTTTAGTCATGAATATTTTTCGATTGAAAATTAAGGAATGAGAACAAATAAAATAATCATCTTTAGAAAATTCTATCCACTAGAGCTAATTAATTAAATGGATACTTTCGAGTACTGAGAGTACATGTGGAGTGCTTAAACATTATTAAAATTAAAAAAAACATTGCTCTCTTTTATCGCAAATACACTTTGCTGTATAAAATTCCGGTACCTATAAGGTTATACTAAATCTGTGTATTTTAAAAAAATACAGTAAAAGACTCTTCAATCTCAGATTTTTTTTTATTTTCAAAAGTTATTTTAACTCGTTTAGACAAAAACATTCTGTTCTGTATAAGGTTTATTGAGGAAGTTGCATGATTTTTTTAATCGATTCTTCTTGCAAAAATAAGCAACTACCCAAAATTTGAGGCCGATCGAGAAATTTTTGATTGCCAAAAAAACTAAAAAAGATCCACTTTTTAAAAGCGCGCGAAAACGCCAAAAGTCTGGGATCATCGAACGTTGACGTCATCATACGATAAACATTGTTGGAAAGCAATGGAGTTGATGGTGTGATTGTTGATATCTTTAAACAATAAACGTTTTCAGTCACGTGTTTTTTTTCTCAACTTTTAAATTAAAATATTAAATTACCTGTACATTTTTTTTTGACAAAATTGACTAGATATTTCATTTTACCATACAAAAAACCATACGGAACACTTGTGTTTTTGAAAATCTGACACATGCAACTTCCTTATTGTGAGGTATCTAATATAAGTCATTGATTGTGTGTGTTTGTCTTTTACACAAATCCATTTTTTTCTAACTTACGTATAAATACCCAAGGAAAAGCATAGGCTATGTTTCGAAAATTTTAAATGATCCCTTGACCCCTTTTTGCTATCATTGGGCTGAAAATAGCTTTATTTCTGCTCAAAAAATATCCGCTTACGGTTCACCCCATTGTTAAAAAGAAAAGATAACACAAAATATTAATTTTTTAACAGAAAAACTAGATATAACTCATCGATTAAAAATCATACTAATATTTTATAATCTGTTTCAAAGAAATTAAAAGTTTTAAAACTGGTAAGTGTAGTGTGTAGTTTAAAATATATTTTTTTCAGGATTTATTTTTTAAATAAAAAATTCAATGGAATAACATTGTTGTTAAAATAGTGTCCATGGAATAGGCTTTAATTATTGAATTCTTGAATAATTTCACCGAAAAATTTTATTAAATTCCTGAGAAAATAATTATTAAGAAAGGAATTTTAATGAATGTTCAATTTTTCTTTTTACGTTATTTTACCAAGATTTGGCCCCAAATATTAAATACCGAATTCCTCAGCTAAAAACTTATTCCAATCTAATACTTTCTTATATTAGCCTAAAATTTATGACGCAGCTAAAAATATTAGCTGCATTTTTTATTTAAATGAAAGTAAAGAAAGTTTCCCATCTTTACTTTCTAGAAGTTTAGTTCACCATGCTGAAAAAGAATTCGTAATACATTCCTTGTGCATTCTTCAAAATACAAGGGTAGCACCGGGTAACATCTATAAACACCTGTGTTTAGATAAGAAACCACCATGCACCATACCCCCTGGAGAGCTTCAATTCGTTTCGCCAATTACTTTCCCCACTTTCCCAGGATTCCTAGGAATCGATTCTTCAGTAGGTTTGATTCACAGGCATTCGATTCAGCATTTCGGCATCGATTCTATGGTATTCGATTCGGAGGTTTGGCCGAAATCTCCCCACAGGGAAAGTGCAGCAGGTTGTAAGGGGGGAAGGAAAAGTGGTTTACGGCGAAACGTAGGGGACACCGTCTTGGCAGTGCCCTTCATAGCCGTGACGGATGCCTAGTTTTTTCTTGCGAGTGGCTTCAGGCTCTTTTGCCTCCCTCGGGTGCAGACTGCTCCCTTGCCAGGGGAGCATTTTTTCGAATTTCAGAGAAAAATTTTGCAGTCACCTCGTTAAAGAATTGGCAGATGTCACAGAATGACTCGATGAGGACATTCATCTGTCCAACTATCCCAACCAGCTCCAAACCTCGACTTAGCGAGGTCGTTCCTTTGGGTTGGGCGGAGGCCTTGTACGCAGGGGAAGCATCACACAGTGGGGTGGTGTTGGGAGGGGGGTGAATCACCTCCAGTTCCTCCGCTGCATCCTTTGTTTTGAAGGGCACCTTGTGTGCGCACTTTTTCCTTAGTCCTTTTTTGGAGGTCTTGCGTGCTTTTCACCAGCTTTGGTGTACCCCAAAGATTGATTCTAAGGGGATGCACTTTTCCCCCAGTGTTGGTATCCTTCGAAGATTGAGGGTTACCTGACTCCCCAGCTTGACTATTGAGTGGGACCGGACCTGGAAAAAGTGCCCAAACCTACAAACCTGGTTCGGGGGAAGCCCCTTCTAGCTCCATAGGAGCAATACATAAGGTTTGGGCAAATTTTATTCGCAGGGTTCGTACTCTAAGGTAAAAAAAATTCCATAGCTTTTAAAGGATTGAAATATGCTGCTTTGCTGAAGTATGAACACAAGTGTTGTTATTTAGCCTGTTTCCCAGTCTTTCAGAGCCCATAAGATGGTTACAGTTTAAAAGAAATCTTATATTGAGACTTCTCACTGGCTCGGAAAGACTGGGAAACGGGGTTGTAAAGTACTTCTTAAGAACTTAAATGTAACGGAACTGCGAGTGTTTGTTTAATCTCCAGCCGCCACAGTGGCGAGTCGAGGTAGCACACACCTGATTTCATTACACTTTGCAATTTTGCTTCGTGTTAGTACGAAGCGAATAGAATGAACGAAGAAATAGTCTGAAACGAATTTCAGTCGTTGTGCCAAGTTTGACTCTGCCTTTTTCAGATTTTTCATGACTTTCATGAAAATTTTCAAATTCCATGACTTTTCCAGGCCTGGAAAAAGAAAAACGAAATTCCATGACCTGTTAGGTTCGGGGGAAGGTTACAACTTTTTTCAGGTCCGAGTGGTGCAGTGTTTCATCATTAAGTTCCATTTAGAAACATTGTAAGACTCGGTTTCCCTTACTTCAGAAAAAGTGACCCTCTATGAGAAATGAATACACTGAAAAAAAAGTTAAAATTTTGGAGATACAATAATTAGGGATAGAGATGGTCCGCAGACATATTTGAGATGGGAACCACTGGTCTAATACATGAATTTAAAATTGCCAGGAACAAACTTCTTTTATTTGAGCTCAATTTTACCCCTCCTGATAGTTTCATTTCTATGAACCTTTAGGATGCCTTTTGAGAGAACAATAAGTATACGGTTGTTTTAACAATTTAAGGTTTTTTTCGGTTTCAACTTTTAAACCCCCTCCCTCCCCCTTGTCACAAATTGATTAACCCCCTCCCCCCTCTGAGCGTGACTTCATTTATGGACGGCCCCCAAGTGAGCTTGGTAATCATTTATCAACCCCGAAAGGATGAAAAGCCGAGTTGACCCATGACCCAAGCAGAGGCCGCAAGGCAAAATCTGTATGTGTTTACAATTATACGTTTTAATTTAAAATTGTCTTTCCATTTATACGTCATTTTACATAGATCCCTTGAAAGAGGTATAAATGGTGCTTTACTGTATACTGTGAAAAGTTTTTGTTCATAGGAAAAAAGTATAAAAAAAATTTGACACTTAAGAAATTTAAACTAATTAAAATTATGATTCAGTCTTCTAATTTTTGGTGAACACTTAAATTCATAAATGAATGTGTTTCTTTACCAATATTCAAAATTTCTCATTTTCTCTCCCATAATTTTTGCAAAAATGTGAGTGAAATTTTTTTTTCTGAAACAGTGGCACAGCCAAGTGTTCTATTTTTTAAATAAAATATAACGAGATTATTCTGTAAATCAAATAGAAAATTTAATTTTTTTGTGTCAGATGAAAATTGTGATGGGGTGTTGAATGTTTTTTAAGTAGTTAATATGTGGCAACACTTAGGGTAGTGATGCACAACCTGCGGCCCGCGGGCCACATGCGGCCCGCGAACCATCAATATGCGGCCCGCGAACTAATTTGAATATTTCAGATAATCCCTAACTTTTGTTACTTTCAATATTTTAACCGAGAAAAATGACGATTTATAGTGGAAAAAAAGTGGGGAAAATCGCGATTTTTCTCAGAAGTTTCGTCTTGCTCGTGAAGTGTTCCGTTCCTCCCTCGATTTTTGGGCGGCTTCGGGCGCCAAGTTGAAGTCGGCTTCTTCTTGCGTTGTTGGTGCGATGTGGGAAAAACAACTTTACAGTGGTTTGAAACCATGAAGTCGGGTGTTAAGAATCGCGTTCGGCGGAAAAGTTGAAAAACAGTGATTTTTAGCGAAAGTGCTGTTTTTACGGTGCCTAGTTGAAGCTGGCTTCTTTTCACATTGTAATTACAATGCAGAAAAAACTTAAGCGTGGTCAGAGGAGCCTAATAAGTCTAGTGATACCTTTGACATAGCGTTTTTATCGATTTTAGTGAGTATTTTCAACTAATTTTTCTTAAGGGTTTCCTAAATTTTTACAAAAAGGTCACTTTGAAGCAAGATTAGATAATAAGGCAGTGTGTTTTAGTTCTTATTAGATTATAACCTGTTTCAGATATGATTTCAAGGGGGATAGCAGAATGCTGGGGACCTGTTCCCCCAAAAAATCGGACTTTGTCCAAAACAAGTTAAAACTCGGTTTGTAGGGTCTTTTCTGGGGTAGAACCCCCAGACCCCCCTCTCACTTGGAACTTTATAATTCACAGTTTTTTATACATTAAATTAATCAAAATGCAAATCCTACTTTAAAATATATGTCCAAAATTTGGGCTAAATATGAAAAGCTAGTCAATGCCTTGTTTTTTAAAGTCAAATTTCCAAAAATTTTCTGGGGAGGATCCCTAGGCCCCTGTAGTACAAACTCTATCACTCACATCTTATATTAAATTCCTTGAGATGCAAATTCTAAATTCTATCTGAAATTTTATAAAACGCCACACCTGTCTATTGTAGTACGTATTAGCTGTATTATTATTTTTACTGTTACTCTGCGGCCCTCCGTGTCTCAATTAACTATGTGAGTGGCCCTCCTCCCAAAAAGGTTGTGCATCCCTAACTTAGGGTCCATTCAAATATTACGTAAGCACGTTTTTTAGTCATTTTTAACCCCCTCCCCCTTGTCAACAAAAATAAGCAAACCTCAAACCCCCTCCATAATATTACGTAAGAAACTGCCGGACCCCCCTCGAAATTATCCCTTTTAGTAAGTACTGTTTTTTTTCTCCTTCAAAATTAGGTGACTTATACAAGGAGCTGTCCTTTTTTGGGTGTAACCCTAAGGGTTCAAAAATGAGTCGAAACACTACTTTCCGGGGTTAAAATTTCAAAATGTTTGGGGGGTCCGCCCCAGAAAAAAAAGACCTTACGTCAGATTTCCCAATTCAATTTTTTGTTAAATTTATTTTTGGATGAGTTTTGAAATTATTTATGCAAGAAACAACAGATTTTCGAAAATGCAGTATCTTACATAAGCATCACTCATATTCCCCCTTGTCAGAAAAAATAAGCAAAGAGCAAACCCCCCTCTCCCTTTAGGTGCTTACGTAATATTTGAATGGCCTCTTATGGAACAACAACTCTGAGATGGTTTAATGCTGCAAGTTATAGTTTGGTAACTTGGAAATTTAATTGCTTCAAAACTAATTCAAACTTTGAATTAATTTTCTTTTTTATTTCTTTCTCATCAGTGGCGTATATAAGGGGGGGGGGCCGAAGGGGCCCTGGCCCCCCCCGAAATTCTGACTTGGTGTACCAAAACAAGTTAAAACCATGTTTTTTAGGGTCAAATTTTGAAAAATTTTCTGGGGGAGGACCCCCAAACCCCCCTTTAGAGTGCTTGGAATTTTATTACTCAAAACTTTTTTACAATAAGTTCAGTGTGTGTCTGAAATTCGGAAAGTGTATCAAAACCAAGTTGAAATCCTGTTTTTAGGATCTAATCTCCAAAATTTTTCTGGGGGATGACCCCCATATATCCCCTTCTGTACTTAAAACTATATTATTTATAACTTTTTCATTAAATTCATCAAATTTTATCTTAAAATTTATATCCAAAATTCTAACTAGGGGTACCAAAACAGATAAAAACTTGGTTTTTAGAGTAATTTCCAAAAATTTTATGGGGGAGGACCCCCAGACCCCCCTTTTGTAATTGCAACTTAATACATAATAACTTTTTAATATTAAGTTCTTTAAGTTGCAAATTCTGCCTAAGAATATACTGAAAAAAAAATTAATATACATGAGAGGGGCTGGGAAACAATTTTGGGCCCCTCCCGAAATAAATTTCTATATACGCCAGTGTTTCTCATTTATCAAAATCTTATAATTTTTATCTCATTGTTTTGCAATAATGGGAGTGTAATTTTTCTGAAATAATGGCACAGCAACTGTTATACTTTTTTCTTAATATAAAAAGATTATTCTGTAACTCAAATAGTAAATTTATCTAATTTCATGTGCAAGACAAAAATTGTGAGTGAGTATTGAATAAATTTTATGTAATGAAAATATGGCAACACTAAAGGAACAGTCCAACTCTGTGAATCATGTGTTGAGGTAAACCTGCAGGTGTAAGCTTAGTCCTTTTGGGGGATGTTGAATTCATATAATATGGTTTGGTAACAGTTATTAAACAACTCAACTCAAGACAGCAAACAACTTTCAACAGACTATGTGGAATGTGGATATGATCATCTTATTCTTATGGTCCATTTGATCCTAGATTATGATTATGTTAAACATGCTGCTTTTTAATGATTGACAAATAATATAATTAGGGCTGGGATTTCCATATAATCACATATCTTTTCAGATGACCATTTTTACTTACAATTTTGATTTATTTATGATTTTACTTATTTAAGCTATTAAATACATATTTCTTCTACATATTTATATTTGCTACATTTTTAGATTTTTTCAAAACTTATCACAAGTTTCACCCAGTTTTTTTTAAATTACAATATTTTATGGAGTTACACACCTAAAATTGTTGTTGAAATCTAATAAACTCAATGCAAAATTTAGCTATTGTAAATTGTGTACTCAGGACTGTCAATTGGAAAGTGTCCACTTTGTTTCCCATTTACTTTACATTTTGGGTGACATTTTGCAAAAATCCAATTTATCATAGTTTTTAAAATTTATTTAGAATTGAGAGAGGTGCCCAAGCATGCTTGGTTTTAAGTGTATATCTGTAAAAAAGGCTAAGTTGTCCTTTCTCAGACTTATATCTTTTCAGAAAGCTGATTTTGCAGATATCCTTCAAATTCTACATGTTTCAAGGGGTTTTGGATGAAGACCTTGCTCAACTGAAGTTAAGCATCATGGACCTGCAGCATTTAAACAAGGAGTGTCACAAGGAGTTTGGAGCATGTTAAGTATATTTAATATTGAAACTTCAGCTTTCTGGTAAGTAAAACTATTTTTGATTCATTCCCATTTCACCTATTATGATGACCTTGCCCAACTGACATACATCATACAACTGCAGCATTTAAACAAGGAGTGTCACAGGGAGTTTGGAACATGTAAGTATATTTAATATGGAAACTACAGCTTTCTGGTAAGTAAGACTATTTATGATTGATTCACATTTCACCTATTTGTTTTTTTCTAAAAGACAAATGACTAACAAATTTGTTTTTCTAAGCCTCAACTATACAGGGTGTCCCAATTTCTGTTTTTGATTGGGGGCAAGGATTTTTTTATATGGAGCTGGGCCGTAACCAGACTTTTGGTTGATTTTTGGGGGGAATGGCCGACTCCACGCCATTTCTACTGTGCCCCTATCGAATACATTTATAAGTTAAGGCTAAACCCCTGTTGATCCCGATTCCCAATCGAGCTTGGTATTCATTTATTGACACCAGAGGGGTGAAGAGCCGATTCTAGCTTGCCCAACCCGTTAACTTCAGACCCATATTGGGGGGAGAAAGAACTACCACAACGTCACCAGGTTGCTGACGTACTGGTTTAGTAGTTAGAGCATAAAAGTCTTCCATAACTGTAAAGCCATACGTCTGGGGTTCAAATCCCGGTTTGGCATGGATGTTAGTTTGTCCTTGTGTGATGAGTGAATGTGGCCCCCCAGTAAAAAGGGGATGTGTGAGCGAATGCCATAGCTACCATAAGTTCTGATTTTCAGTTCTTATAATGAATATAATACAAATGACAATACAATTTCATTAATACAATCGTAGATAATAGAATACAACTATCTATTATTAATATTAAAATGTTCCAAATTTAAAAAAAAAGGAAAACCGGGTTGAAAATTTAAAAAAAAACTGTAAAAATCTGAACTGGTTGGCAGCTATGGAATGTGTGTGTGGCACGGGTAGCAGTACCTCATTTCCGGGACTCCGGTCAATAGATGCCAAAGAGTAGAAACTTCTTAGGGCAGTTCAGTGGTCAAGGATAAACACAGTGCCCATCCATTGACAAAAAACCCTATGCTCCAGGCTTCTAAAGAAATGCAAACAGGACACTGTTTTTTCAGGTTGCTCTAAGGTTTGGTGAGTAAGGCTTTGGTGATCATTGGAAAAGCTGGTTTGATAATAATTTGAAGTTTTGTGTTTGATAATAACTTATTGATTAACCTTATTGAGTCTGCAAAAACAATTTTGTGCCTTGGCAATCCTGATTTTAATTTCCTCATCAGTACCTCCCTCTTTGCTTACTGTGGCACCAAGGTAAGTGAAAGAGGATGTCCTCAATATCTTCGTTTGATAGGTTGATCTTATTTGTATATTTTTCGCTTATTCTCATGGTCTTGGTTTTCCTTCTATTTATAGTAAGGCCCACGGTTTTTGAATACTGCTGGAAGATGTATGTCTTTTGCTGAAGGCCATCAAATTTGGAGGACATATGAACTATGTCATCAGCAAAATCTACGTCTTAAAGAGAGGAAGTAAATTTCCATCTAATTCCTCTCCTCTTATCTTTAATGGTATTACGCATAATCCAGTCAATCACAATAATAAATAGGAGTCCAGACATGACGCAACGCTGTTTGGCGCCACTTTTGATTGAAAATGGTTCGGTAAGCTCACCGTCAACCTCAATGAAACATTTATTATTTACAGTTCTTTTATTATATTTATATATAGATTTGGGATTTTATATGCTTCAAGTATTTTTGTTTGATATTTATGGATGTGATAATTAGTTCCTGTTTTAAATGTTAATCAATAAGTTACTTTAAATGTTTAAAAAAAGTTTTTAACCTTTTTTACTACATGCAAAACTGTAATGGATGCCACAATTTTGGTTTTGTGCAATAAAGTACATTTGATTTTTGTTTTATTGATATCACTTGTTGAGCAAAGGAACCTGACCAAGGTAACAATTTTCTCCTTCTGCAATCATAGTTTAAGCAAATCTTAATTTTCCATGTTACACCAAGCCAGTATAATTCCCTAACATTTCTAAAGCACTTTAATTAATGTAGCACTGCCTTAACTGATGGGTAAAAAAGTGTTGTTTATATTTGCCTCATCATTACCAAGGAAATATGGTTTGAGACAGTGCCTTGACATGCTCATTCTAGGTACAAGGAAAATAAAAAGAGCATCCAGATAATGTTTATTAAATGTTTTCCAATAGGAAGCGTCCGATATGGATGAGTTTTGGATTTAACTGTTAACACTTAGGTGAATATTATGTATAATTTCATGAACTTTTTGTGTTTGATATTTCCTATTCTTTTCTAATTGAACTTTCTACATCCTTATGGAATGTTGTTTCCAATCTTAAATCACGAAACACTTATGACTACCCTGCACATGAAGTTTGAATCTGTATTATATACAACGTTTATGCCTGGTGCAAAAAAGTCGTATTTTTTCCGCTGGTAAGGAGCAGTTGTTTACAAAGTGATTTTACTTGTTTATAACTGAATTCGCTTGTCGCTGATATTTTCTCTTTTTAAAGTTCAAAAGAGTTTAATGCCACTAAACGTTATCTTTATGTTTTTAGCTTATAAAAGATGTAAAATACAAAAAGAGGGGTAAAAATTATGCGTTATTCCTGACGGCAAAGTTTGTTTAGAAAACATATTGTCTATCTTAATTTTTCCCATCGCATCTGCTGTTTGAAAATGTTAAAGATAAGGTATATGTAACAGGCTCGAGTTTCTTTCGCAGAATCATGATGTTTCGCTTTTTCAATTTTATTTGCTTAAAGTTTCATTTGGTTATTTTTTATGCAGATTACTTGATATTCTATGTATAGAGATATTAATCTGGCTAATATTAATGATTCGTTTTATTCAAGTTAGAAGTTATTAAAATCCCCCAAAATATCCCCAGGTAAATTAAAATTTGTTCATTGTTAAAATTATTTGTTACACGCTAAAAATAATTGTATAAAATTAAACTCTTGCGCTTTTCCTCTTACGACAAACTCATCCCTGATGTAACTAATTTAATGTTTTGGGGAACAACTTTTACATGAATATATTAAAACACTTAGGGCCATATTCAGATCAGAGGGAAAAACATATAGAAGAAAGAGACGAGAATGATATGGAAACTGTGAATAATCTCTCGTATCAGATATTTGAGATGGCAGAATCCAAGCAGACTGCTTTTACCCTTTTTGTTATCTGTTAAATAGTTCCACAAACACTAGAACAGTTACTCTTATTAACAAAAATTTTTTTCATTCATTAATATATTTAGAAAGTAACAGACATCTTTTTTAGTGGCTTTTAGTATTATCAAGTGTATAATTATTTGTGTTAGCGACAGATGGTGTCTGGAGAACACACTTGCAAGTAATTTAATATTATTAACTAGATTTCTATTACTTTCATAATATATTAATGACTAAGAAATTAAGAAGATGTTTTAGTGTTTGTTGAACTCATTAAAAGACCACAAAAAAGTGTTAACGATATCTCAGAACAAGAGAACAGAGAATCCACCCAACTATGAAGCGTATTTCTTTGCAGCCAATCAAAGTCGGCTAAATAAATTATTTTTGGGGAGAAGGGCAAGAAACTGCAGCTTTGGGCTTCACCATTTCTGAATCATTCTCAACTCTTCTACGTGTTTTTTTTCTGAATATGGCCCTTTAACCCAATTTTGAATATGAATGAAATAAATATAATACTAACTGCAAGCATATTAGAGAAACTGAAGTCTTCAAGGAATCCAATGCATCTTTTACTCTGTTGAAGTGGACAGCTTTTATGATGGAAGATGATTCAGAACTTACATCATTCTCTAGATAAAAAATGTCATATATATAAAAGGATAATTATAAAAATTTAAACAGAAATAACGTGGAAATAGAGTACAGCAACAACACTGATAAACCGAAGCATCAATTAACCTTATAAGTCAAGCTGGTAATTGTAAATTAGCGTACCGTGTAGATCTAGTAATGCATACGGGTGATACTGAAGGCAGAGTGAAAAACTGAGAAAATGTATTGAATGAATGATTTGTAGTGGGGTGGCTACAAGAGCTTCAGCACTGCGACCGTTAGTCTATTGTACCCCAGTCCCCAGTATTGTATTAACCAGTTCATACATGTGATTACTCTAATAATAAATTGGCGGACAATATTTTAAAAAAATTCTATGGCACCTAAATGTTCCTTCAATTTGAGAAGAGGGGGTCCATCGGCTTCTACTTCCTGAGATCTACAATTCGATATGATAGACATATTTTTCAGCTTAAATATTAACTAGTTTTCATATTACTTCGACATTTTTTTCGATTTTACTTAAAATTTATTACTTGGCAACACTTGCAGCCAGAGTTTTCAGTAAAAACCGATTGGGGGAAATAAGAAAGTGGAATTATAGTTTTGTAAATCTAATGGTCGGATTTTAATTTTGCTTAACAAATTGGCGGAGGAATCACAAGTATGCCAGTTATGTCTCAAAGAAGACCAATAGCAGCAGTTGTCTCGCAGGAATGCCAGGGGGAGGACCCCCAGAAAAACCTTTGGTACTTGGAACTAAATTACACACAATTTTTTTATATAAAGTTCTTTTAGATGTAAATTCTAACAAAAAATGTATAAAAAGCTACATTTGACGTAATTAACTTTCTTGGGAGGGGGTGAAAAATAATTGTCAGCCCTTCCCGAAATAAATTTCTATTTACACCACTGGCTACAGGGGTGAATTTTTTCTTTCAATACTGAATGACCTCTTTACAATGACCCCTTGATATAGCGACCGTTTCTTTACTACGCCCAGTAGTAAAAGTAAATGTTTGTCTATTTTTACTGATAATTTACATCACATTGTTGTAGGTTTTCTTCATTTAGTTTGTGCTGCGGTTCTAAAGCATTGTCTGTTGGTCCAACTGCCAAAAAAGCAGACATACATATATTACCACAAATAAGCCAAGAATTTTTGGAAAATTTTCTGATTCAACAGTGGGGGAGTCAGCTTCGGCTTAGAGGCTGATTCATAATGTGACTGAATATCCGGCTTCTTCAATCAAGTCTTATCAAACCGCTGAAAAAGGTTATGCTTGATTGTTAACTATATTTGTTTCCTAGTTCATTCGTATATTTCTCTCAGTCACCTTTACTTAAAGATATTAGTTATTTGAAATCTCTCGCTGTTTGTGTTGGATATTTGATGCTTAACTTCAGACTATTTGGTTTTTCAGCTATGGCAAACTTAATTTTTTTGTAATTCAATATAAGAATTGCTGAAATTCAATTATTATTACAAACACCTCTAAATAAATGTAAGATGAAAATTCACTTCAATACAAGGAAAGTAGTGTTCGGCAACTGGTGGTCAAAAATAGTTAACTACCAACTAGTGTGGGAAAATCTAGATGCTACTAATAGTTAACTATTTTTTCCTGGGACTAGTTGCAACTAGCAGTTAACTATTTAATTCTATAACCTATTTTTGCCCAAATATTTAATAAATCTTCTCCAAATTATAAAACATGCATATTCTTCACACTGAAAAGGGCATTTGTTTCTTCCTAAAGACAACCACACTATCAGTTAAAGTAGTTGAAAATTTTCAAAAGTAATTTTAACTAGTAGTTTAACTAATACTTGAACTAGTATAATCCAAAACTAATTGAACTTCTAGTTGATTGGTAGTTAACTATTAGTTGCAACTAGTTCTAGTTAACTAGTGCCCAACACTTAAGGAAAGTGGGGAAACCCTTTCTTGTATGGAAACATTGTGTGTGATTTTATTTAAAAAACCTTTGATACATACCTATTTCACAAGCTTCAACAGCTTTTTCAACTGCTTTTATCACTCTAAAAATATTTTCAATTAAAAAAATGTTTTAAGAAATATTTTTTAAATAAATTTTTTGTAACAAGCAAGAAAAAATTAAGTTAAAAAACCTAATTATTTACCACACATTATTAATATTGAAAATGTAAAAGTTATTGAAGAAATGCATCTATTTAATGTTAGACAAGTCTTGGAAAGGAAATTACCTCTCACTTTTAAGAGTATTATGTGAAACATCAGGGTATAAATGAGGTTGATCTTTCTTCAAAACACGAAGAACCAGATTGAAATCAAAACTGTAAGAAAATTTAACTTTTAAAAAATTTTTAGATTGATACTTCAAAAACACTGCACAGTATTTGAGAGCATGATCATTCCTTTTTAATTTCTGCCTTAATTCTTACCAGCATTATTAAAATTAAAATAAGTCACAGGCTATAATCTAGTTATAACTATGCTGATACTAAAGCTCTGGTTTAGGAATAAAAGTAATGTTTCAAGTAGAGACAAGTCGAATTAACTTTTATTATTATTGAAAATAAGGGAATCTCTGGTAAGCGGGAGGATTTGGATTCTGCCAAGTATGAATCTCGCCAAGGCAATAGATAACAAGATGTGGTCGGACAGAGTAAATATGTTACAAAATTTTGGTAACCATATTGTTTTAATAAATAAGCAATGATTGTTCCAACGGGCTAATGAGGAATTACTGCGCATGCAATTAAATGACGAAACTAAGTTTTAGGCTTTTGGCAACCTTGCATGTGGGCCATTCGAATATGTCATTTTCTTTTTTGATCAGTTCTCCATAGTAGGTACGTGGTTTTTTAGTAGTCATTTGAATTGGAAGCAGATTTTGAGATCTATGAAAGATATTTTTAATATTAATGAAATTAAACCACTTACTTACTATGATCATATTTTTTTTCACCTGAGTTTGAGGTGTTTTCATTGACGATTTTGGTTGGTTGATGAGGTTTTCTGACACAAGGGCCCATTTCGGCCATACCGCGCCAGACACCATTGACGATTTTGATTTGTATTTCTAATCATTAAAAGCTTTGGATTCTGATTGATCCACCTCGTAATATATGAGGTTTTTCAAGGATTTTCAACATTAATTATTTATTTTTAGATATTAAACATTTAACTACCTACCACTATAGAGATCATATTTTTTTTACCTCCGAGTTTGAGGTATTTTCATTGATGATTTTGAGTTGTATGTGTTTATTATCAAAAGTTTCGGATTTTGATTGATCCACCTCGGATATTGACGTCTTTTCACAGGATTTTTAATAATTTATTTTTAGAGATTTTTAATATTAAGAATTAAACCACCTACCATAATGGAGATCATATTTTTTTTCACCTCTGAGGTTCAGGTGTCTTTATTGATGATTTTGAGTTGTATTCGAGACTTATCAATTTTGAGTTGTATTCATGTTTTTTTATCAAAAGTTTCGGATTTTTGATTGATCCACCTCGGAATTTAAGGTGTTTTCACAGGATTTTAATATTGATGATTTATTTTTAGATACTTATAATATTAATGAAATTAAACCACCTACCCTACTATGAATATCTTATTTTTTTTCACCTCTGAGTTTGAGATGTACAGAATTCAAGTACTTGGGTACAATTGCCTCTGAAAACAATAATATTATGCAGTGGCGTAGCTAGCCTGGGTGTCACCCGGGGCGGAAGCTCTCGGTGTCACCCCCTTTTTGAATCCGGTTATAAAAAAATAAAATTTGCGACACCAGTCTAGAACTGAGAGTCTCAGGTGGAACCCACATTTTATGTTTGTGTTTTAGGGCATTTAATTTATTATTTAAAAATTGCAAAATTGAAGGTTTTAATTTACCATTGCCTTTAATTTCCCAACTTTGCAACAACGAGTTATGATGTAAGTTATACTTCAGTCCAAACCGTATGTAGAAATTTATTTCATGAAGGGCCCAAAATTATTCCTCAGCATCTCTGAAACATATTTAATAGGTTTAATGTAGCTACGAAGTAGTTCTTAATATAGGAAAAGTTTTTTAAAATAAAGTTAGAACTACCGAAGGGGGGTCTGGGGGTTCTCCCCCAGAAAATTTTAGAAAAATGGACTCAAAAAATCAAATTTTAAACTAGTTTTGAGGCCGTTAGCTTGAATTTCGGATGCATATTTTTAGGTGGGAAAGTTTCCAAAAACCAAAGTTCCAAGTACAAAAGAGGGTCTGGGGATCCTCTCCCAGGAAATTTGACCCTAAAAAAAGAATTTTAACTTGTTTTTTTGTATACAACGTAGTCCAAATTTCGGGGGTGAGAGGGCAAGGCCCCCTCTCCCCGCTTTTATAAGCCCTTGGTCAACATATTCGGATAATTCGATCCATTGGCGTACCGTACAGGGATATTTCTTTCGAGAGGGGCCTAAAATATTATTTCCAAAGCATTTTTAAGAGGCCCAATCTAGCCTTTTCATACAGGGGTATTCAGATTTTTCCTGAGATGAAATGTGAATTTAAAATTTACTCATATAAGATGGTAAAAAATAAATATATCTGATGGACTTTTTTCTCTGCCAACCCTTTACCTTGGTTTTTAAAACTATTCAAACTAGAGTTTGAATGTCACCTCCCATCTAGCTGAATGGGTGACACCCGGGTTGAAGGGTTTATATCCCATAGTACTTTTCAGTTGAATTTGTTTTGTTGAACTACCTGAGAAACTTTGATGTCCCCCCTAGCCAAAGGGGTGACACCCTTCTTAAAATGGGTTGATAACTCATTTAATAATTTTTTTATTTATTTAATGGTTTTTTTCGCTCAATAAAAACATTTATGTGTGATCGAGAAAATTTGTATCATCTTAATAAAGCTCGATGGGTGACACCCCAGTTCATACCCCTAAAAAATCTTGGGTGGGTGTCACCCCTCCTAGGTAGCCCGCCAAATGAGTATTTTCCAGCATGATAAATTTTTTTTGTTCAAAAGGAAAGCATATTTACCGACTTAGGGCAAAATTCGAAGACTTCAGTATCACTCTTTCCTCAGATAGTTTGAGGGGTGACACTCTATTTGTGAAACCCTAATTTATTTCATTAGTAGAGCGAATTCAAATTGTTTTCAAGGAAAGTATACAACTGGAAAAAAGTGCCAAGTTCACTAGTTTGGGTGTCACCCTTCGGGGTGACACCCGGGGCGGACCGCCCCCCCCGTAGCTACGCCACTGATATTATGCCAGAGATTAAACAAAGATTAAATGCTGGAAATCGCAGCTTTTTTGCACTTAAGAAAATATTAACATCTAAAATAGTAACAAGAAAAACAAAGCTTCAGGTTTATAAAACTATAATCAGACCAGCAGTTACATATGGAGCAGAGACCAGGGTTCTAACTCAAAAACAAGAAAAGATGCTAATCACCTGGAAGAGAAAAATTCTAAGAGCAGTTTTTGGACCTTTGAAGGAGGGTGACCTTTGGAGGAAGAGATTTAATTTCGAAATTGAAAGACTATTTAAAGAGAAAGACATAATTAACTATACAAAGACCAAAAGAATACAATGGTTGGGACACCTCGAGAGAATGGAGGAAGATAGGGGCACTAGAAAGATCTTCAAGGGCCAGTGCCAGGGACAACGAAAAAGAGGAAGGCCAGTCAAAAGATGGTTGGATGAGGTGGAAAAGGACCTTAAAATTCTGAAAGTCCGTAATTGGAAACAAAAAGCAAGGGACAGAGGGCTTTGGAGGAAAATTGTTGGAGAGGCCATAGTCCAACATGGGCTGTAATGCCAAGGAGTTAGTTAGTTAGAGTTTGAGATGTTTCCATTGATGATTCTGAGTTGTATTTGTGTGATTCTTATCGAAAATTTCAGATTTCATAGCAGTGACATAAGTGAGTAATTCTATATTCTACAAGTATTATATTAGGGATTTTAATGATGCTTTGTGTGTGATTTGCTTAACCTCAAAAGTACCAAACCAGCTTCTTTTATTTCGTCACTAGTTTCCAATTACCTCCACCCAAGTTTATTGTAAGGGCAGGGGGGAGCGACAGCCCCCATGTGGGGTTCAAAATTTTAATTTTAAACTTGGTTGCTTGTTTTAACCAGTTTTCCTGTTTTTTATGTTGCGATATGAAATAGTTGTAGAAAACGATTAATTGGTTGTGCATGTTTAAAAAATCGCACCAAGTTGTCGAAAAATCGTCTACTCCCACAATTCCCCCCGCTTAACAGAGATAAACCAAAAAATAAACATTATCTATGAGAATGTAGTAATGCAATAGTGACATCTTGCTCTCTTTAAGTAAATTAAATAAGATATTGCTGTTGGAATTTATTTCCAAAGCCAAGCTTAGTCCAAAAATGTCTTCACAATAGTAATGCATGAAAACTGGATTGTACCTTTGAAAAGATGGAATGTGAAGAACATTAAAGACACTTAGACAAAATAGCCTTTTATCCTGTACAGCAGCCTGTAATAAAAAAGTTCATTATAAGCCATGAAATTTATGTTATGAACCAATTTGGTTATATTGCTATCTAGTATACTCTTATTAGGTTGCGGGTTCGTATAAACTTAGGGTTTTTTTTGTTCAAAACATGATTTATTTGCTTTTTTACCCTTGACACAAAATTGCTAAAAGACAATGATTTTTATGATATTAACAATTGGCCATACTGACAGAGCTATGCTGCAAGAGCTAGATTACAGCAAGGAGCCTTGTTCCTTCATTATAATAACTTCGGGGGGGGGGGGGAACCCAATCAGAACGACAAAGAAATAAAATATATAAATGAATAATACCATCTCAAAAAACACATAATTAACAGCAGGGCCGTAACTAGACTTTTCTCAGGGGGGAGGATCAAGCAGCGAATCCAGGATTTGGTTTTGGTGGGGAGGGTAAAAATTTTCAATATCAAAATTGTCTTCCAATGTCCTAACGGGGGGGTCTGGGGAATTTCAGAAAATATTTGGATTTTTTTTAATAATAATAAATTTATTCTGAAACATTTACAAAATACATAAACATTAAAAGAAAATAATCAAAAGAAAAAAAACACATTGCTCAATAAGGGGCCAAATTGGCCCTTCCAAGTGAAACAAAAATTTACTATGAAACACTTATACATAAAGAAAAAAAAAAGAGAAAAAAAATTAAGTACATAAATATAAAAAATACAAAAATAAGTAATTTCGCAAGAGGACAGCCCAGAAAATTACATTATTCATATGGCTCCACACAAAATACAACCCAATTTAAATGAAAGATAAAAACACACTAACACACCTCAAAAAAATATATATACATATATATAAAGACACTGGACAAAGATCTTGGGCGGAGAAATAAATAGGCAAAAGGTGAAATGTTAATCACGAAAAAATAAATTCATTCGAGTTTAATAAAAAATTGAATAATTCCCTTTTAAAAGAAAATTTATTGGAGTTTGTAGTCAATTGTGTAGGTAATTTGTTATAGTAGAAAGGACCCTGGTAGATAAAACTTTTACGTAGAATTTCTTTGTTTGGTTTCGGAATATTTAGAAGAGGAGGTTTTCTAAGATTATAATTGGTATTAGAGCTTTCAAACGAAATTAAGATTTAAAGCTTGAAAGCAGATTTTCATCTCGTTTTTAAATAATAGAGTTACAAAGGGGGGTCTGGGGGTTTTCCCCGAGAAAATTTCTGGAAATCTGACACTAAAAACAGGATTTTAACTGGTTTTGGAGTCGCTTTACCTTTTTTTCCCACCCCCGAGTTCCCACTTCCCCCTTTCTCGCTGTTAGTGCTTATTCCTATTGGGGGGGGGTTAAAACAACCCAAAAAGGAACACTCCTTTTAAGTCCCAAAATTTTTAAGGAACGACTGTAATAAAAGATTTCAAAATTTCAAGGGGGGTTGGGGGTTCTCCCCAAGAAAAATTATGAACCTTATAAGCATACTCATATAAAATAAAAACATTTGTTGCATATATAAAGCAAACAACTTGCTAAAAAAGGCATGTGTTTTAACCAATATTTTATTGCTATTTTAACGTTTTTCAAACATAAAAATCCTGTTAGAACGATTCCTAAAAAATTAATAAAAGTTTTACAATCATGATTATAGCTTTTCACTCAAATATTTATTATTCCCATCAACATTTTCAGAAGCCAGTGCTCAAGTTACTTTTTGGATTTGCTAAGAGTAGAATGTGAGGAGGAGCTGACTTTACCCCACCAGCAAACCAAGAATTTAAGTAGCAGGAGTTCGCACAAAAAATGCTGGAAATAAGTGTTAATACCTTTTTCATTTTCTTTTTTAAGTTTTTTTATCTGTAAACGTAAAATATTTCTCTCGAATTGGTTGAAAACCGGTTATTCAGATCTTAAGCAAGTTTACTAGTCTTAAGGTAAAGATTTTTTTACTGAGTAACAATCAACACCCGAAGAAGCCAATTTTACCGCCAGTAACCTGCTTAATTAAACTGGGAACTTAACCCCCATTTTATAAAATAATTACAGCATTTTATTTTTACAAAAAATTGAAAGATTTTTTAAATTGATGAGAACTACTTTAATGGAAACTGTAAATCAGCATTAAATTACTTATTTCTTCAGTTTTGTAGCAATTTGAATACTCAATGAACTATAAGCAATTCACATATCATTAAAAATAATATTTGTGAAGGTGCTGCTTTTGTTCGTACATTTTTTGTGAAGGTGCCGATAAACAGTACCAAAATTGGCGTGTATTAGTCCCTGTTAAATCATGGGCAATGCCAAACATATTGCTAAAAAAGCTGGAAAATATAATCAATTTTTAAAATATTTAATCAATTATGTTCTTAAGGCACAATATCTGAACTTAAACATGAATTGAGAGGGTTACAACGATGGATAATAGGATACTGTAGCAACAGATTGGGATCTGCACCACTTCAGGTCAGTTTCTCTGAATTGGCCAAAGGAGAAAAATCTAAACTCAAATCAAGGACCCCCTCCAACAAAAACAGTCCCCCAGGGGGACAGCAAATCACTTAACAAATTCATTTGGGGGTCAGACCACCAAGTGACTTTGCTCTGTCATCATTTAGGGTAGGCGAGCACTGATACTTTTCGTCATGGCGACTGATACATAACCGTTACTCGAGCTATGGCAATCGGCCGAGTCTAGTTGCCTAATGTGCACGCTCTAGCTTCTCGCCACAGCCAGATTGACAGTTATGTTTCAGTCGCCGTGACGAAAAGTCTCAGTGCGTGCCTACCCATATTTCTAAAATGGGTTCCAAAGCCAATTATAAACTAAGAAATTGCTCACTTTAATATCCCTAATGCAGAACACAATTTCACTCAAAACCCTTCTTATAGGGTCTAAGATTCCTTTTTTTTCAATTCAATTTTATTTGTATACATACATTACTTACAATTGAAGCTATTACACTTTGGGGATTAAAAATCCCATTAAAGTGAAAAAATATTTAAATATACATATGGATAGGAAATAAAAACAAAATACAAAATATAAAATTAGAATTACTATAACTAGCTATATGCACTGACGGAAATAAATATCCCAACACCAAGAAGGAATAGGGATATCAAAGTTAAATTTATTTCTATTGTTGCACATAGTATCAATGTGAATTGATTAAAAATCCAGCCTTCGAATGATAGGGGGCCAAGAAAACCAGGAAAGAGTGTTGTCTTCATAGGTGTCCATTACTGCCTCCACAGGCCAGGGTATTGAGTGAAAGGGCCTCTAAATGGCTTTTAAGGGGTTGGAGGACCATGTTGCCTCCCCAGGTAGTCCAAGTCCATATGGTGTACCAGCGAACGATGCATACCGGGCTAGGTTATTTCTTCTCTTTCACAGGACATGTTTTGTGGCCATTGGTTCTTCAGAACGGATAGGTCAGGGTAAAAATGCAACGTAAGGGGATAAGAAGAAAGCTTGGACATTGCGTTCATCATGTGGTTGTGCATTTTTCTCTTGAGACTTGTCCGCAGGCAAGGGATGAAGGTAAGGATAAACAACAGGTTGCCAAACCTCAATGATGCAGCTCTGGTTGGTCAATGTGTCAGTAAATCATACTGGGGAGCTATGAGAGAAGAATGCATGTGGTTTACAGTGCAGGGGACTGACCGTTTAGCCCGCATAGCTTTAGAAAAATTTCACCCTTCAACACAGGATTTGGCATTGCAATAGTGGACTAAATAATGAAATGAAAATATCAATGACATGGTACAGAGTTTATGAGAGAATCCCAATTTGATCTGGAGCACCACAATAATTAGAGATGACTTTAAGACAGGGAGAAAAGAGAGCACTCAGCTGTTGACTTTGTAATCGTCAGGTTTTTCTCTACGCGGGGTAAAAGAGTAAAAAAGCATTGGATTCCACTTCCCCACCTCCACAGTATGATTTATTGGCATATTGCCCAATCATACCTGCATCATTGAGGTTTGGCAACCTGTTGTCTATCCTTACCTTCAGCCCTCGCCTGCAGATAAGTCCCAAGAGAAAAATGCACAACCACATGATGAACGCAATGCTCAAGCTTTCTTCTTATCCCCTTATGATGCATTTTTACCCTGACCTATCCGTTCTGAAGAAATAACACCCACAAAACATGTCGTGTGAAAGAGGAGAAATGACATAGCCTGGTATGCGTCATCCGCTGGTACACCATATGAACTTGGACTACCTGGGGAGGCAACATGGTCCTCCAATCCCTAAAAAGCCATTTAGAACCCCTTTTACTCAATACCCTGGCCTGTGGAGGCGGTAATGGACACCTATGGAGACAACACTCTTTCCTGGTTATCTCGGCCCCCTAACATCCGAAGGCTGAATTTTTTATCAATTCACAGATACTATGTGCAATCATAGAAATAAATTTGACTTTGATATCTCTATTCCTTCTTGGTGTTGGGATATTTATTTCTGCCAGTGTATATAACTATTACTAATTATTATACTATTAACTAGCTGATTTGCCCGGCCTTGCACGGGTGTAATTCATTAATTTTTTTAAGTTCTCTCAAGTTACATGTCTGATTTTTCGTATCTGCAATCACCAATTCCCTCGGTATTTTTTCATATCCCAGTATCCCCGATAATTTTCATATCCCTGTGTTACCGATAGTTTTCACCGGTGGAGAAAATTTTTACTTTGCTGTTAATATTAGAATATAAGTATTAGAATCAAAAATGATCTTTTTCCCATTCATATTGAAAAAAATTCCAGATTAAAATATTTCAAATCAATTCCAGGACTTTTAAGGACTTTGCACTAAATTCAAGTACTTACCAGGGCTCTTGAAAACAAAGAAATTCAAGTACTTTTCAAGGCCCGTGGGAACCCTGTGTCTCCCTGGGTACGCTCTTGTTGGAGGGTTTTTTTAAATAGGGTTGTTAGTACTTACAGGGGTAGAAGTGACCAAATAAAAATATTAGGATTTTTCAAAAAAATATATAGGACAAAAATAAATTTTTTATAGTTTGGTAACAGGACTAATGACACTTTTGTATCAGTTTTAAGTGTTAGGTATTTAGGCTTAGGGGCCATTCATTAATTACGTAAGGATGATTTTGGCAATTTTTGACACCCCCCTACCCCCATGTAAGGGTACGTAAGATTTTTCAAACCCCTCCCCCTATTCTTACGTAAGATTCCATTTCGTTTTTCAAAATAATAAAGTGTTAGAAAAAGATCAGTTGGTGAATTCCAGCTAACTAGTCACCCGGGTGGAAAAAAATAAACTTTATCAAAACCCCAAGTGTTATACATCATTGGAAAGCTTAAAGTCTATAGAATTAGAAACAAACATTGGTTTTTACAAATATTAGCTCTATTTTGTAGAGGAAGTCATCAAAAAGCATGTATTGTAAAAGTTTTGTTGCCGCTGAAATTACCGACTTTTTACCTTATTACATCTGTAAATTATGGCATCAAAGTTGTTCCACAGAAGTTTATTATTGATGTTAGATCTCTAAATATAAAATAAATGTGTGTTTAAAAGTGATTTAATCAAAAACTGCCAAGCTGGGGGTCTATTTGTCGTACCAGGTTGAGCATGTAACGTCTGTTACAAATTTTACTAAAGTTTGTCTCACATTGTGAAAAATGGTTTTTTTAACTTTTATTCCCACTTTCTACTTTAATTTTAAGGTAACAGAACTAATAACATCAAAATTTGTGAAAAAAAATTGTATTACCTGTAAATATAGGTGTAACAGACGTTACATGCGCCTGTCGTAACGGACGTTACAATGTCAATGTAACGTCTGTTACACATATAACTTGGCATAATAAAAGCTTATTAAGGAACCTACTATTAATAAATTAATTTATTTCAATTTATCAATTATATAATTAATTGAAAGTAGTAAATTTTTATTAAAAATTAATTATGTCATGAATTTTATATTTTATCTTACTATGTGCATGTGTCAACCAAGAATTTCCAATCTATATTTGCAAAATAGAGGCATCTAGGGCACCATGTCAACTATCATGGGGAGGGGGCAATCCCCCTTTTAATGGCAAAAACAATATTTAATTAAACATTAATAAAACTTTTTCAGCAAATTCGAATTAAAATACTAACTTTCAGTAAATGCATCCCGAGATCCAAGGTGTACAACGATTTTTCTCTAGCAATTTTATTTTAGCCTTTTTTTCACGAATAAAAATTAGAAGATCAGGTATTTAGGATGCTAATAAATTAAAAACCGTTAACTTCATTTTAGTTATAATTTTAACTTCATTATAATGCACTTTCAATTTTAAAATGGTTCTAGTGAATTTTTTAACAATCCACTTAAGATTTAATTTATCATTATAACTTAATTTCTAGGTACTTAAAGTTTTATTGTGAAAGTAATGATCATTACTTTACCTTTATTTACCCATTACTTTATCATTACCCTTATTTCCAAGCAGCATGACTAATATAATATTATCAGTGTTGGTCATGATTAAAATGTACTTAGAAATATCAGTCAATATAGCTTAATTTTTGTTTTGGCTGGCCAATGCTGTTTCTCAGACACATTTTACTTAATTTAAAAGGGTAGGTAAAATAATATTATTCTGATTATTTTTTAAATTGTTCTCTTTTTTATTTGAAAAGCCACTCATTGCACGATATTTCCAGGTATTGGCTAATATCATAGCATTGGTAAATTAATAAATTATTTTCATTTCAATAAGTTTGTTCATTCATTCATAAATTTATTTTGAGGGCTTTTAACCTTATTTTTTAGTAATTTAAAGTGCTACCCAATGCATAATATTTATCAGTATTTGCGATATTGGCCCATATCTTAGATTTTAACAGGTTTAATCATTCAAAATAATTTTTGCATGTTTTTAACCCATTTTTTTTACTAAATTTAAAGCTCTTTTGACTATGTATGATACAGTCGAATCCGCTTAATGTGATCACGGTTAATGTTATCAATCGGATAATGTTATCGAAATCAACAGGTCCCGATCATTCCTATTTAATTTAATGTAAAACACATCGTTTAATGTGATCAACTAAGTATCTACATTAGTGATGCACAACCTGCGGCCCGCGGGCCACATGCGGCCCGCGAACCATCAACATGCGGCCCGCAAACGAATTTGGATATTTCAGATAATTCCTAACTTTTGTTACTTTCCTTATTTTAACCGAGAAAAAGTGACGATTTATAGCGGAAAAAAGTCGGGAAAATCGCGATTTTTCGAGTTTCGATTTGCTCGCGAAGTGTTCCGTTCCTGCCGCGATTTTTGGGCGGGCGCCAAATTGAAGTTGGCTTCTTCTTGTATTGTTTGTGCGACGGTGCGATGTGGAAAAACAACTTAACAATGGTTTGAAGTTTTGAAGCCAGAAGTCCGGTGTTTAGGATCACGCGCCGCGGAAAAGTCGAAAAATAGCGATTTTTCGCGAAAGTGCCGTTTTTACGGCGCCTAGTTGAAGCTGGCTTCTTTTCACATTGTAATTGCAATGCAGAAAAATTTAAGCGTGGTCAGAGGAGTCTAATAAGTCTAGTGAAACCTCTGACATAGCTTTTTTTTTTATCAATTTTAGTATTTTCAAAAAAATTTTCTTAAGGATTTCCGAAGTTCTAAATTTTTGCAAAAAGATCACTTTGAAACAAGATTAGATAATAATGCAGTGTATTTTTTAAAATTCTTATTAGATCATAACCTGTTTCAGATATGCTATCAAGGGGGATAGCAGAAGGCTGGGGGCCTGTCCCCCCAAAAAAAATCGAACTTGATTTCTAAAATAAGTTAAAACCCTGTTTTTTAGGGTCAAATTTCCAAAATTTTTCTGGAGTAGGACCCCCAGACCCCCCTTTACATTTGGAATTCTATAATTATCATTTTTTAAATAAATATTAAGTTAATCAAAATACAAATCCCATCTTAAAATATATGTGCAATATTTGGGCTAAATGAATGTGCAAAAACTAGTCAATGCTTTGTTTTTTTGGGGTTAAATTTCAAAAATTTTCTTGGGAGGACCCCTAGAACCCTTTAATGGTACAAACTCAATTATTCACATCTTATATTAAGTTCCTTGAGATGCAAATTCTACCTTATTTTTACTGTCACTGTTTGCGGCCCTCCGTGTCTCAATCAACTATGTGAGTGGCCCCCCTCCCAAAAAGGTTGTGCATCCCTAATCTACATGCCGCTTAATGTTATCAAAATTTGTATATATCCCCTAAAAAACGTCCGTTTTCAAGTTTCGTTTTGAAGATCAATTACTTTTTTTTCTGAGACTCAATCTGAGTTTACAGGTGCACCGTTATATTTCTTTGGTTTGATTGTAAGAAAAAGAAAATATTCGATGCTCTCCGCATACATTGAAAGAAAACTGTTAAAGGGGGGGGCGAAGCAATGCTTATGATTGGTTATCAACATTGGCGCCTTGCAGATGTTTCTGATAAGGGATTTTGATTTTTTCCTTGTTTAGTGAAATTCAGATTAATTTCAGTGATTTATGTTTTAGCCTTTTCCATGTAAGTTTTTAAAAGTTCGCATTGATCTTGTCAGGATGTCAAAAGAAAACGAACGTAAGAGCGGCATCACATAGGTGTAGTATGTACTAACTCTGTGGTAGTACTAACAAATGAAATTACAAAGTAAGAGATTATTTAATTTTTATTTATTGGGATTACTCTTATATTTGACCATAAAAATTATAAGTTGCCAAGTACATAGTATAAAATTGTTTTAAATACATTAACTACGATTACATAATTTTGATTTTCCTTTTTGTTGCATTTTTATATGGAATCGCTTATTGTTATCAATCGGATAATGTTATCAATTTCATCTCGGACAATTGCGATCACATTAAGCGGACTCGACTGTATTTTTTATATTTGCAATATTGGCCGATATCGCAACATTGTTTAATTAATAAAATGCATGAAATTTAATTTTAACAGGTTTATTCATTCAAAATAATATTACTTTGTTTGTCTTTAACCTTGTTTTTTTACTAATTCAAAGCTTTGGACAGTGTATGATATTATCAGTATTTGCGATATTGGCCGATATCGCAGCGTTTTTCAATTAATAAACTACACCAAATTTAATTTTAACAGGTTTATTCATTCAAAATAATATTACTTTGTTTGTCTTTAACCTTGTTTTTTTACTAATTTAAAGCTCTGGACAATTTGATATTTATCGGTATTTGCAATATTGGCCGATATTGCAGCGTTGTTTAATTAATAAACTCATCAAATTTAATTTTAACAGGATTATTCATTCAAAATAATGTTATTTTTAATGTTTTTAACGTTGTTTTTTAGTAATTTAAAGTGCTACACAATGTACGAGATTAATCGGTATTTACGATATTGGCCGATATTGTAACAACCCCAATTGATAATCTTGGAGTACATGAGTGGTTCTTATGAAGTTATGATCCTCCTCTTCAACTTTGACTTAAATATTCAAGGCCTAAATGGTATGCATTTCGTACGACATAACGTCTGTTACACCATGTAACGTCCGTTACGAAAGTTTAGAATTTTTTAAAAAATACAAAAAATGATTGAATTTTTTAGTCAATGTTGTGATATATTGCGTACATGTCTAGTAATGTTATTTAAATTTTTTTAAAACTAAAATGCTTTATAGATTCACAGACTTTTTAAACTGATGATACTAAAGTGTAAAATGGCTTCCATTTGATGTAACATCCGTTACAAAAAACAATAATTTCCCCCCCACTTCACACCCCCGGAAATAAATTTTCAAACATGTATATCTTTTATTTAGAACTAGTTTTACTAGGAAAAAATATATAATCACTATTATGAGACGTTTTTATGTCCTTAAAAATTGTTTAAACATCGAATTTTCGTATGAATGTAACATCCGTTACGTTGGAATTCACCAGTTTACTAAAATTCTCAGTTTGACGTAAATCAAAGATTTTTATTTTTCAACAGGTAAGTAATATTCTTGCTGTCAACTACATATTACCATTATATTATTATCACTAGTCTTTGGAATACCATTTTTCAGTATTAAAGCTTTGATAATATACCGAGATCGTCAGCATTTTTTGTTTTTCTGGGGTTATTCAATAGTAATTTGATTAGAATAATTGAATTTGTTTACATTAACTTGGAAAATCTTACGTAAGAATGGGTTTGACCCCCCACCCCCCAAGTAAGGGTATGTAGAGATTTTTCTAACCCCCCCTCCCCCTCAGGACCCTTATGTAATTAATGAATGGCCCCTTACAACCATAAATTTACTTGTTCATGGCTACGAAAATTGGCTAGAATAAGAGTCAAACTATATTGCAACTAAATACTTTCATGAATTTTCAAACAAATGATCTTTGAAAGCAAAATTAAGGTAGGTATTTAATTTAAAAAATACTTTTAGTAAAACCATAGTTAATTTAATCTATAATGCAAAAAATAAAATACATAAATGGAAAATGATCAAAAATCCTGCAATAACTATAAAGCCATCCAAAATTTAAAATTTTAGGCGTTTAGTAAAGTATCAAAAATATTTTTCAAGGATATTCAAGACATCAAATTTAAATTTAATACTTGTGAACTCGAAGGTAGGGTTGTTTGATGGAATATAGGATTATTTTTTGAAATATAGGATATATAGGACGCTTTTTTCATGTTTTTTGAAAATATAGGATTTATAGGAAATATAGGACGACTTCTACCCCTGTACTTACTCTTTTGTCCTATTCTAAGAAACTGGCCTTTAATGGCTGGAGTCTAAAGTTGGGTGGATCCCAATCCTATGTGACACTACCCATAATCACAGGTCCAATGTTGGTTATGTTAGAATATAAATATTAGAATCAAAAATGATCTTTTTCCATTCATATTGAAAAAAATTCCCAATCCAATTGAGTATAAAGTGTTTTTTTCCCACAAGCAGATTTGAGACTTTGATTTACTGGAGATATTTGCTGCAAATCTGAGAAAGTTTTAGAAAAAACATCCGAAATTCATTAAATTTTCAGAAAAAAAGTGAGATAATCGAAACAGGAGGTAGTGGAGCAATTTGATTTCAAAGCATTAAGATACAAGGCATCACAAAATGTTTATTTTTGCCAATGGTTTAGTGAAAGAAATGTAAAATCCAGGTGATTTTCAGATCCATCAGAAAGGCAGTAAAACTAAATAAAAATTGGTAAATTTTACAAATAATCTGTAAAAGCTGTCAAGTATTGAATGAATTAAGACACAAGTAAAATTATAATAAGACATACATTTAGACCAGTGTTTCCCAACGTGGGGCGCACACCCTATCGGGGGCAATTTGAAAATTTTCAACCAAATTGCTCCCCATAATGGGGCATGAATCACCAGGTTATATTTACTTTCCATAATGATTTAAAAAAAAGAAATGGGGGCATGGAAAATTTAGAAATACTGGTAGGGCATGGGGGTAGAGGTTGAGAAACACTGATTTAGACACAACTTCAAAGTATTTTAGCAATCCTGCTACCCACTGAAAATTAAATTGCGACTAACAGTTAGAGAATCTCTGCAACAAGTTAAATCAAATAATTTTTTATTACTTTCATTAGAATTAATTAATATACTAAAAGGTAATAACTAGACACAAGTTAAAACATTGAATCAAACTTTCTTTAAAAAATCAGATAAAAATCCACAATACCCCGCACAAATAAATAGTCATGATGCAATTCCAAGGAACATTCCTCTTGCCTCACTTTATTCTTTTTGAATTTAAAATAATACAACACACAATAAAGATTCCCCTACCCTGCTTTTCGGGACACATTTAGAGCAGCACATGCCCATAAAGGGTCTCTGTTTACTCTCAGAAGTCACAGTAGGCACCATCTTGAAATGAGCAAGGCTATCATACTTTGGCTGCAAGGGAAAAAGAGACATACGGTTAAAAATAAACACCACTGGAGGTAAGGGGGAAATTTCGTGCTGACATCTATCCATGGCTATTTAAATCACAAATCCTATTGCAAAACTAATTATTGAAGAAAGCTAACATGACAATGCATTCTCATGGGTCAACTAATACTAGTAAAAAAATATAACTTAAGATTTCTTTTGATTTTACTGCAACATAAAAAACTCATACAGGAAAAAACTACATTTTGGGATTGAACAAAACCTGAAGATTGTTTGAAATATTTTATACTTTTAAAAGCTTTTAGGAAAATGTCTTTAAAAATTTTTATATAATAGGAATATATTAAATACGACTTCAAAATACATTTAATTTTTATATATCTTAACTTTTTAACCATGATTTTCAAATGATTAGATTCATAAGGAATGTTGGGATTTAAAAAAATAAATCTGATCAATCCCCTTCTAAAGAGCTCTATTCATAGAATTAATAGATACAAGAATGGTAACCCTCAGTTTGATACATATCCACATATTTAAATCATAGAACAGGTTTGATGCTGGTCCTCCCACTGATGCAGAATGCATCCGAACAAGGTTTGCTTTGGTTATTGATTTAAGGGGGGCAAGAAGAATCGGGAAAAATGATATTATTCCATCATCTGAACAAGATTCAGAGGAAATTCAGGCAACTGAGGGGAAATTTTTACCCCAGTTTTTTAAATGAGTGAAAAAAATCTACAAATGCAATTACTTTAAGGGATAAATAATAATTTTTATTTAGTGAGACAATCATATAATCTGGTTTCTACAGAAAATAGGTGAAAACTGCGAAATTACAGAAGAGTTTAAAACTACTGATGTGTAGGTGAATACTTGAAGTTGCTGCCATAGGCTGAATCTTGTCCCTATGCCTGTCCTAAGCCCGAGTAAAATGAGAAAGATTGAGCTACAAGCTCTAATACCCCAACCATGAAAAAAAATCTAATTACAGAAACTGTAAGAATTGTCTCCTTACTCTTACACTCAACCATGTATTTGTGTGATTTCTCAATTGGGGCCATCCATAAGTTACGTGAGGTCAAAAAGGGGGGGAGGGGTTTGGAAAAATCTCACCAAGAGGGGAGGGGGGTCAATTAAAATCTCACATCAACTTTTTACGTTGGAAATCATATGATTTTTTTTTAAGTATGAGAAACAGAGAAGATACTGCAATTTATTTTTAAAAAGTTGTAGGTATAAATCTCACCAAGGGGGAGGGGGGGGGTCCAGATTTTGGAAAAAACGCCTCATGTAATTTATGGATGTCCCCATTGTGTGATCCTATGTAATATTCACAGTAAAAAAGACTGAACAATTGAAAAATCGCACAAAAATAGTCGTACAATTTAAAAAATTGCACAGAAACAGGTTCAAGTGATTGTTCTTGGTATTGACAGGAGGGGTTTGACAATGAGGATTGCGGCCACATGCGCCTACCAGTACAAGGGAAGCTAAGATTTGGAAGTTTGCTTTTCTTAGCTTTGTAACTGTGTGATGCAGGAAAAACGACATTTCGCAATAGGATCAACATTCTTGCTCATAAAAATGTAGCTTAATTTGGAAAAATCTTAGAAAAAAGAAATTGTAATTAATTGCATTTGCATAGGGGTGCAGAAAATGTTCCTTATCAAACCTCTTCTAGGATAATAGAAAAAAATTTGGAAATCATATTTTGATAATTCAGGTTTAGCTACCATACTAGATTAATGTATGGTGCTCTGGTCCTTTGATTAAACCTTCTCTCTCCAGGTCTGCTGTGGCTTGTGAAGGAATGAAATTGAGATCTATTAGGGGGGAAATCATCATCAGATCCATCCCTTCTTCTTCCTCTGCGGCTGTTGTATTTGGCATTCCACTTCTTGCAAACATCTTGTACATTTTGAACAAGTTCAGACATTTTGGAATCTAACCATGTGATGGCCTATAAAATTGTCAATATAAATATATCATATGATTAGATTATGTCTACATTTTAAAAATCATCAAAATAAAAAATTTTTGAAACAAATATTCAAATAAAATTGCACACAGATTATATATTTTTAATATAATATTGGGCAATTCCACCGTAACTCACGCTACATTTTTTTCAAAATTGCAATTTCAAATAATTTTTTAATGTAGAAATAACTATTATTTTCTTTCTAAAAAGATCATACATATTGAAATTTATGTTAATAATTTAAAATAAGTATTGCGAATCTTTTAAGAATTTTAGTTTTTTAAATATTAATTAAAATAGAGTCGTAACTCACGCTACAAGGAAAAGACATGGATTTATGAGTATAAAATTCAAATTTGTTTTACTGCTTAAATAGTGTTTCAATAATTCTATATGCTTGTCAGGTGTTTGAATATACTTCCTTTATTCTAAAATAGCAAACAGTTTTACTGGGAATGCTTAAGAAAATCAGAAATAAAATAAAATATTGAGAGCTGTTCGTAACTCACGCTACAGTACTTCGTAACTCACGCTACATGTGTATAAGCGTTCAGTTATTCATGAATATAAATATAATTAAATTGATTTAAACACTTTATTTCATTTTTACTATAAAGTTTATGAGTATATTTAACAAAAAAGTTGTAAAAACTAATTAATTTATTTTTAATTTTCTAAATAAACTATACATTTTTCATTAACAAATTAACCTTTAAAACAAATATTTCTAAATATTGACTTTAAATGGTGACATTCCGATAAAAATAATTTTACAAAAAATTTAAGCAGTGCAAAACACAATTAGATCAATACTGCATAATTATTCCCTAAAATAATTAGAAAATTTTATTATTTTACTTTTTCATTTTTCTTGATCATGTCCCTGTTCATATGGAATAGCCCTATTTTGATCGGTAGGTTTGCTGTTTTTGTAATATTTCTTACTTGAAGAATCCAAGACCGTTTTAGGGATTTTTAATACAAGATGGATAACAGTTAAGTACCAACTTCATGATTACAATTGGTACATGCTATCCTATTATAATAAATCCATGAAAGAAAAATTTCAACTTCATAATGTAAGAGACAAAGCTAAGTAATAGCAGAGCATGAATAGACTTTATGAGACAAGTTTCAGGGATAGCACTAACTTGCTTATAATCTTTTTCTTTAAAATAAAGGAGATCTTATCTTTCTCAAACTATAAATACAGATTTGAAGAGGAACATTTAAAGAATAGATCTATCTAAAAACTTCATACTTTTAAAATTCTATTCATTATGACTTATCTGAGCAAGCGGTATTTTGAGTACTTTGTTAGGCTTAGCCAAGAAGTGTGTCTACATCTACATACCTTCCACATTTATTATAAATCGACAATTTAAGTTGCATCTAGGAGTTTATAATCGTTTTGTTAAATATTTTCTTTTCCTTAGGATGTTTTCCCTCCTCAAATGACAGGCTGTAATTCAGGTGGTAATAAAGAACTTAAAAAATTTCTCTCATGCAGAAACACAAAGTACCAAATTATCAAAGTTCTTAACAAGAGTGTGCAGGAAGGAAACATTCATTTTGAAGCAGAAGCATAGAAAAGTTAAAGGAGTGAAGTTCCACTGGAAGCACGCTTACACTGTGCGCAGTGGAAGAGTGCTGGGCCCATAACCTTAATTAAATTTAACTCAGTAGAGTTAAGTAGGGAAATTTTAGTAGGATGAGAGACGATGATAAAAACATAATGCAACATGTTTAATAATACCTTTTAGGTTGGATCCTAGCAGAGCCCACACCCTTGCCAAAGTTGGTGATAATTCCGCCATCTTGGTAACCCTACTTTATTACACTAGATTATGCTTGGCACTATCTTGTTCTGGTTTGGCGCTTTATTTCAGTTTTTCACCAAGGGTGTGGGCTCTCCTATGATTTTACCATATTTTGAATTAACTACTTTCTCACAAAGCAATATCCCATCACTTACAATCAATAACGCATGAGGAACGTGCAACACTAGATTCAAGGGAAAGTTGTAGCAACTAAAAAAATATTTCTTTTTCAATGAATTTCATTAGTTGATTAAGGCTCGGAGGGGTGAGAAATCAAATTCTTACAGTGTCCATAGGTCATCCATATTGTTGGTAGTAGAACAGAAGTATTCAAATAACATGCATTCAATGTCCATGCATGTCACTAAGGTAGCCAGTGCTATAATCCCGTGAGCTATTTTAATATTCTAAAAGCTTGCCCTCATTTGAGCTTTAGCTAGAATTTTACTGCATGCATAATTCTCAAAGCAGCTTTACACAATACTAATAAACTGCTTCAAGTACCTAATGCTTAACATGCATTCGGGGAAGTCGAAAATGGGGGAATGCTCATATTTTCTGTTCCAGAAAAGTTTGCTTGCTTCGAAGTTTCATAGTAGCAATCATAAAATATTGAAATCAATGGAAACACTTTACATAAAAGAAGTATAAACTTCCAAATAACTCATCTTTCAGCTTAGGATATTTACCTTTCCTTGATTGAAAACAGTCGCGTTTAAAAATTGAATTTAAAACTATTATTTCCAGGATCAAACTACTAACCCATTTTATCACAAACTAAAATCACAATTGCATAAAATCTACAATTTATCAACAATTTAAGTGCAAGATTCATATTTTAATTTTTTAAATTAAAAACTGTACACAAAAGTATGGTGGTATAATGAATGGTTAATGCAAACAAAATAATTTAATCAGGCGCCAAAAAGAGCAATAAAATTTTATTCTAGTACAACAACCCACATGTCCCACGAATAGTTCGGATTTTCATAGAAAAGTTTAGACGACGCCTTAAAATGTATTCAACATATGATGACGTATTTCTATGTCATAGCACTTAGAACCAATGGTAGGACTAGATTCTAAAGCGATAGGAAATTTTCGTTTTCTCAATCTGAAATTTTGGACCCATGACGAGCATGGCACACAGACGGACCACTGTAGACGGACATTGACGAATCCTCGCTGAACCGAACTTCGCCAAAAAGTCGCCAAGACCCGGCTGGTTGCCATTGATGCCATTTTAGCATAATTGCCACAGACCAAATAATACAGACTAATCAGTTGGCGGGGCCCTACACTTTGTCAACAAAACCTGGGATCTAAATTTTAAAAGCACTCGTTCTTGAAAAATTTCGATATGATAAAGTAATTTATTTACATTCATTATTTTATTTCTTGCAGGTATGAATCTGATTTAGTTAATGAATGCACTGAGCTATAAAACAAACTGGAGAGACAACCTCCGATACTATAATAAGCAACCGATCGCGCCAGCGCGGAAGGTTAAATTGCCACGATATCTCAAGCTGGAAGCAAAGTTGGAAGAGCATTTCCCCCTTTTAATCCGCCCATGCCTGTTTTTAAAAATATTATGAGCAAAATATAGAAGGGTCGTTTCATTATGTGCATACACAACTGTGCTAACAGATTGGGAAAATTAAAAGAAGATAGAAATCCTTTCCGCGGTGTGATGCGGTTTCGGCACGCTAACTAGTCACTCCAGTTTGTTTTATAGCTCAGTGAATGAATGATCCTCTTGATATAATGAGGTATTCTCACGTTTTGAGATTAAGTTTTATTAACATAGTAGATAAAAAACCATGAAGAATGACTTTTACATCAAGTATTTCCGTAGCCTAGTTTCTGAGATATAAATTTTTGAAATTTCGTTTTTTGTTTGGGCGCGAAAACACTTTCGAATCACAAATCATGCGCTGTGAGGTCACATCCAAATAGAAGCCCGTTTTTTGATAACGTAACTTTTCTGACGTTTTGGCAAAAATAAAATTGAATTTTAAATTAGGCACTGTATATTTGCACGGCTTTTTTTCAACTAAACTCTACTCTAACTTCCACGGCTAGGCGTTCCATTGGTTCCATCACTAAGCTCCGAGACTGCTACGTCATCACGAGACCTACAGCGCATGCGCCACTGGCCGTTTTAGCCGTTCAAATATACACTTCGTTTAAATTATTTAAAACACATTTTTGAACTTAAAAATCAGAAATTTGAGAGTTTTAGACCATATTGTATCGAAAAAGTATAAAATCAAGCAAATCCCTCACTCATGCAAATACCTCATTTTAATTTTATATCATAATGGCAAATTTCAATGGTTTTCTTTGTTGAAAAAAGGAATTTTTAGTTAAAAAAGCATTACTTCTGTGATCACCACTGAGCTATAAAACAAACTGGAGTGACTGTTAGCGTGCCGAAACCGCATCACACCACGGAAAGGATTTCCATCTTCTTTTAATTTTCCCAAGCTGTTAGCACAGTTGTATGCACATAATGAAACGACCATTCTAAATTTTGCTCATAATATTTTAAAAAAAGTCATGGGCGGATTAAAAGGGGGAAAATGCTCTTCCAACTTTGCTTCAAACTTGACCGATTGCTTGAGCAATCGGGGCAATTTAACCTTCCGCGCTGGCATGATCAATCGCTTGTTATAGTATCGGAGGTTGTCACTCCAGTTTGTTTTATAGCTCAGTGGTGATCACCCGAATCGCAAGTCGCCAATAATGATGCAACCGCTGGTAACCTTTTTGTTTCTGTTTCGCAAGGTCATGTATGAGCTGTCGCCAAAAAATCTGCTTGGCGAGATTTGCGCCGGTATTCTAGAACAGTGTTTCCCAACCTTTTTCGGTCCATGCCCCACCAAAGCCTTTCTAGATTTTCCATGCCCCCCGGTCTTAGTGGCATATATAGAAATACATTTTGAGAGGGAGTCAAATAATTATTTCTTAGCCCCTCCCTCCTATGTATATTTAATAAGTCTAATGAAGCTTTTCAGAACATTTTCAGATAGAACTGGCATGCTAAAAAACTAAATCAAGTTATGAGTAATTAAGTTATAAGTACCAAGGGGGATCTGGGGGTCCTCCCCCAGCAAATTTTCGGAAATTTGACTCTAGGAAACAGGTTTTTTAAATAGTTTGGTACCCCTAGTTGGGAAATTTTGGATATAAATTTTTAGGTAAGATTTGCATTTTGATGAACCTAAGGTAAAAAAGTGTCAAATATAAGCGTTCTAAAGACAAAGAGATCTTGGGTCATCCCCCAGAAAAGGTTTGGAAATTACACTCTAAAAACAGGGTTTCAACTTGGTTTTAATGCATACTGGTCCAGATTTCAGACATACATTCTCAGATAGGGTAATAGGATCAGTTTTTGATAAACTTCTTTTTAAAAAGCGTGTTTTTTAATTTTCACCCTGGGTTTGCCCCACCTGGGGGGCAATTTGGTTGAAAATTTTCAAATTGCCCCCCTAGAAAATGGTATTGCCCCCCGGTAGGTCGTGCGCCCCATGTTGGGAAACACTGTTCTAGAATAAGAATAGTACTACCATAATTTGTTTGAGAAATAACGTTTTATTGTGGAGGCCCCGGCGCAAGTTTAGAACTGCTGATGGTTGGCGAGTTTTGGCTATTTGGCGCCATATTTAGGAGCCACATAATTCATTTAACATTAGTTGGGGTTGCTATATATTAATTTCTGTCGCTAAAAACTTGGCGCATCAGCAGTTCTAAACTTGCGCCGAGGCCCCTTCCTGCATGTTGGGCTTTATGTTACGAATTCTCGTGCGTTTGACGTCATCGTGACGTAGTTGTGAGGCTTTATAGATAGAGTAAGGAGAAGAGAGTAAAAAAGGAGACAAAAATATATCACTAACACTGCAAATGAACTTAGAAGTTAGGCGATACCCTTCTGCATATTTCCTCGCACAGTGCATTCTAGCATAACTTTTTCTTATCTGTCCTAGAATGCACTGCGGGAGAAGGGTATCGCCTAACTTCATTCGCTCACAGTAGGGAGCCTGTATACGAGAGAGAGGCGACAACTCGCTTAAAAGCGTCTCTGCGCATTCTTGCGCGCAGTTAAAACTGTCCAAATCTCCAATTCTGTCCAAACTGTATCATGCCGCTTGTCTCGCTCCAATGTTAATCCTAAGGTGAGAAACCTGCGGTGAACAGAAAACGCTGTTGCTGTTGACCAATCAGCGCGCTATACCGGGTTGTCGCCTCTCTCTCTCGTATACACATGCTCTCTAGCTCACAGTGGTTTACCCTCCCACCTCCCTGACTCGGTTGTGGAATTTGAAGCATTCCGTCAAGTATTATGTCAAGATTTTAACATTTTATCTTCAAGCAAAAATGAGGTATTTGCATGAGTGAGGGATTTGCTTGATTTTATACTTTTTTGATACATTATGGTCTAAAACTCCCAAATTTCTGATTTTTAAGTTCAAAAATGTGTTTTAAATAATTTAAAATTCAATTTTATTTTTGCCAAAACGTCAGAAAAGTCACGTTATCAGAAAACGGGCTTCTATTGGATGTGACGTCACAGCGCATGAAAACTATTGTGTTTTCTGTGTTCACGTGATCTGAAAACGGGCTTCTATTGGGTGTGACCTCACAGCGCATGATTTGTGATTCGAAAGTGTTTTCGCGCCCAAATAAAAAACGAAATTTCAAAAATTTATATCTCAGAAACTAGGCTACGAAAATACTTGATGTAAATGTCATTCTTCGTGGTTTTTTATCTACTATTTTAATAAAATTTTATCTCAAAACGTGAGAATACCTCATTGGGGGTGTGGGGGTCTCTCCCAGAAATATTTTGAAAACTTACCTCTAAAGTTTTATCGCATTTTTAGACTTTGTAAACCACAGAATTTTCAAGGAAAATATTATAAAGATACGCCAAATTTTCTAGGAGGCTGGGGGGTCCTTCCCCAGAAGAATTTTTAAAATGGTGATTTTAAATTATAGTGTTTTACCAAATGTAACCGGGCAGAATTTCCTTTAATTTCTAATCAAAGTAAGTGTTTCAAAATTTAAGTTTTAATAATTCCTATTATGTTGACTTAAAAAGTTTAGGTTTACTCCCCCTACGACATGTTGCTTTTTTTTATAGAATTACACTTTTCTTGTTTTGCAATAGAGATATTTGCAATTTAAAAAATAGGGTTAACGAAAGAAAAATTCGTGAAATTTATCAGATTCCACGCTTCTATAAGGAGATATATTTCGCTAACACTTCTTTTATCTTGCACCTAAGTTATTTAACAGTCTACCTGCAGAATTATGATAAAACATTTCTTCCTATCCCTCATTCAAACTATCTTACCATAATTTTATCATTCTCTTAAATGATGTGAAGGACCTTTTTTAATGGAAGCACAATGTAATTAAAATTTTTTGCCTTAGCTGTTTGCCAACCTAATTAATTTTAAAGTTAAATTAGATGTAGATTTTATGGTAGAATTTTTGCGTTTTGACAAACTTAATATAAAATAGAGGTGTAATAACAGAGATACGAGTACCGTGGGGTTCTTGGGGTCCTCCCCCAGAAATTTATTTGAAATTTAAGTAAAAAAACCCACTTTTTCAATTCGTTTTCGTACGCCTCATCCGAATTTCGGATATAGATTTTATGGTAGCATTTTTGCGTTTTGACAAACTTATAATGTAAAATAGAGTTGAAATAATAGAGTTACAATTACCATGGGGGTCTTGGGGTCCTCCCCCAGAAAATTTTTGGAAATTTAAGTAAAAATACTCACTTATTAAACTCCTTTTGGTGCACCTCATCCGAATTTGGGATATAAATTTTATGGTAGAATTTTTGCATTTTGACAAACTTATAATATGAAATAGAGTTGTAATTAATAATAGATTTACAAGTACCATGGGGGTCTTGGGGTCCTCCGCCAGAAAAGTTTTGGAAATTTAAGTAAAAAAAACCCTTTTTTCAACTCGTTTTCGTACGCCTCATCCGAATTTCGGATATAGATTCTGCAATATCTGAAAAATCTTTGAAAAGGAGGGGGCGAGATATAGCCTTCGCCCCCCCCACTCCAGAAGCTGGGGGGGCGCCCGCCCCTCCGGCCTCCCCTGTTGGCACGCCCCTGCCCAAGCTCCACAAGGGTGTGCTAAGTGTCTTGTGGTCCGTGGGAAGGAAAGGTAGAGAATTCGACTTTTATCAGCAAGACCATAGAATATATGAAAAATTTACTCACCCAATGCTGATGTGAACTCCCTCTGAAGGTTATAAAGACCCCGGAAACAGTCTATAATGCATCGAAGGTGAAAGGAAGCTCCCATCCAGAGGATGCATAAATAGTGGAAAAGGAAAAATTAATTAGAAAATTTACATATTTAACACAAGTTTTGTTAAGCAATTTTTCATTTTCTCTTTTCCAGTTAATTAAATAACTTCATATACTACTACAATACTACTACTACTACTGCTACTACTACTTCTAAGTAATAATAATAATGATAAACAAATAATCTAACATTATTTAACTACGAATGATTAAATTAGTATAATTGATAATCCAAACACGAAGGTGAATTTAAATGAAATTTCGAAGAAGCATAAAATCATTCATTTTGTCCCATAGCATGCATCTAAATTTGGTTCTGATTCTGTAGATTGCAATTAAATATTTTAGAGTGTGGCCAGGAACATTTTCGGAGCCCTTTGAATATTACGTAAACATGGTTTTAGTAATTTTTAACCCCCTCACCCCTTGTAAATAAAGAAAATAGCATCCCTACCCCCCTTAAGTGCTAACGTAATATTTTAACCGGCCCTGAGCTTCTTCGAAAATTTCTCATTCAAATTCACCCCGTTTTAAGGCAAGAAATTTTCCCGAGGGATGTCAATTTAAAAATTAAAAAAAAAAGCATATTTGCATCTCAATTAAACCCTCTTTTTCATTATCATCAGAAAGAAAAAACGCAGAAAGTTTGATTTTCCAAACACATCGCTAACAGCTTTCAACAACGAGTAAAAAGCCTATACCCGTTTTCGTGCAATGGAGCGTTTGGATATGAAACAACATACCCACAGATCCATCTTTAGGAAGTGGTGCGCCAAATGTGCTGGAGTCGGCAGTTTTCATCGTCACCATCCGCGTGAAAACAGCTTGCAGAGCTGTTAAGATCAGAAGGGATGGAGGGAGCAACCAGGGATAGAACGATTGCATTGCAATTTTCGTAGATAGGAAGAAGGGCAGAACACTGGCGAGAATAAGAGGACTTCCCAATACATTGCTTGGAGAAAACCCATTTTGCACGAGTTAAATCCATGAAACTAATTAAGAACCAAGTTAAAACTTAGTTATAAATGCATATTTATAAAAGTATGCAACCACTGAACAACTTCTTCAATATACGATAAGTTAAGCCAGGGGCTTAAGCGATAGTACAGAGTGGAATTTTCAAAATTTTAATAACTGTAATTAAAAAAATGATATCTATTCTTGAAACTAATTAAGGTTGCCTCACTTTAACAACTCCAACTTCCTCAGTTTCTAGTTTTTGAACACCGATTGAATTTAATGTACAGGGATTTTTTTCTCCATAAAATATGAATTTAGTTAATGAGGTAGTTCAACATTTTTTTATATTTTAAATCTATTCAACCTTTCGAGAAAACCCTTAAACCGAGATATTTTTTTATTCTGATCATTATTTCTTTTTTATTGCGACTCAGAGTTTGCGTTCTGGAAAAGGTGGGTAAAACAGCAATTTCAGATTTCTGAATGGTTATGGTCATAGAGGAGATATAATTAGGATACATATAGGAGGAATTCTAAGTAAAACACTAAAATGGAATATAATGATTCTTAATTACACACAATAAAATAAAACATCCAATGTAAGGTCAAGATCTATTTTATTCAATATATCTCCACTTTTAAAAGTTAGTAAATTAGAAAAAAAAACTACAATAAAAATATTTAGAGTTTCTGCATAATCACTACAAAACTATCACGAAATTTTTTAAATCATTTTATGACCTCTTATTAGTTTTGAAACTGCCAATAAAGCGATAACGCGCCAATCGTCGCCAGGAGCCCATACCGATGATGGTTACTCTTTTTTGAAGGCGATTCAATGGGAAAGCCAGGGAAAGCTCACTCCATTGTTATATCTCCTATATGGTTATGGTTGATCGCCAGACTGAATTTCTAGATTTCTTCCTATTTTTGTTCGTTTACTTCGTATTGTTGTTCAAATGTAAAATTAAATATTTTATATGTAAAATTAAATATTTTATATAAATTTATAAAATTATTATTTTCTATATTAATTCCCTATTTAAAAACTAACAGCTATGAAAACACCAAAATAAATTCAAATAATTTATTTTTAAACACTACTTTCCTTTACTTGAAGATTTTTCCTTTAAAATAAAAATATTTATGGATAATTGCAAATTTTCTTCAGTTAAAAATAAAACATTTTTTTAAATGAGAAAGTTCACTGATTATACTTTGAAATTTACTAGATCTTTTATTATAATAATGAATAAACATCAACAGTGAGATTCTCGATTCATTTCGTGAAGGATCGTGTGACGTCAAATTTGATAGTCAAGCGTTTGCGATTGCATCATTTGTTAACAACTTTTTTCAACTTTCATTTCTTCTACATCTAAGTAAATAAATTTTTGAGGAAAATTTGGATTGCAGATTTTAATTTACCTCAACTTATATTGTATTAATACTATATCCCAAAACCTAAAATTTAAAAAATATGCAACCTTCTCATTTAAAAATCAGAAGTCTGTCCATATTTTTTAAGGGGCCTGTTTTTATAGAAATTGTGTCAAAATTTTGTGGATTTGGAATGTGATTTTTTTGTGAAGGGTCCGAAAATGGACCCGAATTTCTTCTCAACAGACCCCTGAAAACAGTGGCATAGAAATCACGATTTATTAGATATAAATATTGATTTTTATGTAGATTAGGATACTTGTAAAGACATTTATTCTCAAAACAAAATTCAATTAAATTTTAAAGGGAAAATTGAAAGATAAGATTCTTAACAGTTGAGGAGGACTTTTCAGATAGAATTTAATCCTTTCAGACCTAACCACCTAAAATTTCCTATTATATTCAATGGTAATCTTGGGCGGCTGAAAGGGATAAGTAGTATAAATTAGTAGTCTTTATAATTTTTGTTTAAACATAAGTCCTTTGCTTTTATACTTGCATAGAAATTTAATAGTTATGTTAATTTGTAGATAAATCAATTTAAATTAGATTATCTTTAAACTGTACAGAAAAAAATTTGGATGATTAATAATCTTGAAAACTGTGCACAACTCAAGTTTTTTCCCACAAGCTTTTCTTTTGGGCCCTTACAACTATTCACATAAAGGAGAGCACTTTTTCTTTCATTATATATCAATTAAAACTTATTTTCTATTTATGCTGTTTAAAGTTACCATTATTTATTACTGGGATCTTTACTGTTTTTACTTTTAGGAGTTTTTAACGTTTATTTTTATTTCTAATTGGTCTATCTTTATCTTGTTCATTACTATTTATGCTAATTTCTCTAATTTAGCTATTGCATATTATTGTCCTTATGGGCAATAGTTCTATGTATTTCAAAAATATTTTCAAGCTTTTTTCTTAACAAAACAAAGGCAGATTGTCTGAAATTAGTGTTGCTCCTGTCAGAATCTCTAACTGAAGTTGAAGTATATTGCCGTGACAAGACAGTCTCTGAGCCAAGAGGACGTGAATAAACCGGTTGACACCGATGTTGTTTTGAAGGAAAAGTGAAGACTGAACCCCAAATACAAATTACACAATTAATAATAGTATTAATTTTTTAATGGATTAAAAACTTTTTAAATCGTTAAATTTATTTATTTTCATAACATATTTCAATCCAGAATGAAGACGCAAGTATTTGTCTATGATAATAAAAGATATTTTCAAAATAATTTAATTAAAGAATTTTCAAAGTAGAGTACTTTTGGAAAAGAGTTTCAAGAGTTTTAAAAGCCGGTTTAAATATGAGAAATCAAATGCATATTACTAATTAAAAATAGATTTTTACTGTTTGTTTACAATAATAAAGGAATTTAATAACTTTTAAAAGTTACAAAACTGTGCATTTTCTACTTGCAGGACCATTTCTCATAAACTGAGGTCATCTTACACCAATTTATAAAAAACAAAAGAAACTTTCAGAGGGCCAATAAAAGCTTTTCCTTATTGATAAACACGTAAACTAACTTCGAAGGTTTCGTTAGTAGTATGTCATATGAAAAGTGCAAAGTGCAATGATTCAAATTTACGATTGAGGTCTTGATTCTTCAATAGCCCTCAGCTACTATGAAAAAGTTTTAAAGCTGGTTTTCTCTCCCCAGCTCTCAAAATTTCCCACCCCTGAGCTTAACCATTTATTCATCTATTCATCAAAGGACAGAAAAATCTACCGCGATCAAAGACTCGAAACTTGGTGTGGTGAATAACCTTATGGTGTATACAAGCACTAAGTAGGGGGGGGTTTCGAAATTATTTTTTTTCTGAACCAGAGGGGTGCTTGGAGCGTTTTCGACGTTTTTTGCCCAGCGGCGTCCCAAGTTCGTCCAGATCTTAGTTATTTCACAGGAAAGTACCTAGCAACAATGTCTAGAAACGCCGTTTTCAAATTTTAAATATTCGAATTAACAGGGGTCGGAAAATTTCAAAAACCCGTTTTGCCGAGCATTAATCAATTTTACATTTTTGCAGAAAACAGTACCGAGATATGGATATTATGAAGGGAACTGTAGGTATTACATTCTTAAGAGTATTTTAAAAAAAGTAATATCTTGATTTTTTGATATTCCATTTTGGAGGAGGTGCACGGGGGTTTAAAAATATTTACTCCAGCTTTAGTTTTTGCATTACACCACCCATATTATTAATGTGATTGTTCTGAAATTTAAGCATGTTGTTCCTCACACACTCAGGAAAGTTTGCAAAGAAGAAATTTTTTTAAATCAATGCATTTCAAGCAATCTTTTTTGGTCCTTTTCTAAATTCTCATGCCGAACTTCAATGTTAAATTGACGAAAGTTATAGGTCCTTCCAGGTGACACAATACCTCTATTGTTAGAAATATTTATTTAAAAATGTTTTATGACATAAAATTTTTTGAAATAGGACAAAGAAATAATTTTTGATGATTGAAGAAATTTTTTACAATAACAAAAAACTATTCTACTAAAAAATTCTAAATTTGTTTGTATTCAATCAAAATTTAAATATTTGTAACAAAACTTAATTGGTATCAATTCAAGTGGTGTTTACTTTTTTTATGTTTCTCTCAATGAATGAGTGTATATAGGTTATAAATCAACTAAGGGGAGTTGCAGGAGGTCTCCCCCAAACCTTATTTTTAAATCTCAATTTTAAAAGCAACTGGTTTGGTTATTCACACTTAAATTCTTTAAAAAAAATTTATGGTTTTGTTTTACATCTTAGAAAAGTATTTACTTTTATTGGTTTTTGTAAACTTATGAAATTAAAGCGGGATATACAGAATTTTTTTTCAATAACAGGCCTCTCCCTTTATTGTGAAGCGTAGTCAGAAAAATTAAACACTTATTTTAACTATGCATTAATATTTAACTATACATTACCAATTATAGAAATTTAGTGGAGGAAACAAATGATATTTAAGGGAACAAAAAAATAACACCTCAAAATAGGGGTTCAGAGGGGTTCCCCTCCTGACTCTTCTTTTTTAAAAATTATACCTTTCTTTAAAATGGGGCTTTCACACTTTGATTCTAAAGAAGGAGTATTTTTAACTTTTTCACATCTTAAGGGGAAGTATAGAATTAAAAGGAATCCTAGTGGGATTGCCGTTGATATGCCCTCCTGGAAAGGGACACAAAATAATTCTGATTAACACACAGTTTGAAAAGCCTTTTCCCCGGAGAAACGGCGTGTATATCAGAGCTAGTTAAAATATAATACGAACATTTAATGGAAACCTGTAGTGGTTTATAACCAATTTTTATTACTTATAGTTTTTTTAAACATAATAAGAGTGTATTTTTTTCCTCCATTGGAGTTTTATTGTTTAAATTTTATTCAAAAAGGACCTTAAGTTACAATTTTGTGAAAACTTTGTAATAGGCTTTTCATAGAGACCTCCAGAGAAATTGCCCAGAAATTTTATGCACACATTGTATAATTTATCCCGATTTAAGTTTTTCGTGTATTTTAAATTTATATGAATTCAGTTTAAGCGTACCCTACATAGAAAAAATCTATCTCCGTCTCTCTTCTAAAGCGAATAAGTAAAAAGTAACAGGAAGCAATTGCTGCTTTATACAGTTACTTGTTTTTATTTTTTAAATATTAAAAGTATTTTTATAATTCCTCTTCAAAATAAATTTAAATAAATTCCTAAATAGAAAATTTACACATTCGGTTCATTTTAAATAAGTTATAAAAGGGTTTTTTTCCAACCGAAAGTATTTTTATCATTTGATAAAAGTTGTACATTGAATATTTTCACACATTTTTCAAAAGTGTAGAGTATAGGTTTTATCAACTTCAGAAAGGAGAGAGGCCCATGTCCAAAAGGCTTTTGACTCTTATGTAGCCTCAATCTAACGTGCTCATACTACACACGGGGATGTTTTTGGTTAGGGACTGGGTAGGGTAGTGGTACTGAGCATAGGCCACTGAAAAGAGTCCTCCAACTCTTCGCAGTCGCCAATCTCGCGAATCTTCGTGCATGCCCCCTCTACACCAAAAGGTGATAGTGGTACTGGACACAGACTTCTGCATAAAGAGTCTCCACCCCTTAGCAGTCGTCAATGCACGTTTTCACGAGATACCCCCACTACACATAGGGATATTTTGGGTTAATGCTGGGTAGGGTAGTGGTACTGAGCATAGGCCACTGAAAAGAGTCCTCCAACTCTTCGCAGTTGCCAATCTCGCTAATCTTCGTACATGCCCCCACTACACCAAAAGGTGATAGTGGTACTGGACACAGACTTCTGCATAAAGAGTCTCCACCCCTTAGCAGTCGTCAATGCACGTTTTCACGAGATACCCCCACTACACATAGGGATATTTTGGGTTAAAGGCTGGGTAGGGTAGTGGTACTGAGCATAGGCCACTGAAAAGAGTCCTCCAACTCTTCGCAGTCGCCAATCTCGCTAATCTTCGTGCATGCCCCCACTACACCAAAAGGTGATAGTGGTACTGGACACAGACTTCTGCATAAAGAGTCTCCACCCCTTAGCAGTCGTCAATGCACGTTTTCACGAGATACCCCCACTACACATAGGGATTGTTTGAGCTAGGAGATGAGCACTCAGTAGTATTTAGCACTGGCCACTGAAAAGAGTCCTCCAACTCTCCGCAGTCACCAATCATCGCTGATCTTCAAGCACATGCCCCCACTACAATCAAGGTAGTAGTGGTCTTAGACACAGGCCCCTGTACAAAAGGCTAAAAACTTATATTTAAGATGCCACAGAGTGTTTTCTCTCCTAATACTTTTTCTATTAAAGATATATTCAAATTTGTTTTGAAGAGAAATTATAAAAATACTTTTAATCTTTAAAAATTAAATACAAGTAACTGTACAAAGCAGCAATTGTTTCCAGTTACTTTTAACTTATTCGCTTTAGAAGAGAGACGGAGATAGATTTTTTCTATGTAGGGTACCTACGCTTAAACTGAATTCATATAAATTTAAAGTACACGAAAAACTTAAATCGGGATAAATTATACAATGTGTGCATAAAATTTCTGGGCAATTTCTCTGGAGGTCTCTATAAAAAGCCTATTACAAAGTTTTCACAAAATTGTAACTTAAGGTCCTTTTTGAATAAAATTTAAACAATAAAACTCCAATGGAGGAAAAAAAATACACTCTTATTATGTTTAAAAAAAACTATAAGTAATAAAAATTGGTTATAAACCACTACAGGTTTCCATTAAAAGTTCGTAATATACTTTAACCAGCTCTGATATACACGCCGTTTCTCCGGGGAAAAGGCTTTTCAAACTGTGTGTTAATCAGAATTATTTTGTGTCCCTTTCCAGGAGAGCATATCAACGGCAATCCCACTAGGATTCCTTTTAGTTCTATACTTCCCCTTAAGATGCGAAAAAGTTAAAAATACTCCTTCTTTAGAATCAAAGTGTGAAAGCCCCATTTTAAAGAAAGGTATAATTTTTTAAAAAGAAGAGTCAGGAGGGGAACCCCTCTGAACCCCTATTTTGAGGTGTTATTTTTTTGTTCCCTTAAATATCATTTGTTTCCTCCACTAAATTTCTATAATTGGTAATGTATAGTTAAATATTAATGCATAGTTAAAATAAGTGTTTAATTTTTCTGACTACGCTTCACAATAAAGGGAGAGGCCTGTTGTTGAAAAAAAATTCTGTATATCCCGCTTTAATTTCATAAGTTTACAAAACCATTGAAAGTAAATACTTTTCTAAGATGTAAAACAAAACCATAATTTTTTTTAAAGAATTTAAGTGTGAATAACCAAACCAGTTGCTTTTAAAATTGAGATTTAAAAATAAGGTTTGGGGGAGACCCCCTGCAACTCCCCTTAGTTGATTTATAACCTATATACATTCATTCATTGAGAGAAACATGAAAAAAGTAAACACCACTTGAATCGATACCAATTAACTTTTGCTACAAATATTTAAATTTTGATTGAATACAAACAAATTTAGAATTTTTTATTAGAATAATTTTTTGTTATTGTAAAAAATTTCTTCAATCATCAAAAATTATTTCTTGGTCCTATTTCAAAAAATGTTGTGTCATAAAATATTTTTAAATAAATATTTCTAACAATAGAGGTATTGTGTCACCTGGAAGGACCAATAACTCTCGTCAATTTAACATTGAAGTTCGGCATGAGAATTTAGAAAAGGGCCAAAAAAGACTGCTTGAAATGCATTGATTTAAAAAATTTTCTTCTTTGCAAACTTTCCTGAGTGTGTGAGGAACAACATGCTTAAATTTCAGAACAATCACATTAATAATATGGGTGGTGTAATGCAAAAACTAAAGCTGGAGTAAATATATTTAAACCCCCGTGCACCTCCTCCAGAATGGAAAATCAAAAAATCAAGAAATTACTTTTTTTTAAAATACTCTTAAGAATATAATACCTACAGGTCCCTTCATAATATCCATATATCGGTACTGTTTTCTGCAAAAATGTAAAATTTATTAATGCTCGGCAAAAACGGGTTTTTGAAATTTTCAGACCCCTGTTAATTCGAATATTTAAAATTTGAAAACGGCCTTTCTAGACATTGTTGCTAGGTACTTTCCTGTGAAATAACTAAGATCTGGACGCACTTGGGACGCCGCTGGGCAAAAAACGTCGAAAACGCTCCAAGCACCCCTCTGGTTCAGAAAAAAATAATTTCGAAAACCCCCCTTCTTAGTGCTTGTATGCACCATAAGGTTATTCACCACACGAAGTTTCGAGTCTTTGATCGCGGTAGATTTTTCTGTCCTTTGATGAATAGATGAATAAATGGTTAAGCTCAGGGGTGGGAAATTTTGAGAGCTGGGGAGAGAAAACCAGCTTTAAAACTTTTTCATAGTAGCTGAGGGTCTATTGAAGAATCAAGACCTCAATCATAAGTTTGAATTTAGATTGTACTTTGCACTTTCATATGAGATACTACTAGCGAAACCTTCGAAGTTAGTTTACGTGTTTATCTAAAGGAAAAGCTTTTATGGGGTCTCTGAAAGTTTCTTTTGTTTTTAATAAATTAAATAATAACGTAAAAGTTTAAAACTTTACGTACTTTTTACTAAACTTTACACAGTACAATTTCCAAACCTTCAACCACTACGTTCCTAATTCAATGACCCTTCGATGGTTCTGCTTAAAAGTTGGCTTCAAATCATTGTGATTTCTATGCGCACTGTTTATAACCCAATCATCTTTATAAAAAAAAATCTTAAGTTTTCTATTGCGTTAGGCAACGCACGAGTAAATCTTAATCATTTGTAATTTGTTTATGAGCAGAGAGAGAACTTAAAGAGGGGGTTCCTTTCAAATTTTAAGAAACATTTTTTTGCCTAAAACATAATTTTTGAAGTAACCACAAATAGTTTATGTTTTATTCTGATAATTTTTTTGACAAACTATTTATATTTGGGAAGTATTTCTAACTATACCTAAGAATCAAATGTCGTGTCGCAGCAGCCAATGAAATAATCGGAAAACTTTTTCATTTTTTTTAGTTTTTTTTCGCAATAAAAGGATGTAAAAGTTGTTAACCAAAGTACAAACTTGACAAAGTCAGTGGTTTATTTATTATTTTTAATATGTTCAAATCTGATGTAAACAGTTTTCAAAGTTATTAAAGTTAAACTTGTTGGGTAATTATCTATCAGTAATAATGATATATTCCCATTCATATCAAGCTCAATTTTTAAGAAAAAAAATCAATCAATAAATCTAACATTGAATCAGTGATAATCACATTCTTTAATAGATACTGCGCTTAGAATCTCTTTTCGTTGGTTGGGCCAAAGTTACCCTTGAGGGATCAAGTTTCCTCATTTTACGGTACCTAAATGAAATTCAATTTGAAATCTAGGAGCGAGTTTAATTATATGTTGTTTATATTTCATGATCCTACACTGATTTGACAAACACTATTAGGAAACTTTGAAAGCCAAACCATGATCAATCTTTTTGAAAGAGCACACACACAGAGAAAAAAGTTAGTACTAATGAAGTACCATTATAGAAGTGAACCAAAAACAAGATTTTTCTATTGGGGGTTTACAAAATACAACAATTTTACAAAAAAACTCTCTTAAAATAGAAATAAATGTACCAACCGGACATCTTTCTAACCCCCCAACAGTATGAGGTCTGTTATGATTTGACAAAAATAGTGATTAGTAATTTATACACTTCCATGATAAAGACAACATTTCATATTTGATTTACTAACATGGTCTTTATTTACACCAGTGGTTTTATTCAGAATCCAAATTAGTAAGCAGAGCTATTACACTCCTCTTTCTAAATAATGAGGGAGTAAAAGAGAAAGCATCTATAAGCAAAGCACGTACACAAGCATTGAAATTAGTTCCTCTCGTAGACAGTGCATGATTTTAAATGGTTGATGGTACCGAAAACAGTGGATCTTAGTACAGTCCAGTATTATATTTAAGTTTTCATATATAGTATTTACTTTTTCCAGCTAAAAGAATATAATATTCTTTGGCGTTTTAGAACACCGTTAAAGACAGAACATCTTCACTTTTGTTGTATATCAGGTTCACGGGTTTCTTAAGTTCATATAATGCATTGCTTTTTTTGTAACCTGACAATTGAAGCAGTGCCCAAACAAAAAGACTGATCGTGGTGGCTCACATTCGTGCAGCCAAAAATAATGCAACAATAGAGCTTTCTCTCAAGCAATGTATTGAGAAGTCATCTCATAATCACCAACGTCATACCCTTCTCCCGATTCACGGAATTTGCCGTGCAAAAGCTCTATCCTCCAGTTTCCCTCTGTATCCCAACCATCCCGAGATCTCTGCAAGCTGTGTTCGCGCGGATGTGTGATGAAAACTGGCTACTCGAGGACATTTCGCACACCGCCACCGAAAGATGAAACTGTGGGGGTGTTGTGATCCAAACACCCCAATGCCCCAAAAACGGGAAAACCTCCTGCTCGTTGTGAAAGTTGCGAGCGATGCATCGGGAAAACCAACTTTTTGTGTTCATTCCTCAATGCGAATGAAAAAAAAAGGGATTAACTGATAAAGCAAACAGGCTAAGAATGCAGTATTACACGCCCTAAACTTGGAAATTATCCCCCCTTCATACGTAACTGGAAGTTTAAGAAAAAGAAACACGTCTAAAATTTGGAACACCAGTTCTGACAGTTTTTGTCTGGCTATTTTAATCTGAAATTTTCGTCACTTTTAAGAAATAACATGTGATGGTAATTTATTTTGACCCAAATTTAAATTATCACCAAAAGAAAAAAAAGAATTTTACTACATTTGTTCCAAATGTTATAGTATCTGCATTGCTGATTCTTAAACAAAAATATTAACTAGATTTTAGTACTATCATGGGGAAAATATCACAGTGTTTTGTATACGTGTTTCTCTGCAGTTTGTAGATGATTGAACATGCACTCATGATGACTCAATAAAAAAATTAAATGCAGTGCGACATTATTATAATAAAGGGAAGACATATTCAATATTGCGCAAAATACAAAAAAACCCTACTCATATTGCAGTAAAAATATAGGTTGAAATTATGTATTACTAGCTGATATGACTGGCCTTGCACGGGTTGAGTGATAGCTTTAGGATTTCTTTTTTAAAATTTCCAATATATTTTATACCTTATTTTACCAGGTGAAAGGTATTAAAATCCATCCAGTTGTTAAGCATTATAATATTAGAACGATTTCTACATTTAACCTCATGATCCCCATTTAAAAAATTAGAAACAAATCTCCCAAAATTACTTAAAATATGCCCATTTAGAACCCTTGATTAATCATACAGGATTTTATTTAACTTTTTCTGTGAAATTATTCAATAACTAAAGCGTATTCCATTTTGCAATTTATGAAAAAATCTATCTTTCTAGTTGAAATAGCTTTAACACTTTTAATAGACAATATGCATCATTTTCAAATTCATTTTAAAAAGAAAGAGCATGAAAAATTACGTTGAAAAATGCTAATTAAACTGCAATTCGATCAAATAAATTCGATTTAAAACGCATTTAAAGTTGCTCTGACGTCACTATCAACAAAAACTTCAGTGCTTGACGAATCTGACTTGTGACGTCATACTTCAAGTTCAAATTACGCGCGAAAGGCATCCATTGAAAAGCAATGGTGTTTGCATTTATGTTTACTACGGCTTACATAGTCAAAGGGGTCGACACAGAGATTGGAGTGGAAGAAATAGTCGGATATCTTGAGAATCAGCAAATCAAAGTTCATAAAGTAATTAGATTTAACAGAAAGGGAAGTGACCAATTAACGCCTACAATTCTTATTAAAGAATTAGGTGATGTCAAAAGGAAAGAGGTGAAAATTGATTTTCAAGTCTACGAAGTACGAGAATTTATTGAGAAGCCGAAGATCTGTTACAAATGTCTAGGTTTCGGACATTTCGCAAAAGGTTGTAAAGAAAAAGAAACCATGTGCTTCCGATGTGGAGAAGGACACGAATCCTTTGAATGCAAAGAAGAAAAACAAAAATGCTTTCGTTGTGGTGATCCAAACCACACCGCTTTTGACCTGAAGTGCCCTGTCATAAAGAAGGAAAGTGAAAGTTTACGGAAAGAGAAAAATAACATAACAAAGGAAGTTACCAGTAACGTGATCGAAGGAAATATCTCTTATGCCGAAGTCACAAAAACCAAAGATCAAATCAGTCTACACTGTAGAATTGATCGCCTAGAAAAGGCTGTTGAAAACCTAGGGAAGATCATAACAGAACAGCTGTCTAATCAGACATCAAACGTAGAGAAGAGCAGAAATCATAAAGAAGTATATGAAGAATTAAACTCCCAAATAACTCAAACAATTAAATCGAGGATCGAAGATCCATTGAACCGGATAACAGACTCGACCTATAATCTCGTGCAATCCATAGAAAAATCCCTTGAAGAAGGCGGTAAAAAAGAAAAGAAAAATCAAGAATTCTTACATAGGATTAATGAAGAAAGAAAAAACGATCTTCTGTTTATAAAAAAAGAATTCGATATACAGTTAGATCAAGTAAGAATAGGAATAGCTAATGTTTTGAAAGACTTCAACGGATACCTCCAAAGTTTCTTACTACAAGTAGAAAGAAAAGATACTGATGAAACTGATTCAGGGTGATTCCATGAAAAGTGCCCCTTTTCTGTCCCCCACGTGACACATCTTTAAAATACTGCTGTTTTAAAACTAATTGGAATGGAAATTCATGTTATGTGCGAACATATAATTAGACTTATTCAATGATTTTTCACACATAACATGTATGTCCATTCCAATTAGTTTTAAAACAGCAGTATTTTAAAGATGTGTCACGTGGGGGATAGAAAAGGGGCACTTTTCATGGAATCACCCTTCAGAAGACGAAATGGTAAACCAAGAAAATCAAGGATCGTAACTAACCCGTTCAAATAACTTTGAAAATCAACTGTCATCTTATTTTAAACTAGAACTTCTTCATTGCTAAAAAACTCTCATTTCAGACTTAAAAAAAAATCTTCAAAAGTACTCTTGGAAGAAGAAAGTTAAGCGGCTCGAAAGAGCAAGCAAATACCTCAAACACATTTCAATTCAATTCAATACAATTCAATGCTAAGAAACTGAATGAAAATACAAGAAATCTGTACAAAAGGAATAAAATTTTAATTCTAAAAAGAACATTTTTGAGTTTCAAGAACAGTGTTATCCAGTCTTAAACAGATGCATAACGGGAGAATTCAAAAAAGTAAGTTTTTATGCTCCATGTGCTCAAAACAGTATTGCCTGAAACAAATATCTTGAAGTATGACGTCACACAAGGTTACGCCCCGTTTTGAGTCAGGTGACTTAAGGGCTTTTTTTAAACACTTTTTGTGCTTAAATTAAAATTTTTTGTGATTTTTAAAGTTGATTTTTGGGTTTTTCATGATCGAATTAGTAAATTGGGTAAGTTTTAGGATGTTTCGTGACATAGTGCATATTGTCTATTGTTTTTGTTTTGTAAATCAACTTTCTTGAGGCTACATGATTGTTTTTTATTTCCATTTTCGTTTCCATGGAGACTATTTTAACAAAAATGCTATTCCATGAAACTAGTCATTTAAAAGCTAGATGAACTTTCAGATAAAAATGTTTTAAAATACTAGGGAGCTACCGCCCCCTGCTCGCTATCGCTCGCCAACCCCCGTTAACTGCTGACGCTGATACTTTAGGATCCCTTTGCCATCCTCACAAAATACAGCTCACAGCACTTACTCATTTTATAAAACATTCTTAAAAAAGGGGAACTACTTCTCTGGGGTATTCTTTCAAAAAAAGGGAATATTCATTCAGCGGCGAAATTTTAACAGTTCCTTTATGGCAATATGAATTGGCGGATCGCCATTTAATTCCAAGAAAATTAGTAACAAAGCAGTGTAAACTTTCTTTTACCATTTCCCCAAGGTAATGTTTTTCTCACACATATCCATTCAGAAGCACTGAAACATCTCCGGAATAAATTTTACTTTCTTAAAATTTGTAATGATTTTCATTGATTGTCTGTGAAAAATGTAGTAATTATCGTAAACATCATGAAAATTTAGAATTTTGCTTCATGATAACAAATAAACATCGAAATTGTGTCAGTTTCATAGCAATGACACGAATGTTCTGACTTTCGATTTTTATCTTTATTTCTAAAACATTCCCCCGCCATATCTAGTTTTGCGTTTTGGCATTATAAAAAAAAGTTACATTTTACTACCTTAAATAACATAACTTGCAAAAGGATATTAAAATAATTATTATTGTAATAAATAAATGCAAAAGTTCAAAATTTCTGAAAGCGAGTTTATATTTTATTGTAAATATAGTAATGATTAGGTTGCCACAACGACAAAGATAAATATAAAAACATGAATTAATTATTTAAAAATAAAAGATAAATTAATTATACATTAGTTTTAAATATAATTAAAATCGTTTGAACAGCAAAAATATAAATATTATTAAAAAGAATCCAATATATATTTTTTAAATTAGTGTGATAAATAGAAAGATTATTATTTAATGTATTTGAATGTTAAAAAACCAGTGAAATATTAAATTGTTTTAAAATTCATAGTTTCTTGCTTTGTAACTGCGACCTTATCCGAAATCTAAAAAAATGGAAATATTTTAAAATTGAGAATTTTTTTGAAAAATCGAAGGGCTTACTCGGAAATCCGGAAAGAATTCGGACATTTTGATACCATATATGTGTCATTTGGTTCAGTAATTAAAAAGCCTTTCTCTGGAAACCGTTCACCAAAAACTTTTTTTTAGAATAGAGAGATACTTAATTACCAGTATTTAAATTTTAAATTTCATTCAATTTTTTTAAAATTATTGTTATAATTTTTAAATATACTTGTATCTATCTAGTCTTTCTTTTAAAAACTTGTTATTTTGCATTACTTATTTTTTGTAACAATGGGGTGAGCAGATTTCTTCTTGAGGAGAAATAAAGCTATATCAGCAAAATACCCATAAAAAGGGTCAAAAGGGAATCAAGGGGTCATTAAAAGTTTTCGAAACATAGTCTATGTTTTTTCTTGGGTATTTTTACGTAGGTGTGCCAAGTTTGGTGCAGATCGGAAGAAAACAGTGGATTTGTATAAAAGACAAATATACCCATATTCACTTTTATTATATTTGATTGTTCATACCTTATTCATCTCTACAATAATGGCCAATATTACCTTTTTTTTAAACAGAAAAAAATTCCTTTTTCCAGTAAAAGAAATAGATCTAAATCCAAAAATCGACATGAAAAGTTTCAAAAAAATTTAGTTAATTAATTATTTAAAAATTTAAATCGACAAGCCCTTTTATATTTGTATTGGATTGAAGTAAGTCACAACTGATTCTGCCTTACTGTAAAGTGAAACCCAACAATGACTTTGACTTTTTTAAACTATTAAAGCATTGTTTAAAATAAATGTATAGGATTTAATTAAGTCCCATTTTGAAATTTTACGTTTTCGCGCCATTTTTTAAAGTCAAACTTTGAAATGAAATAAAAAATAAATAATCATCGTAATTAAAAAAATTTTGTGCGAATATGGTACCTCTATAGAATAAAAAAAATAAAAAATAAATGCGGGAATTGCCTATTACAAAAACTGCTACATCTGAAAAAATTTCCCCATGATAGTAGATACAATAAATATTAAATAAAAGTAAAATCTGATCAAGCATTCATTACCAAAATTAAATAGTTGTTTTAGAAAAAGTCCAGGAAGGTAATAGTAGTAATAAAAATAATAATAATAATATTAATAAAATTAACTTTAAGTCAAAAAAGGATATATACTTTAAGAATTGAAAACACTTTTGTTGAATTAAAGTTAGGCTAAAGCTTTTAATATAAAAAAAATATTAAACTCATTATGTAGGTAGACTAGAACTAATTTTAATACATTTCCAATTTAGAGTGTATATATTTATAAAAATATAAGAAGTAAACAGTTTAAGATTTTTTAAAAACATATCCCTTTAAATAAAATGAAATGACTTAAAACCGTTTTTTCTAAAAGGAACTATTCAATTAAAAAACATTTCTTAAAAATACAATCTTATATTTAAATGAACAAACTAGAATAAAAGCACCTATACTTAAAAATATCGAAAATCTTGACTTAAGACTTCTAGAAATAAAATTTCGGAGAACTAACTATAATTTAGAGAATTCTTTTATATCCTCGTCATAATATATAATTGAAATTGGTTTCAAATTTAAAAGAAGCCATCCTCAATTTAAACTTGTATCACAAATAATTAAAAAGTTGAAAGGTACTTTATTAAATTTTAAAAAGTAAAAAAGGATGTTCTTTAAGCTGTTAATCACAACGTGTTGAAATGTATACTAACTATACCTAATTTAAATTAAGCTTAATGTTAACTTGTCAATAGATAACAGAATACTTTCCTGTTTTAGATTATAATTTCTTATTTTTTTTAAGAACATTGCTACTGAAAAGAGAGGAATTTACGATTCTGCTATTTTAATATTAAATAGTGGATAAGTTAACAAAAAAGTCCAAAATACGAGGGTTGTTTTTAAATTTTTTCCAATAAAGAGGGAAATTGATCCTCAAGGATGTACCTATCTACCAGTAGCAAAATTATTTCGAAATTCCTACTACTTTTTTTTTCAGGAGCAAAACGGAAGTTAATTAAAAAACAACCCTCGTAGTTTAGGAGTAGTCCAGAATTTTCATAATATTGAATGTGTGTAATAGAATCACACAATTTAAAAAAAGCAACTCCTAAATATATATATTCATACAATTGGTCAAATTGCTTATTTGATGAATAAAATAGCACTCTTAAAATAAACAATAGATAATTATCAACTATAAATACTCCAACCTAATAGAATTCAATAAACAAGAAGGAGAATATAAGCCTAGTAAGGTTTAGCCTACTTTGTGGCGGCATTCTAAATCAGAGAAACAAAACTATATAATTCGCCGTAATGAAATATTATTCTTACTTCATATTAAAAAATTCACTTAGCTTTTTTTAATTGGTAATCCTCGGATGAACTTCGATTTCGGTGTAAAAAAATTAAAATTCCAGCTGCTTTACATTCCACAGGAGCGAAGAAGAAAAAACAAATGGCGATCCAATTTTTAATGTTAATCATCAATCTACTAATGGATTATCGTCTGCTCCATTAATAGCTGCATCTCTAAAAAATTAATAAACCCAATTTTTTTATGGAAAGTATTATTTCATAGTAAAATATTGTAAACCAGTGGGAAAATTCTGAAAAATAATTCTACAATTTTTAACAACATCCTGGTTTTAAATAGGGTTCTCCTTTTTTTTATTAAAAGTTTTATTTAGAGCAGATGCAGATATTCATTTTCAGCCAATTTTCGGTTGGCGCGATCGTCTTTCCTCCAATCGCATTTGGTCTTTTCTCTTTTGTCGGCGGTGAGTAATATTTGATAGACAGTGATATTTTTTTCAATAATCGACCAAATAAGTTTTTAATTTAAATATTAAATTTTTGAGTGTAAAATTTAAGTGTAATCTTACATGTGGCATGCAAATTTTTTAAATAATTTGATGAGACATGAGCCGAAAAAAGTTGGAAAACACTGACAGTGTAAAATTTGAGTGGTAAAGAATCAGTTCAATAATGTATTTTAATGAAACTCTAATACAGCGGTTCTCAAACTGTGCTCCGCGGAGCCCTTAGGGCTCCGCCAAGCATTTCTAGGGGCTCCGAGAAGAAATTTGAAATAACTACATTTTTTGATAATTTCTAATTTGCTTTTCTCTGAAATATTTTTAATAACTTTCTGTAAGGTTTTTGTAAGGTCTGCTGGTTTTTGCCTTTTTCAGGTTTTTTATGATTTACCAAAACAAGTTAAAACCCTGTTTTTAGGGTCAAATTTCCAAAACCTTTCTGGGAGAGGAACCCCCGGGATGGGACGATTTGGCACTGGCCGTTTGGGCGCCGGCCCGTTTCGGCACCAAATTTTTCTTCTTCTAATTTTTAGAAGAATTATGAGAGTTCTATTTACTTTCATTTTATTTCTGCCGCTGAAACGGCCGCGCCGAATAGTAGCACACTAAGGAACCCCATTTCCCCACCTCTCAAATTGATTACTCAGTAGGGTGGGTCAAAAATATTTTTTTCATATTTTCCCAGGGGCACAGCGACAAAAGGGTGCCAAATGGTTTCAAACTAACATGTGTAAAATATTATTCGATTATAATAACTCTTTTTGCCTCCGGATTGGCCTCAAAGTTTCGACTAATATAGTAATTTCATGCAAAAATGGACGAACGAAAATCAAGCTTTTACCTCGATTGCACAAATCCGTCATGAATATAAATGTGCACAATGATATAAAAATCATCATTGAAGACTAAAAAATAATTATAAATGAAACCAAAGTTGAAATACTTGACTTGTAATACAACATATTTTGAAATATCTCAATGGTTAGAACTGGCAATCAAAAATTTCTTGCTGGAATCATAAAAATGTGCGAAACCTTTATTGTCGGTTGAGTAGGATGATAAAAACATTAAATTTTTAATAAAAAGGGAAATGTCAGAAGGTGGATACCTTTTTTTGGGTTATAGGTTTCAACCCCATGGAAAACATTTGGATAATAGTTTAAAAGTTGGGATTTCCCTGAAATTTTTTGGCATATTAGGAATAGTCCATCCCAAGTGTCCCCATGTGATTCCCTAATGTCCAAAAATAAATTAAAACCACATTTTAAGAGTCAAATTTTGAACATTTTCTTAAGAAGAGCAGTAGATCCCCGTTTTCAGCATAAAGCTCAGTATTATCCCTTAAGTTTTTAAATAAGCTACATTACTTTTCAAAACTTACTTGTAATTATCCTTAACAGTTAAATTTGCTATATTTTAACTTTTATGAACGCATAAGGGAATGATAAGAAGCTATTTTGAGTCAATCCTCAAAGAAGTATAATTTCATGGGCCTGGGTTTCAGTCAAATTGCTATAGTAAAAAATTAAGTAAATCATGACTGAGCGAATCATAACTGATATTGCCTATGAATGAACTATCCATTCGACAATTGTTTCAACATATTTTTGCGATCATATTTGGATTCCAAGACCAGCCAGTGAAATAACTGTCCGCTGAATTTCGAAAGCGCGGCATATTTATAAAAACACAACTGTTTCTATTTTGAAAAATTAAAAATACCGTTTTATACTGACCAAACTTGAGGGAGAATGTCTATGAACTAACCAATATTTAAAATCTGTACCACTGAAAATCCACTATAAAAAGAGATTCATATTCTACGGCTCTTGTTAATATGATAGCATATTATATTGCCACTTGGGCAGTTATTTTTGTATTAATAACACTGTTCTACACTGAAAAAATTTCCTTGATGAAAATAGTCATTTCTTATAGATTTTGGGTCGCTGAATACGAAAATCACCATTAAAATTCTCAATTGACTCAGGATTTTCGGGGAACAGCCCCTCCCCCTTTTCACGTTTTTTAACGACTTTATAACTTTGAACTCGATTTTCAGGGTCAAAAAGCATTGCTTTAATCTTCAAATTGCCCCCCAGGGGACAAGAAATGTTCAAATTAATAAAATATGATAAATTTATAACAAATGGATAGGTTTAAGGGGTAGTTAACCCCCTAGGAATGCAAAAAATTAGCTAAAAATTATAGAGGTTTTTATACGCTATTTTTTCCTCTTATTTTTTACGCAATTCCCGTTTGAAGGGTCCTAACCCTTCCCCAAGAACCCAAATTTGATGGCAATATGCAGCAATGATTTTTGCTAAAAGCGGTTGAGGTGAGAGCGCCCCCAGAGCACCCACGGAAGGGTTCAATGCCGCACTTAGAGTTTAACTCTGCTGTACAAAAAAAAATTTGAAGCCACTTACTGAATTTCAGCTGATTCTTGTGTAAAATGATCTGCTGAATTCAAATATGACACCCATTTTCCTCCATCACCCTCAGTTTTTAAGGGGATGCCCCCTAATTGTTATCCACAGCGGTGCATCTATTAACATCTTGAAACATGGAATCCTCACTCCCGAAAACCGGTCAGTTTTTAAAGAAGTGAAGAGTTTCTACTTAGGATACACCCAAAATATAAGAAAAACATCATTTGTAATCTTTTCAAAATCATCGATATTAATTCCTGAACTCGCGATTCTGGAAGCCTTCCGCACTCTTCCGCGGGGACTTCTGGGAAGCTAACACCTCAACCGCTTTTAGTAAAAATTATTGCTGCATATTGTCATCAAATTTGGGTCCTTGGGGAAGGGTTAGGACCCTTCAAACGGGATTTGCGTAAAAAATAAGAGGAAAAAATAGCGTATAGAAACCTCTATAATTTTTAGCTATTTTTTTGTATTTTTAGGGGGGTAATTACCCCTTAACCCTATCCATTTGTTATAAATTTATCATATTTTATTAATTTAAACATTTCTTGTTAACTTGGGATCAATTTGAAGACTAAAATAATGCTTTTTGACCCTGAAAATCGAGTTTAAAATTATAAGGTCGTCGAAAAACGTAAAAAGGGGGAGGGGCTGTTCCCCGAAAATCCTGAGTCAATTGAGAATTTTAATGGTGATTTTCGTATTCAGCGACCCAAAATCTATAAGAATTGACTATTTTCATCAAGGAAAAAATTTTGAAGGTCAAATTTGTAGAACAGTGTAATGCATGAAGGTGACTAATGCGATTAAAATTGCTTTTAAATACCCTTATTTGTGAACTTTAATAAGTTTTCAACAAAAAAATTTAATTCATAAATTTTTTTAAAAATATTAAAAATTACATATTTTTGTTCTATTTGAGGCCAATCCGGAGGCAAAAAGAGTTATTATAATCGAATAATATTTTACACATGTTAGTTTGAGACCATTTGGCACCCTTTTCTTGCTGTGCCCGATAGAATTTGCAAAATTTTTTTTTCGCCATAGGAAAATGACCCACCCTATTACTCAGCACCTTTTTTTTTATAAAGTTCAGCAAAATCATAATCCTACTTAAAAATGTATGTCCAAAATACGGAGTAGATGTACCAAAACCAAGGTAAAACCTGTTTTTAGTAGAGTCAAATTTCCAGCCCCACCCTTTTTTGAGAGATTTGGAACCTAATTACACAAAACGTTTCTTATATTAAGTTCTTTAAGATGCAAATTCTGCCAAAAAATGTATAAAAAGCTAACATTGATCCTATGGCATGGGAGGGGATAAGGAATGATTTTGGGCCCATGTGTAAATAAATTTCGATATGTAACAGCCCCCAAAACAGTTCTCGATTTCAAAAGAAGTAACTTTTAGGAAAACAAAATTTACAGATGTATAGATTTCTGTATGGAATCCTTTGTTCATGCATCTCCGGCATAATGATTAAAAAGTGATAGCTTTAATATTCAGAAATTTAAAATAAAGATTTACACACATTGTATCCAATGATAAAATATAATTGGTTAACAAAATATTCCGTATATCCCGGGGTGTATATCAAAGGGGCGAGAGGGCCCTGCCTCTCCCCCGGAAAATCGGACTACGTATAACAAAACATATTAAAACCCTGTTATTTATAGTCAAATTTCCGAAATTTCCGAATTTGGGGGAGGACCCCCAAAACCCCCTATTGTACTTGAAACTTTATTATTGTCAATTTTTATAGTAAGTTCGTTAAAATTAAAATCCTACCTAAAAATGAATGTCCAAAATTTGGACAATGATGTATCTAAAACGAGTTAAAGAAAACTGTTTTTAAGGATCACATTTCACAAAATCTTCTGGGGAGGAAGGACCCCCAGACCCTTCTATTGTACTTGGATTTTAATTCTTCACAATTTTTCTTACAAATAAATTATCTTAGATGCAAATTATACCTAAAAATGTTTTTAAAAGCTAAGTTAAACTGTTAAATATGCATGGGAGGGGGTGAGGGACAATTCTGGACCCCTACCGAAATAAATTTCTATTATGCTTTTATTTCTAGAAGCAATGGGTTTTATGTAATTTGCTTTTATACCTTTAAAAATTTATTTTGGAAAAGGGCTCCGCAAAGAATTTGTCTCTTGAAAAGGGCTCCGCGACATAAAAAGTTTGAGAACCCCTGCTCTAATATATGCAGATTCACTCCACTATGAAGGTTTAATTTTGGTGCACTAAATTTAAAAAATTGTGTAAATATATGAACTCGAAGTAAAAGGGGGGAGGTCTGGGTGTCCTCCCCCAGAAAAATTTTGAAGATTTGTCCCTCAAAATAGTGTTTTAGCTTATTTTGAAGCCTTTTAGATTCCACCCAAAGAGCACCACTCATTGTAAGCGGCAGAATTTTCAAGGAAAAAAGTTTATAGCATTATGAATTGGAAAATTTCTAAGGGGTTTAGAGGTTCCTAGTCCAGAAAAATTTTTGAATTTTGCCCCTGAAAGTAGCATTTTAACTCATGTTGAGACACTTTAGGTTACATCAAAGGGGATCACTCCATCTATTTATTAGATTCCAAAATTTCGAGGGGGTTGGGGGTCTTCCCCCAGGAAAATTTTGGAATTTTTATCCTTAAAAGTAGGGTTCTGATTCATTTGAGACCCTTTGGATCAGTGGCGTAGCCAGAAATTATTTTTAGGGGGTGCATGATAATATCGAAATGAAAGAAAAAAAATTAAGGTTTTAAATTACACTAATTTCATTTTCTCACTTAATGAATAACTTAATATTAAAATAAATTAATGATATATTTAATCATGAAACAAAGAAATCCATTGCTAACAATAAACTAGAATGAAGTATTTAATCAACACTCATAAATGAAGTGTGTCGAAAAGAACATTTTATTTAAAATCATAAATAAATAAGCTGGGGCGGACATAGGATTTGTCTTTTTTCTGGGGGGCTAAGAATCTTTAAAATCCAATTGAATCTTCTTGTTGATGTTTTTAACTTAATATGGAAAAGGTAGTAAACTACCCTGTTCTTAACTATTAAAAGGGGGGCCTGGGGGTCCCCCCAGAAAATTTTAGAAATTTAAGTCAATAATCTTCATTTTTTCATCTCGTTTTGGTACGCCTCATCCGAATTTCGGATACAGGTTTTATGGTAGAATTTTTGCTATTTGACAAACTTAATATAAAATAGAGTTGTAATAATAGAGTTACAAGTACCAAGAGGGTCTGGGGGTCCTCCCCCATAAAATTCTTTATAATTTGAACCTTAAAAACTGGCTTTTAACTTGTTTTGGTGTATCTAAACCGAATTTCAGGAATAGGGGAATAAAAAAAAATTCTAAAATATTAAATTTCGCAAAGAAAAAAGTTTGAGGCGTGGGGGTGCAAAAGACCCGTTGCACCCCCTCTGTCTACGCCACTGCTTTGGATAACACCACCGAATATCCGCAACGTGTTGAAATTTCTTTTTTGGCTTTATTGTTATTACCAAAACGTGAATGTCTAATTCCTTAGGGGCCACTGGGGGAGGGCAAAGATTTTAAGTATGTTTGGTTTGGCTTCTTATTTTTCTTTGGGGGAGTCGGTCTGACTAAACATCTTCTTAAGGTCTTGAGTGTTATTTATACCTGAAGTGTTAGATCACTTAAAAGTAATATTTTACACGAAATGTTATAATTTTACATTGTAAGCTCGTAATAAAATGGGGGGTCTGAGGGTCATTTCCAGAAAAATGTTGAAAACTTGCCTTTTAAAGTAGTGTTTCAGCTCATTTTGAGACCCTTACAGTTCCTTGAAAATCACATAATTTTCTGGGGGGAAAGTTATAAAAACGTCTAACGGGGGCCAGTGGTCCACCCCAGAAAATATTTTTGGTAATTCCCCCAGTACTTGTGTTTATCTACTTTTCAAACTTTATGGAGAGAGAGCACCAAAAGGGAAAAGTTTCTTGTTGGCGGCGTAATTTTCAAGGGGAAAACACTGTATACAACAGATTTAAAAATTCGAGAGGGGGGTTTGTGGGGGTTCTCCCCCAGAAATTTGTTTGGAAATTGCCCATTAAAGTAGTTTTGGTTCCTTTTGAGACGCTTTGGGTAACAAAGAGAACAGTTCCTTGTAAACCACATAATTGCTTTTCTGAAAGGACGTTCTCCCTCTTTCAAGAGCTTATGTTTAGTGTTTTCCTTTCTTTTCTCCTATTTTATTACAAAAAAATTCTGCTGTCGAAAATTTGCCGCCGTAGGCTATAGCCTAGCTAGCCCATTTAGAAATCCGCTACTGGATATCCAAGCTCCTTTCGCAAAAATGTGTAGGATTTAAGGCAAAGGGGGGCGGCTCCTGAAAAAATGTACGTATACCTATACCTATATTATGAGAAATATTTTTTAAAAAAGGGAGCAATATGTTGGAGTGGTCGACTGGTGACCATATCACCACAAACCTAACCCTAAAGGTTAACCTATTTACTTTTTTTATTATTAGGTGGTTTAAGAGTTATAAAATTTCAAAGGTTCGTTTATTGATTTTTTGCTTTTTCAGCTGTAATAATATTAGCCGAAGGAAAGAACAAACATGTTGAAATTTTTTCCTCCCGGAAAGGGGTATTTATTAAGAAACGAAGTGTCTATATCCACGAAAGTTGACCCATGCTTAAGTATTAGCGAAATTCGTTAGAGTTGAGTTGTTACTTTCGTGGAGCTAGACAGCGCCATTCAGAAAATATATTAAGGAGTTCGTTACTTCGATAAAAAAAGTACACAGACTCTTAACTTCAAATCAATCAAATCTGCCCCCAAATCTGATCACAATCAAATCTGCCCAGGCCTAGTGGCCTATCAGGCGGTGCCCATGTCCATTTCATTAGCCTTTAGGGCATGGGGTGTTAATTACTTAGCTTGTGTCCAGGCCGAGTGGCTAGCCTGACGCTGAACTCCCAGCTGATTCCCCAAGCAAGCTTAGTCCTCATTTATCGACCCCGGAAGGATGAAGGGCTGAGTTTGACCCATGACCCAAGCAGGATCTGCGAGGCATCGAACCGTCGGTAATGCTCGCAGCCAGACACGCTAACCACTACACCACCGCGGCCACAGACTCTTAACTTAGAAGACACGAATGAACAGTACACAAGTTGGCTTTATCTTTTATTTAAAATCGTTACATATTTAATCAGTTGAATATGTTTAATTTTGCTGCTTTATGTGAGAGTAAAAACAATTTCATTAAAAATGATTTCAATTAATTCATAACAGAATCATATTCCCACTAAAGTGGATAACTACATTTTCGATTATCAGTCAACTCTTCAGTATAATTTACAATAAATACTAGATAACTAATCTAAAAGACTTGAACGAATTCCTTATCCGTCAGATTCAAGTGATCTCGGATGTATAGTTAACAAGCATCAAAATTGGAAAATGTAGTGCTTTGACCTTTATGTGGGAATACTTTCTGAGGAATTTCGTTAAGTAGTTACGACAGAATCGCCATGTCAATGTATCATAACAATGTAGATTACATTTTCTCTGAGAAAACCCACTTAAAATTCAATATAAATGACATGATACGGAAAATGGTGTGTTATGGTCTCTGCAAGGTACAGTTGAAGAGCCTGGCCGATACTGCGTTGTAGTACAAAGTGCATACTGCTGCATTATTATCATAGCTGAGCTCTGCTACTTTGAACTCTGGGTTTATTGAAACCTGTAAGAAAAATAAAGTGAAATAAATAAATGGTGTCTAAATAGGAGATTATCAAAATTTGTAACCAGTTTTCCATCAGTAATAAATCAAGACCGTATCCAAAGAGGGTTTAGGGGTTCTAACCCCCCGTTTTCCCCCAGAAAATTTTCGCGGAGAGTCTCTGACATTCACATTTCTATAAATTTCAATTTTCCTCAGAGCTCTTTCGAAAATTAATTTAGTCCAGCTAAATGATTGGATGCTTATGTATTCATTCAGACATCCTATCCAAAATTCAAAAGATTCTCTCTAGCTCTAATAAAATAAATAGGTATAAATAGAGGAGTAACTCTAAACTATTTACTACACTATGGGTATGAACTTACTTTAAAATTATAAATTCCTGGCTTTAACTCCGTTATATCAATCCACTGACAGTCGATATTGTGAAGGTAGGCATCGGTGCAGCCTACGGAAATACCCTGATCCCCGAAGTTGGCGCAGGCGAATTTTTTTTCCGCGCCGGGCAGGCAGTGGTTATCCTCCAGGCAGAAGCTGGCTTTGTGACCCTCGGCGACACGGTTTCCTTGCATGTCGATGATGTCAAAATGGGCGAACACTTCCATGCTGTGGTAGTGTCTGAAATCGATGACATATTGAAAAGACTGAGAAAGATGATGGTTATTTGAAGAAGGGGCCATTGAAATATGACGTAAGTAAGGATCTAAAAAATCGTTCAATTCGATTCCGGAATCGATTCCTGTGGTTCGATTCTTGGATTCGATTCATGAGGTTCGATTCCACCCAGGACTTGATTCCATAGGGCCAGAATCGTAAAGGTAGAATCGAACTTATCTATTTTAATCACAAATATAATATAATAAGCAATTATAATTAATTTAGCAACCTTACCGTTAAAGAGCTAGGACCTAATGTAGTGGGCGCGCGTTTCAAAAGGCCGTTTTTAGAAGGCCCGTGTGACGAAGCAAAACATAATAAAATGAAAATCATTATTGCATGAGGTACAAGAGTATTCGTACTACATAAATCCTCAATGTGATAGAAATTGGACCGCTTGCTAAACTGTGGGGGTGAGTTTTAAAACGTGCAATATTAATCTTTTAGTCAAAGAATGGAGTTCCCTTTATGATATTTAGAAAAATGATGATCGGGGAAGGAATTTTCAATGATCAAACAGTTTCAATGAACAATGTTACGATCATTGAAAATTCCTTCCCCGATTTTCATTTTTCTAAATAACATTAACTGAACTCCATTCTTTGACTAAAAGATTAGTATTGCACTTCTGAAACTCACTCCACGGTTTAGAAAGTGGTCCAATTTCTATCCCATTGAGGATTCAAGTAGTACGGATACTCCTGTACCTCATGCAATAATGTTTTTCATTTTATTATGTTTTGTTTCGTCACTCGGGCCTTCTTAAAACGGGCTTTTAAAAAGGGGTTGCACTACATTAGGTCCTAGCTCTTTAACAGTAAAGTTGCGCCCCACCATCCCTATTCGAAATATGCTTGTCTAGGGCCCCTCTACCTCCCTCCCAATTATTGATGATTATTTCTGAATCAGCCTGTAGAGGGAACGGCCCTGTGTTTCAATATTGTTAAACGAAATAAGGCAAGAAATCTGTTTAAATCAGGGGTTCCCAAACCTTTTTGGTCCGTGGACCCCCTGCCGACATTTTTCGTACCCCGTGGACCCCCTGTCTTAGGGAACTTTTAAAAAGTAGCTAAAAATCTTATGTTTTTTATATAAACTTCTAAACCATGCATAAATTTTGTAATTTTTTTCAAGTGTTTGTTTTCTTGCATTGATAAGCATTTGATTTCACACTTTTACATATTTTTAAAAAAACTTTTTATTTTATTTTTGCCTTCATATGGTTACACGATATTTTTAAGGAAATTATAAACAAATCTAATCTTTAAGTATGTCTACATTTCAAGACACAAAAACTTTTAATTTTAATAAGTTTTTGTCGCAAGCTTGTCAAAGTTAATGGCTTTCTTAGGGGACATCCATAAATTACGTGAGGTCAAAAAGGGGGGGGAGGCGGAGGGGTTTGGAAAAATCTCACCAAATCTCACCAAGGGGGGAGGAGGGGTCGATTAAAATCTCACGTCAACTTTTTAAGTTAGAAATTATACGATTTTCTTTTTTTAAGTATGAGAAAGGAATACACGCAGATAAGATACTGCAAATTATTTTTAAAAAGTTGTAGGTAAATCTCACTTGGAGGAGGGGGGTCCAGCAAAATCTCACTAAATCTCACCAAGGGGGGAGGGGGGTCCAGATTTTGGAAAAAATGCCTCACGTAATTTGTGGATGTCCCCTTATGAGTGAGTTATTCATTCACCAAATCATGAAAGTTCAGAAAAAACTACAATTTATAGTGTACGGTATGTTAACAAACAATATTTAATTTAGTTCCACTGGGAAAAGAAATCAAATTGCCATTGATATTGTTGCACAACATTTTTAATGAATTTATACAAGTCCAACATTTTAAAAGTTTGAAACTAAAAAAATATTAACTTCTAATACCATTACATTTCAAGGCATAAAAAATTTTAGCTCTAACAATAAAAATTTCGTTGAAAACTTGACAAAGTTAATGGCTTATGAGTGAGTTATTCATTCATTAAATCATTAAATTTCAGAAATAATTACAATTAATATATTGCATGTTAACAAACAATATTTAATTAAGTTCAACTATGAAAATAAGTAAAATTATACATAACGGAAATTTAGTTTTAATTTATGAAATTGAATTATGCGAGGCTGGACGGGGGCTGTCCACCGCAATAAAATGAATGATTCCATCGCCCCTGCTCACATTGCGAGGATTCGGTGATAACCAACTTTTCATATTACTAAAATTTGATAATAAAAAAGACAAAATTTTTGAAACTTATCAAAGTTTTCCATTTCAATGAAATTTTTGACGTGAATCTCCGAAAGTAGCTGTGGACCCCCTAGAAGTTGCTGTGGACCCCCAATTTTCATTTTCATGCCCGTGGACCCCCTGGAAGTCGCTGTGGACCACTGGGGGTCCATATGGACCACTTTGGGAACCGCTGGTATAAATTGTCTTTGATACGGAATATGACTGTCTTGTGAAACATCAATAAAAGAGTGATTTCTGCAACCCATATACTCATTTGGGTTCTAAAATTAAATCCATTTAGTGGTGTGGAAATATCCGCGATTCTTATTCATTTTAACCATGCGACTTTAAACGTTATTCTATAATTGGCGTGGCTTTTAATCCAATTTTGCGACTTGGTCTCTTGGACTTGGTTTAGTTTATTTAGGCCAAGGGGAATGAGTAGCAAGAGAAACATCATTGGTGTATGTATTTTTAGTTCATTTTTATAGTTTAAAAACACCTAAAGGCCTTTGTTGAAAGACCTATTTAAAAGTTTGGTAACATCTGGATTAGTAGTTTTCTGATTGTGACTATTTTAAAATAGAAATTTAACCTCAAATCCCCCACCCCACCCATATTTATTTAATTTTTTGTAATAAGTTTATTTTACTTTTAAAATAAGTTTACGGTATAATTTAGTACCACATGATTTAACGTATTAAATAGTCTCCAATCTCTAAAATGATGAAATTTCGGAATAAAATCTGGATTTTTAAAACAAGAGAACAAATTTGGATGCCATTAATATGGCTGGTTAAAACGATTTTAGACATGATTTTTAGAACCATTGCAAAAGGGACAAAACTTTTCATAAAAAAAAGAATCAATGTTACTTACAAATGGCACATGTGCCAATTCCATGCATGTTTTGGTAAGAATGGAATGAAGTCTGCTGTACCGAAATTTCCTATTCTCGCTGAAAAGCGAAGAAGTCTTCTTTGCTCGTACAGCCAACCTGTTTGAAAAAATTAAAAGATAAATTGGATCGTCAGTTTGAAAAAGGAAATACGTCCAAAAATCAAGTTTTAAGAAAATCGTTAAAAACTGTTCAAGTAATGGAATGTCATTGTATAACCACCAATTTTTTTACTTTAAATTCAGGACTCTACTCAGAAGAAACGGCAATCATTGAACCAAATCGTACAATCAAAAGTATTATACAGTTAAAGAAGTTGATGGAATTATTCCCTTTTTAAATCTTTTAAAATTTCAAGATAAGAAAAACCTTAAATACAAATTAAATTGACGTTTAAATTACTTTTATGCTTAGTTCACAACACAAAAGTCAGAAATAGAAAGATAAAGAGAAATAAAATTTAAAAATTATTATGAAACTGATTCACTAAAGCACTATCAATGGAGTAGGTGAATATGAATGGAGTCGAACATTCCCTGGATAAAAAAAAGTTAAAAACACTTTTGATTTAAAAGCAAATTTTGATTTGGCCTAATTTACACCACAAAGGATAAGAACAGAAAGACAAATTAACTTTAATTCGAAATTAACTGAAAACATACATTGAATGGACACTGATTTAGCAACTTCAAGGGGATTTATCTCCCTAAAGGGGATAGTTATTTTTCTCCTCTTTCTACTCATGTGTAGAGAAAAGATTGGGGATTTTTTTGAGCCCATAAAGTCAATTTGTCATATTTTGGATTATTCCCTTTTTCAAACTGGCGATTTAAATGTATATCCATCCAAAAAATGTTAGTATAAATGTAGTATACTTAAAGTGGATTTATTAATAATAGATTAGGTGAATTATTTTACAACAAAATTTAAGAATGAGGGGAGGGAACTGAAAATTAATTTAGTAAAAAATCATATTAATTCTAGATCTTTAAATTGGTCTAACTCTGATTCAAATGAGCATAAAATCTGTCAGATGGAATCCAATTGCTTTAACTTATATCGAAAATACGAGAAAAATCGCGTTTTAATATCATGACATTTTCTTTACCATAATCATTTTTGTCTAATTTGTATGCTTCACTTGATAAACAGTTTTCTTCCATAGCACATTGTAAAAAGACTAGCTGTCGATCTTCCAGATATGCAGATCTTTCAATTTCAGCTTCATCGGGAACTAAATCAGGCAGTTCTAAAAACAAAGTATTATAAAATATCTACAAAATACTATAAATGTGCTTTAAAGTTACAGCACTCCTGATAACATTTTCAATTAACCGGGATAGAAAAGTTTTAATAGATGTTGCTTATTTCAAAATTACACTTTAATGTTAATATATATAATCAGAATTAACAAGTTTTGTTTGTTAAACTGTTAAAAATTACTAGAGAATTTTGGGAAGCGTATTACATTTTGAACAATGTTTTAAGTTCGTATAAAATCGGAAAACAATTGCTACACTACACAACATTAATAAAATTTCAGTTTTCTTAACTTCAAAACCAAGAATTTTAAGGCTTTACATTTAAAAATTTTTTACTTCCAATATTAAAAAAAGGCAATTTTTATTAAAAATTTCGGTCTTTACGTATTATCCCGTCGAGTTGACCGTAACTCTAAATTCGAAGACGTTAATAATCCCATCGACTGTTTTGTGCCGCTGAACTGTCGACGGGATAAAACGTATAAGTACCAAAATTTTTACAGGCTTGAATCACATTTCTCATGGAAAATTCAAACAATTTTGCTGTCCTTTTTGCTATGGAAATAACGCGAGTCTCGCTTCGAGTACATAATTTTTTTTTACTTTAAATATACTTCCAAAATTTTACCCTTCACACAAATCACACCAGCAATGTTGTCGTCCCTGCCTGGACAGGAAACTTGTCCGTATTTTTCATGCAAACATTCTGACAAGTTCTTTTCTCTTCCGGTGCATTTCACTCCACTCAAAGTGATATTTTTCGAATGGCCACCGAAGAAAGAACTCTGAAAAACAACATTATACCCTTTGAAATACAAACTCTTTTTATGCTTATGCACAAATAACAAATACACTTAATACATTTAAAAAATGAGTTTTTTTTATTGATGATATAACATAATTACAAACTAATTAAAGACATTTTTATGGCAGGTTATATTTTAAATTTTAAAACTTTAAAGAAATTTAATCAGATTTTTTCTTAAAACTGACATTATCAAAAATTTAAGGTAAGGGTGTTTATTAAACATTTTGTAATAATTTTTATACTGTCAGAATTTAGTTATTTTGTTTCTTCCCCTTCTTTCCCCTTTCCTTATGCTTAGAACAAATCTTTTACTTCAAAGTTGGGTCATTAAAAAAATCGTAAGCACAGTGATGACTTCCCAGAGAAGTGCACAAATTTTGATTAGAAAAAAAAAGAATAAAATAATCAAAAACTGGAATAAATGGTATTCAAACATAGCTGCGAAAGTTTAGTTTACAGCTTATTTCCAGTCTATTTACAGTTTATCCTATTTAAATTTTGATTTAAACCCTTGTGAGTTTATTTTTAGCCATGCTCATGCTAAATTTTAAGGTATGGGTAGTTAAAGTTATACGGAAAATTATAAACTTTTAAACATGCGTGAGTTTATTTTTAGCCATGCTCATGCTAAATTTTAAGGTATGGGTAGTTAAAGTTATACGGAAAATTATAAACTTTTAAACATGCGTCTTAACAATAAAATTAGTTTCATTGTAAAAACCAAAAAAGGGAATCTAAATTGAATAAAGGTTTTAAATGTTGTTGTTGTCGTGTGCCACTTGGAATACCCAAGGCAAATAATAATAAGGATTCAAGGCAAAGGGAGTGCGGCTCCTGAGAAAGTGAGGCCCATAAATGGCAGGAGTCCGACTTCTGCCTCTTGATATATGATAGATGCTGCCCCTATCGCCACCTCCACAATTTTGCCAAGTACCTGAAGGTTTTGCCAAGTACCTGAAGGGGAGGGAAATAGTCTCCGGACACCTGGACCCGTGGTAAACTGCGCCATGACTGACCACAGGACTTTCGGACCCACAGATTTAACGAGCACGTACTCCGCATATACTCGGTGGGTCTTTAGCAGTGTCGGGGATCGAACCCGGGACCCTCCGATCCCGAAGCCGATGCCTTAACCACTACGCTCCCCACGGCCTTAAGCTTTTAAATATTTTGTTAATTATTTCGTTTATAGCAAAACAAGTAATTTTTGCAAAATTTTATTTTAAACCCATTTTACTCACTTGAACTGCCGCTTGTGCATATCCCAAGTCCAGTTGCTGACATATCACCGTTCCTTCAAGGAGAGACCAACCGTCCCCGCATATTAGGCCCCATTTCCCGTTAATTTTCACCTCCACCCTTCCTTCAAAGTGGTATCTTCCTCCGAGAATACGAACTTCCATGTTGTCATGCATCTTCTATAAAATTATGGAAAAAAAATAGTGATTAGTTCTTTATCAGCGTTTATATAGTCTAAGTTTTGTAAGTCAAAGAAATGTAATTTCTAGTTTAAAAATTAGTTTTATAACAAAGATTTTTTTAAACATTTTAAATTTGATTTACTTTTGGCAAAATTCACTGATAACTTGACCGGTGGTTAACCGGGTGCCAAAGTGTCAAACCTCTGATTGGTGGGAAAACTAGTTTTCCTTCTTCATCTGCCAATCAAAAGCTTGACTGTCGGAAACTGCCGGTCAAGTTACCGGTAAATATTGCTGTTACTTATATATCTATCGTGGAAGTAGACGAATACAACTTTACGAGCTCTTACCCAAGCGTTTGTTGTATCTCTCTTACAAAGCTTGGTTTTTAAATTGGTTTAAACTGTCCCAACGTAGTGATCATCTCTTACGATTGTCTTTAACGGGCTTGTTCACTGTAGAAGTAACCTGTAGCTGAAGAACTGTTAACCAGTAGCTAAAGAACAAAAAAAGCTTTTCACTGAACCTTGATAGGTGCAATCCTTCTTTAATCGATGGTTAACCGCTGATCAGATAGCAGTGAATAAGGCCATAATAGATTTTACACTCAAGTTGTAAACCAGGGATTTTCAGCTGGCCAGCCCGCGAGGTCTTTTGAAAACTCTTTCTCCATCAGTAAAATAGTTTCAAAACAATTTGGTATGCTAAAATTCAAGATTTTTTTGGGGAGGGACCCCCCAAAACCTTTTAGGATATGGAGTGTTTTTTATGTTTCTATGGGGGAAAAATAAAATACGAAATTCGGGGGAAGAAAGAAAGTCCCCTTAAAATTCCCCTAGGTGTGTAAGGGGTTATGGAGTAGTATGTAAAAAAGTAAAAAATATATTTTAAGGAAATTTACAAAAAAATTCTGGAGGAAGACCCTCTTTTAAGTAAAACTAAACTTTTAAAAGAGGTAGATCTAAATATCTATATATCTTCTGAATTATTTGAAAATATAGAAGAAGTAGTACTTTTACAACATGTAAATAACCTTCATTCCTCCCTCGCTAGAAAAGTTCTACACACATTAAAGACTCTCCTCTCGAAAAATACATCAAGGATACAAAAGGAGCCTGATTATGATTACTTTGCAGTCCGCTTCTAGACTTGAGCTTTTGAGATTGCGGCCTTCCAATAAGTTGGAAATCCCTTTTCATATACAGTTCCTTATCCGATTCGTTTTCAAATCAAACTCTTGCAGATGTCCTTCAGTTTCACTATATTACAACTTTTCAGCCACAAATGATGTCACAATAGGAGGAGAGGGAGGGTTCAATAATCTGCAGCCTGGTAGGGGGTATAGTTAAGGGTGACACTTTGTGACGCGTGATTTTGTGTGATGTTGAAAAAAAATTGTGACATTTATGGATAGCGCCTTCATATGTGAATCCGTGACATTGTTGTTGTCGTGTGGCAACTGGAATACACAAGCTCCATAAGGATTCAAGGCAAAGGGGGTGCGGCTCTTGAGAAAGTGAGGCCCATAAATGACAGGAGTCCGACTTCTGCCTCATGATATAATAGATGCTGCCACTATCTATCACCACCTCCAGAATTTTGCCATGTATCTGAAGGGGACGGAAATAGTCTCCAGACACCTGGTAAACTGCGCCATGACGGACCACAGGACTTTCGGACCCACAGATTTAACGAGCACGTACTCCGCATATACTCGGTGGGTCTTTAGAGGTGTCGGGAATCGAACCTGGGACCCTCCGATCCCGAAGCCGATGACTCTAACCACTAGGCTCCCCACGGCCACAATCATTCGTGTCACATCATCCGTCTCACCATGCTACATTATCCATGACATTCAAAACTATTTGACAAATTTCAATTCATTAAATATTTTTTATTATTCCCAATTAAAATACACACTTAGGCGATCTTACTTGCAGCACGGGCTTGGCCACCAGAGCCTTCTTGGTCTTGAGCTCTTCGATTTCATTGCCTTCGCACTCCGCCCCTGCCGCTTCGGAAGGACTGCAGTCGTGCGTTCCCCACCCGTCGAAACGACAGTCTTGCAGCACCTCGTTGTGGGTGTCGCAAAACACGTTGTCCATCCATATCTTTCCTGCAATGACAAGGAGACTACATTAATCCGAACTAGGTTTTAATACACTCTTTTTGAGAACTTATCGACGACTAGGGAACCTAGAAGTGGCGGGAAAGTTATTATCAGGCCCAAAGCTAGGCGCACCGTATTTTCTTGGGTCCAACCCAGGAAATATTTTTGAAATTTCTTAATAAGTACCATGTCAAATCATCAAAGATTAAAAAATAAGAAAAAACATTCAAACTAATAAACATTGAACAGAAATATCAAAATTTATTTTCTTTGTTCAACATTATTTTTACAAAAATTGTTTGATTGAAATCCCTTAAATCTGATTCAGGTTCAAATACAATGCGTGTGAGCAAATGCTACCCTTATAACCTCACGACCTTTCGAGAGTCGTAAGTTAATGTAATTTATTTGATTCAATAAATTTCGTTAAATAAAAACCAGTCCTTCATTATGAAAACTCCAAAGGAAAATTAAGAGAAATAAAATCTAAAATACTATGTATTGTTCTTGTTTCCCCTTCTAATAGTGATGCAATAAATTAATCCAGTCTGATATGGACTGTTACTCAATATTTCTTGACCTAATAGCGTTTTGGTTTTACAGGTTCATAAAAATTTTTCGTACTAATTGATTATTAACCTTACTGTAATTGGTCAAATTCTTAAATTGAAAATCAGTCATATATCTTTCTGATTGAAGCTTTTTCAAACTGTTGCTCACAGACAAAAATGTCAGGAGATAATTTCTCTGTCGTTTAATTTATTACTTCTTTTGCACATTTGTGACAGCTTAAGGAAAGTTATTAGTGACTTTTCCTTTTCTTTCTTGAAACTTATTTTACACTTTGAAAATATATAATAATTCAAAAGAAAAATAAGCATTACCACCCAGTTTCAAGGAGACGGCAGATAGCGCTTCATGAGATAGGGAGCTGAAGGATTCAGCGGCACCGTCGACGGCATAATACGTACGAACCTTTTTTTCTTTAAAGTTTGAAGATAATAATTTTAATCATACTTTTAAACCAAAACCAGATTAAACCATGAAAAGTAGCTGCTTATTTCAGACTGTTAATATTTCATCGCCGGCTCATTCTACGCCAACTCGACCAATGGCATGAGCTCTTAGGTCATGGATTGTTTTCAAAATTTTTCTATAGATGATGACCTATGAGAAATACCACCACAAATTTTTTCAGAATTTTTACTCAAAAGGGGACCGAGGAAAATTTTCTGAAAATTGGCCATTTTCGCCATTTTTTGATTGATGAGTTACAAAAAGTGATGTTTCTCAACCAATTTTCAAGAAAATGAGCTGATTCCGGTGCCAAATTAAAGCTTACACTCTACTCTTTCTAGAAAAATGAAAAAATCCACGATTATTTAATTATATAATTATTATTTTTTCAAAAAATCGTTATTTTCGAAAAAATTGAATAACTCCGAGTTATCTTAAAACATACACTTCAAAACTATACCCAAGAACCATCTTGACATATACTTTCCATAGTATAAAAATTGGGATGGTGTTTTGGGTTAATGAAAAATAAATATTTGTTTTTTAAAATTCGTTAAGTGGTCAATACAGCTTTGAAAAAGTCTACAGAATTTCCTTATACTACGAAACAAACTTTAGCACTCATATATAAATAATAAATACATATTTAATGAACTTTATATTATTGGTATACTTAATTATGTACATTTGGTACAAATTTAGTGTTTACTTACTCCATCTTTATAACACAAAATATATTTTCATCCTAACACATATAAATCCTCACGGCTAAGTCTAAAGGGCTAAATACTTATTTTAAAAGTTATTAATAAAAAGGAAGTTAATTTTGCAAATGATATTATAAAGTAGAAACTTCATATTCTTTTACTTCATCTAAAACTTCCTTTTCACATAATATTGGTCCCTTTTAATTACAGTCACAAAGATACATAGAACACTCATTGAATGTTGAAAGAAATTATTTTTCAACACCCAAAACACTTTTTTCATATTTTTACTGATGAAAATACAATCTGAGGTAAATTTTTCTTGTGAAAAAATTAAGTTTTGCATTTTAATGACATTGGGAAGAAAGTCACAAAGCTGCATTGACCACTTAACGAATTTTAGAAAAAAAAATATTTATTTTTCATTAACCCAAAACACGATCCCAATTTTTATACCATGGAAAGTATATGTCAGAATCAGCTCATTTGCTTAAATTTTTTTTGTGAAACATCACTTTTTGTAACTCATCAATAAAAAAATAGAGGAAAATGTCAAATTTTCAGAAATATTTCCTGGGGTCCCTTTTTGAGTAATAATTCTGAAAAAAACTGTGGTGGTATTTCTCACAGAGATCTATTTATAGAAAAATTTTGAAAAAAAAAATCCATGAACTAAAGGCACGGCGATTATTTTTATTTGGTCGATTTGTGAGGTTACTGAAGTGCCACTGGAGCGGTGGTAAGATAATCAGTGTGCGGCAATTTCTGAGTTCTATCAACTGTTATTATTATATTTAAAAAAACTTATTAAACATTTTTAAGACATATTTTCCACGAGAAATTTCATTCAACCGACCAGAGCAGACTCTGCTAAAAGCTCCTTCTTGTTACTGACCTTTTGTGGTGCAAGGGTACCATTGATCCCCAATAATCCCCCAAAAATGGCATAGAATTGTTTTTATCATACTAAAATTTTTAAGCTTTCCGGGGGAGGACCCTAGACCCCCTTTCCTCTTGGGCAGAGGTTACTACCCGGTTTTCTTCAGGTATTGTATCAGCTTAAAAAAACTATTGTTATTGCTTTGTTATTGTATAAAAGGAGAGTACGGTAAAAATTACTATTAAAAGTTGAGTCCCCAATATTGAAAGTTTGAGAAGCACTGGTGTGAAAATTTTAAAAGGAAAACCTGTAGATTTGTTTTGCCGGCGATGTTCTGTAAATCCCTCTTCTTTGTACAGGTTGTATTGTTGTAAGAAAAACAACTTCTAGTGTAGATTTTTCAAACATAAAAATAAAAACATTATTTGAGATGGCGAGTTTATTTAAGTATATGCGATTGAGATAAAAACAAGTTAGTCAGAATGAACAAATATTTGAATAATGAAAAACATACGTAGAGATACAATTGAGAATTTCAACTGGAAAAGCAAAGCCATCTTTAAAATGGTTACATTTAAATTCTGAGTTAAGTTATTGATGATAAATTTTGATACCTTTTCATCAAAAGGTATCAAAATAAGATAAATATAAAATAGGGTACTAAATATTTTAGATTTTACGCGAGTGTGATTTATGCAAAACGATAATGCTTTTGATGATGCTTTATTTAGTAGTTAGTGTATTCATTAGTTTCGAAGTTACTTAAGCTATGAAGTTTGTTCTGAACCTATAATGTTCTTTTGTTTAACCAATCTTTAATTTAGAAATTAATATGTATATTAAGATGTATTTGCAATTTATGGTAATATTTTCCTCTGGTTATAAATTATGTTTTCAAATATAAAAATTGATTTAGAACTTCTTAAAGTTGATTCAAAGTTCCTGAGTTTGGTATTCACAGATATCTATATTCAAAGAAGAATCATTAAAAAGATTATACTTTAAAATTTAATTTTAGAAATTTTAACGAATATGAATGGTTTGACGGTTTTATACGTAACCTTTATACATGTAAATGTAACTTTTGGTAAGAAAGCGACCTAAATAACTTGGATAGTTTTTCAGATATTAAAAGTGCACAAATGTGCCCCGTGTATCAAATAGCCCCGTTTCCCCCTATAATATACATCTTCATGTAGCTATTATATCAAGTTAAAAATGGACTCTCTGTATATTTATTACTGTATGGGAGGACGAAAAATGAAAGAAAATGGAGTGAATGACAAAAAATGACAGTAAAAGAAAGATAGATTCAAAGGAAGGATACATATTAAAAAGAGTCAAAGTGGAGAGACGAGGAGCAAAGCGAAAAAAAAAGAGAATTCCAACACAGAGAGTGTTTTGAGTGACTCAACTTAACCACTTCAAACTGTGTTACATAAGTCGTTCACTGACCTTGTAGGGAAATCCTGTCGGAAAACCCCTACAACAACTAATCCCGCTAATATCCCCCATATGGAATATGATTGAGGATAATCCCCAACATATAACAAAATATAAATCAAGCTCTGTTGTATTGTTAAGGAATGGCCATTCCTCTTTTTTCTTTAGATTATCAGATGACGAGAGTGATGAGAGGGAAAGACAACGAGGGCAAGGTCAGTGGGAGGAGAGTATGGAAAACACATTTTATGGTCTCATCATCTCATCTCGTTTCCGCAAGACATAAGAATGAATCATTTTATACACAGCTGTCAGCGGACGGACCGTTAAATTCCTTTCTTCATTACTACAATTAAGAGATTTTTCTAGCCGGTTTCATGCTTGAAGTTGGATTATGACCTAACTTCTTTTTTTATCGAAATACTTTTATATTAATTTTAAGAGTTTATATCCACTCTGAAAGATCTCTCTAACTCTTATGCTTTTAAAGATTGTATTTCTTGCCCTTCAGGGCTCTTAAAAAACTATTAAACGATTTGGAGTTATGTAATTTTGTGTGTTTTTTTATTTAAATGAAGACAAAATTTATTTGAAAAAAAAACATGCATTTTTGCGAATTTTTTTCTTTTTTGAGACCTGAAAAAATATATTATTTCACATGCTTGTATCCGAGAATATTCACGATATTTTCGTGAATTTTTCATAATATTGGCAAAAATACTGTCATTGATGGTTTTGCTTTGTCTCCTTTAGTTTTTGAATTATTTTTTTATCTTTCTTATTTCGCCACTAGGGGCGCTGTAAGTAATCTCAATAGATTCTCAAGTGCCCTTAAGGGGTAGACCTTACTTCCATGACCCTAGGAGACATTTCCAAATAAAAGCCATGAAAGTGACTTTTGAAAAACCTTGTTTAATTTATTACCTTCAATTATTAAAAGGTATAATCCGTCTCCAAAGCTACATGTTTTTTAACCTATGATAACTTAGTAACTTATTCTCTTTCTCTCTCTCTTTTTTTGACCAAGTGCCCAATCCAATTTCTATCATTTGAATGGATTATACTTAGATACTACAAACAGTATTGTAAGACAAAAAAAGGTATAAAAATGCAATAAGTAAGAAGTGTGAGAGTCGGGTGGGTAAACGAATCTTGATAAAATATTAAGATAATTTCGTATTTTTTCTGAGTATAATCAAAATAAATGTACATATTTAGAATACTAGAGAGTGCAGCTATATAAAATGGTAACATTGACTCCGATAGAAGAACATTAATATCAGCAGCGAGCAATATTATAGTTACTGACAAAATTATAATCCAACTTCGCCTATTGCTTTATTAATATTAGGAAAAAGTATTTTATACTAAATGATACTCACTCCTTCCTCTTCCAAACTCGGAATTATGGGTAGCTCTCTTGGCCTTGCCGAACCCAAGAGTCTTGCACACGATCTCCGCTTCACGTATGTCCCACTCATCGTCACAAATGGATCCCCAGACCCCCAAATGGTACACTTCCACATTCCCTTCGCTGGGGACCTTCCCTCCGACCAACCGGAGGGTGCCTTCAGCGTTCCTCACCTTCCTCCGGTTGCCATTGGCAACGACGGTCAAGGCACATAGTATCGTCAGTCCCACAGTCCACATTTTCTGCATAGGGGAAAACTTCCTCGAATATTAAGAGACCGTCGGATCTTCACTCGCTAATTGCACTTAATGCTTGGCAGCAGGCCACATGGACGGTTAAGTTGAAGATGGTCGTTTTAGTTTGAAGTAAGTAATTCAAGCCGTTATTATGATAATAAATAGGAGAGATGACGTGTGCAGTGAAGTTAGTTACACAACAACGTAAATTGTGCACGGACGCTTTTCACAAGAGTGGTTTTTAAATAAACCGTTTCATTTCTTGCGAGATCGGAAACAACAATCAAAAGTGTCAGGTTTCGTCATTGTCCACTCTGTGGGAATGTTTTCAAGGGCCCATGAGGGAGAAACGGGGGAGTGAGTGAATCAGGGTGTTTTCCACACAATCAACGCAATTATCTGGATTTTGGAAAAAATATTTCTTTTTTCTGGAGGGAACCGAGAATGGTGGAAGCATGAGTGCGAGGGAAAGGGGGTTGCCGGAAAAACAAACTCGCCAAGTTCGACGAAAAACATCAACAATGAAGTGAAATGTATGCCCTACATTTTCGGGCTATGGCTGTCCCATATTAAAAATCCTATTCTAAAATTAAGTTTAAAGTCAAAAACTGCATCATTTAATATTTATCCTAATTTAATAACTGGAATATTATAATCAAAAATATTAGCGGAGTATCTCACATAAAATGTAATAATATTTTAAAGAAAAACTGTAATATGACTGAAATTTAGAAAAAAATATTTATATACAAGTATTTTTTTATCTTAACTCAAAGGTTTAGCGAGGAGAGGTAAATATTGGAGCATACGTTTATTCAAAAATTACAAAATTTTCCTTTTGCATATTACAGAGAGGTATGTTAAAAACTCCATGACCTCCTAAATTACAATAGTAATATTTTCTCAGCTTTTATGTGTTTGGGATCTGCTTCATAGTAAATCAAAATTTATTTAATTCTAGAAGAGTTGATTTTTCTTAAATAAAAGTTTTGTACGAAAACACAGAAAACGGTTTCTCATTTTAATATATTGAATTCATTAAGGATTTTTTGGAAAATTTTCACCGTGACTTATGACAGTAATATCCCTCTTATCCTCAAAAATCTAAAGTTTTACGTAACTTTCATAAAAAACATCAACTCTTAAAATAGTTTCCACTCTCTTACCAAGTTCTCTGTTTCATTTGCCTTTTTCGAAATTTGACCATATAATAATAACTACAAACCGGCGCTCTGAACCCCCGCTGCAAAAGCAGAAGGTTTTTTTTCGATACCAAAAGTACTGGTGTCGAAAAAAGTATCGTTAAAAAGTATTTTTTAGATACCAAAAACACTGGGAATCGAAAAAAAGTATCGTTAGAAAGTGTTTTTAGATACTAAAAGTACTGGTATCGAAAATAGTATCGTTAGAAAGTTCGATACCAAAAACACATGAGTATCAAGGATCATGGATACCAAAAACACATGGGTCAGAAAGTTTTTTTAGATACCAAAAGTACTGGTATCGAAAAAAAGTATCGGATAGAAGTTAGAATACAAAAGTACTCGTATCGAAATAAGCATCGGTCGATCCATATGAGCGATAACTCTAGCGATTAAAAATGAAATCCCTATAAAGGTTTCAATGTTTGGTATCTAAAAAAGTACAACAACCCTCTTTTTTAATAAAAATTTTGGGTTTGATCAGCTGGGAAAGAGAAATTTTGAAGAAAATTACTTTTTACATTAAAAGCTCAGTGGAAGACCTCATTATTGTTATTTGAATGGTTTTTATAATTTATAATATCAATTTAGCACCAAATGGCTTCATTTGAGGGAGTTCCTTCGAAGAAATTCAAATTTAATTTATTTCGTCCATCGGTAGTGCATTATAAGCTTTGTCGAGTGCAACGCCCCTAAGTAGTACGTTTTAATCTTAAATTATAGGGGCTATAGGGTGCAGTTAATACACGTAAATAAATATATTCCATCTAAATGAGTCCTAAATGACACATTTGAACCAGTTTTATCGCAGTATCAATCTTAAAATATAATTTTTAAAAATTCTGAAAATTGGTAATTTTTTCCACTTTTTTCAAACTTTGGGGCTCTACAGGCAAACCCTAGAGTTGACTTAGGGGGCTGAAACTTTACACACTATCTTTTGGGACCAAAAGGAATGGGAAAATCCCTGGGGAGCGGGGTTTTTCGAAAAAAGGTTTTTTTTTGAGACACCCTAGTGGGACATACGTGACTTAATGCTGAAAAAGAGTTTTTGAGCTGCTAAATAAGAACATGATCCATTAAATCAACGTTAGATATAATTAAGATAATTTCATTGACAAATTTTTGAAGAATTTGTCAATAAAGTATCGATACTTTTAGGTATCGAATACACTCGATACTTTTAGGTATCGAATACTTAAGTATTTTGTATCGATACCTGCAGTGCCCATCACTAATTATAATGAAGGGAAATTCTTAAAGTCCAAACACAGATTTTCGTTAAGTCTATCATAGGCTCAAAAACATCTCATCTCTCGAGGAAGCCAATGGAGCGATAAAAAGCCCTCCAAAGGATCCCAAAGTGTCAACCGTTTTAAAAACGAATGTCGCGGAGTGTCGGAGTGACGTAACGCGTTGTGGGTGAGGACTCGCTGATTGACGATCCCGGGTCCCATTCAGACAGAAATACTTCTGCGACGCGCCTTCTACCACGAGAAGAAGAAAAAAGGCGACAGAAAACTTTTCTCTCTCTAAGTAAGAAGCAAAATAGGAAATGCACTACGTGCGAATCGGTTTACACAACTGGGATATCCATTACAAGGTCTTGTCCATTGCTCTTAAGCAATAGGCGAGGCTTAAATCCCTTAAAATGTGGGAGGAAGTTAATAATAGAGTAGTATTGAGTTAAAGTTTGCACGCGATCTTATAGCGAACACTCGTCTGGATAATTACAAAATAATGATAAAAGTTAAGAGACGTTGAGGCTCATAGACCTAACAAGTATGACTTTCATAGTTTAACAGCTACATTAAGTCTATAATAAACCTTTTAATAAGGTCGTCTATTTAACCTCTGGCTTTACTTTACCTTCTAGAAAACATGTTTTAAAATTTAGGGTACAAGACGAGGTTTTGATTCTTTATGTCGAAATCGATGGAATACTTTACATAATCTAGTTAAAATAGAAGATCCTTTTTTACAATATTTGTAAAATAAAATGTGTTTTTGGACGATTGTTTAAGTTCTTTCACCTTGTATTATGTCTCCGAGTAAGTGTCAGAAAAGTTATTTTACATCTTTTACACATAATTATTTTATACATTATACTACACATTTAATTTCCGATAAAATGACAAAAAACATATTTGTAAAAAATAGCCATTGACTCCTGCTCTAATCTATTTCAATAATAGCCTGAGGAAAGTACTGTGTACAAAATATTTTCTCGAAAATTGGTCACTTTACTATAGAGAAAAACGTTGATGGAATGAAAGATCTAGTAGAAACGAAATAATGCCCCCACGTATTTAAAAAGATACTACACATTATCTCAATGCACGCTTTTTGCAATAACTCTCAGGTTAATCACACCTGACGTTTAGTTTTATCGCCATTACGAAAAGCTATCTAATTCCCCATGTAAATCTGTTATTAAGCACCTTATGTATTAGAATAAAGTACCTTATCTCATCTGTCAGCCGTTATGGGTACATGGTACTAATATTTCCTCATTGCTTTGACTCTCCCATTTTGAATTCTAATGAATCTATATGCAATAGTGGGATGTAATGTTCTGCGAATATTTCGGTAATTTTCCAGTTTCTTTGAAATACTTCAATTATTATTAACAACTACTAAAGTGATCGCTGTTTTTTATAAAGATTCTACGAGAATATAAATTTTGATTTTCTTCCTGGACTTTTGATTTCGGATACATCAAACAAGGTATTCTTTCGAAGTTTTTAAAATTTTGTAGGTTTATACAGATTGATAATTTGTGAAGTATTTTAAAGCGTAGTCATAATATTTTATCAAATAATTCAATTAATTATCAATTAATTTTTATCAGTTTAATTTTAAAGGAATTCTCTTGTTTGTATATTTGTTCGCTTGTTTCATATCTGTTATAAGACGTGTGATCTATGTCAAGCTACATTTATAAATAATTACTTTATTATGTAAATCCCGTAGAGATCCTGTATTTAGTATCAATCCCGTTCCGAACTACTTCTTTACTCCAATATTTGACAATTTTAACTGTCATAAAACAACCAAATGTTTCAGTTAAGAAGTTGTTATCAAGAAAGGAAAACTTTGGCTAAATATTTTTCGAGAATAAGAGTAAAAAATAGCTATGAGGGATCAGCATATTCTAAGCTGATCTTGCAGAAAATTATCAGTCACCGCTGTGAATTTCTGAAATCAAATCGTCTCCAACTGAAGCATTAAAATTCAATAGATAAGGATAAGTGTGTTTTCTAAGTCTGATGGAGATAAGTTAAGTGGGTAAATATGCGCATTTTCGAATAATTCGATATTTTTTCAAAAAAAATTTTTAGATGAGCTTTAAATACAAGTATATTTCATCTAGATGGTCAGCTAGTTAAAAGAATGTTAACTAAGCTATTTAAACTTAATAGTAACTAATAGGATACACGAAACTTACTAGGTATTATCAAAAGCAATTACTGGGTTTTATGAATCGCTCAGTTTAGTGGTAAAAAATAAGTTGGTTAGAATAAGTTAAATGTTTCAAAAGTTAAAAGAACGCAAAAAATTTCAATTGATCGAAGCAAAGCTGATATTATCCTTGCTAATTTCGTTTTAGTAAACGCAATTGACAATTTCTTCTCTTTTTGTAATTCCGGTGTATTAATTAATTAAAAACTATTATGTTTTTCACCATCTCATACAGTCATACTTTCCCCAACACGAATTATATTCAAGATATACCTTTCTATTGATTTACAAATGTACTACTAATTTAAATTCCTTAAAAATTTCTAGCTTTTACGCTAATGGTTACGATTTAAAATAACTAAAAAGATTAAATTACTATTAAAGCCAAATTAGTTTTATTGAAAGAGAAATAACCGCTAGTTAAGAAGCAGATAAATTGGCCTTATATTTTTTACGCTTTTAGAATAGAATTTATTGGAAATACAACATACAGTAGACGTACAATCTAACATAATAAAAGTCAATGTGTGTATATGTTAAAGTGATTAATTGGGCATTACTAATAATGTTCAGAGTGGAGGCAGGCAAAGTGTTAAATTTCATTGATAAATACCATGTGGTAAAAGTGCTGTGGTCGGTCATGGCGCAGTTTACCACGTCCAGGTGTCTGGATACTGTTTCCCTCCCCTTCAGAGACATGGCGAAATTGTGGAGGTGGTGATAGATAGTGGCAGCAACTATCATATGAGGCTTAAGTCGGACTCCTGCCATTTATAGGCATCACTTCTCAGGAGCCACACCCCCTTTGCCTTGAGTATTTCAAGTGGCACACAACAACATCATGTATTCTAGATTTCAACTCAAATTTATTTTATTAGTAGTAATTTTGAGGTTTTCATTTAATTTTTTGAACAGAACAGGTGCTTGTCCTGCCTTCTCTGGTGAAAAATGTTTAAGCTCCTTAAGTAACCGATTTTCTAAAATTTCCGAAAACAAAATACATTCATATTCTCGTCAATATTTAAGATTATCTCATTAGTGGTGGATCCAGAATTTGTTTTTTTGAGGGGATAAGAATTTTCCTAATCCGATCGAATCTTCTTGTTAATGATAATACGGAAAAGGTAGTGAATGGGCGTCTGGGGGTCCTCCCCCAGAAAATGTTTGGAAATTTAAGTCAAAACCCAACTTTTACAAGTCGTTTTGGTACGCCTCATCCGAATTTCGGATATAGATTTTTTGCGTTTTGACAAGCTTAGTAAAATATTAGACGTTTTGGGGGGCGTCAGCCCGAAAGCCCCCCCCCCCCGTAGATCCGCCACTGTATCTCATATTACCTTGATGAGACTCATTAGAATCTTAGATAAGGGAGATTTGAACCCAATCGATCTAGAGAGATCCAGATAACATCTTCCACGAACATGTCCGTGAACACTTCTCCGTCGATCGTGACGTCACACTTACGGTTCCCGATTGAACATTTCGAAAGTTACGCAGGTGAGAGTGTGATAGTGTTTTTTTCTCTTCACACATCATGACGTAAGCAGGCAATACCGGCTTGTGACAGGAGGAACAAAACACTTTTCCCACACTTGCTTTATTATTTTTTAATCGACAATATTTGAGTTATTTATCGGTAGCTGATAACTTGAAAACACAATATTTTTCAATTGTGAGAATTCAAGTTATAGGACTTGCCCTCTGGACCTATTACAAGTACTATTGTTAAGTAAAATCTTCCAAAAGCACGCGAAAAGGTGTCAATTTTTTAGTAATATCCAGAATGAAATGTCTCTAAAAATTGTTATTTACACCCGTAATTCTGAAATCACTGGTATAGCCAATTTTGTTCGTTTTAAAAAATTCTGTTTTTAGTTTTACGTATAGCTCGTATATAGGGTAAATTTCCCTGTGAATGAACATTAGACCAAATAATCTTAAATAATAAGGAATTATATTGCTCTGGAGGCTACCAATGAAATTCAGTTGTAGTGGAAGTAAAGACCTTATAAATGTAAAATGGAAATTTTTTTCAATTTAAACCTAGTTGCATGTGAACGAAAATGAGACCGGTAGGTTAAGAATTGACATTTTTGCAATCATCTTTTCTGACTTTTAACTGTGCAGCTTGTGCCTTTTTTGTTTTAATCCATTAATTAGTGTTTTTCTTTGTTAAATAACACTCTTAAAACGATTGTATCAAAATTGAGTAAAAAGTACTCAAAAAGGCTCCGATCCAATAACTACTCAAATTTGAATACATGAATATACTCATTCTGAAATGTGCATACTCAAAAATGAAACAGCTTGAGCTTGAACTCAAAAATGAGTTCACGATGTTTCCTTTTTGAGTATGCACATTTCAGAATGAGTATATTCATGTATTCAAATTTGAGTAGTTATTGGATCGGAGCCTTTTTGAGTACTTTTTACTCAATTTTGATTCAATCGTTTTAAGAGTGAATGTACTTAGAAATTCATCACTTTGAAAACTGGGGGGAATAAGGGAGTGGTCATTTACTGGAACGGTAAACTGAAATTTCCTAGTGAATGAACGGCTGTTCATTAGGGAGTATCGAAAAAAACTTTTTTTTGATTTTGATGATGCCTTAGTGCGGAAAAGTTGTCTAAGGTGGCAGAGAGTACCTGTGAATTTTTTCAGAATTTTCGGATAATATCTTGAGGTGCCGCCAAGGCCCTGAAGGTCCCCATGTTAATCCAAGGGAGCGCGCAAGCCAATAAGGCCGAAAATTGGTTTTTCGCCCCTCATTTCTACCCTAATCACACGACGAATGTCTTCACTCGAGTTATGGACCCTATATGATCTAGGCTATCCGACAAAACTTGAATAAAAGCCTAAATCTCTATATTACGTTTTTTTGTATGCTCCAATTTCGTCGAAAATCGCGTATTTTCTCGTTCAAATCAGAGCCCACAATCAACATAATATAGAGATTTAGGCTATTATTCAAGTTTTGTCTGATAGCCTAGATCATATAGGGTCCATAACTCGAGTGAAGACATTTGTCGTGTGATTAGGGTAGAAATGAGGGGCGAAAAACCAATTTTCGGCCTTCTTGGCTTGCGCGCTCCATTGGATTAACATGGGGACCTTCAGGGCCTTGGCGGCACCTCAAGATATTATCCGAAAATTCTTAAAAAATTCACAGGTACTCTCTGCCACCTTAGACAACTTTTCCGTACTAAGGCATCATAAAAATAAAAAAAAAGTTTTTTTCGATACACCCTACTGTTCATTCACAAAGAAATTTTTTAATTAGTCAAAATGATAACATAATAATAATTTTACTTGTTTGTTTTACTATGTACTCAAAATTGTGTTGGGATGAGGGATGAAGGATCTATTAGTTCTAGATTGGAATGTACCTATGTCTTTACATTCCATCCCCTAAATTTAGCCATTTTAAATTGATAAAAATAAAAACAAAACGAACAATATAGATTTAGAATTTTTTGGAACACCTCCAAATATTTCCCTTTGATTCAGCACACTAAAAAAACGTAGCTCTAAAAACTCAATATAAAAGTATTTAACCTCAAAATATGACAAATTACAAATTTTACATGAAAATGTTTGAAATTTTGAACTTGTTGACTTACGCATGCAACGCATGTGCTATTGTCATTTTTTTTACATAATGACATGAACGATAGTTGGTCACAACTTACCTGCGTTCAACAGTAAAAAACATAAGCATAATCTCTGAACTTTGACATGAGATAACAAAAAGTTTTTACCAAGGTTATTGAAACTTAAAAATTGCGTTCCGTAACCTCTAATAACCTCTTGCAGAATGCATTTAATCTATAAATTATTTGATTTGAGATGTTTTTTCGAGGAGGAGTATATAAATCGATAGCTCAAAAGCATGGACACTGCGGTTCAAACTTACATATTCACCTGCCGTTACCACGGGAATTTCTTCACACGGTAAGTTTAGTGACATTTATGAAACTTTCCCTAAAAGATCATTGTTTACGATAAAAATAATTTTCTTTACAAAACTTGTTTGCAATTATATTTTTAAACCTTCCTTATTTTTTTTATAATTATACTCCTATTACTATCCTATTGTGTTCTTATGGATTTTTTCTCCTACTTTTTATGGAACCTCTATTTTGTATAAAATTTTGTTTTAAATTTTCATTTTTATATGAGAAATGTTTAAAATTTGAAACTTGCGTTTTCCGCCATTTTATTGTATTTAAAGTAATTTCAGTAGAAAGAGAATGAATGACATATAACACTTTGATTTTTAAAGAAATAATTTTATAGTAATCTCATATGGGGACTGAAATATGGATTTTTTTAAACTTTTATGATGATTTTTATAGTTATTACATTTAAAATACCCTTCTATGTTTGCTGGATTACTCCCCAATATGTTCGTTTCTTTTGTATTTAATTTTTAGATGAAATTGCTAATCAAGCATGGTAATTTAAAAACCAATTTCATGAAAATAGTTTTCTTTTTATGGAGTATATTTTGAATTATACTGTTAATAAGAAAAAAACGACCGAGGTTTCGTTTAAAAAAGAAACATATATAAAATAGACTTCAACAGTTAAAATATCTTAAAACCAAAGTATATGAGATGGGTCTGTATCTTTTTCGGTAACTTCTGTACTTTCTTAATGTTGCACGATAATCCTTGTTGTTTAACATTTATTTCATTTATCTAAATGTTACCCCATCCGTTAATGCTCAACACTAAAATAGGGTAATTTTAATACAAAAAATGTATTAGATATACACGAAAAAAGTATTCTATTCAAAAAATATTTTCTTCTTTTGAAATCCATATTTCAAAAATCAAATATTAATTTCTTCGATTCCATTTTCATGGAGAACAGCTTTTTAATTAAATCGTGTTTAAGTCGGAGAAACTTTTACATTTTTTCAAGTACATTTAAAAATCTAACTTGATGTCTAATTAAACCCCTCACCATGCACTCAGGGTTCATAGTTGTCCTGTATATTTCTATATTTTTGACCCCTTGTCCTCTCTCAACTAGTTTAATTCTGTTCATTCACCATGTCAGGTTCAGTACAGTTATCTAGTTACTTCAACTATAGTTCTTATTTATAAACGATAGAAATCTGACCAGTTGTAAATTTTCTGACAAGTCCTTTATTTTTGACGTAAATGGCCTATATACACTAGCGGAAATAAAAATCCCAACACCAAGAAGGAAAGGGGATATCAAAGTCATATTTATTTCTATGATTGCACATAGTATCATTGTGAATTGCTTAAAAAATCAGCCTTCCTGGATATTAGGGGGCCGAGAAAAACAGGGAGGAGTGTTGTCTCCATAGGTGTCCATTACCACCGTCACATGCCATGGTATTGAGTGACATGGGCTCCAAATGACTTTTAATGGATTAGAGGACCATGTTGTCTCCTCAGGTAGTCCAAATTCATATGGTGCACCAGCGGACGTTGCATACCGGGCTAGGTGGTTTCTCCTCTTTCTCCGGACATGTTTTGTGAGCGTTGGTTCTTACGAACGGATAGGCCAGGGTAAAAATGCAACATAGGGGGTTAAGAAGAAAGCTTGGACATTGCATAAAGCATGTGTTTGTGCATTTTTCTCTTGAAATTTGTCCCCAGGACAGGTCTGATGGTAAGGACGGACAACCGGCTAAAAAACCTCAATGAAGCAGCTCTGGTTGGTCAAAGTGCCGGTAGATCATACTGAGGACTAGCGACAGTGGGATGGATGTCGTTTGCAGTACTGCGGATTGTCCGTTTGGTCCGCATAGCTTCTTACATCTTTGTCTATAAACAAGGGGCTGAAAATGGGCCTTTCTGTTTCCAATAATGCACGAAACAATAAAATGAAGATCCCAATTTCATGACGTTGTGTTTATGAGAGAATTCTGCTTCGGTTTGGAGCAACACGACGGTTGGGTATGAGTTTGAAGACACAATGGAGAGAGCGCACTCAGCTGATGATTTTCTAATCGTTCCACGGAGTGGTGATGCAGGGTAACGGAGTGGGGATGCATTGGATTCCATTTCTGGAACTCCTGAGTATGATTCACCAGTACTTTTTCCAACCAGAGCTGCGTCATTGAGCTTTTGCAGCCGGTAGACCACCCTTTCCTTCAGACTTGTCCTGGGGACAAATTTCAAGAGAAACATGCACAACCACATGTTGTATGCAATGTCCAAGCTTTCTTCTTAACCCCCTAGGCTGCATTTTTACCCCGTCTTTCCCGTTCTCTAGAACCAACACCCACCAAACAAGTCCGGTCAATGAGGAGAAATCACTTAGCCCGGTATGCAACGTCCACTGGTAGTCTAAGCGGTACAACTTGAAACACTGCACTTTTTGATGACGGTATGAAACTTGGTACAATGATTCTAGGGACCTAATAAATGAGTTTTCGATCAGGACCCAAAAAAAATTTCCCTTAGAATTTAAAATTTTAAACTTTTTATAAAATTTCAATTTTTGCGATTTACACGGTGTATATCATACTTTTAATCATTTTTGGTGGTAACTCTAAACAATTCGAGGGCGTAGAGTACGATTTTGAGGTCAAAAGTTGTATTGGAGTGAATTTTATTAATTTTTTCTTAAAAATTTAAAATTTTAAAGTTAAATTCTTTTAAAAAATAGTCTTAAAACCTACTGATATTTTTGAACTTTCTACCACAGATGAAGACATAGATCGTTGTTCTAAATCTAAAATTTCTAAGCCTTATCTTTATTTTTAGCCGAGAAACGGGACTTAGAAGTTTGACGATTTTCAAAATGGCGGCCATATTTGATTTGGCGGTAGGTTAAGTCGTACCACTTGAACCCCTGCAAATATTGATCATGCTTTGAAACTTGGTACAGTCAATCTAGGGACCTAATAAATGAGTTTTCGATCAGGACCCAATAAAAATTTCCCTTAGAATTTAAAATTTTAAACTTTTTAGAATTTTTCAAATTTGGCTCCCTATTTGTGAATTATAATATTTTTAGTAGCGTTTTGTGACGATTCTATACAATATGATGTCGTAGAATGCGATTTCAATGTCCACACTGAAGTTAACGGGTTTAAAAGTATTTTTTTCTTTAAAAAACGTAATTTATCGGTCTATTATAGCGATACATCTTGAAACGCTGCAAAAGTTGATCATGCTTTGGAACTTGGTACGGTCCTTCTAGGGACCTAATAAATGAGTTTTCGATCAGGACCCAATAAAAATATCCCTTAGAATTTAAAATTTTAAACTTTTTAAAAAATTTCAAATTTGGCTCCCATTTGTCAATTCTAATATTTTTAGTAACGTTTTGTGACGATTTAATACAATTTGCGGTCGTAAAATGCGATTTTAATGTCCAAACTGAAGTTAACGGGTTTAAAAATATTTTTTTCCTTAAAAAACCTAATTTTTTGGTCTATTATAGCGATACAACTAGAAACGCTGCAAACATTGATCATGCTTTGAAACTTAGTGCAGTCATTCTAGGGGCATAATAAATGAGTGTTCTATGGGGAGACAATAGAAATATCTCTTATAATTTAAAATTTTTAACTTTTAAAAATACTAAATTTTTTTGACGTTTTTCTAGTTAAATAACGTATGTATCAATTTTTATCTCAAGTATTTAAAATTTTTAGGGAAATTTGGGATATATACAAAAATTTGAGAGGATTCTATTTAGTATTAGATCGAGTACATGTTATGAAGTTAGTTCTCAAAATTTGGACCATTTTCCTTATATTTGAGGCCCATCATTAATTAACATAAATGTTGGTAAAAAACAACGTTCAGCAGACTGGGAAATTTCAAGATTAATTGGATGTAATAACAGGATATTTCAGGAATACTTTTTTAAAAAGTTGTAGTATTACATAATTTAATTCTTAATTATAATGCATTATTCTAAACTTTTGAAGCATATAAAATTTACTATAGTCGGTTCATTTAGAAAAGGCGCCTGAGAGGACGAAATGTATTACAAGCATGTACTACTGTAATTATCAACGAAAACTTTTCTTGTGCAACGACAAGGAAAAAACAAAACAGTTAAACAGATTTAGTTAAAATAAAAGAATCGGTCACTGAAATTGCGTGATGAGCGTTACTAGGCATTATTAATCCTGTTTCAGGCACCTATTCTAATTGAACAGACTATAAAATTTCAAGGAACACAGTAAGTCTCAAATACATAGATAAAACTTCGGATAGGACATTTCTCTATTGAGGTATTTTTTGTGCATGTGCTTGCGCCTCGAATTGTTTTTTTATAAGAAGTTTTTTTTCCGAACCTTAAAATTAAATTTCAGTTTGAAAATTAAAATCGCATTCTACGCCCTTAAATTATACAGAATCGTCAACAAACATAACTAAAAATATTATATTTCTTAAATAAAGAACCCAATTTGAGTTTTAAAAAAGTTTGAAATTTTAAATTCTAAGGGATATTTTGATTGGATCCCGATCGAAAACTCATTTGTTAGGTCTCTAGAATGACTGTAGTACCTAGTTTCAAAGCATGATCAATGTTTGCAGCGTTTCTAGTTGTAACGCTATAATAGACCAAAAAATTAGGTTTTTTAAGGAAAAAAATATTTTTAAACCCTTTAACTTCAGTTTGGACATTAAAATCGCATTCTACGACCGCAAATTGTATTAAATCGTCACAAAACGTTACTAAAAATATTAGAATTGACAAATGGGAGCCAAATTTGAAAATTTTTAAAAAGTTTAAAATTTTAAATTCTAAGGGATATTTTTATTGGGTCCTGATCGAAAACTCATTTATTAGGTCCCTAGAAGGACCGTACCAAGTTCCAAAGCATGATCAACTTTTGCAGCGTTTCAAGATGTATCGCTATAATAGACCAATAAATTACGTTTTTTAAAGAAAAAAATACTTTTAAACCCGTTAACTTCAGTGTGGACATTGAAATCGCATTCTACGACATCATATTGTATAGAATCGTCACAAAACGCTACTAAAAATATTATAATTCACAAATAGGGAGCCAAATTTGAAAAATTTTAAAAAGTTTAAAATTTTAAATTCTAAGGGAAATTTTTATTGGGTCCTGATCGAAAACTCATTTATTAGGTCCCTAGATTGACTGCACCAAGTTTCAAAGCATGATCAATATTTGCAGGGGTTCAAGTGGTACGACTTAACCTACCGCCAAATCAAATATGGCCGCCATTTTGAAAATCGTCAAACTTCTAAGTCCCGTTTCTCGGCTAAAAATAAAGATAAGGCTTAGAAATTTTAGATTTAGAACAACGATCTATGTCTTCATCTGTGGTAGAAAGTTCAAAAATATCAGTAGGTTTTAAGACTATTTTTTAAAAGAATTTAACTTTAAAATTTTAAATTTTTAAGAAAAAATTAATAAAATTCACTCCAATACAACTTTTGACCTCAAAATCGTACTCTACGCCCTCGAATTGTTTAGAGTTACCACCAAAAATGATTAAAAGTATGATATACACCGTGTAAATCGCAAAAATTGAAATTTTATAAAAAGTTTAAAATTTTAAATTCTAAGGGAAATTTTTTTTGGGTCCTGATTGAAAACTCATTTATTAGGTCCCTAGAATCATTGTACCAAGTTTCATACCGTCATCAAAAAGTGCAGTGTTTCGCCGAAATCCGGGTTGTACCGCTTAGACTATGGTGCACCATATGAATTTGGACTACCTGAGGAGGCAACATGGTCCTCCAATCCCTCAAAAGTCATTTAGAGCCCCTTTCACTCAATACCATGACGTGTGACGGCGGTAATGGACACCTATGGAGACAACACTCCTCCCTGGTTTTCTCGGCCCCCTAACATCCAGGAAGGCTGATTTTTTAATCAATTCACATTGATACTATGTGCAATCATAGAAATAAATTTGACATTGTTATCTCCTTTCCTTCTTGGTGTTGGGATTTTTATTTCCGCTAGTGTATTTGCTACGGACCCTGTATATTAAATCCTAAATAATTGAAAATTTCTTAAAGGTACTATGATATTGAGTGATAAAGTATCAACGCTATCGAACTAGGCTTTCATATTCATTTTTTTGCCTGGGTCCAAAGTACTACGCAAAAACTTCCTCAATTTCGATTAAATGTTTTTGAAATCATCCAGATTTCAACAATTAAATGATAAACAACAAACAAAACTTGCAGTATTCAATAATGTACCCAAGATATCGAGACACTGTGAAGGATATGACTCGCGTGAAGTACTGATAATGACACAGCGCGAGAAAAAAAAACTCTGAGATAACCAAGCTGAAGGAAGGAAGGTGAAAACCTCACAGAAGGATACCTGTTATTTTGGATTACTTCCTCCTACGATCGGCCGATTCAATCAAAGTATGCTGTCCTTCAAATATAACGTTGCACGAGATACCCCTTTACCTCCATTGGTTTTTGAGATAAAATCTTTGGCCACGTGTAACTCTTTATTGTATCTTTTATCAGCTTTATACTTAAATGTCAATGAACAGTTCAATGAAACAAGTAAATAATAGACAGATGGCATGACACATCGTATTAAGTACTTTTCTCTAATTCACACTAACTAACCACTAGTTGCTTCACTCTAACTAATTTTGAATGTGTAAATTATCTGAATAAAAAACTCCTAGTTAACAAAACCAGAGTTAGAATTTTTGAACCGCATTTCACTTTCACAGCAGCACATGATGCTATTAGCCCATATTGGGTCCGATTCCGTTACCGCTAAATACCCCCATGCTCTTTTGGACACCAAAAAGTAGAAATATTGCTAAATAATTTCAAACTCATAGATTGAAATGTCTTCTAAGATCAATAACTGTTCAGTTTATCAATAGAAATCTGAAATATTTGTCGAGAATTGACTGTATGGCGTTCAAAAGAGTTTGGCGATATTTAGTGGAAACGTTAACAGAATTGAACCCGATATTGCACTGACATCAACCTAAGTTCTATTGTAGACTTCTAACTTCTTATTTCATCTCCGAAACCTTCAGCTTCTAAACAAACGGAAGCTTTTGACTCAAATGTCAATGGAAATAAGCGGGAACATCAATGGAATTGTACCTTATTATTAATGGTAGTATTTAACTTAATGGATGTCTTCTAAAAATGGGATGCTCTTACACCGAGCCGCAAAATAATTTCAAGAAAGAAACTAATAGGTATTTAAACAGTCAACATTATTAGAAACTATCTACAATTTGCTTGTTAATTAGCTTGAAATCATAATAAAAATATAATTACAGTTGAAAATTTAAAAAAAACCCGGTTTATTATAGTCAAAGAAAACTTTTTCAAAACTTTTCCTATGAAAAACCAATTTAGGAGCTGAAATTTCAGTTCTTTAATTGGTTTGTGGAATAAGTATATCGATGATTTTAATAATTTTTTATAAAAACCCTAGCTCGATCCTTATTTCCGATACCCCATTCCTATGTAATTCTGTGTCGTCTAAACGTGTCTTACCCCTCCTAGAAGTTATGAAACACTAATCTGAAACACCCTGTATTTGCTAACATTTGTTTTGATTCCAAACGTTTGAAAATTTCTACTTTTTGAACTTTTATTTTAAGCGAGATAAACTTCGGTTTGTGTTATTTGGAACATCGCAATAAACCGATCTCAAATTAGCAAGTATAAATAGCGTCAACGTAGAAAATAGGGAAAAAATTCTGATAAAGCCCTAAATGTCCTATATTGCGTTTCAAATTCGATAAATTTCACGAGAAAAAAACAAGGTTTATCAACTTTATGAATGATTATTTTATCAAACTCTATTGATTATTTTATCAATTTATTATGAAAATGTAAATTCCAAGTGTTTTTATATACGTTGAAGTGATACCTTTTTATCAAACTATATCTAAATAGTTTTGCTATTTGCAATGATAATCACTAGGGGGACTTCAGACTTTATAATAGAAATACGATAGAGTATCAGTATCGTAATTGTGACGTTCTTGGTAAAATACTCGCAGTATTTCTCAACTTGGTTGAAAATTCTTGAATTAAGAAAAAAGTTTATCTCTTTTCCTATCACAGCACGAACAATTGTCTCTGTAAGGGACAGATGCTATAAATAGTTTAGTAAAGATATAGTATAAACAGAAATAGATAAATTAATTATTAGAACATATAGAATGAATATCACTGTCTAGTGCCATAAAAGTTTGCTCATAAAAATATACATAAAAATAAATCAAAGACTACATTTATTTAAAAATAAAAGATAACATTTTTAAATATATAAAAGACTACATTTTTCATAATTCTTAAAAATTTATTAAAAGAAATAAGCTTCATTAAAGGGGAAATAAAACAAGGTATATTTGAATTTAAGGATACACACTCTAAAAAGTATGTGATTGTGATGTATGTATGAAGATATTCTATCAGCTATGCTATCGGATAACTCTTGTAATTTCTGCAGCAAATTTCTTTGTAAGAATACTGTTATCCGGTAGGTTATCTTAAATAGTCTGACTACAGTCTGTATCAATGTAACAGAATATCCCTGTACAAATAACAGAAGTTTTATAGTAGCTGACGGAATTTCAATGCCAAATCCACAGGTGTTTTAGATAGTTTTTTGTTCTTATACAGTTAGGTTTCATCCAAATACACTTTTTAAGTGTAATATTTTCATTTTATTTTGAAGATAACGATAACAAAACCACTTTAAAAAGTTTCAACCTTAACTGATTAAGCTTTTCATTCATAAAGAAACAATTAAGAACTTTATGTAAAAGTAAATAGAGTAAGACCAGATGAACAAGTAAATTACGTTTATTGCAGAAAAATAAAAACTAAATTAGCATACAATTGTTTCGGGGAACTTTGAATCACCTTCGTCAATGATAAAAGGTGGTGATGAGTTTTTACCCAAAGTAAAATAAATGCTTTTTTAGTTTTAATATGATAAAGTTTTTATCAATACTTAAACGTCCATAAACCCCTTTACGCCTAGAAAACACCTTGGACTTATAGACCCCTTTTGAATCCTATTCATTATACTAGGACTGATACCCACCAATTATCTTAAAAACGTATTCCCAATATATTTAAAACTAATTTGATAAGACTTTATTCAAGCAAACATACCTTTCAACCCTTATCATTGGAAAAACTCGTCTATACGTGCTATCAGACCTTCGGCAACACTTCTCTGTGATGTGGAGGAACTCACCCCTTTCTTAATAATTCCGTGAGATCAGTACAAAAGAAAAAAAGAAGACAAAATCAACAAAAGGCCCCCTTCAGATAGATTACTGTGCCTTGAGGTTTTGATGTTCAGTGCGCGTCAAATAGATAAAAGCGCTTCAAAATCGACCTTGAAAATAAGAGATAACCGATAACCAGTTCCGATGGAACTGGATCAGTATGTATAATACGTTTGACGCCTGTGATCACCAATATTCGCCCAGTACTCGACATTGTTTAGAGGTGCTTATACTGAAGGTACAACAACGGCAGTGTAGTGATTGGACTTACGTATAAGGTAAAGGGTTTATTTTAGTGTACGTTCTTCCTATTTAGTTAAAATTGGATGTTAATGAGATAAAGTTTTTAAAATTAAATTGCCTTTATTATTTTTCAGTATTTGGACAGTAAAAGTGTGACATATTTTGATTAGGTTCACATTTTTTAAGGTGTTCAATATTTTCCCTTAAAGTTTTGTTTTTGAAAAACTTTCTTTCCTCGTATTTTCTGAATCGAATTGAAGTATACCTTCTGAATAACTGAGATGGATTTATTTCTCTTTGGATCAGTTAAATACTTTGTTATTGAAAAATATTTTTACTGACGTGTAGGTACTTTCTGAATTATTACTGAAAGTGACATTTTAAAGTGACCTTTTCCTCTTTGGATCAGTTTTTGTAGGAAAAGGTGGTTTTTGAAATACTTTTTAAACACTTCTTTTAAATTGGAAGTTATGAAATGTGGGTAGTATTAGTTGAAATTTACACATTTAGTTAATGTTTTCAGTAATGTATCCTTACATTTCATATTCTATATCTATACAGGGTGATCCTAAATTCGTGGTACAAACTGGGTAGGGTAGGTAAAGGAGACCTAGACAAGTATATTTCAAATAGGAAGAGGGGGCGGAGATACACCGTTAAAGAGCTAGGACCTAATGTAGTGCGAGAGCGTTCCAAAAGGACGTTTTGCCAAGGCCCGTTTAACGAAAAAAAAAACATAATGAAATGAAAAAATTTATTGCATGAGGTACAACAGTATCCGTACTACTTACACCATAAATTTGATAGAAATTGGACCACTTGCTAAACCGTGGGGTGAGTTTTAAAACGCGCAGTATTAATCTTTTAGCCAAAGAATGGAGTTCCCTTAATGGCAGGGCTCGATTTCTAAAAAAAGAGGTACCGGAACGGTAAAATTATCGGTATCAAAACTGAAAAAGCGATTACTTTTTAATACCAAAACTTAAGCATTTATTTTCAAATTTAAATTTAGAAAATAAATTCAAATATGTTGTACTAGATTAGGAAGAGTGTCTTAACTTAATAGACGATAAATGCTTTATACACCTTTTTTACAGTGGGTTATACTTTTTTTTCCAAATGGATTCCTCATATAGGAGATGAGATGGTTTATTATCATCAATGAACCATTAGAGTTGTATATTTTCCCAATTTAAAGAATATAATGCTTACTAAAGTCCTTAAATGGTAGAATTTAAGATGTTCCAAATTTTCTTTGCAAATTTTCCCAGCGATCTGGCCAGCGCCCCCAAACCCATCCAACTTTTCGATTTCCATTAACGCATATGGCCATGGACTCTCTGTTCTAGTACTCTGTGGTTCAAATGGGGGTTTATAATCATGTTTTAAAAGAACCATTTGTAAAAACTTTACAATTAAATCACAAATATTGTTATTTGCAAAAAAGATAAAAATGCATTAAAAATATTTTTTTAAATTTGAAATATGCCATTTTATATTTTTTTGGTAGGATTCTTACTGTTAGAAAGGGGGTCTGGGGGTTCTCCCCCCGAAAATTTTTGGAAATTTGACAAAAAAAAACGAGTTTTAATTCATTTTAGGACTATTTTTTCGTACATAGAAAGGTATCCCCTGGCCTGATGAATGCGCGGGCCGTTGTTAGGAGACCCCTGAAATAGAATAAATTTTTTTACGAAAAAGAGGTTCCGGAACGGCGTTCCGGACCGTTCCGGCTGAAATCGAGCCCTGCTTAATGGTATTTAGAAAAATAATAATAAAAAGTAATAATAATAATAATAATAATAATAATAATAATAATAATAATAATAATAATAATAATAATAATAATAATAATAATAATAATAATAATAATAATAATAATAATAATAATAATAATAATAATAATAATAATAATAATAATAATAATAATAATAATAATAATAATAATAATAATAATAATAATAATAATAATAATAATAATAATAATAATAATAATAATAATAATAATAATAATAATAATAATAAATTTATTTACAGAAAAGAAAAAAAAACAAATACATATGTTGTTCACTAAGATGATCGGGGAAGGAATTTTCAATGATCATACATTGATGATTGAAACTGTATGATCATTGAAAATTCCTTCCCTGATCATCATTTTTCTAAATACCATTACACTAATTTAAAGGAACTCCATTCCTTGGCTAAAAGATTAATATTTCATGATTTAAAATTCACCCCACGGTTTAGCAAGTGGTCCAATTTCTATTTAATTTATGATGTAAGTAGTACGGATACTGTTGTACCTCATGCAATAAATTTTTTCATTTCATTGTGTTTTTTTTCGTTAAACGGGCCTTGGCAAAACGTCCTTTTGTAACGCTCTCGCACTACATTAGGTCCTAGCTCTTTAACGGTGTAACTGCGCCCCCCATTCCTATTCGAAATATTCTTGTCTAGGTCTCCTCTACCTACCCTACCCAGTTTGTACCACGAATTTAGGACCACCCTGTATATTAACTTTACCACTTACTAGAAAGTTTTTTTTCTCAATTTTTACACTTTAGTTCATTAACTAGTTTTAATTTCATTAATTAATTTAGTATATTAACTAACTAGATAACATTTTCATTTGAATTTAAAGGGTATCACGATTAACTAAAACCTGTAAACACGATTAATTAAAACACGAAACATTAATCGTACACAGATTTGAACGTATTGAATAAATACGTACATAAACTTATTTTTTCACTGTTTGGGTTATTTTATATTAGATTTCATCATTCTTATGATGGAACTAAGACATATTTATCCATTTATTCATTTATTAATTTGAGATATTGTTTCAGATATTGCGTTAAATTCAAGTATGCTGTAAATAATCGATACTTAAGATGACACAATACGATATCGATGGAAGGTTTCTGCCTTTCTTTTGCGACGAAGTCACAGATGGACTGAAAAAAGTAGCCGAAGAAGAATTAAAAGAAACTGAAGAAAAGAAGAGTAAATGCATCGAGCGACTGAGGGAATACTGCAGAAGTAAGGAGACGAGTTTAATTCATATTCATGTGAGGAATAGACGATAAATAATAACCTTCCGGGAAAGAGAGAAAATAGCAAAATTTGTTATTGATTTGTTACAAAGTTTCGCAATTAAAAAAAATAGCAGTTTTTACAAAAAGTAAAACAAACTAACATAAAAGTATATTTTAACATTCAAGGTTAAAACTTAATTTGTTTTCTTTTTATTTGGTAAAACTTGATCGGGATGTTTATTTGCAATGGCAACCATTGTTGTTGCAAAAATTTTAATTCATGGAAATGAATTATTTTTTTTTATGAGGGAGCTGTGATATTTTTTAAAAGGGAGATACTTTACATCTATTTTAAACCTTTATGAATGTTTGATACTTAAATAGTGTTCAAAGTATACCGCTCTCCCCTATGGATGAAAATTTCCTATTTATAAGGACGTACTCTTGAAATTCAAATTAAGTAAAAATATACAAATTTTTATAGTAAATCGCTTTTAGGGACCATCCATAAATGATGTCACTCTTGGAGGGGAGGGACGGGGTTTATCAATCTGTGACACTTTGTGACTAAGGGGGAGGGGGTTCACGAGATTGTGATATCACACACAAAAATCAACCAAAAACAAGTAAATTACAATGCTTTCTAAAAAACTCAGTTTAAACGCCATTATAATAAAATCGTACTAACGATATAAGTGTTCACTTTGAAATTATAAGTTGGCTGTGACAAGAACAAGTTGTACTCCAGCCCAGGCGTAGTTTTTAAATTGTTGGTGAATTTCGGCTTCATGGACTTGATATGATGCTGCTGTCAGCCAAGTGGGATAAGTCACACATTATATGTTGGGGTGCACATTGATCTCAGATTCTTACCAACTTTATTCTAAACTTTTCATCGGTAGCAGAGCGTGGCATTGTGACAAAGGAGGAGGGGTTTGAAAACGTTGAAAATAACTGAGACATCTTTTATGGATGGCCCCTTAATAGAAGCTAGTTGCTTACAGCTTTATTATTTAAAATATTAATAATATTTTCTGCCATTTCTTGTATCACAGTGTCGAAACTCCTCCTGCATTTGAAATTTTTCCACAATGTCTAATACAACTGTTCTCCTTCTTTCTGTGCAGAAGAGAACCTCCCTTCCCACTTTGACGATGCGACGCTCCTGGCTTTCCTTCGAGTGGCCAAGTTCGACGTCCAGAAGGCCCAGTCCCGACTCACCCAGTACTGCGCCAGCAGGAGAAAGAGGAAAGACTTCATTGACCGGTTGGACGAGAAGACCATCAACTACATCCTGGACGCCAAGATCCTGGGCGTGCTCCCCTACAGAGACATGCACGGGAGGTTCTTAGCATTCGCTCAGTTGGGTAAGTATTAGTTGATGAGCCAGTTTGAAAAAGAAATACGTCCAAAAACCATATAAAAAGTTTTAGAAATAAATGTAGAAACTAATGTAGGGGTGACCCAGCGTTTTATTATTTAGTTTGCCATTGTAACTGTTTATCCAAATTTTTTTATGTAAAACTTTCCATTATTCCCTTACAACTAACGTCACTTTTCGTTAGACTTTCTACTTTGACCATTTACTGAATGAGTTTAAATAAGTTTATTGTTATGTTTATGTTATTATATCAATAGGAGGTAATTAATTGCTTTGACAATGTAATTTTAATCTATATAAATGAGGAAGTTGCATGATTTTTTTTATTTTTTTAATCGATTCCTCTTGCAAAAATAAGCAACTACCCAAAATTTGAGGCCGATCGAGAAATTTTTTGACTGTCAAAAAAATTAGCAAAAATCCCCTCTTTAAAAGCGCGCGAAAACGCCAAGAGTTTGGATGTGACGTCATCTTATACTAAACATTGTTGTAAAGCAATGGAGTTGATGGTATTATTGTTGACGTCATCTTATAGTTTAAACAATAAACGTTTTCAGTCACGTGTTTTTTCTCGACTTTTAAATTAAAATATTTAATTACCTGTAAATTTTTTTGAAAAACTGACTAGATATTTCATTTTACCATACAAAAAACCATACGGAACACTTGTTTGTTTTTGAAAATCTGACACATGCAACTTCCTTAATCTGTTTTAAAGAAAAACAGTATGTTTAAAATGTTTGCGATGTTTTGAATTAGATGTTTCTTCTACTCTGAACGGATAATTTGGTAACTACCAAAGTTGAGTGCAGGACGAAATGGGTTATGCTAGATTTACACAGTTGGAACCGGGTTTAAATAGACGACTGGGACGCTAAAATGAGAGATAACTACTGCCAATCAAGAAAACACGTGTATTTTAATTAAACTTACAAAAACATTATTACAAAAGAAGCTCTAGCCGTGCAAGACCGGGTAAATCAGCTAGTAGTTTTTCAAAAAGAGAAGTTAAAATATTTTGAAAGTTGAAGCAAAATAGAGTGTTTTCAGGTGACGTCACGACCATTTATTTTCTTCCTTGCTGTAGGTCAAACAGTCTGTTGCTAAGGCCGTTGCTAGGTGAGGCGGTATCTGTTGCTGTCATGTGATTGCAAATGCTCCAATAGAAGCATTCCATGACTAGTTATTTTCCTTTATCTGTTAACTGCTTTAGGTCAAACAATCTGTTGCTAAGGCCGTTGCTAGGTCCGAGTCATGTGATTTAAAATGCTCCATTATGTTTTTAATCTTTAGTGTTTGAAAATTCATTGCAAATTTTTTAGAATACGAATTTTAAAAATATCTCTTACTACAAATAATTCTAGTTGCTTGTTTTGATCGTGATAACAAACTATATCAACTGATATTGTTCCCAAAGATAATTTTAATTTTTTGAATGTGAGACTGAGAAAGAACAAGACCCTCTATATAACCCTGTATATCCCCTGTATTTAGAGGGTCTTGGAAAGAACCATTTGAATGATAATATTCGTCATAAGTAATGAAAATTTGTACTTAAAAAATAAAATTAGAAAGTGGGGATTTCAATCGGGCTTCAATAATCAACATTTCCTTTAACAAGTTTTGAAAGCTAATGTGGGTTTTAAATTTTAATTGATCGATTTAAAATTATCAAAATTTTAACTCATTGGAATTTCAAAAAAATTAAATAATAAAAATCACTGGGCCTAATGCAAATGAAAAGTATCATCAGAATATGCTGCTTATTGGTTTATTTTCCGATTAGAACCTTGGGATCCAGAAAGATGCGAAATGATAGACATTTTTGCTCTTTTTTACTGTCTGTGGATCTGGGCTTTTTCCATTCCTGCCTCTACAATCAGTGGAGCCATTGGTATTATGAATACCAAAACGAAATCTTCTAGTCATTACTTCACCGTCCTAAATGTTTACAGGGAACATCTTGCGTCCGTGGTGAGTAGTTATTTTGTGTTATATTGTGTTATTTTGAAGGTACAGTCAAACCTGTTATTGTGCGGGGGATAGGACCGCATAAAAGAAAACGCATAAAAATCGCACAAAACTTTGCCCGTAGCTTTAAAAAATAGTTTTCGCAACACAATTAGATGCAATTTTTTTTGTGGTGGATAGGGACCGCATAAAAAAGTCTTATGCAGAACCGTAGCAAAAATCCCCCTGCATAGCTGAATTGTTTTTGTTCTATGTTCCAATTTGATTGGAATTTTTATATACCGTACAAAAAAATCGCAGAAAAAAGACCGCTCACATAAAAAATCGCACAAAAATAGTAGCACGAAAACAGGTTTAAGTGTATTCATTTTGAATTATGAAGGTCTGGTATATTATGAAGGTCTGGTGTTATTTAAATATGGGGGTTTTCTAAATTGACGGTACAAGCTTCTAGAAGGGCTTGAGTACTTATGGGTCATAACCATGTCAAATAAACCAAAAATTTTCAATTCTCACCCTTTGGGATTTTAATGAAACGTTCAGGGATTGTTCTCTGCTATGATATAAATGAGAAAATGTTTTTATCATTCAATTTTAGTGTAATGTTTTCGGAAAATTGGAGGAAAATCCAATTTTTGGAATTTTAATCTTATCCAGGGCTATTTGTCCAAGAAAAAATCCATCACCCCTTGTTTTAAAGATAATTTTTTTTGAAAAATAAGATTTTAAATAAAAACAGTTTAAAAACAATGTTGATATTCTTGAATTTGTTTTAAAGTTATACATTTTTTTTTGCAACAATATGAAGTATGAAATCTAAAAATTATAGAATGGGGCAGCCTTGGGATCAGGAGAGATACAAAAAGAGTTTTATTAAATTACTACTTTATAGTTTAAAGTGCCCAAGTATGGAGTAATACGCCGAAATCCACACAGTCAAACTTTATATCAAACTAGCTGATATACCCGCCGTTGCTCGGGAAAAAAAAAGGATTTTCAATCTAGGTGATAAAATAAATAAGAATTATTTTCTTCCCTATATTCCTTTCCTGGGCGTCATTTAGGGGCAATAGGGTCAACTGGCTTCCCGCTAGAATTCTTCTTTTATGCTTAACTTCCTTAAGACATAAAAAACTTTAAAAACACCACCTGTTAAGAAGTAATGTGTGAAATCCTCATTTTTAAGACTGATATTTTCAAATTATAAAAAAGTGGAAGGAGACCCTCTTAGCCCCCTTATTTCAAGGTGCTATATCTTTATTCCCTTCAATATCCTCCATCTATTTCTCCAATTCGTAATGCATAGTTGTGGCAAAATCGTCCACCTTCGCTTCAAAATAAAGGTAGAGGTCTATTATTGAACAGCAATTTCTATTGACTTAATACTTATTTTTCCCTTCATCCCTGTTTTCATAAAATTCAAAGCAAATAAAAAATAAATACACTTTCCTAAGATGTAAAACAAAACCTAAAGAAACTTCGGGAATTAAAGTGTTAATAACCGGTTTTATTTTAATTAAAATTTAAAAAGGTCAGGGGGAGACCCCCTGAACCCCCCTTTGTTGATTTATTACCAACTCATTCGCTAAAAGAAATCGCCTTCAAACATAAAATAAATGTAAGCATCATTTGAATTGACACCAACCATCTAAAATGCTTCTGATGAAATACTATTGTTATTTAAATTTTATTACTTGCAAAAAAATTTAAAAATTTTCGGTTAAACATTTTTTGGTTATTGCAAAAAATTTATTTTATCACAAATTATTTCTTTATCAGATTTTTTTTTTAAATTCTACTCGCTATAAAATATTTTTAAATAAATATTTCCAACGATAGTGGTTTTGCGTCACTTGGATGGAGCAATAACCGTTATCAGTTTAACATTGAAGCTACGCATAAGAATTTAGAAAAGGTCCAAAAAAGACTGCTTGGAATGCTTTGATTTTAAAAATTCTTTTTTGAAAACCTTCCCGATTGTGTGAGGAACAACATGCTTAAATTTTATACCAATCGCATTAATAATGTGGGTGCTAGAATGCAAAAACTAAAAACGGGAGTAAATATTCAAACCCCCGTGCAACCCCTCTAGAATGGAATATCGAAAAATCCAGAAATTACTTTCTTTGAAATATTCTTAGGAATCTATTACCAACAGGTCGCTTCGAAATATCAAACTATTAGTATATTTTTCTTCGAAAATGTAAAACTTTGTTTATGCTCAGCAAAAACAGGTTTTTGAATTTTTTAGACCCCTTAAAATTCGAATATCGAAAATTTGAAAAATGTCTTTCTGGATATTGTATCTAGGTACCTTCCTGTTAAATTACAAAGATCTGGGGTCATTTGGGACGGAGCTAGGTTCAAAAACGTAGAAATCACTCCAAGCACCCCTGTGGGTCAGAAAAAAGGAATTTCGAAAAATCCCTTCTTAGTGCGCGCTTACACCGTAAGGTCTTTCACCACACCAAGTTTCGAGTCTTTAGCCCCGGTAGATTTTGCTGTGCGTTGATAGGTGAAACGATCGATGAATGGTAAAGCTCTTTTATTATTATAGATTATACCTTGTAAAATTATCTTTAAAACAAGGGGTGATGGTTTTCTCGAACAGATAGAACTGGAGTTATGTAAGATTAAAAAGCCTTCTTCCTTTAAAAAAATAAATTTTACAAATATTTTCTCATGTACGTATATCATAGAAGAGAACAATTCCTGAAAGTTCCAATGAAATCTGAGACGGTCAACTGCCCTCTCAGGTCACCAGACTGAGAGGGTCAGGTGCCCAGTTGCTTTAAGAAGGAATGACCCTTAAAATATACAATTCAAAGACGGTTTACAGGAAAGTGGTTAGTAAAGAACTGAGACGCGCTAGAATGTGAACTAGAGTTCAACATACGGAGGAAAAACAATGGAATATTTTAGTAGTTAATTCCACACTGAAATTACCTTTGTTCAAGGAATTGAAAAGCTTTCATATTGTTAATGATTTGAATACAAGTAAACCATATATTTCCATAATATAAGTTCACTTAAAAGTAATTCAAGGGTCTGATCTTATATTTGCACGACAAGGTGATAAATTTTTTTGGTACTTTAGGATTAGCCGGGCACAAGGTCCAAGTTTTAAAAAAATGGTGGAAAATATTCAAACATTGAAATAAAAAAGCAATTTAAAATTATCAACTAGCAGTACTGCTCTTGAATTTTTAAACGATTTGTTGGGAAATTTGTAAACTTTTGCAGATAAGTTCCAATTGACGAGATAAAACACTATTTTAAAAGATGATGTGTCAATATTAACGATAAGATATGGATAGATGTAAAGAGATTACTAATTTTTTGTTTCTTTTTTTACAGTTTTGTTTCCCCATAAGAATCCGTAAAGTCGATCTGTTCCACATCAACCCAATTGTTCATATATGCTATACAGCTCTTAGACCTTTTCTACCAACTAAATTAACAAAAAGAGTAAGTATTCTCATGCTTTGTGAAATGCGTTTTTCTAAAAAAAAATGAGGAATACCTTTAAAATAGAATATGAACGACATTACAAACAATTTAAAACACATAGTTTGTGAGATGCAAACGCTTGATTAACTCAAAAATATCAGTAATTAAAAATATTAATTTCTACCAAATTTTGTATATTTGAAGGACCATTGATAAATTCCTTCAATTCTTACAGATACTTATATAAGTCGGGATATTAGGAACGAAATCAGTTTTTTTGCTGACGACTTAAAGATTTGGGGGAGAGTAGACACTGTTCAACAGATACAAAATTTACAAAGCGATCTTAATAATACATATATCGGGAAGGGATGAAAAATGGGGTATGTCCTTTAATATAGGTAAATGTCAAGTACTGCATATGGGGCCTAGGAATAGTTGGGCTGGATTTTATCTGCAAGGAAGGGAATATGACTAGGGAGTTGACGGTAATTGTAAATAATGATTTTAAAATGGTACGTTAATGCTCAGATGCTAGTAAAAGGATAATGGGATATTGGGATTTGTAAGAAAACTATTTCCTCAAGGATAGAGAATATAACTTTGCCCCTGTACAGAGGTTTGGGGATGGTGAGGCCTCATCTAGAATATGCAGTTCAATTCTGGTCTCCATATTTGAAGAAAGATATTGATATAATTGAAAAGGTTCAGCATAATTTTCCAGTTAGGGTATTTCCAGTTTAAATTATGACGAGCACTTGAAGAAGCTAAGTATGATCACTCTAGAGAAAAGAAGGGATCGGTGGGGTTTGATTCAAATTTTTAAAATGATAAAGCAAAGGGACACAGAGGGTCTAGACTTTAGTATAGTTACATCTATTATATAGTTGGGGGTCATAGTTGTGCTAATTAAACAATGCACATTTTAACCGTGAGAGCAGAAAAAAATATTTTTTAACAAGGTTGTGGATAGATGGAATGGGTTGCCAGAAGCGATAGTTAGTTACAATGGAGTAGAGGAGTTTAAAGATTAAAAATTGACAAATACTGGGAATCCGGTAGTTAGAGTTGAATGAACCAACCTTGCTGAGCTTCAAGCTTGTTGTTGGTCGTCAATATTTGTTTTTTTATTCTTACTATGTGAGAAAGGAGAAGATTTAAAATTTGAAGTTTTAAAAAATTAAAGGTATTAGACGTCACAGACGTCGCTAAAATGTGCCAGTTTTTAACTCATCTCTAAATTTAAAAACTTAAAATATTTCCTAATCTTTTTTTTGTCTTTGGCATTAATGTGTCATATATTTGAGTAAAAAATACTAGTTTATTTAATCCAGTACATAATATAAAATGAATACAACACTCTGCTATTCATCTTTCAGGTTAGCATGTTCAAAAATGAATACACAACACAGAGCTGTGACCCCTCAATTCTCCCAGAAGAGTTCGAAGGAACCATGGGACCAATCAACAACGATTTCTTCAAAGAAAAATTTATGCAGTTCCTTGAAAAGCTGAAATTGGAGAATGACAAATTTTAATTTATTGTTCTAAAACTCCTGGTGAAAATATCCGATAGTGATCTCCATTTTTTCCTTTAAAAAATCCTTTCCTTTTGAAAATTCCTTCGAGCAGTTTCACCTAAAAACAGTATCAGTACATTTTATGAGTTCTAAAAAACTAGTTATTTACATTTAAATAGTTAATTTTTCGTGCTTTTTTTAATGGAAGACTTTAATATAATCTGAACCCCCCCCAGAAATCATGATTATTAATGGCATGTTCATAATAGTTTGAAATTTTTAATGGCTTTTGGCATGGTTATGTTCCTTAATAAAAGGAAATGATAAAAGATGAATGAAAGAAAGACTATTTAAAAATTGTGCAACGTCTATGTTAAAGTGTTTTTATATAGTATCCTTAATACTTGTTATGATAAACATCACGGTGTAGGCTTTTCTATTATAATACCAAAATACGTTTAAAACTTTTTAAAGTATTATGTCAAAATGGTGTTTTATGATAGAAGTTTTTTGTTGTTTGTGTTTGTACTTATGTTTGTAGTATCACAAATTCACAAATGTGTATGTAAACGCATTACTTAGTCTGTGTAAAATCATACTGAACAGAACTTAATATTTGATTTCTGAGGCATCTTGTTGAAATGTGCTCTGATATTAAAAAATTTTTTTAACAAATTTGAGTGTGCAATTTCATGTTGATTATTATGACACTGTGTTGCAATGCAATTTCAGATGTCTTCTATATTTATGTAATAAATATGAAAACAGTTAACTTCTTTTAAATTTTCAAAAAATATTCGAGGTATCTTATTTTCATTCAAATCTTCAAGCAGTTTAAGTATCATAATCATGTCAATATAGAATAAAAAAGCAATGTGTTTTTGCTGGGCAATCAGTTTTAAAACGATTAAACATACAATTTATTTGAGATTTTTGGATACCCTTCGTTAGTTCTAAAATATTTTGAAAGAAGTAATCCGTAATTATAGAGCAACATACCGATAATTTTCCAATTGCATGTCTTTCAAACTCTCGATACAATTGTATGTTTTAATATTTTAATATATGAAAATTTTTCAACAAGAGCAGTTTATTTTAACATCTTCTAGTTGTTTTCTATTTAATTTTTTTTCTAAGCCCACAAGGATTATAGTGTTTTTTCGTTTGTGGGCCTGAAGCAGTCAAAAATGATCGATACTCTTTGAAATTTTACATGAAGGGTCTTTGCTAATATATCTTGAAAAGCAGATCGCAGATTTTTGAGTGTCGAAGTTTAAGGGAAAGAAAATCCTCTATTCGAAACTCCCCAAACAATGCTCACCAGTAAAATAATAAAACTGAAAACATTATCTGTAGAACCTCACAATTGCTCAAATTTCAGAGCTCACTATCACAATTTAACAGTCTTTCTCAGGAAAAGGGTATGTTTTTTTCTTTTAATAATACGCAGAGGAGTTTGAGTTAAGTATAATTAAGGAGACTGGAGGAAAAAATTCGATATCAGATCACAAAATGTTTATTTTCCCATTCTAAAATTCAGGAAGCGTTTTTCATCCAAAACAGATCATTGTTTGATAAAATCATTTGGTTTTCTTGATCATAGTTTAGAAATCAGAAAAGAAAAACCACGTTTTAACCATCACTGGTGATCACAATTTTTGATGATTATTGATTGTTATTGTCTGATTTTAACAGTTTTATGCTGAAATTTTTCGCTGGGTAAGTATTTTCTCACAATTTGTAATTTCAAATTTATTATATACTAGCTGTTATACCCGGCCTTGCACGGGGGGGAGTTTATAAATTTATTTTTTTAAATATTTCTTAAAATACATTTATAATTTTGTAAATTAGCAATATTACAAATCATCCCGGTATCCCAGGCACCTCTTTCCTATCCCAGTGTTCCCGGTAATCTTATCCCGGTGGTCACGGTAATTTTTCTAATCCCGGCGGTCCCGGTAATTTTCCTATCTCAGTGTTTACGGTAATTTTTATATTCCGGTATTCCCGGTGTCTTTATGGTAAATTTCCTATCCCAGTGTTCTCGGTAATTTTTATAACCCGGTAATTTTTTCCATCCCGATGTTCTCGCTAATTTCCAATCCCGGTGTTCTTGTCACTTTTTACAATCCCGATGTTCCTGATAATGTTTAATATCTTGGTGCCTTTATAAAATAACAAATTTGAAACCATAATAAAAAGTCTAGTAAATTAGTAAGTCTAGTGAACAAATTAACAAATTTAAAACCAGTGTTTAAAACTAAAATAAAAGATCTAGTAAATGAAAAAGTCTAGTGATCTGTCTCATTTGAAACAATGTTTTATTTTTAACTCGTTGTATGACTGGTAAAACAGGTTTTCAAACACGGAAAAATAAGTGAAAAAAGAAGAAAAATTGGAAAAAAGAATGAAGGACCAGTTTTCTCTTTATAAATTATAGCCTATGTGTTATTCTGATGTATAAGCTACATTATAGTAAAATTTCATTAAAATCCATTCAGTAGTTTTTGCGTGAAAGAGTAACAAACATCCAGACAAACATTTCACAATTATAATAGTAGTAGGACTAGTTTCAATTAGTGTACCATAATTCATGGGTTTTTTCAACAAGAAATGTCCTACTTAATCAAAGGTTCTTAGCCGTGTGTTAAAAAATCACTATCTACCTGAAATCTTTCCTTTTGACGAAAATATGACAAGAGTTTTTCTAATGCAAAAAAAAACAAGTAGCAAATTTGGTGTTTACATTTTAAAATTTTACCTTCATGTATCCATTAAGTGGGATTTTACCTCATCAATAAAGTTAGCTATGGAAGGAAATACTATTTTAGGAAGTTGGGTTCAGCCAAAATGTTGATCTTGCAAAAGAAAAATTTTAAAAAAATGTTTGCAGAAATTGTGTTCAAAAACTTTTTTTGTTTTTTTTTTAATGGGCGGGTACAACTGGACATTATCCATTTACCGCTGATATGCCCTAAGAAGTACCTACTTAGCGTTACCCAGCGAGCACCTGTGGACCGAAGCCACGGAGGTGAGGTACTGTTGCCCGCGCCACACACACATTCACTTGCACAACCCCTTTTTACAGGGGGGCCACATTCATTCATCACACTAGGACAGAAATTAACATCCATGCCAAACGGGGATTTTTCTTTTTCAAAAACTTTTCTATTACCTAAAAATTTGATCCTTATGACAGAATCAGATTCATCAAGTTCATATTTTTGTATTAAAATTTTTCAGCTTGCATTTATTCATTCAATGAGACAACTGTCCTTTCCCTGCATCCCCTGAATATACCCTTGCTTGATTGGCAGTAAAAAAACTAAAGCTATTGGGTCTGCAAAAAAACCCTTCAGGAGATCTAAAAATAAAGATATAGATTTACTGCTGCAGACAAAAACTGCTGACCGAGTGTTTCAATTTCTTTCAGACTACTGCACAAAAACTAGTTATTTTCTGAGGACTATTCTCGATCGTATTTTGTGCTACTTGATCAGCGGTTAATCACCAATCAAAGAAGGAATCGCCGACTCTGATTGGTGGAATCCTTCTTAGTTTAACCGCAGATCAGAAAGCACAGAATACGGTCGTATAAAAGTGTAGTCTAGGCCTAATTTTTCTGCTTATTTATGAGGATTATGCGATTACATGTAGAAATCGTTCAAAAATTATAATGCTTGACAACTGGGTGGAATTTAACACCTTTTACCAGGTAAAATAAGGTATAAAATGGGCGCAAGTTCAGAGCGGATGCTTGGCGAATTTTGGCTGTTTAGCGGCACATTTAGAAGCCAAAACATTCACTTAACATTAGTTAGGGTTACCATATTAGTCATCTTTAACGCTAAAAACTTGGTGCATCCGCACCTCTGAACTTGCACCATAAAATGTATTGAAAATTTTAAAAAAGAAAGCTATAACTCCCCCCGTGTAAGGTCGGGTATAGTAGCTAGTTATTTATAAACTTTAGGCTATTTCAAAAATGTAGTTTTTTTTAAATGGTGTTTTTTATATTTCATTAATTATTAATAATAAAGTTCCTTGGTTAAATTTGTAAACGTATGTTTTGGGGGGGGGGTTCATGGACAGAAAATTATATCGAAACGACGAGATAATATTGCAATGTCCTTCAGATTTGAACCATGTTCAAAATTTCATGTCTTAGCTCATCGGGAAGTTTGTTTAAAATCTATTATTAAAATCCACCCAAGCAGACAGACAAATTTGAAAGCGAGTTATATTAAAACGTTAAAAAATGTGCAACAAAAGGAAATAATTGAGATTTTAGTTTATGAAACTTCACAATGGTTATGCAATGATTTTTATATAAAAAGAAATTACTACAAAGGGATTATGATGTTGTATATGGTATACTTTGTAATTTTATATTATCTACACCTTTGTTTTTAAAGTAGGGTAGACATTTCAAAACTTGTTTTCCTCAAGAGAGACAATAGATGAAAATTTTTCTTGATAGTTAATACTCATCTTAAATTCATCTCATGGCTAGCCTTCTCCGATCTTATCTTTGAAACCGTGAGATAGTCTAGATGCGGTACTTTTCAATGTATTTAAAAGTTTAATATTGTTATCTATCTATAATAATAAAAGAGCTTTACGGTTCATTCATTCATTCATTCATTCATTCATCGGTTCACCTATCAACGCACAGCAAAATCTACCGGGGCTAAAGAGTCGAAACTTGGTGTGGTGGAAGACTTTACGGTGTATGCGCGCACTAAGAAGGGATTTTTCGAAATTCTTTTTTTCTGACCCACAGGGGTGCTTGGAGTGTTTTCTACGTTTTTGAGCCTAGCACCGTCCCAAATGACCCTAAATCTTCGTAACTTCGCAGGAAGGTACCTAGCCACAATATCTAGAAAGGCATTTTTCGAATTTTCGATATTCGAATTTTAAGGGGTCTAAAAATTTCAAAAACCCGATTTTACTGAGCATAAACAAAGTTTTACATTTTAGAAGAAAAGCATACTAATAATTTGATATTTCGAAGCGACCGGTTGGTATTATCTTCTTAAGAATATTTCAAAGAAAGTAATTTCTGGATTTTTCGATATTTCATTCTGGAGGGGGTGCACGGGGGTTTGAATATTTACTCCGGTTTTTAGTTTTTGCTTTCTATCGCCCACCTTATTTATGCGATTGGTATGAAATTTTAGCATGTTGTTCCTCACACAATCGGGAAGGTTTTCAAAAAAGAATTTTTTAATTCAAACCATTCTAAGCCGTTTTTTTTGCCCTTTTCTAAATTCTTTTGCGTAGCTTCAATGTTAAATTCATAACGGTTATTACTCCTTCCAAGTGACGCAAAACCTCTATTGTTAGAAATATTTATTTAAAAATATTTTATAGCGAGTAGAATTTTTAAAAAATCTGATAAAGAAATAATTTGTGATAAAATAAATTTTTACAATAAATTAAAACTACTTAACCGAAAAGTTTTAATTTTTTTCCATTCAATAGAAATTTAAAATAGCAATATTTCATCAGAAGTATTTTAGATAGTTGATATCAATTCAAATGATGTCTACTTTTATTTCATGTTTGAAGGCGATTTCTTTAATGAATGAGTTGGTAATAAATTAACCAAAGGGGTTCAGGGGGTCCCCCCCTGACCTTTTTTTAATTTTAATTTTTAAAATCGGTTATTAACACTTTAATTCCAAAAAAATTTTGTCAATCAACCAAGGGGGGTTCAGGGGGTCTCCCCCTGACCTTTTTTAATTTTAATTTAAAAAATCGGTTATTAACACATTAATTCCAAAAGTTTTTTTGATTTGTTTTAGATTTCAATAAAGTATTTATTTCTTATTTGCTTTGAATTTTATGAAAACAGCGGGATGAAGGGGGTTGATAAATGGAGGGTTCAGAATAGAAATATGGACCAAGTCCACTTTAGCTACTTTTGAGCTACAGACGTTTAAAGTTAAAGCTTCATAGGAAATTACATGTTAACGCAACAGAACTTGCTGCTGCCAAGCGGATATTATCAGAACTAGGACTTGGTTCATTATTGCACTGAAATTTTACATAGTTGGTGCATGTTATAGCGTTGCTTACTCAAAAATGACAAAAAGTGGACTTGGTCCATTTTAATTCTGAGCCCTCCAAATATTAAGTAGGGAAGAAAATAATTCTTATTTATTTTATCACCTAGTTTGAAAATCCCTTTTTTCCCGAGCAACGGCGGGTATATCAGCTAGTATATATATAATCCAAATACCAGAGATTCATTCATAACACTCATCACGAAATCTCCAAAACTGCCGGACCGATTGGCTTGAAATTTGACACAGACCTTCCTTTCAGCCATTAGACGCGCACTAAGAAACGATTTTAAAATCGAACGACTCCTTCCCTGCTTTTCGGCGCTTTTTCGACTCCGTTTTACCCATTGAAATAGCATTGTGCATTGTTGAAATGCATAAATTGCAGTGTTTACTTCTCTTTCTTAAGGCGACGTCTTGCCTCACTTGAATGAATATAACTGATTAACATTTATACATATTTATGAAGAAAAACAGTGTGAATATCTGTATTTAAATATTATAAAAGTTATCAGAAAACTGAAGTAAATTAAAATAATTAATTTACTTTCTTTAATATTTTAATTTCTCAAAAAATATATTTAAATAGCAAGAATTTAAAAGTTTCCAAGGAAACAGAGCTAAAATTTCATTGCTTCATAGCGGAATTGGTTTACTAGACTATAATCACTAGATTTTTATTATAACTAGCAATCTGTTTTTACTGTTTCAGAGAAGCTTTTAAAGAAGTTGGTATTATTAAAAAGAAGACAAGCTTACTTGATAACTTTTTATCGAGGGATTTTTGAAATTTATTTTTTGCGGAATTTTAAAAGGATAGCGGGAATACTTTAAGAAAATTCTGTTAAAGATTTTAAACACTGGATTTCAAATGACAGAGATGATTTCAAGTAGATTGTTTTCATCACATAGGAAGGATAAATGTTTAATAGACAAAAAATCGGGATGGAATGAGATATCACAGTTGGAACTGGGATGAGAAAAAGGCACCGGGAATACTGGGATGGAAATTATCGGGAGCACCGGGTTATGAAAATTATCGGGAAAACCGGGAGATTAAAATTATCTTGAACACCGGGCTATGAAAAGGTACCGGGAAAACCGGGATATGAAAAGGTAGCGGGAACATCCGGATATGAAAAGGTACACTTTGCAAGGAACATTTTAAACACTAGATTAAAAAAAAGAGATGATTTCAATGTGATTGTTTTTATCACATGGTAAGGATAAATATTTGATGGAATGAGATGTTACAGTTGGAACTGGGATGGGGAAAAGGAACCGGGAATACCGGGATGAAAATTATTGGAAACACCTGGATATAAAATTTATCGGGAACCAGGGGTATGTAAAGGTACCGGGAAAACCGGGATATGAAAAGGTAGCGGGAACATCCGGATATGAAAATAGGTACCGGGAACACCCGGATATGAAAAGTTTCCGGGAAAACCGGGTTAGGAAAACTATCGGTAACATGAAAATAGGAAATGAAACTATCGGGAACTATCGGGAATATGAAAAAGTACTGGGGACACCGGGGTTATTGGTGATTCGAAAAATCGGACATATAACTTGGGAGAACTTTAAAAAAGGAATTAATACACTCCACCCGTGCAAGGCCGGGCAAATCAGCTAGTATTATATAAAATCCAAATACGGGTGATTCATTCATTCATCATTCATTCATAACACTCATCACGAAATCTCCAAAACTGCCGGACCGATTGGCTTGAAATTTGACAGAGACCTTCCTCTCAGCCTTTAGACGCGCACTAAGAAACGATTTTAAAATCGAACGACTCCTTCCCTGCTTTTCGGCGCTTTTTCGACTCCGTTTTACCCATTGAAATAGCATTGTGCATTGTTTAAATGCATAAATTGCAGTGTTTACTTCTCTATCTTAAGGCGACGTCTTGCCTCACTTGAATGAATATAACTGATTAACATTTATACATATTTTATTATTTACAACAAAATTTAGGAAGAAAAACAGTGTGAATATCTGTATTTAAATATTATAACACTTATCAGAAAACCGAAGTAAATTAAAATAATTAATTTACTTTCTTTAATATTTTAATTTCTCAAAAAAATATATTTAAATAGCAAGAATTTAAAAGTTTCCAAGGAAACAGAGCTAAAATTTCATTGCTTCATAGCGGAATTGGTTTACTAGACTATAATCACTAGATTTTTATTATAACTAGCAATCTGTTTTTACTCTTTCAGAGAAGCTTTTAAAGAAGTTGGTTTTATTAAAAAGAAGACAAGCTTACTTGATAACTTTTTATCGAGGGATTTTTAAAATTTATTTTATATTGAAATTCATTTTTTGCGGAATTTTAAAAGGATAGCGGGAATACTTTAAGAAAATTCTGTTTAAGATTTTAAACACTGGATTTCAAATGACAGAGATGATTTCAAGTAGATTGTTTTTATCACATAGGAAGGATAAATGTTTAATAGACAAAAAATCGGGATGGAATGAGATATCACAGTTGGAACTGGGGTGAGAAAAAGGCACCGGCAATACTGGGATGAAAATTATCGTTAACACCGGGTTATGAAAATTATCGGGAACACCGAGTTATGAAAATTATCGGGAAAACCGGGACATTAAAATCATCGGGAACACCGGGTTATGAAAAGGTACCTGGAAAACCGGGATATGAAAAGGTAGTGGGAACATCCGAATATGAAAACGTACACTTTAAAAGGGACATTTTTAACACTAGATTTAAAAAAAAAGAGATGATTTCAATGTGATTGTTTTTATCACATGGAAAGGATAAATATTTGATGGAATGAGATGTCACAGTTGGAACTGGGATGGGGAAAAGGAACCGGGAATACCGGGATGAAAATTATTGGAAACACCTGGATATGAAAATTATCGGGAACCGGGGGTATGTAAAGGTGACGGGAAACCTGGGACATGAAAAGGTACCGGGAACACCGGGATATGAAAAGTTTCCGTGAAAACCGGGTTATGAAAACTATCGGGAACATGAAAATCGGAAATGAAACTATCGGGAATTTGAAAAAGTACTAGGGACACCGGGGTTATTGGTGATTCGAAAAATCGGACATATAACTTGGGAGAACTTTAAAAAAGGAATTAATACACTCCACCCGTGCAAGGCCGGGCAAATCAGCTAGTTATCTATATATATAAAATCCAAATACGGGTCATTCATTCATTCATAACACTCATCACGAAATCTCCAAAACTGCCGGACCGATTGGCTTGAAATTTGACAGAGACCTTCCTCTCAGCCATTAGACGCGCACTAAGAAACGATTTTAAAATCGAACGACTCCTTCCCTGCTTTTCGGCGCTTTTTCGACTCCGTTTTACCCATTGAAATAACATTACACATTGTTGAAATGCATAAAATGCAGTGTTTACTTTTCTATCTTAAGGCGACGTCTTGCCTCACTTGAATGAATATAACCTGATTAAAATTTATACATATTTTATTATTTACAACAAAATTTATGAAGAAAAACAGTGTGAATATCTGTATTTAAATATTATAAAAGTTATCAGAAAACCGAAGTAAATTAAAATAATTAATTTACTTTCTTTAATATTTTAATTTCTCAAAAAAATATATTTAAATAGCAAGAATTTAAAAGTTTCCAAGGAAACAGAGCTAAAATTTCATTGCTTCATAGCGGAATTGGTTTACTAGACTATAATCACTAGATTCTTATTATAACTAGCAATCTGTTTTTACTCTTTCAGAGAAGCTTTTAAAGAAGTTGGTTTCATTAAAAGAAGACAAGCTTACTTGAAAACTTTTTATCGAGGGATTTTTAAAATTTATTTTTTGAGGAATTTTAAAAGGATAGCGGGAATACTTTAAGAAAATTCTGTTTAAGATTTTAAACACTGGATTTCAATTGACAGAGATGATTTCAAGTAGATTGTTTTTATCACATAGGAAGGATAAATGTTTAATAGACAAAAAATCGGGATGGAATGAGATATCACAGTTGGAACTGGGATGAGAAAAAGGCACCGGGAATACTGGGACGAAAATTATCGGGAACACCGGGTTATGAAAATTATCGGGAACACCGGGTTATGAAAATTATCGGGAAAACCGGGACATTAAAATTATCGGGAACACCGGGTTATGGAAAGGTACCGGGAAAACCGGGATATGAAAAGGTAGCGGGAACATCCGGATATGAAAAGGTACACTTTAAAAGGTTCATTTTAAACACTAGATTTAAAAAAGAGATGATTTCAATGTGATTGTTTTTATCACATGGAAAGGATAAATATTTGATGGAATGAGATGTCACAGCTGGAACTGGAATGGGGAAAAGGAACCGGGAATACCGGGATGAAAATTATTGGAAACACCTGGATATGAAAATTATCGGGAACCTGGGGGTATGTAAAGGTACCGGGAAACCTGGGACATGAAAAGGTACCGGGAACACCGGGATACGAAAAGGTACCGGGAAAACCGGGATATGAAAAGGTAGCGGGAACATCCGGATATGAAAAGGTACCGGGAACACCGAGATATGAAAAGGTACCGGGAACACCGGGATATAAAAAGTTTCCGGGAAAACCGGGTTGTTAAAAACTATCGGGAACATGAAAATCGGAAATGAAACTATCGGGAATATGAAAAAGTACCGGGGACACCGGGGTTATTGGTGATTCGAAAAATCGGACATATAACTTGGGAGAACTTTAAAAAAGGAATTAATACACTCCACCCGTGCAAGGCCGGGCAAATCAGCTAGTATAATTATATAACACTCCATATATAATTATACATCTCAGATCCTTTTGGAGTGACAATATTCCACGTTTGTGAAACATATTTCGTTAAAAGGTAGTTTTTTCATCGAAATGAACTTTCATCAGTATGATTTATTGTCTACTAACTGACTTACCCGGTCTTGCACGGTTAGAGAGTTAACATTACCTTGAAAACCAACCAATAAGTTTACCTGATATTTTATCCATGATTTCTTAATATCTGATTCTCGTTCAAAGATAAAGCCTTGAGGAACTTTATCTCGGGGTTTTGACTTTGAAAAGTTATTTTTCAAGTGACTATAATGTAACAAAAAAAATCAACCAAACACCTTTATGTCCTTTATAGACATCATAACATAGGATCTTAATAGGATCTTTTAATACTCAACACATTCTAACTAATTTTTATATTCCGCAAACTTTTAGTTCATTTAAAATATAAATTTATCCGTTCCATATTTTGGAGCTCTTGCTTAAAGGGGATAAATTTTACCTCTTGTGTTGTTTGTTAAGATAATAGGTTAATATGGAAGTTTGTTCTGAACAAAAAATAGGAAACCTTTTTGTTATTAAAATTTGGTGCTCCCTAAACTTTTTAATTGGTTTTAGAACTCCTTGACAAAAGTTTTCATTTTAAAACTGAGATGCAGTAGAAGTTCTTATAAAAACCAGTATGTCTCGGCTTTTGAAAGATTTCGCTTTGTGGCGAAAATCACTAGTGGTCGCCAATTTAGCAATGTTATTTACCAATAAGTATTTTTAATTCGTATTATTCGTAGGGGAGAGTGTTGTACCTATGGACAAAAATCACGTTTGGATTTTTCTAAGACAGGTAAAATCACATTTTGACCATTTAAAGTGCCCAACCTATAGTCCTAACCTTTGGGAGTAGAGATATATTTTTTATTAGTCAAAATATTGAAAATTGGATTTTTAATCATTTATAATAACTTGGAAAAATTTGTGTCCAAAGGTACAACAACCTGTTGTACCTATGGACAGACCCAGTTGTACCTGTGGACACCCTTAAAAAGGGAAGTTTTAGTTGATAAAAGCTAAGAATGAACATTTTTACTGATGAATTACCTTTAAATAACCTATTTCAAGCCTTTTTAAAATTGAAAATTGATTTTTTAAAGTAATGTAGTTTTAGATCGTAAATGATCATTAAAACGAAGTTGAATGATAAAAGTCTTGATTTTTTACCAAAAACACAAAAATCACATGGTATTTTCAGATCAGAATTTAAGGTAATAGTTTCATCAATCATGCTGATTGATCTGACAACTTCACTGATCAAAAAAAACCAATTCGATCGACACTTAGTTGTGCAAGCATTTGGTGGTAATAACAATAATAATTTGGTGTTAAATCTTCTTCAGTGGAAATTTTAAGTGTTTTAAATCATCATACTTAAATGCGATAGGGTTCTTAGGGTTTTACACCATATTTTACATTAAATTCCAAGTAGAATTATAAATTAAAAAAAGTAGTTTATATCACAAAATATTTGATTTTTCATCTAAAGTTCACTTGAAAATAACCGCTGACAAATAGATTACCATTTAGAATTAATTTAACATTTATTAAAATGTATTCAGTTAAATGAATCCTGATTCTAAAACGCCGATTAGCTAAAGACACCCACAAGAACGTGTCCGTAGGTACAACACTCATGGTGTCCGAAGGTACAGCATCAGGTGTTTTTGCATTCAAAGTTCTATAAAAGATAAAATAATTGAGATCTGACGATTTCTAATATCAAAACTAAAAAGTCAAAATCTCGGGGATTCCCCCCATATATCTCATTTTATCATATCATAATCATAGAGGAAGAAAATAATTAATGTAGTGATGCACTAAAAAAAACTTTGAGCACCTAAAAACAGTATTTTTATTATAGAAAATTTAAATAATATTTTAAACAGCTGATTTCACGTTAGCAACTAGATAGCATCTGTTTACATCTAAAATCGACCACAAATTCAAATTTACATTTTTTCCCGAATTTTAAAATGAGGTGGCTGAAGGTACAACCGTGTGTGTGTGTGTGTGTGTGTGTGTGTGTGTGTGTGTGTGTGTGTGTGTGTGTGTGTGTGTGTGTGTGTGTGTGTGTGTGTGTGTGTGTGTGTGTGTGTGTGTGTGTGTGTGTGTGTGTGTGTGTGTGTGTGTGTGTGTGTGTGTGTGTGTGTGTGTGTGTGTGTGTGTGTGTGTGTGTGTGTGTGTGTGTGTGTGTGTGTGTGTGTGTGTGTGTGTGTGTGTGTCCGTAGGTACAACACTCTCCCCTATTCCTTTTAAGATTCGTTTTGACTGAAAAACAGATTGCATCTAAGATACCGCCAACTTTGGCAACCATTAAGGACTTTCTCCAATGTGAGACAGCTGGATTTTATAAGAGCTGTTACTGTATTTTATGTTTTTACAAAAAAAAATACTAATCTGATAATTCACAAAAACAAAGGGTAATATCTATCTTGACACTATCGCAGATATCAGTGGTCCATCAGCGTTGTACAAGGACGATTTAATTCTACTCTTGACATCCCTCCGATGATATGGCTTTTGGTGAGTTATATTTCATTAACTTCATTTTGATTAGTAACATTTTAAAATTTATTTGATTGTGAGAAAAAAAATTTTTTTGAAGTTTAATTTTACACTCTTTCTCTGTGTGTACTTTTAACGTTGTCTGAAAGCTATTACTGCATCTAAACTGTGCATTTTTAGGTGCATACGCACTTAAAAATAACTGAATAAATTTTTTTATTCATTCGCCGCATAACACGTTTTGAATTTCTCCCCCCTTCAAGTTTAATTTTTCGGTTAACTCTTTGTTTATTATTTGGTAAAGAAGTGTCCTAATAAAAAGTCATTTTTGTCCCTGAATAATAATTTTACAACCAGTGTACCACTACGAAAAGTTTGTACTATGAATTTTCAATTCACCATTCACAAGTCTAATCTTGATCCTTTTAAAGCAAATTGTAATATTTTTGAATTGCGGAGAATATTTTAATCTTTCCTACAAAATCAAACTACTAATACAGAGATGATAAAACTAAAATGAATGAACTATCTTCTAAAAGTGTCCCCTAATATTTTTTTAAGTGCCGCACCTCATTTCTTTTAGCAGGCCTCGTTTCTCATCTAGAGGCCACTTTCCGGTGGTCCGCGGACCGCCGGCTATACTAAAAAATGAACTTCCATTTATGAATAGGATTATGGTTAAATGTTGTAAGTAAAAGAGAATGCGTGCGATTCCCGTAAAAGATTCCATTTTGGGTCAAGTGGTCCGTGGTTTTTTGCAAGTAGGAATACACAACCTGAACTAAAAGCATCTATATAAACGAACCTCCACACTTTATAATTCCATAAACTACATTAGAAATTTGAACTTCTCGGTTGTTCACTTTAAGTAAAATCCATCCTAAAAAGAAAACAATTCAAAGGGATTTTATACTGTTCAAATATATAAATTTCTTTCGAGGGGACGGCTTTTGACAACACTTCAAGTGAGATTCTTTTATTATTGAACACTAGAGAGCAGCACGATTGGTTATGATAGCTCGCTCGCTTATGAAAAAACAATTAATTTCACTCTATTTGAATGCATTTATTAACACTTCATGTTAATGAAGATTGATGAGTGATTTGAGGAAAGGATTCATTAAAACCTTCAGGAAATATTTTAATCGATTATTTGAATGTATGGATGGTTTTTTCCTCGTCTTACATCTGTATAAATTTTGTTCAAAATGTAGTTTTAAATCAATTTAAAAGAGAAAGAACTAATTTCTCAAAACTTTGAATTGCAAAAAAGCAGGTGGGACAGGAATCGGCGAATAAAACTGAGATACCAGCTGCTTAGAGCGAGAGAAGAGCCTGGATAAAACAAAGAAAACAAAATCTTTTTATAAAAATACTTTTAGAATTTTCGATTCCATTCCTTAAAAAATTAGTAGTCACTTGTATGGAAGCTTCTATAGTGAAAATTAAAGGCATTTCACAGTGTAATAACTTCTAAAAATTTCTCTTTATAATGTCTATAATTTTCACAGAGTTTTGTAAATTCTTCTGGGAGGAATCTTGAATTCCCGGGCCATCTCCCTCGAAACAATCTCCTGCGGCCGACCCTCATTTATTTTAGCGACCACCTTATCATTTTGCCAAAATATTTAGTAATAAATTTTAGAAAATGCGCTTGTGCAATTTGAAACGGTTTTAATGGCAGTTAGCAAGTTTAGTTAAGATTTAATTAAACAAGTAGCTTACTAAAAAAATGTATAAGTAAAAACATGTATAATTGAAAATATGAGAGAGAGATAACTTTTAAGTATTAAAAGTTTTTAAAATTATTTGATACCCACGTAAAATTCATTTTCGCCCCTGTTTTAAAGGTAACTCTTAAAACTTTGTGCTAAAAGGGGAATATTCATTATACAGTAACGGAATTGAGTAATCGGGGTGAAATCAGAATATGGTAACCTTGTGAAAGTCATATTATCTTCTTTTGGACAACCAGTTAGGAAGCCCTTAGGCTAACAGTGATCAAACCATTTTTTGATGTTGAAGGATGGAAAGAAATTTACCGTCTTAGGGGCCATTCAAATATTACAAAGCATGTTATAGTTTTTTTATTCCCTTTTCCCGTTGTCAGTAAAGATAAGCAAACCGCAACCCCCCTCAGAATTTCGTAAGAAAACTACCCTTAATTAACTAAACAACTACTTTGTTCTTTTCTTATTGTGAAGTCAAAAATGCTTAAAATGTTTTGCATTGTTCAATTTTTTTTGCAAAATTTATTTTTGGTTGAATTTTAAATTTTTTTATGCAAGAAACAAGATATTTTTAAGAATGCACAGTGCTTGTAACATCTAACTAACATAAGCATTGTCAGGAAAAAATAAGCAGAGTGAACCATCTCTCCTTTAGCTGCTTACGTAATATTTGAACGGCCCCTTAAGAAATCAATCAGGAAAATATTACTTGGTTTTAAGGAAATACTCAAGCTAGTTGAAATGTTGTTAAGAAAGAAGGCCTAAAATAGCTTACAGTTTTTGTTTAGTTTAATGTCTTTTTAATAGATTGGTAAGACTTACGCAACTTTAATGAGTTGGCTGTTTTTAAACACATTAAGATCTTTCAGTCACGAATTAAGTACAAAGAAAATTATAAATTATAGAGGTGCTAGTACTGTACTAATGAAAGAATTATGCAGTGTAATTATATGTAATTTGCAAAATTTACCTTAAAATTTAATTATAGATATTCATAATACACTCGTGTTCAAAAATTAAGAATAATTCATAAGAATAGCTTTGATTTTTTGGTAATAATCACCCAAATCCTTTTCTTTGTCAAGGAAATTACGAGATATGAGAATTCGTAAGTCGGGATCACTAAATTCTAAAAGTATTTTAAAGGGGGTACAGAGGCCCTCCATTGATAATGAAGTTTGAGCAGATGCCATTTATATCGCCTACAAAATCATACTTTAAGGTAAAGGTGGAGTTCATAAATATATCATATCCTTTTACAAATAACAAGGTATTTTTTGCTACGTGACTGGACGTTTTTGTTACTTTTCCGAAAGTGTATGGAACTTATAATTGAGGGAGGGCCTCTATACCAGGGTTGGGTGGATTGGACCCAATGGGTTTTAAAAAAAACTATGTGAAAAAATCATCATTTTGGACCCAATTTTGGGTTTTTTCAACAAAAGTCAAGATTTTGGCAGTTTTAATATTGAAGAAAAACATTTAACGAAATAACATACCAAGAACTGCACCACACACACAGTTGAGTTTTTTTCTAAAATTTTAACCATGTTTTATTAATTAAGGATTTTTTTTTCATTATTGAATGGGGTTTTTTTTCAAAATTGAGGACGTTTTAAGTTTAAAGTTAAAACTTCATAAAAATTAGGTGCTTTTTTTTCAAAGTTAAATAGATTTCTTTCAATATTGAATTAGACCAGTGCAGAAGCCTTTGAAAACGGTAAAAAGTGAAAAAAAAATAATAGTAGGATGAAACACATTGGAAAAGGAAGAGAATACAACAAAAAAGAAAGGAAAAATAAATTACGGCCGATCTGAGGTCGGGAAAAGGAAGGGGGGGTAAAAAGGGGTTTTTTTTAGAATAAAAAACGGTTTATCTCGATTTCCGGCAAAACTACAAGTCCTATAGAAAAAATTTGAATAGCAAAGTTGTAGGTAATAAAAAGATCTACAACTTTTGTATTCACACTTTTTTCACATAACCTAAAAATTTATGTGAAAAATTCAAATAATCAAGTTTTTTGTTTTTTATTTTTATCTCTTACAAAAAAAAATTTTTTTTCATGAAATTCGGTGAAAACTTACCTTTTGATGTCCCAAACACACTTTAATTTTTTTGATTTAAAATATTTATATATTCTCCTTATTTTGACTTGATATCGAAAAAGCACCCTAATTTTCAATCGAAAATTCTCACGTCAAAATATCTGCTTTTTTAAAAAAGTCGGTGGTCTTTTTGTTCGTTGAAATCTCTACTTTCTGATGGTGTAAAAAATATATGCATCACTATGGTAAATGTTCTCAGAAAATGCAAAGAAACGAAAAAAAAGCTTGAAGAGAGTTCAATTATAAAAACCATACAAAAATACCATTTTTGCAAGAAAAACTTTTATCAAACGAGAAAAACAAGGACAAAATAATAAAACCGTTAATGAAAAGATTACAGTCACAAGGATTTTCCTGTAAACAAGCAAAAGAAAATACAAACAAGCAGACATAATTAAGGCCTCGATAGAAATTGACAGAGATACTAATAAAACTGTCTTTGTTGTGGGACAAGATATTGATCTTTTGGTCCTTTTGAATCAATGAAATTCAAATAATCATGACATTTATTTTCTCAAGCCAGGTTATTGAAATGTAATATATCTATTTTTCACGTCTTATAGTTTCAAATATGAATCCTTCAAAAATATCGTACATCATTTCTGCATTTTTTTTCTGGTATTTCCTTGCAAAAATGGTATTTTTGTATGGTTTTTATTATTGAACTCTTTTCGAGCTTCTTTCGTTTCTTTGCATTTTCTGAGAACATTTACCATAGTGATGCATATATTTTTTTACACCATCAGAAAGTAGAGATTTCAACGAACAAAAAGCCCACCGACTTTTTTAAAAAAGCAGATATTTTGACGTGAGAATTTTCGATTGAAAATTAGGGTGCTTTTTCGATATCAAGTCAAAATAAGGAGAATATATAAATATTTTAAATCAAAAAAATTAAAGTGTGTTTGGGACATCAAAAGGTAAGCTTTCACCGAATTTCGTGAAAAAAAATTTTTTTGTAAGAGATAAAAATAAAAAACAAAAAACTTGATTATTTGAATTTTTCACATAAATTTTTAGGTTATGTGAAAAAAGTGTGAATACAAAAGTTGTAGATCTTTTTATTACCTACAACTTTGCTACTCAAATTTTTTCTATAGGACTTGTAGTTTTGCCGGAAATCGAGATAAACCGTTTTTTATTCTAAAAAAACCCCTTTTTACCCCCCCTTCCTTTTCCCGACCTCAGATCGGCCGTAATTTATTTTTCCTTTCTTTTTTGTTGTATTCTCTTCCTTTTCCAATGTGTTTCATCCTACTATAATTTTTTTTCGTTTCAAAAATTATCGACCCTGGACTAAATGGGTTTTTTCAAAGCTTAGCTTCAATAATTAAGGGAGTGTTTTTTAAATTCCAGTGGGTGTTTTCATTATTGAATGATTTTTTTTTCAAAAAAACCCACTTAACTATGGAAAAACTGACATTATTTTGTCCGAACACATTTAACATAGAAAGAACTCACTAAAATTCGAAAAAAAAACCCACTTACTATATAGAGGAAAACCACTTAATTTTGGAAATAACCCACACTTTTTCTGAAAAAAAATTTATATGAGTTTATCAGGGTTTTATTGAAAAAACCCGAAAAATCCCAGGCCCCTTTGGTATTTAAAAAAAACCCAGGTTTTCGACAACCCTGCTCTCAGTGTTTTTCCTAGGATTTTTTTGGAGGGTGAAAATACTCCTTGACTTTTCAGGAGGAGTGAAATTCATTTATGAGGAATGAAATACGGAAAAAGCCTAAACTACATATGCATTAGACAAATTTTCTATTAAAAAAACGCTTACTTTTTAAATAAAGTAGAAAAAAATGAAGATGCTAATTTGGTTTTAACATTTTTAGCATATGTTAAGTATTAGTAGAACATATTAAGCATTATAACTACAGTAATTTATTTTACATAAACATTCTAAATGAAATATTTAATACCACGAATCTAGTAGAAAAAAATATATAATTTGTTGATTTCGGTTGGGCACTATGCATTTTAGATAAGCCTTTGTTAAAAATTTAAAGCATGAAAAACGCCTGCGTTGTTTTTTAAAGCGTATTTCAGATTTTCAGATTGCGTGAAATACGCTCTCAGAGGCGTTAAAAATATCTCTGCCTGCTCTATTCCCCCTTTAAGTATAGTTCAAATAATTTGATCCAGGACCACCATATTCTCACTTTTAGGCAATCCTATGTAAGGGATTTCTTTAATAGAATGAAATAGTCGTCTTATGTAAAAAATAAAATAATAGAAGAAAAAAAATTCAGAATTTCAGTGTTTGTTTTAAGGATGAACAACTTAGTGTGCAAAAAAATGAAACCCTAAGGGGACATCCATAAATTACGTGAGGTCAATAAGGGGGGAGGGGGGTCGATTAAAATCTCACGTCAACTTTTTAAGTTAGAAATTATACGATTTTCTTTTTTTAAGTATGAGAAAGGAATACACACAGATAAGATACTGCAAATTATTTTAAAAAGTTGTCGGTAAATCTCACTTGGGGGGGAGGGGGGGTCCAGAAAAATCTCACTAAATCTCACCAAGGGGGGAGGGGGGGTCCATATTTTGGAAAAAACTCCTCACGTAATTTATGGATGCCCCCTAATAACTACTAAGGGACGTATATTCAATAGCCATATAAAGTTTAAAAGGAAATGATGCTTCATTCGAAATAAAGAGAAAACCTGTTCATTTATGCTTTAAAAAGATGAATGATTATAAACAAAGACACCAGTTATTAGAAACAGGTCAGGGTGCCTAGTATTTCCACTGCAGTTTTTCCGCTTTTTGTTGCATTGAATACATCTTCAAATACAATCGAAGCACAGAAATATTTTCTTAAGAAACAGTCCCGAAAACAAAGCTTGAGAACCACCCCATTAAGCTTGACCACGTGATCACGTGTATAAGACCATCAGGATGTATTTTATTCAAATACCTTGTCTATTTCTTTAATGGCCCTTTTTTTTACTTGACGTTCTCGGCATCTCGATTCATTCGACAACACAAAGCTGGTGGCTCAGGTCCTTGATTATCAGGTAAAGGATAGTATGTTAATGATGTGTAATTTTAAGTAAATGCTCCGTGAATCAATTCAGTTCGCGTTACATTAACTATTTGTAGCGTGAAGTTCCTTACTATGGAAATATATTGTGATATTATTTATTGATAAAGGATAATTTTAGTAAGGAATAATAGATTTTTTGGGGTTTATCAAATGGATAAATTCTTTACGAGATTAACAGCTTATCCGCTGCAGATTCTCGGTAAATTATTTCTTAATTGTAAATATGAGGGATTTCTGTAATCATAAATTTTTCTTAGTAGTTTTAGTTCTAATATTTAATTCTATAGGTTTAATCAAGTTCAAGTTAAGAAAAAAATGCTGTAGAGAATACTTTAAGAAATGCCTTGGTTCTTGAGTATTAGCCCATCGACCGTCAGATTCAACTGCATGGTCAACCGGCTAATACGTTAGTACTGATTCTTTATAGCATACATAAAATATAGTGTATTAGTATAAATCATTCTAAAGTCATTAAAATTATACTAAATGAAACTAAAGAACGGCAATTCAAATTGCCACTATAACGCTATTCAAAATCTAATGGGGAAAAAGTATTTTGTGTTTCTATTTGTATATTTTTATGGTCTCTTAATCTAAAGATTCTTAATGGTGTTTTGAAATTGGAGATGTTTTACTCCTACTATTTTGGAAAATACTCAATATAATTTATTTATTTTTCAATTTTTATAATCACCGAACGTTTTTGCCGATGGATCTGTTTGATGTTTTTAAAATGCTTCTTTTAAACCTTTGTTTGTCCTTCTGACTATGAGCGAAAAAATTGATGCTTCTAAATAAAACACAACATTAGACATTATTTTAATTTTTTTACATCTAGCTGATATGCCCGGCCTTGCACGGATAAATTTATAGCAACCTTCTATAAATTTTAATTATTAATAATAATAAAATTAATTATTTGAAATTAATCAAATACTTTTAGCGAAATAATTTTTTAAATTTTTTATAAAGGGATATGTATCCCTTGATGTGGGGAAACTTTATCCCACTTAGAAATTACATTAGATATTCATTATTTTAGCCATGTACCTAAAAAACAGTTTACTAAATATTATTTATATACTGATTTTTTTTCTTAGGTTTATGTTTTTATCACAGTGTTTTACTCTCTGATACAGTTGTGCATGTGCTGCACACACAATATATATTTTATAAATAATAATTAACTTTTTTTTCTAAATTTGTATTTCTATTGGGAAAGCTACAATTGCAACAAATAATAAAAAATTCCAATCATAATCACAAAAATAAACTTATTTACTTCTTATAATAACTGACAAAATTATTTAAAAGTTGTAATAATTTTATTTATTGAAAATAAAAATGAAGGTGAGTGCTGACCAGAATTCTTGGAAAAAAGAAAATAAAGCCTAGTAAAAGTTTTCAAAACCTGAAAGGTTAAATGCAAACATTGCAATTGAACAATATTTTATTATTTATCAGATTCACTGCAGTTTATATCTATTAGTTAATAGAAAAACTAAAGTAATCATGCAAGGGGATACTTGATCCCTGGGATCATGTATACCTCGAAGGAAAGGATCGAGTATCTTTAATATGATATTTATACAAAACATCCATTTTGAATAAAAAACCATCGAAGGTTCTTCACTGAACAAAATATTCAATTAAAGACAGCCTATACTTTAAAATTACACTTAATTTAATTTTCTAAGTTGCATAGAACAGTTACTACAAATATAATTGCCTTTTGAAAAGTTTTCTTTGCCTCATTCAGACAATCATTTATTGCAAATGAATCAAGTATTATCAGTCTCCCCTACCTAATTTAATTGGATGAAAGGTATTAAAACCTATCCATTTCTCAAGAAATATTATTTTTGAACTTATTTCTACATTTACGACATGATTCCCACAAAAAATTAGAAAAAGCTCTCCTAAAATTACTTAAAATATACTTATTTAGTTCCCTTGATTAATCATCAGGAAAGGGATCTCAAACATTTTCAATAGTTTTTGGCATTGTTGATAACTTTGGTTTTTGGTTTGTTAACCAACTTTCTTAAAAGCTTTTCATCTTTTGATTTTGCATCTTCGTTATTATGGAGACGATTTTAACAACAATGTTATTCCATGAAACTTTTAAATATTAGATAAACTCTCAAAATTTTAAAATTTTAAATTTCTTTGAAATAGTACTTTACATTCTAATATAATTTTTAAATATACTTATATCTAGTTTTTCTTTTAACAAATTGCTGTTTTGCATTATGTTTTCTTTGTAACAATGGATAGTGAGCAGATTTCTTCTTGATGAAAAATAAAGCTATTTTCGCAAAATGACCATAAAAACTGTCAAAAGAGGGTCAAAGGGTCGTTCTAGAACTTCGAAACATAGCCTGTTTTTTATGGGATTGTTTTACGTATGTATACCAACTTTGGTGCCAATCGGAAGAAAACTGTGGATTTGTATTAAAGAGACACAAACACACCAACATTGACTTTTATTACATAAGATTTAGCATTGTTAATGTATTCTCTCAATGAGGAAGTCACGTCAGTACGGGGTGAAAGAGACTTCACAGGCATAGCAGTGTCGGATCACTGAGACTTTTTGACATGTTTCAAATTGTAAGAACACTGCTAAAGGTCTATCATTGTCTGCTCCAACACGTAATTGGTGGTTGTTGCATCGAAATCCGCGTATTATTGTTATTGTTTTACAGCGCTCTATTGAGGGAATTTCGTAGGTGCATAAGGCTACCATCATGGTGTCCACAAAAAAGAGTTTCACGTGATTAATGAGAAAAAGTTATCCTTTTAAACGAATCCCATTTTAATTTTTGTTAATATGACACCCAAATCTGGTTTGGAAGCTATGCTGTAAAACGCCATCTTTTGGAGTGTATTATCTTGAGTTTTACCACACGAACGCCAAGTTTTTTTTAACACAAACTTTGAGTCGCAATAAAAAAGTAAATACTGATCAGAATAAAAAAAATATTGGTTTTCAGGGGTTTCTCGAAAGGTTGGAAAGATTAAAAAAATTGTGGAACTATCTCATTCATTTTTATCTATTTAATCAGATAATATCTTGCTTTTCCCTATTAACCTAGATAACGAACTGCTTATTATAAATGTTATCATTGATACAATTTTAAGACGCCACTCCTTTTTAAAATAGTACGGTCGTATTAATTCCGTATCCTTATAAAACTCAACAATTTTACCATCCTGTAAAGCTTGAAAATTCTCGGACGTAAAATGAATCAGAGTAAGTTAATCTTTTTTGAAAAAAATCGTTTTTTATTTCGGATATATTTTTATGGTTACAGATTATTCAGTAATGACATGATCATCATTTGTATAGCATCATAAACTAAGTAGTTTGTGCTTGGCTTCGAAATTAAGGTGAATTAAAAATGTTCATCTCATTTTTTAAGTAAAACATTCTTAAAAGACCCGAAACCTTCGTAAATACTAACGAGATCATTTCGTATTTCCTTATCAAATGTTTTTTTTTAAACAATGTGAAATTTCGACTGTAAATGTCATTTTTTATATTGACTTTTTATGTTTTTCTCCTTTTGGCCACTCAATTATTTGGAAATCTTTAAAGTTATGTGCTAAAATTTATTGCGTGACAGCAAACACGATTAATTTAAGTATTCAAAACAATGCATAAGTTTGATAACTTAAGTCTAGAAAAAGTTATACTTTATATATCCTTGCAATAAATATACACTTTACCTTGTTTGCATCATTTCCTTGATGGATTTGATGAGGAATTCAATTCTTTAAAAAGTATTCTGAACAATCCTAACTACTATAATCAATAAGCTAATAAGCAGCTATTTTATTCAGTTTTATAACATTGTTTAGAATAAATTGAAGTATGGATAGAATAGTAACGTGGGGGAAAAGCATGATTTTTTTGATAGATAATACATTAGTAACAGAAACGCCTCATCAAGTGGTTAAATAACATTTGAATAAAGATAGTTATTATACAGGGTGTTTCAAAATTGCGTTGCACGGCTTTTATTCGGAACCAGCGCCTCCTAGGGTCATGGAAGTAAGGTCTACCCCTAGGTAAGTGACCCTGGAGAATCCATTGAGAGGACTTACAGAGCCCCTGGCGGCGAAATTAAAAAGTTAAAAAAATTAATTTAAACACTAAAGGAGATAGAGCAAAAACCTCAAGGAGAGTATTGTTGCCAACGTCAAGAAGAACTCATTGAAAAAAATTTGATCAAAATATCTTGAATATTCGCGGAGATATCAGGATGTGAAAATAGCACTTTTTCAGGGGTCAAAAAGTAAAAATTTCGCATATTTGCAAATTTTTCAGTGAAATTGTGTAGTTTTGTGTTTTGTTAGTTGAAAGAACACAAAATTTAATCAAAAAATTTGTAAATATGCGAATTTTTTACTTTTTGACCCCTGAAAAAGTGCTATTTTCACATGCTAATATCTCCGCGAATATTCAAGATATTTTGATCAAATTTTTTTCAATGAGTTCTTCTTGACGTTGGCAACAATACTCTTACTGAGGTTTTTGCTCTATCTCCTTTAGTTTTTAAATTAATTTTTCAACTTTTTAATTTCGCCGCTAGGGGCGCTGTAAGTCCTCTCAATGGATTTTCCAGGGTCACTTACCTAGGGGTAGACCTTACTTCCATGACCCTAGGAGGGGCTGGTTCCGAATAAACGCCGTGCAACGCAATTTTGAAACACCCTGTATAGAGGATCATATATTTCAACTAACTATTTTAAATTACCGTCTCATTTGTGTACTTTTTGTTGTTTTTTAACTTGTAAACCACATTTTTGAACATTTTCCTCTAGAAAGACAATAGGTTAGGAAAGGTTTTTGGCTTTCAATGCCTTTTTATTTTATCTCTTGCGTTTCCAGAATATTATTAACGGAACACGAATATTTCGTTTTTAACGCTTCCAGAAAAACTCTTAAAGCATGGAATATCTTACATGCAACCTTTACCTTTTTTAACGTATAAAATTTGTTGAGTAACCAAGAAGAGGAAGATGAACCTATAAAACCTGATTTCCACTTCAGAAATTTTTGATTTTTTACTATTTCTATGATATTGATTATATGATATTGATAATAGGGGTGATTTGTGGCTTTGCAATTGAGAAAAGAGTGTTTTTCGAGCATCGAAGTAAATTTCTACTTTTGTGTAACTTTCCTTCTCCTGCACTGCAGGTATGAAGCACAACAACACTGATTTTATGTATTGTATGTACATGTATCCTAGTTTTATTCTGCTTAGTTTCAAGATGATACTGTTGTTAGTTTCGCGGAAAACGAGTGTTGAACTAAAAATGGGAATGTGGGGTCGATTGTAACACTTCAGCCGGGGACGGTTGTAACATGTTACAACTGACCCCAATGTAGAAAATAACATGTTTCAAAAGTATTTTCGATGTATTGATTTATAATTCATACTTACCCTTAATATTGGCATATAATTATGAATTTTTACGGTTAAAGGATGCCGAGATCACGTAAAAGGAAAACTGAAAGGGGGATGATTAGTCTAGAAAAAATGGAGGGAGAGGCTGTTGAGGTTTCTGTGTCTTAAAAAGTCTATCAGAATTGTTTCTCGTTAGCACGATATTTTTTATGTAACATTATACAGATTCTGCCAGAAGAAAATAAAAAATGAAAATCCTTAAGTGGGTTAATCAACACAATAAAATTTTCGATCAAGGGCAGTAAGAGGAACCAAATTTTTCGTGCAAAAAATGGTTTTACGTTCGTTGTACCACAGGGGAATTAAGTTATGAATACCTTAATTGCCCTTGTGAATAATTATTTACTATTATTTACTCATCAACATTCATTTTTATTTAAAACTCATTTTGTGAGTGAAAAGTTCATTATTTCCACTCTAGTCTATGTATTTAATTATTATTTAACAAGAAAATATAAATTGCTAATAAAGTTGAATTTTTTTTACCTATTTTTATGAATTTGTGTTGTGTTACGATTGACCCTTATATGTGTTACAATTGACCCTTCAAGTGGGGACGATTGTAACGTTTTTCGATTTTCGATGTTTTATTTACTAAATTGCAATGCATGTCCACCGGACGGTTTTCATAATAAAATTGTAATTGGGATATATCAACCTATTTTCATACCAATTTTCATAACTCTAACATAAAAAATGGCTTAGTTTGAGATCAAATAAAAAATTTTGTTACAATCGTCCCCACCCTCCCCTACTATATGATTCTACTATTTTTCTAAGAATGTAAACTGTCTTTGATTAACGATCGATAAATTAACCGATTTTAACTTCGTCATTTCATCTTGTAATACGATAATGTTAATAACTGTTTTTCTAGTACATAATTTCTTAGAATCCTATTTAAATATATTTTACACTTTTTGCAAATTTTATCAACAGTCTGTCGCTAAGATATTTCCAATACGAGTTAAAAATAACGAAAAACTGACTGAAGCAATATGATTACAGCTGACCAAGACAGATCATGATTCGAGATTACGTTCTTCCAAAACAGGAACTCAACTTTCCCCCAGTGCTCTTGACCACATTAAGATTACTCCATTAAAAACCATGATTATTCCCCTTCTCCATCCTTGACCCATAGTTTGAAGACCATCTGTTGAGCCTCAGTCTGATCGCAGACGCTTTCCGCAAAATTTAAAACGCGGTTTCGCAACTACGAGATAAGAGATAAACATAAAGTTAAAGATATTGTATTTATAGTAGTGATGGGCAGGTATCGATACCAAATACTTAAGTACTCGATACATATAGGTATCGAGTGTATTCTATACCCACAAAAGTATCGATACTTTATTGACATATTTCGTTTTAAATTTTTCAATGAAGTAATCTTTATAATACCTACTGTAGATCAAACGCAGCCTGTTTCCGTTTTCATTTTGCAACGCTCAAACCCAAGTCGTTATCATCCGCGAGAGAAATTTGACGCGGCTAGGTTTTTCCCCCGCCAAATCCTTCGCCTCTATCAACCTCCAGGCCCGTAGCTACGGGGCTTTTTGATGGATCGCTTTCAGTTTTTTGAATATTAGTCTGATTATGGATAGGCCCTAAAAAAATTGTCCCTTCAGGTTCATTTCCCGACATTGAAAAAAAGTACTCGATACCTAAAAGTACTCGATACCTATAAGTATTCTATACCAAAGTATTCGATACCTATAAGTATTCGATACCTAAAATTATCGATTTTGCCCATCACTAATTTATAGTAACTGTGTTTATTGGTACCCATGATAAATTTATTAGGAGTCACTTCTGAAACTCTTTGTATCTCAAATGGAAATACTTTTTAATGTTATAAATTTTTGAGTTTATTGCTTACATCAGTGCGGTTCAACTTTTAGGGTGTCGCGAATTACATCTCCTCATAGCTTCTACTGATTCGAAAACTCCTTTTACTATATTGCCTCAATTGTATCTTTTTTATGCACTTTTAATAACTCTTTTGAATTTTTGTAAAGTCAAAAACAGTTCAAAGGGGGTTCAGGAGTTCCTCCCCTGAAAATTTTTTGAAAATTTGATCGATAAAAACATGTTTTTAAAATATTTCCGTAATAAAACTGAAAAACTATTTGCCTTCTATTTAGTTTAATTAATCATTACATTTTGTGGCCAAGTGTGCCCTGAAAATCTATTCGAGGCTGCGGGTTAGACCACACTGATATTAAGAGCATGACTTATCTGTCTTATGAGCATGACTTATATATTGACTATAATTTGGTAGCCATTTTTATGGAAAATAAAAACACCTACTTTATGAAAAACTAGATGATATGCCCGGCCTTACACGGGTGGAGAAGGAGATGGATATTTTTTCACTTAAAATTTTTAATGCATTTCCTACGTTGTTTTAATGAGTGAAAGGAACTGACTTTTGAAAGCTTCTTGTTTATGTATTTACATGCAACTACCCTCTTCTAAAAATAACATGCATTTATCTATATTCTTATACTTAATAAAACTTCCTGTAAAGGTTCATTAGAAAAAAAAACAGAACGTTCAAGGCAAACGTCTAAAAAAATTTGACCAATGAGGTAACACCGAATTTTAATATTCATACACGTTACCATGCGTAATAGTCAAAAACATTAGCTCAATATCCCAGAATAATGAGCAACTTGAGGACTACACGTATTCTTTGAAGGTCACATTTTAACTGAATTGCATGATAATTCATAAATTATTATTGTAGATCATACATTAATAAAAACGCAGTAGGTATTTAAGGTATTTGAAGTATTCTGTATGAATTCTCATTTTTAGATTAAAATGCATCTTTAAGTACAATGAGTTTTTTCCCACTGCAGTAATTTTTCCACTAAAAAACGTCATTATACCTTATCCTAACCGTTTCATTTCAACCAAAACAAAGATTACTTCCATCGGAGGTAAAATATGCGCATTTAGCTCTCCACCTAATAGTGTGTTCCAGAACCTTTTTTACGAACAGTTGAAACCAATTTCGGATGGTAGTAGTTATTATTGTTTTTCTTGTTCGATGTCTCTGCATCTATACGCTTTTCTTTTTTAAAGCAGCTCCTTTTTATAGTCGTAGAAGCATATACGTATTACGTAGAAGTTGCGCTGATTCTAATTACATGGAGGGCATAATTCATTAAGGCAAATTGCTATGCAAATTTTTTTTCTCGTCAAGACTTCGAATGCGCTCAAGGAAACTGTTTGCGTTCAAGGTTTTCTGAGTGAAGTGAAAGTTCATTTGCTGAGAACATTTAGTTTCGGTGGAAATAGTAATAGAGGAAGTAAAGAAATTATACTGTTGGTGAGAGAAGGCATTGATGTAAAAATTTATCAAAAAAGTCACGAAAATATCTTCGTAGGTTTACTATATCAACATAATTTTAATGTATTGGATTTAAAACACTGTTTGGATTAGGACTTAAAAAATGAAGAACTTTCTATGTGAAAGAACTGAAATTGAGTCAGCAGTAAGAAATGCTACTGGTAAGCATAAAATATTAAATATTTACTAATGGGACTAAAATAGTTTGTGTATGTAAATCCTTTGTATAAATATTCAGCAGACACTTTTTTGGATTAATATACAACTTCAAAGAACTTTTTAAGGTTTAAAAATGTAGTTAATTTTTGCGTTTTTAAAACATAGGTAGAAAAGTGAATTATTTAATTTTTTCAAGGTATCTTTTTATAAACTATTTCTTCTTCTCACTTATTTTACCTTTCTTCTTGTTATGTGTGAAACATTTTTTTCATTTATTAAAGGGTATTATTATGCAATTTACTTAATTACCCTATGTCAGGATGTAAATAAATTATCTTTTTCTAATTCTGGATATAATGTCACGAGTAATATTATTTTCAACATTAATTTATTTGTTTCTATAATTGCTAAGCAATTAGATCTTATTCACTTGAAAACTCACATGCATTTTGTTTTAATCTTTGGTATTGTTTTCCTCTTTTCTCCTAATTGTTTGCTTGATGCTCTGTGAAATATGGTGGATTTTTTTAGTCTCAAACCATGATAATTTTTAGTCTCCAATAATAATTTCACAGATGGATGCATATAAACATCTCGGTTTTCATGGTTTACAAGAATTATAGGGGACAATCGCCTTGTTGCTTGCCAAACTATAAGCGCTGCAACTCCTTAGTTTTGGATACACCGCAACGAGAAATTACCGCCTTTTTAAGATTCCTGTAGGGATCAGTTGTATCAGAGTTGAGTTCGATATTATGCCCCACACCTACAACGCTGCGTTTGGGGGTAAATGTGCAACACAGTAGTTGCACTTCGTTTTTCTATCAGTAAACGCTTTTGGTGTATCGTTCAGTATAAATCCTATTCCCAAACGGTCAGTTTTAGCCGAGTCTGCTCTGATTGGTTGAAATTTCTCTCGTAAATACAAGTTTTTTTTAATAAAATAAAACCGGATATATTATAGAACCTAGGAACTACCGCATGCTAATAAGCAAGCATTCAACCGTTGCTCCAGGAGAAATTGAATAACTTTAAACATATTATATCCTAACATCTTCCTTATTGAGTTATCTTTGACGCAGGTGTGTTGCAAATTGAGAAAAATGACCGCCGAAAACTGAGCTTATATTTTAGTGTTGCTACCCAAGTGGCACGTATGTACAAGATTCGTCCAATTTTTGCCATTTAGGGCCAAATTTCGTTTACTTCTATTAGAAGTTACGTGGTGTGAGCTGTGAATCTGATTGGGTAGCTTGAACTAAACTCCAACATGCTGAACCAAAGCATTGGATCTGCTGCAATGAAACTGGGAATCCGATTCAGAGTTCTCCACCATGTTGCAGCAATATTGGCACAGGTTGCAATGTATACTGAAGAGTCACCATTAAAGCGTGTTAGTACTGCTAATTAAATAAACTATTTAAAGGCATATTATTGTAAGGTAAACAGAGTATGAGCTACTCTTATCCAAAAATAGTACATAGTCCAGTCAAATAGTATTTATTTTGGGAAAATTTTGGGGTAGAAGATATATTTCACTATCTGTATGTTTTTTGAGGTGCTGAGTCCGAATCTGAGGTTTGCCAACAAAATTTCGTGACGGAACATTGTGAAAATCCGAAAAAATGGCAAAAATTCACCCCTTTTTTTCGTTTTCGGCCCCTAGAACATTACCTTTGCGCTTCTGAGCGAAACAGTCAATCCAAAAAATAAAGAACACTAACCAAGCTACAAAAAGTCAATTACAACTTTTCTCTCAGACGCATAGTTTCGCCGATAGAGCACGTTGAAAAAGGGGCTATTTTCGTTCGATTGGTCAGAAATCCAAAAAATTTCACTAGTATCTGCAAAAAACCGCATTTTTGGAACAGGATACTATAAAAACTGCCTAAATAATATTTCACATGAAATAAGCCATCTAAAAACTCCAATAATGATAACTAAATGCATTTTTGTTCGGTGATTTCTCTTAAGAACGAAAGTTCAACAGGAGATAATAGTATTTCTATAACTAAGTTGCTTCTTCGAAATTACATGCAAAATTTTTCTATTGACTGCTCTATATGTTTTTGTGGGTGCTGAATCCGAATTTGAGGTTTGCCAACAAAATTTAATGACTGAACATTGAGAAAATTCGAAAAAATGCCAAAAATTCACCACTTTTGTTCGTTTTCTGCCCTTAGAACATACACTTTGCATTTCTGAGCAAAACAGTCAACACCAAAATAAAGAAGAGAAAACAAGCTACAAAAAAGTCAATTACAACTATTATCTCAGATGAAGGGTTTGGACGCTAGAGAACGCTGAATATTAGAAAGTTTTTGTTCCTTTGGTGGAAAATTCAAAAAATGTCACTCGTATGACCGAAAAGCGGCCTGTTTTGGAACAGGATACTATAAGAACGGCTTCAGTTATGTGTTACGCCCATGAAATCAACGTTCAACGTTCTGTATACTCAAATGTTAATTGATAAATAATAATTAAACATAACAATAAAATACGACCATTAGCAACATTTTGGGATTACTGTAACATTGCTCATTGTTAAAGGCTTTAATCAAAATAATATATAGAAAAATAGGTACATGAAATAAATCGTGCATTTAAATATACAGAACGTTGATTTCATGGGCGTAACACATAATTGAAGCCGTAACCGTAAGCTGATAATGAGTTTTTATTGAATTTTCTTTCAAAAGCAAGGTCGTGATTTCTTTTTTAATCAGAGGTTCATACTGACTTTGTGTTTGCCTTAACTTAATGGCAAAAAAATTCCTTTTAAATACTTTTTGAAGTGTTTTTTTCGGTATTTGTCATTGATATTAAATAACCAAAATAATTTGAATGCCCTCCCCATACTATATGGATAGTAATTTGCATAGAACTACTGTTGACTCTTACGCACTTAAAAAGAGCCACATTCTAACTTCTGCAACATACGTGAGGAGCCCAGATTTCAATTTAGTCACTTATTTGGCCCCAAATCAATGGGAAAAAACGTTTTCCCACCTTTTCTGTTAAATATTAGCGTTGAATTGTAATTTAAACCGTACCCAAATTTTGCAAAACGTATTGTGTATAAATGTGCAAAATCTACTCTGAAAACTCGTCATTTTTCAAAATGAACTGCAGTACAAAAACATAGCCACACTTTTAAAATAATGTATACATACTGGGATACTAGAAATAAATTAATTGGATGGGATTGCAGGGTTGCTATTGGACAAAAATGACGCTTAAAGCGCAAAGATTATGAAAAAAAGCAGAAAATCGAAAATTTTTGTTACACAAATATGGGACGTGGTGAAACTTTTTTACTTGCAGATATTTGAATAACTATATGAATTAGTAACAAAAATAGTAATTTGGTTGTTGTTAGGAAACCACTATCGACTAGTGTTATCTAAAGGGCGGTCTGGGGGTCCTCCCCTAGAAAATGTTTGAAAATAAAAGTCTAAAAAGCAGGTTTTTAACTCGTTTTGGTTCACCTAATCCGAATTTCGGACGTACATGTTCGTGAATTTAATTTATTTTTTGGTAGGATTTTTTTCATTTTGGCCAACTTATCTTTTTTATTTCCAATGGCAGGTAATTGAACAGTTACGGATAACAGAGTTCATTGACCAACAGACATGCCGTAATTAGTACGGCCAACTTATAATAAAACAAAAAGTTGTAAATAAGTGAGTTTGAAGTACCGATGGGGGTCTGGGGGTCCTCCTGCAAAAAATTGCCTGAATATATGACCCTAAAACCAGGGGTTACGAAGAAAGCTTACTATTGGCTGCTCGTAGATTGTAACTATGGTCACGCTTCTATCGTGGGGGAAAGCACTATTTCTCAAGCGTCAATTCTAAATGAATAGAGTATAGACTAGTACTTGCGTTTCGCTCTCTTGCGTTGCCTTCCTATACCGTGCTGATGAGTCCTAACAAGGACGAAACCGGTCCACGGTTGGAGGCGACGCTTGAGAGCTGTAAGTTTACACCTACTCACCCCTTCATATGCATTCTTTAACGGTCCTTTTCTCCCCCTAGGAACGAAAGGACAGTTTGTCACCAAGAAATGTCTCGCAAACTCAGCCGCGACCTCAGCGAACTGAAATCGGACCTCATCCGCAAGCTCAAACGCGATGCTTCTAGAGACAAAATAACGATCAGCGACAGCAAGAAAGACAACAACATGGAAAACGACGGCGGCACCAGAAGAATCTCAGACTCCGAAATACAAGTCCTAACCTCCATGGCGGCCAACCTGGGGCTCGACCCTAATACGAAACTCAAAGAAGACAAAGAAGCCCATAAGAAGGGAAAGACTCAAAAAAGGGGGGACTTGAAGAATGGCGAGACGACGAAGTCTTCGAAAGTGAAGGAGGACTTTTTGCCAGCTTTTTTCGATGGTCTGACCCCACAAATGAAGGAGAAGGCGAGGGTTGAGCTTGGGGAGACGGAGGAAAAGATCAGGAAGGGACTGGCTAAGCTGAAAGCTAGTGTGGAAGGTAAAAAGTGATTATTTGAGATACTGAAGGATATTTTAAATGCATGCACTTTAGTATATCCCCTTTGTGTAATTAAATTTAAGTTTGTGAAATGGATAGTCCGACCGCTACGAGAAAATCCTTTTGACTTCGTTCAATATTGTGACGGTTGTTATGGAAACGGTTATGGAACGGTTTTCATGGAACCCTTCAATTTTGGGGGTGATGGTAGTTCATAAACGCTGAAAATACTTTTTGGGTCAAATTTATGTGACAATTCTTTATATTCGATTTTAATTTATTTTCAAAGTTTTGTTTTTCTGTTGAAGTTTCTCTCGTGGCTAAAAGCTATCTTTATAGTAAAAAATATTTGTGTTTATTTGTAAAGAGAAAAGTCAAACTTATAAAATTTCCGGAATTTGAAAGAATGTAAATTTTAGTGGAATATCTTTCGTAAAAATAATAGATTTTGTTTGAAATAATGGCATTCATCCACTTTTTCTTATTCTGTCTCTTTTTCTCTTTCTATCTTTTCATTTTTAACATTTTACTTTTTGAATCTTTCTTATTCTCACCTCTACTCCCTATTCTTCTCAGTCACTTCGTTTTAGATCCCCTTATTCTTTCAAACATCCTTTCTCTTTATTCTTCTCTCTAATTTTCACCGCGCAAATATCTTTTAGCACCTTATCCTTATTTTACTACCTCCCACCTCTTCAAGTGTCCATCTTAAAGTTAAACAGTTTGTCTTCGCTAAACTTTTTTAAATCTAGACAGTTCGTTCACACATACTTTACTTAAACGAGATTAGCATTTAAACTAGTTTAGCCCTTTATGTCCCGACGGGACTTTTAAGTCCCACTTCCCAATGTTCTAAATTCGTCCAATATTCGTCATGTAAGGCCAAATTTAGTTTACTTATAGTTGAAATTACGTAAACTTGACATATTTTGGATGAGGATGAGAAAAATAATTTGGGGCATAAAGGGTCAATTTTCCATATGTGAGCGTGGTATTACTCTACTTATACATTGGAAAAAAATCGCACGGAAAAAGAAAAGCTCTGGCAATTTTTGCTGCCAGAGCTCCTCTGTTTCTGTACGGTTATTTTTTGTAATGTATATCAAAACAATATCAACTGTCTCATCCGCACAGACGGCATGCCGATGCTGGAAGACGACATCCTGATCGCCTTCCTGCGGGTGGCCAAATACGACCTGAAGAAGGCGGAGGATCGGCTGTCGCGCTACTACACCCTCCGTCGCAAGATGGCCAAGAGCTTCGACAACCTGCGGTTGGAGACGGCGCTCAAGGTGATCAAAAGCGGTAGCGTCGGCTTCCTGCCCTACAGGGACAGAGACGGGAAGGGCATATACACCACCAGAGGCTGTAAGTTGCTTGCTTGTTCTGTATGTTGGTAGACTCTGTTTATTAAGAATAGGCGCCTGAAAATATTTCCTTCCCCCACCACCGAATCAGTAACCATGGCAACTGTCAACGTCAAAGCGACGAGAAGGCTCACTACTTTTTCCCCATCTGATTTCCGTAAACCGGTAAAATATAAACATCTCCCAAAGATGCGCCTTATGTTTCCTAGTCAGCCTCAACTACAGTAGATAACTGCAACCAGCGAATTAGTCTCTGAGGCTGCGCGAAGAGCGGTGCTATGGTTACGCTTTTGGGGAAGGGGAAATCACTGTTTTTCAGGAGCCAATTCTAGACTATAGTTGGGCTGGATAGCAATGAGTAAAAATATTTGACTATTTTTCTATGTATCTTGATCTTCTTTCTTTATTCTCTAACGTACAGTAAAACCAGCGGCGGCTCGTCCATAGGCGCCCATGAACACGTGAACCCCCCTTAAAAATGAAATAAGTCGAAATAAGTCAATAATAAAATGAATGAAAAACTAATAAAAATCGATTTCTACTCGTACCTTATTCAGGATGAGATCCCACCGCTTCTTCTGTTCTATTTTTGAGATTTTTCCTTTGTTGTGTTTTTAAAACTCTATTGCGAACCCCCATTTGAACTATTCGCGAGCCGACACTGAGTAGAACTCAAACTATCCGAATCAATTGGGACCGGACACCATTTGGATAATGAGGTAGTTGCATGATTTTTTTAGTTTTTTTAATCGATTTTTCTTGCAAAAATAAGCAACTACCCAAAATTTGAGGTCGATCGAGAAATTTTTTGATTGCCAAAAAAATTAACAAAAATCCACTTTTTAAAAGCGTGCGAAAACGCCAAGAGTTTGGGATCATCGTACGATGACGTCATCATACGATAAACATTGTTGGAAAGCGATGGAGTTGATGGTATGATTGCTGACATCTTTAAACAATGAGCGTTTTCAGTCACGTGTTTTTTCTCGACTTTTAAATTAATATATTTAATTATCTATACATTTTTTTTGAAAAGTTGACTAGGTATTTCATTTTACCTTACAAAAAACCATACTAAACACTTGTTTGTTTTTGAAAATCTGACACATGCAACTTCCTTATTGAATGTAAAAAAAGGGTATAATTTATTTTTTAAGTAATGTATGTTGAAAATGGCTGGAAAAAAACTATCTTTAATGAAAAAGAGCTTTTAATTAATTAAATGACCTAGCGACGGACGACAACCACTAATAGAACTGCAATATGAGTCGGTAACTCATTACCCCAATTATGTTCTAGTTGCTCCTACAAGTGTGGACGGAATCATTATTTTAAGAATCGCAGAACGTTTACGCCTTTTTCTGAAATTCTAAAAACGATCCGGATAGTGTGAGTTCGGATAATTGGGCGTTCTAGTGTCTAACTTATTATCTATTATTATTTTCCTTTGTTGTTGTTCCTTATTTTGTCTAATATTCTGCATCTTCCTCTATTGTTCTCTCCCTATTTTTTTCTTTTGTTCTCATTAGTTTCTTCTCTCCTATTTTCTCCAATTCTAAACCAGTATAATAATGGACGATTCCCGCATTTTTTTATTATTTTTTATTTGATAAGAGATGGTTGAAAAAGAAATTTTCTCACAAAAATGTTTTAATTCTGATGCTTAATTCGGTGTGTTTTTTTATTTAATGTCAAAGTTGGTCGCGCTAAAACGGCTGCTACGATACAAATAGTTGTGTGACGTCAGTTGGTACAAACAACAGTACGAACAGCCAATCAAGAATATCCTTTGGCTAATCTCGATGTTACTTTATATCAAATTATGTCACGAATGTTTTGAGGGCAACTCAAATTAAGCTATTTTTTTCAAATATCTAATTAAATAATATTTTAAAACTTTTAATGCTGATTCTTGTAATTAGAACATTGTTACATTGTTTTTACTGGAAGAATTAATTTTTTCTGTTTTTAAAAAATACAGGAATTGTCCATGTTTTGAATTTTACTATGACCATGTTTTTCTCCACGTTTGAAATTATACTTTATCATACAAATGCTTTGAATTGTTATTAAAGAATCGTTTAAAATGATAGAGCCTATATCCTCAAAGGGTGCTAGTTCCCCCTTAGCCCTCATGGCTTACATTTACCTTGTGGAGCTCCTTATTCAGTTATTTTAGATTTAGACTATATATCTAGTTCTCCGAAAACTATATAAATTTAAAGTACATAAAATATAAAAAATAGTAAGTTAGTAAGTAGTATTTCAACAACATAGGAATCAAATTTTGTGTAATTATTGGTAAATACCAATTTAAATAAATTTCATAGATTTTTTGTTGTCTCTTTTAGATAACTGGTATCCTGAAGTATGCGAATTCGAAGAGTGGGTGTTGACTGCCGTGATCATAGGACTCCAATTCTTATTTATACCTGCCAACGCGGTCAACGGAATCACATACCTCATTGATATGCAAGCTAGAGATTATGCTCAAGTTTACCTGTACTTCAAACACATAAAAAACAACACAACTCTGGCAGTAAGTGGGAAGTTTAATGCTTTTTATGTTTCGAAAGGGCTTGATTTTACGATTAACCAACGAAAGTATTTAGAAATGGTATCTTGGTGTCACCCCCACCTCTTTCATTCAATATCTGATGTGGCTCTATCTATCTATGGTCAAATATAGAGTCTAATATAGTGGCCCCCAATTATTATAATTAAAATTAACAAATCATTTTGACATTGCATTTAAACAACTGCATTCGACATCTTTTATACGTTTTAAAGCAGCTCAATGTAGAGATTGAAAAATTGAATTTAGTAAATTGGAATTTGTAAAATATCCTGGTTGTATTTCTGTTCCGTTTCATTTTTTACTTTATTCTAATAACACAATCATTTTTTAGCATTCTTTACCAGCAAGACTATGTATAGAATGTCTTCACGAAAACTACATCTGCCATTGCCTTTACACTTTCCTAAAACCCCACCTTCCAAAGAAAATTGTAAAACGGGTGAGTATAACACATGCTTATGTGGTCATTCTATGTTCAAAATTTTACTCGGATCGTTTGAAGTTAACGTTTTTTTTCTTAAAACGTCCTAGAACAACTACTTTAATTGCTTATTTAAGAAAAGATAAAGTATGAGTTGTTAAAATCTAAAGCTACTTTGATTGATGACAAAATGAGTTTTGTATAAAATTTTACGGGAATGGTCTTTTCTTTTGAGATGTAAAGGCGGGAAAAAACCGGGTTTAATCCCGGGAATAAACCCGGTTTTTTGGGTTTAATCCCGGTTTAAACCCGGTTGTTTGTGTTTTTTGGGTTTATTCCCGGGAAAAAACCCGGTTTTTTCCCGCCTTAACATCTCTACTTTTCTTTCACAAAATCCACAGAGAACTAGAACAGAGTCAGTCCATAGCTATAAGCGATAATAAGATATGGACCTCGAATCGCTGAAATGCTAGGTTTAGGAGCACTTTTATCTAAAATCTAAAGGAAAAAACTTTTTCCTAGCAAAATAATATTGCATATGATAAAAATAAAAGCAATGAAGGATAGAAGTTGGAAAAATAGTCATCTTGGGAGAAAAGACCAATAATAAATAAACGTTTTTTAACATTCACAACTACGGACAATATCTTTAAAATTGGACCTTTGCCTAATTTCAGATATTGAACTGATATACTTTTTCAACCATGGGATTTTATCTATCAACAATGATGAATGTTTCTTTATTAATTGTCTTATCCCCAACTCGATTATTTTTCCAACTTCTATCCTCCATTGTACCTCACGTTTAAAATGCACAAAAGCCAATAAATTATCAAAACTATAAAATTTCCTTATCTAGACTATTAAATATTTTTCTTCTTACATTTGACTTTATAAATATATTATTATATCACTTGATTTTCCGTAACTTTCAGCATTGGCATTGAAATCGCGTTCAGCCAATTTCCTTACAAAACAATTTATTTCAATCAATGATAACCCTCAGCTGTTAAGATAGGCAATTTTTGCAGAGTTTAAACTAAAACCTTTTGTTTTACTAATTCGTTAGATATAGTATAATATGCGTCCTTTTCAAAGTGATATTTTTGATGATACTAAAAAATTTTTTAATCCAAAACGAAATTGTTGGTTAACTTCCAGAAAGTTTAATAATTAAAATATATATCCACACAAATTTTCGCAATACACAAAATATTTTTATTGCGTTATTTTTTAATTGCTAATCGTCAATTAATAAGTATGAAAAGAAAGACACGAAATAGAAGTAGGAAAAACTCTGCACTAAAATTTAAATTGTGTTCCTTGGGAAAAAAATAAATACTTTGGATCTAATTTTAGCATTACTAAAATTGTAGTGTTAATAAAAAAGGAAAATTCGATTTTATACCAGAAAAGAAACTTCAGGGTGTTTTAAATTCATTTTATTGATCCACGAAATTTTCACAATTTTTTCTGAGCCCGTGTAAAAATTTTATGACTTATCTACCTCTGCTTTTCAAGTTTAAAAAAAGGATTGATTTTTTTCTGAATTAAGATACAGATACATTTAAATAAATACTTTTTACATCATAGAATAATACATACAGTGTATTGTAATTAATTCTTAAAAATAATACTTCTACTCCATTTTATATTTACTCGGTGACATAAATTTTAATAAAGCGAATTTTTTTCCCAAAAACTCACTTGTTATGTTGTTTTAGTGATAGTTTTTTTTAGAATACGATTCTAAAATACTATTGATACAATTAAGATAGTTAATGTTAAATTGGTCTCTAAAGGTTTTTCAAGCTCAAGTTTAGTTTAGCTGGTCTGATTTTACTCAAATAATAAAAAATTAGCTTAAATTTATAAGCATAATTTGAACTAAACGAACAACTATAAAACTGGTTAAAATTTTATGTGTAGTGAAACTAATGTGTAACAATGATTTTTTCGACTACATTCGCTGCTTTAAAGCACAATTACTTCCTTTACATTTATTCCAAAAATATAAGCGCCTCTTTTCCTTAAAATAATACGATAGAGCAATAGTTTCTTTTTTATAAAAAGCATGCTAATAATGGATAACAATACTTAAGTAGGAAAGTGTATACATGGCGTGTTGAGTGAAAAGAAAAATAATGTGGATAATAAATGTCAAAAACCTTTTGAATTACAGGTTACGAGATAGTTTAAATAGGTGCTCATCATTTACTGTTATGTAAGGGTCATTTTTTTACATTCGTCTTTCTTAAAAATTAAACAATCGCATCCTGTATTAAAATCGATTGTGGCCAGCAATTGTACTTAGGTTTGACCTCTCAGGAGGAGGGTCCAAGGTTGGAATAAAAAAAACAATAGTGACTGTTATTCGCAAGGCTGGTTTTCATGGCGAATAATATGTGCAGCCAATTACAGATTTAGTTTGCACCGAAACAGATTAGGGAGCTGAACTGGGCATAAAAAAGCACGAGGAAGGAAGGATCACGTGAATTTGAATTTCACCGGTACTTTTACAGGTTGACACATTGTTTGAATGAATCAGTATAATTATTGTAAACGATTGACAGTTGTGTTTGAATGAGGTAGAGAAAAACTTTCCTACATTTTTTTTGCAACTGCGCCATCCATTGTTTCATTGTTTATTTTCATATTCGAAATTTATGAAATTAAAACGGAAAAAATATTTTTTTCTTACTCGTTGACAAGTAGGTTTGTAGGAAGGAAAGTAATGGATTATTTAGCTCGGGCCTGGGATTTACATGTTATCAAAAAGTCAAAATATGTATATGTTACGGGCAAAGTGATTAATTGGGCATTATTAATAATGACCAGAGTGGAAGCGGGCAAAGCAATAAATTTCATTCATGAATTTCGTTGAATTTATCACATTGCCCGGGCATTATTAATAATGCCCAATGAATCACTTTGCCCCTAACATATATACAGATAATATGTGCTTATTTTAGGTAAATATGTTACAAAAAGTGCGAGATATGTATTTCAAAATAGGGAAAATAGGAAGAAATTTTGTAAATTGTTTTAGATTTTTTCAGTGTATTCTCGTAAGGATGGTTATGCTATGTAATTTTAAAGCTTGGGACTTGTAAGTACCGTAAATAGATAAGGGTTATATAACAGGTTACCAATAAGCTCATATGTATTTTTAATAGTCTATAAGTTACTGTAAAGAGAAAAAAATCGTAGGGGAGACCTGGTTTGGTTTTTTTTATGTGTAACTCCTTTTCTGTAATACTAGGGAGGGGGAATTTATGCAGAGGATAGGTTGACCTTTCGGCTAAAAATATATGCCAGGTTTATAATTTTAATACGCGTTTCATTAACCTAAAATTAGTTAAAAATTAGCTCTCGACTAAGCCAAGTAGCCCCAGGTGTGTGGATACTTGGCATACCCTAAGGGGGTAAGTTGGAATATGTTGATTTGAATATAAAAACTTCTATAAAACATGGCAGCTTTTGGCAGGAAATTGTGTTTATTATATTTATTTTTTATTTTGCATTATACTAATACAATCGTGAGTGTTTTAACCCTTTATCTACTGATGGTACTTACAAGTCCAAACAACTTTAAAATTTTATAGATTAACCATCCTAATACTACATTCACACATGAAAAGTTAATCTAGTTTAAGTGTTAATCTAGCTGAAATATAGCATTGCCACAATGCTATATTTAAGCTAGATTAGCACTTAAACTAGATAAACTTTTCATGTGTGAATGTAGTATTACGAGCATACTATACTGACGATACTTTGCAGGAACACTCTATACTCTATTCATTTAGAATTGGCGCTTGAGAAATAGTGCTTTCCCCCACGCTAGAAGCGTAACCATAGTTACTATCTTCGAGCAGCTAATAGTAAGCCTTCTTCGTCACTTTGACGAAGATAGTTGCTATGGTTACCGATCGGTGGTGGGGGAAGGAAATATTTTCAAGCGCCAGTTCAAAATGAACAGACTATAGTAAGGTTTACTATCCCAGGATAAATTGCAGCAAGGGTTCTTTAATGAGTATGTTAGCGAGAAATGTGAACAGATTTAAAATTGAAGTTGGGATTTCAGCAACCATCTTGATCGTATTCTCATGGTTATCATCTTCTTCCTTCAATTATTATTTTGTAAGACTTAAACTTGCGATAAATAGCCATATGGGTTTTTTTGTATTGTAAGAATATTTTAGTCCTCATCAGTGTACTGACGGTACTCTAAAGTATTAATTTTAATTAGCTCTAGCTGTTTAAATTTCCCAAATATGAGTATTTTATTTGCGTAATCCCTTAATTTTTAATTCAGTGACTCTAAAAAAATATTTGCACGAAAAAAGTTGCAGAAAATCACAATGAAATAGAGTTACAATTTCAATCATATAAGATATACGAATAAATTATGTTATAAGATAATGATGTTATTTATATGATATAAAGATAAATGATAATGAATGCTTTTGATATTGTGTCTTGCATTTCCAGCTACAACTTCATGGCTATGATTACTCATCTCTGCATGAAAGCTTCGACCCCTGCATCCTACCAGAAGAATACGGAGGTACTTTGGGACCGTTGAACTATGATTTCCTCTTGGAAAAGTTCGAATCTTTTTTCATCAAATTCAAAGAAGATAATCGACTCTTTCTGAAAAAGTGAAGTTCGAATCTCATTTAGTGGAGTTTGTTTAAATTCTATTACTTCAATCGTGTTAAGCTCATTTATTTAGTTAAGGGTTGGATGTTTCATTAGGATTGAAATATAGCTGGAAAAACCAAAGCTTATTTCAGCTATTGTTTTGTACATAACTGTTGAAAATTTTTCCGCCATATTTATCTGAAATGAAATGAAGTTCTTTTTACAAATTTTTAAAAAGGTTTAGAACTGTAAAATTCCAACGGAAAGGATTACATTTTTGTTCTTCACTTCATATGCCATTTATGTTACCATTGCCGTTAGTTTTCCACATTCTATATCAGAATTCCTCAACCCATTGAGGAAATTTGATAAAATACAGTATAAAAAGTAATCATATACAGAAACATAAAAGCTCTCGCAGCAAAAGTTCCTTTCCACGGAATTTCTATTGACTGAACTTTTTCTGTATACAACTATTTTTCTGCGTGACCCTCTAATATTTCCGAAGTTCAGAAAAAAATGTGACACCAGTCTGTATAGACGCAATATGTAATTAAATAAAAAAAGAATATTTCCGTTGAATAAGTCCCAAGAGTTGCATACAGAAAAAGTCAACAGAGAAATCCCGTGGAAAAGAAAGCTCTGGAAACTTTTGCTGTCTGTAGCTTTTCTGTTTCTGTACGATTATTTTATGCAGTGTTGATGGACAATTTCGGGAATTTTATAAAGAATTGTTGTTTTGCCAATTTACCCCAGACTATTGATACAACATGAAATACTTTTTTTTAAAGTCAAATTCCAAATGTCTTTAAGGGAGAGGATCCCTATCTGACTTGAGACTAAATTTAACCTACAAAATTTAAAAATTCTTAGTCCAAGGGTTAAAATTCACCATTTAAACTTCTACATTTAACCTCTAATGTGTGTTTCTGATTACTGGCCAGAAATAACTGTAATTGAAGGTGTGTATGTAATTATTGTGTGTCAGAAACTAGTTAATAGCCTTATCACAATATCTCCGAAACTATTATTCTAGTTACGCCTTTTTAGGGTGGCATGTAAATTAAAGAAGGGAGAAGGTAAATTAAAGGAAGAAAGAAGAAGTAAGTTAAAGGAAGGAGAATGAATTAAAGATGAAATACGGCATAAAAAATTAAGAAACAATTCGGCACTAGACAATTTTTTATTAGTGACATAAAAACTAAATAAATCAAGCTACACAATAAAAATTTGCGAAAAGCATTTTTTTAAGTTAAGGTATATATTTTTATTATTTAATCAAAATTGAAATCATTATTTAACAACTGTTTCAGAGGTTTTTTATAGCGAGATTTTCCTCCTCATAAAAGTATTCTGGGTGAAATAACCGCGATTTTATCGTGGTGCATCAGAACAAACGAGACCGTTATTATGTAGGATTATCATTTTCATCATATCGAGCTATGAGATTGCGATGATCGAAATCACTCACAAACAGTTCCTTACTGTGATCGTGGTACGTTCTGAGCGATAATCATTTTTTTCCTGTAAATATCTTCTCTAATAAAAAAAATGAGAAAATCCCATTTGGCCTGATTCACTGCCACTAAACCAGCGGTTAACCAGCAGCTGAAGAGAGAAATTGAGCTTTTCGCTTACTCATATTGGTGGAATCCTTCTTTAACCGATGGTTAACAGCTGGTTAAGTGGCAGTGAGGTATGTCATTAATTATTTTTCATGTTTATATTTAACTGTGAATTTAGTTCCGTTTATTAATATTTGTATTAAATTTTACTTATTTAGCTGTGTTGTGTGTTACTCTACTGATTTTCAAAAGTTGACTCTATTTTTTTTTACTTATTAGCGATATATTAGTTGGAGTTTTATTGAATCTTTTTCCAGGATTGTAGGTCGTGTCTTTCAGTTATTACATTCAAACGTTCCTCCCTCTGCTTCGGAGGGCATCCTCAGTCTTGGACACTAAAACAAACTGGAGTGACAACCTCCGACACTATAACTAGCGACCGAACGTGCCGGCGCGGAAGGTTACAAATTGCCCCTTTTGCTCAGCAAAAGAGGCATAACAAACCAATTTCTCCATAGACTAGCATTGTGCGAGTTGTACTTTTGTGCATTTGAAGGGTTTTATTCAAGATATCTTTTGCTTAAGCTGTCTTTTCTTACTAAATCGATGCTGCTCTACAACTTAGTAATTGACTATTTTAGTAAATCTCTAATAGTTTTTAAAATGAAATTTATAACTCCTAAAATTTCCAATAAAGGACGTTGAAAAATGTTGCATCGGATAGGGCATAGTCACTTTACTATACCTAGACCCCAATTTCATGATTATATTTGTAGGGGTTCAAAAGTTAGAGGTAGAGGGTGGGGAGAAAACACAAACTTTTCCCGCGCAGACACTAACTTTGATAAGGTGTGATGCGGCTTCGGCAAGCTCACTCGTCACTCCAGTTTGTTTTATAGCTCCGTTGTCCTGGATATGAATTTATGTAATTATAAGGACCTTATATGTTGTGTGCTACCCATAAAAAAAACTTGAATAACAGCCTAAATCTATGTATTATGTTGATTATGGAAGTAAGAAAATGACGTCTTTTCTCGTTCAAGTTTTAGTCCATAATCAACATAATATATAGGTAGATTTTAGCTGTTATTCGAGTTTTTTTTCGATAGCACACACCATGTAAAGTCCATAACTAGGGTGTAGACATTTGCTGTGTTGTGATTAGAATGTGAATGAAGGGCGAAAGTCCTCTTATCGGGCATACCTGTGTTGCGCATTCCGTAGGATAGCATTGAAAAACCTCCAGGCCGAGTTGGCACCTAAAGACGTCATCCGAAACGTCATCACAGGTGCCCAACGCATCATCAAAATCTCAAACGAGTTCCTTTCGATACACCCAACTCTCCAACTTTCAAGAAATATGTTTCTGCTGATTTTGCATCGAAGTCTTAAAATGAAGGTCTGTAGGGCAAAGTAGATTTCTCACTTATCCATTTCTGCAAAGTTCTGCAAAAGTTTAAAAACTAGCTTTAATAAGTGCCGTTGAGCTGGACAAGGGAGAGCCTACGCTATTCAAATTCACCCAATCCAACGATATAGGATTAAGCAAAGACTACTTGCATTAATTTTAGAACTAAAATTTGCAAGTTAAAAGGTTTTTCTTTTTAAGTAGTAGATAAAAGTTAAGTTCATCTTTATGGCTGGTGCCGTCCCCTGATGCTCCTAAAAAATGATTAGGTTCTAGATGTTAACTTTAAAATATTTTGTTATAAAAATAATTATAGTATAGTATTTAAAAATCAATATTGAAAGAGTGGTAAGTTTAACAGTGTTAAAAAGGCAATGTGTGAGGTTGATTTTCTGAGGTCAAAAAATTTTAAAAGTTTCTTTAAAACCTATCACAATTTAAAGTTTTCCAATAATACATTTTATTTATAAATTGAGAATATTTCTCGTACCGTAAATACTCAGCTGGTAGGGTCTGACTAATTCTTAACTCCTATAATTTATCCTGTAATAAATAAAGTAACAAATAATCCCCTTGTAATTTTGTATTTAGGTTGCTCAGTTGGTAGAGTAAGTGGCTTTGAGTGTAGTTTAGTCCAGACGTTATAGTAAAATGGTTTTGTTCCCTCTTTAGATGCCCCCATTTTCCTCAAAATTATATACTAATTAATTTTTAGTTTTATTACTATATTTTATGTGACCAACAATTGAAAAAGAAATTACTATAGGATGTGTTCGGATGGCTTGGTTGGTATAGTCTGCTTAGAGACAGCGTATGTTTTGGACCTGGCAGTGGTCCCAGGTTCGGTTCCAGCTTCGGTATGTAATTATTGCTTAACTTTTTAAAATATTTAAAAATAAAATATTCTGATTAAATTACAGATATACTAATGATACTCCACTCATGGCTCAGTTGGTAGAGTAAGTGGCTTTGAGTGTCTGCTAGTCCATACGAGATTGTATAAGGGTTATAAGGTAAATGTGGGTATAGTGGACACTTTAAGGAAAATTTTTGCTTAAATTCTCAATAAATACCAACCTATTTGCTTTGAAACCGTTATCATCCTATTTTTAGATTAATTGGATCTTCTTCTTTCGATTTTACCATTAAAAATTTTAATTAAATTGGGTAAAGTATTTTTAATTAATTTTTAAAAAGTACTCCAAATTGCATCTATAGTGGCCACATAGATGTAGCTGTTGTATCTATGGTGGACACCTCTTGCATCAATAGTGGACACCTCTCTTTTTCTGCCTATATGAGGGGTTTATGCATGAAATTGATGGGTTTTTTTTGGTATAGTAGTTTATTTCTAATTAAATCTTCCTTCCCAACGAAATGTATTTTATATCAAATCAAATTAGCTTTATTTAAAAAAAATACTTGATAGTTTCCTGCCCAAAGCCTACGCTGTAGCTGATTTGAGAGGAGTTAAGCATGTAATTCAATGGTTTTGGAAACCTTGGTTCCCGAAGCCAGAATGAAACCAAATTCATACAACACTCATTTTAAAGCACAATCAACAGTTTATGAAGAAAAACTGATCCAAATTCAATGTTATTTAAGTTTCTATTTGAAGCCATTGCGGTGGCCACTATTGGAAAATCTAAGATTTTGTGTTGGTATAGTGGCCACCCCCATAAATCCTCGTAAAGTCAAAATTTTCAAATAAATTTTATTTATTATCCTTTTATACACTCTTCTTTATCTTAATATAAATTTAAAAGTCAATCACATGGTAATAAATACAAAAAAATCAGTTCCGATACACCCGTTTCCTTATGCGATTCAATAAGCACAATCAAATTTCAGTCACTCGGCCGATGTTGTTATTTTCAAATACTTAAATATCCTTCCTATGCTGATGTGTGTTATCGGTGATAATTTGCAAGCTTACCTGATTGTACAATCTACTATGCCTATGAATTTGGACGCTGTTTGATGCCTCTAACTCGTTTTATTTAAAATTAATCAGCTATGTGGCCACTATTGGTACAGTGTCCACTATACCCACATTAGGGTGTCCCTTAAAATCGAAGGTCGGGGAAACTTTTGCTCCACCCCCCAAATTTTTTCCTTTTGGTACCCTAAGAAGGTGTGCAAAATCTTAAACCGATCAGATAATATTAACACGTGCCCCAAACGGCCTAAAGTTAGAAAAATTTGACTTTTTTCTCATTTTTTCAAAAATTTTTAAAAATATGTGAAACTATTTTTTTGCCGAATAATATTGCTTTAACACATCTAAATATTCATATTTGACCGTTTTTCATTCTTAGCTAGGCCAAGTTACCCAGTTTTTAGCCTGGCCATCAATCGGAAAATCATCAAATTTGTACATTTTACACTGAGAATAGAGAATAAAAAAGTCAGTGGTAAATGACTTAAAACCGCAAAATTCCATGACTAAACACCATTTGTAGACCATATTGATATAGAGATAAATTATCTGGAGCTCAAATTAATTATGGGTTGCTTAATTACGGACGCCATGTTGGATTGCATTAAAACTTTTTAAAAATACTAGAAAAACGGTAAGGGCATGTTTGATATCGGGTAATGGTTGTTTGAGGTTTCTAAACTCGATTAAGACTAATAAAATTATCTTGCACAACTTTTTAAAGCTCTTTACGCAATTATAAGTGTCAGCAGATCTCCTAATACAAGTGCAAACAATGATTTCAGAACTATTGATAGTAATAAATTCGAAACACATAAAACCAGCAAGAGAAATTCTGGAAACAAGTTAAAAATAAGACTCCAATGTGTCCTCAAGTATTTTATTCCGTTAGTTGAAAAGCTTAAGGAGATACAAAATTAACCCGTTTTCATAATGATTGAGTTATACTCTCAAAAGATGCGCAATTTTTCCATGTTTATAGAAACTGTTCATATATTTTATCATATATTTATACATTAACATAAAAAATACCACAAATTAGTGTCATTAAAACAATTAAACACTGGTAATTTGTTCGTGGCTGTAAAAATACGTTAAATATTAACTATACAATTTCAATAACTCTTCTACTATACCCTTTGTTTTTCTTCGCACTCTCAACTTTTTATCAGTAAACGTCCATGAAGAAGAAATGAGGTTTCGAGTAAAGGTTTCGTGAAAATTGTTTGTGAAATTAAATTATTTTAAACCCTCAAAGCCTTCTTTGAGAATGTAGAGGTATTAAACTTACAGAGCGAAGGATAGCTCTGACTTAAAAACAGACTTTAAAGAAGATAGGATTTTAAGAAACTGTTATTAAAATTTATGATATTTATATAACCAATATAAGTGTCTTAGTTTTTGATGACACTAATTTGTTGAATTGCATGTATTTTTTATGTTAATGTATAAATTCATGGTAAAATACATGAACTGTTTCTATAAGCATGGTTAATTGCTTATCTTCTGAGAGTGAAACTCAAACATTATCAAGAGCGGGTTAATTTTGTATTTACTTCAGCTTTTCAACTAACTTACGGAATAAAATACTTGAGGACACACTGGATTCTTATTTTTAAATTGTTTCCAGAATTTCTCTTGCTGGTTTTATGTGTTTCGAATTTATTGCTATCAATAGTTCTGAAATCATTGTTTGCACTTGTATTAGGAGATCTGCTGACACTTATAATTGCGTAAAGAGCTTTAAAAAGTTGTGCAATATAATTTTATTAGTCTTAATTGAGTTTAGAAACCTCAAAACAACCATTACCCGATATCAAACATGCCCATACCGTTTTTTAGAATTTTTAAAAAGTTTTAATGCAATCCAACATGGCGTCCGTAATTAAGCAACCCATAATTAATTTGAGCTCCTGATAATTTATTTCCACATCAATATGGTCTACAAATGGTGTTTAGTCATGGAATTTTGGGGTTTTAAGTCATTTACCACTGCATTTTCATTCTTCTATTCTCAGTATAAAATGGACAAATTTGATGATTTTCTAATTGATGACTAGGTTACAAACTGGGCATTTTGGCCTAGGTAGTAATGAAAAACGGTCAAATAAGATTGTTTAAATGTGTTAGAGCCCTATTATTCGGCAGCGGATTTTTTAAACAAATTTTTAAAAATTTTCGAAAAAATGAGAAAAAAGTCAAATTTTTCTAACTTTAGGCCGTTTGGGGCACGTGTTAATATTATCTGATTGGTTTAAGATTTTGCACACCTTCTTAGGGTACCAAAAGGAAAAAAATTGGGGGGTGGAGCAAAAGTTTCCCCGACTTTTTGAAAAAACGCCTAAATAAGGGACACCCTAACCCACATTTACCTTATTCCCGTTCAAGATGTCCAACTTCCTTCAAGAGTGTTTTCAATCTTAATTTTAATACTATATTCTGTAACCAACAATAGAAAAATAAAATACTGTTGAATGTGTTCGAATGGCTCACTTGGTAAGTCTGCAACCTAGTGCCAGCGTTTCTCATGGGACTGGCAGTGTTTCCAGGTTCGGTTCCAGCTTCGGAGGGTCTCTTTTGGTAAAATTCTTAAAACATTTAAAAATAAAGTATTCAGATGAAAACACAATTTTACAAATAAATCCAAAGCATCCGTGTCCTGATGGCTTAGTTTGTAGTGTAAGTGGACTTGAGTATCAGGTAGTAGTTGTGTAAGGGTTCGATTCCAGCTTACGATGTACATTTTTCATCAAAGTTGTTATTTATTCTTAATTTTAATACTATATTGTGTAACGCACAGTAAAAAAATAAAATACTAGTGGATGTGTCCTAATGGCTCACTTGGTAGAGTCTGCAACTTTGTGCCAGTGTATGTCTTGAGTCTGGCAGTGGTCCCAGGTTCGGTTCCAGCTTAAGATTGTCAGTTTTGGTAAAATTATTAAAACTTTTAAAAATAAAATAATCTTATGAAATCACAAGTTTACCAATAAATGCTACCCATTCGTGCCCTGATGGCTCGGTTGGTAGAGTAGGTTCTCTGAGTGGCTAGTAGTCTACACGTAATAGTATAGTAGAGACGATAGAGTAGGGTTCGATTTCCCCTTGCGTTGTTATTCATTCTTAATTTTAATATTATATTGTGTAACCAACGATAGAAAAATAAATTGCCAGTGGATGTGTCGTAATGGCTCACTTGGTAGAGTCTGCAACTTTATTCGAACGTATGTCTTAAGTCTGGCAGTGATCCCAGGTTCGGTTCCAGCTTAGAAGCGTGAGTTTTGCTAAAATTCTTAAAATATTTAAAAATAAAATAATGCGATGAAACCACAATTTTCCAATAAATCAAACATGTATGTGCCCTGATGGCTCAGTTGGTAGAGTCGTGGCCGTCGTGTACGGAAGGTACTCAGATCAAACCCCACTAATCTAACAGACTCTCTCTTTTCTGTCTATCCCTACCATAAAAACTAATGATTTAAGTTAACATAATATAACTTGTAATTTACACAAAAATAATGTAATTTATATCTTTTCTTGAGTATCTGAAGTGCACTGGCCTAAGGGAGGAATCCAGTGTTGGCCTCGATGGACCTTATCTGCTCCCCCTGGACGATTTGGTGGCCTGGGGGTTTAGGATGGACGCCCCCAGTGTTGCCAAGGGTTCCAGAGGTATAGCGGAGAAAGGTCCGTTGGGGAACTGGTTTTGCTGAAAAAACCTCTTAACTGTAACCGTAACGGTCATTTTTACGAGGTTGCGTTTTTTCGCTAAGCCTAACCCTTTTTTGAACCCTTGAAAATACAGGTAACATTACAAAAAAATGGTTAACTGTAACCGTAACTACTATCGGCGTTTATTAATAAAAAAATCCCACAAAGTTCTGTCTTAATATTTTTTTATTATAATCATACCTACATTCGAACCTAGGACTGGAGCATGCAAGCCACACATGCAACCACTGAGCCATTGACTCACACAACCACTGTAACAAATAATAGCTGTACATATTAATTTTTTGAATTTAAGTGGTAAAATACTGGGCTCGAACCCGGAACTAGAGCACGCAAACCACACGTGCATCCACTGAGCCATTGACTCACACAACCACAGTAACAATTAATAGCTGTGCATATTAATTTTTTGAATTTAAAGGGTAAAATACTGGACTCGAACCCAGAACTAGAGCACGCAAACCACACATGCACCCACTGAGTCATTGTCTCACACAACCAAAGTAACAATTAATAGCTGTGCATATTAATTTTTTGAATTTAAATGGTAAAATACTGGACTCGAACCCAGAACCAGAGCATGCAAACCATACATGTATCCACTGAGCCATTGACTCACACAACTACAGTATCAAATAATAGCTGTGCATATTAATTTTTTGAATTTAAAGGGTAAAATACTGGACTCGAACCCAGAACTAGAGCACCCAAACCACACACGTATCCACTGAGTCATTGACTCACACAACTACAATATCAAATAATAGCTGTGCATATTAATTTTTTGAATTTAAAGGGTAAAACACTGGACTCGAACCCAGAACCAGAGCACGCAAACCACACATGCATCCACTGAGTCATTGACTCACACAACTACAATATCAAATAATAGCTGTGCATATTAATTTTTTGAATTTAAAGGGTAAAATACTGGACTCGAACCCAGAACCAGAGCATGCAAACCATACATGTATCCGCTGAGCCATTGACTCACACAACTACAGTATCAAATAATAGCTGTGCATATTAATTTTTTGAATTTAAAGGGTAAAATACGGGACTCGAACCCAGAACCAGAGCACGCAAACCACACATGCATCCACTGAGTCATTGACTCACACAACTACAATATCAAATAATAGCTGTGCATATTAATTTTTTGAATTTAAAGGGTAAAACACTGGACTCGAACCCAGAACCAGAGCACGCAAACCACACATGCATCCACTGAGTCATTGACTCACACAACTACAATATCAAATAATAGCTGTGCATATTAATTTTTTGAATTTAAAGGGTAAAATACTGGACTCGAACCCAGAACCAGAGCATGCAAACCATACATGTATCCACTGAGCCATTGACTCACACAACCACAGTATCAAATAATAGCTGTGCATATTAATTTTTTGAATTTAAAGGGTAAAATACTGGACTCGAACCCAGAACTAGAGCACCCAAACCACACACGTATCCACTGAGTCATTGACTCACACAACTACAATATCAAATAATAGCTGCGCATATTAATTTTTTGAATTTAAAGGGTAAAACACTGGACTCGAACCCAGAACCAGAGCACGCAAACCACACATGCATCCACTGAGTCATTGACTCACACAACTACAATATCAAATAATAGCTGTGCATATTAATTTTTTGAATTTAAAGGGTAAAATACTGGACTCGAACCCAGAACCAGAGCATGCAAACCATACATGTATCCACTGAGCCATTGACTCACACAACTACAGTATCAAATAATAGCTGTGCATATTAATTTTTTGAATTTAAAGGGTAAAATACTGGACTCGAACCCAGAACTAGAGCACCCAAACCACACACGTATCCACTGAGTCATTGACTCACACAACTACAATATCAAATAATAGCTGTGCATATTAATTTTTTGAATTTAAAGGGTAAAACACTGGACTCGAACCCAGAACCAGAGCACCCAAACCACACACGTATCCACTGAGTCATTGACTCACACAACTACAATATCAAATAATAGCTGTGCATATTAATTTTTTGAATTTAAAGGGGTAAAATACTGGACTCGAACCCAGAACCAGAGCATGCAAACCATACATGTATCCACTGAGCCATTGACTCACACAACTACAATATCAAATAATAGCTGTGCATATTAATTTTTTGAATTTAAAGGGTAAAATACTGGACTCGAACCCAGAACCAGAGCATGCAAACCATACATGTATCCACTGAGCCATTGACTCACACAACTACAGTATCAAATAATAGCTGTGCATATTAATTTTTTGAATTTAAAGGGTAAAATACTGGACTCGATCCCAGAACCAGAGCACACAAACCACACGTGCATCCACTGAGCCATTGACTCACACAACTACAATATAAAATAATAGCTGTGCATATTAATTTTTTGAATTTAAAGGGTAAAACACTGGGTTCGAACCTAAGACTGGAGCCAACAAGCCATACATGCATCCAATGACCCATTGATTTTATGGGAGGTATAGGGGCTATGGCCCCCCATGAGTCTTAAGTTTACGGTAGATAAAATTGAAGTTTTCTCAAAAAAAATTTTAAAAAAAATTTTTAAAGAAAATTTTCAAAAAATATCAAAATTTCAGATTTTTTTTTGTTTTCTGTAGTTTTCTTCACAATTCAAACGTTCTATCTCTTCCACGCGTGCTATGCCGGCCTCGTTGCTGTAGCAAAGAGCACAAAAAAATCCCACCCCAATCAATCAAACGTTCTAAAAAGCATTATTTCCTATAAACATAAGCCCCTTCTAAGATCTTGATCCCCTGCACTTTTGTAGATTCAATGCACAATTAGGGGGCTATGAGCTTTAGCCCCCTGCTTTTCTATAGACTCTTTATTTAAAATTATTAAAAGAATTCAAGAGCTTTAGCCCCTACAAAGCATTTAGCCCCCTGTTTTTGTGTAGAATTTATTTGTAATTTAACAAATCTAATGAGCTTTGACCCCCTACGAAACATTAGTCAATTTATGATCTTTAGCCCTCACAAAGCTTTTAGTACCTGCGTTTTTGTATATTCAATGTAGAATTTAGAGTAGAAAATGAGCTTTAACCCCTATGAAGCATTAGCCCCTTGCAGTTTTACATATTTGGTTCACAACTTAAGGAGCTTTTAGCCCCCTCCAAGATCGGATCCAAGATTTTTAACGGTCAAGCTTAGGAATCTGATTCTTGATTGTTTTTTGCCTTCCTGTACAAATGCTTGGGGGTACTTTACTCTTATATGAGTACTGCGCCATGCCTCCTTCGAAAAAGAAAAACAATTAATCACATTTCCAATTCTTAAGGGACTAGGGATAGGGCCATTTTAGATCTAGTTTTCACCAGTGATGAAGATAAGATCAGGGATTTAACCATAGGGGAAAATTTAGGAGAAAGTGATCATAGAAATATTAGGTTTAGGAATAAATTTCCAGCATACAGAAGTTTGTAATACGTACAAGGATTATTCCAAACTTTAAGAGGGCTAATTTTCAAATTATAAGGGATGAATTAAAAGGGGCATTTAGTAAGGGTTTAAAAGAAGTTCAATCCTGCCAACAATGGGAAGAACTTAAGGGTGTTTTAAATAAGGTGATTAACAATAATGTTACATTTAGGCAAAAAGGAATAGGGCGTAAATTGACACCCATGTGGTTTTCATGGGAAACGAGAAAGGCATTGATAGTGGGTTTTCTAACTTCACGAAAATGGGTTTCGCGTGCTTTTTCGTGATTATGCTTAGTGAAAATAGCCATTTTGTTCCTTAGAATCTGCAGTTTACGAATCGCGATGGTGGACACTTCGGGTCTGCGCCAGGGGATGGTGAGAGGCGCAGAAGTGGAAAATCGACGAGTTTCAATTTTGTGTTGTTTGGAGTCAAAATGGTTAATTTTATTTTTTCAATTTGCTCAAATGCTCCATAATACGAGAGAGGCGAGGGAGGACTAACGGGACATAGAGTTTGGAAAGGATCAGTTCACTCCAGTAGAAGGGGTGGAAGGATAAAGTGGAACGTAAAAATTTGTAAGCCTATTTTCTCTGAGGCGCAGGCTTATAGTCGTCCATTAACGTAATGAAAGGTGCCATTCTTTTCCTTATTTTCAGGCGAGAAAGAATTGCGATAGTAGAAATCTGGCAAAGCTCACTAGGGGTAGGGAGAGGGGCAGGAAAAAATTACGAAAATCAGCAATATCTCCTGAAAAATAATTTCTTTTCTGCACCAACTGCGGTTGAATGTTTTGTAAATTGACACCAAAAATGGGTAAAATGCAGTAAACCGATTTTCGAACGATTCTTCTACTTAAAATAGGGCCTGAGAGGTGTAGAAAAAAATAAGGGGAAATTCTCAACTTTTAAGTCTTTTAAAAACTTATTTTTCCTCCTGAAGAAGCAATAATTTCAGGCTAATTTTTCCCTTTATACACTTAAGAATACGAAATACCATTGTAGATATCTGGGACCTGCGATTAAGGAGGGGGAAAGGGGCAGAAAAAAATATTCCTGTTTTTATACTCTTTGTGGGAGTAAAATTCAAAATTTTCTACTTTTAATAGAGTCATAAGTGGTGCAAATAAAGAAGATAGATACCTGACATGTCTAACAGCCCGTTAGAAAAGAGTTCCTCCCATTGGAAGGTGAAATGGAAGGGTTAAGCGGAACATAAGGAATTATATGGGATGTTTTGAAAAAAATTGTGTCTATTTTAGTGAAATAATGTAGAAATCTATTTGAGCAGGTTTTATGTAATCTGTAGAACTGGAAATGCGACAATAAGTAACTTTCATTCTCGACCGAGGATAATAATTGGGGCAGAAAAAAAGTTAAAATTATACTTTACTGAGAAAAAGAGTAATTATCCTTTTTAAAAGGTTTTATGGACTGAAATTTTTGATTGGGGTCACTCAAGGTGGTCTATCCTGAGAAGCATAAACTCATCTTTGGGGGTTGAATGGATGAAATGGAATACTAATTCGATTTTTTGACAAATGGAGTGAAATTTCTTGGAAGAGAGTGATAATAAACAAATCGATTCCTCTTTCCAACTATCTCGAATGGGTTACCCGACAATGAAATTTGGGAATCAAGACAAGGGTCCGTGGTCGGCGCAGAAGAATTTTATACATTAAATTTTATTTTGTATAATTGTGTCTAAATAAGATAAAATATCCCTAAAATAAGAAATTTCATAGCAGATATGAAGGAGACCCATGTTAAAACTGTTTCTTGGAGGGTAAGAGGATAAAATAGAATATTAGGGGATATTACATTTTACTATTTTACTAAAAAGTGAGTATTTCTCGCAAAAATTGCATTAAAAGGATTCGATTTTCCAATTTTACTCCATGGAATATGATACGTATAAGATAAATCTGTAGTATTAGGCAGGGGAAGGTTAGTTGGGCAAAAAAACCATGTAATTATTACAAAATTAAGACATTTAATTATTTCTCAAAAAATTAGAATATTATAAAGTTTTTTTGCCTTAATTTTGTAATAATTACAGGGTTTTTTTGCCCAACTAACCTTCCCCTGCCTAATACTACAGATTTATCTTATACGTATCATATTCCATGGAGTAAAATTGGAAAATCGAATCCTTTTAATGCAATTTTTGCGAGAAATACTCACTTTTTAGTAAAATGTAATATCCCCTAATATTCTATTTTATCCTCTTACCCTCCAAGAAACAGTTTTAACATGGGTCTCCTTCATATCTGCTATGAAATTTCTTATTTTAGGGATATTTTATCTTATTTAGACACAATTATACAAAATAAAATTTAATGTATAAAATTCTTTTGCGCCGACCACGGACCCTTGTCTTGATTCCCAAATTTCATTGTCGGGTAACCCATTCGAGATAGTTGGAAAGAGGAATCGATTTGTTTATTATCACTCTCTTCCAAGAAATTTCACTCCATTTGTCAAAAAATCGAATTAGTATTCCATTTCATCCATTCAACCCCCAAAGATGAGTTTATGCTTCTCAGGATAGACCACCTTGAGTGACCCCAATCAAAAATTTCAGTCCATAAAACCTTTTAAACAGGATAATTACTCTTTTTCTCAGTAAAGTATAATTTTAACTTTTTTTCTGCCCCAATTATTATCCTCGGTCGAGAATGAAAGTTACTTATTGTCGCATTTCCAGTTCTACAGATTACATAGAACCTGCTCAAATAGATTTCTACATTATTTCACTAAAATAGACACAATTTTTTTCAAAACATCCCATATAATTCCTTATGTTCCGCTTAACCCTTCCATTTCACCTTCCAATGGGAGGAACTCTTTTCTAACGGGCTGTTAGACATGTCAGGCATCTATCTTCTTTATTTGCACCACTTATGACTCTATTAAAAGTAGAAAATTTTGAATTTTACTCCCACGAAGAGTATAAAAACAGGAATATTTTTTTCTGCCCCTTTCCCCCTCCTTAATCGCAGGTCCCAGATATCTACAATGGTATTTCGTATTTTTAAGTGTATAAAGGGAAAAATTAGCCTGAAATTAGTGCTTCTTCAGGAGGAAAAATAAGTTTTTAAAAGACTTAAAAGTTGAGAATTTCCCCTTATTTTTTTCTACACCTCTCAGGCCCTATTTTAAGTAGAATAATCGTTCGAAAATCGGTTTACTGCATTTTACCCATTTTTGGTGTCAATTTACAAAACATTCAACCGCAGTTGGTGCAGAAAAGAAATTATTTTTCAGGAGATATTGCTGATTTTCGTAATTTTTTCCTGCCCCTCTCCCTACCCCTAGTGAGCTTTGCCAGATTTCTACTATCGCAATTCTTTCTCGCCTGAAAATAAGGAAAAGAATGGCACCTTTCATTACGTTAATGGACGACTATAAGCCTGCGCCTCAGAGAAAATAGGCTTACAAATTTTTACGTTCCACTTTATCCTTCCACCCCTTCTACTGGAGTGAACTGATCCTTTCCAAACTCTATGTCCCGTTAGTCCTCCCTCGCCTCTCTCGTATTATGGAGCATTTGAGCAAATTAAAAAAATAAAATTAACCATTTTGACTCCAAACAACACAAAATTGAAACTCGTCGATTTTCCACTTCTGCGCCTCTCACCATCCCCTGGCGCAGACCCGAAGTGTCCACCATCGCGATTCGTAAACTGCAGATTCTAAGGAACAAAATGGCTATTTTCACTAAGCATAATCACGAAAAAGCACGCGAAATCAAGTTAGAAAACCCCCTATGAAGTCGAAACAAAAAACCTATAAATTGTACAAACGTACTGGGAAGGATAGTGATAGGGGGGCTTATTTAAAGGCTAGGAAAGACTTCAAAAATATCAGTAGGAGGCAGAAGAGGGCTTTAGAGGAAAAACTGGCTAGGAATATCATTAAAAACCCAAAAGAATTTTATGCTTATGCAGGGGAGAACAATAAGTTAAGCTCTACTTTGGGGCCATTAAAATTAGGAGAGGACACAATTATTCAGGATGATATAGGTATGGCAAAGGTGTTAAATGATTTTTTCATGGAGGTTTTTAATAAGAATTTTAAATTAATGGGTGACTATGCATTAGAGTATAATGGAAGGGTGGAAATTTCGGACTGTTGTTTTAATAGGGAGGAAATAATACATCTTTTAAGAAGCATACAGCCAACTAAAGCTCCAGGACCAGATGATGTTTATCCAAAAGTGCTTGTGGAATGCGCAGAGGAATTAGGGGACATAATAATGACAATTTTTAAATCAACATACGAATCGGGTTTGGTGCCAAAAAATTGGAAATTAGCTAATGTAACTCCAATATATAAGAAGGGACCAAAATGGGATCCAGGCAATTATAGACCAGTAAGCTTAACATCAGTCATTTGTAAGATTTTCGAAACCATACTTAAAAAGCATATAATGTTATACTTGGAGGAGGGTAACTTACTTTCAGACAATCAGTTTGGATTCAGGAAGGGTAGATCCTGTCAAACTAATCTTTTAAAGTTCTATGACGAAGTAACAAAGGAGTTGGATCAAAAACATAGTGTAGACATATTTTACATAGATTTTCAAAAGGCATTTGATAAGGTTCCACACGAGGCATTGCTACTCAAATTGGAAAAATTGGGTATCAGAGGTAAAACACTACTGTGGATTAGGAATTGGTTGATAGGTAGGAAACAGAGAGTGCAAGTCAAGGGTAATTATTCTCAGTGGGCAGAGGTCATGAGTGGGGTGCCACAGGGGTCAGTATTGGGGCCAATTCTCTTTATAATATTCATTAACGATATTAGTCAGGACATTAGGAACAAGATCAGCATCTTTGCTGATGACTTAAAAATTTGGGGGAGGGTAGATACTCAAGAGCAGGTACAAAATTTACAAAGGGATCTAGATATATCACAATGGGCTGAAAAATGGGGTATGTCCTTTAACATAAGTAAATGTCAGGTACTTCATATAGGGCGGGGGAATGGTAGGGCAGAATTTTATCTGCAAGGGAACAAAGTTAAAGAAGGTAATATGATCAAGAATTTAGGGGTGATAGTAAATGAAGACTTTAAATGGGTTCATCAGTGTTCATCTGCTAGTAAAAAGGCTAATAGGATATTGGGATACATTAAAAAAACTGTTTCTTCAAGGTCCGAGGATATTATTTTGCCACTATACAGAGGCTTGGTGAGACCTCATCTAGAGTATGCTGTTCAGTTTTGGTCTCCATACTTAAAAAAAGATATTGATTCAATTGAAAGGGTTCAGCATAGGGCTACTAAAATGGTCAAGGGTATATCCAGTTTAAGTTATGAGGGAAGATTAAAGAAGCTTAATATGTTCACTCTAGAGAAAAGAAGGATTAGAGGGGATTTGATTCAACTTTTTAAAATGGTAAAGCAAGGGGACACAGAGGGACTAGATTTCAATACGGGTAATAGAACAAGGGGTCACAAATTCAAATTGAATAAAGGAAAATTTAAGACGGATTGTAGGAAGCATTATTTTTTAATAGGGTAGTGGATAGATGGAATGCGATGCCTGAAACAATTGTAAATTCAAGTGGGGTAAACGAGTTCAAGAGGAAAATTGACAGATACTGGGATTCCGGTAGTGTGGGTTAAAAAGACTGGACCAACCTTGCTGGGCTTACGCCTGTAGTTGGTCGACTTAATTTGTATTTGTATTAATGTTTTCATCTAACTGAAAGGAGGGCAGGGTGTGAAGAGGAAATTAAATAAAAGCATTAGATAGACGATAAGTTTCATAGTAAGAAATGCTTTGCAAATCGACACGCATAAAAACAATAAGAAAATTGAGAGAAAAGAGTAGACTGGAGACATTGAATAATATATTGAAGGAGTGAGATAGAAAATATGGGGGAAAAGATCTTACAAAAGAAGAAACTACACACACATATTATTCGGAACTTTGCTTCAATTCGCGCGTACTGGACTCTTCTATCATTTACCTTATCCCTTAACATTTTTAGCGTGCTCAGCGTATGCATTTTTAAATCCATCAATTCCAAAGACACATTTACGATTTTTAAAACGTTTATTGAATGAATGAATTACACATAAAATATCAAGGTACAAAGTAATACTTGGATCACAAAATACAATGAAAGCATTTACATCTTAGATACGATGATGTTTATAACAGTAAAGTCATCAAAAATTAACACTTACTAGTGTATTACTTTTTTTACTAATGGAATTTTTACTACTTAATTTAAAATATAAAAAAATATTATCAAATGGATAATATCAAAATGAAGAATTGGATAAATAAAACAGAGTCAAAAATAGTGTATTAAACATTGAATGTGATTACGCTTTTTAAGTAAAATACAAACCTCTTTCTTTACAAACTAAATGATACACAATAAATAAATAACAGTTCAAAGCATTTGTAACGCTTTCAAAGTGAAAAATATATATACAAACAGCTTTCACAACACATTTAGACTTATGCACATGAATAAAATAAATGCATGAATTCGCAAGTTTCTTTAAAACGAAGTCCTCCAATCGATGTTTTCTAATAGAAGAGAAAAATCGTTGGATTCAATCTTGTCAATCAGCATTTTTAAAATGATGAGAATTTATTTACAGTAATTCTTGAAGGGATGAGCATTTTCAATTGATCATCAGGAATAATGCACATGACAACATCATTCCTATAATCTAAGAAATTAAAACTCAGAGTTAAATTCAAGTATTAACTAAAAAAAGACATTTAAAAGATTAACTTCTACTTGATGCATATATAGAAGACTGCTCTATGGAAAGAATTTGCACAATCTGTTTTGGTTAAAATTGTGATATCTTAAGGCAACACAGTGCCTTAAATTAATTTTTTCTTCGGACGAAATTAACATTAGCCAATAAATCTGTTTCTTGTAAGCACTTTATGCTGATTATTTAAAAAGGAAACCAATAAGCTTATAAATTTAAAAGATTTAATATGTTCTATTAAACTCTTAAAATCTAAAACTATTTTTTTCACTATATTTTAAGGTATTTATATGACTAATATCATGAAAGTAAGAGATGTAGCTGCCTGTACATAAAACCAAAGGACTATTAAAAAACCTTCATTAAAATTATTGTAAAAATTTAGATTTTTAACGATGTTATTATCTGTTAGTTAAAACATCTATTGATTCACACAAACTTTAACACTGATATTAGGTATAATAAACATTAAAAGGGATTATCAATTTTAATAACCTTCAAGTATAAAAATATTTTTTAATACATCTGAATACATGTTTCTGAATTGAGCTGAATTTTGCCTTGTTGTGTTATTCATAACATAACGGTTATTTACATAAGTTGAAATGCTTTCACAGTTATCTTGAAAAATATACTTTTAATAAATATTCTACTCACCAAAATGCACGATATTCCAATGCCTATTCCCCCAACAATCAATGCATGATCCTTCACGACATCTTTCAACTTGTGGTAGCATCCCTGGAAAGAGAAATTCCTCCGTAAATGATCTGGAAAACTTCCTTGCAAAAGAATTTATATGAAGATATTAATTTTAAAAGTTTATTATGCAATTAAAATGTTAGTTTTAAAAGGGAATTTAGACCAAAAATAGGAGTTTGGAAAAAGGAGTTCGATTTTCTCTGCTAATTGCCGGCAGAATTTAATGAAATTAAAGAGGATTAAGAGGATGAAATTAGATTTTAGAGGATTCCCTCTTAGATTCTAGAGGATGAATATGTAACAATAACAATATACAGACCCCCCCACTTTTAAGTAACATTCAATATTAAAAGATGTAGGGGCAAAAATCTATCTTCTGAAATTTGTGAAGTTATTGTAAGTACTTTCACATCATGTAAATATCCTTTGTTCATCCTTCACCAGTCAAGTTGTGTAAAATATATCATGGATAAAAAGATCCATATTACTTTATTGCGGTTACCATCTCGACTTCTGCTGTCTCGAGTACTTGAAAGTTGGATAACGCATATTTAGATTTTACAATCGACTATAGTAGAAGTGTCTATCCAACGATTTATAGGCAAGATATTCATAAAATATTCATTTAATGGTACTTTTCAGTTAGCCGGGCGCAAGCAAAAAATCACCTAATAATGTAGAATTCCGCCAAATTTTTAAGCAGTCATTCGCTTCGCTTGGCGACTTGACTCGAGTTTGGTTCACAATTGGCGACATTTGCGCCCTGCTAATGGAAAAGTACCAATTAGGTAATCTTTTCAAAAGCTCTTTAATGAGGATAAGGGTTCTTGTACCTTTTATGAACCACATACTCTGTATACAATCCCTAAAGTAAACTACATAAATTATAATCCCCCTAATGATAACCCGAGGGTGCCGTCCGAATATTTTAGTAGAAGAATTCGAATTTATTAAAAATGAAGGATGCATAAACATCCTAAAAGTAACCTGTTCATAGGCTCCACTTTCCGGTCGGGCCTGGCAATTCTTGACAGACGATTCGTCCCTCTCCTTGCAACAGGATTTGGGAACTCTGACGCTGCCACTTTGGAACTGCTTGTTTTCGCGCCAGATATCATAGCCGTGATTAGAGTTCATCACCATGCCACAGCACTCCAACTGAAAAGAGAAAATTTGAGAAATACAGTTACGATGCGAAATGCGGGTAGCTGCAGGGGGGTTACCCAAGAAATAACCAAGTCTTAAAATGATTTCCCCTGTTAAGTTTATTTAATCAATTATTTATAGAGAAATTTGGTTATTACTTTGCTATCTAACTTAGGAGCTAAGTGTAATGATTTATGTGAATTAAGTTTAGTTGGTTGGTTGGTTGAAAGGGGTAATTGTACTTGTTTTTGCTTAGATCCATGTTTCGCTTATACCAGTTTTCCTTTTAAATTGCCTTAATTTATCTGCCTTTTTATAAAATACAAACGTGACCATCGTGATCAAGGATAGATTTGTCCACTCTGTTACTAAAAAACAGGATTTTCTTCAAGCAATTATACAATACTAGGGTATGATAAAAATGCAGCCAGTAAGTTGTTTTAAGTATTTTAATTTTTGAATGATTTCTACTTTTACTAATTAATCCTCATAGGAAAACCTTGAAAATGTTAGAATTAGAAAACATCGAATTCCCTCAACTAGTACTTAAATAGGATCTAATTTGGATCACTGGATGTAAATATTTTCTACTTTTACTAATTAATCCTCATAGGAAAACCTTGAAAATGTTAGAATTAGAAAACATCGAATTCCCTCAACTAGTACTTAAATAGGATCTAATTTGGATCACTGGATGTAAATATTTTCTTCAGAATTTTAATCAACATTTTTGGTGAAATTATTCAGTGCTTAGAGGGCATATTAATTCTAGCAAATTAATACAAAGGTTAATCTTTAATGGTTGAAAATGAATACAAATAACATTATCAATACTTGTAAATAACGAATAACATTATCAAATATAAGAAAAATTTTATTATTTATTTAAATTATATCATTTTTAAAGAATATTAAAACCAGAAAATCGTGTTGATTTAGATTTATAGATTATTATGACTTTCAAATAGACTTAAATGTAGTTTTTCTTTGGCATTTTGTATTATGTTTTCTTTGTAAAAATATGGTAAACAGTATTTTTTTGAGGAGAAACCCTTTTCAGCAAAATGACCCTAAAAATGGTAATTTTTACATTTTCCATCATAATAAAAGAAGTTCAACTATGTGGAGCTAAGGAGTAAGTAAATTTCTATGATGTTTATTTGAAAAGAAAGCATTTAGGCCAAAAATTGTAACACCGATTTTTTTAAAAACGTTTTTGAAAGCTGATTTGTAAAATATTGTAATAATTTTGTTAGGAAATATAAACCAACTTTTTAACTAATCTTAATATCTATTTATTATTCAGATTATTTTAAGTTGGAAATAGTTAAAATTTAATTTTCTAGAAAACAAAGATATTTTTTTGGATTTCATGAAGAATCGGCCTGTTTTTGGAAAGTAATTTAAGTTGGCAATTTTAAAGAATTTTGAGTTCATGAGAGTTTTTTAATTTGTAAATAGTAGTGTAAATAAATAGATTGTATTTATTTAATGGCGTCCGCACGTTTTTTGAAAGTAGTGACAAGAAAGGTTATTTTGCTGCTACAAACTTATAAAGTGACCAGATAGAGAGAAATTTAACTAATGTTTGGGTGAGCTTAAAAGCCAGTAATGTTCTTAAAAGGGAAACTCGGAAAGGTTCCAAGGGGAATTTTGTCTGCAGAAAAAAACCTTTTTTAAGGAATACAAAGCGCGTTCCTTTAAAAATCTTTCCTTTTACAAAGCACTTACGTTGTCTTGAACAGCATCCCAAGCATCAGTCACCACTACATCGTCGCCATACAAGGGTATACTTGTCATCATTTCCTGTTTCATTTGATTCTCGACCTAAAAATCCCCATTGCATTGCATTAGTACATTTTTTACTGAGAGAATCGAAATTTTACTATTTCATTTGCATATTTTATGTTCAAAGATAAAAAACCATCGCAAACATTTGTTCAATGACTTACCTCGCTTCTAAATACATAGCTCAAGATTCCTCCCACCAGCATGATGATGAAAATCATGAACAGAATTATAAAGAACTAAAAATAAAAAATAGTACAGTTAAAATCAATTGTAGATAATCTAATTTTCTTTTATACTTTAATTTTGTAGCATAAAAATATGTACTGAATACACACTAACAGGTTAAACCTTAATATGCATTTCCAATTAAAATATTTAACTTTTATTAACAAGGTGAATCAACTTTTACACAAGCTAAGAGAATCCCCTTTAGGGGATTCCAATTGGCAGCCAGCGAAGCTCCCTGAACCCCCTCCCCCCAAAAAAAAGTATGTTCGAAACACTTTTTAGCAGACTATAATTCCAAACATTTTCGGGGGAGGACCCCGCACCAACCTATTTTTTCCTCTTAGATTAAAAACTAAAAGTTTGAGGGTTCAAGAAGGAAGGTTGTTGTATATACCCATAAATTAACCCTGAACGTAGTAAGGAAGGGGTTATGAAGACTTGGGCCAACCTTTATCAACAGGAGGGAGAAAGTGGAGTATTCAAAAATTAGGTAAATCACTATTTTTAGGATAAAATTGAAAAAACGAGGTTTGATTTGCACAAAATTTATTAAAAGATTAAAACCAGACATGTTTCGAGGGTATACTGAACCCTCTTCGTCAGTGAAATGAGCAACCTTAGTAACATACCTTGTAGTTCCTTACATCGTCATTTCACTGACGAAGAGGGTTCAGTATACCCTCGAAAAACATGTCTGGTTTTAATATCTTTTAATAAATTATGTGCAAATCAAACGTCGTTTTTTCAATTTTATCCTAATTTGCACACTTTGCCATCTATATTTTACTATTTTTAGGGTTTTGGTTTTATGCGCTATGTCAAATTTACAAACATTTTCTTAGGGAAGACCTCTTCCTTTAAATAATATTCAGTGTTAAAAGTTGTGGGGTAAAAAATTTATAAACCTTAGTCCCTCTTTCGCTGGAAAAATTCCATATTAAAGACTCTCCCTCCAAAAAATTTTGGAATAAAAAGGAGCCGATTACTATGCGGCCCACCATTTGACTAATGATTTTGATTGCGGTCCTCGAGTACTTACAAGTTGGAAACCCCTAGCTATCCAATTTTCGAACGCCAATGAGTGGAAAAGGTTTAAATGGCAAATAGATTAAGAAACACGGGAAAATGACACACAACGTAACGCTATTTCATGGCTAACACCATCTATATAAGCACAGGGCCCTATCATGACAAGTTGGGGTCCAAGACCTGGATACCTTAGGGAGCCCCTTTCACGACCAAAGTTTAAGAAAAAAGAATTAATTGATTGATTGTAACTTTGGGATGACATTACTCATTTGTGAAATGACTGCGAGAATATAAATTATTCCGGTTTGATTATTGATTTGATTTGATTTACTTAAACTCTTAATTAACTTTGGGTGAACTACTGGGTTTCTAGCGACCACTATAACCAAATTACTACCCTAAGATAAATTCCAAATGTTTCTTGTGTAAAAATAATTTTATACAGATACTACAAAAATATTTAATACTTGTCTACCGTCGGAAGGCGGACAAAAACCGGTTTTCTCTGCCTTCCACAATGCAGAGAAACCGGTTTTTCTCCGCCAAGCGACGGTAGACAAATAATACATAGCTTTTATGAAAAAAAAATTATGGTTTTTAGACAATTTGGGGCTCCCTAAAATAATGGGCCAAAGGCCCGGGCCTTTCCTATCATCAGGGCCTATAGGTCCTTAAATCTGTTTATAATAAGCATGGTTTTATTTTATGGAATGATGTATAAGTACCGTGAGCAGCATGCACTTGATCTCCTTGATAGCACCCAGGCAGCCCAGGAAGGAGATGATGGTGACCACCACCCCGGTGGCGATGAGGATGGCAGCGGACGAGACGTACAGGTTCGAGCCCAGCAGCCTCTCCATGTACGAGTTGCCGGACAGCGTCCATACGCCCACCCCGAACACCACCACGCCGCATACCTGCAACAAAACAGTTCCAGATTACCACTAGATTAGAATAGGCGCCTTAAAAACAGTGCTTTCTCCCTGGCGAAAAGCCTAACCATAGCTACGCTCTTCGCACAGCCTCAGGGACTGATTCGTTGGTTGTACTTTTCTACTTCAGTTGAGGCTGGCTAGAAAATATAGTGTTTTCAGGTGACCGTCACGACCGTTTATTTTCTTCCTTGCTGTAGGTCAAACAGTCTATTGCTAAGGCCGTTGCTAGGTGAGGCGGTATCTGTTGCTGTCATGTGATTGCAAATGCTCCAATAGAAGCATTCCATGACCAGTTATTTTCTTTAACTGTCAACCGCTGTAGGTCAAACAATCTGTTGCTAAGGCCGTTGCTAGGGCCGAGTCAGGTGATTGAAAATGCTCTATAAGGGATAAGGGGCTTCTTTGGGAGACGTTTGTATTTTACCGGTTTACGGAAGTCACAGGGGAGGAAAAAGTAGTGAGCCTTCTTCGTCGCTTTGACTCTTTCTTCAACTCTGCTCTCTAAAAAAACCTAATTGACTTAAAGGTCAGATATGATACCATCAAAGCCCGTTATATTAACTTTGTCAGACAACAGAGACAACCTGTACACATAAATCCCTTACGAAGAATCTGTTGCAGACATTAAAAGGTCTGTATCAAAATAACAGGATTTTCCTGCACAAATTATAGGGTTTTCTACGGTTGCAGAGCCGTCAGGTTTTCATTGTTAAATCATCAGTTTTTAAATTTTAAGATCTCTACTCTTTTTCCTTCGCCCTCCCCTCCTCTGTGAAAGAAACTTAGATGGGGAGGAGGCAAGGGAAGTTTGCATCAAGCAAAATTCTGATATATTGCTTTTCTGATATATTAATCTTGAGATGAAACTTTGTATTAATATTTTTGTTTTAAGTTTTAAGCTTTTGTTTTAAGTTAACATGCAATATTAGAGTAAATCTTGATCTAGTTATTTTCCGAATCTTAAGATGCGTTTCAATATCAATATGATATATGGTTGCTTTTGCAATGATAAAAGAAGAATTTCCATCGTGGCATGAAAAATACCCCTCCATGTCACAAATGATCATAATATCGAAATCATTGGATTCGAGTACCTCCTTCACTTCAATGCCATAACTTGTGACTTCTTAGAGCACTCGGATGCAAAACTGAAGACATTTCTAGTTAATTTTTTAATGTGCTATGAAATGAGAAATCTTACCAGAATCACACAGTTGGCTACGAAGAGGGCATACTTCACAACCTTCGCAAACCCTTCCACCATTCTTGGTAACTGGAATAAAAGATTTCTATCAGTTTCCATGCTATTAGAATGTCAAAGGGATAAATATAAATTTCAACTTCCTGCGTGAATACTACAATGACACATTAATAAAGTGTAAAATCGTATTCAATCAAAGAATATTCAAATCAAAGTCATTTTTGCTAAGTTAAATAAAAAAATGGGTGGGTGAGAGTCATGATAAGTATACTATAAGTGGTGGATAAAATTGTAAGTTTTAAAAATTTATAAAGAAAATTTCAAATTTCTGCTTCCGATATTATATACTTCTATTTATAAGTATATCTTTTAAAGTCAAAGAAAAGGAAAACTGCTTATCAAGAACACTAATAAAAAAGGTTTTTCAACCCATCTCCTACATAGATTATCTATACTCTGTTCATTTAGAATTGGCGCCTGAGACATAATGTATTAGAAGCAGTTACTACTGTAATTATCATCGAAATTTTTTTCTTGTGCAATAACAAGGCAGCCGAAACAGAAGTAGTTAAAATACTATAAAAAAATCGGTCCCTTAAGTTGTGTGATGAGCGTTATTAGGCGTTTTTGAACGTTTTTGTTCCTGTTTCAGGAGCCAGTTCTAAATGAACAGACTATAGTATGTCAGTTTTACCCCATAAAATTTAAATAAGAAACTTTAATATTGTAGTACAAAAAATGAATATACAAAATAGTAACAGCAAGGTTGCGAGTTAATGAGAATCTACAAAAAATTTTTTCCCAAATTTGTATTTTATAAGCAAAATACTTTTGCAAACCATAATTTGTAAGTGCATAATAGAGTAGCATAAGAAAAATCTAATTATGTCCAACCCCCTCCAAAAGTTTTGACTTAATATAATAAAACTTGTTTTAAGCCAGAAAATTTCATTTTTTTCTACTGCTCTTTGCCAACTCTAATATATTCCAATAATATATATTCCAATAATATATTCCTAATATATTCCAACTCTAATATATTAGAGTCCTCTAATATATTCCCTTTAATTTTATACCTGGTTACTTTACGTACGTAATTTATCAAACTTGAGTACTTCTGCATAAAATTAAAGTACTTTTTTGAACTTTTGAGTTCTGAAATACTGCTCGAGTTCAATTAACTTCTTTTTGTAACTTTAAATTCAAACTTCGAAACTAAATAAGTCGAACCAAAGACAATAGAAAAATTAACACTCCAGAAGAAGAATTTAAATAAAACAAACTGTTATAGTGATACTGAGGTTAATGTTTTCATGGGGATAAATTTGTCAATAAAGAACAATAGTTCCCTCTATCAGGCACTCTGTAAAGCACCAGGGATACTTTCGTGCTATAAGTTACCTATAATATAATTAAGGTAAAAGTAATTTTAGTCAAATTTTAGGCATTTAAATTCATATGCAGTTATAAATCCTGATAAAATAAATCAAATTTATAATTAGTCATTAAACTATCATCTGATACAATAAGAAAATTCATTGGCATTATTATTTTTATAATTGAGCCAAACTTATTCATCCCCAGAAAATTTTTAAAATAGATTTAAGTATTAAAAACGTCATTCATAAAAATTAAGTATTTAAATCAATGCTTTTGATATTCCCATAAAGGAGTATCTATTATGGAGGATAAATGCATCCAAATGTGATTTCTCTTCCTTTATGCAAATTCTTACACTTTTATTTCCCAATTCTTCAATCCTAAGCCACGTCCGAGATTATCATCGAATCTAATGAGAACTTTAAGTGGCTAGGTCAGAAAGTTTTGAGAAAATAGTTTCTCATTACACTGTTATTAAGTTATATTTTAAAGTATCCTGCAAGCAATGAAAAAACATCCCGCGTTATAACCTTTTTTAAAATAAGATAAATAACGCATTAAAACTTCTTTAAATTTTGTTCATCAAGCCGTAAGCTTACCTTATACGAGTGATGGTGCGAAGGCTGTGGTTTATTTTCCCCAGGTAAAGGCCCACGAAACGAAGCGGCATGGTGTATTGACGTAGAGGCCATTGTTATAAGCACAAAATCGAGGTTGTTTCACACTCAAATTTATTTCGAAATTTACAGAAGAGACTAGTGTCTTATGATGCGACGAAATTTTTCAATATTTAGATTGGGACAGATTACCACAATGGGAGTGGATGAACGGGCAATCCTTTGAAAATCCAAAGAAAGTACGTTTTTAAATTGTACTGGTATCCAACAGTATTTTTCAATGCCAAATTTTCTTACGTGTAATCAAGGACTGTAGAACACTCACTAGATTCATCCAGTAACAGAAAACTTGAATGATTCAAGAAGGCACAATAGTGGGTTACGAAATGAATTTGATTAAACTCGGAATGCAAATTGAAAAATATACGTTCTGAAGACAGAAAATGAAATAACCATTGCATAAGCTCAGGATGCAGTTCCAAAACAATTAGATAAAACGTTTTTCACTCTGAAAACGTTGCATTGACTATTATTTACAAGCGATATTTTCCGCTTCGGTACACCTTCAGATCTCTTTCTAACATTAAATTTTAATCGTTCTTTTGTTTAAGTTTCCTTTTCGTGTTTGGACGCAGCTTTGAACCCAAGAGTCACACACAAGTATGTTTTGATTTCAGACAAGACTATCAGACTTTTGGTAAAACAGTTTTTTCCCTAATTTAGAATATACAGCTCAGAAATAAATACGAATAAACTAGTAATGAAGTATAATAGTACTGCCGATTTCTCACGAGAGTTGCCTTTGCGTTCAAAAGTCCGTTCAATACAGATGTTTTCGTACTGCAAACACATAAATCATTCCAATGATGCACTGATCCACCCTCAAGAACAATTTTCGGTCATGCGTTCCATTGCTCAATAAAAAATCTTTTGATTTTTGATTTACAGCTCTCTATGCACTACAATACTCGATCACTGATGCACAAGTCTCCGTCTACAGCCACACTAGTACACTCAAATGAACCAAAAACAACGACTTCTGACACTCTATAATGCACTCAAAACAATATCTTCATTCCATGTGACAGCTTCCGTTCGTTCCGAGATGCTCCGCATGGAAATGGAAAGTTCTCTCTCTCGGCATCGGTCGTCAGCACAAAGAGGGACAAGGCCGAAGATCACGCCTATTCAAAAGAGGTTCACCTCTTGGGTCACAGTCAGGGCGGGAAAAAGGTCACTTCACCTGCTGTCTACATCCGATCAGGTGGATCACAGAGGGGATTTCGGTTTGACAATATCCGGGTGACAAGTTAGGATTTACGATGTTTTAAAGTTAAGATGTACTAAGCTTGTTTCGAAGGACTGATAAGATAACAATGTGGGTTTTTTATCATAGAGCGGCAAGATTTTGAAGGGTTTAGCCTTATGCGGACCAGATATGGTAGAGGTCTCCCCTATAGGGTTTATGGAGAAATGGGCTTCGTCAGCAACATAATGGGACACACACCAGGGATTCATAACTGGTTTTGAACACTTCCATTAGATATAATTACTACAGAAATACATTTTTTATACAATTAAGAGAAATTCCCAATAAAATGCGGTGAGAGGCAAGTGCTCTTAAATGTAGTGCAAGTTCAACACCATTGAGTTCTCTTATAACAAGATTTCTTTTAATTTATTGACTTCTCCCCAGAAAACGTTTAGAAATTTTATCCTTGAAGTTAGAATCGCTCATTTAGATGTACCAGAAATACATATTTACTTTCAAAATGTTATATGCCACTGGGGAATTGACACGAGAGAACTATTATGTATATTTCGAGGTCCCCCTAAGAAGTTAAAAATGAATAAAGGGTTTAAAGCTTGAAGCCCAAACTATCTTACGACTGTTGTACAAAACCCCTAAACGTTTAAGCATTCGTTGTTTATCACCTGCTGTAATGTGTTCGTGAGTGGAAAACTAAGCCTTCAATTCACTTCCCAAAATACTCGGGTATTTAGAAAACCTTGGCAGTGACAAGAAAATTATTCGTAATCATATGCAAATATTTTTCGACACATTAAAACCAGTCATGAATTGTGAATGTGATTTAATTAAAATATTAATTTATCTATACCGCGTGAAGTGGGATGAAGTCGTATAAACAACGCGGAAAAATAAACCAATCAAATTGTACCTATGTCTGTATACAGATACATTCTGAATTTAAAAGTTCACAGAGCTAAAACATTAACATTGAGATTAATATTATGAAATAAAAATAGTAACATTGCTATAATGTGTTTTTAAAATTCTTTTTAAGATTTTAACTAAAAGTAATTACTTTTGAATAATACATTTTTTTAAATTCTTCATGCACATGGGCTACATCAGTGTTAACTTAGTAAAGATAAAAATATTCTTCAAATCACTAAATAGACGACATTAGTGTGACGTCACTTGCTTGTTTGGATACGTTGATTCCATCCGTGATTGGTTCCGTACGGAATTACTTCCAATCACGGAACCAATCACTGATGGAATAAACGTATCCAAACAAGAAAGTGACGTCATGACTAATGTCGTCTATTAAATACTAAAATATATGTAACGTACACTTTAAAACCTATATTACATTTCATAAAGCTATAGGGATTGTCTTAAATTTAATAACAAATTTAAAAAGCTTACCAAAACTTGAAAGCACATTGAAAAGGTTTATTTTGCCACGAAACCTTTTCCGAATCTGCGTTCATTTTTATACCAGAGTTCGTTTTTAGAATATTAAGACCTTTTGGATCTCAGGTTTTGATTTTCAGTAAATCGCGACAATAATGAGTTTTAGGAAAAATTTCTCATAGTCAAATGCCACTAAATAAAACTAAGTTACAACGTATAGATAATGTCAAATAAGATTTCATCCAACCTCGGAAAATACCAGTTTTGAGTGTTAAGAAAAACAATTATTATTCGCACTTTATACTTAATAGGAACACTCGGGTGAGAAAATTAAGATAAAACCGGATTCATGCGGTCGTAACGTATGGTTTTAATTGGACTGCACTGTAAAAAAATTCTGAAACGTTACTTAAAAAAACTGCCAAATTTTTTAAAGTTATGTTCCTGGAAAATGCCAGGAATGTTTCTGTGAAATATTGAAACCTTTCGCAGAAATATCAGTAAGCTATCTGTGAAATACCAGGAAATTTTATGTTAAAATACTGGAACGTTCCAGAGAAAATAAAATTCCGCATTAAATAAAATACTCGCTACCGGGATTCAATCCGAGGAACTAACGCTTGCGAATCAGAAGCTTTACCAGCTTTACCACTGAGCCAACCGCGACTCAATTATTTACATTCCATATAAAATATACCTTAGAATTCAGATCCAAGTCTGGAATTTTGATCGGTTGATACTTTGGGAAAATTTTGAAAATTAGATGCAAAAAGACGTTTTTAGGCTAAACTACGGCAGCAAAAAGTTTTTATAAAAAGGTTTGGATGTATGTATGACAGGTGCACCACAATAACTATCCGCTTCTGGCAGGATTCAGTGGGATTCAGAAACGTTTCAGAAAGAAAACCAGAATTTTTAAGTAAACTGTTTAACTGCTGTAAAAACTCGTAAAAAGCAGGAACGTTTCTGGAAATTATGCGGAACGTTACTATTATTTTTTACAGTGTGTATTTCATCAGTATTCAAACGTAAACGTAACGTATTACGCATACCTCCTCACGCCAAGATTAAAACTAAACAAGTTTTTTAATTATTTCAAATTTACTACTTTAAGTCATCTGCCCTCGCTTTGTAATTTTCTTCATATTTAGCCATGAATGGGTATAAGTAAAATGTATAAATCAACGCGAAAATTTCTAAAGAGCAAGCAAAAGAGTTAAAGAGGTGCAAGATCAAAGGGATATCCAAGTGCAGAAAGATAAAATATAGATGCCTAGAAGTAAAATAATGCTTAAGAGTAAATGAGTCGTAAGAACAAAGGGATGGGAAAGAGTAAAAGGGTGCTCAAGAATAGAGAATGGCTCAAGAGCAATCGATCCCTTCTGTAACTATCCAAAATACATGTTATTAAGAAACTTTAGGGGTACTTCGAGGTGTTAAAGATGAGGTTCAACGCTTTCAATCCTCATGAGCTGTAATTAGTCCAAATTATCTTTTTAAAAACAGCACACCTAGTTGTCAGGCAGACTACGAAACATGGGCATATTATATTAATCATATTATATTAATATCGGGGCTTATAACTGCAGTTTTCCTCTAATCTGTTGTTGTTTAGAATGACACTTGGAGTATCCAAGCTCCATCCGCAGAGCGTACATGATTTAAGGCTAAGGGAGTGCGACTCCTGAGAAAGTGAGGTACAATGAATGGCAGGAGTCAGACTTAAGCCTCGGATGATAGATGCTGCCACTATCTATCACCACCTCGACAGTTTAGCCATGTCTCTGAAGGGGAGGGAAATTATCTCCAGACGATCTGGACCCGGGGTAAACTGCGCTGACCGGCCACAGGACTTTTAGACCGACAGAATTAACGAGTACGTAAATCCGCATATACTCTGTGTCGGGAATCGAACCCGGGACCCTCCAATCCCGAAGCCGATGCGTTAACCCCCGGCCATTCCTCTAATCTACCTCCCACAAGCCTAACTCATTACTATAACAAATAACGATCAAATTACAGTCCTGATGAAGACAAGATAACCACTCCCTTTCGAAACAAAGGACATCTTCGCAAAACCAAATCGCACGCACTAGTTGCTATCAACCGGCACCACCAGAGCGAAACAAGAAGAAGCAAACAAGCGGAGAAAGTTGAGCACGACCAACACCCCCACCGTAGATGAAATATGATGACCGGGCTACAAGTGGGGAAACCACCTTGACCGAATTCCCACTGCTGGTGGTGGTGGTTCATGACCACAGCGACGTCACCGGCTAAGCCTAGCTCCGGTTGTTGAAGGGCGAGGGGGATTGCCTTCGAGAGTAGAGTGAGAAGAAATAGGTTGTGCATAGAGACGTACTTAATCCGTTGTAGTAAATTATACAATTTTGCTGAGGCATGAGTGTTGATCCCATGCGGGGGCATATCAGTCACAATATTTGAGATCTTTAAAGATTTAAAGGTAATCTACCAGTACAAACATTTATCTTTTCTGGGGACCCTGAAATCTCCCGGAGAATAGACCCCTATATATTTTTTGTTGGTGATGATTCCAATGTCTGCTACCCTTAATTTAGGCAATTTGTTTCCCTCGATTTCTACCTTATTCTTCCTTAATCTTTTTTTAAGGCAGATAAAATGATGGAGGATAAAATGGAGAAAAAAGTATGGGATTGAGAAAGAGAATGCACGAGGAAAGGAATGTAAAGGCAACAATAAGAAAAGAGTTAATAAAGAGAAAGATAAAAGGAGAGAGAAAGAACGTTTGTTGATAAAATTTTTAGAAGAAAATTAGGATTTTCGGCAGAGGGCTGTAAAGAGACCACAATTTAGAAAAGCTAATCCGAGATTCGTTAATTATCCATTGCAAAGCTTTTTAATATTAAAATAAAATAGGATAAACCTGTGGCAATAATACGTACCAAGTTGTCATGATTCAAGAACTCAATTTCCTATAGTTTAATCACCAATAAAAGATTTTTTCCATGAATGAAAGACGGCATAAACTTTTAATTCCTACTATTAGTTTTCCTTTCACATAAATCGAAGCATTATAAACTCGATCCCCAAATAACTGTGGAACCCACTTCTAAAAATCATCAAACTGACAGTTTTACAGTTAATTTTCTACACCTTAATCCTCTCATCTATCCGACCACGTTACCGACTTATTTTGACCACTCCGTGCCGCTCTACGCAGAACTACCTCCCAACACGCTCTCTAGTTATTCTACACTTATCTACATCTTCCACCGATTGGAGAAACTTAACTTTCTTCTCGATACATGGATGCAAGTTGCTGTGGCAGGTCATAGAGAGAGAGGTTGGAAATCGTGAATCAGAAGCTATTTGCGTTTCTCTGAGGTTGCTCAAGACGTTGCCTTGGAACGTTACAATTGCATTGGGACATTCACAAACCTGTAGTGTTGAGTGTTATCTCGTATCTCACTGGACTGACAAGTCCAATGAGGGTTGGCGGGGAATCAAAAAGTTTAATTATTCAGAACAGAACAATTGTGTTGTTTCCAACCGCAAGGTCATGTTGCATGCCGATGGCACCGAGGCACCCGATCTGGCACCCGAGGCTAAAATATGGGGGGTTGTAGGAGGCAATTTGTGATTTGTATCGTAGAACTTTAGTACGTTTTGTTATTATATCCTTTTAAGGGAAAAAGTAACAAAAAATACGTAATTAATGATTAGACCTCGGACGGCCAACCCGTGGCACACGTGCCACAATGTGGTACGGCGGAGTAAAAAAAGTCACGCGAAGATATTGAAAAATTAGGAAAAGTGTAATAACGTTGTCTGGCATCAATAAAGTTTCAACTGTTCAGATTATTTTTTACGATTAAATTACGGAATTTAGTTAAAATATCAAGTTGTAATAATTTGTGAGATCCAAATCCTTTTAGATGCCTTAATGTCTGTAATCCGTCCCCCTTGTTACAATTTCTTCATTTAGTACCAATCATTAAATAACTCTGATTCTCTTTTCATTAAGGTATTACATGAAGATAACTTTTTACGGGTTTAGATATTTTTCTGAAGTTATTGATTTTGTATCCGATGGTGGTTAACAAATTACCTAGCATTGCAAAATATGTTAAAAATACGTCTTGGGAAAGAATTGCTAAAATTTTTAGGGCGATAAAGGTATTGGCTATATAAACTTTTATATCTCCAAATTGTTTTCAAACGGTGCCACTCTTTCTTAAAAGATTGGCCACCCCTGGCCTTAGACCAATAAAAACGTGTCTTCACTCAAATAAAATTTGATGCCACAATAATGCAGCATTATAGTATTTTGTCCAAGAAAAATAGTGATTTGTAATTTCTAAAAATTCAATTTAAAAGTAAGCAAATTTACTGTTACTTAAGATTTTAAGTAGCATACGCATTAATTTCCAAACCCATAAAAACACTATATAGTAATACAAGAACACTACATTTTCATGTGAAATAATTTGATAATATCAAGTATCGATACTCAAAATATTTTTTACAAACTTTGACAATTGTAGCGAAAAAAATCTTGTGCAAATGTTGACAACTCAATTGAAAAAACAACGTTTACTCAATTTCGTGATTTGACAATTGTGTTACTTTATACATAATTCATTGCATTCTAGCTTTTTGGTATAGATGCGATTCCCTAAAGTTTAATACTTTAAAACATGAAAATAGAGGTTTTTACCTCATGCTCTATCATAATTCACATACAATAAAAGTGAATAAATAAACCTCTACATAGAAAATAAATCCGGCTTTCAAAATTTATTGTGCCCACGTGTCAAATAGTAAGAGGTCAATCATTTTTAATGCAGCATACTACTCAATCATTCATTGAAACCTACGCACATCATGTTCTTTGCCTCCATCAAATTAAACTAGACCATTCCACATCTAAACAATTTAACTACTAAAAATAACCAATAGACCATGTGAAATAAATATCGATAAAGTTCTAGAATTATTATGCCAAAGACTGAAATATGAATCACGCATAGGAAAAATGCGTGCTGCTGCTTGTAAAACTAGAGCAAGTTTGGAGAACAGCTTGAACGGAAACAAACTGTTTCCATGGGAAGTATATTAGCACACATCGCACTTATAAGAGCTCCGATATGACCGTCCTAAAGTATATGGCAGCTTAAAAGCTTTTAATTCCAATGTTGCCTTCTAATAGCTTAATATCGATTGTATTTCAGAAAAAATATTTGCTCCGGCTATTAATAGACCACTTTGTGTCAGATGGAAAGTATTGTCATTTTGATTGACTTTGAACTAATTTTTATCTGTGAGTAAGTCAAAGAATGATGAATGAGTAAGATGTTCTTTTATCTTTTACACGCAGCAATTTACATTAAAACATCTACACAAAAGGATCACTAAAAACGAAGACTTTCTCCTTACATACATTTTGTCATTTTCTGAGGATAATTGAAATCTTAAACTTTCTGAAAACATTTTTTTGCACGAGAGAACTTTATTGAATAGGTAAAAAACCTGTTTGAGAGGTTAGTACCCTCTCTTTTCATAATTTAGTTTCATTTTTACTTAAAAAAAACTTTTACGTAACTTATTAAAGGAGGGCAGAAATGAAAATTTTTTAAAACAAAGCAACAATCAAAATTTTATTACAAAAACCTATCACATAAAAGTCATTATTTATGAGGAGTTTAAATAAAACCTTGCGTCAATGAACAATAAAAATAGGACCAAACTTTTGTTAATAGAAGTTCACCTCGAATTATCCATTAACCTACATGGTTTCCCTAGGAAATTTTTTGCGGCTATTCTACTGCTTAAGTCTTGATAAGTTAAAAGCAGAAATAATGCCTTCAAAATTAGGTTTAGTTTAGAGCAATAGCATTTCATTCAAATGGAATATTTAAAGAAAATTTTACAATATGCCCGATAATAGTCTCACTATCTGCCCTTAATCTTCAATCATACAAATCGGTAGGATCTATTTTAAGTTTTCTTCTTTAAATAATTCAGAGGACTATCAATAAGGAGATTTGAGGGGTATATATCCCTGAAACTTTAGAAATTTTATTTTTTACCATAAAAAAGAACTAAAACTATACCATGTCCAAAAAAAATGCCATCAATTCCTCCAAAATTTTTGTGTTTATGCAATTGACACAATGTATTCAACTCGGTGGCGTAGAGACATTTATTTCGGGTGGGGCCCGAAAATTATACAAAAAAAATAGTCTGGTCGGGCCTCAAGCTAGATTTCATCGAAGCAGAAGACCCCAAATTCTTCCTCAGCCCCTGCCGTGCAAGGCCAAGGTTTAATAGGTTCAATGAAGCTTTTTAATACATCTTTAGGTATATGAACTTAGTACCTTTATGAACTTAATATAAAAAGTTGTGATTGTGAATAATTAGTGTTCGAAGTACCTAAAGGGATCTGGGGCAGTGGCGAATCCAGAAGGGGGGCTCTGGGGCTGCAGCCCCCCCCTAAGAATAAGACATTCAAATTTTGGTAATACTAGCAATAAAGTCAAAAAAGAAATTTCAACACGTTGCGGACATTCAGTGGTCTTCCCCAAAGGGTCTTAAAATGAATCGGAACCCTACTTTTAAGGGTAAAAATTCCAAAATTTTTCTGGGGGAAGACCTACAAACCCCCTCGAAATTTTGGAATCTTAAGTACGGTTTTTCCTTGAAACTTTAGGGATTTACAAGGAGTGATCCTCTTAGATGTAACCTAAAGTGTCTCAACATGAGTTAAAATGCCACTTTTAGGAGCAAAATTCAAGATTTTTCTGGTATAGGAACCCCTAAACCCCCTAGAAATTTTCCAATTTATAACACTATAAACTTTTTTGCTTGAAAATTCTGCCCTTTACAATGAGTGGTGCTCTTTGGGTGGAATCTAAAAGGTTTCAAAATGAGCTAAAACACTATTTTGAGGGTCAAATTTTCCAAAATTTTTCTGGGGGAGGACCCCCAGACACCCTTTTACTTTGAGTTGACATTTCTTACAAACTTTTCAAATTCAATGTGCCGAAATTAAAACCTTACGAAGTCATCTCACCTAAAACTTAGTATTCCTAAGATTAGACCTCAGAAAAGATGTTGAGTAACCCCCTAAACAAAAATCTGGCTACAAAACTGGCAACCTCCTCCCCCTTTTTGTTGCTTTTATTTTGCTTTATGTTGCTTTTTTTTGAATATTTGAACAACTCATAACAGCAATTAAGTTATTTGTGAAACTCAGCCCCCCCCAGACAAAAATCCTGGATTCGCCACTGATCTGGGGGTCTCCCCCAGAAAATTTTTGGAGAATGGATTCGGAATACATTTTTGGATTTTCATTTCGGTAAACATAATATAAAAAAGTCATAATATAGTTAATAGTTCCAAGTAATAAAAGGGGTCTAGGTGTCCTCTCCCAGAAAACTTGACCCAGAAGAAATGATTTTTACTCGTTTTGTCCAAATTTCGAAGGGGACCTCGCTTCCCATATGAAGGTCCTCGATTCAACTGCGTTAAGAAACAAAAAGATTATGCTAGCTCTTATTTTTAACCAAATTTATTAAATTTTAAATCAGCTACTGCTTCGAAAAATATTAGAAGAGGTCAGTGGCGGATTAATGTAATTTTCTGGGAGGGGGCGGATAGATGGAACATTCAATTTACAGTAAGGCCTCCCTGGAAGACAAAATTTTTTCAAATGATATTTAAAACTAGCACTGTCAAGGTTTTAGTTTTAGAGACTTAAAACTGGTATAAAATAAGTTCAAAAATACCAGTTGCGTATTTAGATAAATAATTATTTCGGAAGGGGCTAAAAATATTTGTCAGTCTTAACCATTGTCCCCTTTTAGATAGAATTTGCTTTCGAGAGAACTTAGCATTAGAGAAGTTGTTGCTAATAAAGGTCCAATATGAAAGGGGGGTCTGGGGGATCTCTCCCAGAAAATTTTCGGAAATTTGATCCTAAAAACGGGGTTTTTAACTGTTATTTGCTACACGTAGCCCAAATTTTGGACATAAACATTTTTAGGTAGGATTTTGATATTTTGACGAATTTATTAAAAACTGTGAATAAAGGATTAAGTAAAAATGGGGCCCTGGGAGTCCTCCCCCTATAAAATGTTTGGAAATTTGACCCTAAAATTGGGTTTGAACTTGCTTTGATATGTCTAGTCTGAAGGGGACAGGGAACTCTCGTCCCCCCTTATAAACTCCCCTGAAAAATACGTTGTAAGGAAAAAAATCAAAACAGGAAAGGTTTCTCGGCAGGCGAAATTCGATTTAGGATTTTCCGGGTGATATTGCCGAGGCTGGACTGAATTGAATAAGCTTTAAAACTGCACAAGCCAACTGACAACTTGAGCACCGCAACCATTCTTTTTGCGCTACTGGAGAAGACCAGGTCACTAAAAAGTTCCCCCAAGCCCCTTCAAATGCATTGATGTATTGAAAAAATATCCGTGTTGTAGAAAATGCTTTGGTAAAACCAGTTGTTTATAAACTATTATTACTATTATTTTAAAAAGTTTGTGGTTAACAAAGAAATTCAAGAGGGTGGTCTGGGGGTCACCCCCAGAAAAATTTTGAAAATTTGACCCCTAAAAACAGTATTTTCACACATTTTTGTCCACCTTTGCTTCGTTTCTCGGGGAGGGCGGTCGCCCCCCTCGCCCCCCCCCTTTAATCCGCCCTTGGAAGAGGTTGAAGTTGAGGAAGTTATTTAAAGAGATGAAAAGGGATGAAAATGACCAAGTGTCTCCCCTTTCAACGCTCGCGTCGCCATCTAGACTACTTCCTTGAAACTAAATTTACTCTTTAAATTAAACGTATACAACATCTCTTTACGTTTCTCTGAAAGAAAGTATCATTAATACAAAAATATTTTTCTGAAGAAAGTAGTCTTTTCCCGGTTTTAAGTCTAAAATTCTTCTTATGTTTTTAAATAACTCATTGAAACAGATTAATGATTTAATTACATTTCAGAACGTGCAAGTAAACCTGTTAATTTATATGAATTTTATATTTATCATGGACACATTGAATTCTTGTTGAAATTCCCTTAAATTTTCAATACAATGCCTCCCCTTTAGAATGGAAGTGGTGTTTTTTGCCAGGGGTAAAAAAGTCCCGTCTCTTTTCAAATTTAAACACGGAGTGAGACAGAAGGGAAAAAATTATAATTAAAAAATTACGAAAACAGCCCCAACACAATCTTTAACAGATTAGTTTCCCCTTACATTTGGCTTATAGCATTAAATTTGTATTGCATATTTTTATACATGGTCTGAGGTTAATTTGAAACATCAATTTATTTTAGATTTGAATAATAATAACAATGATTTAAAAGAAAAAGATCATAGAATTGGAAGAAACTAGGAAATAATTCAAAAACTGCATAAACAACAGAGGTAGTATAAATGCCACCATCTAGAGGAGACCATTGGATGAATCACAGAAAAACAAAAGTAAACGTGGTCATTTTGAGCTATCCTTCTCAGATTCGTCTTATAAGTCGAGTTGTCGTAACGCAAAAAATTAAGTTAAGTTCAATTCTGAAAATTGTTTTAGAGTAACAAAGCCCCAGACACAAAGAGGTTCCAATGAGCTCTGGAGATATAAAGCTATAAAATTTAAACCTATCAACGAGATTTCAGTCAAATACTTACAAAAAAACAGGGCTTTCTCTTTCTCACAACTTCTTCAGATGATATCTTCCCACTCAGCTTCCTGGTGCACTGCGCTCTACAACTGGGAACACAACAGTACGTCCGGCCCATACCAGGGACATTTCTAGGACTAAAAAGCACCTGGCCAACACCCTCAATTAGCCCCAAATAAATCTTAACACATAACTAATCTCCCGAACACTGACCACCCGGAATTCGAAAATCCCCTCCAGACCACACGAAAAGGAGAACAAAAAAGAACTTGGTTTTAAAAATAGAAAAGCGTTGTCGTTCTGTAAGGCACGGTATGAAATATTAAGTAGTGTTCCACAGCGCGCCGAAAAAACTCTTCCGTATGACCCATTTCTTCTGGGACGTCTTTTGAGGCTGATGTATCGATTTTGTGAAAAACTTTCTTTTCCGTCTTCCGTGAATTTTTGTGGAGTTTTCTTTTTTCAAATTTGACAAATCTCTCCTTTGGTGTGAAACTATCAATCTCAGTAACGTGTTTTAAGGATATTTGTTAAATTGAATCGTTAGTTTAACCCTTTATTTACCGACGGTAATTGTAAGTTCCTTTGGCGCAAGTTTAGAACTGCTGATGGTTGGCGAGTTTTGGCTATTTGGCGCCATATTTAGAAGCCACATAATTTACTTGACATTAGTTGGGGTAACTATATAGTGATTTTTATCGCTAAAAACTTGGCGCATCAGCAGTTCTAAACTTGCGCCGAAAATTAAGAAAGTAAATAAAGAGTTAAAAAGGAAATAAGCCCCCGGATGAGATTAATTTTGTGAAAAGTGAAAAGTCCATTGTATAAATTATTCAATTTTTATTCCATAATTTTCGTACGAAATGGAATATGGAATTTTCAGAATGAAAGTGCAGTAATTGCAAAAAACAAATGCAAAATTTTTTGAAAAACCAAGACAAGTAAAGTTTAAAACTTAAAATGAATCTGAAAGAAATCCATGTAATCAGTCCCTATGAAGTATAATCCACTATAAATTTTTGATGACCGTAGTTTCCGAGATACACTATTCCAAATGTCAATACAATACAATTATAAGGTATGCTAAGGAATTATAATCGTTTCACTTGGTCTTTCTATTGCATTTGATTAAGTATTTAATATATTTTAGAGTGGTGAATGTGATCGCCACAGTTTTCCCACTTTAAAATTGAATCGTCAGTTGGAAGAAGGAAATAAGTCCAAAAACCAAGTTTTGAGAAAATCGAAAAGAAACTGTATAAGTTATAGAATTTTCATTGTATAATCACTAAAATGTTACTGGAAGTTCAGAACCTTATTATTTAAAAAACAGAGGCATCATCAAAACAAATATAAGTATATTCAAAAATATTTTACAGTCAAAATAAGTTGATGGACTTATTCCCTTCTTCCACCTTATGAAATTTTTCTGACGAAAAAATATTTAAAAACCCTTAAATTCACTTTTAAATTTCATTTCTCCCTCCATCACAAAAGGGTGAAATAAAAAGAATAAGACAAATAAAATTCAAAATTATGGTGAAACTGAGTTATTAAAGCAGTATCAATGGAGTGAGTGGATATGAATGGAGTCAAATATTCCCTGCATAAAAAAAGTTTTAAAAAATTGAAATTAAGAGAAAATTTTATTTTAACTTAGTTTACAACACAAAGAATATGAAAAGAAAGACAAAATAACTTAAAATCCAAATTAACTTAAAAAATACAATGAATGGACATCGATTTCACAACTTCAAGGGGCGATATCTTACTATAGGGGTTAGTTATTTCCCCCCTTTCTTCACCCATGTGTAGAGCAAAGTTGGGAGATTGTTTTGAGCACAATTTGTCATTTTTTGGACTTATTCCCTTCTTCCAACTGACGATTCAATTGAAGGGTTTGGTGGATGAAGGGGCTATGTTATATATACATAACCACTTAATCTCCCAAGTCCTTCAATTCACCCTGACTTAATTTGAATTAATCTTCCATATTAATCGCATCCTCCTTAATCGCATAGGAAACACTGTTTATAAAAGCCGCGTGCAAGTTTTTTTGGACCGGACTATTTGCGAGGACTTCTAATCCAAATTTTATCACATATTATGTAATTCATGAATCAAAAAGATACGCCGCTAATTCTTGCAACCAATGCAGACACTACACCTGGTTCGTATAAATTATAAGCTGCTAATGGTACAGATATCCCAACTTATGGGTGAAAAAAATTAAATTTTTCTCAACTTATTTCTAAAAAGGGAGGATCTTTAATTCTTACTTTTCTCTCCGGCTGATGTGTTGGAGACTGCTCTTTCATGGTTTCCTTATCCATTACAACTATATTTTGCAGTCCTGAGTTTATTTGTTACGTTACAGCTGAATTCTGGAGCTTTATTAACAGTTGCGTGTACTGTTGCTCCTTTCCTTAAGCCTTCCTTTTAATTTAACTCTACAAAATATATTTTTCTTCTATTTATTTACAGTAGTTGCCAACTTCATTCACTGAAACTTCAACAAATCCTCTATTCACTAGTAGTCTTTATTATTACTTCACAGTTCACTAGTACATCCTCTAACAAATTAATTTATTTCTGATTAATTTACAGTCCAAATATGCAAACTAAAATAAAGTTCTTTTATTAAAAATAGAAGACCCGAGTTATTAATTCACTCAACAGCCATCTGCTATAGAAGATATGATAAAAGGTAATTTTATAATAAAAAAAGGGGAAATATAAACACGACAAAATAACACTAATAAGAATACAAATTAAGGACATTTTCACCTTTACGACAATTAAAAAATGTTGTCGATTTATAAGGAAATACTACTTTTGCTTATGAAGGGGTCAGAAATAATTTTGCCACTTTTGATCACTTCTCTTTCTAAAACCCACTTTAAGACCCAAATTCACAATATACCGAGATAGAACCTTGTCAAACCAACGAAGCGGAATGCGTTTCATTCGAGTCTTTGAATGTCCCATTGTCGAGAGCTGTGTAACTTATCACTTAGCTCGAAGAAATATCTTCTAGGATCTAAATGAATCGTTATCGTTTTACGGAAGACTTAACATTTTCTTGATTTAAGGGCAGGATGAGGAATGGATTTAAGGCAACTTAAGGGCTTGTTCAGACTTATCCCTTTTGATCTTCATTTTGGAGGAATCATCCGATGTGAAAAGTGTGAATTGGCGTTTCACTCTTCACTCCTTCACTTTTCTATGCAAACTAACTATTCGCAGGGAGTGAATCACTCAGGATAAACAGTGAAAGGGAAACAGTGGGAATGATCCTTTGGGGAGTAGTGGTTATTATGGAAATTACCGTATGGAATTATTTCCGTAATTTATTTTAATAAAAATTTAAACTCACTTTGAAATCACAGAAACACAAAGATTTTTAATATTTAGTAATTGTGTGAATTTTTTTATTCGTTTAATAATTCTTCCAAAATCAATATATTCGCCCACTTGAGTATTAAAATTTTTTTAGGATTTTAAATATGAACGTAAAATTGGAAAGCTGCAACTTTTTTTCTGGGAAAAATGAAAAAGTAAACTAACTGCCCGGGCATCTTCTTGAACTAAAAATTAAACTACTCAAAATGTTTCATCAGTTATAAATAATTCTTCATATCAATTTCCCATCGGAAACTACAGTTTTCCTCTCCAAACTGAATATTTTTAGCAACGTGATACTTTTATCATTCAGGTTTAGTAAAATAAGAAAAATATGTAATTCATAGATAGCTGTGAATAAAAATCTTTGATAACTTTATTATATAGCTTTTTCATGTGGAAGCATAGGGGGTTCAAGGTCGGTCTTGAACCCATGCCCCTGATGGAACCTCACTTTCTCTCCAGACCCGTCTTGAAGAAAGTGGAAAAACTAATTACCCAAGATTCAAAAAGTGACATGATCTATGGTTATGGAATCGTAGACACTTTGTCATGGAGGAAAAAAGAAAAGTCAGACGTGTTTTGCAATATGCCTTTTGGGCCTTAAAGGGGCCTGAAAAGGATAATTTCCACCATAGATTTTAAATCCAGCTTATACTTGGGTAGTGGTTTATTTTTCAAACTGTGGGAAGGCTCAAAAAGTGTTGAGGAAAAACAAATTTAGTTTAAGGAAGTGATGGTTTGTTAAATGCCAATTCTCGAGATTATCTTAAATTTTTAATCCAATTCACTACTCTAGTCATAGGAAATGTCTACTAAAACACCAAATCTCATACTTTCAGCTGTGTGGTTCTAAAAGTATTTATCGTCATTTTAAATAGGTTTCCTTCATTTTATACCGTTAAACACTTGGTTGAAAAATCCATCCAGTATTTGAATTTGAACTCTAGTGTTCCCTCGTTATTCGCGGTAGTTACGTTCCAAAATATACCGCGAGTACGCGAAATCCGCGAATAACAAACCCAGTTTTAAAACGAGCATATATGATAATATAACAGATGTAATGGTTCGATTCCGTCATTTATTTCATAAAACTAATACAACTGGTTCATGCAAAAAGTAGTTTAAACTGTAAATTACTGTAAATTAATTGTAATAACTGTAAATATTCTGTAGTAAATACCTAAAGGGTTACTAGTTAGAAAACTTGCTTAGTAAAAAGTTATTTTTCAAAATGGTTTAAAATAATAAATACCGGAATCAAACAGTTATATCTTTCTGCCAAATATGCAAGTTTCATGCCGAAAAAACTTTGAGATCGAAATCCGCGAATATGCGGGGATAACATCGCTCAACCGCGAATATGCGAGGGCCCACTGTAGTTCTCTTAAAATGATCTAGTGGTATCAAGCATATATTATTTAAGTTTTCAATCAATTCATTTTAATCAAAGGTCTGTCGCTTTCCCAATTTAAAAATTTGATTTGCTAAATAATTTCCGGAGTTACAAGAGCATAAGTTAACTACTTAAATATGCTTCCTTTACTTGTATATTTTTACACAGCACACTTTTAATTTTAAAAATTTCTTCTACTCTACAAACGGTAAACAACCACATTAAATTTTTTTAAACCCTATTTTTTCAACTGGTCATTTTTCTAAACCTGATATGTCGCAAACAACGAAACAGACACTCTTTTACACAACAAAAATCGTGATTTGGGGGTGAAAATTACCCGCACTTTCCCTCTGAATTCATGAATCCGATTGTCCGAGGAATGAGAGAACTTACAAAGCGCACAGGTAATGATGGCGATTTCGGAAAAAAAAATTCCCAGATTACCATTGTTTTACACGAATTTTCAACTCTCTTGCTTTTTGCTGCGTATCATCATGCTTGCAATGATGCTTCCTGGGTCAAACGGCAAGAGGGTAATAACATCCGACTTTAATCATCACTTCTGAATTGTGTTCTTCGAAGAGAAAATAACTTTATTCTTCTCTGATGCCGAGGATTACGTGTCTTAGAAATTTAGGTGAGCATGTCCAATAAAACTAATCGGACTAAATCCAGCCTCCAGGGAGTTGACCTATTTGATCCTTAGTTGCTGGTATGAATCGTAAAACGAGCCTTGTTTTTTTTAAATTTCGTGAGATTTTGTTTGGCATGGGTATTTTTGATAGAAAAAATGTAGATAGGATATTCATGGTCACACTAATTAATGCATAGCTGCCAACTCTCTAATATGTTCTTTACTTTCTGTCGTTTTCTTCTTTCCCCTTCAAAAGTTCTTTAACCTTGCACCCCAATTAAAATACAATACACTGAGGTAAAAGAAAAAAATCCAGTTTGGCATTCTCCAATTTATCAAAAAAAGGAGATTAATATCTACTATTAACACAGCTGCCAAATATTTCGATTTTTCCGTATTACTTCCAGTCTTGTTACAAAGATACAGTCGTATTACATTGTTTCGAATTTTAGCTTATTTACTTCTTTTTAAATACGAAACAATTTAATAAATCTGGAGCAATTTAATAAAAGATTGTATTTTTATAACAAGACTTGCGATTCTGATCAAAATCGAAACGGTTGGCAGCTATGTTAATACAAGAAATTAGAATCTAAGTTGTTTCTATTTTTCTTGATAAATTGGAAAATTTCAAATTGAATTTTTCCTTTTACCTAAGTGTATTGTATTATAATTGGGGTACAAAGTTAAAGAATTTTTGAAGGGAAAAGAAGAAAACGACAGAAAGTAAAGAAGTGAAAGAAAATTGAAAGAGAAAGAATTAAAGAAACAAAGTGAAATAGAAAGAAGGAACTCTGAAGATTATAGAAAAGAAACAAACTGAAATGGGAAGGAGGAACTCAGAAGATTAAATAATAGAACTGAGGGAAAGAAAGAAAAGATAAATATAGGAAATGAAAAGGAAAAGGGATAAAGAAAGAGAAGAAAAGAGAGAAGGAAAAACAGAAGGAGGAGAAAAAGATTATGTAGTGGGATAAAGAGAAGGTAAATGAAACGGATTGAGAAAAAGATTCATCACACAAGATGAAAAATTACAAAAATAGAAAAATACTTCAGATTCAATTAACACATACCAAACTCCAAGAATTAGTTCTAGAAGTAAAAAAAGTTACTTCCTTGGCGGCATTTCGGTGCCTTCCGGCCAAAACAAATCACAGGGACTGGGGCATCAATATAAAAGTAAACATTCCAAAACAAACTTTTAACAATCGGGAAATTGTTTTTCCCAAAGCCCGCATGACCTCAAAAATAACTTGATATGTCACAGGATAGAGGCATATACTTCCTCAGCAGCACCAAACCTCGTGTTCCATTTCGATTCAGGCGTTGTCTGCCGATGTTTATCTCAATGTCCGATTGTCATTCTTACGAAAGTGGACGGTTTTTAAAAAGCTTGAAGTGTTAATTATTATCCCTGGTGAAATAACCATAACAGAAAAGTATCGAAGTTTTTATCTCCGAACTAAATTGAACTAATTATAAAATTAATGTGCATGATACAGGAGAAAAATATGGTCGACTCCGCTAAATGTAATAAGATGTTATCGAAATTGACTGGCTCCTATCACTCCCATTTAGCCTAACGAAAACATTGCTTTAATGTGATCAATATATAGTTTAATGTTATCAAAATTTGTTGAAATCCCCTAAATATCTAATTTTTTCCCGTTAGAAGCATGGGCGGATTTAGGTGGTGAGCCCTGGGGGTCATACTGGTAACCTTGGGGTGGGCAATCTGTATCTGATCGCTTTGGAAACATGATTTTCCCTTATAAAAGAGTAATTTTCTCAAAAGGTTGCATTCAAACATTCAAAATGAGCCATTAATTTATTAGTGCTATATTATCCACTCATATTTTTCCTTAAGAAAGTTTAAGTTCCAAAATATTTACGTACTTTGAACTTCAATTAAATTACAGAGTTTTGATTTTTATGCAAACGCTCTCTTTCTTTCTCTAGTTATTAAACTTGACACTTTAAGTACCAAATCTCTTATTAATATCAATCTGATATTGCTATCAGTATAATCTTAAACAGACGTGATCGTATTAAGCCAAGTCAACTGTATAGTAAATACACTGGATTTAATATGCTTATCCAAATCTGATATAACTCTAAGATGTATAAAAGTAGATGAAAAATAATTCTATCTTCTTTCATGTCTGTTAGGGATTACAACTGATATTATAGAGATTTCAAATGAAAAGTAGAAACTCATTGCAGCAATGAAAAACTACCTACTAACATAAGTGTGTTAACTTGAGAAAAAGAAAGATGTCTTTAAATTAATTAAAATTTAGCACTTTTAAAAACGAGCAGATATCTTCTCAAACTAGGTATTATTGTTCAAATTGCACTCTCCATGGAAGTTTTAAAGCTACGACGAAATCAAACAAACGCAATCGGATTCGAATAAGAAACAAACGGCATCCATCATTCAAATTCAAATTTTAACCCCATTAAAAGCTGCATAAAAGTTTATTTGATGCCCAAAAGACTGGAGAACCTAAGGCAAAAATCAAAAATTTCCCTTCCCCATGAGGCGCCACATTATGCAATGAAGTCAGCATCTGCCAAGCATTTGAGACCTGTTAAATAAACATTTATTTCCATCAAGTCAACTTTAACGCATCCCGATTTTAATTTCAGTATACACAGTTCCAACATCTTCGGACTTGTCATTTTACAAAGAAAACTTCTCCCCTGATTAGCATAAAACTAAAGAACATGCTTTTCGTTCCTGATTTGGGGGTCACTGACCCCTGTCCAGGGGTGGGTGTTGGCCGGTGCACGTGGTTGCGCCATTCCCTCTTGGTCACGCAAGGGAAATTGTTTCCACGGGGCTCAGGGATATTATCTAATGATCTCATACGAACGGTAGTGAGTGGCCATTGATTTGTAGCTACATTCGATGATTGCGCAAGTTGCAGTGAGTCAACAATGTATGGATGGATTTTTTTCAGGGTCAACGACTTTTTGTTTGGTTGCATTCGGTGGTAAATAAACACGGCGATCAATTTTATGCAAAAATCACCGGTCTGTTTCTCAGAAAATATAACATTTAGTAGTTCTCGGTAAAAAAAACAACTATAGAAAATTAATGATGGAAATGCACTGATAACAATCTGAATTATTATTCATTAAATTATGTTATGTATTTATCATTACCTAAACGGTAAACTCGCAGAGAAGAGAGAGTGAATCTCTAATAATTTGAAGCATATTAGCTATTGTAGTAGATCCTTTTGTTGCAAAAAATACTGTACCTTAAGTAACTAACTTATCCTTAAATAGGAATTTAAAATTTGAAAAGAATACCCCCTTACTGCCTCTTATTATCACGCTATTCAAAAATGTAGTAGAAATCAAAATATATCGAAAAATTTATATTATGCATAAATAGCTCGAATGGTTAATTTTGCAGGATCTGGTGAATATGGACTATGCTTAATTTCAAACAAAAAATATTTATCAAAAATTGAAGTATACCCGAGTTGTGTTCCCATGTAAATCCAGCACAAAATGGCTCAGCGCAAAAAAGCCGAATTGATTAGTATTAGTAAATATAATATTACAAAAGAATGGTTTTAGGATACATCATTTGTGGATTTTAAAAAAAATTAAGTAAAATGAGTCAAGTCCTAAGGTTATACTGTTTTAAATATAAAACAAGGGAATGAAATCAGATAGTTATTAAAATAATTTCATTTTCTTAAAAACTATACATATAAAAAAGATATATCGAATATCTTAAAACAGGTTCTTAAACTTTCTATCGTCACGGCCCCCTTTATGTAGCAGCCAGACATCGCGGACCCCCAACATTTTTATCACCAAAAGCCATCCACACTTTTTTTTAGTTTAAAATTAATTAAAATTAGTATATAAATAAGAATAAATTTTACAATCACTCCAGAGGCGTATATAGAAATTTATTTCGGGAGGAGTTTTGATACCCCTAGTTAGAATATTTTGATTATAAATTTTTATGCAAGATTGATTAACTTAATGTAAAAATAGTTTATAATAATAGAGTTTTAAGAACAAAAAGGTATCTGGTGGTCATCCTGAAAAAAGTTTTAGATAAATTTTTCCCCAAAAACACACAGGATTTTAACTTGGTTTCGATACACTTCATCGGAATTCCAGACTATATTCTGTAGGATTTAAATTTATGAAAGTATTTTTAAACAGTTCTTAATAATAAAGTACCAAGTACTAAAGGGGTTTCGGGGGTCATACCCCAGAAAATTTTCGGAGATTCGATCCAAAGAACAGGATTTTAACTTGTTTTGATACACAAAGTCCAAATTTCAGGAGGGAGGCAGGGCCCCTTCCTTCACCATCCCTTATTGCCCCCCTTGGCCCCTGAATTACTCTAAATCTTTGAGGTGATGGTCTGGAAACTTCAAGGAAAAAATTATGCATTAAAGTCAAAATTTCGAGGGGGCTGGGGGTTCTTCCCCAGAAAATTTTTTAATTTGCCTCTTAAAACAAGTGTTTCATCCAATTTTGAAACTCTTTGGGGAATTCTAAAAGTAACTTGAGGAATTCCTCAATGTAACTCGCGGACCCCCTAGGAAGGCGCCGGGGACCCCCAGCGGTCCGCGGACCTCAGTTTAAGAGCCACTGTTTTAAAAGAATATATATTTTTAAGATATATAGAATTAACGATATATTGAGGTCTAAAAACCTATTTTAATAGAAACATCGTTTGGATGTTAGAATGCCGATCAGTAAATTATTTCGCAAAATAAGGAAAAATGCAGTCAGCATTCCAAAATTCGAGAACTCCGAAAAATTTAATAAATAAACCTTCACAGTTTCAAATAATTATTTGAGGCATATTACTTAATACCAAAGAAAATCAAAGACAAGAAAAAGTTAACAAAAGGAAAAACAAAATATACATACAAAAGTTGAAACACCCATCCAAGCAACAAGCAACACCTCTAGAATAAATTTTTCAAACTGCACCGTTCATTCATTTTATGAATTCCGTAAAAAATCTGGTCCTGTTTTCCTTACGTGATTCACACAACACAACCAGTTGAAGCCCACGTCAAATTAAGAGTTTTACAACTGGAATAGAATTTGTGGTTAAATCCTTCCTACATTTTGTTTATTATGACGAATAAAGTACACACCCTTAAGACCACTGGTTTCTGTCCCTGAAAAACTTGAAGCTACACGGAAAATCTTGGACTTACCCCTCTACAAGGCTATTTATCACTGTAGGTTTTATTGGGCGATTGCAATCTGCCAACATGGATAAACCTGAAAAGTTCGTAGTAATCCTACATTTGATATGAAAGGGAATTCGGGTCTTTAATTGGCATTGGGACGTCTTTTACTTTTGGTGCTACACTGACCTTGATCAGCTTTACCCAGCACTCAATGTTACTGACCTGAATTGCGGCCATATGTTTAGGTGTATGCTGGCTTTTATAAGCTCATTGATTGATTTCTGAAGCAACAATTGGGAGAAATTGCTAAATTTATTGATAAATATCGTATTTCACAGATGAATCATTCAGAGTTTTAGGAGGGGTAGGAAAATCCTAGAGAACTTCGAATCACATAACAATGGGGGGGGGTCGGAAATACACCCCTAGAAATTGGCATGTTTTTTTTTTCAAAATTGTTCGATTCCTACATTTATTCCATAAAAACCAATTTAAGAGCTGAAATTTCAGCAAATGAAATGTGACTCCAGACTCGTCGGTATTTTATCAATGTTTAAGCTTGTATAGGTCAAACTTATTTCAAGTCTTTAAAGAATTAAGAAATTACAACTTAAATTTCAGCTCTTGATTTTTTTAATAAATGTCTGAACCGAACTATTTTCTAATCATAAAAGGTTGCGAGTCAATTTCCATTGGGGATTATACGACCTCCCATGCCAACTTTTTATAATCCCTGGCTCATTAGGGATGCATTTTCGACAACTTGAACAACTGTGATGGACAACAACTGGCCTATACCCCTCCTGTAAGTACTGAAACATTTATACGAAACACCCTAAAGTGTAAAGTTTATTTAAAACTTTGGACACAGGAAGAATTTATAGCTTACTAGTTCTAGGGGATAACATTTTCTAAATTTAAAAACAGAACAGACCTTTACAGAAATAAGTTAAAAACTAAAGAATAAAATTAAAGAGTTTTAATTAAACATGAAAATGGAGTCTTCCGGGCTTATAGGCCGTAGTCTAGATGAAGGAAATCCAAACGTTTCGACCCCTTCTACGGGGGTCATCATCAGTGGATAAAAGTTAAAAGTTAAGAACTAATGATGACCCCCGTAGAAGGGGTCGAAACGTTTGGATTTCCAACATCTAGACTACGGCCTATAAGCCCGGAAGACTCCCTTTTCATGTATAACACCGGTCGTAGAAGCCTTCGTAGTGTAATCAGTTTTAATTAAACTTTGATTTTATTAACTTTTTTACAAATTTAAATGAAATGTGTGAACAAAGAACTGTTTTTGATGGTTAACAAGTTTTTTATTTCCAAACAACGAGAATACATAGCAATTTATTTTCAACGTGATTTCTAAACTTAAAGCGCACTGACTTTAATTTAAACACCACCGTTTAAAAAATAAGATTTTACAGAACAGTATAATTTAATCAGTTTAATTAGATTGTTTCCCGTCTTACATTAAATTTGGTTAACATGTTTATTTGGAATATTAAAGAAACATAAAACAGACACATAGCTTCTGAGATCTTTTGCTAAACTCTATACAGGGGAAAAATCTTTTGTTAAATTTGTGTTTTGGCATCACAGCAGAAAAAGGTTTCTTCAAACTTCCCCAATATATTCGTTTCCAAAGATTGCATTCAAATTTATAATGATTGCACAATCGCGTGAATTAAAACCACAACCGTTTCACACACCAAAAGAATTTTTTAAACTTTTACAATAATCTCAAATGGTTCTATTTTAAGTACAGCTTGAAATATTCCAAAGAAACTAATTTCCTGTTCTTACACAAGGACTAGCAACCTTTCACCTTTCAACGATAAATAGTCCTGTTACAAAACAAACACACAATCAAGCAATGTCGGTTTGGATGTGGACTATAAAATTTAAATGTCAGCCCGGCCGTTACTATTGAGCATTTTTACTACAAAACAATATCATTGCAAAACCGTAAACATAGCAACAACGTACGTACACGGGAGTTAATGTTAATGATTGGTTAAGGATAGTGTTTACGAGTAAGGTATAACGGGTTACAGAAAAAAATATGAGAAAGGAGAGCAATTGTAAGAAACGGAACAAATGTGTTTCTGAATCCATTGTCTGTCTTAGTAGGTAAATTCTATACTTAACGCGTGCTATCAGAGGAAATAAAATTGCAATACAATCGGTAATTAGGAGAAAATCTGATGTTTGTACTTCTTACTGAACAAGCGCAAATTACGCAGTTTAAATAACACGTGCCCTGAATTGGATGCGATTTGGAGAAAATAAAAGAAATATTCAAACCTAGATAATATTGAAACTACAATTTGAGTATTATAATACTCGAATACCGTCGACTCCGCTTAATGTGATCACGGTTAATGTTATCAATTGGATAATGTTGTCGAAATTGGCTAGTGCCGATCACTTCTACTTAATTGAAAACAAAATGCATCGTTTTATCTTATCAATATATCGCTTAATGTTATCAAAATTGGGGGAGTTCCCTAGAAGCCACCTTTTTTTCAACGTTTGAAGGTCAATTTTATTACGTAACATACAAAATGAGTCATTAATTTAGAAGTATTACATGATCACTCAATATTTTTTAAAAGAATGTTTAGGTTGCAAAAACCATACTATAAAACCGTTTTAAAATAGTTCAAATAGGATTAGACAGTCGTGATTTTGATGCAAACACTCGAGTTACACTGTTTGCCACTTTTTTTAGTATAGAATCGCTTATTATTTATCAATCTGACATTATCATTTTGATCTTGGACAGATGTAGATCATATTAAGCGGGGTCGACTGTATTATGATACCTGGAATAGTGCAATACAAAATTTAACAATTCATAAATTTATGTTCATCAAGAAATAAAACAGTTTATAAGTAATAAAAAACAACTTCAATCACTGTCTAATTAGGTTGAATTATATTACTTAACCCGGAAAGTAACTGCACCAGCGAAGGATTAAAATTTACGACTTATAAAAGTTTGTTGTTTAAAAGGTAATTATTTTTCTATGAAAAATAAGTAATCACGATAAGAAGTTATTGGTAATAAAAAAAGTAATAGTTTTACTCCCTAATTATAGTAATTTTAGTTAATAATCAGTAATTATTTTAAGGGATTAGGGGCCATTCATTAATTACGTAAGGGTCCTGAGAGGGAGGGGGGGTTGGAAAAATCTCTACATACCCTTACTTGGGGGGTGGGGGGGTCAAACCCATTCTTACGTAAGATTTTCCAAGTTAATGTAAACCAATTCTAATTATTCTAATGAAATTACTATTGAATAACCCCAGAAAAACCTTAAAATGCTGACGATCTCAGTATGTTATCGAAGCTTTAATTTTTAAAAAATGAAAGTATATCAGATGTATCTTTTTTATCGGAATAGCATTAAGTTAAGATAAAAATAAAGCTGTTGAATCCATCATCCAGTTGTCAAAAATTGAAACAAAACAAAAGCAAAAAGCAAGAGAAATCTTTATTAGTTTTGGTTTTAACTTTGGAATCTTACGTAAGAATAGGGGGGGAGGGGTTTGAAAAATCTTACGTACCCTTACATGGGGGTAGGGGGGTCAAAAATTGCCAAAATCATCCTTACGTAATTAATGAATGGCCCCTTACACGCTTGGATATGTTTGATCGACTATTTCTATTTACTTTGAGAGGGTTCTATCTCTTTTATGAATGGTTACTTCAAGATAAACTTGTTACAGCGTGAAACTAAAAGAACAAAGTATATAACCGTGATAATTAGTTTACATAATAATAAAATAATGATAATTAGTTTACATATTGATCTTGTAGTTGGTTAAAACCAATGAGGCTCTAAAATTACTATTCAAACTAATACTTGTTAAAAAATACCGAGCCCCACTAATCATTAAAATTCAATTATTAAATCAATTACTAATGATTAGATTAAGAACTCCAAATAATAAATTGCTCTAACACCCACTTATTACACAAATGATTATATAAACTTTAATCTTCATGCTATTGGCAACATCTGTAATAGCAACGCTTTTCCCTTTATGGTAATGGAATGTCAATTAAAGAAAAATTCTAATTTCCTCACCACATATCATAAAAACCTCGCATCAGCCTTGTAAACTCTGTGGTGGTCTGTCAAGGTTCAGTCGGGGTAAAACCTAAATTTACGAGTTTGTTTTTTCCGGATAAAAAAAGATCGGAGAAAAAAATTAAAGATTTTTATTTTAGAAATAGCACTGATTTTGTACGAATTAACTTTGCATTTTTAAGGAAAATATTTTTAAAACTTAATATAACTTTATTAAATGTATGTTATCTAAACGTACTTTGATTTTTCATGGTCCTTTAATTATACAAATCCAATTAGTTTCAAGAATTTTCTATCATCTCTTAATCAATATTTAATGTTAATACGATGCAGTTAGTTACAATAATCCACAAGTCATGTCAAAATAAGTTAAGTTAAAGGGTTAAAATATAAGTTACTTTATTGAAATTATAATAATGTAATCCAGACTTGCGCTTTGCATAGTATGAAAAACAGAATAAAGCATGATTTTAAGATGAGTTTGATTAAAATAAAAAGATCAATTATATTTCTAACTAAGATATTTAAATAATTTCTGCATAAAAGTTTATGATCATTCTAAAAATTATAATCAAATTCACATCAAATATGTACAAAGCTTTAACTTTGTGTTAACTTATTTTCTGTAAACTTATGTGTAACAAAATTTTAGAAATCAATTATGAATTCATAAATACTATACGGAAAGGGATGATTCGCCAATTAAACCATAGGAAAAACTTGTTTTTTGTGATACTTTAATACTTTCACTATTTTTATGATGTATTACAAATTAGTTAGGAAAAAATACACATATCCCTTTCAACACTAAATTTGAAACAATCTTTCAACTCCCATTTAACATGACCAAAAAATCTTCTCAAAACGACATTTTCGAATGAAGAGTTTCCTCGGTTACAAAATCCTTAATTCACGTTTAAAAGGATGAAGGATATTACAGGATATTACATCGATCTAGATTTTGCAATTTTTTTGCATAAAAAGCCATCTGAAGCGCATACAAACAGACTGTTTTGTTATAATGAGGTTAGAATAAGAGTTATTGAGGAAATAAATGACATAGAAAGGTCACAAGGGCAAACCAAATAACGTTTGTATAAACGTTCCAAATACAAAATGCTGGTGCAAGGCAAAACGCAAGATTAATGCAAATTTGGAGTAATAATGACCAGGAAAATTGCCATTGTCTTCACGAGGTGTTTTATATAGAGCTGGGTATTTAAGTGAGGGTTATTAACATAATTTTTTCTGTAATTGTAGTAGAAAAATTATGAAAAACGTATTGGTAACAGCTTTAGAAAGAGTCCTCCAGTCGCCATGTGTAACCACAGCAACTAGATTACGTGGTCTAATAATAATTCAATTACTATCATTGTATGATCCAATAATAATAATAATTAATTAGATCTCTATGGTTGTCAATCATCATTTGAGCTGTGGGTAAACAGGGCGGCTGGAGGACTTTTGAAACTGTACCAAGTGTTGATAAGAAAAATTTGATTTAGCATAAAATCGAATTATTCACAACTTAAAAAGTCGTGAAATTAGTAAAATTAACTTTTCTTCACGTTAAATTTCAACTTTTTTTATTTGACTTAAAGTTAACAGTTCCAGGGTCATTTATACATATTTTTCAAACAAGACTTCGACAGTACAGCATTCTTTTCTAAACTTTTTTAAAAAGTTAAATTATTACTGATCATTTTTCAGATTTGCGTTGTTGTCATGTGCCACTTGATATACCCAAGCTCCATTAGGATTCAAGGCAAAGGGGGAGATTTGCGTAAATCTCTGAATAGATACAAGTTATCATTTAATAAGAGATACAAACAACTTAGTTTTATTAGTAAATATGGATGATGAAACTTAGAATGTTCTTGGGTTAAATTAAATTTAATAAATATAAACTTTTTACCATGTTTTTTAGACCTGACGAAAAATGATTCAGTAGCTTTTTCCTAGGTTTATCGGGGCACCCTAAATTGGATTCTAAAAAAGTAAGGAACACAAAAATTATAAAATCCGTATTTGAGAAATTACACTCATCAAAGTTTGATTTTTTTACTTTTTAAGGGTTTCAATTTTTTATTGAAGAAATATGTCTCCTTTGTTTTTTAAGCTATGATGTTAAAGGCATAGGTTGATTGTCAAATATACACAATTAGATAGAGCTGAAAATAAATTTAAAAATATATATTCATTAAAAAAACTAATTGCAGTTTATACATAAGTCGGAGCATCCCTCACAATTTATAACTAAAAATACGTCATATTTAACGAGTAAAGCTATCCCCACGTGTCAAATAAGTCCACGTGTCGCTTGAAAAAGTTTTGAAATCATTTCGAAATCTTTAAAATCCTCCACCATAACGTAAACTCCAACTGTTGCGCTCGCAATTTTTTATAGCCGTTAGTGGAAACTGCCTAAAAAATAAGAAGCTAGTAAAGAAAGCTAAGTGAAAAGTAATCACCTTTTTTGTGGAAAGCACTCTACTTGACAGGCTCTTCAGACACGAGTCCGATGGAAAAGTATCCGGCGCTTGTTTATCCTACAGAAACACTACGAAACACAAGGTTATTCCGCTGTCATGCCCACTCGTCCGAGAAAACTCATTAGAAAAACGCGCTCCCCCAAACTCCACAACTTCCCGCGCCTGCGCAGACTGATTGACATCGGGTTGCCATGGCGACAGCGATTGTTGTTTATTCGCGAAGGTTTTTGTTCTACGGATTTTGTGCCACTTTTCGTTTTTATTTTTCGAACGTTCTTTCCCTTTCTCTTGACCATTGATTAGCGTGAGCTGAACTGTCTTTTTGCACCTTTATTTTATTGTTTCTTATTTTCCTCGGATTTTGCTCGGCGTTGGCAACAAGTTGGATAATGGAAGTCTATGTCCGAGAGAGCGGCTCGTGTTTTTTTTACCATGTTCCATTTCCCCAACCTTGAGAAAACGATTACTTCTCGAGTAATAAAAATAAAAGTTAAAGAATTTAGTTCCCCATTGTGTAGGAAGATTGGGAAAATAATGAGGTTTTAACAGATTCTCAACTACACCGTATTCAGTCGTAGCGATTGGTGACTATTAGATCTCACGCTTCAACCTCAATTTCTTAAATATCTCGCTTTTATATCTAATAAATTACCCATTTAAATTTAAAAGAAGTCAAAGAATGAATTCGTGAAATAAAATGAGATTTTAACTGCAGATATTATTAATTGGATTTCCGAAACAAGTCCACTACAAAGAACTTAATAGGTAGATTTCAGACAGTTTATACCTTTGATCTTTGGGTAACGTTTCACGATCGTACCAAACAATGAAATTCAACTTTTTCTTGTCTAGCTGGAATATTGGGTGCACTGTGCTTACCTGAATTCTAGCTTAAGATATATTAGGTAAATAGGGTAGATTGTAATTATGAGGTAATAATCTACATTGTGAAATTCATAGATCAAATTAAGAATATTATAAAAAATTTACCTGAAGAGGTATTTTAGTTCTTTTTGGACCTTTATAATCTTTAGATAAATCTTCCATAGATGTATTAGACTTATTTTTTCCTTTTAATGTTTATATACATCGAATTTCTTGTATCATAAAAAAGTGTTTTTACTTCAACTAGAGGAAAAAGTTCCTAATGAGTGACAGTTGTTTCAAATCAAATTAAATTTTGCACTTATTCCAGAAATGGATTCATCGAAACCTTATCTCATAAATCCAAGCATATAAAAATCATACTTAAAAGTAGTCTCCGGCTAAATTTCTATGTTTAATCTTACTGGTACAATGCCGTTAAATGTCCCGTTAAATATCGCCAAGTTGTTTTGGACGCCACATATTCAAATATCGCCGAATTTTTACGATTGTCATTGATGTGACTATATTTTTTACATCTTAGTTTGAAGTTATTGGAGATGTTTCTAATATTTGGCGTCCAAAACAACTTGGCGATACTTAACGTAAATGAACCAATTTATTATTCTATACCCTGTATTTTGATCGCTAAAAAACTAATGAGTGAACTTGTGCTCTCTCTGACTGGCCAATTCATTCAGAATTTACTGAACACCACCTACGTTCATACAACCCACTGAAACAAACCCTGCATTACATAATGACGAGATACCAATCATCTGACACCATACACGACTTTTTTTTTTCGTTAGGGCTGGTTAACATGCTGTGATTCATGCGACGAGAACGGCACGTCATGGGGAAAATGGTCGAAAATTTCCTATCTCTTTCCTCATCAGTTCTGGTCCTGCCTTTGGTTCTTAACGCTATGACGTAGTTGTTACGTAAACATTTATAGGTAATTTATATGAAGTTTCGATAAAATTTATGAAAGTTATTAAAAAGAAGTTGAAATTCAAATTGAACCGGCTATATCCACTTATTTGTAAAGATTCTTTCCTTTCCCTAAGTAACAAAATATTAATTTATAAATCTATCTTCAGAGACCGACAACTGCTTATACCTACAGCGTTTGGGGTTATGGTGACATCACCAATATCAACAGACTCGAATTTCTACAAAACTCTATTCTCAGGATATTAACAAAAATCCCATGGTTTTCTAAGAACAACCATATCGGACAAGAAATGAAAATACCTACACATTAAACACATTTTTTCAGAGACTTGTAAATAAAATTTTTCAGGGGCATTGGACTAATGCATAATTCTTCAATGTAGCACTTCCTCAATATGATCCTTTTATAGCTTCTCCAAAAAGGAAAAGATTTTGTATGAGCCACTCATAGAGTTGAGCCACCATGGATAAGCTAAATAATAGGGGTTTGTCGTAATGTTTAGCATTTTTATTAATTAATATTTTAGTGGCATTAATATTGCATAATTATTATTTCTATATAAACTATACTCGAATGCAACTTAAGTTGAGCCTAACGTCATGGCCACGCGGAAGAAAATCTGAGTAAACAGAAAGCCTGCTGGGTTGCTAGAAGCTCTTATTGGCTGGCGAGTTTGAGAGCGAGTTGTACTACTACGCGTTACGCCACTTTAAAAAATAATAATACTGAACATTTTATGCATATCGGTATGAAAAGATGCTTAATATACGTGGATTTAAAAAAACTAATTATTATTCAAAATTGAAGCTCTAAATTTCACTCAAAATTCAGACACCTCGCGGGGAACTACTTTCTTTGGTTGCTCTCAGCATATTTCTACATGCTCAAGTTAAGTTGCAACTGAGTATAAAAGATGACTGTGTATAAATAGAGAGCAATTGTTTTTATTTTGTGTTTTAATCATTCTTAGGGGGGATATATTTTATTCAATACCCATTACTATCTACGTACGAATAAAAAGCAATTGTCTTTTTAGCTTATACAGGAGGTGGAGGGCTCAGGTGCTCCTAAGTAAACCATTGTAATGAAGTTTTGACCGCGTCGCGTTGAATCCCTGCATGTAAACCCGCCCTTACTGTCATCCTTCTCCTTTTGTCCCACGTGCCAAACCTCCGACTCACAAAAGAGACATTTAAGTGTGTGTGCATGCCAAACAGTGATCAATATGGCTTTGTTTACGGAGCACTTTCCTGTCACCAGACCGTTGACGTTTCTTCGAAACACGGTCGATTCGGAACCGCGTTTTCTGATCAAATGAGATGAAAGAAATAAAGAATTTTTTTTGTTATTGTTTCTAGCGGTCTCGCCTGGGGTGGGTAGGTAGGCTTCTGGACATAAAGGCCAGTGGTGATTAGTGATCGAACTTGTTGATTAATGAGGGGAAGAGGAAGTGGTTGGATTGATTTTGTGTTGTCAACCGCAAAAAAGGTATTGCCAGTGTTTCTGACTGATCAGTGGAAGATTTTACGGTTATATGGTGTGAGTCACAAAGATGTTATTACCAATCTTGATCTTTCAGTGATCCGGGGATTCTAGAGACCCTTTTGTATCATTATAAATCTTAAGAGAAATATAGGGTCTATGGGATATACAGGGATGTGTTTTTGGTTGGTGGGAAAATCATAAAAAAACTAAAGATGATGGTCATGATTATGATAAAATGACATTTAATTTATTAATCATTTGTTTTTTGTTGCATTATCGATACGGCATAATAATAAGTAAGTTTGCTTTTAAATTATAAGCAGATATAAATTTTAGCCTTGAAGCTTTTCTACCAAAAGGTCGAGCATACTGACGATATTAATGCTCTTTTGTTAGAATTCATTATAGAACGTCACACTTTCTTTAAAAAAGAGTCAAATTTTTTAATATTAAACAAATTTTTCACCAAGCTTTCGTGATAAAACATTCACTTTAATACTTATTTTCATAGACTGTCATTATTGAGCTAATGAGCATTTTCTATGCTAAATCATTTATCTTTCAAAAATTACAGCCATGATCGAAATATTTTTATTAGATCTAAAACACTTGTATCACAAAAAAGAAACATTACTTTAACTACTAATGAAAACGACTTATTCTAATGTTAATGACTTCTTGCGCTTCATTAACTAAGTTCTCTCTGCAACACTCCAAAGGATAGAGTGACAAAATCCAACGTGACACCAAATTTATTTCTGTGGACAAACAGATCGATGACAGTGTGTCAACTAACGAACGGAAAGGATTCATACAATATCCTTTATGTGTCCTTTCTAGGCATGTAAGGTTTTAATGAGATAGTGGTCCTGCGTGTCCAATTCTGCAAGAAAAAATATCGTTCAGAACTGGACTATATCAGTTTGGTTTAGTTGAGCGGACATATTATCGGAAAAGCATAAAACTTGTTGACTGTGGAAGTGTCTCGTGCTTAGTATAATTACATCTGAATAAAGATGGGTGTAAGAGGTCTTATGAAAATGATATTTATTTATTTTGCTTTTAGTATGTGTTTATTGGTTGGTGAAGGAGGGTCAAGTTTATGACATTTTTGGTTGACCTAAATTCGAAGGAGATCGAAGACAAACTCATTCTGTTTGTTAGCCATTTATTGATTTTACAGGTTCTAAGGAATAGTAACTAATTATTTTCTATCATAATTTATTATTATCAATTTTAAAATAATTTATTGGACAATATTTTTATGTTTCGAAGTGCAATTTTTACTGTTGTAGGGTATAATAAGTTGTGTGGGCCCTCATTTTTCAGTTACCGAAATGCACTTTTTGTGAAATTTAATTTTTGTATTTTCTCAACGAGAAATACTTTACACTTGACGATTTTTATCACTTTTTAAAAATAATTTTGATTACTTTAACAAGCAAAATTATTTTTCAACATATAAAATATGTTTAACAACATATTAGAAAGCAAAATTAGAAATTTATTTATGAATTAGTATTTTTCTTCAATTAATTCAAATGACAGATAAAGTTTTCTTTAAGTTTTAAAACTTTTAATCTTAATGTTTAATTTTTTTGCTGTCGGCTATTTTTTTGGATCAATTTTTTAGATCAATAAAAAACATTTCATAAATTCTCGAATAAATAAATAGTATATTTTTTACACACACATTATTTACAATTCAATCTTTTCACTGCACCATATCGTTCAAAATCGTCAATAAACTTTATTTAATTTCATCTTGTATTTAAATTTTGTGCTTTTAACAAAATAAATTTTCAAAAGAATTGATAACTTCAAAAATCTTTGTTTAAGCATTTTTAACTGTTGAGTTTTAAATCAAAGAATACGAGTCATCGAAAAACATAACTTCTATCATTTTTTCAATCAACAACTTTAAAAGCACCCATTAAAACTTTCAAAACAGATATTGGATACAAAAGTTTACTTTCGGAGAAAAAACAACAACTCATCCAATCAATTTTTCCACGAAATCTCTAATTGAAACGTTTCATGTCCGAAAACGTTTAGGGACATCATGCGTGCTACGAAGGAAGAAAAAAACTGACCATTTAGTTTCACGAAAGAAAAAAATAAAAGCAAAGAAACTCCTGCAGAAAAACTAGAAGTCAAAAGCCATAAAAGCCAACAACTGAACGACCTCGGTGTGGGTAAAAAAGTTGTCCTTGTTGGCATTTCTTCAGCAACATGTTCCGTGCAAAAAAATATGGGAACTACTCAAGTAAAAGCTATTTTTTTTTTCAAAGCAGTTTTACCCAGTATCGAAAAACGAGGTTGTTAGTTGCAATTAAAAAATATATAAAAAAAACAATCGAAACTGGATTACTGACTGTTTCTTTGTTGTCTAGGAAGTTAAAGGGTTAATCAATACACTATCGAACCAAAAAAATAGAATTTAAAATACTGCCAAAAAGTATTTACCAGTTGAAACGTATGGTACAGATGTAAGTAACCCAATTAAAATAACTACGTTTTTTTATGATGCAAAATTTAAAAGTTAATTTCTTTAAAGAATCAATCAATTTGAAAAATTGCAATGAAAACTCAAAAGGAAAAGTTTTTGTGAATGCGTTTTAATATTTAATAATAGTCTTTAAATATTAAGAGTGTAGTTGTATTTAACGGGGATTTAATTTTTTTAAATGGATTTTCAGTCTTGAAAATTAAGTTTTTACAATGTCAAGCTTTTAAACTGTCATAAATTTCAAACTGATATATTTTTAAATCTATCATTTTTACATTTATTTTATTATTTGACTTTATTTTTATAATAATTTTCTTCTTTATACATTTCTTTACTAAAAAATATACCCTAGAAATACATTAATTCTTTCTTTAAACATTTTACTATTTAAAAAAATTATTGTAGAAATAAAAACCGCTGAGCATTTAATAAATATTTTTTACATTACATTGATTTTAAAGTAGATTTTATTGCTAGAGGGGGTGGTAATTTTTTTCACGTTATTCGTTATTTTTGTTTTACGTTGTTTTTTAATACGTTTATTCGTTAAATCTGTTTAAAAACAATGATGATAAGAGAGAAAGAAAGAAAGGCTTTTTACTTGAAGACTTTTTCATCAAAACAATCAAAACTTTTAGTTAGAAATATTGCTTCTTTAAAATAAAGCACAAGGATATGTTTCTGACGCTCTTTTTATCCTTTATGATGAATATAAATTAAGTACCTTTCCTTCATCATCCTTAACTTCATCCTGTCATTTACAATGAAGAACTTTACATGACAGCAAACAATACAGAAGTGTTTTACAAAAATCATATAATCAAATGAAAATAAATAAACAAAATTTTATCAAACATATAGGTCCATTGATCATTATTATTGCTGTGGGTACATATTTGAAAAAGAAAAATCAAAACTATTCAATTAGTATCAGGAAATTTGATGTTTTATGAGCGATTGAATATTTAATGCGTAATGGCTATTTAAATTTCGTTGTATCCTGATAAACTTTAATAAACTTTTAAAGTCCTCAAGCTATGGCAAAAAACTACATTACTTTTTCTCGAAGATAGGATGTGTTGTACAAATCAAAGAATTAAAACCATTAAAAACGCCGTATACTTAAGAATTTTAGTTTTTCACAGAAGGTACTGAGTTATGCGATAAAAAAAATCTTGATTTAATCTAAATAAGTCTCCTGATATAAATAGATTTTAATGTCTAGGTAGCGTATAATATTGAGTTACATTTTGCAAACGTAAGCAAACGCGTCATCTTGATTAGCTATAATATTTACGTTTGTGAAGTTATTAATGAGTTGCGATCTAAGCAAATGAAATCCTTTGAATTCAAGATTAAAAATTATTTTAAAGGGTTTTAATATTCCTTCATTCGAATTATTTTTTTTCCTTAACAAAAGTTCAAACAAATGGCAAAGATGGTTTAGATGAGGTTAGATGATATAACTCTTAACAGATTATCCCTTTTACTTCATATACTAAAAAATGGTGAGTTGGTGGAAAACTCAGTGTTGAGTTTACTAACGGTAGAAAAAAGGAAACCAAATGGTCCAATGATTTCTAAAAAACTTGAATTTTGAAACAGAAGAAAAATGAAAAACAAAATAAAAGTTATTTTTGGTTGTGATTTGAAAAGTGATTTGAAAATTTTTGAAAGTGCAAAAGTTTCTTTAACATGGGTATCTAAAATAAATCTATAATTTAGTGCTATTTGAATTCATGCTGGTTAGTTTACAAAGATTTCGCTATGCCAAAAGATCCTTTCGATGAGCCAAAAATGGGCTGTTGAAGTTTTTTTAGTTTTTCTACTAGAAAACCCTGTAATATGTTCAAGGAAATCCTGCTATGTTTGTACCTAATCTAATGTCAAACTACAGATATTGTAACGGATAGAGCAGGGGTTTCCAACTGGCGACCCGCCGGGTCATTTTGTGCGGCCCGAGAAGCTCTCTGAAAACCCTCCAAAAAGTAGCTTCAAAACACTTTTTAGCACACTAAATTTCAAAATTTTTTCGGGGGTGAACCCCCCCGACCCCCCCATATACCTCTTTGATTATGGATACCTTCGATCGTTTTCTATGGTGCAAGAATTAAAAGTTTCGAGAGGTGGTTTGTAAAATCTGAAATTCCACAAGGAATCCTGAATTCCGGCAAGGGTGTATAAAGGCTTTTAAATAACCTTTATGAAGAGGGACAAATTGGAGTATCAAAAAATTGGGTTAAACAAACTTCTAAGGCAAATTCACAAAAATTTTCTTGATTAAGACCTTTTCATTTAAGTATGATATTCAGAATATTAAATATATTCAGTATTCCTAGTTGTATAAGAGTAAAAAAATTAATATATCCTCTGGAATTTTGAAAAATACAATAGTGCATACATATATGTAAACAACCTTAGTCCCTCTTTTGATGGAAAAGTTTCATATTGAAGACTCTCACGCCAAAAAATTATCATCGTTAAAAAGGAGTCGCGGCCCGCCACTTGACTTGTGTTTTCGATTGCGGCCCGCGAGTACTTAGAAGTTGGAACCCCTGGGATAGAGATAGTCTCTGTACGTGATATGATTTCTCTGTTCGGAGTCTGTCCTAAACATTGCAGGATTTCTTAGCACAAATTGCAGGGTTTTACAGATGGTTTTGGACAGGATTTCTGTGTTAAATTAACAAGTTATAGCCTACTTAAATCAATGTTAATGTGTAAAAAACCACGAATCCCCAAAATTGGTTCCAGGAATTCCAAAAATTGGTTCCATGAATCATCAAAATTGGTTCCAGGAATTCCCAATATTGGTTCCACGAATCCCCAAAGTTGGTTCCTTGGACCCTCAAAGGGGTAGGGGCCTACCGATCGGGAACCACTGGATTACATAAAAAAGTTTTTGTTGAAAGATATATTTTATCCTAAAAAATCAATGTCCTAAGTTTCTTTCCAATATGATTTAAGCATAAATTAAAGCAGACACTATACTCTATTCATTTAGAATTGGCGCTTGAGAAATAGTGCTTTCCCCCACGCTAGAAGCGTAACCATAGTTACGCTCTTCGAGCAGCCAATAGTAAGCCTTCTTCGTCACTTTGACGTGGATAGTTGCTATGGTTACCGATGGGTGGTGGGGGAAGTAAATATTTTCAAGCTCCAGTTCAAAATGAACAGAGTATAACGGCCGTATTCTGTGCTACCAGACCAGCGGTTAACCACCAATCAAAAAAGGAATTGCTGAATCTGATTGGCTGAATCAGTCATTGACAGCTGTTTAACACCTGGTCATCAGCACAATATGCGGCCGTAAGAAACTTAAAAAATAAACTCAAACTGAAAATTTCCGCCCAATAGTATCAGACACCAACATACCACAACCATTTCAATCTTCCGAATCCCCTCCCATCAGAATCCCGAATTTAAGTCGAAGGAGATATTTCTCCCAAACACAAAAATGGGAAATGAATCCTTAGTTTCTCCCCCATAAATTTCGAAACATAAACTACAACAAAATTGTAAATACAAAGTAATAACTCACACCAAACATGATCTCACATCAGTAGCATCAAGACATCAGCATACCACCTCATAATGGCGAGAAACAATGTATGCTATATTCAACACAAAGAAAGAGTAGAGTTTACCTGCGCTGATAAAGGAGAAGAAGAGAGGTGAGGCAGCTGCGCATTCCGCAAAGAGGCGATCGCTAGTGTCGAAGGCACTTCCTCCGTCCTTGCGGGGTCATCAGCTTTGCTTTTGCTCGGGGGACCGCTTGCGAAACGCGATCACGTCGCCCCGAGCCCTCCTCCGTCGTATGGGAGCTCCTTCCCTCAGGGACACCTTCTTCTTATTATTTCTTCTTTACAAAAACTGAGCGTGCATCTAGAGTTTTATGATACCAACGACAAAGATCCTTCGGGCATTCGGGGGAGATTAAGCTTAGGCGTTGATAATCTCCCCCATCTCTGTGTGGTATCATAAAACTTTGCGTGCATCTAAAGTTTTATGATACAAACGACGACGATCCTTCGGGTATTCGGGGGAGATTGGGGGCATTGATAATCTTCCCCATCTCCTTGTGTGGTTAGGTGAGGTTAATTAGCGAACAAAAGAGGTTCCCTTCCTCTAAGGGAAACCCACTAACCACACAAAGACATGGTGAAGATTATCAATGCCCAGAATCTCCCCCGAATGTCCGAAGGATCGTCATCGTTGGTATCATAGGGTGCATCTAGATATTTTTACCCCGAAGATTGTCAAGAGCGAAAAATTTATGAGGAGGGGAACATCTTTTGTTCGCTAATTGACCTCAGCTAACCATACAAAATGAAGGGGATGTTATCAATGATCCTAATCTCCCCCGAATGCCCGAAGGAGCCTTGTCGTTTTGTGTGGTTAGCTGAGATCAATTAGTGAACAAAAGATGTTCCCCTCCTCATAAATTTTTTGCTCTTGACAATTTTTCGGGTAAAAATATCTAGATGCACCCATAAGGTGCATCAAAAGTTTTATTACCCCCGACGACTGTCAATCAGTGAAGAAAAGATAGTTTCCCCATCTCTTTGTGTGAGCATTCGGGGGAGATGGGCAATCGCTGGAACTCTTTTGTTCGCTAATTGAGGGTCGTCGGGGTAATAAAACTTTAGATTCACCCATGAAACTTAAGATGCACAGCTAACCCCCTGTATGTGGGTCTGGTGGATGTTACTCTTTTTTGTGGAGCTTTGCTTGGTGGAACCAAAATGTTGTTCGAAAAATATTTTCTCACACTACATAACTTAAATTATTTCTTTTCGTCCATTTCTATCTCTTTCCTTAATTTTCCTAATATTTTACTGGTCTATTCGTCCAATGTCCGTTAATCCTTTCCCTTATCAAACTTGGTCATCTTTCTTATTCACTCCATATCTTTCTCTTCTCTTTTCTCAATCTCCTTCTCTTCTCTGATAATGTCTCTACCCTTAGCTTTCAATTTTCTCCATCTCGTCATCTCTATCTTTCTGTCTCTTCCTTTTTTTTCATTACTCCCTTTCTCTTCTCAAGTTTCTCTCTTTCATTTTCACAAAATCTTATTTTCCTCTCTCTTTTCTCCAGACTCCTATTCTTCTTTTAATAATATTCTTTCTTCTGTCTATATGTTTATCAAATGGTTTTTTCTTCCTTTTTTTCTCTTAAATTTCTCATCATCTGGTCTCCTATAATTTTGTTATCGTTTCCCCCCTTTCTCTTTTAATTATCTAATTTTACCCTTTTTGTTATATTCTCAACTCTACTCAATCTCGTTTTTCTCTCTTTTTCACATTTATTCTCCTTCTCTTTTTCCCCCAACTTTTCTAACTCTCCCCCCAGATAAATTTTACATAACCATAAAAATATCAAACGAAAAATCTATGAGCACAAAAAAATAATAAAATCTCTAATAGGTATCAATATCTACGAATAACTTCAAAAATTTTAACTTTATTTATTTATTATTATATTTTTAGTTTGTTTTGTTTTATTTTATTTTATGTGTATTTTAGTTTTGTAAAATTTTAAATACTGTAAGCCCCGTTCTATACATTGTGGTGAACGGGGGCTTTTTGTTTGTTTAAATAATAAAAAAACATCCAAGAAAAATTTTTAAACACTACGAAAAGCCGCATAAGATCAAAAACTCTCTATGCATACCTAAAGGTAGAATCACCCCCGCCCTTGGTGTAGAACAAGCGTTCATTTTAAAGACATAACAAAAAAAACTTTTGTACTTCTATACAAACAGTAACACACATCCTAATATTTACTTCAAACTTTTTTAACATCATTTCAAACTTTAAACTTTGACTTCTTCATTCTGTCCGACAACCATCAAAAGCGTCTTTCAGTACGAGCAGGAAGTGGTTAAAAGAAACACGGATAGCATGGCGAAGCATACATCCGATACGTCTATACCCTTCTTTTAAAGGCCGCGGTTTTGAGAACTAACCAATTTACATTTAAACCCAACACTAATGGAATAATCAGTACGTTCCACGTCCTGGGACATCCGTGTGACTGACATTTATACGTAAGGGGTGATGATCATATCATTTGGTTACTTGAAAATAAAAAAGTTCAAATGTTACACCGAGTTTTTACTTCAAACGGACATCAATTAACTCACGCAATTTGTTTTTGACTTTTGGTTCCCTCCCTCTTCTTTATGTCGCAGGGATGTCATGACCTTTCCTTTTTTCTGACCCTGAGTTCACGTTTTGAGAAGCTATTAAAACGGGAAAACCCTTATGTCAAGCTCTTTGCAACTTTATCGATCATACTGACCTGTTATGAATTCAGAGAAGCATCTAGTATTATTTTAAGAGCTCTTCAAAATTACCAAATTCGCAAAGGCGAAATTTAGTTTTATTAAACAAAAGAAAAACTTTGCAGTTTTTTTTAAGTAAATAAAAACTTAAAAGTTGATCTTCAAAATTTAGCATCAGAGTGTCTATGAGGTGTGTTCCAAATAAGGGAATAAATAAATAAATGGAATAATAGTTACTTATCAGTTTTTAAACTTTTTGGGGACACAGACATTCAAATTATTTATTAAAATCTTTTAATCTAACAGTATTAAAATATTTTATCAAAATATTATTTTACCTTAAAAGGAATGCTTTGGAAAACACTGTCCAGTAAAAAATAGAAATTATATAAATTCCAAATACTTATTATAAATTGTGCACTCATTTCTTAAGAAATAAAAGAAGAATAATCTCCACTTAAAATAAGTAATGCAAATAATTTTTTAAAATATATAATTTATTTGAACCTCAATATTTTTAAACTTTAATCCATTCCCTTCAAAATAAAATAATATCATTTTTATATTAATATTAAAACACAATTAATAAATATAATTAATTATATTTAATTTTTACCATGATCAATCTACCTTTGTATTTAAGTTTTAAAGATTTATAATTTACTTAGCAGTAAAAAGTGTGGTAGGTATATTATAAAAAGTTAACAAAATATAAGTTCCAAGTTACGTGATAAAAATTAAACTCTAGTATATACCTTAAAAACTTATAATTTTTAGTGTAATGGTGAGTAAATAATCTCTCTATTCTAAAAAAAAGTTTTTAGTGAACGGTTTCCAGAGAAAGGCTTTTTAATTACTGGACCGAATGACACATATATGGTATCAAAATGTCCGGATTCCTTCAGTTATAAAGCAAGTACTGTCATTCAAATTATTATGCATCCAATCACAACGACCGATTGACGCTATATTTTAAGATGAAACATGTTTTTCACCTTTTAAAAAAAGTACTTTCTTGATGAAATATCACTCAAAGACTGATAAAAACATATTCTAAAAACTTACATGAACGCCATTTCATACTAAAATTTCACAGTTTTTGTCCAATATTTATAATTTTTAGTCTGATTTTATCGAAATTAATTGTAAACATAGAGTGATGTTTTGTCTCTTTTTATTTTCGATTGCTTAAACGGTATATTGTCTGGGTTAACAAGTCTGGGTTTAAAAAAAATATGAATGATAAACACTAGGCAAGGCATATTATACTAACGAGTTATTTTAAAATAACGGGTTTTTGTTTGGTTCGAATATTGATAAACAATTAGAAATAGCTATTTTTATATAATCATAGATTAAAAATAATTAAGATGAATATTTTTAAAAACATTTCGTTTAAATTTTTGATAAGTTCGAGTTGATATACAGGGTGTTTCAAAATTGCGTTGCACGGCTTTTATTCGGAACCAGCGCCTCCTAGGGTCATGGAAGTAAGGTCTACCCATAGGTAAGTGACCCTGGAGAATCCATTGAGATGACTTACAGCGCCCCTAGCGGCGAAATTAAAAACTTAAAAAAATTAATTTTAAAAAAAATTAATTTAAAAACCTCAGTGAGAGTATTGTTGCCAACGTCCAGAAAAACTCATTGAAAAAAATTTCATAAAAATATCTTGAATATTCGCGGAGATATTAGCATGTGAAAATAGCACTTTTTCGGGGGTCAAAAAGTAAAAAGTTCGCATATTTGCAAATTTTTTTTGATTAAATTTTGTGTTCTTTCAACTAAAAAAACACAAAACTACACAATAACACTGAAGAATTTGCAAATATGCGAACTTTTTACTTTTTGAACCCCGAAAAAGTGCTATTTTCACATGCTAATATCTCCGTGAATATTCAAGATATTTTGATCAAATTTTTTTCAATGAGTTCTTCTGGACGTTGGCAACAATACTCTCACTGAGGTTTTTGCTCTATCTCCTTTAGTTTTTAAATTAATTTTTTTAACTTTTTAATTTCGCCTCTAGGGGCGCTGTAAGTCATCTCAATGGATTCTCCAGGGTTGTTTACCTAGGGGTAGACCTTACTTCCATGACCCTAGGAGGCGTAGGTTTCGAATAAAAGCCGTGCAAGGCAATTTTGAAACACCCTGTATATTGAAACTTTTAAGGGAGCTTTATTCAAGGAGGGGATTTGGGGAAGTATATTCGGAAAGTTGGTTGACGTTTTTTTGTAAATTGTTTAATTGTTTTGTAAAGTGTATTAAGTTCTGCGAGTTAGAATTTGTGGGAATTGCAAAGCAATTCCAAATGGTCCTGCGTCAGCAGTTTACGGGGGTTGGCGAGCGATAGCGAGCAGGGGGCGGTAGCTCCCTAGTGTTATAAAAATTTTTAAAAATTTCACTGTACACATTTATTTGTCTTTTAGAAGGAACTGAAAACTTTTAAAATAAGTTTTGATTTTACTTTGGGACCCAATAATTAACCCATTAAAAATAAAAGAGAAAATGAACTGAAAAGTAGCTATTGAATAAAGATTCAAAAGATGATATTCTGTTAAACAAGACAAATAGAAAACTGAGCAGATTATCTTAGCATTCAAGCTTGATCACTCGAGCATTGCATTGTTAAGTAGGTTTTCAAAAGTTCTTTTAAAGTAGTGAAAGTAGAATCAGTGATTATCAACCGGTAATTTCTCAACTTAATAAAATAGTAGTTTTACTTCTTATCTACCCTAAAAAGATGTTGAAGTGAAATTAATTGAAATTCTTTGCAAAGCTAGCAAAGGCATTGAATGTTATCATGTTAATAAGCAACACAATAAAAAAGTATTAAAAGTTGCTTGTTCAGGCACGGATTAAGGTTATGAAAACTTTATCGAAATTTCATCATTATCTTGGTTTCTTGGTTCATCTCTGGCTTTTATAGTTTATTATTTGCAGGATAAGTTTGTTATCTCTACTGTTAAACAATTGGTTTCCTATCTAATTACTAAAGTGAACTTTCTTTAAAAGGGAACTTATATTTTACGAGAACAAAATAAAACCCTGAATACATATCTCTGGTGTAAATTTAATTTAATGGTGTGTGTGCTTTAATATTGCATCAACCTAATTTTACATTCATTATTTTGAGAAAATTTGAAATGTTTTGCAACTTAAGATTAATTCTGATAAAGGTCTAAAAATTTTATTGTTAATCGTCAATAAAACGTTTATTGCATTATTAAAATAAGTTAACAAAATTAGTCCTTTAACTGATTTTATATGAGGTTTTTTACTACATTATCACAATTTTTATATAATCTTTATTTAATTTTAACTTTTATTATATTAGTAGTGGTAGCAGTAGTAGTTGTGTGTAGTGTAGTAATATAATTTCAATTAATATTAACTTTTTATTATTTCCCATAGAAAGATTATCACTTAAAAACTAACACACAAATTGTCCTTTATCATGACTACAGTAAATCATAATTTTATCAAGGCAGCAGTAAAATAATCTTAAAATAAAACATTTTCTAAAAATCTCGAACAATACTTGAATCAACCCCACATAACCCAATAATAAAAAATACATTAATAACATCTTTAAAAACAACAACTATATTTTTCAATACATGAAAACTCCAGAAAATTCTTCACTTCGAAATTCACCGCCGTTAATTAAACTCCAGAACCGCACTTTAAGCCAAATGCAATAAAAGAATGCTTAGAAAGCAAATGACCTTTAATTACCAACCAAACCACCATAAACTATATCTAATCGCCCAACGCTGTGAAGTCATAAACCCTAAATGCATTGTATTTCACTCACTTTTATTCACTTTACGTAACACCTTGATCCGACTTATAGATAATATTCGCCCATCAAGTTCAGATTAAAGCATTCTTTTCTTCTCATTAAAAACCCTAAGAATTTTTTTCGCAATTGTTTATGCCATCATTACACGAAAAGCTCCATTCGACCTCATTTCTATGTTATGTACTTTTCGAAGATATATTCTTCGACTTAAGGGCGGGTTTACATGCAACTATTCGGCAACGCGACCTGTCGAAACTTCCCAATAAATTCCTTACACCTTAATAAATACACATAATTTCCTTACACACAAGTTCTTTAAATTAAGGATGACGTAACTGCTTCGTCATAGCACCAAGAACCAATGGCAGGAACAGATTCTAAATCAGGGATGGCCTACCTTTTTTGGAAGTGTGCCACAATTTAGAAACAAAAAAATATGTGCCACACCTCCACTTTTTCCAATACACCAAAATATGGGAAAGTAAAAAAAATATTCGCGGACTGATTTTAGGAATTTTAAGCAAATAAAAAAGATTTCATATTTGTCAAGATAGTGGAGATTTTATAATAATATAGGAGAAACTACCCTGGAAAATTTTTAAATTCGTCCCATAAAAAGGAATAAATTTTGCAAACTAGTTTTATAAATATCGCGAAAATTCCAAAACCTAAGAAAAGTTAACTACTTTTAACTACATATGATCTCAATGATAAGAGAATCTGGTTCTAAATTAATTTTTTTAAAAATGAATATTCTGTTTGGATAGGCTACTATCTTTCAAGCACCTAAAAAGAAATTTGATCCACATGAACTCTTAACTTAATATTTTATTCAAAATCATTAATAAAATTGTAAAAAAGGAAAATAAGTTTTCAGAAACTAAGAGGACCTAGGTGGAGCATTGAAACCCCATTGATGATGTCACACTATTACTTTCTTATTGTTCAGTATCTTCGCGTTCAACTGATTTAACTCACTCAGTTGTGGAGTTGACCAACCCTGCTCTAAATTATGAGAAAATTGATAGGAAAGTTTTGTCCCATGACTAGGGATTTAAAAATCGTTCGATTCGATTTCGGAATTGTTTCTTGAGGTTCAATTCTTGAATTCGATTCCTTAAGTTTGATTCCAACCTGGAATCATTTCCTTATCAAAATAATCGAATCAAAAATTTTACCAATTGAAATTGTTTGCGTATGTTCTTTCGATTTCTTAGAATCTATTAATTAGGTGAATATAAAATTTAATTAAATAAAAAAGATTTTCCGATTCCTTGAAAATAATAAAATTTACTTCTATTTTCATATTTTAATTCATCTTTGGCTATTTTCAACGTTTTTCTTGGAGTTGTACAGTTACTAATTATCTATTTAAATTACAAATAATATATAGTTACTATTTATTATTAATTTAATTAATTGATAATAATCATCTTAATTAATTATCAAAATCATTTTAATTAATTATCAAAATCATTTTAATTAATTATCAAAATACTAAATAAGTAATGAAAAAAATTTTAATAAGTGGTATTATTAATTACGAAATTAAGTACGATTCTTTGAATACTTCGTATCGATTCCAAGGCATATGATTCCAATTTGATTCTAGAATCGATTCCTTAAAAAATATTTATAGAAACATACCTATGACTTCCCGGTCGCGTCGTTCGAATGTGCATGTAAACCCGCCCTAACTGTGTATGGAGTTTTCGCTCTACATCGAGAATGATAGTTTTACATTGAGTTAATCGTATCGGGAAACTGAGGGTTACTTAGCATGGAAACGATGCCGTATGGGAATGTTGCTCAGTTATGTGGCTAATGATGGTATGCACAAAGGATCACAAATCAACTTTCAACCCGCTATGGGAACATTATAAGGATTTTGGAGCTTTTACGAGAAGCTGTATGATATTTCAATGCTGTCTAAATGTGCGAATAGAACTATTAGTGTTTTGGAGTTTGAAATAAATTTAATGATTATAAATATTAAATAGGAGGTACTAAGGTAACAAATAAATTTCAACATAAATTGACCATTAGGCAAACTTTTGATTAGTTACTTACATACCTGTACTTTTAAAGGTAACATCATATTAATGGGCGTTTTCCTCACACTTAAGACAATGGGTATAACATATATTTTATTTATAAAAAACAAGTGTGATAGTATATTTGTTTTTAAATACTTCGTTGTATAACTTTCTCTTATGAAATCAAAAACTACATGAATTATTAATGTAAACTACAATAAATTAAATCAATGAATAAAGTTTGGTTTAAAATTACTCTTGCACTAATAAATATTATTCCTATTAGAAATATTTCTGCATTCACAAATTTCATAGATATACAAAGATCTTAAATTTTGAATAAGAATAATGACAATTAATTTGCCAAAAGAATTTGAATGCTTAATATTCAGGGCTTTCGAAGTAAGCCCATTAACTGGTTTTAAAAACTGTATCAACCTGTAACCTGAGTTCTAGCATTTTTTGAAATTTAAACTGTTTAAATATAAACCTTGAAAAAGGGTAAAATTTGATGCTTGCGAGAGAAGTTTGAGATTTGATAAAACGTAAAAAGTAATAAATTAATTAGAATAATTAGAATAATGGTCACACTTTAAGTAAATACTACTAAAAGTACAAATATAACATATAATAATTAGTTTTTGTTCGTCTAACGTAAAATTTCCTTTATGTGGAATCTACCCAGTATTACAATTTTTTTTCTTTAAAATAATCAATTTTTAAATTCGAATAACTTAAGAAATTATCCAGGGGCGAATCCAGTAGGGGGGGCTGTGGGGCTGCAGCCCATCCCAGTAATAAGACATTCAAGTTTTGGTAATAGCAATAAAGCCAAAAAAGAAATTTCAACATGTTGCGGACATTCGGTGGTGTTACCCAAAGGGTCTCAAAATGAATCGGAACCCTACTTTTAAGGGTAAAAATTCCAAAAAATTTCTGGGGGAGTCCCCCATACCCCCTCGAAATTTTAAAATATAATAAGTACGGTTTTTCCTTGAAACTTTTGGGATTTACATTTTACAAGGAGTGATCCTCTTTGATGTAACTTAAAGTGTCTCAACATGAGTTAAAATGCCACTTTTAGGGGCAAAATTCAAAAAATTTTCTGGAATAGGAACCCCTAAACCCCCTAGAAATTTTCCAATTCATAATACTAAAACCTTTTCCTTAAAAATTCTGCTGCTTGCAATGAGTGGTGCTCTTTGGGTGGAATCTAAAAGGCTTCAAAATGAGCTAAAACACTATTTTGAGAAGCAAATTTTCAAAATTTACTTGGAGTTGACATTTTTACACAATTTTGAAATTTAGTGCACCAAAATTAAAACCTTACGAAGTCATCTCACCTAAAACTTAGTATTCCTAAGATTAGACCTCAGAAAAGATGTTGAGTAACCCCCTAAACAAAAATCTAGCTACGGCACTGGCAACTCCCCCTCCCCCTTTCAGTTGCTTACATTAACATTTTAACAGCCCATATTAGCAATTAAGTTATTTGTGAAACTCAGCCCCCCCCAGACAAAAATCCTGGATTCGCCACTGAAATTATCAATTTATCCATGGGTTATTTAGATTTTCTTTACCATTAAATCCATGAAATAACAATTTAAAGAGACGGTTACTTGATCCCTTCTAGAATTGTTCCTAGTTTTATGTTTACTAATCTTTAAAACTATGGTCTTACATTTTTCATAATAATTAAACTTTATTAACATTTAAAAATGGTACACGTTAAAAACAAATGTTTGGTAAGTAAAATTATAAAAATAAGAAGATTTATTTAAAGACAACATCGTCAAGGTTGTTTCCTCAATGAAGTGTAGACAAAAGTATTTTTCATTAAAATAATATGTGTTTTAATAGTTTTGATGACAAAATAAAATTTGCACTGTAGTCAATGATTGATTAAGTTTGGTAAACCCTATGCATATGATGTTAATTTAATATTGACAAATCCAAAATTTTCTGAAAATTATAGTAGATAATGAAATGAAGAGTTTAGAAACCGATTACATGTATTTTGACTATAATTATAGGTGATCAATATCCGTTACTATTCAAATGTTGTCAGTTAATTTTTAATTTGTTATTTCAGTTATAATCAATACTTCATTACATCCTAGTGACGGGTTGAAATACTTTAGTTTATTTAGGTTAATTTACGAAACTCATGAAGGGCACCTTGAACTTTGAAATTTAAGCAACATTGATCTATAAAGCACCTGTTCACATGAAAAGGAACATTTTTACTAGCAATGTCTTAGTATAAGAGAGAAGGGGGGAGCGAACGAGAGAAATTGTTGAACAGAAAAGGAGATTGAAAGAAAGAGTAAAAAGAGAAGACAAAGAGACAGTGTGTAAAAGAGAAGGAGAGAGAACGAATAACGAGAACGTAGAACAAGAGGGAGACTAAAGGCCGTTTTCTGTGCTATCTGGCCAGTGGTTAACCACTGATCACGGAAGGGATCATCTACAGATTGCTAAATTAAAGACTTCATTGACAGCTGTTTAACCACTGGTCATTTAGCACAGTTGCACAGTATAGCGGCCGTAAGAAACAGAAATATTCTACAGTGAGGAAAAAATAAAGTGAAATAAAAAGATACAACACAGAGAGGGAAGGAGAGATAATTAGGAGAAAAAAAGAAGAAAGGAATGAGGGAAGGTTGAAGAGAGAGAGAGAAATTACTAGAATTTACTAAAACCATTGAAATTTACTGGAAAAAATTAACTGGGCTTCATTTGATACTTCATTTGAGTAAGGAATGAGGGAAGGAAGAAAAGAGATAGAAATTACAAGAATTTACTGAAATCATTGAAATGTACTGGAATATATTAACTGGGCTTCATTTAATCAACTTAACGACCGGCAGAAGTATAAGAAGAAAAGAACGAGGAAAGGAAGAAAAGAGAGAGAGAGAGAAATTACTAGAATTTACTTAAATCATTGAAATGTACTGGAATATATTAACCGGGCTTCATTTAATCAACTTAACGCGACCGGCAGAAGTATAAGAAGAAAAGAACGAGGAAAGGAAGAAAAGAGAGAGAGAGAAATTACTAGAATTTACTTAAATCATTGAAATGTACTGGAATATATTAACCGGGCTTCATTTAATCAACTTAACGACCGGCAGAAGTATAAGAAGAGGAAAGAGGAACGAGGAAAGGAAGAAAAGAGAGAGAGAGAGAGAAATTACTAGAATTTACTTAAATCATTGAAATGTACTGGAATATATTAACCGGGCTTCATTTAATCAACTTAACGACCGGCAGAAGTATAAGAAGAAAAGAACGAGGAAAGGAAGAAAAGAGAGAGAGAGAAATTACTAGAATTTACTTAAATCATTGAAATGTACTGGAATATATTAACCGGGCTTCATTTAATCAACTTAACGACCGGCAGAAGTATAAGAAGAAAAGAACGAGGAAAGGAAGAAAAGAGAGAGAGAGAAATTACTAGAATTTACTTAAATCATTGAAATGTACTGGAATATATTAACCGGGCTTCATTTGATCAACTTAACGACCGGCAGAAGTATAAGAAGAAAAGAACGAGGAAAGGAAGAAAAGAGAGAGAGAGAGAAATTACTAGAATTTACTTTAATCATTGAAATGTACTGGAATATATTAACCGGGCTTCATTTAATCAACTTAACGACCGGCAGAAGTATAAGAAGAAAAGAACGAGGAAAGGAAGAAAAGAGAGAGAGAGAGAAATTACTAGAATTTACTTAAATCATTGAAATGTACTGGAATATATTAACCGGGCTTCATTTGATCAACTTAACGACCGGCAGAAGTATAAGAAGAAAAGAACGAGGAAAGGAAGAAAAGAGAGAGAGAGAAATTACTAGAATTTACTTAAATCATTGAAATGTACTGGAATATATTAACCGGGCTTCATTTAATCAACTTAACGACCGGCAGAAGTATAAGAAGAAAAGAACGAGGAAAGGAAGAAAAGAGAGAGAGAGAAATTACTAGAATTTACTTAAATCATTGAAATGTACTGGAATATATTAACCGGGCTTCATTTGATCAACTTAACGACCGGCAGAAGTATAAGAAGAAAAGAACGAGGAAAGGAAGAAAAGAGAGAGAGAGAGAAATTACTAGAATTTACTTAAATCATTGAAATGTACTGGAATATATTAACCGGGCTTCATTTAATCAACTTAACGACCGGCAGAAGTATAAGAAGAAAAGAACGAGGAAAGGAAGAAAAGAGAGAGAGAGAAATTACTAGAATTTACTTAAATCATTGAAATGTACTGGAATATATTAACCGGGCTTCATTTGATCAACTTAACGACCGGCAGAAGTATAAGAAGAAAAGAACGAGGAAAGGAAGAAAAGAGAGAGAGAGAGAGAGAAATTACTAGAATTTACTGAAATCATTGAAATGTACTGGAATATATTAACCGGGCTTCATTTAATCAACTTAACGACCGGCAGAAGTATAAGAAGAAAAGAACGAGGAAAGGAAGAAAAGAGAGAGAGAGAGAAATTACTGGAATTTACTTTAATCATTGAAATGTACTGGAATATATTAACCGGGCTTCATTTGATCAACTTAACGACCGGCAGAAGTATAAGAAGAAAAGAACGAGGAAAGGAAGAAAAGAGAGAGAGAGAAATTACTAGAATTTACTTAAATCATTGAAATGTACTGGAATATATTAACCGGGCTTCATTTAATCAACTTAACGACCGGCAGAAGTATAAGAAGAAAAGAACGAGGAAAGGAAGAAAAGAGAGAGAGAGAGAGAAATTACTAGAATTTACTTAAATCATTGAAATGTACTGGAATATATTAACCGGGCTTCATTTGATCAACTTAACGACCGGCAGAAGTATAAGAAGAAAAGAACGAGGAAAGGAAGAAAAGAGAGAGAGAGAGAAATTACTAGAATTTACTTAAATCATTGAAATGTACTGGAATATATTAACCGGGCTTCATTTGATCAACTTAACGACCGGCAGAAGTATAAGAAGAAAAGAACGAGGAAAGGAAGAAAAGAGAGAGAGAGAGAAATTACTAGAATTTACTTAAATCATTGAAATGTACTGGAATATATTAACCGGGCTTCATTTGATCAACTTAACGACCGGCAGAAGTATAAGAAGAAAAGAACGAGGAAAGGAAGAAAAGAGAGAGAGAGAGAAATTACTAGAATTTACTTAAATCATTGAAATGTACTGGAATATATTAACCGGGCTTCATTTGATCAACTTAACGACCGGCAGAAGTATAAGAAGAAAAGAACGAGGAAAGGAAGAAAAGAGAGAGAGAGAAATTACTAGAATTTACTTAAATCATTGAAATGTACTGGAATATATTAACCGGGCTTCATTTAATCAACTTAACGACCGGCAGAAGTATAAGAAGAAAAGAACGAGGAAAGGAAGAAAAGAGAGAGAGAGAGAAATTACTAGAATTTACTGAAATCATTGAAATGTACTGGAATATATTAACTGGGCTTCATTTAATCAACTTACGACCGGCAGAAGTATAAGAAGAAAAGAACGAGGAAAGGAAGAAAAGAGAGAGAGAGAAATTACTAGAATTTACTTAAATCATTGAAATGTACTGGAATATATTAACCGGGCTTCATTTGATCAACTTAACGACCGGCAGAAGTATCAGAAGAAAGGAACGAGGAAAGGAAGAAAACAGAGAGAAAAATTACAATAATTTACTGAAACTACTGAAAATCACTGGAATACATTTACTGGATTATCAATCTGATCAGCTTAACGACCGGCATAAGTACATTAGTATGACATGTTGAGATTACCTGCACCATGAGGATCCACTTGAGCTGCCCCGAAGACAGACCACTCTACCACGACATAATCCTCAGCCCCACACTCCCAAAGCACCCACTGCCGTCTCATCCAAACTTTATTCTAAGGGGGTCGCAGAAACGGACTGTCCATCGGATTTACGATCTATTTAGCTCCGTGGAGTCATTGTTCTCTGAAGGCTGCGCGCTGGCCATTGTGTTGGTAGAGAGATAGAGAGAGAGTGAGAAAGGAAACCAGGATAAAGGTCAGAGATCCGTCGGGTCGGGTGTTAAGGAATGAGCATTAATGGATTTCTTGCAGCGTGTAAACAAAGTGGGGTGAATTGATGACAAATGCTCGGGGATTCGATTTTTATGGTTGATTTTTCTTGTGGAGGTAAACAGACAGACAGTGGAAGGCTTGGAGACAGGGATGCACTGTACTTGTTGAGCAGGGGTGGCCAGCTGGTGGCCAGCCGGGTCATTTTGTGCGGCCCGCGAAGCTTTCTGAACACCCCCCCCCCGAAAAAGAAGCTTCAGAACACTTTCTAGCATGCTAAAATTCCCCTAAAAAATATTCCGGGGATGGACCCCCGAACCCCTCTATTTATACCCCTTAGATTATGGAATAGCTTTGGTCGTTTTCTGTGAGGAAAAATTAAAAGTTTCAGGTTTCGAGAGGGGGTTTTGAAAGTAGTAAGGGTTTGTGAAGGCTTTATGTCGATGAAGGACAAAAAAAGAGTATCCAAAAATTAGGTGAAACACTATTTTTAGGGAAATTTACAAACATTTTCTTAAGGAAGACCTTCCAATTTAAGTAATATTCAGTGTATAAAATTGTATGGGGTAAAAATTAATACATCCTCTGAAATTTGTGAAAGTACAGTAGTTAGTACCTTCACAATATGTAAATAACCTTTGTCCCTCTTTCGCCGGAAAAGTTCTATATTAAAAACTCTCCTTCCAAAAATCTATCATGGATAAAAAAAAAAGGAGCGGGAGCTATATTACTTTGCGGCCCGCCACTTGACTTGTGATTTCGATTGCGGCCCTCGAGGACTTGGAAACCCCTGTTGTTGAGGCTCTTGATGGGAATACCCAGCATTCGAAATTGGCGGTGGTCCGCTGGTTTGAGGCCATTGAATAATAGCTCGAAACCCCAGGGTCAGAAAATCACTGGTCCGTTGGACCGGTGGCGAAAAAATATCCCACTCTCCAATTCTAGCCGTTGATTTTTTTTTGCGAACATGCTTGAGAATTTATTGCCAAGATTTTGGAAGTGTCTGGAGAACATGAAAAAACTTTCACAATGAGGTATTTGCATGAGTGAGGGATTTGCTTGATTTTATACTTTTTCGATACATTATGGTCGAAAACTCCCGAATTTCTGATTTTTAAGTTCAAAAATGTGTTTTAAATAATTTATAATTCAACTTTATTTTTGTCAAAACGTCAGAAAAGTCACGTTATCAGAAAACGGGCTACTATTGGATATGACGTCACAGCGCATGAAACCATTGTGTTTTCTAATTTCAAGTGATCAGAAAATGGGCTTCTATTGGATGTGACCTCACAGCGCATGATTTGTGTTTCGAAAGTGTTTTCGCGCCCAAACAAAAAACGAAATTTCAAAAATTTATATCTCAGAAACTAGGCTACGAAAATACTTGATGTAAACGTCATTCTTCATGGTTTTTTATCTACTATTTTAATAAAATTTAATTTCAAAACGTGAGAATACCTCATTCCGACCGGGGACTGTTCAGTCATAGTAGTAGGTATTACTAGTGAGTTCGATAAAGTTTGAATTTGATGGAGCAAAGACATATTTCTTACAGAGATCAATATGGGTCTATATAGAACCCACATGCGCCCCCCCCCACCCTTCAGAGAAAAAAAGTTGTGTGCTTTTTAATTTGGAGCTCGAACAGTTTTTTTCTCATTTTCTAACGCTGGGTTAGAAATTGTATCTAGAATTTCCATCTGGAACAAGAACTGGCTAAAAAGTGTCTTAAACAGTGCAGTGAATTGGGTGTGGACGAGGGGGGACACCGTCTACCAAAATATTTGGACCATCCCTAAAATTTATGGGGTTTGGGCCCGAAAAAGAAGTAGTAAAAAGTGTAAAAAAAGGTGATTCAGTCCCCCATATATTTTGTTCTAACTTTAGCATTGCTTCAAAACGTGTGTTGAAGATATTTTTTTAAGAAAGTGGAATGTATCTGGTATGTTCAGAGGTTTCCCATCGTAGAACTTTCAACTGGGTTTTTTTTATTCATGGTTCCATTTTAGTTTCAGTTTCATGCATCTTACTTTGATATTTATTTGGTTGAGTATAAGATAAATAAATTAATAAACAGCAGATGATTATATATTGGGAGGAATAGAAAATGGCAGTAAGAAATAAATAGAAAAGGGAATAAGACAAATGGTAATGAAATGGGAAAAAAGAGGAGAAAGAAGATAAAAAGATAGACAGATAGCACGAGAAAAAGAATGTCTTCTCTTCTTCGAAAATGTTATCTTGCAGTTGAACCCTGCTAGTCAACACAGAATACCCTTAACTCTATACTAGACAGCAACTTAAGTTGAACCTACTACGTCACTAACAAAGTAGTTCCCATCGCGGTGTCTGAATTTCGAGTGAAACGAAGAACGTCAATTTTGAAATATATGATTATTTCGTTAAACCCATGTATAAATAGCTTCTTTTTATCACAATTCACGTATCGAAATTCCTCCTATCAATCCAACAGGCTTTTTCCTTCCGCGTATAGTAACATACTGGGTTCAGGAAACGTTGCTGTGAAGTGTAGTATCTGTGAATGAAAATCATTGTTTTCAAAAATATTGGTTGTAATTAGTAAATTCAAGTTGTTCGAAACTAATGACGGTTCAATGTAACAGAGTATTAACTTCAGCATACTTACTTAAAAGTGTGTGATTGAAAGTCATCTTTTCATCTACCTTTTTTCTGAAACCCCAGGCCAGGGGTACCAAAAAGACTTTCCTGTGTCTTATTTGTCTTTCGATACCTTCTTTCATCTTTCGTCAGATGTTCTTAAATAAACTCTCACATCTATACTAACTTTTGACGTCATACAATAATGTGACGATTATTATTATAACGGATTATTTGATGTCCTCAATTTTGAGGGGTGATGATAATTCATACTGTCTGCAAAAGCGTTTAATGCCAAATCTGTGTAACTTTCATTTAGATTTGAACTTCTCTTCAAAGTTTTGTTTTTCTCGTTCGGTTGGCCTATACTAGATTGAGTACTTTTTTCGAATTTTTTAACAGAAATAATTACGAACACGGAAGAAAGAAACATCTCCCCCTGTGTTATTTCACCATAAGATGAATGAATATCCCTTGAAGACTAAGCCTTACTCAAAATAAATTCAATAACACATCCACAAGAAGAACCTCGCAATCCCATTCATCCAATCTAACATATCCTAACCAACAAGAGGTTAAGTAAGAACATTTTGAACCATCCAACAACAATAATCCGCTTTGTCCAAAATTACGAAAAAAAATTCCATTCAGTTCTCACACACAGAACACTTCCAGTTTCACCACCACGCTTATCCTACACCATCTCGACAAATCACTGTATTCTCTCATCACCCATTGTGATCCAGGTACCGTCGTTCCCTCCTTACCCAACAAACACCCATTCAATTTAGAGAGAGAGAAAGTTCTAGCTATACAACAAGAAGAAGAAAATAACAGAATTCCACACCACACCGTTGCAAACGAAATAGTAGGTCACTCCACGGACCAAACAGTGCGTGGTCCGCAAACCGGTTTGCTGCTTGCTGCGATGTCCCAGATTTCAACTTTTCCCTTCAGCGCTTTGGATGGATGATATACCCAGCGAGTCATCATCGTCGTTGGGGAGCCTGGAGTGAAGCAATCGCACCTGAAGAAGTGGTCCTTATTATTAGTTTTCAAGGACATCTTCAGGATATTCCCCCTGTGTTGAGGATATGGTGTTGTGATGCAATGGTCTTCTGTTAGGATGAACTACCCCGTGATTTGGATATTCCTGGTGGGGATCTTCGCCCATGTGGTACAAGGTGAGTCCCGCCTGTGTTGTTGTTATTTTGTAACGCTTAGTAAGTTGACCGTGGAAATCGAAGGTGTGGATTGGTTATGTAATTCTAGCTATACAACCCGAGATGCTAGGGTAGGCAAGGCGAGGATGAAATAGCATTGCTAAAGAGTCAATCGGTGACAGATGGATTATTTACGTCTTGATGCAAATAATGTACCTATATTGAGCTAATAAAGGTATTCTATAAGTTTTTCTGATAAGTTCAGTTCAGTTCTTTATGTTAATAAATTGTGACAAATACCAAGTAATGATACATCCAAAAGGTTAATGGGGGAGAATAGATATTCCCGAGACTAAGAAATTTTCATTTTTATCACTGTGAACATAAAAAAGCAACCTATTCTAACAACCTATGAATTCTAATTACTTTAGATATAATAAAAACATCTTTCAGTCATAAAATTTACAAATGAAAAAATACTTATTTTAAATGGTAAAGATTTAGACATATCCCCTCCCCCATTCAAACTTCAATATTCACCCGAATAGATTTGTTGCTATACCAATCAATACATTAATAATGATTTTTTCAAAGATAACATCTGTTATAAAAGTTTTTTTTCTAGTTACGAATAGATAATAATACGTAGATCCGGATTCTTACATTAAGTGAAGCGGAACTTCACTTTCACTTGTTGATTTTGCGGTTTTCCTTACAAATTTTCAATCATCGTATCTTGTATTTACCGGATTACATTTTATCTCAAAGAAAAACATCTATGACTGAAAATTATATAAAGTTTTTATCAGTTTGTACATAGCTTTTATATTATAGGTCTAAGAACGGAAGTATAAATTTAATAATATTTTCAATTTTTTCAATCATAAGATAATAATCATTGCGATTAAGTTAGTGTTTAAAGTAATAAACACTAAATTTTCTCGAATAAAGTTTTGTAAAAAGAGACATACTTGGAAGAAAACTCTGGAACTCCGCTTGGCATTTTCACAAATGAAGGTGCAACGACCTACATCGAATGGTCGAAGATCTGACCTCAATGTCTATTTTACACCCGGCAATTTCAGTTGACCAATCAAGGAAAATATTATTAATTTAATATTACTATTATTAGTATTAATTTTATTATACGTGCATATACTTATTATCACCAATAAGTATTATTATTTACATCTATCATCGTTGTTATCATACATTAAATATTAAAAACGATGAGTTAACTTTTCTTTATATTCTTTTATCTTTTTTCTACAGTATTTACCAATTATACACTTTTAATATAATTTTCTTTTAATAGCATCACCCTTAGTGATCATAATAGTTGTTTTGTGTTGCTATAATTAGGGATATTATCTGTACTATACCTATTAAAATCTTGCCTCATTTGATACAGAATATCACTTTGAAAATTTGCATTTAAGATAGATTCTATAGCTCTATAAAGAAAAAAGTACTAATTTTGTAGTAGTAAAGTTTGATTTTAAAATTACATTCAGAACTATTTAAGGAGCTTTAATACGTAACTAACACAGAGCAATAAATATTCATCATAATTTAGTTTTTAAAAAAATGAACTTTAATTACATCATATCATTTATTTGATTTTTTTGCTCAGTAATTTATGTTTCATCGATTCTTTTAATATTACATATAACCATTGGATCAGAAATGAAAGGTTCCAAGTTTTATTTACGGAAAAATTCAAATTTATAATGTATAAAATTTCATAGGATTCTACTGATTATCTGAAATTTTCAATTAACTCTCAACTATTTTAAGAAATATTTATACTAATTGCAGGAATAACATACCTTTTTATTTTAAGGTTTAAAATTCGAACAATTATGAAGCAAACAGGGAATATGCTGGGTTGAATTTAAAAAGTTATCTTCATATAAAAAAAATAAACAAAATAGTTTTATATTGACCTCTATAAATGCCCAACTAGGTAAGCATTGATACTTGACAGATATGGTAGTTAGGTGTTCTGTGGTTTCCTTGATGACTAAACTGTGGTTTATTACACCCTAAATTACACACGATGAGAGTCATCGTAATCAAGTCAAGTAAAAGTCATTGCTAAAACATTTTACTTCTAAAACACATTCTATACAACATTCAAACGTTCAACATTACACTTAATGCTACGCTGGGGATATTTTATGGTTATTGATTTACAAATAATTCATAGCTTTGTATATGGAAATCGTGGGTTTTAAACCTCTCAAAGTCAATTAAAAATATTGTTAATTTTATTCAATAAACTTCAAAGTATGATTCTATAAGTATTAAAAACACTTCCTAAATTTGTCTTATAGTTTAGTGTTACTAAACTTTTTGAATATGTGTTTAAATGTGTTTAGTTTAATACTTTTATTTAACTTTTCAATAACATTAACATTAAAATTTGACCAAGAAGGGGTAAGACTCAGGAACACCTCTGGCTTCACCATGGATGATACAAAATTGTATAATTTATGATCCAATTTGTTAAAAATTAATTTCTCCCGAAAATTGAAGAAAATAAAAATATCACATTCAGAACAAATTTCAAAGGGCATAAAGATTGCAAAATAAAATTTTTTAGGTGTGAAATTTAATCAATATTAAACTCAAAATTTAATCTATTTCGAAATTTTGTTGGACAGTAGGGAAAGTGTATATAATGATAATAAAGACAGTTACAAATGAAGCTATATTTTGTATTAAACATAATATAAACCTCATAACTATGAAATCATGGTTAGAAAAGAATAACCTACACACAAAAATAACAAATAAAATCAGACAATCAACTTAAATTTTTCGGAATAGGCGTACAAAATTTTTGAATTGCAACAGTCAAATTTGTATGTTAGTCACGACTACCTTTCTTTATGATTAACCCCTTAATAGAGACATTATTTTCAGAAAAATTGACCAAAAATGGAAATTTTTTTGACTGTTTAATTTTGTTCTTTATATTATTATTAGTGTTAGAAAATAGTTTTTTATTAAAAAATCAAAATTTAAATGAAATTACAAATGTATTAATTATTTTAACATAAACATAAAAATGAATTGGATTACACACACATCTTATTCAATTAGGAGGAAGATTATCCAAACATAATGTCTCCCAATCTCTAAACGAAGAAAAATAACTATCATCATCGAAACGAACTCAGTTAAGGCTTCACAAAAGGAAACGTTAATTTTTCTCCAACCCGAACTGAGTTCGGGCATCACAAATTCTGCACGTAGTAGTTGCCCGAGCTCAGTTCGGGCGACACTGTTAAGGGGTTAAGATATGTTTCAAAGCTAACCGAATTAAATACGAAACAAGATCCAAGAATAAAAGTATCAACCTAGAGATGGACGCAAAATAAACATTATTGAAAACTTAAGAAATAAGAACTATCCCCACAAATATCTAAAAAACTTCAAATTTAAAAGCTGTCAAGAAAAATGTTTAACTAACGTTTATACAAATATTGGCCATATCGATTTAAAAAAGATTTAATCATCTCAGGTCATATATCTGATAAAGGATACCGGCTTAGGTAAATGTAAACACAATAATAGGTGAAATTAATAACAAGGATTATCTTAAGTAAATAAGCTAGAGAGACGAGAAATACTTTTCAGTTTTTCCTTAAATTGAAAATGAAAACAAACTAGTTACCTACTTTTATCCATTCCCATGAGATTCTCATCCTCCTAATCAAACAATAATCCGAAGAACTATTAAGTCATGTATCTCTGAAGGATTCTAAGGTTTTCTTGCTCTTGTTTAATTGTCCTTCATGGTCTGATAACTTTTCTTGAGTTACATCACAAACTTAGTTACTTATCTCACCACTGCTCTACTACTCTAATGTAATAGGCCATTTCTGAAATCCTAGAAGGGGGAGTAAGCTTACCATCAAATGACCTAATTCTTCTTACAGTTTTTTAATTAAAAATTATTAATTTTTGTTTTTGGAAAAGTTTTTGCAAGAATTGTGTGGCAATTAAGTTATGTTCGTACCATGCGTGAGCGTTATCTATGAGAATAAGAAAAGCATGTTCAAAAACTTTTTATTAGATTTCTTCAAGAAATAGTAAAATTTGTGTTTTCAGTTTTATATTCTTCCGGAATATATTGAGGAAAGGGGTTGAATTCTACTCCCATCAAGACACATTGGTACGAAATCAGTATTCTGAAAACAACAGCAAAAACGGACATAAAAATAGCTATTTTCATTTTAGTTACAAAAATAATCATTTGGGAGATAGTCAGGATAACATTTTACATTTAATAGTCATTTTTAGGTAGGGATCGCTATCGCATTTTAATTCAAATAATTTTAGACACCTGTTATTCTTTTACAAATCGTTTTTGGGGAAGTTTAGGAAGAATGTTTGATTCGGTACATGAATATGAAAAACATTGATACAATAGAAAAGTAGTAGAACTCCAGTTATCCGAACTCCGACTATCCGAATCGCCGATTATCCGAACTGCTTTCAGAATTCCAACCTACGCTTTTAAACTTCGTATCAGTGCTTGAAAATATAAGATAGAAGTTCTTTAAGAAAATAATGAAGGCAGAAACAAACAAATATTTAGAAGTTAAACGATCATATATTTAGATGCCGTTTTTAAGTAGTTTTTGCAGCTAAGATGTATGGAAAACCATATTTTGGGTACGGTTCTTGTGTAATAGATAAGATCTTAGCTCAAATGCTTGGTTGTCCAATGTCCATAATGTAAAGCAAGCAACGGTTGGCTAATAACTCTACAGACATCTTTTTTAGGGAAAAATCCAATTATCCGAATTTTTGATTCGAAGAAAACTTCCGACTTTGATGCGTGTTAGCGTGCATTGACCCACAAACCGCGTGACTAATTTTAATCTCTCAACCCATGCATATTTCATTCACTACGCTTTCATTGAAATACAATTTTTCGTAATACGAGTTTCGGCAATTACGTGCTACTGAAAGCGGTATCACCTTATTAGGCTCGCACGCCGGGTGGTTTATTACAGGGCAACCAAACTACAATTTTACTTTCGATGTGTAATATAGTAATAACTAAGAAAGTATACTTGAGAAAAAGATGTAAAAGATATAAACACACTGAAATTACTAAATGGGAAATCACTCCTTTAAAACATTTATTTTCTTTATCTACAAAAAATACAGAAAAATTTTGTTGTGATGATCTTTAAGTTAAATTTATTTTTAGAAAATGATTTGATGAAGGGGTCTTCTATTAAAACAGTAGTACATTGGACACTTTCATAAGTATCAGTATGGATCACAAGTGTATCAAACTAGCTCAGATCAAAATGTATCAATTTGCCCCATCGGTTATTTTTCACCATTAAACTTTATTTTTAAAAATAGGAAAAAGTTATTTAAAATTTAATTACATCCCCGGTTGGTAACAAGAATTAACTTGCATTTTGAGTTTGCTGATCTCTTTATTCAAAGTAGAATAGAATCAGGAAGATTTTACTTTGGAATTTACAACTAGAAATAGTTTTTCATTGTTTCAGAGAGAGGAAGACTCTCTTAGAGTTTAGCAGTTTCATATGCAACTTTTATAACACAAAGGCTACTTTTAGTAAAAATGTAACCGAAATAAACTTGATTATTTTTGAGTATTAAAAATGTATCAATGTGCCCCTTGTATCAAATGGCCCCCTTCTTTAATGTTATTTTTTTGGAAATGAACAAAACCAAGATTACCTACATATGACTATAAATAATTCCTTAGTTTCCCATCGATTCATTCAGAGTTTGATATTGAAAAGCATCCTTAGATCCTCATAACTGCAGAAAAATATATTACCTTAAAGGAATTTCGTTTATTCATTGCATATTTTCACGTTCAAATGAGAGTAAAAGAATGAGTCGCGTGTTGTAAAGTTTAAGAATTTCAATTTCGACGCGTGTTGTTTTTAGTTAGCACTTAAAAGCCTAGTTTTAATTTGTATTTCAGTGACACTGAACATTTGTTCATATTACATTTAATATTAATATGCAAATCACTGCACTGCTGATGCATGAAACACTTTTGCAACACTATAAATGAACAATTCTAATCAAAAGTGTTTCGATTGTACGGCGATTGTGTTGTATGAGAGAAAGATAGTGTTGTAAAAGTGTTGTCAGACAGAAAATGTGTTGTAATGGCGTTTGGATCCAAATTAAAGAACATTTTCGGTTTCTAAACATAATTTACAACACTACATTCGTAACACATTTCAAGCACTTTTCAAACATATCCATAACACTGACACAATACAATATAAGGTGTTAAAATATTATATTTACAACCCACAAATAAAGTGTTGTTAATATGAGGGCAAAAAAAGAGTGTTCTTAAATGTTGTTTATAATGTGATTATTTTTGTGTGGAAGCGTTTGGGCAGTGTGATGGAAAACAGTGATTTAATTAAACGTTACAAAATTATTAAGGGAGGAAATTTAAACTACGAAATTAATATAAAATATTTTTCCATCACTTGAAAAATTTAGCAATTCAAAAAATAATATCACCTTTACATTTTATGTTATCTCTCTATTCTAAAAAAAATATTTTGGTGAACGGTTTCCAGAGAAAGGCTTTTTAATAACTGATCCGTATAACACATATTTGGTATCAAACTGTCCGGGTTCTTTTGAGGATGTGCAATAAGTCTTTAGAATTTCTAAAAAAATCTCAATTTTAAAATATTTCCATTTTTTTAGATTACGGATAAGGTTACAGTTATAAAGCAAGAAACTATGAATTTTAAAACAATTGAAAACATATTTCACTGGTTTTTATTATTCAAATAGATTAAATAATCATCTTTCTATAACACGAATTTAAAAAATTTATTTTGAGTTATTTTTAACACTATTTATATTTCTGTTGTTTAAACAGTTTAATTATATTTAAAACTTATGTATAATTAATTTATCTTTTATTTTTAAGTAAAAAATTAATATTTTTATATTTATCTTTGTCGTTGTGGCAACCTAACCATTACTATATTTACAACAAAATATAAACTCGCTTTCGGAAATTTTGAACTTTTGCATTTATTTTTTACAATAATTATTATTTGTATATCCTTTTGCAAGTATGTTTTTTTAAGGTAGTAAAATATGACACTTTATTTCATAATGCCAAAACGCAAACAACTAGATAACACGGGGGACTGTTTTAAAAATAAAGATAAAAATCGAAAATGATGGAAGTCTAAACATTCGTGTCATTGCTATGAAACTGACACAACTTCGACATTTGTTAGTTCTCATGAAGATAAAATTCTAAATTTTCGTGATGTTTACGGTAAATACCTTATTTTTCACAGCAAATCGATGAAAATCATTACAAATTTTATGAAGTTAAATTTATTCCTGAGAGGTTTCAGTGCTTCTTAATGGATCTGTGAAAAATAACATTTACCTTGGGGAAATGGTAAAGGAATGTTTACATTGCTCTGTTGTTAATTTGCTTGGAATTATAAGCCGATCCGCCAATTCATGTTACCTTAAAGGAACTGTCAAAATTTCGCCACTGAATAAATATCCGCCATTTTGGAAAGAATACCCCGGATAAGTATTACCCATGTTTTAAGAATGTTTTATAAAGTGAGTAAGAGCAGTGAGCTGGGTTTTGTGAGGAATTGCGAAGCGGTCCAAAAGTGTCTGCGTCAGCAGTTAACGGGGGTTGGCGAGCGATAGCGGCCAGGGGGCGGTAGCTCCCTAGTATTTCTAAAAAAAAAACTCCACCTGAGATTTTGTTTCACTTTCCTTCGATTTAGAGATATTATCATTTGTTTTCTTAAATTAATCCCTCATTTACAAAAACAATCTGTCGGAAGTCTTCATGACTCACAATGCCACAGAAACTAGCTCACAGCTGCTGACCTTTAATAAACGATTGCTCTCAAATCGGAAAACCCCACTTTTTCCTACAAAAGTTTCAATGAGATGCCAAAAATCCAAATTTCCGATATCGTCTGATAAATTACTACCCTTCCATACTGACATTGGACAAAAGTTGATCACAGACAGCAATTTCTTCCACCAAACAACAGTAACTCCTGCAAGGCCAGCAAGTCCATCCCAAAAAAAAATTTTAATTCTCGAAACTAATTAGACCGCATTCCATTCATCACCTTCCTATCTCCTCCAAGGCCTTTCGAATGTCCTTTAGAACACGTTCGAAATCGAATTGCTGTTGTTGGCGCGAGATGGGCAGACACAAAGAAAGTAGTGGTGGACGATTTCCCTAAATGCTCTACATGCTATCTGGATTTCTGGCGCACGCTGTTGCTTTTTCTGGGTCGTTACTAACTATGCACGGATCGATAATGACCAGGTTTTAAGCGTTCGATTGTAGTTCTTGGTAATAATCATCTAATTCGATTCGAGAGTGGAAATTGAAAGGTGTTCTGTGACCGTGACCTGGATGAATGCTGTATGTGGGTGTCGAGGAGAGAGTCTCTGGTTGAATGAAATGGACGTTTCTTTCTGTGTACCGGAATGTCATCCCTTTCAATTAAAGTTCTGCGTTTTCGTTTAAGACGATGATTCAAATCATTTTTGCTTTGTACGAGTTTACGAAGATTTTTTTATAAGTACGGGCTAGCGGGTTTGCGGGAATTCGCGGGTTTCCGATGGTGACGCGGGTCTTGTATCGGCCAACTGTTCAAATATTACGTAAGCGTCATTTTTGAACCCTTGCTAACAAAGATAAGCAAACCGCAACCCCCCTAAATAATACCATAATAAAACTGCCCTACCCCTTTTTTTTCTGTATAAAATGTTTAGCAGTACTTAGATTCCAGAAATTCATTGTGCTCCATGAGTAGGGGAGGGTGGGGACGATTGTAACACGGGGCAATTGTAACACTTTGATTTCCTCAAAATGAGAGGCTGCCTGGGCGAAAAGGAGATTACAGTACGTACAAGGCAGGTGAATGAAAGAATATCAGATTTTCATGGCTGACTTATGAGTTGTGACTGTGTTATTGGGAAAAGAGTGTTTTTCGAGCATCGAAGTAAATTTCTACTCTTGGATAACTTTCCATCTCCTACATTGCAGGTATGAAGCACAACAACACTGATTTTATGTATTGTATTTACATGTATCCTAGTTTTATTCTGCTTAGTTTCAAGATGATAGTGTTGTTAGTTTTGTGGAAAACGAGGATTGAATTAAAAATAGCAACGTGGGGTCGATTGTAACATGCCACAGTACCATTTTTAGTGCAAAAAATGGTCCCACGTTCGTTGTACTATAGAGGAATTCATATATAAATACCCTAATTGCCTTTCTGAATAATTTTTCACTATCATTTACTCATATTCATTGATTATAATTTATAACTCATTATTTGAGTGGAAAGTTCATTATTGCCATTCTAGTCTATGTATTTAATTATTATTTAGCAAGAAGATATATATAGTTAATAAATCTGTATGATCTTCTATCGATTTTTATGAATTTGTGTTAAATTTGTAGTGAGTTACAATTGACCCTTGAGACGGGGTCGATTGTAACGATTTTCGATGTCTTATTTACTATATTGTAATGCATGTCCGCCGGAAAGCTTTCATTACAAAATTGTAATTGGGATGTATCAACCTATTTTCATACCAATTTTCATAACTCTAACATAAAAAATGGCTTAGTTTGAGATCAAATAAAAATTTTTGTTACAATCGTCCCCACCCTCCCCTACTTAACTTATCGTTTAAACTTTCCAGGTGAAGTCAAAACGCTTGAATTTTTTTCCTACGCTGGGCGCTGTTTTAAACAGCCGTTTTATGGTATTGAATGGAAACAGTCATTGTCTTTGATATCATTATCTAAAAAAATGTAAAATACGTTAAAAAATACATAACTTGAATATATTTCTGAAAACGTGTTGTGTATGAATTTAATCAGGTATTAAAGACACGTCATTAAGACTTAAAATTAATTATACTCGAGTTTAACTGTTTATAAACATATGGAAACTCTAATTTTAGATAAAGGGATCGAGTTAAATTACTATTTTCAAAACATTGTTAAAAATTGGACATTAACAAACTATAATCATACATTTCAATATCGAGTACTTTTAGTTACCGAATAAATACAGGTTTCAGGAACTATTACAGGGTCAATACAAGTGGATTAAAAATGAAGGCACCCCTAAAAGTCATGATTTCAGTAAATCCAATATTTGAAAACTTATTAATGTTTGTACGTATATTCCAATCGATTTTTTAAATTTGTACTATACCTATAATTTCTATATTCTTACTTCTTTGGCAACACAGTTATTTTAGGTTTTTATTGTATTTATTTTCAAATTGATTGCTTATTTTATTCTTCACTGAACATCACTGAACTAGACACCTCAAAAGGGGCAAAAGTAAGTACCTTAGGAGGGATGGTTTGCTATGCTTATTTTTCTTGACTGACCAGTGGGGAGGGGTGTATGAATTTTGCTTACGTAAAGTGTTACAAACACACACTGCATTTTCGAAAATCTCTTGTTTCTTGCTCAAAGAATTTTAAAATTCAGCCAAAACTAAATTTATTAGAAAAAAATTTCAGGCATGTTAAATTTTTTAAGGGGGTTGGGCAGTTTTTGTATGTAATTATGAAGATGGTTTGAGGTTAGCTTATCTTTGCTGACATGAGGAGAGGGGGTCAAAAAGGATCAAACACATGCTTGCGTAATATTGGAACGGCTCCTAAGCATTCTACACCAAAAATCATCAATTTTTTCCAACTATTCATTTTCCAAATAGCATCAAAATAGTTACAAAATCGTTTACACAAAGGAGAATATTCCAAACAACACTTCCACCCACTTTTCCATTAAGAAAAAAGAACGCACGTCCCGGTGACCACTGAAGCAAGGCTCGAATATAACAGAACAAATCAAAACAAACTTTCGAATCTCTTAAAAAGATATTTACCATGTTTATCATCTCGTCCAGAGTAGGATAATCCAACGGACCCTCGTATCCGAGAGTCTCATGTTAGTTATATGAATCTTGGGGGAAATTCCACCGCTCACACTAATAATACTACAAAACACAATCGCAGTAAGTCAAAACTGCAACAGATTCCGAGTGGAACGGCTTAAATATCTCAAACTAGGTTATCAAAGACCAAAAGAGTTTTCACAAGCTTTTTCTTGAGCAACCGTCAGTCTTTGGAATGTTTACACTACAGCCAAATGACCGGCGCATTAATGTTTGGCCAATAGTATCTCAAACCTTTCGAATTCCTTTGCTGAAAGATTCGAATCGATATTTTTTTTATTGAACTGGTTTGATTGAATATATTTTAAAAATTTCTTTTGAATATGTTTGTGTGCTTCTTATTTTATTGCTTCTCTTATAAATGTGATTGGGAAATGGGTTCATAACGATGTCACTGATAAAATGTGAATGCTCTTACAAAAGGTACTAATATTCAAAAGAAATAAACTCCTCTCTTTCATATAATGATTTGTTAAAAATTCTTTTAACTGAATTCCTTAGCGTAAACAGTTGACTACATAGAAATTGTTTAATAAATAATGTTTAGATTACTTCAAATATTTGCAAATTATTTCTTAAAGTTCTTCTTGAGTTGATAAATTATTATTAGCAATTAAAAACGCTATAGCTATATTTGGTTATTACTGAGTCAGAAAATTCATATTTGCTAAAACCTAATTTATACAGGGTTTTCGGAAATACCGTGGACAAAATTTGAGAGGTGGTAGAGGGGACCTAGACAAGCATATTTTCAATAGAAATAGAGGTCGCAGATGGCGTTACAAAAGGCGGTTTTCCTAAGGCCCGTTTTACGAAACAAAACATAATAGAATGAAAAAAATTATTGCACGAGAAACAATCAAAACAAAATTACAAAATTTTACCACTTGTTAACTCGTGGGGTGAGTTATAAAACGTGCAATATTTGTTCCTGGTATTTTTTAAACCAACTTCCATAAAAAATACCATTACACTAAGGGAACAAATATTGCACGTTTTATAACTCCCCCCACGAGTTAACAAGTGGTCAAATTTTGTTCAAATTTATGGTGGAAGTAGTATGGATATTGCTGTACCTCATGCAATAATTTTTTTCATTCTAGTATTATGTTTTGTTTCGTAAAACGGGACTTAGGAAAACCGCCTGTTGTAACGCCCTCGCACTACATTAGGGGTTCTACCACCCCTCAAAGATTGTCCACGGTGTTTACGAACACCCTGTATATAGAAAGCCCATAAATTCCATAACAACGTATTTCAAGCTTGCTGAGTTTCTCCAGTTTATTTTTATTTTGGTTAGACTTTTATAAAAAGTCACCTTTACAATCTAATATAATAAAATTGAATGTGTGTATATATATATGTATGTATGGTTGTCTTTTATACAAATCCACAGTTTACTTCCGATCTGCACCAAACTTGGTATACCTACGTAAAAAAACTCAGAAAAAAACATAGGCTATGTTTCGAAAACTTTTAATGACCCCTTGACCCTCTTTCGACCCTTTTTATGGTCATTTTGCTGAAATAGCTTTATTTCTGCTCAAAAAGAGATCTGCTTACTCCATTGTTACAAAGAAAACTTAATGCTTAACAACAAGTTTTTAATAGAAACACTAGGTACAAGTCTATTTAAAAATTATATTAATAATTTATAAATATATTTCAACAAAATTTAAAATTTTAAAACTGGTAAGTATAGTACAAAATATTTTTATTTGTGGGTTTAATTTACAAATAAAAAGTTTCATGGAATAGCATTGTTGTTAAAATAGTCTCCATGGAAACGAGGATGCAAAATCAAATAATGATCATATTGTTAGCTTTTAAGAAAGTTGGTTAACAGACTCAAAAACTAGAGTTAATATTCAAAACCCTTTTAAGTGGAAATATTGGATTTTGTAGGAATATGTTTTATTTATTAAATTTTAGCAAAAATATAATAAAATCATGAAAATATTATTGATTAAGGGTTTCAATTGAGCATTTTAAGGGATTTTTGGAAGAATATTTTTCTAATATTTTGTTGTTTTTTATGGAATCATGTGGTAAATGCAGAAATCGTTCAGAATTTAAAATGCTTGATTCGACACTTTTCACTCATCAAAATATAGGCGCGGATCCAGCACGGCTCCAAGGGGGGGGCACTTTTCCAGACAAGATCCCCTTTGGTACCATTGGGGGTATGGGGGTCCTCCCCTAGAAAAAATTTGAAATTTGACGTGTAAAAGTAGGGTTTAAACTCATTTTTTAGAAACATTTTGAGTATAAGGGGCACTTTTTAACACTATTACCTTTAATTTTTAACCCAAAATATCAAAACATTGGGAATTTCCTAGAAATTATCACTGAAGATCCCCTGGTGGTACTAATGGGAGGCATGGGGGTCCTCCCCCAGAAAAAAAATTGGAAATTAGACCGGTAAAAGTAGGGTTTTACTCATTTTGACAACCTTTTTGGTTTCCAAGGGGGGCGCTGTCCAGAGTGCTACCCTCTAAATCCGCCCCTGGAAGGTAGAAAATGAATTAAAAATTTTAAAGGAAAAAAATCTCCATCTCCACCCGTGCAAGGCCGGGCATATCAGCTAGTCTAATATAATAAAAGTCAATGTGTGTATGTATGTGGTTGCGTATATTTGTCTTCTATACAAATCCACAGTTTTCTTCCGATCTGCACCAAACTTGGTATATATACGTAAAAGAATCCCAGAAAAAACATAGGCTATGTTTCAAAGTTCTAGAATGACCCCTTGACCCTCTTTCGACCCTTATTATGGTCATTTTGCTGAAATAGCTTTATTTCTCCTCCAGAAGAGATCTGTTCACCCCATTGTTACAAAAAAAACATTATGCAAAATAGCAAGTTTTTAAAAGAAAAATTAGATATAAGTCTAATTAAAAATTATAACTATAATCTAAAAACATAATTAAATGAAATTTAAAATTTTAAAACATGATATTAAGTATAGTACAAAATATTATTATTTGAGAGTAATTTTTAAATAAAAAAATTCATGGAATAGCATTGTTGTTAAAATAATCTCCATGGAAACGAGGATGAAAAATCAAATGATGATCATATTGTTGCTTTTAAGAAAGTTGTTTAACAGACAAAAAACTAGAGTTAATATTAAAAACCAGAGGAAATATTGTATTTTTGCAGGAATGCTTTATTTATTAAATTTTATACCAAAGATATAATAAAATCATGAAAATACGATTAATTAAAAGCTCTGATTGAGCATTTTAAGTGATTTTGGAAAGGTTTTTTTTATTTTGATTGGTTTTTTATGGCACATGATCCACGTCAGGATATGATTTTGGGAAGAATATTTTTCTAATATTTTATTGTTTTTTATGGGAATCATGTGGTAAATGCAGAAATCGTTCAGAATTGAAAATGCTTGATTCGACAATTTTCACTCATCAAAACATAGGCACAGATCCAGCCCGCCTCCAAGAGGGGGGCACTTTTCCAGACAAGATTCCCATTGGGGTATTGGGGTCCTCCCCCAGAAAAAATTAGAAATTCGACGTGTAAAAGTAGGGTTTAAACTCGCGTTTTTAGAAACGTTTTGAGTCTAAGGGGGGCACTTTTCAACAGTATTATCTTTACTTTCTCACCCAAAATGTTAAAATATTGAGGATTTCCTAAAAATTATCACTGAAGATCCTCTGGTGGTACTAATGGGAGGTATGGGGGTCCTCCACCAGAAAAAAAATTGGAAAACTAGACCAGTAAAAGTAGGGTTTTACTCATTTTGACAACCTTTTTGGCTCCCAAGGGGGGGTGCTGTCCAGAGTGCTACCCCCTGGAAGGTAGAAATGAATGATTGATTAAAAAATTTTAAAGAAAAAATCTCCATCTTCACCCGTGCAAGGCCGGGCATGTCAGCTAGTTTACTAAATATTAGTGTATTTTATAACCAATGAATGCTTGGAGGTATCAATGCATCCTTGTATTTTAGATAATGTTTCAATGACTTCTGTTTTTGTATTTTTCGCAACCAAAGTAAAAAAATTACTTCTACGGAGCAAGTGATAATTCCATAAACTATAATAATAAACTATACTATAATGTATATTAGGCAATCGCTTTTGTCCCCATGTTATTGTTATTATCATTCCCATATTATCATTCCCATTATCAGTTGAGCTGCCTTTTAATTTATTCATGATATTTCTTTTGGTGTATTTGAAAATTCGCTTTAGGATTTGAAGATAACATATCAAAAATAAGTTGTTCTAAATTTCAATGGATTCAGTGAAAACTGGGGAAACTTTAAAAAGTACAGTTATTTTTATTTTCATTGAAATTTTTTAACCATGAAAGTTGTTTCATTGCAATATGATAGGACATATTTTATTATTTTTTACAACAGCATCTACGTTTCGCATTGTGTTTGAAATATGAAAATTCCTCTTTCGAATTAATAAGTTACAAGTGATAAAATTTTTAATTGATTGAAGTAAATTGAAAAGAGAAATTAAGAAACTTGAAATAGTTATCCTTCAGTGGAAATAAAAAAGTTTTTAATTATCTAAGGTGCTATAATGTTGAACTGTATTGGCAATGTTCACATACCTCAAACAGTAAAATAACATAGTCGAAATCATCAAATTAAAATACATACTTAATATGTGATTATAAATAAATTTTAAATTTAATAACAAAGATTTGGCAAACTAATTTACTTTTCATTCATCTTAACACATACGCTACTCATTGAATAATTTTGAAGGGATCTGATTTTGTAATATGACCTTATTATGTCAGTTATAACTTCCTTTTTAAGGCTATTAACCAACGTAATAAATCGGCATTGTAAAAGATGTTAAACGGAATTCAAATCATTTAGAGAAATTTCAATATGAAAGGAGATTTTTCAATTCAACTAACGCCTAAGTCATAACGAAATAACCAGGTTGAACACAAATATGCTGGGCGTGAATTTGTGTTCATTAATATATAAAAACTATAACTTAATCTTCGGATGCTAGACAACCTTGGGTTGGCTCCAGTCTTCTTCCCGAGCCCGAGAATCTCACCTTTTGACAACTGTTTTCTAATTTTGACATTTAGGATGATAAGATCTTTTCTAAAACACCGCCATCCCATCTTCTGGGTTTTATGTAACTTAAGTCTCGGCCTTGATCCATGGGCATTGGGCATCGCGGGGTAGTATCGCAAGGTAATGCAATTACCATGCAATTTTTGTCATATATCATGCACTAGCACCGGATACTTAAAATAGCTGAAGAAATGTATCAAAAAAACTCATCGAAATTATCTTAAAATAAGAAAGCCTTGAATATGTTTACATAGGTACAGTTATTCTCGTTATGATAGTTCTTTCTCTCTAAGATATTTGACTAAATTCATCTCTAGAGTATGTTTTACATACGCCCGTCCGCAAGAACCTCATTTATCGTTCATCCATTTAACGAAAATCTTCAGTTAAACCTTACGAAATCTAGGAGTAAAATCCACAATCATGATTAAAAACAAAGGTCACGGGTTCAGCTTAATTGTTGTGAAGTTTCATGGGTGATTTTTCTCAGAAGCACAGCTTTAAGGTCACTCAGTTTAGCTGAGAATGGCAACTTTTATCACCGTACTCCATTTAAATCTCCAAGATGACCCAGGACGTTATTAAAATCTGTACGTTTAAATTACTCAAACAACAAATTATCTTCAATTCTGCTAGTTCAGCAGTTCTTAAACTTTCGATCGCCGCGCCGTGGCTATATAACAGCCAGACATCGCCCCCCCCCAATATTTCAAACACCCAGAGCAATGACCAGACTTGTTTCTGGGGGGTTGAATTAGCGTTATTTCTAAGGTACCTCTTAATGTTCTCCGTTATGTTAAAATTTCACATTTACTTCAAGTAATATTGGGGGTCTGTGGGTCTCCCCCAGAAATTTTTTAAAAATTTTCCTCAAAAAGTAATGTTTTAGTTCATTTTGATGCATTTTTGGTTTCACCCAAAGGGAACAGCTTCTTGTGAACCATAAAATTTTCCAGGAAAACAGAAGTAAAAATTTAGAGGGGGCTGGGGGTCCTTCCCCAGAAAATTTTTTGAAATTTGTCCCCTTTAAATTAGGTTTTTATGTTATTTTGAAAATCTTTGGGAAACATTTAAAGGTAACTTGCGCGTTTACCCCAAGGTTACTCGCGGACCCCCTAGGACGGCGCTGCGGACACCCGGGGATCCGCTGACCACAGTTTAAGAACCACTGTGTTAGTTAATTTCAGTCAAACATTCTTTTTTCACCACATGAGTTGCACTGATGAACGAACTTTACTTATTGCCTGACCGACACGAGAAAAACTTTAACAGAAAAACAAAACTTCAAAAATAAGTTCAAATTTAAATGACAGTCGTATAGATTTAGGAAATTTTTTTCAGCGTTTATGAATTACCATCACCCCCAAAATTGAGGGGTATAATCCATTTCGATAACAATCACCACAATATTGTTTGACGTCAAAGGTTTTTCTCTTGGTGGTCGGACTATATGTAAAATAATTTGCATCGTAAGTCTTATGTTATTAGCTATTAGTTAACTTTAGGTTCAGAAGTTGACTATATTTTTAATCTTACATTATTGTTTTGCAGGTCGCTTGCGACACTGCTACATCTGCCGTTCCCGGGGGGAGCTTGGGGACTGCAAAGACCCCTTCACCTACAATGCGACCATGATAGAGGATGTGAAAGGTGTAGAAGCCACACCTTGTGCTTCGGGTTGGTGTGCCAAAATCATAGAGGGGGAAAATGACGGTGAGTTAAAGCGTCCATTTTCATTGGGATTTCAGTGGAGGGAAAATATTTTAAATCGTGAAGAAGGGAAGGGAATTTTACGCATTTTTTACCAATTATGTAGTAAACAAGATGTCTCTCCGTACTTTATAAGATGCTTTATGATGGGCATTATCAGCATTTTTTTGGGAAACTTTATTCCCTTTTTTCTCCCTATTTTAACCCTGGGCCTCATATGAGGTTCCTACTTATGAGCTCAATTTTTGTATGATGTAAACACGCAAATTTATTTTGTTTTCATCAGTGACTTCACTGATCCATGTAGATCACATATGAAACTTCTACATGGTTTCTGAATTCATTCCTAAATGGCAGCAAGATAATTTATACCTCAATGTTTACACTTTAAGCTGTGATGCTTGTGAAGAGAAAATACTAGCTAGATACTAGCTTCTGTAGAACATTTTTTATAGGTTGGTAGATATTTTCTTATTTCGTAACCTTCTAATATTATGACCATGTCTTTTAATAATTTCTAAACCAAGTATTTTCTGTTAAAATGAAAAATATGGCCTCATATGGGCCTCATACGAGGCTCATAAAAATAACTAGGAAGGAATGCACACAAAAAAAATTTTCCAGACAAATTATAGGGAAATTTTAGATGTATTGAGAAGAAGAAAAAAATTTATTTTTACTTTTTTGATGTTCTGGTACCGAGAGGGTTAATAAACTTTACCCAATAGCATTTAACTTTTCTTCTAGAAATCGACACTGCGACAGAACGCATGTGCGTCCAGCGTCCCCCTACAGACGGTGAAGAACGATGTTCGGACACCATCATCGACAGAAAGAGGGTCTACATGTGCTTCTGTCACGGCAACCTGTGCAATGCGGCACCCAAGACCCTCGGCACCAGTTACCTCCTGACCACCTCCTTCGCCATGGCAACTTTAATTGTCAACTGGGCACATCTCTTCTTCTGAGAACAATTGACCAGGGAGTCAATGGGCAATATATTCCAATATTTTTATTCTATTTTTTTTTATTCCATAAGTATCCAAGAGAGGAATATACGCTCAAAATTGTTTTTAATTATGATGCCTAGTTAATTTTTAATTTAATTTTAAAGTTTGACTTTAAAAAAGGGGCGCAAACACAGCATGTGACGTCACTTAATCTGAAACATTGTTTTTTTTCGGCCGTATTCTGTGCTACTTGATCAGCGGTTTACCATCAATCAAAGAAGGAATCGCCTACTCTGATTGGTGGAATCCTACTTTGATTGCTGTTTAACCGCTGGTCAGAAAGCACAGAATACGGCCGTTAGAATTAAAAGCGATTTTTAGTTTTTACTTTTTAAAGTAAGGCCGAAACAAATCTCACGTCATTCAATCAAGGGATGCAAAGGGATCGTCGATTTTTATTTTAAAAATATGGAATTAACTAAATTTTTTTGAAAACTTTCCATGTCGATTTTTGAATTAATTGAAATATATTTCTTTTACTGTAAAAATGCATTATTTTTTCTATTTTCAAAGAATGTCGGTATTGCCCATTGACAAGGGAGTCCATTTGTCTATCATCAGTGCTTTGAAATAAAGCTCAGAAGAATACTGCTACTGAAGATTCAAAGAATATAAAGCTTCTGTGAAGCTCTTACAAAAATTATATACCTCTTTATAATATTTTACTTAATACCTCATATTTTATAAATGACTTAATTAGTTTGTCCTATAGCTCAGATGTAATACTCGCCGGTACCTATTTATTCTCCCCAATTTAATTTTTTTTTACAATTTAAGAAGAAAAATATAGTAGATGTAGATATTTTTCTACTAAAGCCAGTATGCAAGAAAAGAAATATGCAGATATATGCTGGATTAAATTCTCCCCATCGAGAACTCATCCATGTTTTGTACATAGCTTTTGTTTAGAACACCCGTTTCGCCTAGTCTATATACGTATAATATTTTTAAATGCACGAGTGGAAAATGCTAATTGTTTCCTTTGTAATGAGAATAGCTTTATTTCGTAAGTATATGATGTTTTTATAAATAAAAGATTTTACTATAAGGTTTCGTTTCTTTCCAACCTCATATAACATACTTGAACAATTATATTTTTCTCTCACTGAATTATTTCAAAATATGGTAAGACATAATCTACTAAGGATGCCTAAGGAAAAAATGTGAGATTTGATTAACGGATTATGTATAGTTGGGGAGACCTATACCTTGGCCCACCTTGGGGACACTCCACTTTTCAGACGCCATTTTATAGTTGTAAACTCGCGCTAGGTATTTGTGAATGACTCTAAAATCTACTCTTCAACTTCTTTGGAAATCTTTGGTGTGTCTGGATAATTATTTACATTAGTGACGTGAAAAAGAAATAGTAATTTTTCAGTGTGCTATCATAGAAATTTATTTAAAAAATTATTCAAAAATTAACTTGCTATAAAGTAATTTAATACATCTAACATTAAAGGTACTGTTTCACCTGAAAGGATCTACCTACATCCGTAGTCAATTTAACATATAAGGTTACGCATAGGGATTTAGAAAGTAGACGGTAAAAGGTTGGGCTGCTACTTTGATTCTAAACATTTTTCCACGTTCCCCCTCCAAAAAGGATAAATTTCATTGTATAAGTTGAGATCTGAAAACAATTTCTAGATAAAGCGTAATTAAAAAGCTTTGAAATGCTTTAATGCGTAGCTTTATGACCAAAAAAGTAGTAAAACATGATAAAAAGTAGCTTTATTACCATTTCATATTTTTATTGCAGAAGATGTTTTAAAAATCCTGGTGCCCCCCCTGAAGTCAAACCTAGATCCTCCCCTGCTTGGGACACATTGATACAGTGATTAAAACTCAAAAATAGTGATTAACCACAAATATATATAGGGGAGACCGGGGAGGGATGGGACACTTTTTCCAAGAATATTTTTTAAAAATTTAGTTTTCATTGTATAAATTTGAAACTTTCAAACTAACATCTGGGACATTTTAACATGTTTAAAAAATATAACCAAAGTGATAGCAAACAAAACTTAGGATTTATGAACAAATTAATGTAACCTCTAAGTGTCCCATCCCATCCCGGGCCGGGGAAAGAAAACTAAGTAATACTTAGTTACTTTTGCTATAGCAAAAGTAACTAAGTATTACACTTTTCAAAGTGAATTTTCAATCTGATTCTTGGTTGCTTTCTTAATGGTTTATATTGTTTTCTAAACAGAATAATGTATTCTTTATGAATCCATCTTTTTCATTCAGAAACTTGTAGGAGCTTGCAACTAAAATAGTTAACAGCAACAAGTATGAAGCCATGGTGGCTTTTCCTGGTGGAACACTCAAAAACTAATTTCATTTATAATTTTAAGATTTATTGAAGGTGTCCCATCCTACCCAGTGTCCCATTCATCCCCGGTCTCCCCTACTATGTAATACTAATACTATCGTACACATTATATATAAATAACTATTTTGTGAAATTGTTACTGAACTCTATTTTCTAATTACAATTTAGTGCGCCTCCATTTATATTTAGATCATTTTAGTAAATAAATATATAAGTAGGTCATTTTAAACCAAAAGGATTATCCATTATTTTTCATTGTTTTGTGGTTTCGGAAAAAATAATCCAGCTGGATAACAGAATCAAGAACTTCGAAGATTCTTCTCCTTTGTATAAATATTCAATATTGCAAAAATAGAATAAAGAGAGTGAAAACCTCTTTGGTGACAACTGTAGTTCTACTTTTTAAAAAATCCTAAAACGTTTCATAAAAATTTCCTTTTTTTCCTTAACTTTTCAAAATAAAAAAAATATTCTTCCGACAATTTTATCAAATGTAATGAGAAGGAAACATTAAGAAAACATGAGACTTGTGATTCTAGCTCTTTACTCTGTGGTTCTACTCTTTTTTAAAAAATACATAAAAAATTATCTTTCAAAAATTCTTTAAAATTAATTTTTTACACTGTTTTGAAAAATTGTCCGTTTTATTTACAATTTTTTTTTTCAAATAATAGGTGCATTTACTGTTAATCTGAGACAAAATTTATATAATAGTTCGTAAATAAAAAATCTAATGCAGTTACACACTGTTCTCTTTCACATAAAATTTTTGGGGTAATCCGTAATTTAATTTTAGATTATTTTAAATGGAATTATACCATCCGTATTTTATTTTTTCTTCTCAAATTCATGCATATAAATATAAGCTCCAAGGAATATAAGATGTAACTTGACTATAAAATTTCTTTGCTATTAGGTCATCCCGAAAGTTTTGTCGCTCTTGGGAGCATCTGTATATAAGATATTTTTGACACTTTTCCATTATGTGATACCAATATAAACTGTAACTTTGTCTACCGTCAACTTAGCATCTTGGCTTGATTTTGGAGACTGATCGACAACTAAAGGTGGGTATAGCAAAACTCAACATCTCCACTTTCAGAAATTTTTCAGGAGAGCCCAAAAACGTGATACAGAGTCGCGTTAGCTTTAAAAACCAAACCAACGCCATCAAAGAGTTTCTCCCACCACACTTTAAGTTGACCCTTAATTATAATATATCTTGAAACCAGACGCAATAACAGGGGGAAATGTTTTGGAGATGTTTAGTTTTGATGCAATCACATGGAGATGTTCAGTTTTGAAAAAATCACAAAAAACTTTAGCATTTTTAGCAACAGAAAAATAATTTAAAAAAGTAAGATCATATTTATTTTAAACATGTTAAATAAAAACAGTTACAGACTTCAATAATATACTCCGTTTTGTTTAGGAGATGTAGATGCCAGGAGAATGACGCGCCAGGAGAATTTGGCCAGGAAACGTTTCCTTAAAAACATGAAATGTTTCGCGTTAAACTCAGAAATTCGTGCCGCAAAGTAAAACTGGGTGACGTAATGAAACGAAACACATTTTAGTGTATGGACAATAAACCAATGTACTCTATTGTCAAATTTTACAACAGTTCCCTGTTGTAGAATTTCAAAAATAAAGTAAAAAATAAGCGTTTTTCCAAAAAGTGTGGAGATGAGTTTTGGAAAAATCAGCGCATATAGCTATGCGAAACTGAAAGGAGATGTTTAGTTTTGATCAATTCAAACGTGCTTCTAATAATGATTTTTGGGAGTGTGGAGATGTTAAGTTTTGATATGAAATCACTAATTTTCACCCCGCTTTTTTGAGGGGAAATACCCACTTTCGGAAGAAGATATTTTTACCTCTTGTGTAAACCTGGAACCTCAGTCCAAAACAATAATAAAACCTATTTTGGTCGGGGGTGGAGATGTTGAGTTTTGCAAAACCCACCTTCACTGGGCTTTCTTTAAATCTATGATAACTTGTTTCTTCATTTCTTTTCTGCTCAAAATTTTGCGTTTTTCCCACAGAGTAAAGATTATTCAGAGAGTCCATTTCCATTGACGCTAATGGCAACTTTTTTAACATGGGTTTTCCCATAGACGGTGGCGTTTCTATGTGATAACGGTGGAACTAACCAGAGAATATGACGTAGCGTTGTTGACTCTCTACAATCGAGCTACAGCCGCATACACTCTCTCAATTAACCCCGCCCACTTTCAAATCGCTAAAGAGGGAAATAATTTTTATATATTTCCCCGGTTATTAAAACAGTTGCGTGTATCTTTCTTTCGAGCATGCGCTGGGGATAATTTCGTAGACATTACAAGTCTCTCTGATGTCACGCTCTCCAGGGACTCACCCAATGTTCTGGCCAGCGGAGATCTCTCGCTGGCTTATATATGCCTGATCTGCCCGTGACGTCACTATCTCTCATCTTCTTTAAAGTGGCAATGGATCGGGAGCTACTCTGGAATCGAACTCACAACTCCAAGTCCACATTTAATACAATTTAAACATATAACGTCACATTTAATGATCATTTCTGCGACCACAATCACTGATAAGAGATATTAGACGCCAGAACAAACTATATCAATGTTTATAATAGGGAAAGTTTAGTTACTGTCAGGGAAAGTTTGCAACCATAGGGGAACAGTTTCATTGAACAGGGGAAAAATAGCAGAGATTGAGAAATTCAAATGCAGCCTCCATACAAAGTTTTAAGTCCAATGAGAATCACTCGTTTCTTTTAGTCCCGCCCACACTAATGATTGACAGCTGGAGGGTCGAAACGCCACTATGCGATAACTGTAGAACTATTTTAGTAAAATCGCGTTTTGGACTCTCTGAATATCTTTACTCTGTGGTTTTTCCTAAGTTAAGATTTTTAAATTAAAAATAGCTGGCTATTTCCATAAAACAATTAAAGTTTTAAGTATTTTTAACTTAGATTTAAATTTTTTCTGATGCATCCGGAGAGTTTGATCACAATCCTTCATATTAAAATGCTGGATTGCTACTCCTAACCCCTCTGTTAGGAAAGATCCGGATGATCATTGGCAGCAATCTAGATCGCTGGAAATTCTACCGCCGCTCTTCAAAAGTAGAATAGAATGAGTTTCAATTTATGAAATAAATAAGATCTTCCGTACCATCTTAATATGACTTAAAATTAAAGTTAAATTCCTTTGAATTTTAATTTTGAAAGTTTTCAATTAATGGCAATTTGAAGTAAACAAAATCTTATTAATCGTAGAAACTAGGAAAGCTGGAAAAGTGAGACAACAAAAAAAGAGCCAAAATTCGCCAAATTGGCTTTAGATCAGTGTTTCCCAACGTGGGGCGTACGCCCCACCGGGGGGCAATATCATTTTCTAGGGGGGCAATTTGAAAATTTTCAACCAAATTGCCCCCCAGGTGGGGACAATCGAGGGGGACATTTAAAAAAACTTTTTAAAAAGATGTTTATCAAAATCTGATCCTATTATCCTTTCTGAGAATGTATGTTTGAAATCTGGACCAGTATGTATCAAAACCAAGTTGAAACCCTATTTTTAGAGTCTAATTTCCAAACCTTTTCTGGATAATGACCCAAGATCTCTTTGTTTTTAGAACGCTTTTATTTGAAACTTTTTTACATTAGGTTCATCAAAATGCAAATCTTACCTAAAAATTTATATCCAAAATTTCCCAACTAGGGGTACCAAACTTATTAAAAACCTGCTTCCTAGAGTTAAATTTCCGAAAATTTGCTGGGGGAGGACCCCCAGACCCCCCTTGGTACTTAGAACTTAATTACTCATAACTTGATTTAGTTCTTTAGCATGCAAATTCTACCTAAAAATGTTCTGAAAAGCTTCATTAGACTTATTAAACATACATAGGAGGGAGGGGCTAAGAAATACTTTTGGCTCCCTCTCATAATATATTTCTATATATGCCACTGAGACCGGGGGGGCATGGAAAATTTAGAAAGGCTCTGGTGGGGCATGGACCAAAAAAGGTTGGGAAACACTGCTTTAGATAGAAGTACTTTAGGGGGCCATTCATTAATTACGTAAATTAATTACGGTTTTGACAAATTTTGACCCCCCTACCCCCATGTAAGGGTACGTAAGATTTTTCAAACCCCCTCCCCCTATTCTTACCTAAGATTCCATTTCGTTTTTCAAAATAATAAAGGTAACCATCAGCGCACGAAATGATTAACAAAAAAAGTTTAAACCAAAACTAATAAAGATTTCTCACTCTTTTTGCTTTTGTTTTTATTCAATCGTAATTTGATTAGAATAATTGGAATTTGTTTACATTAACTTGGAAAATCTTACGTAAGAATGGGTTTGACCCCCCACCCCCCCAAGTAAGGGTATGTAGAGATTTTTCCAACCCCCCCTCCCCCTCGGGACCCTTACGTAATTAATGAATGGCCCCTTACTGGTTTACCGTAATGGAAAAGTACCAAAAAATACATTGTATACAGATGCTCCCAAGAGCGACAAAACTTTCGGGATGACCTAATATGATAATGTCATTTTTTTAATGTTCCAAAAATTGTTTTGATTCCTTTTTCCCCAACGCATAACTAAAAAAGCTATTTAAAGGCATCAGCAAAAATATGAAACAAGGACTACTCTTAGGCTGAGCGCGCACTGGAAACTTTTGTCTCGGAGACTTAAAACACTAGTCACTCGAGAGCAATGCATTTCTATGAAGAAATTCTTGGTCTAGTGATCTTGGTCTCGTCGCTAGATCACTAGGCCAAGAATTTCCTCATAGAAATGCATTGCTCTCGAGTGACTAGTGTTTTAAGTCGCCGAGACAGAAGTCTCTTAGTGCGCGCTTAGCCTAAGGCTGAGCGCGCACTGGAGACTTTTGTCTCGGAGACTTAAAACACTAGTCACTCGAGAGCAATGCATTTCTATGAGGAAATTCTTGGCCTAGTGATCTTGGTCTCGTCGCCATGTGCGCGCACTCTAGCTTCTTGCAATAGCCAGGGAAGCAATTTTGTCTTTGTCTCCGAGAGCAATTTTGTCTTTGTCTCCTAGTGCGCGCTTAGCCTTAAACTGGGATTAAACTTACCCAAATTTCAGTTTCATGTCCTATTTTTCATCAAATCTCTTCTCAATAGAAAAACCCATAAAAAGTTTTAGCAAGTTCCTGTAAATATCCAACAATGAATTGAATTCATTTAGTTTGGTTCAGGTGTCTTACATTCCATTCATTCAAAAGTCAAATTTCATGAGAAAAATTTATTAAAATCATACTTCAAATTAGAAATATCGCCTATTAACATATTTTCTTTCATAATCTAGTACAGCGTAGTTTTTCACCGTTATATTGACTTTTATCTGGAAATAATCCGTTTAAGGTTATTTTTTTTTACTTTTCATTTCCAATTAGTCAAAAATGCTCATCATTTACATGAGGGAAGCAGTCAGTTTTTGAAGAAACACATCAAGCTATCAAAATCAGTTATTATCACAATTTTATTCATACGCCAAAACAAGGTTGACCCCTTTTTTGGTTTGGGAAACAAGGTTGACCCAGGCAGCCAGACACTCAATAGTTTAATCGAAAAATAAATAAAAAATTAATTACGAAGTGTCTAAGGGGGCTAATTCATTAATTACGTAAGGGTCCCGAGGAGGAGGGGAGGTTGGAAAAATCTCTACCTACCCTTACTTGGGAGGTGGGGGTCAAACCCATTCTTCGTAAGATTTTCCAGGTGAATGGAAACAAATTCCAATTATTCCAATCAAATTACTATTGAATAACCCCAGAAAAACTTAAAAATGCAGAAGATCTCGGTATATTATCGAAGTTTTAATTTTTTAATTAAAATTAAGGTATATCAGATGTATCTTTTTTATTGGAGTAGCATCAAGTTAAGATAAAAAAAATAAAACTGTTGAATCCATCTTCCAGTCCCACTTCCCTATGTACCAAATTCGTCCAATTTTCGTCATGTAAGGCCAAAATTAGTTTACTTATAGTAGAAGTTACGTAAACTTGACATATTTTGGATGAGGAAAATAATTTGGATTTGGGGCATAAAGGGTTAATAGCATCTATGGTTAATAGCGAAATTCGTAAGAGTTGAGTTGTTACTTTAGTGGATTTAGACTGCCAATTAATTAACTCAAAAAATCATAAAAATTTAATTGAATGCATTTTAAACGTCGCTGACTTCATCAAAATATTTCTACCCAAAAATATTTCGTAAGTAAAATTATTTTTCTTTTCTTTCAAAAATAAAGGAGGTGGGGGATGATTTAGGGACACGTAGATTTCGTTCACTCTTTTTAAATGGTGTCGCTACTGTAGCAGCTTTACCTCATATATCATGTCTGCTTTCTGTATTATTTGCTAGCTTCCTATTTATTTCCATATTTTATTTGGCAATGGCCTTTCTGATCTTGTTTAACAACAAATGGAAATGTGATGCAATCCGTTTTTTCTATTTCTCTATTATAATAAGTTTTTCTGAGCGAATACCTTGAGTTTTTGTCTTTCATTAATTGTAAAAAGATATCGTGTAAGCATTTTCAATTTCGTCCATTTTAAAAGGATTTTTGTATCACATACATTAATATGTTAAATTTTTCTTTAGATCTTAATAGGAATTAATAACAAGTTGTCTTTAATCTATCTGGTAAAAAAATCCTTTAAAATTAAAGGATATTATCTGGCCAACTTTGGTGAAAGTCATCCTACTTCCCATCGGCAGTGAAGTTGCGTGTTTTGGGAATTATTATTTTTAATGGAGTACCTACTCCTCTAAAGCTATGCCATCTAATTTGCTGCGTTTTTTATAGGCTAAAATTTTTATCAATATGACAATACAGTTAATTTTCTTACAAATATATCTAATTGAGAAGCCTCTTAAGTGTTTCATATGGAAAGTAATTACATCCTCATCAAAAAACTTTCACCTTCCTTTCAGCCAAAATGTTCTTCCCTTCTAAAAAGGCAACTAAAGCTATGAAATGGGCATTTTTTGGATCATTTGCCATTGATGCCGCCGTTATTGCAGGAGCTTACTATTCTTACCGTCAACTCAGAAGCTCATCAGGTAAACAGCTCTTCTCATACTATTCTATTATCCTCATAACCAGGGCCACAACAGGCAGTCAGAGAAGGGATTTGAGGATATATACTCCTAAAAGTCAGAAAGTTTATTATCTGACCCTCAAAATGGACCAATTAGATCCAATACCTCTCTCCACAAAATTATAATATTCTCCTTCAAAATATTTTCTTAATGCACTGCTGCCGAGGGCTTAGTTTGAGGTGTAAGGATGTTCTGGTCCCTTCCTTTAGAAATTGAAATAACCCCTTGTCATACTTGGATAATATAGATGCAGGCCAAGTGCAGAAAATATTTTAGGATTTTTTTTTAATTTTTGAAAAATAAATTGATTTTGTCATATTTATAGGGCACTTATTTAATCTATGGAAAAATATTTGAAGAAAATTTTTTGCGCGGAGATCTTTTTGTTTTATCCAAGTCTGCCCCTAGTATTAGCAGGGGTTCATCCAGGTTTTTCTGCCAGGGTCCTGTTTTTGGAATTTTTGAAAAATCAAATGGAGTTTGTGAAAATGAAGGGGTTGTAGTACTACTACTAGCACAGCATTTTAAATGGACCCAAAATCCGGCAAGTTCCATTCTGAAATGATAGAAATACTTTTTAAATACAATTATCAAACCACTTTCTTTTGACTTTTGTGAAGAGTTTGTTTTTTGAAATTGAAATTTTGTGAAGGGTCCTTTTTTGTTAATTAGAATTTTTGTGAAGGGTTCTTAAATGGACCCATTTTCTCTGTAGATGAACCATTGATTACTTAACTTCAATAGCTCCAGAAGACATTCAGTAGTTTAGTTAATTTTATTAATCACTGTTTTTTTTGTTTTACACCTTTTTTCTGGTTCCTCAAGGGGATTTCTTTTTTAGCTTCAATTGTTATTAACCTTGTCCCTAGCATTAAATTTCACTAACTTGGGTGTATAAGATAGTGTTTAAGAATTATTTTTAAGTTTAGATTTTAATTATATTATCTTTTAGATTTCAGGTACAAAATTTACAAGTATGATGAAAGGTGGATTGATGGTAACTATTTTTATCCTTTTTCATAACTTTTCCAGTAATATTTATTTACAAAACATAATTTATAAATAAACTTTTTATTGAGGGGTAACAACAGAAGTTCCCAGATGTGGTTAAAAACAAGTCAAAATTTTTCACAGGTTTTGTCAAACAAAATCAGGTTTTATTTTAGCTATCCATGCCATAAATACTAATTCATAAATCCTATATTAATTTTGGTTCTTACGTATTATCAAGTTGACCTTGCCACTGAATTTAAAATGTTATCATGGCCTAAAGGCTGTGCTGCTGCATTAAACAGATGGTGAATGGTCGACAGGATGATATGCAAGTACCTTAATTTTATTTTCAATATTTTTCTGGCCCAGTTTTAAAACCCATATAATTTTTTATTAAGATTTGCCTTTTTATGATCATAGTACTGTAGAGGGATATATTTATGCCATCAATATTTTCTATTTTAAGCAATTTCTTTAAGGACTAAATTATTTTCCAATGAAAGGAATATTAACTAAATGTTTTTCCCAAGGGTGCAGAATATGTCTTAATGCTAAAATGAGTCTTATGGGGACATTCAGGCTGTTTTGAGGGAAGTGTTTGCCCAAGTTTATAAAAATTCCTTTACAAATCCAACTGTGGGAAAATTTTTCAAGATTCTTTTAATCTGTTATCAGTCCGGATTTTGGAGCATTCCAGATAAAAGGTGCCTCTAATAATTTTAAGAGATAAGATTTCAAGTTAAAGTCAGTAGGGTAGGACGCCTGATAATTATATCTCTTTCATTAGAAAATGCCCTTATTTTTGTGAAGATAAAACATTTCATTCAGGCTGTAGGGATGTGGTCGAGTGTTAAAAAGATTGCAGGTCAACGTTTTGTTCACTCCTTTGGTAAACATCATGACTAATTGCAAGGGCGAAGATTGTAGATGTTATTGATAACATCTACAACCTTCGCTGTTAGTCCTGATGATCCAAAAGAGTGAACGAAACGTTGACCTGCAATCTTTTTAACACTCGTAATGTTAATCTAAATAAGGTTCTTACGTATTATCCCATCGACCGTAACGCTGAATCTGAAAAGGATAAACAACCCACTTTGACTTTTCTATGAATGTGCCGCTGAATTTGAAAGTCACGGAATGGTCGATAGGATAATCCTTTAGTACCCTAAATAACAATTAAATGTTTTATCCTATTGATTCCGGGCGTGAAAGTATTCACTCTTATATTATTTTTGTGGATTTAATTTTTTCCTGCTAAAGAAAATTTCCCTTTCTTCATTCATATTCTGTTTGTTTTAGTGTATTACAAAGCTAATGAAAAGTATGGAGATGGAACTGCAAGGAAAATAGATTATGAAAACTGGGGTATTAGTGATGTTAAGAAATTTGAGAATTTGAGCTTTATAGGTGAGCAGAATTTTTACATTTTTCATTGCTTGAGAAATGTGTATTTTTAACAATTATGTACTTATGTTGTAAAGATGTTTTATTCTTAACCTGGTTATTATCTCTGCATTATATTTTAATTGCATCAAATGTAAAATTCCTAGCAATATGTTCTTGGTGGGGGTAAATAGGATAACTTTTACGAAAGAGCGCATATTATGTTAAATATTACTTTAATCACTCTAGTAAATCTTTTGATCTGAAAACATATCAGTTATTAGTAAAAATACTCTGCTTTTTTCTGCGATATTATTTTGAGGAAAAACCTTTATATAAGAGATTTCAGGACATGTAAAAAACATGTGTTAAACTTAATTTTAATGTTTTTAAATTTTCCTAACTCATATTCCATTATAGAATGTATTCTTGTAAAATCTTAACCAATTAGTTAAAAAATTACAATAACTTTAAAAAGATACTCATAAACAGCATAAGGAATTGGAAAAAATCCTTGGTCCTGTAGACTACCATTTTGCCAATCTTACTGGATCTCAACCAAAATGACTGCTCTGCCAAATTAATAAAGGCAGGTTTCAATTTTTTAAAAGTAACTATTTCACTTAAAGTAAATACAACCAATAATTAGGGTTTTTTTTAAATTTAACCGGTTAACAAACTAACTTTGAAATAAGTGTGAATATATCTAATTTTAACATTGCACTAATTGACTCAAAGCGTTTAATTAGCTTTGCAACATAAAAAACGCTGCAAGAACTGGTGAGAGGGATATTTTTTTTGCTGTTTTTTTTTTCGGTTGACCAGTGATTTCTGACCAAAGTGGTACAAGCTGTTGTTCAGTGGTCTCGGCTCTGCAAACTACCGCTATTTTCGAACTTTGCCTATAAACAAATTTGAACTACATAAAGGATTGATAAAACTTTTTATTTATATGGTATTAAACTCACTAAAATCTCATTACTTAAAATCCTCTTTTTTTTTCAGGTTTATAGCTGTTTGGAAGTGTATTGCTTGTAGCTTGTGTAATAAACACGTTTTAACTATTTTGCTCCCATATTATGTCTGTACATAGTTTATAAGTGTTAAGAATTAAAATTTCCAAAAAAGTGTTTATATCTTTGATTTTTTTCACTCATAAAGTTTATTGTTATAATCAGAGTAAATAATATTTATAAAGTTCTTGCAGTTTCCCCTGTTGTTCTTCTACACAAGTATTGAAAGTAAATTTTTTAAAACTAAAAAAAATAGAAGAATTTAATGTTTAGGGGAAGTTAAGTATTGAATCAATTGCAGCTATCTTTTATTTTGTTAAACTAATAAACTAAAATTTTAGCAAAAATACTATTTAAATATTGTATGTGTACTGGGTCTTTTCACAGCAGGTTTCCTCAATTATTTTGATTTTGGAGAACTCAAAAAGTTTTTAATTGCATTATTATAATTAATATTAACATGTGAATGCACAAAAAAATTCTTTTCATAAAATATTTTATGCATGTCTCGAGAAATCAGGCAAGGGTCAGGGAATTTTTTTGCGGTTTCTGTAGCAACAGTGTATTAGAGGAAAAACATTATATTATTACTATTTGTGTTTAGTTTATGTTTATGTGAATCCAACAAAACATATAACGAGTTTAGTTCTAAAAATTTAATTCCTTTTTTACTTTATTAGAGAAGTATCCAGTACTCTCGAAACTGGCAAATAGTCCATAATCTCCCAGCAGAATATGCCATTCCCTCTGAATCCAGGGTTGCACTTACAGAAAGGGTGTGCTTTTTTGCCCGATTGGCAAGTAGCATGTTGGCTGCAGTCATAGCTATTGGAACATGTGCCCAACAAATAAGCATCTTCCTCTTCATACTCCATTTCTCTGGTGGTTTTTTCCTCTTCCATTGAGATCTGAACAAGAAGTCATCATATTTTTGTGATTGAAAGTCTTGACTAGATGTTATTTTTTACAGTCAATCATTCGTTTTTCTTATTTATTATATCCATCCCCTCCTCAATGTTTTTTAAAGTGCTTGGTATTTTTCTCAGTTAATTATTTTCACTTCCAAATGCTAATTTACCTATACATTTTTTATTAATATAGCTTCAAAGATTTTTCTAAATATTAGAGTTACTTGAATAGAATGCAAAACTTAAGTGGCATTAAACTAGAATATCTTTTCAATACTTTTTCATACTTCAAATTAATTTCTCAGGATTACACTAGTATAATCTTACGTTTTATGATGTTTTCCTATTTTACTTTTCACTGAATTGATAACAGGTTTTTCTAAAATACTAACTGTTTTTAAAGTATAGAAAATTATTAAAATTAACTTGGATTGTAGTATTACTTTAAACATTTTCAAACTTCCTTTTCTAATGTCTATAATTATTCTCTCTCATGTATTGTCTCTTTAACCCTGTAATATTTTCTATGTGATTTTCTCATTGTCTATTCATCCCATCACTTTTCTTTTCATATTATCTAATTCTTATTTTTCTCATCCTCGTTTGTCATTCCGGGGAAGGAAGGAAACAAGCTAACATGAATGAAAACCTCAACCCAAACTATACCTGATTAAATTAGAGATTAATAAAGCAGTGTTTACACTTCTTGAATCTATTGCATAATGGAAATCCAGTGAGATGCCGAAACAAAAAATAGAAGCAAGACAGCTGAAAATAGTGTTACTGTTGCCTCTCAGTAATGTCTAAATCACTGGATTAATGTAATGCAACAAATCTTATAAATAGAAATATTTCCTTTTACCTTGCCCTTTTCTGGTGGAAATATTTTCTGCGGATTATTAAATTGTCTAGGCTGTATCTGTAGGTCATCATCTGCTGTTATAAGGGATCTCTTTATTCTTTTTTCCCTGTGGCTATTGGGTATTTTCTTGCATTCAAATCCATCTCCAAAATACTCAGGTTTACAATAGCAAAATCCTTTATTCATCTGCAGAGTAATCATTAATTACTATCTTGTAACTTAATCCCATAGAATTGACATTTTTTAGTTCTTGCTATTGAGTTTGATACACATTCAATTGCTACTTAATATTTTAAGGAGTCTGGGCTCAAAATTAGACTGAACATATCTGGTTAATCTTAATTCTGATGGGTATTTTTCATGCCTTCATACAGCTTTCAGTCTAAAAGTTTGGATACCCTTTCATTTAAACCAGCTATACTTTTGACCTGCAGCCCAGCAACCTTTTGAAACTGACTCTTATAGTCTTATTGCTCGTAGTCATAAAAAAACTGTAACAATAACAAGTAAACCAACTTTCATTATAAAACAAAGCCAGCTGTCAAATTTCGGTTTGTCTCAAACACTCCCTACGAAATCTGCCTTTGTGTGGCGCAGTTGAAATAACTGCCTTGTAAAATTGGCCTGCTAGGGAGAACAAGGTTGAGTACCACTGAATTAGACCCTTGGGAAAAGAGAGGTAAACATGAATCCTTCTTACATGCAACTTCGTTCAAGGTCTTATTTAAGACTTGGGCAGTAGCTCAGAATTTTTGGAGACTGAAAAATCAAAGCAAGTCGAAAAAATCCTTATTGTGTATTTTTAATGATGATTGGTTTGCAATTTTTTAAGGGCACAAACTGGGGTATCTTATTCTTATTCCAAGTATGTCTTTCAATTCGCTTATGAAAGGATGATTTTTCAAACTGATTTAAAATTACATAAAATTATTGCCTGGGTTCATTCTTATTTTGTAGGCAATGCAACTCTTTTGTCCTAAAATGAATGTAATCGAGAGCGATGATTTCTGAAAAGAATTAAGGCAACAAAGTTGAATTTTCTAAAATGATAAGAAAGGTGAAGTAACAGGGCGTAAAGAAAATTGTAGCAAAAGGCGGGGGGAAAACCCTAAATACGATCCCATTCGTAGTACCTATTTGTATAAAAAATATAACTTTAAAATATAATTGGTTCAGTAAAAAACCCTAAGTGCAACCGAGCAATATTTAAAAAATGGAATGGTGCACAAAATTTGGGTGATGGGAAAATTTTGTTTGAAATCAGCTTAAAAAGTTACCTTAGAACCGCTATAAAATTATCCAGGGCTCCAAAAACCTTGTTTACCAGTGAGATCGAAAGTAATAAAAAACAGGAGTGGTGGGCCAATCCGTGGCCCGCTTGAAATAATTTTGCGCCCGCGAGATTTTTTTAAGTCAAAAGTTTAAGTTAAGGCCCCTGAAATTAGGACTAATTGTACCAAAACGAGTTAAACACCCTGTTAATTAGAATCGATTTTCCAAACATTTTATGGGGGAGGACCCCCCTTTAGTGCTTGGGACTCTATTATTCAACTTTTTTAGGCTATTAAGTTCATCCAGGTGCAAATCCTTCTTAAATCTTTTATTTTAAATATACATAAATTTTTATATGCGCCACAAGCGATAACCTAAGTTTCGAGTAATTCATAGTGTTTTTAACGGTACCTGTTTAGTTCCTATAGAGAAGGCATTCTTTGGGTTGCTCCTAAAGGTCAATTTAAATTAAAATCATTATTTTATTTAGGACACTGTAAAAGTGAGCATAGGATCTAAAAAAACTCTATACCTTAATCTATACCTTGTTTATTCAACTGATTTCACTGTCATTCTAAACAGCTAATATTCTAAAATGTTATATGCGGCCCTCGGGAGTATTGGGGTTTTCCCAAAGTGACCCTCAAGTTCATTTGGGTTGGCCACCCCTGGTATAAAAGATACTTTACCTCGTGGGTTCTCCTCTTTCCTTTGGGATGAACACAGGTTGCTCCAGTGCCACAGTCACTGTCTGTGGAGCAATTGGCCTGGGCACTTGAAGGTTCGAAGTCGTCCGAAATCACCTCGGCATCGGCTTCAACGTAATGGACTTCACTGGGAAATAATGAGAAAAATGGTTGCAATACCTCAGTAACTAATGTTCATACAACTAATTAGTTACTAAACATTCTTAGTAACTAATGTTCATGCTCTTTAAAAGACAGTGGCGTATATAAGGGGGGGCCGAAGGGGCCCTGGCCCCCCCCCGAAATCCGGACTTGTTGTACCAAAACAAGCTAAAACCCTGTTTTTAGGCACAAATTTCCAAAAATTTTCTGGGGGAGGACCCCCAAACCCCCCTTTCTGATTGGCATTTTATTATTCCAAATCTTTTTACAATAAGTTCATCAAAATCCCAATCCTACTTAAAAATATATGTCCAAAATTAGGATTAGGCGTACCAAAACCGAGTAGAAATACTGTTTTTAGGGTCAAATTTCCAAAAACTTTCTGTGGGAGGACCCCCAGATCCCCTTTCCTACTTGGCACTCTATTATTTTCAACTTGTTTTTATATTAAGTTCACCCAAATGCAAATTCTATCTATAAATATAAATCAAAAATTCGGACTAGGTGTACCAAAACTGGTTAAAAACCAGTTTTTAAAAGTCAAATTTCAAAACTTTTTTGGGGGTGGACCCCCAGACCCCCTTTGGTATTTGGAACAAAATTATTCATAACTTTTTTTATAATAAGTGCTTTTATATTTAAATTTTAACAAAAAATTTTTTTCGAAAGTCACATTGTACGTAATAAATTTGCTTGGGAGGGGGTGAAAAATAATTTTGGGCCCCTCCCGAAATAAATTTCTATATACGCCACTGTTAAAAGACTATGAACTTTTTAGATGAGCAGATTTGATTTAACAAAAATTAATTGGGTTCTTACTTATAAAAATCCAATTACAACTCAAAGTGCTCAAAAATTAGTTGGAGATGGAAAAAGATAACATAGGAATTTCCGAAAACCAGTTAAAACAATTGTTAAAAAAAATATACATAAAAAGAATCCTATAGTCTGTGTAATTTGAATCGGCTGCTCGCTGCTAGTCATTTCCCATTGCATTTCTATTGCGTTGCCATGGTGACGAGCCGCCTATTCTATTTACACGGAGTACAGCAAGCACATTTTCGTAAAGTTGTTTTTCCTGCTCATTGACTATAACGAAGGAAAAACGCGTTCTACAGGAAATCGGAGTTACACAGAGAAGCCTCTCGTACGAAATACGACTCCGATAAAAGTTGAGCAAAATCAGTTCTATTTTCTGGGCTGTATTTAATCAAATAGAATTTTCGAAAACAAAGAACTAAGTGAATTTAAATCAATAATTGATATTTACAAAAATATTTGAGGTCTATAAAACAGGAAATATTTTAAATTGTACTTTTTCGTGTGTATTTAAATACAGGGTTTTTTAACCTCTTTTCATCACATTATCCACACACAATCAGAATTATAATTGAGAAGTTTTAAGTTTCAGAATATCATAAGCATAATTTGACATCATTTGTACTTAGATAACTAAAATCCCATTAGACAACGCATTAATTTAAAAATTACTTGATTCTCGTTGCCAGGTTTTTGCCCTCTCATTATCAATCCCTGAAAAAAATCCATGTTTATCTTGTTTAAAAATTGCGATATTTTTAAAATTAATACGTACTGTGGTATGACGTCATCGAGAGTACCATCGCTTTTTTCGCTCAACTCGATCAGTCTCTCTACGGACATGAGCCTCGGATCGCTAGACTCGTCCTCCCCGTAATACAAGGGAATCCATCGAGGATGCAACCGTTGACTGTTCCTGCAACCTAATGAACGAGCTCTAAGTTAATCCAGATTTTATTAAATTAATTAGGTTTAAATACCTATTTTTAAAGTTAAATTTAGTAGAAAACTTAGCGTAATTAATAGAATTCTAATTTGCATATATTTAATATAATTTCAACTCCCCCTTTTACTCTAATAACGCCCCTTCCCAATTTTTTATCAACTTATCACCGCCTCCCTAGAATGCTTCAACGCCCCCTGGGGGGTACCGCCCACTTTGGGAACCATTGCTCTTGAGCCGCAATAAAAATGAGCTAGCTTGCCAAAAAACATTAAATTTCATAAATATAAACTGTTAAAATATTACCCAATATCCATTTTACTCCGCTATTACCATTTTACCCACCCGACCCTATACTTAAAGTAGAAACCTAATATGAAAAGAACTCGAAATTACTTTAAATTCAAAGCAAGTCTAACAATTATGTTTGCTTGTTTATGAATCCAAATCCATACATCTCAATACTAATTTTCGGAGATTAAAATCCTATCATACTTGAGGAGAAACAATTTTTAGTGCGCCCCAATATAATGTTCTTACCTCTTTTTGAAGGATACCTAGTGTTATATTTCGGCCTTTTCTTTCTTGTTCTTTGCCCACTATTCTCCGATATTTGTCCTGTTTCTGTATCTTGGGAACATCCTCGTCGAAAGATCTGACGTTGACGCAACGAGATGTGTCTTCTAACCGTTCTTGATCTCCTAGTACCTGTATAGTGGGTCAGAATACTTTACTTAAACATGAACAGTTTAAAATCTTTTATTAAATAAGCAACTAAAAGCTTCAGCATTATTACTTATGAACAGATTATAGAAAATGGACTAATGGAATAATAGCACCTTACCTGTTATTTAAAATAATAGTCTAGATCAGGGGTTCTCAAACTTTTTTTGTCGCGGAGCCCTTTTCAGGAGACAAATTCTTCGCGGAGCCCTTTTCCGAAGATAAATTTTTCAAGGTACAAAAAGCAAATTACATAAAAACCATTACTACAAAAAATAAAAGCATAAATGCAGTAGCGTAAATAGAAATTAATTTCAATATGGTTCCAAAATTATTCCACAGCCCCTGCCATGCATATTTAACAGGTTTAATGTAGCTTTTTAAAACATTTTTAGGTATAATTGGCATCTAAAAGCAAGTAAGAAAAATTGTGATTAATTAAGTTCCAATTATAATAGGGGAGTCTGGGTGAATTTAGTGAAATATGATCCTTAAAAACAGTTATTTTATACTTGTTTTAGGTACATCATAGTCCAAATTTCGGACATTCGTTTTTAGGTTTAACGAACATATTATAAAAAATTGACAATAATAAAGTTTTAAGTACAATAGGCGGGTCTGGGGGTTCTCCCCCAGAAGAATTTCGAAAATTGGACCCTAAATAACATGGTTTTAACTTGTTTTGGTAAACCAAGAAAGACTTGAAAAAAAGACAAAAACCAGAAAAAAAACTGATCAAAAGTGCTCCCCATCAAATCCACTAAAATTCAAAGGTCATTTAAAGATCTAAAAAATTTGGGTAGGTAGGAGCAAAAGTAAGTTCTTTACAAGAAACATATTGCAGAAAGTTATTTATAGAAATTCCGTTACAACGAATACCGATACAATGAAAAATCCCGTTATTACGAAAGTCCAGAAAGTCCCCAACCGTTTTTATTTGAATTAGCGATAGTACGGTTACAACGAAATTTCCGTAACAACGAAGAAATTTTACGGTCCCGTGAAGTTCGTTATAACGGGATTTTACTGTATAACATTCCAGAGCAACGCAAATTAGAAATTATCAAAAAATGTATTTCTTTCAAATTTCTTCGCGGAGCCCCTGGAAATGCTTGGCGGAGCCCTAAGGGCTCCGCGGAGCACAGTTTGAGAACCGCTGGTCTAGATAAACTGATGGGAAAAAAATTATTTTTAAGGGTTATGTGGAAAAGTATTTGTTGTTCTGAAGCTTACATTCACTAACTTAAGGGGAAAAAACTGTAATATTAACTTTTCTTTTTCTATTCCGTGCTTTTTAAGGAAGATCAAAATAATATCATCTCGAACAATATTTAGAACAAATTCAATTATTCATGCTCCTAAAAAGAGACATGATCCCCCCACGAACTATTACAACTTTACATACTTTAACTAAAAGTTAAATCGTAAAATTTAAAACATTATAATTAGAACAGAGTTTAGAAGGAGATGGGCGGGAGCGAGAACTGAAATCTCATTGATGACCCCAAATAACTATATTACTTTTTCAAATTCTTCAATGTCTTCACGTGACCTTATTTCGACTCCGCCATGCCCCACTGTGGCACGTGTGCCGTTAAAAGTACTAGTTAAAATCAATAGATTATCTTTAGACAAAATGCAAAGACCAAGTGAAACTGGGTGCATCTAGAGATCTTTTCCCGTTGATTGTCAAGAGTGAAAGATTTATGAGGAGGGGAGCATCTTTTGTCCGCTAATTGACCTCAGCTAACCACACAAAAGGAAGGCGATATTATCAATGCTCCAAATCTCCCCCGAATGCCCGAAGGAGCCTGGTTGTTTTGTGTGGTTAAGCTGAGGTCAATTAGCGGACAAAAGATGCTCCCCTCCTCATAAATCTTTCACTCTTGACAATCAACGGGAAAAGATCTCTAGATGCATCCATAGGGATACCAAACGGAGAATGGAATTCATTATAAAATGCACCGTCACCATAGCTGCTCAGCAAGAAGAACCTCCTTTTGGCCACGGCGATGTTGTTTGAAGAGTAAACTGTGCATGTCAAGAGTCCCAGCTGGTCCTTCCGTATCTCTTTTACGACGACCAACCGTCCGCTCCTGCTCACTTTGAAGTTGCTGGGCAGCGAGAGCTCTTGGCCGTTCGGTTTTTCCAGCCGCCATTCAAAAGTGAGATCTCCGTTCGTCGGAAGGCTCATGTAGTTTTCGAGGTTGATGTTAAGTTCCTCCCCAATGTAGATCCTGTTGAGCACTGTAGAAGGAAAGGCATCTTTTATGTGCGAGTTTTCTATTGCTAAAAGCTTATTCTCGACGTTAGAGAACAGTGGTTCCTAACCGATGATCCATAAGGTTATTGAAAGTGGCCTGCGAATAGGTGAGGTTCTGCCTGCACCTCTAAAAAACTTAGGGATTACCTAGAGAAATTAAGATATCCTTGCGAAACATCCTTGAATTGAATGAAAGTAAAAGTTAATCAAAAGGTATCAAAATGCTAAAAGGTAAAAAATTCTAGTTGGTAAAGAGTAAAGGGTTGCTGAAAAGTGCAGAGAGGAGGCCCAAGTGCAAGGAAATGCTGAAAAATCAATTTTTATCCCATAAATAGAACAATTATACATGTACTTACGAGTGCAGAGTTCCTGCAAATTGTATTGAAACACCATAAGTTTCCGTAAAATATTTAAATATAGTAAATAAACTATGTATCACCTTTAATTTTGACCTGTGAATGGTTAGGGTAAGAGTGGATTGTGATACTTAAAAGTCATTAACTTATCCGCTAATTATTATCCGCTAATTTCTTCAAGTTGGGAACCACTGCTCTAAACAGCAAAAACACCTCATCCATATTACCAATATTGCTAAAATAACACTGTCTTCAAAATACACTTTTCATTTCTCCTTCAAGGGGGTTGTTTGAAAGATAAAATTTTCATAAAATTACTCTCCCTCTCAATTCTCCATAATCACAGACAAAGAATTTTTCAACCCTTCAAACAAGCTGGAAATTCATAAAAAAAGTAGACGTCAAAGCGTTTACCAATCGCAGGCATCTCGATCCTAAACTTCAACCGTTTAATTAGCGTGTTCTCCCGCTTCTCATCCCTATTCGTGTTGACCTGGAACACCTTGGCCACTATCGTATTCGGATCCAAGTCGGCATTCGTCACCGGGTTTAGACGAAGCTCATGGCCTCCACTTCCCATAACCATGTTCCAAGGCAGCCTGTCTTGAAAAACAGAAGAAACGTTTAAGCAGGATGCAGAAAACACATTTACAGTAAGAGTGTCAAAAATAGAGCAAATAGCCGAAAACAGTAAAAAAAACTATTTAAATATTGATTGCATCAGCAATGAGTCATTGCTGATGCAATCAATATTTAAATAGTTTTTTAATAACTTTTTATAATGAACATATATACTACATATAACATATACTTTTTATAATGAACAAGTTGAATTCGAAATGTTGATTATAGTTTCATTTGCTTTTGAGATACTAAATGAAATAGACTTCATCTTTGATTCTTCATATTCGTAATAATCAGCTAAATATAGGTAATACCCCGTTCGCACTGGCAGGAAAAAGACCCTCTATTTTCATTTCGCACTTATACCCCGTTCGCACTGCCGCTAAAGGGCCCTTAAACTTTAAGTGCACTTAAACTTTAAGTGCGTTTTCTTAAAACAGCGTTCGCACTGGCAAAGGGTGATTGAGCACTTAATTGTGGAAATCTAAGAAATGTTTAATTTATTATTATATAACTTAAAACTAATAAATATAATCACCAACTTTTTAAAAAAAATAAAGTAAAAATGTAAAAATACATAAATAATTATTAATTGACAGACGATTTAAGAAAACTATTTCTGAATTTCAAATAAAAACAAAAACGAGACAAGCTGACTGGATTGTAGTGGGATAAATTGGATCATATCAAGGTAAATAAACTAAATTTTTTTATTAAACTAAATTTAATCAGTTTTTGGTCCATTGTTTTCCATATTTTGATGTACTTTTATTTTACCAACTGGGTCTTTTTGCCTTAAAAATCTAAATTATCTGGATACAATGGATATATTAGTTTGGCATAGCAGAACACGAAATAAATTTTATCATATTTATAACAAGAATGTTCTGAAAAGATTTCTTGATTGAATTTTTGTTTAATATTTTGATTTCTTTTTATCAGCAGCTGTTTTTAATTACATTTACACTATTAAGTAATTAAAAGCAATGAGCGGAGATATTGAAGTACAGCATTGTTTAGCTCACGGTTCAATTTTTGATGGGCTTTTTTGTGTTAAATTATTGTACTAATTCAAAGAACCTAATAACCTATAAATATGTTCGTAATTGTGTCCAGTTTAAACTGTTTTAACAGTGTCCTTGGTCTTTATTTGAAGAAATATCACCGAAAATAAATTTTTCCCATCCTGGGAAACATTGTGCGCCGCCATCTTTGTTGATTTTCAAACACCCTTAAAAAATGGGGCGATTTTGTTATTCCTAAAGTGTGTTTCTATGGCAACTAAGTGCGAAATGAAAATAGAGGGTCTTTTTCCTGCCAGTGCGAACGGGGTATTAGTTGCCATAGAAACACACTTTAGGAACAACAAAATCGCCCCATTTTTTAAGGGTGTTTGAAAATCAACAAAGATGGCGGCGCACAATGTTTCCCAGGATGGGAAAAATTTATTTTCGGTGATATTTCTTCAAATAAAGACCAAGGACACTGTTAAAACAGTCTAAACTGGACACAATTACGAACATATTTATAGGTTATTAGGTTCTTTGAATTAGTACAATAATTTAACACAAAAAAGCCCATCAAAAATTGAACCGTGAGCTAAACAATGCTGTACTTCAATATCTCCGCTCATTGCTTTTAATTACTTAATAGTGTAAATGTAATTAAAAACAGCTGCTGATAAAAAGAAATCAAAATATTAAACAAAAATTCAATCAAGAAATCTTTTCAGAACATTCTTGTTATGAATATGATGAAATTTATTTCGTGTTCTGCTATGCCAAACTAATATATCCATTGTATCCAGATATTTTAGATTTTTAAGGCAAAAAGACCCAGTTGGTAAAATAAAAGTACATCAAAATATGGAAAACAATGGACCAAAAACTGATTAAATTTAGTTTAATAAAAAAATTTAGTTTATTTACCTTGATATGATCCAATTTATCCCACTACAATCCAGTCAGCTTGTCTCGTTTTTGTTTTTATTTGAAATTCAGAAATAGTTTTCTTAAATCGTCTGTCAATTAATAATTATTTATGTATTTTTACATTTTTACTTTATTTTTTTTAAAAAGTTGGTGATTATATTTATTAGTTTTAAGTTATATAATAATAAATTAAACATTTCTTAGATTTCCACAATTAAGTGCTCAATCACCCTTTGCCAGTGCGAACGCTGTTTTAAGAAAACGCACTTAAAGTTTAAGTGCACTTAAAGTTTAAGGGCCCTTTAGCGGCAGTGCGAACGGGGTATTAGAGACAGTTTTTGAATGCTTTTTAAGTGTGAAATCGAAATTTTATATTCTCATCTTTTCACGTTTTTGTGAAATATAAATTTGGCATTATATCGCTTAAAATACGTTGCCAACTTGGTACCGCCGGAGCAGCACTCCTTATAATTTTACCATCGAGCCGCCACTGGCAATGACCTTAGTGATGTTAAAATATTATTTACCTAATTTTTATAGTTTTATGCTAAATAGTCAGTGGCGGATCCACGGGGGGTGATTGGAGTGATCACCCCCCCCAACAAAGCGACCTCGCCGAATTTCCGGCTGAAAATCACATCCTCGATAACATAGCGAAAAATTTGACTTGTGAATAATCTCTACTGAGAGACCGCTGTCACCATCTGAGCGAGTATGTTTTCCGTAGAGAGCCTAGTTTTCCGGTTTCTCGCAGTGCCCTTTTCGTAACAATAGTAGCAACTCGTTAAATGATAACTTCAATGCATCGATCTCTTTTCAGAAGAGCTCCCTTCCCGAGCCCTGATAAGAGCCAGCCATGATTGACAGAGGGTCCGCGCTTTAATGACCACTTTTTCGGCTGCATCAGCTAGAGATCGTTTTCTGGCTGCTTGTCAACACGAAAGATTTATGTGCAGGGGGCCCGCTAATAGACCTCAGCTAACCACACAAAGGGAAGGTGGTATTATCAATGCTCCGAATCTCCCCTCGAATGCCCGAAGGAGCCTGGTCCCTTTGTGTGGTTAGCTTAGGTCAATTAGCGGGCCCCCTGCACATAAATCTTTCGTGTTGACAAGCAGCCAGAAAACGATCTCTAGCTGCAGCCTTCCTCTCCCGGGGGTCGGTACTCTTTGGTCACCGGAAATTTCAGCTGGTGTTAAAGAAATCTTTATGGCTGCTTGTCAACACGAAAGATTTATGTGCAGGGGGCCCGCTAATAGACCTCAGCTAACCACACAAAGGGAAGGTGGTATTATCAATGCTCCGAATCTCCCCTCGAATGCCCGAAGGAGCCTGGTCCCTTTGTGTGGTTAGCTTAGGTCAATTAGCGGGCCCCCTGCACATAAATCTTTCGTGTTGACAAGCAGCCAGAAAACGATCTCTAGCTGCAGCCATATCGAGGCTGGTTACTGGTATAATTGCCAACAAAAACCAGAGCGGATGGCTTGTTTGTGTATTTTCTAATCTCATTCTTTACCAACATCTATTTAAGGGCCAATCAAAGCATTTTCAGAGCGATTGGCAATCCCATATTGGAAGGGGATTACAGCTATTTGTTGGCTGTGGGATGGTCAAAACTTGTGGGCGGAGCGTGTCGTACATATGCCAAGCTGTACTTGTAAAAAATTCAGTTGATTTTCTATAGTGAACATGGTCGTGCGTGCTCAGAAACAACCTAGTGGAACTCTGCTTTCGTTTTTTTAAGAAAAAGCCAAGAAATTATGCTTTTGAAGATAAAGCTGACACTGCTTTGGATGTGACACTGCCACCAGTTGTCGTTCAATCGGAGGATGCTAAATTAAAGGATAGAAGAGGTAGTTTTGCCATTATCTGCAACTTTTCTGTTTTTTTTAACTATGTTTCGATGTTTCATATTTTTTTTCGACTTTTTGAAAGTATTATTATTTAAAAGTATTTCAAGGTTTTAATGATTTAATCCGGTTTACTAAATTTCTAAATCGAGAAAAAGCTAAAAGAAATAATTATAAACAGCAAAAAGGCATTCGTGGCTTTGCGAAAATTTTACTTTTAGTTTCTTTTCTGTTTCTCTAATTTTTCTTTATTTTGGTGTCTGTCTTGTTATATATTAGTGTATAATTTATGCATTTGAGTAGAAGTTCCATTTTAAAAACGGAAAATGAATTACTTTAATCATGTATTTAATGGTTTACAATTAAATCAGTAGAAAGTGGAACTTTCTACCAAATATATTTTATGTGTGTTCCTCTTGTGAATTGAATGTAAAAGTGAAAATTGATTGTAATGTCGAATGCGCATAGGTAAAATCACCCCCCCAAACCGAGTCTCTGGATCCGCCACTGTAAATAGTACAGTATTAGATATGTAAAAACAAGGTAGAAGCTCTTATAAAACTAGCTGTCTCATGAAAGAGTTAACAGGCAAAAGTCCTTAGCTGTCGTCAAATTAACACTTAATGAATATTTGAGATTTGTTTTGTTTAAACGACAGAGATTGGCTAAAAAAGGGGCTAACTTGGCTCCCGCTAAGGAACATCCAAGTTAACTTTTTCAAAAGGTGAGACAGCTAATTTTTATTTTAAGAGCTTCTACTGTAAGAATTTATTTAAAACCTATTTAGATTTCAAAGTATTGAGAAACATACCTGGTTCTATTTTAATTTCTAGCTCGTGATTTTTGGTGCGTTTGTAGTACATCCTTGTCCACTGAACCTCTACGGAATTTTCAGTCTCGATATCGCTAATATTAACACCTAAAGTAAGTGTTTCTCCGATGGCCTGTTCAATCCAGCATGTTCCGTTGTCTATCCGGTCACACTGAACCCCGTAGCCGACAGCCTCATCATCAAGTTTGAGTCTAAAAGTAAGAATAAGAACAAAATATGAAATCAACTATAGTGCTATAGCGGAAACAATAAGCCCGTAGCTACAAAGGAGAAAAACCAGGCGATAAGTTCCTTGGGATCCCGAGAATAAAGGGCGCTTACCACATCTATACTCTGTTCATTTTGAACTGGCGCTTGAAAATATTTCCTTCCCCCACCACCGATCGGTAACCATAGCCAGTGGCGGATCTACGGGGGGGCTTTCGGGCTGAAGCCCCCCCCCAAAACGTCTAATATTTTACTAAGTTTGTCAAAAAGCAAAAAATTATATCCGAAATTCGGATGAGGCGTACCAAAACGAGTTGAAAAAGTGGGGTAATTGACTTGAATTTCCTAAAATTTTCTGGGGGAGGACCCCCAGACCCCCCTTTTAGTGGTTTCAGTAGGATAATTCACTACCTTTTCCGTATTACCATTAACAAGAAGATTCAATTGGGTTATGAAAATTCTTAGCCCCCCCCAAAACCAAATCCTGGATCCGCCACTGACCATAGCAACTATCCTCGTCAAAGTGACAAAGAAGGCTTACTATTGGCTGCGTGAAGAGTAACTATGGTTACACTTTTAGCGTGGGGGAAAGCACTATTTTTCAAGCGCCAATTCTAAATGAATTGAGTATAACCTTTATAGGTATCTCAAAAAAATATTTTCTCCTTAAAATCCTCCTATAACTGGTTTGACATTAATTTCACCTTGTTGCCTGGCAAGCTTAATATCTCGAATTTATTTTTGGATCCCTACTACTTAGAAAAATATTGTGGTTATACTTAAATTTCCTACCAATAAAAAGTAGTTAGAATATTTTAAAAAATTACGGTTCTTACGTATTATGCCGTCGACCGTGTCGCTGAATCCGAAAACGTTATCAAATCTTATTGACTATCCTATAGATGTACCGCGGATTTTAACGGCTACTGAATGGTAGACGGTATAATACGTATGTACCAAAATTACATTGACTTACTGGTCAGAAATTGTATCTTGGAAAGAACTGACGATGAAATCATTGTTTTCTTTCGATGTTTCGCTTCCATAACTATTGAGATTCTTGTTGACATTGAAAGCACTGTATTCTTTTGATGTTTCACCTCTATAGATATTGAGATGGGTAGTGGTAGTCTCATCATCAGCAAACCCCTCAATCGTAAAAGCTTCAAAACCGCCATTTCCATGATTATACGCGAATGTGGTTCCCTTGAGGTCTGTCGCATTCGCTTCTTTCTTTAATTGGTCTACAGAACTCTCCGATTTTATTTTTTCGAAACTTTCATTCGAGGATCTTTTAGAAATAGGTTTCTCCATATGAAACCCAAACACCTCGCGCAGAACCTGAGGAATATCAGTAGCAGAAAAATCCATGATTGTCAAAGTCTTAAGGTCATGAATAGAGTCATTGTTCATATTATTCATAGCATCATATTCTCTCCTATGAGGTTTAACCATCCTATTCTTATAAAAAGGTTTGGAGTATTTGTATTTATATGTCCGTAGGGGGAAATTGTTTTTCGGAAAATGATCATTAGAAATAGAGTAGGGTTTTCTGGTTGGTTTCCAAGAAGCTAATTGCATTTCATTCGATAGACCTAAACTCAACTTATAAAAACAGGTGACTGCAATAATTGTTCTCAGTAGGAGCATCATTTTCCTGAAAAAGTAAGGACATGTCAGTTTAACTAAAACATTTTCACCAGGGTAGGTAGGGGTAAAATTAATAGGTGGAGTTTCTAACCAGGACTTCTCTCAGCCATATGAGAATTTCATACATGGCTTTTAAACAGCCACTTATCATAGCCTCTCCTTCCAGATATATTATTTTAATTGACACCAAAAATTAACTGTCAGAAAATTGTTACTTTACTTCAATGGGAAATGTTAACTACCAAGCAAGAGAAAAAAGAATCACGTGGTTTAAAAGACGCTGTGATTTATTTGAAAGTGGGAAAAGAAAGCTGAGATCACAGATGAGATGACATAGTTTTTCAACCTATTATTATAATTCCCTCAAATACTGTTTTTTCTCTGCCGTATCCATCCGTTAAAGTCGCCCAAACGGGTTTACGATAATAGAAATAGAGAGTGCACACACAAGTTTCTCGATATTTTTAAGTGAATCGTTTTATCATTATTAAGTTCTTAATTTTCAATGTGCTCTTACCGTAATTGCCTTTTCCTGATATTTATAACATCAGTTCGCTTTTCTTTAATTGTTTTACAGTTAGGTTACTGGATTTTTATTATGAATTCTGGAAATAAATTTAAAAGATCACTAATTGAAAATAAACATTGTTTTGTTTTGCTTTTTTGAGCTGTCCACCAGCCAGCCAGGTATTTTTTAATGTTGTGTATTATTCAGACTTCTTGTTTTACCGGTTTTGAAATTTGGAGAACTAATGCCGAAATTAGCGAATTCAAAAAATGTTAAGATGACTATTAAGTGATCAGATACATAAGATAAGAACATAAGATATAATTCCAATGGGAATGAGATATATTAACTTTTGATCATGGCGCTTATTTGGTTGTCATGGTCTCTAGTGAGGACGCTGAAAATTCATGAAACTCTGTGATCAAACCAATCAATTCGCAAAACGCCGAGTAAAAACACTGCTACTTTTACTTTAATCTACTTAGCTTTGTTTGTAAACACAGCTGGAGGTTGATCGAAAATGGAACTATGAACAAAGTCATGAGAATTTTTAACCATCGGTTTTTGGGAAACATAAATAATGGAATCAGATGTCGATCACGTCGCTGTATTTTCAGTAAAAGGACCATCTGCTGTTTTTTTCTGTTAATTGTTTTAGGAATAGCATACGCTGTATATTTAACATTTCTGTCATACGGACAATGTTCATTTTTAGAAGTAGAAAATGCTGTTTCTGTCACCGTATGTATCATTATTTGAATTAAGCACATATCTAATAGCAGTATCTATTGTAGTAATTACAAAATAGAAATGCCAACTTCCATTTGTAATATGAGTCGGGGGTTCCCAAACTTTTTAAAATGCAGAGCATCATTAATCGTAGTATGGGAAAACAAATAATGCAATTTGTTGAATAGGCTATGTACTACTATCTTCTGTGTGAAATATTAATGATTTTATAATGAAGTTAAGATATAAAAAATTGAGTTGCCCCATTGATCCCCTCTCCCTTTTTCATTTCACTTTCTAATTTTTGTTCATGGTTACATTTTACAGTAAATTTGTAAGTTTATTATATTATTTACAGTGGTTCACAAACTTTTTCGACTCATAGTGCTTCTAATGACTAAAAATTCTTCCATGACCACAGCCCACCATTCAAAAAAGAAAACTCTTCCAATTTTCAAATTTTGGACAGCATTAGAAAAAAAATTTCCATTGACCATTGTTAACTTGGGGATACCCTTAAATTAAAAGCAGGTAAAATGTATAAACTTCCTATAATTTTCTGACCTTTTTAAAATCAATATTTGTTTTTAAAAATCAACTACCCCTCCTAACCATATTTGGATAACGTATTTAAATTTGTCTTTATTGGGAGATTTTTTTTAAGTAGAGATAAATCAGAGTGGGGTATATCCAGGGAAACAGCATTAATTTCATACAGCGAAGAGACATTTTATAAAATATCCCATGGTTTCTAAACTGTAGGATAACACAAAAAATCTCAAAAAAAAAATTTGATTAGGAGTTCAAGAAATTTTTTTAAAAATAAGGGATGCTCTTTTAGATTTGAAGAGGTCAACAATATTTTCAGGTGGAATAGAAAAGAAGAGGCAAAGCATATTTGTACGTGGCACCCCTTGGGATGACTTCATAGCACCCCAGGGCTGCACCCAGTTTGTGAACCACTGATTTCGTATATTTTAAGGAGTCATTTCATTAATGCTAAAACTTTTATTTCAGTGTGAAAAGTTTCAACATAGAGAAGCTTTAGGCAATTTGTGCATCGATCTCTGTGAGCTATCAAATTTGAAGCCCAATAGTTGTCTTCCAAACCACATGGGAAAAGATGTAGTTTTTCAAGCATCTTATTTCAACAATCATGTAGTAATTAAATCTACAAAATTAAACTCTGAAGATTTTGATCAGATACATTATATTGGTGATGATGGTAACAAAGTACATCCTAGCTTGAGCACATTTTACTCAATGGTTGCAAATACTGTGAAATCAAATTTGTATGTTAACATTTCTTCCTTGAACAATACTTCTTTGGATATTTTATCTAAATTATGGACAATGGATATGACTAATTTCCCTTACTTACCTAGTTCATTGCAAAATACTGCAATGAATAACATTTGGTTTCTTTTACAACAAACTGAATATTTGTTATTGAAATACTTCGAAGAAGTTAACATTTTTCCAAAAATCATCGGCTCGTGTGGTCCTTTGTACGTGGTGGAGTTCATAGATCCTTTGGATAACTATTTTTTAATGTTTTATCCCACTTGGAAAGAAGACTTTGTCAAGAGAGCAAAGTTAGCTTTGCAGATTCTCAATTTTTTGGAAGATGTAGAAAAGAATTTCCCATCTTTGCATATTTGCGATGTGAAAGTCGGTCATTTTGGTTTGGATAAGAACAAAGACATCAAACTGCTAGATATGGATATGGTGTATTTTGAAAAATCTTTGATCAGGAATATAGTTGCTATTCAAAACTGCACAAATGATGAAGATTGTTCTTTTATAAACTGCCTTGGTGTTTGTGATACTGCTTCAAGAAAGTGCAAAGCCCAAGTTGTTGACAACAATTTTCAGGTATGATATTTCAGTAAACAATAGATTGTTCTTGAACTGTAATGGGTATAAACCAAAAAGTAAGATTTTTAGACAAAGTACAAGTCTCTGTGAGAAAAAATAACTTTCTTACAAGCACCAATACTTTCATATCTCATTATTAATATTACACTATAAGATGATAGAAGTGTCACTAATGTGTTACCACCTTTTCATAGCAATGAAAATAAAGCCATAAAATAATAACCAATTTATCTCTTAACTTGACTTCTTGGAGGTGCATTTATTGCAGGTCATGAGCAAATATAGAGTGGTAATATTTTTTAACTTGAGAATTAATTAACTCATCGATTAGACTTTGATGTTGGAGAATATATCTCACTACTTGGTATCTTGGACCTATACTCTGTTCCACCCTAAGTTGGCACTGTTGGGAAAGGGAGAGGTTGTATCAATCTGCCGAAAAAAATAGTACTAGCTTGTATATTGTAATTTAAAATAAAGAATATGCAGACATATTTGTAAAAATGTAACATACATTATAGTTTATTGTGATTTTTATCATATAACTCAATTTATAATCGTACGTTAAAAGTCTTTAACCGAAGCGAATGAATAAAGTCCGTAGGGTAGAGCCGGGTAGAACGGGCGACCCATTCCAGCTGATTGGCTGGAAACCGGTTTCCTGGATGTAATTCGGTCACCATAGCCTTTTCTTCAGTGCCAACTTAAGGTGGCACAGAGTATAGTGTAGGCTTTACTACACCAGGGGAATGAGAAACAACGTTTTAAATAATATTATTAGAAACTGCTAATGTAAGTTGCTAAGAGCAAGTTTGAAGCATAGAAAAGCCTGCTGGATAAACAGAACTTTTTACAGTAATATTTTTCTAAATCTGAATTGTCAGTCCAAACTGATTCCAAAAATATACAATCCTTGATAGAGCGACCCCATCTGGTAACAATATTAAGTTGTTATATTCAATACAATATCACTATGGTGTGACAATAAGTACTTTTATTACCAGTTGTAACATAGAGGTAAAACGATTTTATTTGCATTTTCTAGTAAGTTTTTTAAAGTTATAATTGCTATTATTTTTTTTCTTTCAGAGAATTTGCAGGAACATTCTGGCCGGGAGAGTGATGCAGTCTTATTTCGGACTGCTTAGTTCCCCACCGTACAATCTCAACAAAGAGCTTTCTCCTTTACTGCAAAAGTGCTTCGAAAATCTAGATTACAAGTCAGCTCAGAATCTTTCGAACCAGTTGAAGCATTTCTTAATTTCAGTTGTAGAGAATTCTCAATGAAATAGGAAGTCAATACTTTCCAATTGAAATCATCAATATTATTTTCATACATCAATTTTCTGAAAACAACTAAAAATATTTGTATATTTAGTTTAATACCTGCATTATAAAGCTAAATTAAACAGCTAAAAGCAGAAATTTATGCGGCAGACAAATCAGATACAAGATGTGTCAATCATACCAAGTTCACCCTATTTTAATATAACTAATATTTGAGAAAGTCCAGATGTTATACATAAGGCCTAGAGTGTAAAAGGCCATTCCAGCATATAGATGGTTTTCAGTCATTTTTTAGAGCAATCCATTTGTTCTTGAGGCTGGATAAATAATGCTACTAATCAAAATGTTAACTTTGTTTTTAAGCTATTTAATTTATTTATATTTATAGTTATAATTATTGTATGCTTTGAAGTTTGTGTGATCAAATTGTGGGATATACACTTGCCTATATGTAAATAGACATGTCAAAATATTCCAAAAGAGGGATTATATCACTAAAAATTGCTATCCCATGCTTTAACAAAATTGAATAAGTTACGAGGAAAGTTAATCATGGAAATATTTATATTAAAAAAATTACCCAATTTCTTTTGGGTGCATAGTACAATATTCTGAGATTGCAACCAATTACTTTTAAAGCCCCCTTTACTATTGTTTACCAATGGTTACTACTGAATTTCTAAAAAATATAAATATTTATCCATTCATTTTTTTAATTAAATGGTCAAATGAAAGAAAACAATTTTAACTTCTTAAATAAAAATGATTCTGTAACATACCCATTAAATAAACTCATGTTATACTCTATCTCACAAACCTTGGCAGGAATACCGAAAATATTTACCCCCTTGACATTTCATGTTAGAGGTTTTCTTTTTCTGACATAAAACTTCTTCACTCCCCTTCCTTCATCTGAGAAATTAAATTGAGTATGTGAAATTTCAAAAGCAACAAAGAGGTAATAGTTCCTTTTTTCATAGAACGTCGGAAGAGATTACTCGTAATTAGTTCAATCACATTTCCCTAATTTCTATGTCGTTATCAGATCTGCCAACAGCAAAAATCTATTTTTAATGTTTGAAAGGATGGATACACTTCAGGACTTAAATTTAACAAAAAACCCAAAAATATTTAGCATATGAAATCTTGCCTGAGTTGGGCTGTTTTTCTGACACATTAACATTTTAAATGTTGTCTTTTATTTCTCCCAATCAAACTTCAGTTAGCAGTCATGTTGATGGTAACAGTAGAACTGATTTTGTTTGCTTAGAAGTGCTTTTCTAAAATTGGAGCAGTAAAGTTGAGGTTTTTATCTAAAACGGACCTAATACTCTGTAAGTTAGGTAATGGGAGCATTTAACTGAGTTAGGATACATTTTTGCAGTTATTTCTGTAAAATTAAAAGTAAAATTTGAAATATACAGTTCAAGTTCATATTAACTAATGCTAATTTATAATATCACATAGAAACTATAATATCAATATTTTTAACCAGTTCGAAGAAGTTCAGAACTGGTAATTCATTTTAATGAAAAAAAAATCTTATTTAAAAAACATTAGCAACCCTGTAAAGGAGTGAAACCAAAAAGTTTTCATGGTTTTACTCCTTTCAGTTACAGAAACTTTCTAGTAGAAACAATATTATATAATTGCTTAATATGTAGACAACTTCTAGTCAGTTTATCTGCAATTTAATTTATTTTATAAAGTACTTAATTTTCAAGAAGTTGGTTGTAGTAAACTAATTTACCCATTGTATTTTTATTTTGTAAGAATTCTTGTTCAATGCTCATTAATAACAATTGGTAATGGCATATTTTTGTGAACAGTTTGAATAAAAAGCTTTTATTCAACTGGTTGATATTGATTTTAATAGTTGAAACTATGCATTTTAATGAACAAAAAAGTTGAAATTAATGAGAATTTTTAATATTTCTTTTACACTAAGACATTACATATGTTTTTTTTGATAAAATCTATAAAATAACTTTGAACAACACAGCTCATCTGCCAATTCTTTAAAGGTTAAAAACTTAAATTCCAAAATTGGAATGATAGATTAAAGTTGTTCTATCTTGTCCGCAAAATTCAACAGATAATAAAACCTTAATTTTGTAAAATATTTGGCATATTTATTACAATTGGTTTCATACTAAAATACAAACATACAAAATATCAGGAAATTGCAATGTACAAAGTTTTACAAAGTGTTAAAATCACATTTAAAAATATAAAGCATAAAATGCATGCATTTAAAAAGTGCTTTAACTTTAATGCTGAAATTTATCCAACATTTCATTGATGTTCCTTTTCTTATCGATTTGTACAAATACTCCTTTCTTTACTTCAACATAGGTCAGCCAACCAGGAAAGGTTTCACTTATAAGTTTTAAATGATCTTTGACATTGTCTATAAAAAACAGCTCATTAGTCCACTTGTTCATATCTTTAATTTTCACTCATTTATAGATTAGTTATATAACTTCAAAGAATTCTACGTCACTAACCAAAATATAAGTTACTTTACAACTAGTTTTTTAAGTACTAGGGGGCTCTGCCCCCTGCTCGCTATCGCTCACCAACCCCCGGAACTGCTTCGCAGTTTTATGAAGATCGCTTCGCGATCTTAGCGAGCAGAGCTCGCATGTTTCATCTCAACTATCCAGTAAAACCTAGAACTTGTCTGCTTAGTAAATGATCATTTAAAATCGAAATTTTTTATCTCTCTAACTTATCAATAACTTAATGCGAACCATTACTACCAAAATATCAAAATAAAACTGTTACTAAAATATTCCTTTTTAGTTTACCATTAATTTAACCGAAAAGTTTTCAAAAATATCCAGCAAGTCTACTAATTATCATCAACCATCTTAGAGAAAGAAAATGCCATTAAAAACTTTTAAATTTATAAAATGCACGTGTGTATCTAGTGAATCATCGGGAATAAGAAATCAGATTCATAAAATAATCGCCTGTTTCTCTAGTGAACGACCAGAAAGAGAAGAAAAAATTTCAACTTGGTATCTTAATAATTCTAAAACTAATTCGATTTTTTTGAAAAACGAAACGCCAATCTTTCTATAAAAAATAATTGTATGCGTGTTTAAAATATCATAGTTTTACTATGATTAGTTTTTCTATTATAACGGAAAAACCGAAAACGGGTAAAAAATTTCGAAACTTTAGAATTTAATAACTCAAAAAATTATTCGAAATTCGAAAAAAGGGCGACGAGGTGCAAAACTTCATACCTAAGAGTATGCGTCTGCAAAAAATCATGTTTCTGCTGTAAATAGATTTTGCTGGGGGCGAACTCGCAGCCGAAAAAAATAATTTTCGACTTTGACATTAAATAACTCCAGAACTAATTATCTAATTAATTAGGTTTGGAAACTGAAATGACCCTCATACATTTGTCTACCAATGGTCAAAATTTCATAATATTCCTTCAAATAGTTTTTGCGTAGTGATAGTTCAAAGTGTTCAAAAATAAAATTTTCAAAATCAGCGGCGACTGCGGTGACGGTCACTGTTACTTTTTTTTAATATAGAGAGATATGTAAAGAATAATTATCACTAAAGTAAAAATGTTTTGCAGATCACCAAAATTACATGTCTTTACTACTGGGAAAAATAAAAAAGGGGAAAAACTAAAGTATTTTTAGAACTACAATGAAATTCAAATTTAACATTTTATTAAAAAAATTATTTGTAGGAAAACGTAATCCTAAAGTTTAAAGCATATATCTTTGATATACAAGCACAGGGAAACAGAATGTCCTAACAGGCAGAAGTTATATTAACCAAATTTATAAAAAAAATACCTCTATAAATTTAATTATTATTATTATTAGTGACAAATACTTAATATAATCCACAAAAGTAAAATTATTTTTATCGAAATAAATATCAGGGTTTTTAAGATAATGTATTAACCACTTAACAGTTTCCTTTTTTCGGCAGAATAGGTCCAAAAAAAAGCATATTTTTCAAAACAATATTCGAGCTTAGATTAATTAACTAAAACCAAAAACATAATCAAAACAGTTTTAAATCATGATTTTAACAATATATGGCCGTTTTTAATCTTAGCGAAAATGCGGCACTTTTACTTAAAGTTGGCTTTTTCCGAACATCGGGTTCAGCCAGAAAGCCGATTTTACAGAAAAGGAGGGCAAAGAAAACATTTTATGAAGTGAATTACTTACATTTTTCTCTTAAAAACCTATTTTTGAGTGACAAATTTTAAAACAGGGTGTTAAAACCAATGCTACGTTGCAATCCGGACCGTAATAGCGCGCTTTTTGGTGTGTGGGCATTGAAAATCAATTACTCTGTCTAGCTGGTTTTCTAGCAATAACACAGCTGCAGCGGAAATTGCACCCTTGATAGAAGAAACTGGTGTCCCCCGAATATTTTTCCTTAGAAAAGAAAGGGGAGATATCGGCAACAAAAGCGTAAAGGAATGCATGTCCAATTGGTGTACTTCACGGTTGAATGAACAAAATTGGTCATGCCTGCCCCCCTCTGACAGGAGGGGAGAGGTCTCCTGGACAAGTAGTGGCATCTATGTAAAAAAAGAGAAACTAAAACCATGAAAATGCGGTAAAAAACGTAGCATAAAAAGCGAACCAGCGGACGAGCGACGCTCGGGATAATCAGGGAAGTACCTCGCGCAAGCGGACGAGCGGTGCTCGGGCAAATCAGGCAAGTGGTTAAGGAGGGTTCTTACACAACAGTTTACAATAAGAGTCAGTTAAAATGAAAAGAAAATGTAGGGGGGAGTAAAAATATAGGGAAATTTATCCTGAAAACAGAAGATATTTATAAAAATAAGAAGCAGAAGATATGTTATAGAACTAGAAATCTTCCATGGCTATGGCATTGATATTTTTAGTCTTTAGTTTAAAAAAATAACAAAAATGTTTAAATAATATCATACAAACTTACCAGGAGTAGCAAGAGAATTGAAGCTATGAATTATTTTCTCAACGACCACATCGACAGGCACAGCTATTTTACGCTCGGCAATAAAATAACTAAATAATGTTAAAGAAGTCTTGCAATTCACTGTGTCACTAAAATACCACTACTAGATAAAAACATTATTAATCTTATGTCTTTAAGAAATTTCTTATAATCATTTAAATAAAAAGAAAGGTGTTCACCCCCCCCCCGAAATTTGGACAATAGTTTTGCTAGTTTTTTTTCTTGGAAAAGAAGGGACTTGCAAGAAGCTGTCACTTCCAAGTGATTAGACAGGAGCTATATGTTGACTTAAGCTACTGGGAAAATTGAAAAGAATTTTCACAGAAAAACAAATACAGAAACCCATTAAGTTCATTAAAGCTAAGTTTTAACGACTTATATCGTTTGATTTCAGAAAATACTACGTTAAAAAATTAATTGTACCAAAAGGATACTGCCACAAAATATTGACAATTTTTGGTAACCGTTGCAGCATGGCTTGTCGCTTGGATTCTTCGGGAGTTCTAGTCATTGTTTCCAGAAGCTTTGCTTGTTCTCGAGCACGAATCTGTAAAACAAATGGAATCAACATCATGTTAAATATTCAATACATCACAATAGATTTTGTAAGACAGTAAAATCAGAATTTCATCAAAATTAGTTCTACTATAAAAGTTACAGATTTAAACATCAAACATTACATTCTTGGTGAAGGCAAAGTGAAAATTAAATGCCTAGTATAATCTTGACATGTGTAAAAAATTTTGAAACAAAGTTTTTAACACAAGGAAGGCCTTGAAAACTTAAATGGCAACATAAGTCATCTGTAGTGATCGGCGCCTGGCTGATCACTAGAGGTCGTTTCAGGCAGTGGGATTTTTTAAAAGTGAAAGAGGTAAGGAGAAGAGAGAAGAGTTCGGGTGGAGCCGAAGGAAGGTCGGTCCGCACTGCTGTGCTATTGAATAAAACTATTGTTTGTTTTCCCAAGCTGGTCTTCTTTATTAAGGCATCAAACACAAGGCGTTACACTGTCGCAGTAACGACAGGATTCAAACCAGCCGCTTCGAGGAGGTAAGCGACCCGTTATTCCGTTGACTTTCAGAGTGTTGTTAGTTTTGTTTGGGCCAGATTTTTTTTTCTGTGTTGAGTTTAGGAATAAGATAGTTAGTGAAATTCTGTGTGTTAAGTTAAGAGTTAGGTATTAAGTCAAAATGTCGTTTCTAACTCAGGCTAAGAAGGAAGACCTGAGGGTTCTAGCAATGGAGTTAGGGGAGATTCCAAGTGAGACTATGAAAATAAATGAGCTGAAAACCAGAGGTGCAGAAAATGTTTCAGGGCCCAAAATTTCCCCAGAACACGATTTGTTTTCAACAAATTTCCCCCAAAATGAGATTTCATTCAAAGATGTTAGAGTTTTTTCAATAATAAATTTTCTTTTTCAGATTCCATATTTTCGCATAATCCGTAAAAATTTAAGTTTTAATGATTTTTATAATCCCTTTTTAGTCTTTCTTACACACTTATAATCTTAGTTCAGAAGTACCTCTTTTTTCTTAAAATATGAAAAATTATCTATCCTTCTCAAATTTAGCTACCTGTAAATTTCTCCTTAATTAACTCAACTTTTCAGTGAAGAACATGAATGTTAGAAAACAAGAACGCTATTTATACAGTAGAAATTACTCATCCTACCACGAATACGTTGTTTTTCCTGCTTACAAAACAAAAAGCAAGGAAAAGCCAACTTTCAGACATTCACCCAGAAAACTAAGATTTTTTGCGCAAATCCGTTGTTTTCCCACTCTACATCCGAAATTCCTCAGTTTTCACCTGATTTCCGTTAAAATTGGAGGTTATGATGCAGTCACTACCCAAAATATTCGTTTGTCAGCTATTGATGATTGATTTTTTTAGTTTTTCTTTCTATCTGGGGCAAAAATTTCCCCAGAGCTACTTGAATTTCCCCCGAACATCGTTCGGGCATTCGGACATATTCTGCACCCCTGCAGAAAACGTTAATATTAGAATCTAAAAATTACAATGAGGAAGATGCTAAGAACATGTTGGTAGTGATTGGGGAAGAAAGGGAAAGTAAGCTTAAGTTGGAACGGGAAGAAAGGAAAAGGAAGCTTAAGTTGGAACGGGAAGAAAGAGAAAGACAATTAGTATTAGAACGGGAAGAAAGAGAAAGACAATTAGTGTTAGAACGGGAAGAAAGAGAAAGACAAATAGTATTAGAGCGGGAAGAAAGGGAAAGAAAAATAGTATTAGAACGGGAAGAAAGGGAAAGACAAGAAAGGTTAGAGTTAGAAAAATTAAAAGTGCAATTTGAGTTAGAGAAGGTTAGGTTAGAAGCTATGGGTGGACAGGTAATGAATCGAACGAATGGGACTGACAGTTATGCTATTGAGAATGTAATTAACAGCATACGAACATTAACGGTACCGAAAAGAGCGGAGGGTTGGAATGTATTTTTTGCATCACTAGAAAGAGCCTTCTTGAACAAAAATGTTCCCGAGGATTTAAAAGGGGAGATACTCAGAGACTCCAACTTTCAAAGATGGTTGTCAGTAGTCCTTATGAGAAAGGAAAATTTTTTTGGAAGTTGATCCTAAAACAGGGTTGTTTTATACACCCAATCCGATTTTTTAGGGGTGGATCCCCTGCCATCCCCCTTGATGTCATATCTGAAACAGGTTATAATCTAACAAGATATTTAAAAAGTACTGCATTAAGCTTCAGTGATCTATCTATCAGTAAAAATTTACAACTTAGGAAATCCTTAAGAAAAATTAGTTGAAAACACTGACTAAAATCGATATAAACGCGATCTGAGAGGTATCACTGGACTTATTTGGCTTCTCTGGTTATGCTTAAATTTTTCCTACAGTGAAATTACAATGTGAAAAGAAGCCAGCTTCAACCACGCGCCGGGAAAATGGTACTTACGCGAAAAATCTTTATTTTTCGACTTTTCTGCCGAATACGGTCCTAAACACCGGACGACGGCTTCTAACCACTATAAAGTTGTTTTTTCCACATCGCACTAACAACGCAAGAAGAAGCCAATTTCAACTTGGCGCCCGCCGCTGCGCCGTCCGAAAGAAGTTGAGGGAAGAACAGAATACCCCGCATGCAACACGAAACCCGATCGCTCGCCACCCTGTATGAAGACTGAAAATATCCTAAAAATAGAGCATAATTGGGAAAAAAAACCTGCGCTTTGAAGTGCTTTTTATGATAGATTACGATTTTCCGTAGCTTTTTTGATGTTATCCGTAGTCCGTAGTTTAATGACGGCATCCGTAGAAACTACGGTGAATCCGTAGTAGTTGGAGTCTCTGGATACTGTTGAATATAATGGGAGAAAGGGCAAGCAATATATTGATCTATATTAAGGATGATGATTTGAAACAATACCAGGGGTCTCAGTCATCAAGAAAGTTTTGTAGCAAGGAAATCTAAGTTTTGTAGCAGGTAAAAATTAGTTTTGTAGCAGGTGAAACTAGTTTTGTAGCAGGTAAAAATTAAGTTTCGTAGCAGAAATCACAATTTATGACATCAAAATCAACCTTATTCTTAACCAAATTTAAGAAGATTTAATAACTTCAGTAGTATGACGAGAAAAGAGATCCATCTACCTCTTCATAATTACAAAACTAAATTTGTAGATGATTTTCATTCAAAATTCTAAGCTCACACAACATTCAGTTCCATATCATTTCAATAAAAACATTACATTACCTCTACAAAATATGAAATCAATAAATAAATGAAGCAAGCTATTTTACAGGGTTCATACAAATTTTCAGAAATCAAAATCAAGGAGTATTCCAGAAGTTTTCAAGGAGTGTATTTAAAAAATTCAAGGAGTACTTTTCTATATAACTTCAGAAAGACATATTTATTACACGGCTTTAAACACACACTATGCCAATTACATTCCCGAATCAGGCTTTAAAACCACTTTAAAATTCAAAATGTAACTAAAATCAAATAGAAATTAGTTAATAGAATAATTATTTAAGTAATAATTAAATTAAAAAACAATATTGTGAAAAAAGTAAGAAATTGGTATTTTTGAAGGGTTTTTTTTAGAATCTGAAATCAGATCAGAACCTAAAACACAGATTAAAAAAACACTGTATTATCTTATTAAGTTGATATAAAGCGAACTTTCAGTAAAAATTTACAACTTAGAAAAGCCTCTTATATCTGAAAATACTGACTAAAATAGAGAAAAAAAACAATCTTATTCGACTTATCAGGCTGCTGTAGGAAAAGTAGTCGGGGGAAAAACGGAACGGTCGCGAAAAATTGTTATTTTCCCGATTTCTGGAACATTGGACCTGTGGGTTCCTAATTACGGTAAAGTTGTTTTTTCTACATTGCAATGATGACACAAGAAGAAGCCAACTTGAATCGGCACCCGCAGCCGTCCACAGAAGTCGCGCGAAGAACGGAACACTCCCGCAAAAACCCGAAACTTTCGCGAAAAATCGCGATTTTTCAGACTTTTTAACGGACTAAACGCTGCGGATTTAAACCTATTTTATAAGGGAGATAAACTTAAAAAAGAAATGTTCATGATGAAAATCAAGGAGATGCTTCGAAATAGCGCATCACATAGAAATTTCGGAAATGTCACTTGAAATCTAAATTCGGCGCAGTTTTGGCGCAAATAACACAAATTGTAGCAGATTGTAGCAGATTTTTTTATTTGGCGCACTTTGGCGCAGGTCTGAGACCCCTGCAATACCCTAAAATTAAAGAAGTAGTATTGAGAGAGTTCAGGCGGAGCCGAAGGAAGGTCGGTCCACGCTGCTGTGCAATTGAATAAAATTATTGTTTGTTTTTCCAAGCTGGTCTTCTTTATTAAGGCATCAAACACAAGGCCTTACAGCATCATTAGTAAAAGGTCTAAATACAGGGCTAATTATATTTTTGTTAAGAGTCACATAATTTTTGGGGGAAAATAAAAGAAATATTTCAGTTGAAAATTATTTAAAGCATTGATTTTTCAAAACTTAGAGCTAAACTAAAATTTAACTTTCATAATTTCTTTTTAAAAGGTCAGCACAATATAGTAGTTAAGTTAGATGTATCTTAACTAATTTTTTCATTACGAAAATAAGAAATAAAAAGAAAAGTCATCATTCTCCACATTTCTTTAAACACTTAGTATAGTAAGAAATGGTCTGGACAAACTTGGTAGAACTCCTAAAAATAGAGTTGGTCCCCTTCAATTATTTTATTTCCCAAGATTTATCTGTCTATAAATTAGAAAGAAACACTTACCTTTGCAAGCAAATCAGAGCAGACTCCCTTCAGAGCTTTGTTTGTATCAGGTTTAGAATTTGAAACATCTTTGAGCTCTAAAGTAATATTCTTTTCTGATTCGTCAGCTACACTTTGCAAAGCTTTTGCAACCTGAAAGGAGGAATTGAAGTCCATCAAACATTTTTAAATTTTGATTGTTTTTTTATTTAATGTACTGAATATATTTTATTCCTGAAAGTTAAAGTGAAAGCAAACCTACGCTTTTTTTAGTTTCGCAAACTATTTGATTAAGTTACATTAAGCAATAAAAAAACTATTATTCTTTTAAGTAAGAAAATATAATGTACAACAACAACATACAGTTTTTAAAACTATGCAACTTAGATAATTCTAAGATGAAGATATATTTGTATTGTTTAGAGCTAAGAAGTAAAAAAACATTTACATTCAATTAAACTCAAAGGACCAGCAGAAAAACTTAGCATTATCCCCAATTTTGAATAACATTTGTTACAAATTACCATTGCTGACATAAATTCTCTTGAAAACAATCTTGGGTATTTAATGGCAGTGTTTCTCAAAACACCATTTGCAAATATGTTCATCTCTGATACAATACTTGAAAGTAAAATCAAAGTTTACATCTAAGTCTAATATCAATCAAGATAAGCTTGGGATTATTATTTTCAAAACAAAACTACATTTTAATTTCAAATTTAGAAAACTTTAATCTTTAAAAAGTTATATTTTTTCCTATCATTATATAATTAAAATAATACCTTATTGTTAATTGCTCCCTTAACCTTATTCAGAACATCCTTAGCTGTGTAAACTTTATTTTCAGGAGGTTCAGGAAGAGCTGATGGTTGAATATCTGGTACAGAATCAAGGGGAAACTTTGGGTTCCAATGCTTTAGTTCTTTAATGTGCACAGAGGGGAATTTTGATCTCTCGAGAAAAGCCTAAAACAAACCACTTCATATAAAACCAATAAAACCCTAGCAATTAATAAAACAGTAATTAATAAAACCGTTATTAAAAACAGCATAAATTTAAAATGAAAATTATATCATAGAAACCTAACAGGACAATAAAATACTAAGCATAATTTTCAAGTCATCAGTTACAATCAAATCTCGATTAAAAGTTTACAAATCGGTTAATATTTTCAAATTTTTAAAATCATTTTTGAATTTATTTCAAGACATTTTAGGGTGTCTTAAGACAACAATGAGATGAGCCCTATGAGAATGAGATAAGACAAAAGTAAAATTTATTTTTGAAAATACATTATTGAGATTATTTTTAACTATGTGTGGTCCTTCCCTTTTCCACACACTTACCGCATGGTGTTCCATGGTAATTTTCAGGAGAGCATCATGGAACTCGTGCACCCTGCCTGCCAAACACAGAGGAGTCATTGATTCAAACACAACAGCTTTTGATTTCTTTGCTTTTTCTAAAAACAAATTTAAAACATGAGAACAAATAATATTACTCAAGAAGTGATAAAATAAAGAAATTGTACCACTAACCTTTAGAAGTCAGTATAGGTGTGATTATCAATTGATAGTCTTTCTTTTCAGCCTTCTTGTTCATGACACCACACTTTTCTATTGTTAGGTTATATGCAGAAGGTAGAACAGTGACTATTTGACCAAAGTGACTCTTTAAGAAGTTTCTGGAAAGATAACAAAAAACATAGCTACAATAACCTACTTTTGAAAAGAAGTATATGCATAGAAGAATTTTATACAGGTTACTAGCTTCAAATGCTTTAATATTTTTTTATTTGATATTTGCAAAATGTTGCTCATTCATTCATTGTTAGCCATCGGCTATGTAGGGACAGTTGCTTACTCTTGCGAGTTGCTTCGTCGTCTTCTTCATTTGTTCTCTTTTTTTTATTTATTCCCTAACTTGAGTTTAGCTTAGCTGTTTTTCTATGCTTTTCAGAAACTCTGATAGTGCCTTTATTTTTATGTTGCTCATTAAGTCCGATTGATAAAAATTGTACCCTAATCCTAAAGTACCAAATCTAATATAATAAAAGTTAATGTGTGTATATGTATGTGTGTTCGTCTTTTAAACAAATCTACAGTTTTCTTCTGATCTGCACCAAACTTGATGTAGCAGAGTATGGTTTAATGGCAGTAGCTCTGACAAGCACTAATCATACATGTGATCACTCTTACAATAAATTGGCGGAAAATATTAAAAAAAAATTCGATGACACCTAAATTTTCCTTCATTTTAAGAGGGGGTCAATGGCTTCTACTTCCCGAGATCTACCATTCGATATGCTAATCGAATTGTTGGATTTTAATTTTGCTAAGCAAATTGGCGGATTTCCGCCAATTGGCGGAAGAATCACATGTATGACTAATGCAACAATTTAATACTTTTCCAGTTTACTGTTACTGTCCAAGGCAATTTTACTACCATTGTGCAAAGAAAGTTCTCTAAGAAGCTATATTCCTTTAATAGTTATTTTTTTAGCCATTTTAAACTGAATTTTCATTCGTTTTTGATGTTTCGAATTATTTACATGAGGTTTTAAACTTAAATTAATAAAAACTTAAATTAATAAACTTAATTAAATTTTCACGAATTAACACTAAATTTTCACAATATAGGTATCTCTTAAAAAACTAGACTTCTGCTTTCATCTAACAGAATAAGACATGATGTATTAAAAATTTTAAGAAAAAATATCAACCTTCACCCGTGCTACTACACCCTACATCAGCTAGTAAGAAATTAAGCTTGCTACCCCCTCTTTTAAAAGGTTTAATTCATAAAAACAAGTAACATCAATAAATAGTAATTAGGACAAATCAGCATCTGGGTTGGGTGCTTTTGACTTAGATTAATTATAGGGGAGAGTGTTGTACCTATGGACAAAAATCACGTTTGGATTTTTCTAAGACAGGTAAAATCACATTTTGACCATTGAAAGTACCCAAAAAAGCTATAGTTCTAACCTTTGTGAGTAGAGAGATATTTTTTATTAGCCAAAATCTTGAAAATTGGATTTTTAATCATTTATAATAACTTGGAAAAATTTGTGTCCAAAGGTACAACAACCAGTTGTACCTATGGACAGACCCAGTTATACCTGTGGACACCCTTAAAAAGGGAAGTTTTAGATGAAAAAAGCTAAGAATGAACATTTTTATTGATGAATTACCTTTTAATAACCTATTTCAAGCCTTTTTAAAATTGAAAATAGATTTTTTAAAGTAATGTAGTTTTAGATCGTAAATGATCATTAAAACGAAGTTGAATGATAAAAGTCTTGATTTTTTACCAAAAACACAAAAATCACATGGTATTTTCAGATCAAAATTTAAGGTAATAGGTTCATCAATCATGCTGATTGATCTGACCACTTCACTGATCCAAAAAACCCAATTCGATCGACACTTAGTTGTGCAAGCATTTGGTGGTAATAACAGTAATAATTTGGTGGTAAATCTTCTTCAGTGGAAAGTTCAAGTTTTTTTAATCATCATACTTAAATGTGATAGGGTGCTTAGGGTTTTACACCATATTTTACATTAAATTCCAAGTAGAATCATAAATTTAAAAAAGTAGGTTAGATCACAAAATATTAGATTTTTAATCTAAAATTCACTTGAAAATAATCGCTGACAAATAGATTACCATTTAGAATTAATTTAACATGCATTAAAAGGTATTCACTTAAATGAAACCTGATTCTAAAACGCTGATTAGCTCCAGACACCCACAAGAACGTGTCCGTAGGTACAACACTTATGGTGTCTGAAGGTACAGCATCAGGTGTTTTTGCATTCAAAGTTCTATAAAAGATAAAAGAATTGAGATCTGACGATTTCTAATATCAAAACTAAAAAGTCAAAATCTCGGGGATTCCCCCATATATCCCATTTTATCATATCATAATCATAGAGGAAGAAAATAATTAATGTAGTGATGCACTAAAAAAAACTTTGAGCACCTAAAAACAGTATTTTTATTATAGAAAATTTAAATAATATTTTAAACAGCTGATTTCACGTTAGCAACTAGATAGCATCTGTTTACATTCAAAATCGACCACAAATTCAAATTTACATTTTTTCCCGAATTTTAAAATGAGGTGGCTGAAGGTACAACACTCTCCCCTATAGTTATTATATAAGTATATATAATATATATATAAGTATATACAGTATCGGATCCCGTATCCGGCGTCCCGATAACCGGAGTGTTCTGAAAACCGGCAGTTTTTCCAAAATTAAAAATTTTTTTTTCAAGTTCCAAATCTGTGCTCCGAAAGGATCCAGTGAGTTCCGACCGATGTACTCCGATTTTCGGCGCCGAAAATCGGCACGCGGATGACGTAGTCCCTTTTTTCAATCAAAAAGGGATAAACTTCGGCAACCAAAGTCGCGCGGAAAAAACACGTTCGGTACCGAAAAACCGTGCCGAAAATCGGCATCGTATCAAAACCGAATCAAACAAGTCCGATCAGGTGAGTTCAGCTTTTAATCTCTTTAGTCTTAAGTTTATTTTTATAGATACTAAAGAACTATTTTAGTACAAAATCTTTAAAGTAATTTATTTTAATCACGTGACGCTTACGTTTTTCCAGCGCCGAGAAAAAGTCCATCCATGCCGGGCCGAAAACCGGCTTCGGCATGCCGGTTGAATACGCCTAGCTATTGGTCCGTAGGACTCACGTGACCTCCAAAAACGCACGCCGAAAAAACGCATTTCGGCGCCGAGGGGGATACCAGGGGCCGCGCGAGATTGTTTGTTTATTTATTTTGCTCTCTCGCGCGACCCTGCAGATTGCGCGTATTTTCGTTACGATCGCGTCTTACGAACAAACGCGGTATTTCTGAGCTCTTTTTTCGGGAATTGTTCCGAAAACCGGATTTTCCCGTAAACCGGACTGATGCCGGTCCCGAGCGAGCCGGATACGGGGTCCTATACTGTATATATAGTTTTACAAAACCTAATAGTGAACTATTGAAGGATGATATTACCTTTTCATCATCTTCTGCACACCATCCTGAACTTTATCAAATGTTATGAGTTCTTTCCTATTGTGTAACATGCTTACAACTGTGTCTATACTACGGAACATTTCACCTAGTAGCCTGTACTTCTTGGGTAAAATCAATGAAGGTTGAGGATCGGCCAAATGGGAATACCGTTCATAAGCAGGAGTTGGGGGAAGAACAGGCATATTGCTCCTGAAATAAAATTTTAAGAATTAGATGGTAAAAAATTTTTTACAAATTTTTCAAGTGAATTTCTAAACAAATTACAGTAGCTCTTCAACCCTCACTTGAAATGATTAAAAAACATTAATACATATTTTAAATTATAATTTTTACTGGCTTTTACATGGTTTCCACTCTTTGAAAACATTGAAAATCAAGGACTTTCAAGAACTTTTCAAGGACCTTGACAAAATTTTTCAAGGACCTTTTTTGCAGACATTTAAAAATTAGTCGTATTTCAAGACAAGTTATTTTTCCCGCATACAATCGGAACGAGAGGAGAAGTCTCTCTTCACTGTCAGTTTGTAAAACTGGCCGCAAGCAGGGCCGCCCATAACTCTACCGGGCCCCCCGACAAAATTTTTTCACGGGCCCCCTAACTTTTTAAGTTTTTGAAGTATAATAAGGAATTTACATTTCACAAAGCATCCCTTAAGTAAAATATACAGGGTATCTCAAAAGGTCGAGTAGAAAATTAGCATGCATGTCTGTCATGCCATGACTAACAAGATTTTCATAGGAACCCAAGTCCGCTAGAGGACAATGTTTGCCGGCGAAGGAGTAGCATAGCATTTATAACTACTTTATTCTACTGAAAACTTCATTTATTATTTGAGATTCGGAGAGAGCAACCTCAAAAACCCCTGTAAACAGAATTTCATTAAATTCTGCCTGCAGGGGCGGATCCAGGATTTGGTTGAGGGCTAAGAATTTCCAAAGTCCAATTGAATCTTCTTTTTGATTTTAATATGGAAAGGGTAGTGGAATTATCCTGCTCCAACTACTAAAAGGGGGGACTGGGGGTCCTCCCCCAGAAAATTTTTGGAAATTTAAGTAAAAAAACCCTCTTTTTCAAGTCGTTTTGATACGCCTCATCCGAATTTCGGATATAGGTTTTATGGTAGAATTTCCGCGTTTTGACGAACTTAATATAAAATAAGGTTGTAATAGTAGTTACAAGTACCAAGGGGGTCTGGGGGTTCTCCCCCAGAAATTTTTTAAAAATTTCACCTTAAAATAACAGGGTTTTAACTCATTTTGGTGCATAAAATGCCAAAGCAAGAAATATTGGTAGCTTTTTCCAGTGTGTGGGAAGTGGTCACGTTGGGAAGGGGTTGTGTTATCTCATGTTTCAGAATTTGATTGGAGATGAAACTTCTGAAAAAGAAACCGACCACTTTTGACGGGCTCGTCCGTTTCGGGAACTGAATATGCTAAATGATATGAATTCAGCGAGTTCAATTTTTATTTGGAAAATAAAAAAAACATCTTGTACAGACTCTGACTAAAAAAACAAAGTGGAACTCGTGGGCCCGGGCCCCTTAAAGCTCCGGGCCCTCCGACATTTGTCGGGGTTGCTGCCCCCTATGGGCGGCCCTGGCCGCAAGTTATGTTCATTAGAGTAGTTTTAAAGAAAATTTCAAGAAAAAAAACAAAGAAAGATCTGAAAAAATTAAGTTCGATTAGAGGCTGAGTGAAAATTCAAGGACCTAAGTCATTTTTCCAGGACCTAGAACGTTTTTCAAGGACTTTCAAGTACCTAAATTTAGCCTTAAAAATTCAAGGACTTTCAAGGACCGTGGTAACGCTGTTTTAGCTAAATATAATTTGTCAGAAACATAAATCTGAAAGAGAATAAATCTTATGAATAAATAAATTACTACATGAATCTTATACCCAAAAATATCACTGATTTTTTAATTAAATAAAATTAATTTTATTTAAAAAATAATTCCGGCAAACAAAAATTTGGTTTGAAATTTCCAGAATTGTTTTTAGTTTTCCAAAATCATACCCCCGATTTTTCATTCCCCAACTTGAAAAAACCCTGATTTTGGTTAAATTCAATCATGGTTTTAAACAATCAATCACTTAAGTAGTTAATTTCTGTTTTGCTATGCTTTTTTTAGGCACTGGTTAGTTAGTTGGGATATAATGGCGAGAGGTCAAAAAAATCGGGCAAAAAGTGCCAAAACATTGAGTTAAAGATTTAAGCAGGCTTTAAGGCTATTGTCGGGTGTACTCTATACACCGGTTTTAAAAGTTCATAAAAGCAAGATGATCAGATGATTATGAAATAAAATCTACAATTCATTCGTAATTATGATGAAGTTTAAAAACATATTTAGTGATGGATGATGTGGATGTTTTAAAAGATCAAGTAGATCAGGTAAGGATGTGTTAAAATATCGGGAGTAGGCAGAGTTAAAATAAAAGCCAGACGTTAAAATATGTTTTACAGTTTAAATTTCATGACAATGAAATTGGGTGGTTGGTGAGTAAAACAAGGTTGGTGGCGGTTCTCCAGCCAGAAGAAATCTGTGTGTCGCTCTTGAATTTTTAGGCACTAAATAACAAAAAATTAAGTAATGCTGAAAATTGCAATACTAATCAACCGGATATTTAGAAGAAAGTAAAGTAAAAAGCGAGGAACCCCGACCAAAGGATTTTTATAAGTAAATGTTATGTTCCCTAAATTCGTCAGTAATTTTTAACAAGACAGATAAAGAAATCATATCTTTAGGTGTTTTTGTAATTTCAAGGATAAAAAAATAAAGGATGGGAGTAGTTGTGTATACTCTACTCTAATATAGTAAAAAAATGCACATACTTTGTTTTTGTAGGAGAGACTACTGATGTTATTTTATAAGGATTTGATTGTATCATAGAAGATTTTATTATGGAGGTCTTTCTAGAAAAGTTTTCCAGTGACTTCCTTAGTTCACCTAACTTAGGGCTAAGCATCAACTTGGCTCTTGACTGATCTATAACAGCATTCTGCAAGAACAAAAGAGCATAAGTCATGTAATACAATATTCCTTCAAATAAAGCACATAACATAGTCAATAGAACACTAAATATACTACTAGAAAACTAATTCTTACTGAAAAAGAATTACTTACAACAGCTTCCTTAGGCGACATCACCTTTCTTGGACTTGATAGTTGATTTTTCACAGGAGAATTGAAGGGGCTAGCGTTCTTTGAAGGGCTTATAGGCAAACCCATGTCAAGCTTGCGGCAAGCTGCACTGGCTTTACTATGAGGGGAACGAGTCATTTCAGAGATCAGGGGAGAATCTAAATACTGCTTTTTCTTAGTTGGAGTTAGCTCAACAGGAATCGGAAGTTTTCGTTTTGGAGACTGAACACTAGCAGCAACTTTAATTTCTTTCACTGGATCTTTGAAATCGTCATTCAATTTATATGCATTATCAGATACCTGACTGATTGGACATGCATTCTTTTGTGTTATATTAGGATTCGTCTTTGATTCATCAATAACAGGGGTACAGTTTGAAACAGCATCTGACTTTTCAAGACCAACAGAGAGGGATGATGGCTTGGTAGAACTTTTAACTGTTTCATCGATACGTGACGGATCAGCACTCGAATAAAAACTTGTAAGAGTAGTCTGACTATTGCCTTTTTTAACAGTTGTCTTTTTTGAAACTTTTGTGGACTTATTTCGGTTCGAAGCCTTTTTCACCCCAACTTTCAACGTGGTTATCGACTTGGATTCAATGGGTAATTCTTTTGAATTGGAACTTTTATCTGAAAGAATCACAGTGTTTTTATCCTTCACGGCCTTGGCGATTCTTCTATTGCGAGGGACTTCGAGTTTTACATCATCAATTATGGGTTTCTCAAAATCACCGTCTTTAACCAAATTCCTCTGGTGCTTCCTGGTATTATAGAATTGGTTAACAGACACTTGGGCCATAATTAAGCAAAAATTAAAACTCTAGTCTTTTTTAACAGCAAATAATTAAAACGACTCCAAGTTGTTGTTGTTATTAAATAAAATGAAGTTTGATTGAGCGGGGAAAATCCGTTGCCAAAACGTAAAGCGAAAAAGAGCTCTCTGGATAAGCCCCGCCTATTGACCGGTTTTGGTATGAATTCACACGCCATTTCCATTAATCCATAGAATATTTACGAGCATTAATGACCATTTTATTTGAAAATTCATTTCTAGCTAATGCACCGTCATATCCGGACTTGCTTCTATAAGCGATCGTACTGCTCCAGTGGACAAAAAACTCAACGCCAAGGTAGAGAAAAGAGTCCTTAGGTTAAGATAATAATCATATAAAAACCTCTCACACAAGAGACTGCATTAGCTAAAATCCACAATAACTGTTAAAAATAATATCATGATTCTCAGCGTTTTTTTTGGTCGACTCATACTAATGGCACCTCTTATCTGAAGTCCTGAAACACACGCGTCTGCTAATTTGAACAAATTCTTAACCCAGGAATGATTTTACACAATAATAATAGTTTAATTTGAATTTTCCAATTCAATTCAAAATACCTATCTTTCTAATCTTTATATCAATGTATTTTCTTAACTTATGGTTCCCAACTTCTAGAAGTCTGAGAGCCTGAAATTTAACCCTATATGGATCACCTTTATCTAAAAAATTCTTCACCTTAACAAAATTACAAGGTAATAAAAGCTTATTTTCCATGATTAGTAAAGAAATTTTAAATGATGCTTCTTAAAAACTTAATTTTTCAGTAAGATATGGTATTTGTTTTAATTCTTCAGGAATTAAAACCAAAATGAAATCGTTGTGGTTTTTATAGAGCTCTGGATTTACTACTAAACTGAAAATATTGAATGAAGGGTACTATTAATCAAAATATTTATAGCAGTGGAATGTATTTGTTATAGTGACTAGAGTATTGTTAACACTTTAGTGGAGACTGTTATTCACACAAATTAAACAGACAAAATTCATCAGCAAGCAAGGATGTAATTTAACCCTACATTGTTCAATGCACTGAAATTTTTAGGAAATTCATATGCCCCAAGCTTCTTCACGTACCACAGCTGTAGATTCTTGAACAGAGATTTACAATTTTTTTAACATGGCAACCTGCTAATTAAAAACACAATCTAATCTGACCCAGTTAGGGTTTTAATTTTTCAAGAACCAATTTGACTATCCAAAAACATTTAAAGCGATGTTTCTGGACATTTTCATTCTTTTTACCCAAAAACCAAAAATTTGTTCAAAAGATATTAGAATTTTAGTATTTGATACACTTATTGATATAATAATGAGTAAGTACCTAGTTTCCAAATCATAGCAAAACTTGGAAAGTGGGTACCGGTCTGTCAGATATGCCAGCGATGGTTGAATAATCATGTTATCAAAAAGCTTTAAATATCTTGAGGTATAAAAAAGTATATAGTTTTATGAGCCTGAAGTTATTTTTAAAAAGTTATACAATCCACCCATAAACCAAGCAAAAAATGGAAAATATTTAGAGACAAAATTTTAAAAACAAGGTATCATTTATTTATGATCATGTGCTCATAAATTTTTTAAATCAAATAAAACTAAAAACAAGAACAAACCTTTCAACTACTGTAACAAACAAAATAAAAAGATTCTAAAAAAATTAATCATGCTAAATGTAATTTGTAACTTGTGACAAAATCATGAGCAAAAACAAAAATAGTTTGCACAAAATGTTTAGAAAAAGCAGGATTCTTACATAATATCCCATCGACTGTACCGCTGAATCCAAACACGGTAAACAACCCATTGACTTTTCTATGGCTGTGCTGCTGAATTTGACAGTCACGGAAGGTCGACGGGATGTCGGGATGATACGTAAGAACGTAAGGGGTCATCCATAAATTACGTGAGGTCAAAAAGGGGGGTGGAGGGGTTTGGAAAAATCTCACCAAGGGGGGAGGGGGGTCGATTGAAATCTCACGTCAACTTTTTAGGTTAGAAATTATACGATTTTCTTTCTTTTTTAAGTATGAGAAAGGAATATATAAGAAGGAAGGAGAAAAATTATTTTTAAATAATCTCACGTGGGGGGGTCCAGCAAAATCTCACTAAATATCACCAAGGGGGGAGGGGGTCCAGAATTTGGAAAAAACACCTCACGTAATTTATGGATGACCCCTAAGTACCAAAAGCAGATATAAATATATTTATAGAAAATATAAATATTTTTTATTAGGCATAACATTATAATAAATTTTCATTTGGTAAAGAGTTAAATGGAGGGGGACTCAGCCCAAGCTCAAAGTCCAGAACAATTTTCCCCATAACCTTCAATTTTTTACCATAGTTTTATAACCTTGGATATTTATCATAATAGCAGATCCTCAACTGCATTTCATTAGTTAAAAAATCAATAACATCGATGACAGAATATACGAAATAAAAAAATTAAATAATATGGATATCAGTATTTTTGAAAATAAAGTCAAAACAAAATATTAGACAGTTAATACATGAGAATAAATAACTTAACCAGAAATTTTTAAACGTTTATTCTTAAAAGCCTTCTTAGCTATAAATCAAGAGTAGGCAACTAATTTTACCTGTGGTCCAGATAATTTTGAAAACTTTTATTATGCACAGTAAAAAAAGAGGTACTTAATTACTTTTAAATTCTCATCTTCAAAGGCACATGTTTTTACAAAGATATAATTTGAAAAGAGCAAGCTATTTTCTTAGTTAAATTATACAAAATTGTTGTTAATTGCCATTAAAATTGTTTCAAATCACAACCCTATTTACAAAATCACACTTATAAAATGTTTTTAAAAAAAGCACTGATAAGGTTGTCCCTTAAACAAATGGGCATCATCAGCAAGAGAAAGTTAGGGGGACCCTACCCGGAAGGACTTGAAAAACCCAGATTTTTTAACTACTTACAAAGAAATGAATTTTTTCACTTCATCACTCCTCCTAAATTTTAAGATTCACAACCTTTAAATTAATTTTGTCTTAAAATCTTGCAAATTGTTAATAGCTTTATGCTTAAAGGGGTCAGGGGTTTCCTGCTAAGAGATTGTTGGAATGGTTCTTAAAAAAAGGCAAAACATTTTTAGGGGTGTTCTAAGAATACATATTAATGATTTTAAACATATTTTGTGGATCCAGGAAATAACCTGCAACATGATCTAGTGTTTGCCCTAATACATTCCCCTAATTTGATTCTTCAATTCTTTGTCATTTATTATGTCAATTTGTCAATATGTTTCAAACACCAAAGATTAGAAATATCATCAAACATCACCAGTGGCGTAGCCAGGATTTTCCTAAGGGGGGGGTCCAGTGCGAAAAATTTACCAATGGATATCAAAAAGGGTCCAGTCCACAATTAGTGAAATAAAGTTATAATTTTCACATTACTTTTAATTTCTGCTCTGTGTTAATTAATATAGTTAATAATTTATTAATAAAATAATTAGTGTAATAATTAAGATTAAGTATTACTTCGATTGAAAGTTCCGATCCACATAGTTTTTTTTATTTAGTACAGAGACCGTCGAGAAACATAGTTTTCTGTAGCTCCATATTAAAGAGGGGGGTTTGGGGGTCCACCCCCAGAAAATTTTTGGAAATTTGATTTTAAAAAGGAGTTTTTTTACTTCATTCATGAGGTAATAACCGAGGAGCACCACTCCTTGTAAGCCAGATAATTTTTTAGGAAAAAAGTAAAAAATATGACGTTTCTGAGGCAGTAGTTGATCCAGGATTTGGTTTTTTTGGGGGGGCTAAAAATTTTGAAAATCAAATTGAATCTCCTCAACGAATATAATATTAAAAAGGTTGAAAATAATCGTGTTCGAATTACCTTAAGGGGGGTTTGGGGGACCTCCCCCAGAAAATTTCTGGAAATTCAAGTCTAAAAAGCAGGTTTTCAACTCGTTTTGGTACACCTAATCCGAATTTCGATCATTATATTTTCAGGAATTTATTATTTGCTAGGAGTTTTGTATTTTGACGAACTCATCATTAAAAAAGTTGTTTAATAAAGTTCCAAGTCCCAAGGGGGGTCTGGGGGTACTCCCCCAAAATTTGTTTGGAAATTTGACCCTAAAAACAGTGTTTGGTTTACTCGTTTAGTACCCTTTATCGCCCCCTCCCCTTATATCGTCCCTCAACTAATACGTTTTTTATAGGTAAACCGGGGGATCCCTCGGAAAATTTTAGATTTTAACAAGCAAAAAAGGTGGTTTTTAGATACTTTTAAGGGACATAGACGCCCTCTTTTGAGTAGGCACTGGAATATTTAAAGCCTAAAAAAGGGTTCAAAAATTTTAGGTCGGGCCCATGGGGGGGGGTCCGGACCCGGGGACCCCCCCTTCGCTACGCCCCTGAACATCACAAAATAATGGATTAAAATAAACACTTATAACAAAATCAGTAAAACTTCGACAACATTTTATGCCTAAACTATCCTACTAATTATTAATGAAACTGATAACAAAAATCAAAACTAAAACAAAAAGACTACCTAGTTCCACATGGCTCAAAAATATTAATGTTAAATTTTGTATCCACTCGTCCATTTGATTAATGGTTTATCACGCAAAAATCATGCAAAATCGTACTGCACCAAGCAAGTTTCTGGTGAAGTGGTGATCAATAAATAAAAGAAAGCCAAAAAATCAAAATAGCACAGAGATGTTATAATTTGGATCGATGCAAGGTGGGGATTTAAAGTCATGAAGTATAAATGAATACAGTCTTATTTTAAACCAACTCCTTAAATAGGTTACCTTTCCTTTATATAAAGTAAAATAACTATTTTTGATATATTGCTTGCTAAATAAATACAAGAAATATTCTGATGACTTTAAGATTAGCAGGGAGTAAAATTTTATAAATTTATGGGTCGTTTTTAAATTACACATAAAACAATATAAAATCGACACTGCTAGTTACGATTTCCTTATTTTGGAAATTTATCACAACTCTATTGGCAATTAAGGTACTTGCAGCAACAACATGCCATTTCTAACAGATTTGTATAGGATTAGCTCTTTTTTAAAGTAAACACCTTAATTTTTGTAACAGATTGAATAGTATCAAATTTAAAATATTTGGCATGTGCTAAACTAATTTTATTGTAGTTATTCTGTATATTTAAAAATTAGTCCATTATTTTTGTCCTAATTTTAATCGTTCATCCAAACTTGATGATGTTAAATAGTGAGGTACTGAAATATTAACATGAAATTGAATAGCAAACATATAGTATTTGCTGCAGTAAATCCATAAAAAAAGAGCCTAGGCAACAGTTTATTACCAAGTAAGAAATTCAACTTCTATTGAAGTGGGTTTCTCAGATCCACTATTATATTGCCATTTTCGATCCCAGGCCTGGTTTGTTTGGATGAACCGACTCTTATAAAGAAAAGGTAACCTTCAAAATGACTATCACAAAACAATTGCAGATTTACTGAAACATGCAAAACCATAAAACACAGATTTTTTGTAATAAATAAATAGTTGCACAAAACTACAAGGTCTCAAAAATGAGATCAGGTAATCAAATAAAACCACACAATCTATTGTCTCAAATTCATTGCGGAATTCCATGAGCACATGTTTTCCGGGTAATGGGCTGTAGATCTTTGTACTTGAAGCAACCTTCACCAGGCAGACCAGGGGAACTTAACTTTGTATACCACCATTTATATGTAAAGTACCATACTAAAATGGCAACAGAGCCCCCAACAACCTTCTGCACCATCGAGTGAAAATACATGATTGTAGATACCAACATGACATCCCATATGATACACAAAACTGTAAGAAACACAAATGCAGCCCTAACGTATGGAGTGTACTTGCTATAGTTTTCCTTCAAATGAGATAGTTCTGCTTGAGACAGATTCTTCAATGGGCTTTCTTCGTCATATTCCTCATACCGAATAAGTTCTCCGATTCTTTCCCAACCTCTGATGGACATCGCTTCTTCAGTGATTATTAGACTACAGTATATCAACAAGAAAGCATGACCAGATATGTCGAAGCCAGTCCATATAGATCCATTCAGCAAGCAGCTGGTTTTGTTGGTATACTTTGGAGACAAACATCCTTGCGTATAGTGCTCTATGATTACAAAAAGCTTTGTGCAAGAGAACCACATGATAGTACCAACCAAGAGACGATAGAAGTGCCTTTTGATTCTGTCCTTGTTCCCGCAACAGTAAATCCAGGACGTAAGTGCCAGGTATGTTCCAACAGAAACGAGGGTCCAAGCCCATCCCCATTTGACAAAATACAAGTTGAACATATTGCTTTTTCGTGAAAAATAAGATCGAGGTAGAGGAGTGAAATCGCTCACCAGCGATCCACACAGTAAAGCTGCGAGATACACCGGAATTTTTATGTCCGTTTCGAATAGAACGATTTTTCGACAAATTTGCATTATTATCATCACAAAGACACTTTTTAGAGTAGTTGGCTCAGGGAGAGGTTTCTTCCCAGCCGTTGATATTCTTTGGTTAGAAGAATTCATTCGTTTTATTGGATTTGCAGATGTAGGCCGTTTCACGCCTGCCATGTTTACTATTTTTCCTGGTTCCTCTTTTGTTATAAGTGAACATTAGTTGTTTTGATCCTGCTTCCCCTTCAAACAGAGCACTCACTCCACTGCAAATCTTTCTACAGTAACAGCGCCACCTTTAAAGTTTAGGTTTATGAGTTGTTTTTTTCTATGACGCAGGTGGATTTCAATAAACTTTGAATTTTTTTTAAGAAGAAATGCAAATGTATATATTATGTTGAAGCAAATAAAACCAGCGAATAAGTAGCTCATGTTACAAAAATAGATCATATTAAAAATAAGAGTAGAAAAATTTATTTTCAGAACAAAAATTAAATCGGCGCCATCTACAAACATCACATTCAACTTAATTTTTTTATTGCCTAAAAATCCCCCAGCCAACTTCAATTTTATACAGTTGTGTAAGTTTTAGTATGTTTCGTGAAAAAGTTTCTTTGAATCAAACCCACTAAAATACCAAACCTACATGATTGGCTCAAACATATCATGTGATAGGGCTTCTCTTTCCTATTATTCAGATCATAGAGGAGATCATTCGTTCCGATCTTTCGAATGCTGAGTAATCGAATGATTCTTTCTGGAATTGAAAAATTTGTTTACATTTTGTGGTCGTGTTTTGATAACTTTTATAATATGGATCAGAATTTTGTTATCTTAGCTGAATTTGACATAAGGATAAATAGTTTCATGGCTTAATTGATCTATAATTAGGTTAAAAGTTGAATGTTTGCAAACTAATGCCTTAGGATTACTGGTCATAAAATTCAAATTTTTTGGTACTATTAAGTAACAGATTTCAGAAATTTCACACTTTAAATAATGAAATTTAGTAATTGTTTTTAAGACATTTCAACTACCTTTAGTCTTTGAGAAGTAATTAAGTTAAAATAACAGTTGAAAATTTTACTAAGCCCCATAGTATTAATATTGTATAGTGTACATTACTAATTATTGTGTAATAAAACCATGAATTGAAATATTTAAACCTTCAATAATAGAAATTCTTAAAATGTCTGCAGTGTTCTATTTGTGTTTGATGTATGTTTATCTTCATATTTCTGGCACATGATTGAAAGATTTCTGGAAAGCTGATAGATGTGGTTTTATATCACTTAGTGGCGGCTCGTCCATGGAGGTACCATGGACAGCACATCCAATCAAATTACAACTGGGAAAAATATAGTGGAGACTGGGGATGGATGGGACACTGGGTAGGATGGGACACCTACAATAAATCTTAAAATTATAAATAACATTAGTTTTTGAGTGTTCCACCAGGTAAAGCCACCATGGCTTCATATTTTTATACAAATTTCTGAATGAAAAAGATGGTTTCACTAGCAAAAGTAACTAAGTATTATACTTTTCAAAGTGAATTTTCAATCTGATTCTTGGTTGCTTTCTTAATGGTTTATATTGTTTTTTAAACAGAATAATGTATTCTTTATGAATATATAGTTGAGTTAAGCCTAAAAGCTACAGTTCTTTTGAAAGAACCTCTTTTTTAAAACTGTTGCTACCGGAGTGGGATGGGACACCATGACCAATTCCTCTCAATACCTAAATACAAGCTATTGCATACAATTCTTTAGATACCATTGTTTTGAAACTGATTAGTATTGCAGTTGAAAACATATTTTTTTATATTAAAGAAGAATTTTAACTATTTTGTATTTTTCACTTAAGTTAGATTTTTCGAAGTAAATATAGGGTAAAATAACTGATGTTTTTGTAATAAATCTTTAAAATGTGTAAAATACTTCCATCTTTGTGGTTTTTAATCATATATTTAAAAAGTAATCCTAAATTTTAATTTAAAAAGATATGTCCTACCCCGGCCCGGGGTGGGATGGGACACTTTTAGAGGTTACTTTAATTCGTTCATAAATCCTAAGTTTTGTTTGCTATCACTTAGGTTATATTATTTAAACATGTTAAAATGTTCCAAGATGTTAGTTTGAAAGTTTCAAATTTATACCATGAAAATTAAATTTTTAAAAAATATTCTTGGAAAAAGTGTCCCATCCCTCCCCGGTCTCCCCTAATCTTCCCTCGCGAGTAAAATGTCCTGCCTTTTTACATTGCAAAACCTCATCCCATTAAATAATAGTAAAATCAAAAATTCTACCTCTTCTATTCATGGGCGGATTTAGATGGTGAACCCTGGGGGTGCGTACTGGGAAACTTGGGGGTGCAAGCTGCCCCTGATGACTTTGAAAACATGATTTTCCCCAATAAAAATGGAATTTTCTCAAAAAGTTGGGGTGCGTTGCACCCCCTTAAATCCGCCCATTGTCAGGTGGCTCTACTAGTTCTTAGGGAACTGTATTATCATCACCCTAGCCGTTATAATGTATAGTGGTTAGTGTATATTGACTGCGTTGGAACAAAATAGAACGAAACAATTCGGTTGATTTGTTTAAAAATACACACATTTATTCTTGATTATGTATATATAATAATACATTCCATTAATTGAATAATTAGTTTTCTTAGTGGATATCAAATAGTACATATCCTTCGCATGCATTAGCGTTCTAATTCGAGCCTTATTGGCTAAATTATTCAAATAAACTATGATCACACATCAAAACATATCAATGATTAAATAATATTATAAGTATATGTATACATACATAGGCACTTGGCACATACTTAACATGCACATATTCAACACATTATACAATTATTATCCCAGGCATTGTTCCCACTCATGGTCCGCAATATCATTTTTAATGAGGATTCTCTTATCATTACTTTCTAATTCTTCCTATTCATCCCTACGAAGTAACTTCCCAATCCTCCAATCCACTAATTCCTATCCTTTACTTTTACCCTAAAGTTTAAGCTGGGATAAAACCCGCTGAATTAATGCTTACATTAGTTCACTTAATATGTAATACATTGCAAATTACTAATATCATTAGTAGACCGAGAAAGAATGCCTGAGAGCAATATCATGCGATAAACCATGCGCCTTATGGACGCATAAATTGAACACAAAATTTACAATACACATTTATGCAATAATATACTCATTATATTTAATGCTTGTGATAATCTGGACTGAGAGGAGAATTGGGGAAATTGCACCTACCTAAGAGAAGCAGCCTAGAGCTCCTCATTGTCCTCTGCTAAGTCAATCCGAGAGTGATATAGTGTTCACAATTGGGTTTCGCACCCGAGAATAGTTATTCTTGAACGATTAGTAATTCTTGATGATCACTTAAACAAAGTGCACATTTTCTTACGAACTTAATCGCGCACTCGGGAAAAGATATCTTCTTGGATGCTAAGGGGTGTCCGATTATCTCGGGCCGTTGGCCAAAATCTTCGGGAGCCCAGCTCCGGAGGGGTAAGGAGTTTGTAATTCTTAATCACCGGAAGGTAAAGATTTTATGAGAGGTTTTCCGTCGTTCCTGACTTTAAATACGGCGCCGCCCACCTTTGGGTGGTGCTACCTTTGACCACTCGTGAGGGACCACCTACGCCCCCTGGGACTGTCCTGGACTCCTCACCCAATCTCCACGTTCCTTATTGTGTTGACCCTAGCCTATGGCAGAGTTCTTAGTGTTCCCCAGTGTATTCTATGTGGCCTATGGCGAGGCACTCTTCCAGCTTTGTTAGCCTCGAATTTATGGGTGACCATCGCCCTGCTTGCCGCTTGCCCCAGGTGTGCATACCAAATTTCCCTTTATTTCATCTAGCTTTGCCCTTGTGCCTCCCAGACCCTTTGTAACCCCCTTCTTGTTCCGGCGGTCTACCTGTCTCGTAAATTCGTCATCGTGTTTTCGCGCAGCTCTCCTTTCTCTTTTATTCCCGCTGTGGTGCGCTTTTTTTGCCCCCTTTTCCACGGGGAACTTGTGTGGTCTTTCCGGAGGGAGGTGATGCAGGTGGCCGATGGAATGTGTTTTGATTCCAGCTGGCCAACAGAATCTACCCTACTCCCGCCAAAAAAAAGGGTTATGCAAAGGCAGAAACCTTTTTTTTTCTTACGAGAAGGAAATGAATTTTAGGGAGGGTTACAAGTGCCTGAGGTTCACCCCCTCCTGCTCAGTCCAGTGGTTTGCACATAACATCCAGAAAATGCTAAATAATTGAACGGGTAGTGAATAGAGTAAATAAAAGCTTACTGGAAACCAACCAGAAAGAAAAATATAACATAGGGATAACATAAAGATAGTATAATAACATAGGAAAGACATATAAATGATCCTTACGTTTAATTACTCCTTGCTGCGATGCTAATTGCCAGGAAGTGAAGTTAGGGCGGTAACATCCGGGAGCAACTTATCATTTAAATGTGTATGCCCCATATGATGGCCACGCATACGTCAAGCGTCCTTGGCGATGCGTCCCCATCCATGGAAATGATGTTATTCCATCAGGAATAAGGAAGCATTGGATTGCTCCGAAATGTATGTGCACCCCAGAGTCAAGTGCTCGGGCACCCCGCCTCCTGGAAAATAATGCATCTTGCATGGTTATATATTAGCCCGAATTAGCATGCAGGAAAGTAAAGAAAAATATGTAGAATATGCATATAAGAGAAAAAAAAACTAGATAAAAGAAGTTAATTAGTAAAATTCACTAAATAAAAGTGAGTTCATAATTGAGAGTTCACTAAATAAAAGTGAGTCCATAAGTGAGAGTTCACTAAATAAAAGTGAGTCCATAGGTGAGAGTTCACTAAATAAAAGTGAGTCCATAAGTGACAGCTTATCTCTGTTTGCAGCAGCAGGTGATGAGGGTAGAGACGATCGTGATGGTAAGTCCAATGGCTAAAAGTGCTGCTCCGGCGAATTTTAGAATAAAGAATGCCGAGTTAAGGCTGGGAAAGTGGACCCACTCGAACAATGAGCCTTGGGTGCTGGTGGCTGTTTGTTCCATCGTTTTGCCCTGCATTTTTAACAGTTCAATGGAAGGCTCGTCCAGGCAAAATGATATTTGGCGACACTGAATGTTCGAGGACGATTGTAGGCAAATCTTGTCCTCGAAGCACTTTGTTTCAGCCAGGAGCTTCACTGTGATGGTGGAGGGCGCGACTGAGAGCTCGACTGCCTTAGTATGTACCTGGATGCTCTCGAAGGTGACGGAAACTAGTCCCGCCTTGCATGATGATTTAGCCGTGAGAGTGAGCTCGGCCAAAATCCCGCACTTGTAGCATCCGGATACCTCGTAATTTGAGCCCTCAATAACGGGGCAGACTGCGTCCCGCTGGACGGATATTTCATAATTGGAGAAGTGCAGCTGAAGCTTGATGGCCGACGATGCGAGAAGTTTTGATCGCAACCGTCCCTGGTGCAGGTGCAGGCTGTGAAGTTCCCTGGTGATTGGAAGGCGGCCTTCCTGCGTTTCCACCATGGTGTTTACTGCCTGAGTGTTCTCTATGCATCGTAGCTGGTCCTCGAAGAAGGCACAGTCGGCGAGGTCCTTGGCGAAGAGGAAGGTCTTTGTGTAAGACGTATTGGCCTGCACCGCTCCGATGAGGTTCGCCACTGGATCGTTCTTTTCACTCCCCATCACCAGGTAGCCTTCGGAGGGGTTGTCGACGCTGGTGACCAATTTCTCTGGGATGAGCATTGTAGATTGGTCATACGCCCCCAGAAGCTTCACTTTTATTCCGTCGATCGCTATTGTTTTGTCTCTTAGGGTGGCCCGGGAGGTTGTTCCATTTCTGGAATGCTCTAATGCCACTTTGTAGCCGCATTTGTAACCAGTTATTTTGGAGACCTCATAAGACTTTTCCAGCTGTGGCACGAAGTACACGCGCTTGAACGCGCAGGCCGGTGTGTGGCTTATTATGCAGCCGTTTCCGCGGTTGCTCGGCTCACACGTTGAGTATCCGCTGTACGATCTGGCCTCCATCGTCTCTGCCTCGAAGTTCAGTCCGTCGTATGAGTGAATAGCGCAATGTTCGCCCCAAGCGCAGTATTTGTTTTGGCTGCAGGTGATCTGTGATTGGGAACGGGTCTGTACTGGGAAGGTGTAATACAGTCTTTGTGTCGAGAAATGACACTCCACCGACTCCAGGGTGATTTTTAGTGAGAATAGAGGCTTACTATCTTTGGAGTGAAACCATAGACATGATGCGTGGCGAATGTTTTTGATGGTTACTTCCGCAGAAGTGGTGAGTTTGCAGGTTTCTTCCCATGCGTCATGGTGTTCACATAGTTTTAGTTCCGATTGAACTATGTTATAATCGGAGCAACTTGCGGTGGCACCATCGACGATTAAGCAGAGTGCCAGGACTGCAAGTGAGACCGCCTTTAGTCCTGTTCCGTATCTTCGGTCTCTGTGTTCTAATGCCTCGTAGATTCCCGCACCGAAGTGCCTGATGGCATGTCCCGTCGCCGCTCCCAAGAGAAGACAGAACCGTGCCGCCATCCGGATAAGTCGACATAGTAGCATGATTTGGTAGAAGAGGAGCATGATGGTCCACGTGATAGTTTTGATGATTATCTTAACCATGATGAGGCTTACCATGGTTAGACAGATGAGAGCACCCCACAGGAGATTCTGGAAGAATGGCTGCCAGCATCGGTAGGTTTGGAAATTTTCTTTACAAAAGATGCACCCCGTTAGGCGACAGAGCTTTTTGCCTTCGATGTGTATCTCCGCATCGACGGAGAGACCATTTTCCGCTATGAATATGGCGGTGAGCGTTGTCTTGTGTGCCAGTAGCTCGAACGGGACGGTGATGTGTCTGGTATCCTTCACCGTTAAGAGTGTCTCGTAGTCGTCGGTTCGCAAAATGAGTCGGCCATTGGTGTCTGGCAGGGTGAGAACAGGATCAGTGAACGTGAGGGTTAAATTGTTCTGTTTGAATGTGGCCCGTTCTGCTTCCAGTAACTTCCTGCTATAGGACTTCTTCTTCCGGAAGATACATGTTTGTATAGTAATTATCGTCGGATTGTCTATAGATCGGTCCTCTCCTACGTGCGTTGTTAGCGCTTTGTCATGGGTAAGGTGGCACTCACACTGAGCAGATTGCGAGCAGTTGTATAACTGACAAAAATCGTTGGGGCCTTTGCAAGTGGCCGTGTTGCAGTTGCAGGAGGCTCCCTGCGGTGCCCGGCAGGTATAAAAGGTCGTGTTGAAGTTCAAGTGTTCGACGACCGGATGTTCGTTTTTGAGAATGAAAGTTGTTGGTGCAATCAGTTCAAAATTAGGCGTTAGTATATATGATTCATAGCCAGTGACGCAGTTGATACACTTTTGCAAGGCACACGCGTGGGAAGGTAGGTCAATTCGCTGCAGCAAGTGGCGTGGGAGTGCTTCTTTCTCACATCCCTCACCCTCCATTTTGCATATGGTGATATGGGGAGTGCCCATTATCACCGCTACTGCAGTCCATAGGTAGCCTGCAATGCAATATCACCAATTCACTGCCCAGTCCAGAATAGTGTTACTTAATTCTAAAGTACATGCTTAAAGTTTAGATTCTAATCCTAATATTTATATACATTTTAATGATTCATTATAAGAAAAGAAAAATAAATAAATATATACATCATTAATGCCATTTCAGAGATGGCACTCCGCTGTTCAAAAGGAAGATATATTTCAGCCTTTTGCTCGGGACTTGTCCCTTGAGCGCTTATTGAACGTCCTTTTGAATAAGCATTTCCCAATTACATGCATGCAAATTCTTGCAATTTGTCAAATCGCAAAATTTGGTAATTTTTTTTCTACTATTTACATGTGTAATATGTACATGTGTAATATCAGTGTGACTTATCCTGAGTACCGTTATCGGTGCTCTTACTAATGTCTTAATGACACCAGTTGGAATTACGTGTCTATTTGACCACGGGTTATTCCCACCGATGGGATATGTGCGGGCAGGCACTCTTTTCCTATTCTCTAATTATTTTTATTATCTCCTTGCAATTCCTCTTCCTTCAATCGCTATTGATCCCTCTGTTGTGATACTTGGGAAAGTATCACTCCCGAGAGCTCTATGCTTTTCTGGGGTCTTGGACTTCTAATTAGGTTTTTGTTTCGTGTAGGGTGGTCAGTTTCGGGTGCTGCCCTTTTCTTTCCCCATTTGCCATATTCCCCGTCTAATCCTGGATGCAGTTTCGCGTTTTCGTAGATGTCTTTTTTTTTTCCATTCCTTATTTTGTGTGGAGTATTCACCTCTCTTTTAGCTCCTTTATGTGGCGCGAATTTGTATAAAATTCGACGCCGTAGGGTGTGCCCATATGCTACCCTCGAGCTCTCCACAGTTCTCACCGTTCCTAAATTTCCCTATTCGTTCTATGCGAGTGAATCGTCAGGTGTTGGATTAGGTAATTGGTATTGCAGTGATTGTCCATTTTCGTTTGTTACTTCGCCTCCCCGGCCTCGTCCTTTGTGAGCAGATTGCCGCTCTCTTTGCTTCCCCGAGTTTGTTTTGTGTCCCTCGCTTTCTCACCGGCCAAATTATGTCCCTCGGGGCTTATTGACCCAGGCTTATTTATGGACAGTTTGTGCCCTGGCCTTTTCTTACTTTGTGTGGGCCCTCTCGGTCTTACCGTATCTGCGTTTTCGCGGTCATTTTCCCCCTCTGGTAGGATTGGTTGATGGTTTTATTTCCCTTGTTGTTTGGACAATGTATTTTATTTCGATTTTTCCCGATTGATGCTTTCGTATCTGTGCTTTAGTCTACCCTTTGCAGTTTAGTCGATATGTACGAGACGTTGATGCTCTGGGAATTGCGGGCGGCTGGACGCGGGCGACGGGACTTTCCCCGGTCAACGGGGCCCATTCGGCAACCATTTAGCCGTCCCCGTTGTTTGGGCGGCCCGGGTGCGTTCAGGGTACCCGGGGAGCCCTGCGCGATCCCTCGCGAGCATGCGCTTGTATGTGTGTGCCTGGCTAAGTGCAGAATCCCGCATGTGCACTTGCTAGTGTGCACATGTATTTAATTTTGGTTGATTGGGTGTGTGAATGAGTAATTGGATGAATGAATGACGTTTGAATGTTGTGTTGTCCTTTGTATTTCTCTCCTTTCTTGTTTGTCTCTTTTACTGTTGTGCATTCGTGTTTTGGTGTTTCCCTTAATTTTCTTTTGTTATGTGTGTTTTACTTATTTTATTTCTTACTTGTTTAACCCGGCACGTTGTCCGCGTCCCCCAGTCCGCACGGTCCACAGTGAATTCCAGTCAAGTAGTAACCTACCATCAGGTTTTTTCCTTGTCACTTTTTTCCCCATGAATTTTGTTTTTAGCGTTTAGAATGAATCTAATTCTGCAATCTGATTTTTGTTCATGTAATTTATCTATGCCATGCAATTATCTTCTAATTTTGAATTTTGTTTTCGATTTACTTTTTCCTCTGGATTCGTAACCGCGTGTTTGTATTTATTTGAGCCTGTTGTGTTCTTATATTTGTTTCCATTTTTTAGAGTATATTATCATACGGTCTTACTAAGTTTCAAGTTTTGGGAAGATATTTTTTCAAGTTATGGAATTACATTTTGAAATATATTTTGCCCCGCGCAACTTTAACGCGGTCATCTAAGGATTCTACACAATTTGTAAGTAGCTGATACTTATTTATTGTATTCTATGTTGCAGTGTTACATTTTACACCCTATGTACCATGTTTTACACTATGTTTTCCTTGGTTTTTTTTCTTTTTTCCCACATTACATTATCTATTGTATTACTTATGTTACATATTTTTACATATTTCATGATTTATTTATTAATTTTTTCTTTTTTTTTTTTTCACCGTACATTCTGCATTTTATTCATATTGCTTATATTAATACTTTGGGTTGGGTGGTGGTAGAGATAAACGCCAGCGCTTAATTTCCCACTTAAAATTGTCTCCGCGGAAGACAATTAAAATCCTCCCCAAGTATCTCAAAGCAACATATGAGGCTAGAGATAGTTTGAAATATTTTATTTTAATTCACCTTTGTTTTATTGTTTTGCAACATTTATGTTTATAGTTATTATATCACTTTATGGTTTTTGCCCGAAAATTTATGCCTCTATGTAGTTTTTTTTTTTTGTTTAAATTGGGTTTTGGTTTTCCTATATTTTAGACGGGTTTTAAAATTATTTGCTCTTGAAATATTTCCCCTTACCGTTGATATTATTTTATGTTTGGAGTTAAGTTTTGATCTATCAGGGAGTATCAGTTTTCTTAATTACTGAATTACGCCATATAAATCATTAATTTTGATCCGTTTGGATATTTTGCTTTATTTGCTCTATATCTAAGATTGATTTTATTTGGCTGATTGTATTAGTTTGCTCATATGTTAAAACACCTACCAGTATTCCGAAAAAATATCATATCAATATCTGACCCTGTATGCATCGTCAAAATTTGTTTATTTTATATTTAGTTCATGTCATTTCCATCCATTTCGAGTTCCCTATCTTAATATCCCACCGTGTGTTGTGTTGTATTTGTGTTTCCGTGATTTATCCTATGCCTTTTTTATTTGTTTCCCTGCTATGCCCGGTTTTGTTTCCCTTTGTAATTTACATTGCTTGCTAACTAGCGGTACCTAATCATCTTTCAATCTCTCCGTCAATGTGTCTAGAAGGGTTAAAAGTTGAGACTGCGGTCCCTGATCTTCGTCCTCCGATGGACGAGTAATTTGCTCTGCCCAGTTCCATAGGCGGGTTCCTAAATTGTCCGTGGTAACCTGTGAGACCGATGTATTGGGTCGTGACCTGAGCGAGAAGTCCCGACGTGGCTGGTCCGCCCAATTTTTCCGCGAGTATTTTTTTCTTTTCTCTCCCGTTTGCTCCGAGTCATTATCTGTATCAGTTTCAGTCGGTTCTGTTGCCGTTTGAGTATTTTCTTCCGCGTCCCGCTGTTCGGTTATGTCCGTTCTTTGTTGTGCGCCTGACCTATCGTTTTCCGATGTTTCGTTCCCCGTCGGTTGTGCTCCTGGGCTAGTATTTGGGGAGTGGGGTAAGGCGTGTGCCTTAGGGATTCCCTCCCCCTTTGGATTGTCGGATTGCGTACCTTTGACGGGTTTTGCGGGGATTGATGCTTGTGAACGATACCTGTTCCGGGTGAGCGCGTAGTATGCAAGTGGGATGTCTTCGTCCCAATCGTCTTCGGGGGGAAGGGTTGGTTTTATGTTAGCTTCTATATTCCGGTCTATGTATTTGGGTGTGGTGTCTTGTGCCCCGTGTGCTAATTTAAGTGTGTTTTTCCTTTCTGTGAATGGCAGTAATCTTTCAACGTGTACTCGTTGAAGTTTTGCATTCGGGCGTTCAGCGTTCCGAATTGTGTAATTTACGTCCGTGTGTTTTTTTTCAATTATATACGGACCGTCGAAAAGGGGTTTTTTTATAGAGTCTTTATTCCTTTCCAGATTTGGAGTGTGTAAATATACCTTTTGGCCGATTTCAAAAGATCTGTGTTTCGCGCCCTTGCTTAATCTGTATTCCTGTTGTTTTTTTGCTGCCTGTTTGAAATTTTCCTCAACTGCCTTTTGCGCCTGTGCGTATATTTTTAGTCGATTTTCTACATATTCGGGTATGGAGTTATGTTCCTCGTCGGATAAATTTGGTTTAATGGTGTAAGGAACTTTTGGTTCAAGACCGAACATTAAGTAGTATGGGCTGTAGTTTGTTGTGCTGTGTCGTTGCGCATTATACATTAATTGGTAGAACTCAATACCTTTTACCCAATTATGGTTATCCCTAGCAAAAATAGCTAGGGAAATTTTTAATTGTTTGTGAGATGCCTCGTTCATCCCATTTGTAGAGGGTCTGTAACTAGTGGTTTTGAGTTTATTTATGCCTAATTTTTCCGCTAGAGAGGTTAAGATGGTTCCTACAAAGTTTGATGCACAGTCCGATAGTAGATTCTCAAAAAGTCCAAAAATGGATATGAAATTAAGCAATTTGTCTGCAACTTCGGTTGCTTTTTGTGTCTTCAGAGGGTAAATTTGCATGTAACGGGTAAAGTAGTCATTTACACAGAGAATGTATTTGTGTCCACATGGACTTTCATTTAGGGGTCCTACTATATCAATACTTATATATTCAAGGGGCTTCTTAGCCAAGATATTACTTTGTAAAGGTGCAGGAGGATATCTATTGGGAGATTTGTAATGTGAGCAGTCTGTACATGACTGAACAAAATTTTCTGCATCGCTGTACATTCCAGGCCAATAAAAGTATCTAGTTAGATTATCGTAGGTTTTAACATGTCCCGCATGATTCGCGTGTGTGAGATGTAAAATGTTTGGTCGGTAGCATTTGGGGATTACCATTTGTTTGGTTTGTAGTTTACCGTGACCCGGTTTGCTGGTTATACGCAGCAATAAATCGTCCTCGATTGCGTAGAAGCGTTCTGACCGTGTTAGTGTTTGGGGGTTGCTTTTTATTTTGTTTATTATTTTATTAAGTTCGGGGTCTTTGTGTTGTTCTGTGCGAATTTGGTGAACTGATGGCATTTCTATTGTTACCGCGCTTATGTTATTTGTATTTATGTCGTTAATTGGGTATCTGCTGAGAATGTCCGGAACTATGTTTTCCTTAGATTTTATTAGTTTGAATTCGATGTCGTATTCTTGCAATTTAAGTATTTGTCTAGTTACCCGGTTTGCTGGGTTCTCAAGCGTTTTTATTTGTGACAGGGCTTTGTTGTCACATTCGACTATTATTTTTCTACCGTATACATAGTACTTGAAAGCACGCAAGTTCTCGGTTAAGGCATATAGTTCTAGCTCGTAAATTGGATATTTAATTTGATTGTCATTTAATTTTTTTGAGTAATAGGCTATTGGTCTTTTGACACCCGTTCTTTCGTCCAGTTGACTAAGGCAACCACCGATAGCTTTAGTGCTAGAATCGGTCGATAGGACGAACTGTTTCGTAAAATCCGGGTGTATTAAGATGGGAGCCTTATCCAGCGCGTCTTTTAATATTTCAAAGGCCTCTTGAGCCTCGGAATTCCATTTAAATTTCCCTTTTAATTTCAAGATATCCGTTAGAGGAACGGAAATTTTGGAGTAGTTTTTAATGTATCTGCGGTAATAACCCGTGAGTCCCAAAAATCCTCTGACTTGCTTTAAATTCCTTGGGGGTTTAAAGTTATTTATTTTTATTAGATTTTCATTTGATGGTTTAGAACCATATTGATCAATATTATGACCTAAAAAGGTTATATGTTGAGTGATAAAGGAACATTTTTTTGGGTTTATTGTGAGGTTATGTTTCCTCAATTGTTGGAAGAAACTTCCTAATGTTGAAAGCATTTCGTCGATAGTTTGGGCTCCAATTGCGAAGTCGTCTATAAAATTTGCAATTCTTAGCTGTCTTAAGGGGGCAAGTATTTTATCTGATAGTTTTTGAAGGGTAGCGCTGCTGAAGCTTGAACCCATGGGCATGGTTTTAAATTGAAATGCACCAAATGGGGATTGAAAGGCTGTGTATTGCTTTTGCTCGTTTTTTAATTCAATTTGGAAAAAGGATTGATTTAGATCAATTGTGGTGAATAATTTGGAACCGCTTAATTTATCTATTTCCGCGTTCATTAAGGGTAAAGGGTGATTAGTGTAGGTTACTAGTTTATTGAGTGCTCGAAAGTCCACGCATGTTCTATAGGACTGTGGCGCTCCAGGGGTATTTTTTTTCTTTACCATTACTAAGGGGAAAGTTACATAGCTGTTGGAAGGTTCAATTATTCCCGCCTCTAGCATTTCTTCCAGGTGATCCCTTAGAATGTCTTTAAGGGCGTGCGGCACCGGGAAATATTTTGCTGTTTTAAGTTCGTCGCTTTTAACCGAGAACTCTGGCTGAACTAAATTTGTGCGCCCCAGCGTTCCCAATCGTTTGCTGAAAACATCCGCGTATTTCATGAGTAGTTTCAGCAACTTAGACTTCGTGGGATTATCTAAGTGTTCCAATTTAAAGTCCGATTCGTTTAGTTCTTCCCTACGGATTTTCCTAATGCTCTTTATGTCGGCGTCTTCTGTGTCAGTGTCTACTGTCGCGATTCTTGTGTTTTTGTTTAGGATTATGTTGTTAGCAGTTAAATTGGTGATTAATAGATGTGTAGTTCTGTTCTTACCGATAGATACTACTGCCGGGGTTACTTCAATATTTTTATTGTTTAGCGAGGGGTTTAAAATTACGTCTTGATTAAGATCGAAATTCGGTCCTATTTGTAAAGTAATCATGGCCGTTTCATGTGGGCTAAGATTACACTTATTTATTAATTTTGCATATGTATGGATGCGTAAGTTGTTTATATCTCCGCTATCTTTGCCCGATATTTCTAACTTTTGTTTGTTGTTTATTAACACATTACGGCCAAAATCTAAAGTAACATTATTTTTTTTTAAGAAGTCATAACCCAGTATCATAGAATAATGGGAGAACCGTTGGTTTACAATGTAGAAAGGGTGTTTAATTATCATGTCCGCAATATTTATGGTTATCTCATAACACCCGTGAATTTTAAGAGGCTCGTCATTTACTGACTTGATAGTTACCCATGAAGGGACCCGTTTTATGCTAACCTCATTTTTTATTTCTTCAAATTTCTCCCTAGTGAGCAATGAACATGCTGCTCCGCTGTCTAGTAGGGATAGAATGGGTGTTTTTCCGATATTGAGAGTTACTACCGGCAGTAGATTCTTTGTGGCGAATTCTGTGCCATGTTGTGTTGTGTTGATGAATGTGACCGATTTCTTATTCGCATTAGGTGTGTGTAGGTTTTGCGTACGGTGTGTGTTCGGAATATTTTGTGAGTGCTCCCCGTGTACGCGTGTATATTTCGTATGTGTGTGGGTAGTGTTTTTAGTTTCCATAGACTTGTCGTGGGATTTCTCATCCAAACGGGGGGGTTGTTGGAAATCCCTTTTTAGTTTAAAGGTCTGTTTGACCTTCCTCTTCCCCTGTCCCCTCTGGGAACGAAACCTTGGCTCTCGTTATTGTATGTGCCGTTCCTCCCTCCATTCCATGTCTGTCTCCTATCGTTTTGGTAGTAGGTGCCCCTTCTAATTTCCCCTCTACCTCTATCGTTACATCTCCACCTTTGCTCCGTGGAGCGCTCCCCCCTTTGCTCCCCGTAATAAGTCCTAGGGTAATAGCTTGAGTATTGGGGCGGTTCTCGATAGGAGGGGGGTGGTCTGGCGAATGCCGGACGGTATTGTTGCGGGGCGCGGGGGACCTGGGGATATCCCATTGGGGTCGTATGTCTTTGACAGTTGAAATTATGGCATTGGCTACATTTCCTCCCTCTTGGGAATTGGTTGTCCCCTGCCCTGCCTATGTTGTCTAGTTTCTGTTTGAATTGGTTATTCTCCAATCGTAAATTCGCGATTTCTTTAGCTAGGTCAGTGACGTCATCCCTTATTTTGGTGTCACCTTGAGGGGGGTTTTCTGGCTTCCCTGACTCTATCGCGTTTATTGACGGAGATTGTAAGATTAATTGATTTGCTTGAAGTAGCTGGATGAATTTGATGGCCTCATCAAAGGAGGAAACATCCTTCGTTAGTAATTGGGGTTTATATTGGGGCAATACGCCTTCTAGTAATCTGGCCAATCTCGATTTATCATAAATTAACTTCATGTCTGGGGAATCGAAGTCCACTGCCCCAAAAAAGTCTCTAGTAGCCCTCGTGAGTCGAGCTGCAAAGATTTTTATATCTTCCTCTGGCTTTTGCCGACATGAGGCTAGGTTTTGTTGGCGTAGTGCCAAGCTTTGGGTTTTCCCAAAAAAATCTAGGAATTTGGCCTTAAAGGCCTTTAAGTCCGTTTCGTGGACTAATTCCGAATTACTAATATAACTCGTAAGCGCATCTCCTTTGATTTTTGCTTTTATTATGTGGATCTTTTGCGCGTCCGGTATGTTTAGACCCTCTGTTAATTTATTTACAGTGTCTATGAAGTAGTCTGGGGTTATCGCGGAATTACCATCATATGTGGGGATCCAATTTTGAATTATAGCTAGACTTGGTAAGTCAGTGCTATGCCCGTTCATGCCCGAATTTTCTACAGTGTCGTTTTGTTCGGTATGAGACATTTTGGTATATATTTATGATTTACTTATTTAAAATTAAAAAAAGAAAAGGATCTTTCAATTCAAATTTCTTACTTATACCCTCAAAGCTTTGTGTGTGGAGTGTGATACTTCAATTATCTTATACTATGGTGTATGGTATACATATACTTTTCTGTTCCATTTCGTTTCTCTACAGTCAATCAATTAGTATTAACATAAATTTTGAAAATTGTGGTTCGTGAATGGTCACGGCACCACTTGTCGGATGGCTCTACTAGTTCTTAGGGAACTGTATTATCATCACCCTAGCCGTTATAATGTATAGTGGTTAGTGTATATTGACTGCGTTGGAACAAAATAGAACGAAACAATTCGGTTGATTTGTTTAAAAATACACACATTTATTCTTGATTATGTATATATAATAATACATTCCATTAATTGAATAATTAGTTTTCTTAGTGGATATCAAATAGTACATATCCTTCGCATGCATTAGCGTTCTAATTCGAGCCTTATTGGCTAAATTATTCAAATAAACTATGATCACACATCAAAACATATCAATGATTAAATAATATTATAAGTATATGTATACATACATAGGCACTTGGCACATACTTAACATGCACATATTCAACACATTATACAATTATTATCCCAGGCATTGTTCCCACTCATGGTCCGCAATATCATTTTTAATGAGGATTCTCTTATCATTACTTTCTAATTCTTCCTATTCATCCCTACGAAGTAACTTCCCAATCCTCCAATCCACTAATTCCTATCCTTTACTTTTACCCTAAAGTTTAAGCTGGGATAAAACCCGCTGAATTAATGCTTACATTAGTTCACTTAATATGTAATACATTGCAAATTACTAATATCATTAGTAGACCGAGAAAGAATGCCTGAGAGCAATATCATGCGATAAACCATGCGCCTTATGGACGCATAAATTGAACACAAAATTTACAATACACATTTATGCAATAATATACTCATTATATTTAATGCTTGTGATAATCTGGACTGAGAGGAGAATTGGGGAAATTGCACCTACCTAAGAGAAGCAGCCTAGAGCTCCTCATTGTCCTCTGCTAAGTCAATCCGAGAGTGATATAGTGTTCACAATTGGGTTTCGCACCCGAGAATAGTTATTCTTGAACGATTAGTAATTCTTGATGATCACTTAAACAAAGTGCACATTTTCTTACGAACTTAATCGCGCACTCGGGAAAAGATATCTTCTTGGATGCTAAGGGGTGTCCGATTATCTCGGGCCGTTGGCCAAAATCTTCGGGAGCCCAGCTCCGGAGGGGTAAGGAGTTTGTAATTCTTAATCACCGGAAGGTAAAGATTTTATGAGAGGTTTTCCGTCGTTCCTGACTTTAAATACGGCGCCGCCCACCTTTGGGTGGTGCTACCTTTGACCACTCGTGAGGGACCACCTACGCCCCCTGGGACTGTCCTGGACTCCTCACCCAATCTCCACGTTCCTTATTGTGTTGACCCTAGCCTATGGCAGAGTTCTTAGTGTTCCCCAGTGTATTCTATGTGGCCTATGGCGAGGCACTCTTCCAGCTTTGTTAGCCTCGAATTTATGGGTGACCATCGCCCTGCTTGCCGCTTGCCCCAGGTGTGCATACCAAATTTCCCTTTATTTCATCTAGCTTTGCCCTTGTGCCTCCCAGACCCTTTGTAACCCCCTTCTTGTTCCGGCGGTCTACCTGTCTCGTAAATTCGTCATCGTGTTTTCGCGCAGCTCTCCTTTCTCTTTTATTCCCGCTGTGGTGCGCTTTTTTTGCCCCCTTTTCCACGGGGAACTTGTGTGGTCTTTCCGGAGGGAGGTGATGCAGGTGGCCGATGGAATGTGTTTTGATTCCAGCTGGCCAACACCATGCTTCTATTTCACTTTTTTGCCATTATTGTTTAATTGAAACAGGCTAGTTGGTATAGAATTGCATTCCCATTATAAAATTGAGTTCTGTGAGCTGTGACTGTAAGTAAACTTCAACATCTTAAATTTTATTTTCTGTATTTACATGATGAAATTGTAGCAATGAAAAGAGGTTAGATTTATTTTTATTTTTTATTTCCTTAAAATACTTTTTCAACTTGGTGCTGCTGGAGCAGCACCTCCAAAAGTCTTTGCTACTAGCGTCTTGCACTAATTACTTAATATTCAAGAAGTTTAAAAGTTTTAGCCCCATTTGTGCTTGTAGATTCTATTTGCAATTTAAAGGATTCAATGATCTTCAGCCCCTATGTAGCATTATTCCCTTCCATGATCAGCCCCTACGAAGCTTTAGGCAGTGTTTGAAATTAGCAGTGGTCTGCTTGTCAGAGGCATAGGCCACAGAAAAATACTCGGACCTACTTTTGTAATTATTTTTATGGTTACAAAATTAACTAATAAGAACTGTATATATTTAACCCGTAGCAGGGGACGTAGGGTCTCCCAGACTGCAACGATTATTCAATAACATCGATAATTTTAAGTCTATTGGAAAATTGTCTGGAAAAAATTTTATTCCATCATAAAGTTAAAGACAATATTTTTCTTTCAAGAGATAAATGTTCAAATTACGGTGTACTGAAATATCAGAATCGTATCTTAATTAGATGATTTTTAAAAAATATGAAAAGTTGCGGAGTCTCTGAGATATGTTCTAATTTTTCACCTCCCCTGTTACGGGTTAAATATGTATTATAAAAAACATTGAAAGGAAACTCAACTCTTTGGGTATTTTTTATTAAAAAACCTGTATGTTTTTAATTTATTAAGAACAAGATTTTTGAATGCATCTTAAAAACCAATTTGTTTTTTTTTCACTCAATAAGCACCATATATTAAATATAAGTATTGGAAAAACTACTTGGTTTTTATGCTTTAAAAAAACCTTTGGGTTTTTTTTTATAAAAAAACATGTTTTTTAATCCATTAGGCACTGGATATTTAAATATGCATTATAAAAACCATTTGGTTTTATGCTTTGAAAAGAAATTCTTCAGGTTTTTTAAATTATATAAACACCAGATATTTGAATCCATTATAAAACCACCGTTGGCTTTTATTTATAAATAAATTAAAATCTTATTAAAAATGCATATAACAACTATTTCTTTTTCATGATAGAAAAAACAGTTAGTTTTTAATGCAGCAAAAAAACCCTGTTGGTTTATATACATAATTTTAACTTTTTAAAAATTAATTTTATTAAATAAATGAATGAAATCACTTTGTTGAAATAATAGCTGAATTGATAAAATCTTCATTCAATGCATTCATTATGGAAAATAGTCAGGAATAGTTATGATATTTATGAGGAAGGCAAAAAAATTTTTAAAAAACTGGTTTAAACAAAAACAAAAAAAGACCTGATTAAAAACACTTTTTTTTCAACCCTGGAGTTAGATATTCTCTAAAATTTGTAATTAAATCATACATAGATTCATATAATTAAAAAGTTGGCCTAATTGATTGTTATAGTGGTAATATCCAGAGACAGTATGGAAAAGACAATCTAAATTATTTACAACACAGTTTATTAAATTTCAAATTACTTTTTCCTAAATATTTCTTGATTATAATCTCCGTAATTACTGTCCTCACAATGAATCACCTGAAAAAAAAGCAATATTTTTATTGTTGGAAAAATAAGAACTCTTAGACCTTAAACACCTGATATGGAAATAACAAATTCTAAAAGGTTCTATAATAGTAAAAACATTAGAATCATTGAAATAGGTTGAAATAAATAATTGAAAATAAATTTTTATATATGAAGGTAAAACACTTCATTAGTTTTGGATAAACTAGTATGTACTACATAGGGCAGAGTGGGGCACTTTTTAATAAATAACTTTTCTAATTTTTATACAAGGATCTAATATTAGGGTGGTCACAAGTAACATGGGGAACAAATTTTTTCGACTTTTTTTAGGTCTCACCCCCCTAAAGAAGAGTGCCCTAAACAAGAGTCACAAAAATTTGATAGTTTTAGCCCCATAAAACTAAAAGCGTTTGTCCCAGAAACCTGGTTAAGGTGTCATTAAATAGGTAATTTTCTTAACTTTGATATAATCAGATTTTATTTTCTAAAACTATTTACTATTCTATGAAATTGCACTATTTAGCAATTTCATAGTGAAGGTCCTCGAAAGCGAATTTCCTTGCAAGAACCCTAGAACATTACGAAGTCACAAAAAACTTTCTTCCCGGTCTTTCCCTGTTGATTTTGGCCCTAATAGATAGTAAATGAGTTTTTAGACCCCCTAAGAGAATTCTAGGGTATGATTTCTACCCCCCTTGGTTTAAAAAAAGAGAAAAAAATTTTTTTGATTGTTAAGTTAATGTGATAAAATTGGTTCAAATACATTATTAAGAGTTTAATAAGCTAGAAGACCAATGATAAAGGGGATTAACCTTTCGATATGACCCCTATAATCTAAACGATAAAAGCTGTGAGAGGTTTAGCTAAAAAAAAGGCTTTAATATCCATTAAAGTGATAAAAAGGTCTATTATACAAATTTCTTCAGCTAAAACCTCTAGAGATGTGTCACTTTGGGGATTTATGTCTATGAAATTATAATAATAGCACCCTTATCGAGCTAATTAACCAGCTAAGTTGTCAGCTAGTTAACCTAAAAGTATATTAGAAAAATGTATAAATTGATTTAATTTTAATAAATATACCTCAGAGGTTTCATTTGCCTACCATTCGAGGAAAATTAATTTATTATAGGTATGAAAAGGTTTAATTACATATGTTTGATCTATAATCTAATTACTTAATATTTTATTCTTTAGTCGCCAATTATATTCACACCTGTGTTGAAGGAGACAAAAATAGCGCGTAAAATAGGAAATTAAATTTAGCTAATAATTTCCTCTTTTTTCTTAAAATCTTATTAAATAGGTCTATTTTTAACATAAATACACTTATTTTTTTTAAAACTAGCGCTGACGCGCTAGACCCGGGCTTCGCCCGGGTTTAATTTTTTTTAATAAATATCATCTGGTGCGTTACAGATGGGCTTGGGGCTTCGCCAGTCCAAATGTGGAAATAGTGAAATAAAGGCGCCATTTGTATGTTTATGCTACAACAATTGATTTTAAACTACAATAATCGACATCATGCCTACAACAATTAATGTTACATCTTCTTTTGTTATATATACAACAATGTGGTTTTGCCATGAAGTTAGGCTCGCAATATGGGTTTTTGAGCATAAAATTGACCAAAAAAGTTATTAGGATGCATCGATTTTAAATTATTTTGATTCAGAAACCTACCCTGGAGCGAGTAGATCAACGTGGTATAGTTTAATAGTTAATGTAGGTTCGAAAAGTTCAAAACTATAAAGGACATACAGACATTGATTTATATATAGATGATTTCCAACTATAAGTGATTGTAACTTTGCAACACGCAAAACAAGAAAACCAATATAAATAATTGAATCGTCAGTTTGAAGAAGGGAATAAGTCCAAAAATCAAGTTTTGAGAAAATCGAAAAAAAGAAATGGAATTTTCATTGTATGGATATCGATTTCCCAACTTCAAGGGGCGATTTAGTAATTTCCCCCCTCTTTTCACCCATGTGTACAAAGCTTGGAGATTGTTTTGAGCACAAAAAGTCAATTTGTCATTTTTTGGACTTATTCCCTTCTTCAAACTGACGATTCAATTATCCACACGCACCAAGTAGAGTAGATTTTAGGGTCATTCATAAAAACCTATAAGGGTCCTTCCAATTCGTAAGTACACAAGTTCATAACTAGTATAAAATTGCTTCTGAAAAGTGGAGTGTCCTAAGGTGCCCCACTCTCCCCTCCCCTACTTTTTATGAAAAATTCCTTAAATTTAGATTGACACATTTAAAAAAGTCAATCCTTCAAATGGAGAAACACAGAATTAAGAATTTTGTAACAATCATTTGAAACATTTAGTAAGACTCCAGGCTATTTTTGGAGACCTGTTTCGTAATTTTATCTTACTCGGTTCGGGAGCTACGAATTTTCAAAGTTTCAGAACCAAAATGCTGGTTTTCTAGGAGATTCGCATTCGCGGGTTCTTTTAAAATACTAAACCTTTTAATTAATTTTTTTAAGGGTGCGTTAATTTTCTACATCCGTTTGGCTATTATTTTCTGGAGTTTCGTTGAGATAAGGGCGTTATTAAAGATTTTATTAGGAATTTCCGGAACACTGTAGGTGTGCATAGCAAACGAAGGGATTTATAGATTTTTAAGTAATTTAAATGAGTAACGGAATTTTCAACACTGGTTTCTAGTAATAGGCCTCTCGATGAGCAACGTATTCAATTTTCATGAAATTCTGACGGTAATTTTAATTTTCCGGCGCCTTTTAAGGTCCGATTTTGAAATGTACCTGAAACATAGAAAAAAAACACTTTAAAGAATTTCTACCGGGTCGACGACCTGTAACCTTTCGAGTGTGATGTCATAGCTTCCAGAATCTGGAATTTAAAAAAATTGGGATGAAAATTCAGCCCTCCGCGATTTTGCGTTCTGGTTCCGAGAAATGTCGGTTTTTCGCGTTTTGAGCACAATAGATATTAAAATTTCGTCTTTTCGGCCAATGAAACTTAAAGTTGACCTCTAGATGTCCATCATATCCGATTTTTATACCAATCGAAAAATAATTTAGGTATTTATTAGAGTTTGAAAAAAAGTCGATGCTACCCTCAAAAAACACAAGTCTGCAAATCCCTAATAAATCGAAAATTATTATTAAAAAATTTTTTTTGATTTTACTTATGAGTAAGGGACCGTCATGGCAAAGTTTTTCCAGAATTACGGGTTTCCATGGTGATTTTGACGTCAACCAGGATTTTCTGAAGCAGAATGGAGCCTACTTGTCCTGAATGCGAATGACTCTAGTTAATTTCCCGAATTCGAGATCACCATTTAAATTCTAATTATTTCCCAGAATAATGCTTTATATATTCTGGAAGCTCATTAAAAATGCTAATAGGAACTTGAAAATTTTAGGGGATCATGTAAAAATTGCGCTCTACAATCTGGTTTGAACGAATATATTGAAATCTCAAACTTTTCCCAAATGGACCAAAAATCTTTTAATTAATTTATGAAAAAAATATATGTTGTAGCTTATGATTAGAGGAGTAAAAGTACGTGTCGCACTAAGGAATCGGTCCGTTAGAATTTGAATGATAATTTTTTCCGACTTTTTGACTTGAGAAATTCGTATACGGCCCCCTAATTAACTTTAACCCTCAAGACTTTAATAGGTTTTAGAAATCACCTCCAGTAACAACATATTAAAATTTCGTGTTGATCGGTTAATATTAAGGCTTTCATTAAGCCTATAATAGGCGATTTCCGGTGTCTTGTAAATTTTCAAAAAATCGCAGTTTGAATTCATACCAACGGATTTTAATGAAATTTCAGTATGTTATACAACTTTTACAGACCTTTCAGAATTCGTATCTCACTAGTCGGTGTCTATTATTTTTCTCGCCATTTCGCTCCTGGAAAGCTGTTTTAATTTGCATACGACCCCCTAACAGTAGCACATACCCGAAAAGTTAATAGAATCTCTAGGGTCGCACATTTAATGACATATTAAAATTTCAGAGTCGTTCCTCAATTAGAACCCCTTCAATTAGCGCATAACCGACCGGGCGCCATTCGGTCCAACGAACTTTACTTTTCCATTGTCTGGATCCTTTGTTGCTAGGGGCAAACGGAAACGAGGAATTCGACCCCTTGTTCTTTATCGATCTTTCTGAAATTTTAATATGTTGTCACATGTAACTTGAGGAAACTTTAGACACCTAGAACTAAGTTATTAGTTAATCAGATGATTTTTAATTAATTAATTACGATTATAGCTGTTTTTAATTTCTGGAAGGCCACCTAATTTAGATTATGCTCCGAAACTTTAATAGAAATTAGTCCACTGTTGCCCTCACAACATATTAAAATTTCAAAGTTTTATCATTAAGGGAAGTTGGTCTAATAAGCCGATTATGCAATTTTCCCCCTTGGAGGGAAAATAAATCTTATCGGTTTATTCCAAATTCCATATGTTGTGCAGAAAAAAAAAGACCTTTCGAACTGGGTGGGGCGCCGAATTTTCATTCAAATATTTCGAGATTTTAACGAACTTTGTGTTTAAAAAAAATGCCAAAAATTCCAAAATTTTATATGTTGTATAGAATTACTAGACTAAGAAAAAAAAGTATAGCACTAAGGATTCGGTTTAATAGTTCTCGGTCCGGAATTTTTTAAAGAATTTCGACTTTTTAATTTCTGGAAGGGCCCCTAATTGAGATTAGACTCCGAAATTTTAATAGAATGTGCCCCTTACTTGCCCTTTTAACATATAAAAATTTCAAATCGATACAATTCTTTAAGTATTTAAATCGTATTTTACAAGTTTGAAAAAAATCTTTAAAAAAATATTTTTCAAAAACCGCTACTGGGTTCACCCGGATATAAATATGCGACATTAAACCATTTAACCCTCTGCACGGTGTGCCGAATTCAGCACATACCAATAAAACTCCTCAATTTTCCCATATGTGTTAAATGTAAGTTATCTGAGTTTTGTGCCACATCTTGAATATACATATTATATAATATTAACTACTCAGTGTGGAGATCCAGATGGGCAGCTTCTCAATGATTATTAGGTTTTTATGTCTCCAAAACAGTTGCATCCATTTTGTATATTAATCAAAGATTTTGATTGATTTTTTTTACCAGTAAATCTTGAAACTATATCGCTGGGTAAATTAAGTGACATTTATACACACATATACTTCTTATTTAAATTGATTTTTCTTAAAAACAATTATTACACCAGCTGTAAATCATGTTTTTAGGTTCGTGCCATACCATAAAAAAAACATATCTTAATGAAAAATTAAGTCTGGAATTTTTTAAATATTTTTCCTGTATTCGTGGCTGTTAGAAGATGTTAAATTACTTTTTTCAAAAGAAATAAAAAAATTGTGCAGTGAAGGGTTAAAGGAAAATTTTGCCTGGGTGCAAACGCAAAAATACCTAATAAACGCGCTCTTCAAATAAACTTTTTCTATCAAAGAATCACAAAAAAATCGTGCTTTCTATTATGATTTTCTAACAACATTTTAGCCACTTAACTTCAAGTTTAAAAACAAGCATCCCTTTTCTTTTGTATTAGAAAAAAATGCTTAAAATACAATTTTTCTGGTTAGAAATTACCTTTCAAATAAGTATTTTCTAGTAGACAAACCTTTACTTACTGCGTTAAAACATGAAAAATCAATGAGATTCATTATATATTAGAATATGTGTTATATATACATTAGGGTGGTCGCTAATAACATGGGGAAAAATTTTTTTCTTCAATTTTTAGCGGCACCCCCTCAAAAGGTGCCATTTGATGTCGAACTAATATTCTGAAAGTTACAGACCAAAAAAATAATATTTCGACCCGGCGCGATTTTTCACTAAAAATTGCGCGTTTTTCACCATAAAACTAGAACCGGATACAGTAGAAACAAAAATAAGGATTCATTCTTTAGATGAGTTAATAAGCTTTAACTTTTCTAATTGAAACTTTTTTGTGTGATCCTTAGATCAAAAGATACAAAGGGGATTCCACACCCCACCCCCAATATCAATATTTTAAGGAGACACGGGATTTTTTCTTTTATTCATTAGATATTGTTAACTTGTTTAATAACATGAAAGCAATCATTTTTCAACCATATAGGAGTGAAATTTTAGCATTTACTGTGTTTTTACGAGGTTATTTTATAAAGGTGTTCTTATTAAATGCATCATAATTTATAATATGTGATCCTTAGATAAGTGTAAATGTTTTAAAGGATTAGGAGGAAAAACTCATATGTAGTATTTAACTTTCTAATTCCTTAACGTTTCCTTAAATGTGAAATTGTACACTATCACACAGTAATGGAGTATAGCAACCGATCCTATTGTATAAGACCACCCCGTGTCTAGATAAGTTATCTATAAGTTAGGACCACAGTCTACATTATTATAGTCTATATTACTGTTCTATCCTTATAGTCTTGGTTCATATCATTTTTGTAATTTTTCCGCAGACAGAAATTTCTAGAAGAAAGAATGCAATTAATTAAAAGTAGGTTCGGTTCGAAAATTTAGAATTGAAAGGAACTGTTTTGCACTGGGACGGGAAATTGCTACCTCATCTATTGAATAAAGAAGTAGAAATATTAGCAGTTTTAATTAGCCTAGGAAATTTAGAGCAATTAATAGGAGTTCCACTACTAGAAAATAGTAAAGGAAATTAACCCAAGCTAAAGCTGTATTTTCAGACTTGCAAAAATGGGAAGCTGCATAAAAAATTGAAGCTATGTGTTTCGACACAACTTCTGTAAGTACTGGCCGTATGAAAGGTAGTACATGAGTTTTGTTAGAGCAAATGCTCGATAAAGATCTCCTGTATCTCGCATGCCGTCATCACATTTTATAAATAGTGCTTAAGGCAGTTTTCGATATTAAAATGGGGGCAACTACAGGTCCTCAACCTGATATTTTTAAGAAGTTTAAATTGAATTGGTCTGAAATTGATAAAAATAAATATAAACCTGGAATCGAAGATGAAAAGGTTAAGAAAGGAATAAACAACGTGGAAGAGGTCGGGAGCTTCATAACCGGGTAGTTGCAAAACTCAAAATATCTTCCTAGAGAAGACTACAGGGAACTTACTTCTGTGTTTGATATTTATTTATTGGGTTTTCAAAACCACATCAAATATCCTTTAGAGCTCCCGGTGCTATGCAACACGCTAGATGGATGGGTAAAGCAATCTATTGCTTAAAAATTTTCATCTTTAGAAACGAGTTTCCTTTAACCCTACAAGAGAGGGAAGTAATTAGAACTATCTGTGTTTTCATCATAAATATTTATGTAAAAGCGTGGTTTAACGCTCCTGATCCCACATTAGCTCCGAATCAAGATTTAAAATTAATTAAATCATTAATTAGTTATAAAAAACAGATGCTGGAAGTATCAGAAGTTGCACTTACTAAATTTATACACCACTTATGGTATTTAAGCCCTGAAATAATTGCATTTGGTTTTTTTTATAGAAGCCTAAATAAATATATAAAAATTAACATGGCTTTAAAAGAATTGTCTTACAAAAATGATGTGGACCAAGACTATAATGAAGAAAATATAACAGTGAAGTTGAAAGTGCATTTCAATGACTGGAATTATTTTTAAGCAAAGAACTAGACAGCTTAATAACTCCTTTTTCATTAAACTTTTTTTTAAAAGGTTTAATATTTCGACACAGTTTTTAAAGTATGATCCAGATGAGTGGTGCACTAACTTGGAGTTTAAAAAAGTATTTGATATTGTAAAAATTTGAAAATGGTTAATGATGCTGCTGAAAGAGGTATTAAACTGGTGTATGAATTCAATACATCAATAACTAAAGACGAAGAACAAAAGCAATACCTTTTACAAGTTGTATCTGAGTGTAGAAAATTATACCCGGACGTAAAAAAAACTACTTTCTAAACCCTTGCGTCTTTAATTTTGCATAATATTTTGTAGATTTTAAATGTTAAATTCAAATGTGTAGCTGTTGTGTGAATAATAATCCTAATTTTGTATGCTCTGTGTGCTTTTGTTAATATATTTTGTAACTTTAAGTGTATTTTTTATTAACTGTTATTTGAAAAAAAAATTAATTCAAAATATCTTTTCACTTTACATCCTAAAATTTCACACTTATATGGTTGAAATAGGATTGCTTTCATGTTATTACATCAGTAAACAATATCTAATGAATAAAAGAAAAAATTCCGTGTCTCCTTAAAAAATTGATATTGGGAGTGGGGTGTGGAATCCCCCTTGTATCTTTTGATCTAAGGGTCACACAAAAAAGTTTCAATTAGAAAAGTTAAAGCTTATTAACTCATCTAAAGAATGAATCCTTATTTTTGTTTCTACTGTTTCCGGTTCAAATTTTATGGTGAAAAACGCGCAATTTTTAGTGAAAAATCGCGTTTTTTCGAAACTTTGACGGCTGGGCGCCGGGTCAAAATATTATTTTTTTGGTCTGTAACTTTCAGAATATTAGTTTGACATCAAATGGCACCTTTTGAGGGGGTGCCGCGAAAAAAATTCGCACTTTGATTTTTAGCGACCACCCTAATATACATTTAAACTTACCGAACACTTTTTAACAAGTAGTAATCGTTGTGTATTTGAAAATAAATCTAATAATTTCCTATGTGGCAGTGGCGGATCTACGGGGGGGGGCTTTCGGGCTGAAGCCCCCCCCAAAACGTCTAATATTTTACTAAGTTTGTCAAAACGCAAAATATTATATCCGAAATTTGGATGAGGCGTACCAAAAGGAGTTGAAAAAGTAGGGTTTTTGACTTAAATTTCCAAAAAATTTTTGGGGGAGGACCCCCAGACCCCCCTTTTAGTGGTTTCAGTAGGATAATTCACTACCTTTTCCGTATTACCATTAACAAGAAGATTCAATTGGATTATGAAAATTCTTAGCCCCCCCAAAACCAAATCCTGGAACCGCCACTGCTATGTGGTAATACATAACACCATTTAAACTTTAAGCATTTAGTTTTTAATCAGTATATAAAATAAATTGAGACTGTATGCGTCCTGCTAGTATGCTACAAGACTACTTAAATTATACCAGCCATATAATGAATAATAGTAGGGAGAAGGGAGATCAGGCTAATATGACATACCACTTTTTCAAAGCAACCGTGAGAGACTATTTGATTACATTTCCTGTAGTTTTCTAAGCCAATGAAATGTTTATATAATGCTCTAACACCCCCTAATTGAGTAATATCATAATCTTTTTTTTTTTCAAAAACTTACTTTTCGAAAAAAGTAGAAACTGTGTCATTTTACCCGATATAAGGATAAAATGACATAGTAAACCTTAAGAAGAAAAAAAGTGATTTCTTCAGCAAACATAATTTTATTTGATTCCATACAATAACTATATTAGTTGTTAAGCACTTTTACATAGTCTATAATTAATTTTTTGTGAGAAAGATCGGGGAATAATATCGGGAAAGTAAAATGCATCCAAATCATTCATTAATAAGTACTGTACACATATTTGGATTTGATAAGTACATTAATAAGTAAGGCTTTTTTCTTATTTTAAGTGATAGTCGTAGAGACAATAAATTTTTCCTGTAAAAACCATATTAAATGTGTACCATGATTTTCAAATCAAATCAATTTTATTGTTATACATACACATATATTACACAAAGAATGAGAAAAACAAATTATGATTCGCCTGAAGGAAACAAAGACCTGTATAGGCGAAAGAAAAATTACAATTTTTACAGAAAAAATAAAAAGTAACATAATATGAAGATAAATAATTAAGTAAGTTTAGTAGGGAAAAACATTATGTATAATAACAGAATTAGAATAACTACAATACAGTAAAGCACCGTTTATACGTCTCTCATTTATACGTCTTTTACATTTATACGTCGTTTTCGCTAAGTCCCAATTAAGTCAAATAATCAAAATTGATTTCAATTATACGTCTTTTCATTTATACGCCGTTTTACGTCGGTCCCTTGAAAGACGTATAAACGGTGCTTTACTGTATATACACTTCAATTGAATTAAGTAAAGAAAATAAAGGCACAGCAAGGCTTAAAAATGTTATGCTTCTGGATTTAGACGGAAAAAAACATCCAAATTATCAATGTTACAAATAAAATTAAATAATGATCGCTTGAAAATATTAGGAGATGGAAAACTCTGAAATTCTATAGGCAAAAAATTATATAATTTAGGAGCAAGATAAAAAAAATGTTTTTTGAAAATTTCTTTATGAAAACGGGGAATACTAAATATTATTGTGGGTCTTCTATTTGAGGTATGAATTTTTAAGTCGCAAATATTTTTATGGTGATGTAAAAAAAGTAACATTCGATAAAATGCAAAATGGCGAATAGGTAAAATTTTTAAATTTATTATTAAGTTACAGGGATGATCAAATTTATAGTTTAATAATTTGAAAATTTTGTTTTGAATTGATATTAAAGGAGACAAATTAGATTTATATTCACCTCCCCAAACTATAATGCCATAATTTATTAACGATTGAGCCCAAGAATGATACTAAGTAATTAAAAATGACTTATGAACTTTATTTTTAAGAAAATCCAATTTGATTAAAACGAAGCGTAGTTTTTTTAAATAATTCAGTGATGTGAGTTTTCCATTTAAGGTTTGAATCAATAAAAAGACCTAAATATTTTATGCTATTTACTTGTTGCAGCAAATGACAGTTGCAATGAAGAAGACTATTACATGATGAAGAGTGAAATTTAATATTAAGGGTAGAACTTGATTGAAATAAATTGAAATGATCTTTCGCAATTATTTTGTGGTTTTGAGCGATGTTTAAATTTTTTCGACTTTCCAAATTTTCAATTAATTTTTAAAAATTGATATTTTAATTTAAAAAAAAATTAAATGGAATATTCGTATTCAGCACTGTCTATAGCAACTTATCAAATCCCAAAATTTTCTAAATCAATTTTTTGTAAACATTTATTTTACCTCGCACCAAAATTATATAATAGTTTACCTTTTAATCTATAAATCTATTAACAATATTTAAATGCCATCTTTCGCAATTATTTTGTAGAATCTTGGGACTGTTTGGTACTCAGCCGAGAGGACTTATGTTCAAGACCGCTTTTTGTCATGGACCATGCAAATATTCAGTTTTCAAAAGAAATTTATTTGAGTTCTTAATTAATATCGACGACCTTGATCTATATTTTTCACTTCAATGAAGCATATATTTAGTTTTAATAGCTTACCAGCTTGCTGCCATCTATATATATATAAAATCCAAATACCATTCATTCATTCATAACACTCATCACGAAATCTCCAAAACTGCCGGACCGATAGGCTTGAAATTTGACAGAGACCTTCCTCTCAGCCATTAGACGCGCACTAAGAAACGATTTTAAAATCGAACGACTCCTTCCCTGTTTTTCGGCGCTTTTTCGACTCCGTTTTACCCATTGAAATAACATTATACATTGTTGAAATGCATAAAATGCAGGGTTTACTTCTCTATCTTAAAGCGATGTCTTGCCTCACTTTATAAAATATAATTTGAAAACAATTTATAATTTACAACGAAATTTAAGAAGAAAAACAGTGTGAATATCTGTATTTAAATATTATAACAGTAATCAGAATACCGAAATATATTAAAATAATTAATTACTTTCTTTAAGATTTTAATTTTCTTAAATTTATGGATCAAAAATTGAAAAGTTTCCATGAAAACAGAGCTAAAATTTCAGTGTTTCCCAGAGCATGGTTTACTAGACTATAATCACTAGATTTTTTATCATAACTAGCAATCGGTTTTTACTTTTTAAGTAGCTTTTAAAGAAGTTGGTTATTTTAAGAAGATGGCAGGATTTTAATAGTTTTTTACTTGATAACTTTTTATCGAGGGATTTTTGAAATTTATTTTATTTTGAAATTGAATTTTTCAGGAATTTTGAAAGGGCAGCGGAAATACTTCATGAAAATTCTGCTTAAGACTTTAAACACTAGATTTCAAATGACTGAGAGAGATGATTTCAATTAGATTGTTTTGAACACTGGGATATGAATATTACCAGGATCACGGGGATATGGAAAGAGTACGGGGGACACCAAGGTGATTGGTGATACGAAAAAACGGACATGAACTTGGGAGAACTTTAAAAAAAAGGAATAAATACACTCCACCCGTGCAAGGCCGGGCAAATCAGCTAGTACTTGTATAAAATGAAAACCTTTCTGCGAACTTAAATTTTTCCAAAAAATTTTCTGCAAGAATTTACACATTTTTAAATCCTTCTCTCTCAAAAAAACACATTTTTACTGAAATACCCAAATTGGGACTGTAATCATTTTTATCTGTGCTTACATTGATACTAATTTTTCATACTAGTGATTTTAAAACTTTTAAATAATTTACATCATTGTATTTTTTATCATAATTCGAGATTCCTAATAACTGCTCTATCTAAAAATGAAAGATGTAAAATCTTTGATAGATCGGCAGGATTGAAAAATTTTAATCAACTAGTTAATATACCTGGCCTTGCATGGGTGGAGTTATGGCTTTAGAATTTCTTTTTTAAATTTTTCAATATATTTTATACCTTATTTTACCAGGTAAAATGTATTAAAATCCATCCAATTCTGCAGAAAAATTTCTAAAAAGAATTTTTTAGTAGTTTTATTGCATAAAAAATTCTAAAAAAATTGTTTTCATATTTTTTCTGCAGAAAAATTTCTGAAAAAAAATTTTCTTTGTAGTTTTTCTGCAGAGGGCAAAATTTTCTGCGAACCCCGTTCGCGTAAAATATTATACAAGTATCATACAGGTGATTACTCTGACAATGAATTGGCTGAAAATATTTTTAAAAAAATTTGATGGCACCTATATTTTTTCCCTTGATTTTAAGTAGAGGGGGTCCATTGGCTTCTACTTCCCGAAATCTACGATTAGGGATGCTAGCGTCATATTTTTTAGCTTAAATATTAACTGCCACTTTTCATATTACTTCCGATAATTTTTCAATTTTACTTTGTATTTATTAGGTACTAGGCAACCAACCTTCGCGGCCAGAGTTTTTAGTAAAAAATTAATTGGAAAATCAGAAAGTGGAATTTGAGTTTAGCAAATCGAATTGTCGGCAAGCAAATTGGCGGATTTCCGCCAATTGGCGGAAGAATCACATGTATGAAGTATGCTTGCTGCCATTATTATTTAATTATTAGGTTATCATTCTTGTTCAGTTTTGTGTCTGTTGTTGTAATAAATTTGTTTACATAATTTTTCGCCTGTATGGAATTTTCTTTCCCCTTGGCAAATCATGTGTTTTCTGAATTTTTTTGTTTACTTACTATGTGTATAATAAAGTTCTTCTTCAGAAGGATCTTCACTGGACACTCTTCTGATGATGAGACAATCCGTTAACTGAGAAAAGTTTGTAATTGATGTTCCAAAGAATCATTCAAAAACAAACTTCACCCAGTTTTATGCTGCTTTCCTTCTTCTGAAACGAACATAATACACAAAAAATATTCCCTAAGTAATTAATTATACTGTTTAAAAAACTTTGAATTCAAATTTAACCAAGAGTTAAAATTAACAGAACTTATCACATGAAATGTTTTTTTCCAGTTTTGGGCATCGTCAGTTTGAAGAAGGGAATAAGTCCAAAAAATGACAAATTGACCTTTTGTGCTCAAAACAATCTCCAAGCTTTGCCCTAAACATGGGTGAAAAGAGGGGGAAAATAACTAACCCCTATAGGGAGATATCGCCCCTTGAAGTTGTGAAATCGATATCCATACAATGAAAATACCATTTCTTTTTTCGATTTTCTCAAAACTTGACCACAGTTTAAGAACCACCGCCTTCAAGTATTATGGATAGCAAGCTAAAATATATTTTGTAAATGAAGCGAATCCGGCCCGCGAGCTGAATTTGGTGATTTTTTTTGTCGCCAAGGGCAAAACCGATGGCATTGAATTGTTATCGCCAAATTTGGCGCTGAAAATCTACGGGCCGGATTCGCTTCATTAACCTATATTTTTGTTTTTAGTCCTTTATATATTTTGTGAGATTTCCACATTTATCTTGTAAACCATTTTGTCAACTTTTTAGAATGAAATGGTTCAAGTCCAGTGGCGGATCCAGGATTTGGTTTTGGGGGGGCTAAGAATTTTCATAATCCAATTGAATCTTCTTGTTCATAGGCGCCGACTCCATAGGGTTTGAGGGGGCTTGAGCCCCCCCCAATGTCGGAAGGGGGGCTAAGCCCCCCCAATATTTTTAGTAAAAATCTACCTTTCTTTCATGAACTTAAGAAGACAATGTATTGGACGTCGTTCTTTTGGTCTTCACAAAGGGTCTCAAAATGACTTAAAAGACTACATTCTAGGGTAAAAATTTCAAAAAAAATTTGGGGAGGACCCCAAGCCCCCCTAAAATTTTAAAATCTATTATGTACCGTTTTCCCCTGAAACTTCCATGATATTTGAGGCGTGATCCTCCATTTGTGTAGCATAAGAAGAAAGCGTCTTACAAAATGAATTTAAACACTATTTTTAGGGACAAATTTCCAAAATGTTTCTGAAGTAGGACCCCTAAACCCTCTTCAAAATTTTGCTGTTTATTATATACTATATACTGGGTTCCTTTGAAGATTCTGCTTCTTAAAATAAGTCCTGCTCTAAGGGTGTAACCCAAATGGACTTCAAAAAGAGATAAAACGCTATTTTGTGGTGGAAATTTCCATATTTTGGGGGGAAGGATCCCCAAAATATCGCTTCGCTTGGAATTTTAAATGTTTATAAAATTTTGAAATTAATTTCAACAAAATTAATATCAAATGTGCAAGTCATCTAACACGGAAGTAAAAAAGTACTCGTAAGTAGGTACCTCAGAAAAAATATTTAAGTCAAAATCCCTCCCCAAACAAAACTCTATAGTTACGGACGGCTCTGTGCCGTTGATTTTAAAAGCGGTATAAATCCACTTCGCGATAGGTATTTAATTTTTTTGTGTACGATAAAATTTAAAAAAAATATATTACGCTGCTTTTTATTTGAATTTTTTATAGCAGTGGTCTGCGGCCGCGGACCTCCTTGGGTCCCCAGCACCTTCCTCCTAGGGGGGCCGCGAGTTACCTTTTTATAGTTTCAAAATAAATAACACTAATTTAAAGAGACAAATTTCAAAAATATTTCTGGGGGAGGACCCCTAGCCCCTCTCGAAATTTCGACGTCTCTTGTAATATTTTCCTTAGAATATCTATGTTTTACAAGGAACTTCTCTCTTTTGGTGGAACCAAAAATGTCTAAAGAAAAGCTGTAACACTACTTTTTGAGGCAAATTTTCAAAATTTTTATGGGGGAACCCCCCAGACCCCTTATTATACTTCGAATTGTAAAATTTTAACACAACGTGGAATATAATTTGAGTACTACTTTTAAGGAATCTCTAAAACTTTACGTACATAAATAAACTCCGTAGGGGTACTTTAGGAATAAGCCTTTGGATGTTCAAAATCTTGGGGGGTCTAGCATTAGTGGCGATCGAAAGTTTAAGGACCGCTTTTATATGGAACATACATGGAATAACTTATATATTTTTTGTCTAGTACTGGGACCCCCCAATATTTAATAAAAGTCGGCGCCTATGTTCTTGTTAATGGTAATACGGAAAAGGTAGTGAATTATCCTACTGAAACCACTAAAAGGGGGGTCTGGGGGTCCTCCCCCAAAAATTTTTTGGAAATTTAAGTCAAAAAACCCTACTTTTTCAACTCCTTTTGGTACGCCTCATCCAAATTTCGGATATAATATTTTGCGTTCAAACTTAGTAAAATATTAGACGTTTTGGGGGGCTTCAGCCCGAAAGCCCCCCCGTAGATCCGCCACTGTTCAAGTCTAAAAGTTAATTTATACAACTTTCAGTTCAGTTTCGACAAAACGGATCTCGCCAAAAATGGATATTATGGTGAAAGACAAATTTACCACACTAATGTAAAATATACACAATCCCAGGTTTTACTTGGGGGAAATAAACCAACTTATAATAATAATTTTAATTCATACATATTTTCTCTGTGAAGTTAGACATAGCAATAAAAGAAATAGTGAATACTTTAAATTTCCTTTTTAATTAGTGTATTTAGTGATACTAACAATTAAAGGCCATTTACTTGGCTTTAACATAAAAAGAATGCAGCGAATTATCTTTGGTTTTCAGGACTAATACTTCACTGTGCGATGGAGGGTTAAACGTCTCCGATTTAAACTAAAAAAGGAATTGCAAAACTTACTGTATGTGGAGGAAAATCCTATTTTCTAAAAAGATGTTATTTCTTGACGTTAATTCAACAATATGTTAAACGAAACATAATGAAATTTCTCATATTCAAGAGAATGAAAATTAAAAACAATCACAGCAGGCCTAATGTGATGGAGTGAGGGATGAGAGGATTCGATTCGATCTTCGATCCGATATAAATCGATTCATTCAAACAACACAAGTTTTCAAACAAGAGGAAAGGTGGTGATCACGTGGTATATTTTCAGCCAATCATATAACTCTAGTATTTTTGTGGGTTTGATACGAAGACGCTTGTGTTTCGTGACAGTGCATATTGTCTATTCTACCACTGAATCCAATCCTTTTTTTATGGAATCTACATCTTTTTTATGTCATTATGGACCTCAAGAAAAAAATTGCATTCCGGTGCTGTTAAATTAGGATTTGGAACGGAAATTACTTTCCCGCATTGTTAAGTCTATGGTGATGGTTTTCCTCCGTTTCCCACGTTAGCCTATGGGAGTACGAATACTTGTTTGATCTTTAAAATCGCTTCATTTTTTAAATAATTTTTTCTTACTGTTGACTGTTCCTATACTTTTTTTGTTCTTTTTTTATTTATTTTTTTGGTAGACCCCTGCTCGCTATCGCTCACCAACCCTCGGAACTGCTTCGCACTTCTCTTCAGATGATCGCTCAGCGAGCAGAGCTCGCTTATTTCATCTCAAGAGTCCAGCACAATCCCGGGCTCGTCGGCTTAGTTAATGCTCCTTCAATACCGAAACTACCTATCTCTATAGCTTATCAATAATTTAATTCGGATGACTACTTTGAAAATATAAAAATAAAACTGCTACTGAAACATCCTTGTTTTAACTTATCAATAACACTACTAGACAAAAAAATAGGGTCAAAATGCTTCTGACACAAATCAAGCAGATTCATATTTAAAATGACTCCCTGAATCCGACCCCCGTTTTTCTCCATCGGGCTCAGATTTTCGGGGAACAGCCCCTCCTCCCCCTTTTTGCGATTTTGGTACTTACGTATTATCCCGTCGACCGTTCCGTGACTGTCAAATTCAGCGGCACATCATTAGGAAAGTCAATGGGTTGTTTACCGTTTTCGGATTCAGAGGTACGGTCGACGGGATAAAAGCTGGGTTTCCATGCATACGATTTTACACGTACGAGTTACAAGTTCGCGTGTTGGCGAGACGGTTGGCGCGATAAATAATCCCTACCGCCAGTCCGAGACAAGTGCCAACCAAACTTGAAAAGTCGACTTGTTCACGTGAGCGCTATGGACCAATGGGCTGGCGTATCTCGTCCTTGCTCCTTGAACTTGCTTTCGGTCCAGACAGCATGGACTTTTTTGCACGTACGTGAAAAAAAGTTGGTCACGTGATAGAAATGCACCAATAGAACCGAGCGAACATCGTGTTGTATTTCTATTTCATCATCTCTCTGAACTCTCGTCGTTCGTGCATTTGCGATTTTAAAATTTCAAAATGAATTTAAGTTTACCTTCCAGTGTTATCAAATTTATTCAGGAAGTAGAGAAGAGGAAGATCCTTTACGATGCATCCTACAAAGGATACAAGAACGCCGAAATTAAGGACAATGCTTGGAAGGAGGTAGGCCGAGAACTCGGCAGTACAGATCGTAAGTAGATTTTATAAATTATGTATTTATAAATTTGTATAATCTGTATGGTAACCTGCATATTAGTTTTTTCCTCTTCCCTTTATTACTTCCCAAATATCAGGGATGCACTGTAAAGATCTAAATTGTTCTCTGAAAACGGGACACGTAGTCTTATCATCAAGCTCCTTCATTATAATGATTTTGTTTAGTGCGTTTAATATCATATAAAAGTGTAGAACTTCTCAGAGAGTAATAAATTGTTGGAATTACCAATAAATAATCATTAAGCTAACCGGCTAACTATACTGCAAACTGTCATAGTTACCTTAAAATTTTAACATTGTATAATCATAATTTGTCTACATTCTCTTAATGTTGATTTCTATTCTTACATCATTTATACCTGCATAGCTATTTGTGTTTTCTTATCCACATGCCTTGTCTTCAACTGATTGAAAGTTCCTTTGTGGAAAAAAATAAAGCAGAATGCTAACTAGCCCTGCTGTGTTACAAATATTTATCCAGTAGATAGTGAAAAATCGAAATTTATGTTGTGTTAGTTTTGTAAGACTTATGCTCTTTTTGTTACGATTATTATTAGCCCAGCAGCATGAGCATTAAAACAGCATGAGCAGGGACTAATACACGTCAATTTTGGTACCGTTTATTGGCACCTTCACAAAATTCTTCAAAATTATCAACATATTCACAACAAATTGTGACAAAAATTGGCAGCTTCACAGTAATATCTTCTATAAAAATCAATGTGCTAAAATTTATTTGCTGATACTTATATTGTTATTTATCTATTTTTTTTATTGATATGCTTATTTATTATTTGGTACAAAGGACAATTCCTGCGTACTTATTTTACTTTTTATTCAAAGAGAGGAATATATGCAAAAAAAATTTAAATTCATTTTTAAAATTTATCTACCACCGATACACCAGTGCTGTGGTTCCTTTGTGGAAAAAAATAAAGGCAGAATGCTAACCATTCTGGAATCCCACCTACAAATTAAACTTTTGACTGCAATAGAAATTTTTCCATATTTTATTAACTTTGAGTTTATAATATTTTGTTGATATATAACAGAACTAAAATTGTTATTGGTTCTTACGTATTATGCCATCAACTGTGCCGCTGAATCTGAAAAGGTTTAAAATCCCATTCACTGTTCTACAGCTGTACCGCTGAATTTAATGGCTGCTGAACAGTCGACGGTATAATACGTAAGTACCCTATTATTCTGTGGATACTCTCACTTATGGGCTTTAAGGGAACGAGTAGCCGCCACCACTCGGTGGTATGTTTTAAAAATATTTTGGCTAATGAGTATTAAAAAATCCAAATTTATGTTGTATTATTTTTGTTAGACTGCTCTTTTTGTTACCATTGTTATATGCTGATATTTCTTATAAGTAATGGATGAGCCAGCATGATTACTATCACAATAAAAGAAAGAAGCCTCTCCCGAGTGGATCAGGAGCCACAAAAACTTGGCCCCATTTTATATATAAAGAATGTCTTTCTTCATTTTCCTAACAGGATTCCTCTGAAAGTCTAGAATTACTAAATATCTCTTTTGTGTGATGACCACTTACTTAATGTGGCACCATTTAAAAGAGTTTTTTAGTTCAGAATTCAGCTCAACATAAGTGGAGAAAAATACCCAGATGAATTTTTTGGAGGGGTTACCAGATACATTAAACTCATTGTAGCCTTGAGTTATAAGTAGTTGGTGAAATTATCTTTCTCAATACATAAGATTTGATATCAACGTAATTTTTTGTTACTAACAATTTTTACTCTAAAAGGTCAAATTTAAATGAAAATGTTTTCTTCTTGGTGTTTGTTTAGAATTTTAATAGTAATTGGTATAATTTTCATATTCTCAGATTTAATGCTTCTGAAATTTCACTGTTGAAATAATCTTATATATACTACTTTAAACTATTGGAGAAACATCCCATGAAAATTTATTTAAGTATACAATTATCAAGAAATGAACCATACATGTGAAGATAAGTTTACCTGGAAAACCTAACAGTTCTTTTTAGTATTTTTGTTAAAACATTCAGCTGTCTTACTTAAATTTTTGTTGCAGGATTCTTCTGAAGTTCTAGAATTACTAAATAATTCTTTTGAGTGGTGACCACTTACATTACGTGGCATCATTTAAAAGAGTTTTTTAGTTAGCTGTCTTAAAGTGGAGCAATAAACCTAGAGGATTTTTTCCTGGAGTGTTTACCAGCTACATCAAATCCATTGTAGCCCTGAGTTATACATCAACTTAACTTAGTTGTGAATAATATTTAACTCTTAAAAGTGTGGAACAGCTATGATAAGAGTCGACCAGCCGTCATGTTTACCCACTGTTCAAATGATTACACACAACCACATAGATCTATTTGAGCTGTGAGTAAACATGGCAGCTAGTTGACTCTTATCGAAGCTGTGCCAAAAGTGCCAATGTACTAGGGTAGATCCAGGTTTTTTTATTTTGGAGCCCAGTTCATTACTTTTTGTGACAAATTGAAGCAGTGATAGTTAGATGAGTGCATAAAAGTAAAATTGACTTACAAACTGAGGAAAAATTCAAATATTTTGTGAATGTTTTCTTGCAAATTATCACTAAACCTAATTTGAATTTCATGAAAGGGGCAGATTTAAAGGGGAAATTTTTGTGAAGGGGCAGAAAAAGGGCCCCAAGTTTTGTCTGGATCAACTCCTGGTATTTAAATGAAGATGCTTTATTTTGCTTTGAATTTTTAAGTAGGTAACTTAATCCATTTTCAGCCCAGATTTATGCTTCTTAAAATGACCTCTAACTCTTAACTGTGTGAAACATCCGATGAAAAATTTATCAAAATAGTATAAAAGTAATGAAAAATTCATGTTTTAGAGAATATTTTAAAAGAAATGGACATTAAACACTGCTATACTGATAAATTACCTAACCATAATTATTTTTAATAAAAAATACACCTCCTTACATAAATTAACCCTTATTATAAACCCTTATTTATTAAAAATATTGAAAGTAATTTATTGTAACTAATAATGTTTTTGGAAAAAATAATTTTGCAATAAATTAATTTTTTAATATTTAAGGTTTAAATAAAAATTCCACTTATCCATTTACATTTTCTTTAAAAATTTCAGCACAGCAAAAGTACTTGGACAACTTTTTTAGGTTTAAGAAAACAAGTAGCAAAGTCATTCCCTACGTTTTCAGATTTGCAGTTTAATCTCTAAACACAGTATGAATTGAGCAATGAACTCACAGTAAAAACCCTCCACTGAACAATTAGAGAAAACAACAGCTAAAATGACAATGTTGTAAAAAATTTTATAGTACACCATACTTTTGTGAACCCTTCAACCTTTTTAAAGTCACAATCCCATTCTTACTAACAATAGGAATGGTGGAAAAGTTCAGATTTTAAAATTTTGAATAAAAATTTACAAGTACACATTTTGAGTTTTAAATTACATGTAATTCACAGATATTTTAAAAGAAAAAAGAAATAATACACACACTTGTTTGAATATGTAAGGTATTTTTATTTCACACATCAAAATATTTTTTTATTAACAGAACATCATTTGCTTGGCCTTTTCCTTGTCCTCAAATGACTAATTCTTGACCTGTTGAGTAGAAATATTATGTATACAGGAATTGAACAATGCGTACCGGTGGCATAACCAACGGAGGTGGAAAAATGGATTGCCAATTGAAACTGTAGTAAACGTGTAATAGCCAATAGCTCAAGTTTAGTTAATTTTTTATATCAGTTTCGTCCTGATTGAGGCAAGGAAATGAGGGAGTACAAGCAAGCTATTTAACCTTTTTTAAAGATAATGCTTACTATATTGTTTTATTTAAGTTTTACTTTTTAGTATGAATCTAAAATTGTATGCTAATATCACCTAAAAGTAAATGTTTAATTAGTCGTAAGGGATATACCGAGGCTATAAACGTATTATTTAAGTAAGGTAAAACTGCTTTTAAAACAGTGTTCGCTATTTTTAAAACATGCATATGCTGGGTTAGGTAGAAGTGATTCCTAAAAAGATTAAAACAAATAAGGGTCAGTGGTAGACCAACGCCCCTTCTAAAATATGTAAGGGTAGTAGAAGCAGAAACACATAATTTATTTCAATACCAAGCTCGGTTTGTAAATCCTGAAAACCCACACTGGAAATATACAGTTTAGCTTATTTATAGCAGGATTTAAAATGTCCCGCAGGCTGGATCCAAAATCAGGACGAGCCAAAACCAGCCCATATATAATTTACTATAAGGACCCAAATTGGAAATTTAAGAGGGTCACCCGGTGGTACATAAAAAATTGTGGAGGGGGATAAAAAAACTTAAGTTTCGTACTTTCAGGAGGGGAATCAGTTTCGTAATTTCTTTTTTAGCATGAACATTAAACTGTACATGAGACTTGTAATGCAAATTTAATACAGAAAAACGCCAATTTTTCGAATGAAATCAATCGTGATAGCAAGTGCTTTCTTTGTTATAAATAAGAAAACATTTTACAATCATTAGAAATACACTACAAACTAAGAGAAACGAAAATTTAACTCACCACCCTTGCATAGCCGCCATGTTTGTTTTGAAGTTCGAAGGTGACGTTTTCCCGTACGAGATTTGGTTGTTTTCGGTCGACCGCAGCGCCACCTCTTCCTTGTTTTCAATGACAACCAAAAAGGGAAATTTTATGGCAACCAAGTTCTCGGACAACCAAACTTGAGCTCTCGTACGTGAAAACTCGTATGCATGGAAACCCACCTAAAGGCCCTTTTCCATGACGCTTTTTTTCTGCGCTGAAAATCGGCACGCGGATTATGTTGGCGAGACTTTGGTTGACAAAGTTATTCCCTTTGCCGATTTTCATGCTGCCATCTATCAAAAATGTCACAAGTAATTATACACTGATAGTACAACTTTTTACAGGCACTAGATGCCCATTACTTTCGTAATATATTAATGTCTGAGGACTTATTTTGTTAATAAATAGCTGTTTTAGATTTTTTGGAACTATTAAATGGGCCACAAAAAGTGTAATTGCAATCGGAACCTGGTGGCGAGTAGAAATATCTAGTTTAAAATATATCGGGTTCTCCTTTCCATCTCATTCTCGTCTGGATTCCCATTCGTGTTAAAGTTTCTGAATAAGGCCCTAAAACTATTTTAGTACAAAATCTTTAAAGTAATTGCTTTTAAAGTAATAAAAAACGCTTTTCAAGATCGCGAGTGAGTGATCATGCTGCCATCTGTCAAAAGCGTCACAAGTAATTTTACACTGATAGTAAAAATTTTACAGGCACTAGATGTCCATTACTTTCGTAATATATTAATGTCTGAGGACTTATTATCGTGATAAATAACTGTTTTAGATTTTTTGGAACTATTAAAAGTGTAATAGCAATCGGAATGCGCTTCAAAACTATCAGATCCAATATGGATGACGCTGAAAGTCTTTCAGCGCCGAGAAAAAGTCCATCCATGCCGGGCTGAAAACCAGCTTCGGCGCGCTGGTTGAATACGCCTAGCCATTGGTCCGTAGGACTCACGTGACCACTAAAAAGAGTCAACCAAATCCGCGCGTGTTCGGCGTTCGGTATGGCGATTTTTTCTCGCGCCAAGAGGTCGCCACGCCGAAAACACGCGTATTGGGCGCTGAAAATAAGTCGCATGGAAAAGCAGCTTAATACGTAAGAACCGCGATTTTTGATGACATGACTTTGAATTCGATTTTCAGGGGCAAAAACTACTACTTTAGCCTTTAAATTACACCCGAGAGAACAAGAAAGGTTAAAGCTTCTAAAATATACAAATTTGTAGCAAATGGATAAGTGTAAGGGGTTATTACCCCCTAAAAATGCAAAAAAAAAATCGTTAAAAATTATAGAGATTATTTTTGGCTATTTTTTCCTCTGCAATTCATCATTAAAGGGTCCTAACCTTTCCCCAAGAACCCAAATTTAATGAATATATGTAGCAAGGATTTTTGCTAAAAGCGGTTGAGGCATTTGAGCATCTGCTACAAATTTGTGTATTTTAGAAGCTTTAACCTTTCTTGTTCCCTCGGGTGTAATTTAAAGGCTAAAGTAATAGTTTTTGCCCCTGAAATCGAATTCAAAGTCATTAAGTCATCGAAAAACGCAAAAAGGGGGAGGGGCTGTTTCTCGAAAATCTGAGCCCGATGGAGAAAAACGGGGATTTAGGGGGTCATTTTACATAAGAATCTGCTAGATTTGTGTGAGAAGCATTTTGACCCTACCTATTTTTTGTCGAGTAGTGTAATTTAATCGAAATGTTTTCAAAAAATATCCAGCGAGTCTACTAATTATCATCAACCATCTTAGAGAAAAAAAAACATGCAATTAAAAAACTTTTGACATCAGTTGAATACAAGTACAAATAAGACACAATGAAATTTCAATTTCACAACACTGCTTTATTTTGCTATACAGGGTGTTTCAAAACCCGTTTCGCGGCTTTTATTTTGAACCAACGTGTCCTAGGATCACAGAAGTAAGGTCTACATTTAAGTAAGTGATCCTGGAGAATCCTTTGAGATGACTTACAGCGCCCCTAATGGAAAAATAAAAAGTTTAAAAAATTAATTCAACAAGGGGGTAGGTGCACACTATTATGATTTTTAAAATGATGATTTTTAAGGTACATTTTTAAAAAATCTACTGAATTAAAGTTCCCAAATTTTTTTCTGAGTATTCCCTGAACGTTTAAAGTACTTTTTTGAGAACCCCTATAATGATACTAAGTTATAAGTTGTTTGCTATAATAGACTTTGAGAAAATGTTCCTTTTAAGGTAAAAAATTCAGTTTTGAGAAAAATGGAAATTTAGTAAAAATCTTACGCATAAGTAGTGCATTAAGTATTTCCGTAAAAAATAATTAAAAATACTTCTAATCCGCGAAGAGTAATAATTTTGGTGTCGTTTGAAGCGTAAAATGTAATACTTAACGAAAATGCAAAAATTGAAAATGTGTTTTTGTTCGAAAGTTGTGCACCTACCCCTTAACAGCTATAGAGCTTTTCGCGATGACGTCACGACCGGTAATTTTCACGACCGTGGAGGACAAAACAATAGCATGTGTATGCACAGAGTATGCACAAACCTGTTGCTAGGCGCATACTTGTATAAAATGAAAACCTTTCTGCGAACTTAAATTTTTTCCAAAAAATTTTCTGCAAGAATTAACACATTTTTAAATCTCTCTCTCTCTAAAAAAAAAAAAACAATTATTACTGAAATACCCAAATTGGGACCATATTCATTTTTATCCGTGCTTATATTGATACTAGTTTTTCATACTAGTGATTTTAAAACTTTTAAGTAATATACATGATTGTAATTTTTATTATAATTGGAGATTCCTAATTACTGCTCTATCTAAAAGTGAAAAATGTAATATCTTTGATAGATCAGCAGGATTGAAAAATTTAATGAACTAGCTGATATGCCTGGCCTGCAGGGGTGGAGTTATGGCTTTAGAATTTATTTTTAAAATTTTTCAATACATTTTATACCTTATTTTACCAGGTAATAGGTATTAAAATCCATCCAGTTCTAAAGAAAAATTTCAAAAAAAATTTTTTCATATTTTTTTGTAATTTTTCTGCAGAGGGCAAAATTTTCTGCGTTCGTGTATATTATACAAGTATGGCTAGGCGGTTGTTTGTTTGGGCTGTTGCTAGCGCCAAATCACGTGATGTGAAAAGCTCTATAGGAGATAGAGCAAAAACCTCAATGAGAGTATTATTGCCACTGTTATGAAGAACTCCCTGAAAAAAATTTCATGAAAATATCGTGAATATTCGTGGAGATATTGACATGTGAAAATAGTCGAAAATTTAAAAAGTTCGTAAATTTGAAAATTTTTCCATGTTATTGTATAGTTTAGGGCAGTGTTTCCCAACGTGGGGCGCACGCCCCACCGGGGGGCAATATCATTTTCTAGGGGGGCAATTTGAAAACTTTCAACCAAATTGCCCCCCAGTTGGGGCCAATCCAGGGGGAAAATTAAAAAAATCTTTTTAAAAAGAAGTTTATCAAAATCTGATCCTATTATCCTATCTGAGAATTTTATGTCTGAAATCTGGACCAGTATGTATCAAAAGCAAGTTGAAACACTGTTTTTAGAGTCTAATTTCCAAACCTTTTCTGGGGAATGACCCAAGATCTCTTTGTTTTTAGAACGCTTATATTTGAAACTTTTTTTTACATTAGGTTCATCAGAATGCAAATCTTACCTAAAAATTTATATCCTAAATTCATGGCGTTTAGCAGCTTGGTACTTAAAAAAAGGGACTTAGGGACCAAAATTTAAAAAAAAGGGACTTTAGGGACCAACTTTTCAAAGCTGTTTTCTTTTGATAAAACTAAATAATGAACAGTGAATTTCAATTTTTAACAGCAAAAATTTGATGACTGGAAACTTTTTCTATAATTTATTTTAATTATTTGTTTCCTTTTGCTTTTGTAATTTGCCTGCTATTAACACTTTCTCTAAAAAAAAGCTTTTAAAACCAAAGACATCAACGCGAAAAAAGGAAAATGCGATCGCGACCATCAAGTTGTTTTTTCAGCCCGCCACCGAAATTCAGAAAGCCAACTTTACAGGCAAAATTCCAGAAGCATAACTGAAAATTCGCAATGAATGAAAATTTGGAATCATTGAAATTTCGGACTGTAATACGATTTCATCAAAATCAGTAAACACCTTAAAATAACTTAAAAGGATTTTAGAAATTAAATTTTTTTATGATAGTAAAGGTATTTTTAAAAAATCGGAAAATCAGAGGTTTTAAGGAAAAATCAGATTATTGGGGAAGAAACCAAAGAAAAAAAGATCACTACCGTGAAAATTCTAAAGAATTTAATATTCGTTCGAGGGAAAAAAAACAGCATGGGAATGTTCTGCGCGGGGAAAATAGCGTATTACTCCGTAAAATGTGTATTAATTATTTCTTACTATTGTCTTTCAGTTTCTTACTATCGTGTGTTAAATTAAAAATTTAATCAGGTTATCAGTGGCGAAATGGTCATTGCTCTACTCATAAGAAAGAAAAGATCTTTCTTTAGAGTGAGAAAAAAAAAAACTACTATTTTACTAAGAAATGAAAGAATCCAAGAAACATAATAAATATTGAAGGTTTTTAAGGCATAGGTTTAAAAAAAGGCACGGAGTTGGCGGATATTCTCGAAGCGTAGTGGGCTACTTCCGATTCATTCCCTTTCTACCTTCCAGGAAAAATGTCTAAAAACTAAATGCTTTTTACATACTCCAATACTGCACACTAAAACATAATTTATTATGTGCATAAAATTTAAGTTTATTTCAAAACGGACTCAAGTTTGAGTTCAAGTTTCTGAGGTCCAAGATGAAATGGACCCCGATTTGCCGAAAAAACGATCCGGTATTGGGATTGCAAAATTCCGTTTATAGTACCGTATCGCTTAGTACGACGCTTTTATTATCCCCTTGAACGGCATACTAACGGGAATAATTGTTATTTGAAAACCAGAAATACAAAGTTAGTTTAAACACTTACCGGTGCATCCGCGAAGCGAATAATCCAGTCAATACGAAATACTGCCTAAAACAGAATCATCAGAGCAAAACAGAAACGGAACTAAAACAGAACCATCATAAGCTAGCAAACCGAAACTGGTTGAACGGCGAACGCACGTGGGATCGTCACGGTGGCAGGGACGGCGCTCGGATGTACGGACCAACTCATTCACAGATAGACGACGTCATAAAAACGAGCACGAGGAACACTTTAAGTTTAAATTTGAGAAAAAAGGGACTTTAGGGACCAAAAGCTAAAAAAAGGGACTTTTAGGGACCTAAAAAAGTTTTAGGGACTTTTAGGGACTTAGGGACCGACGCTAAACGCCCTGTAAATTTCCCAACTAGGGGTACCAAACTAGTTAAAAACATGCTTCCTAGAGTCAAATTTCCGAAAATTTTCCTGGGGGAGGACCCCCCAGACCCCCCTTTGTTGTTGTCGTGTGCCACTTTTGATATACCCAAGCTCCATAAGGACTCAAGGCAAAGGGGGTGCAGTTCCTGAGAAATTGAGGCCCCATTCTACCCCCCTTGGTACTTAGAACTTTATTACTCATAACTTTATTTAGTTCTTTAGCATGCAAATTCTACCTAAAAATGTTCTGAAAAGCTTCATTATACTTATTAAATATACGCATAGGGGGACGGGCTAAGAAATAATTTTGGCTCTCTCTCAAAATATATTTCTATATATGCCACTGAGACCAGGGGGCATGGAAAATTTTGAAAGGCTTTGGTGGGGCATGGACCGAAAAAGGTTGGGAAACACTGGTTTAGGGTTTATAGGGTTTTTTAGTTGATTAAGGGGAAAATTTAATCAAAAAATACAAAAAACTTGCAAATTTGCGAACCTTATCTTTTTTGAGGTCTGCAAAAGTGCTATTTTCACATGCTAAATATTCACGATATTTTTTTATTAGTGAGTTCTTCATAACAATGGCAACAATACTCTCACTGAGGTTTTTGTTTTATCTCTCCTTTAGTTTTTAAATAACTTTTTTATTTCGATGTGCTAGGGGTGCTGTAAGTCATCTTAATGGATTCTCCAGGGTGGTCCCTTACCTAGGGGTAGAACTTACTTCCGTGACCGTAGGCGTAGGACACATTAGTTCCAAATAAAAGTCGCGAAACGGACTTTTGAAACACCCTGCATATTGAAACTTAAGTTTGTTATAAAGCATCAAGCTGAAGGTAAACTTTAAAAGCATCAGGAATGTCCAATCTTTGAATTGTTACATCATTCAGACTGTTAACTTCATTTAAACATTTCCGAATCTGAACTCTTGACAAGTGTTTTAGAGATCTAGGCTGTGAAACTTCAGGAACTGGGCAAATTGAATTTTTCATCTGAAACTCATCACAAGAATTTCTAAGAAGATCTAGCCGAGCAATGTCATGGTAAGGTTCCAATAAGTCGTAAAGTTCATTTGCTGTTATGAAGGGGTATGGTAGGGACCTCCACAATAAGCTGACTACTTTCTTGTTTTCATCTTTTACATAAATAGCAATGAGGAGCTCCAACGCCATTTGTAAGCGCAATCCACCCATTTCCGCGCATAGCCCATCTATATCAACATAGAAAGAAAAATTCCCCTCTTCCATCCTGAAAGAAACATTTTAAGGTTAAAAAAATCCTCTAAAAAGTTTTAATACTAAAATTAGAAGCACATTTACTAACACTATTTTGTCATCAAATCCAAATTAACGTTACTTCAGTTGTTATGTAGGTAGATAGAACACTTTAAGACCTTATTGTGTTGTGATAGTGCTCTGAATATGTTTGGGAAGTGCTAGAAATGTTTTCAAAAATTAGTGATGTAAAATGTGTTTATAATCTGAAGTTATTCATTAACCATTGTTCTTGGTGACAAGGGGGAGTGAGGGGCGTTATAAGAATTATGACATAACACATTAAAAAAACTAAACTAGACTGCAACGTTATTTGACAATGTATTTCAAGTCTTTCTCGGCTTTTATTTGGAGCCAACGTCTCCTAGGATCATGGAAGTAAGGTCTATGCCTAGATAAGTGACCTTAGACTAGCCATTGAGATGACTTAAAGCGTCCCCTGGCGGCAAAATAAGGTAATTACAAAAATCAATTAAAGAACTGAAGAAGCTAGAGCAAAATCCCCAATGAGAGTATTGTTAACAATTCCGAAAAAAATTTCATGAAAATATGACTAGGAGATATTAGAATTCAAAAATAGCACTTTTTCAGGCCTCAAAAAAAAGAAAAAGTTCGCAAATTTTCAAAACTACAATGAGAAATTATTCCTGCTATTTTCACATGCTGATAAATCGTTGCAAATATTCACGATATTTTCAAAAAAAAATTTCGGTGAAGTTTTCATAACATTTGCAACAATGATCTCATTGATATTTTTGCTCTATCACCTTTAATTTTTAATTCATTCTTAAGATTCCTGGAGGTAAACCTTACTTCCATGAACCGTAACTGAACCATTACTTCGAATAAATGCAAGACCCTCTATATCAGTGGTTCCCAACTCAAATATGTCTGCGGTCCACTTCACTTAAATTTGAACCTCCGCGGACCATCTCTTTCCCTAACTTTATCTTCAAAATTTTAACTTTTTTTCAGTGAATTCATTCCTCATGGAGGGTCTAAAATTTTGACTTTTTTTCTGAAGTAAGGGAAACCGAGTCTTACAAATGTTTCTAAATAGAACTTAGAAAATCAAATAATCTATTAAACTTAAAAGAAAAATTAACAATACAATAATTTTATATCTAATTATTTAAAAACATACCTTTTATAAAAGACCATTTTTATCAAGCCTTTTTATCTATTAACCCTGGAAGGGTTCGTTCACACCTATACAAAAGTTACAAGTTCAAAAAAACAACAGTAGAAAATAGTTATTTTTCTTCTTTGTCATAACTAACAGATAAGGTTATATATTACTAGTAGATTTAAATTACTAGTAGACTACTAGTAATTACTAGTAGATTACTAGTCTACTAGTATCTACTAGTAGATTACTAGTAGACTAGTGTGATTAGGAAAACTATTTTTTTAAAATTCCCCACACATTTTTTGGATAAGTTATTTAAAATTCTTCTCACGGACCACCTCTGAAGGCCTCACGGACCACCAGTGGTCCGCGGACCACCTGTTGGGAACCACTGCTCTATATACATGGCCACCCAACTCCGGACGATGACGTCAAACGTGAGTGAAAATTGCCTTGTTAAGTCTATGGAGTGACGTCAATGATGAGTGAAAGTTATGACGTTGTACGGCTGAGTTGGGAGGCCTTTATATAGAGGGTCTTGATAAAAGCCATGAAAGGAACTTTTGAAACACCCTGTACTCAGGAAACATCCCTGTATTTATATTGAAGTTTGACTAAGTTAAAAATTGTATAAACCTAATTCTAATTGTATAAAAAAACTAAGACAAAACAGAACAATATAATTCCCAAAAAGAATGTGAAAAGAGAAAACAACTAATCGTAAACGTTCGTGCGTCAATAGAAAAGAAACAAAATGCAAAGAGAAAATAAAATAAAAGGAATAACATAGTTCGTACTGAAGTTTGAAGAGTAAAAGCACTTAAATTTTAAAAAAGCAGTTTAAGGACATTCTAGGAAACTTTGATACGTTTTAAGGACCCCCTTGAACACATTTAAAACTCAATAAAATTAAAATGTTTGTAATGAGTTTTCAAGTACATTTTTGTCTCAAATGGGGTTTTAACATTAAAGAGCTTACATTCATTCTAAATATTAACATTATATACAGTTAGGGTGGTCCTTATTTGTATGGTAAAAATTTTTGGGGGAATTCCGTTGGTGACGCCCCCTAGTTTAATGTCACAATAGAATAATGTATGCAAACTTTAAGCTCATTCGGATAATAATAACACGTGCCGCAAAAGCCTTGAAGTTTCAAAAAAATACTGATTTTTTCACAAAACATCGAAAAAACCAAAGATTAAACACTCCCATCTTCTTCTTGATTTTTTATGAGAATCTAATACAGTCAGTTCCAGATTTCATTCTTCTATCACCCCTCTTTCGGTAGTAAAAATTTTTTTAAGTAAAATACATCTTGTAAAGTTGTTTTTCCTGCATTTTAAAACAGCTAATAACTCTCTAGAACTATACACTTTAAAAACCTGTATATAAAGCCATTTTGTTTGTAATTTTATTATCTTTGTTTTGATGCGCACAACATAACTGCCTTTCTTTTTAAAAAATTTAAAAATTAAAAAAAAATGGGAAATTTTTTTTAATTCTGAAAAAAATTTTATTAAGTAAATTTGCTGTTTTTCAACTCCCAAAATAAACATTTCTGCCAAATTTCAAGTTAAAAATAAAATTTTATCATGCGGAAAAAAAATAAAAATTTTTGAAATTTTGGCAAGTCCCTTAACATTCCATGTCATGTAATTTAACAAAAAAAAGTGATTCACTCATGGGGAATTCAAAAACTCCCTTGAGGGTGTTCATACGATTTGTACCATGCAAAAAAATCACTTAAATTTCAGAAAATACAAGTATTAGCCGATTCGGTACAAAATCTTACAGAGCTAGTTTCCAACTTAATTCACTGTGCCTAATTTTACCTGAATTTTCCTTAGAATTAAGTTTTTACGTATAATTTATATTTTATTTTATTCTTTATCATCAAATACTTTAAATTTCCTTTGACTTGACATTTTGGAAATGAAAAAATCACGTAAAAACTTAATTCTAAGGAAAATTCAGGTGAAATTAGGCACAGTGAATTAAGTTGGAAACTAGCTCCGTAAGATTTTGTACCGAATCGGCTACTAGTTGTATTTTCTGAAATTCAAGTGAATTGTTTTACATGGTACAAATCGTATGAGCACCCTCAAGGGAGTTTTTAATTCCCCATGAGTGAATCACTTTTTTTGTTAAATTACATGGAATGTTAGGAATTTCGAAAATTTTTATTTTTTTCTACATCATAAAATTTTATTTTTAACTTGAAATTTGGCAGAAATGTTTATTTTGGGAGTTGAAAAACTCTAAATTTACTTAATAAAATTTTTTTCATAATTTATTTAATTTTTTCCCATTTTTTTTAATTAAAAATTTTTTTTTAAGAAAGGCAGTTATGTTGCACATCAAAACAAAGATAATAAAATTACAAACAAAATGGCACTAATTTCAGGTTTTTAAGTTGTATAATTCTAGAGTTATTAGCTGTTTTAAAATGCAGGAAAAACAACTTTACAAGAGTTATTTTTACTTTAAAAAATTTTTACTACCGAAAGAGGGGTGATAGAAGAATGGAATCTGGAACATCTATAATATATAAAAATCAATGTCTGTCTGTATGTATGTATGTATGTATGTCCTTTATAGTTTTAAACTTTTCGAACATAAATTAACTATTAAACCAGCGGTTCTCAAACTGTGCTCCGCGGAGCCCTTAGGGCTCCGCCAAGCATTTCCAGGGGCTCCGCGAAGAAATTTGAAATAAATACATTTTTTGATAATTTCTTATTTGCTTTTCTCTGAAATGTTATATAAATAACTTTCTGTAAGGTGTTGGTAAGGTCTGCTGATTTTTGCCTTTTTCAGGTCTTTTTTGGTTTACCAAAACCAGTTAAAACCCTGTTTTTAGGGTAAAATTTCCAAAACTTTTCTGGGGGAGGAACCCCCAGGATGGGACGGTTTGGCGCTGGCCGTTTGGGTGCCGGCCCGTTTCGGCACCAAATTTTTCTTCTAATTTTTAGAAGAATTTTGAGAGTTCTATTTACTTTCATTTTATTTCTCCGCTGAAACGGCCGCACCGAATAGTAGCACACCAAGGAACCCCATTCCCCCATCTCTCAAATTGATTACTCAGCACCTTTTTTTTTATAAAGTTCAACAAAATCATAATCCTACTTAAAAATATATGTCCAAAATTCGGAGTAGATGTACCAAAACCAAGGGAAAACCTGTTTTTAGTAGTCAAATTTCCAACCCCCTCCTTTATAGCATTTGGAACTTAATTACACAAAACGTTTCTTATATTAAGTTCTTTAAGATGCAAATTCTGCCAAAAAATGTATAAAAAGCTAACATTGATCCTATGGCATGGGAGGGGATAAGGAATGATTTTGGGCCCATGTGTAAATACTGAATATGTATAATATACTGAATATAAAATGTACCTCTGACGTATGGTCTAACAGCCCCCCAAAACAGCTCTCGATTTCAAAAGAAGTAACTTTTAGGAAAACAAAATTTACAGATGTATAGATTTCTGTATGAATCCTTTGTTCATGCATCTCCGGCATAATAATTAAAAAGTGATAGCTTTAATATTCAGAAATTTAAAATAAAGATTTACATTGTATCCAATGATAAGATATAATTGGTAAACAAAATATTATTCCGGGGTGTATATCAAAGGGGCGAGGGGGCCCGGGCCCTGCCTCTCCCCCGGAAAATCGGACTACGTATAACAAAACAAGTTAAAACCATGTTATTTAGGGTCAAATTTCCGAAATTCATTTGGGGGAGGACCCCCAAAACCCCCTATTGTACTTGAAACTTTATTATTGTCAATTTTTATAGGAAGTTTGTTAAAATTAAAATCCTACCTAAAAATGAATGTCCAAAATTTGGACAATGATGTACCTAAAACGAGTTAAAAAAAACTGTTTTTAAGGATCACATTTTACAAAATCTTCTCGGGAGGAAGGACCCCCAGACCCTTCTATTGTATTGGATCATAATTCGTCACAATTTTTCTTACATATAAATTATCTTAGATGCAAATTATACCTAAAAATGAATTTAAAAGCTACGTTAAACTGTTAAATATGCATGGGAGGGGCTGAGGAATAATTTTAGACCCCTCCCGAAATAAATTTCTATTATGCTTTTATTTCTAGAAGCAATGGGTTTTAAGTAATTTGCTTTTATACCTTGAAAAAATTATTTCGGAAAAGGGCTCCGCGAAGAATTTGTCTCTTGAAAAGGGCTCCGCGACATAAAAAGTTTGAGAACCCCTGTATATATTAAACTATACCACGCTTCCGAATCTACTCGCTCCAAGGAAGGTTTCTGAATAAAAATAATTTAAAATCGAAGCATCTTAATAACTTTTTTGGTCAATTTTATGCTTAAAAACCAATATTTCATACCTAACTTCAGGGCAAAACCACATTGTTGTAAATATAAAAAGAGAAATTGTAACTTTAATTGTCGTAGGCATATTATCGATTGTTGTTGCGCTATGTGATCCCAGATGTGAAAAATCACAAATAGCGTTGGAACGGTACCTAAACTCGCTCCTAGAGAGACAAATGAAAACAGCAATGAAACTTATTTCTGTTCAAGCTAGAGTAGTGGATGGTTAAGAAAATATGACTAGTGTATCAGGAAATAGCAATAAAAACTAGTAAAATCAAAGTATGCTAGTAAGTTCACTAGTTTTTACTGTTATTTACTGATAACTGATGCTGTTATTACAGTAAAGAACATAGCACTGCAACATGCAATCAGTGTGATAGCGATTTTAAGGGTTTTTGCATATTATCCTGTTGACCGTACCACTGAATCCGAAATCGGTAAACAACTCATTGACTTTTCTATGGCTGTGCTGCTGAATTTGACAAGTTGTAGCGCCAAAGCCGCTTAGGTATTAAAGTGAAGTTGGCGACTAAAAATTCGCCAAGAGGTGCCAACCCGAATCCACTTTTAGATTTTTACGGGAAATTATATATAAAAAAATTATTTTTCAGCAGCAGCACATAGGGGAGACCGGGGATGGATGGGACACTGGGTAGGATGGGGCCAGAGGTGCAGAATATGTCCGAACGCCCGAACGATGTTCGGGGGAAATTCAAGCAGCTCTGGGGAAATTTTCCTCCAAGATAGAAAGAAAAACTAAAAAATCCAACATCATTATCTGGAAAACAGATATTTCGTGCATTGAATGGATAAAAACTTCCAATTTCAACGAAAATCAGGTGAAAACATCAGAGTTATGGACATGGATGCAGAGTGGGAAAAACTACGGATCTGCGCTAAAAACCTAATTATCTAAGTGAATACCTGGATGTTGGCTTTTCCTTGCTTTTCAATTGGTATGCAGGAAAAGCAATCTATCCCTGGTAGAATGGAAAATTTTCACTAATAATAGCGTAGTGTTCTTGTTTAATCAAATCGATGTTCTGAATTAAAATGTTGAGTTAATTAAGGAGAAATTTACAGGTAGCTCAAATTTGAGAAAAGTAGACAATTTTTCATATTTATAGAAAGGGGCACTTTTTGTTGAGCCAATAGATTATAAGTGTGTAAGAAAGGCTAAAAAAGAGTGTAAAGATCAATTTAAATTTATGGATTATGTGAAAATTATTGAATCTGAAAGAAGTTAAAGAACTGAAAAAACTAATTTTTTAATGAAATTTCATTTTGGGGGGAATTTGGGAGAAAAAAATTGTGTTCTGGGGAAATTTAGGATCCTGAAACATTTTCTGCACCCCTGGATGGGGCACCTTCAATAAATCTTAAAATTATAAATAAAATTAGTTTTTGAGTGTTCCACCAGGTAAAGCCACCAAGGCTTCATACTTTTTGCTGTTTACTATTTTAGTTGTAAGCTCCTACAAGTTTCTGAATGAAAAAGATGGTTTCACTATAGCAAAAGTAACGAAGATTACACTTTTTAAAATGAATTTTCAATCTGATTCTTGGTTGCTTTCTTAATGGTTTATATTGTTTTCTAAACAGAATAATGTATTCTTTATGAATATATAGTTGAGTTAAGCCTAAAAGCTACAGTTCTTTTGAAAGAACCTATTTTTTAAAACTGTTGCTACCGGAGTGGGATGGGACACCATGACTTGGGGTGGAATGGGACATACCCAATTCCTCTCAATACCTAAATACAAGCTATTGCATACAATTCTTTAGATACCATTGTTTTGAAACTGATTAGTATTGCAGTTGAAAACATATTTTTTTAGATTAACGAAGAATTTTAACTATTTTGTATTTTTCACTTAAGTTAGATTTTTCAAAGTAAATATAGGGTAAAATAACTGATATTTTTTAAATAAATCTATGTGTACAATACTTCCATCTTTGTAGTTTTTAATCATACATTTAAAAAGTAATCATAAATTTTAATTTAAAAAGATATGTATATATATATATTTCAGCCGGAACGGCGTTCCGGAACCTCTTTTTCAGAAAATTATTAATATTCTATTTTATCTTTGCATTTTTGTACATAAGCTTTTAGAATTTCACTTTTGTTTTAAAAGCCTAATAAAATTACAATTCAGACTATTTTTTCCCGGGAAAATACGTGTATACTCTTACAAGGAAACGTTCTTAGAGTGAACTCACAGAAATGCTCGAAAATTTTACAGGCATAAGAAGATGACTCAAAACACTTACTGTGAAAAAATTAGCTGCTGAATTTCAATAGGAGAGGAATTATTTAAATTTGAAAATTGGGTTCTGAGTTGCCAAACACATTTATTAAGCACCACTTGGTGACTTTCCAATCGGATGGAATGAGAAATTTGATTCGAAGTGTCTAAATCCACGAAAGTTGATTCGTGCTAAAGTATTAGCGAAATTCGTTATATATATAGAGTTGAGTTGTTACTTTCGTGGATTTAGACACTTTGCAATTTAAATTACTTTAGAGAAAACGCGGCCAGTTACTTTATGCCATTAAGTGCCTTCACTGCATGTTTCGCTTAGTAAGGTTGCACTAACTTGGCGTTGAAAATGATGATTTTCAAAGTTAATTTACTCCTCTCCTAATGAAATTCAGCTGCTAATTTTTTCACAGTAAGTGTTTTATATCATCTACTAACCCCTGTAAAAATTTCATCCATTTCTGTGAGTTCAGCCTGAGAATGTTTCCTCGTTAGCTAGCATCTGGTCATCATTCTGCCTCAGCCGTCAAAGGCAAGGAGAGATCGCGAGAGGTGCAATACAATGAGGACCAAATGAAATTTTGTACTATATTATAGATGGTGACTTTCAGCTTAATTTAAATTTAGATTAAGCTGAAAGTCACCATTGAAATGTCTTTTATTGTTTTATTAGGAAAAGTGGTGTAACTTTAAAACACTTCGCATTTTGTTTTAATGAGAGTTATTTAAATTGGATTTAAAGTTTTAAAAATACTTTTAAATAAAACATATTTTACTACAGTGTATTTTTGTTAAAGTTTAGTACTTTTGAAAATGAAATATTGAATCATCAAGTTACAACAAATTTGCCAAAATGTGTTGTACCTTGAGACATCTTAAATTCTATCATTTAAGGACTTAAACAACGCATTCTATTCCTTAAATTTGACAAAATATACAACACTAATGGTTCATTGTTTAAAAGCCGTTCCACTTCCTACCAGAGGCACCCTTTTGGAAAAAAATACAATCCACTGTACAAATAAGGTGTTTTATAAAAAGTTTTGTAAAACGTTCATCTTCTAATAAAATAATTAATATTAATATAATTTATTATTAATAATTGAGTTAGAAAACTCAACACATTTGAATTTATTTTGTAAAGTAAAATTTGAAAATAAATGCTAAGATTTTGTATTAAAAAGTATTTGCTTTTTTAGTTTTTTGACCAATAATTTTTCCGTTCCGGTACCTCTTTTTTTAGAAATCGAGCCCTGTATATAGTATATATACGTTAAAAAGATATAAATATATTTTGTTTGCTATCACTTTGGTTATATTTTTTAAACATGTTTAAATGTTCCAAGATGTTAGTTTGAAAGTTTCAAATTTATACAGTGAAAACTAAATTTTAAAAAAATATTCTCGGGAAAAAGTGTTCCATCCCTCCCTGATCTCCCCTATTATATGAAGAAATTTTTAAACATTCAAAATAATAGGTATAAAAAATTACAACATGAAATACAGTGTAAAATTTAGAAAAATTCAAATGTCTTAGTTTACTTACTCCGTCATACTGTTGAAGAGTATGTCGCACAAAAAATACAAGTAGCTGTAGCTGTCATCGAAATCATACTTGAATCCATACCTTACCAATGTTTCTCTAAAAACTGGCTTTTCATAATATATATCATCCCTTAGAATATTGAGATTTTTCATATGAACAGTATTGTAAGAGCAGCGTCGCTCAACTAAGCAATCCAGGATTGCTTTTAGTTCATCTGGTGAAAGAACTCGAATGAAATCTTCAACGTGAGCAATTGAGAAGACGAATAAACCGTCTCTTGGTTTATAACACTCACCAAGAACGCATATGAACACTTCAACTAAGTCAGCTAATGGTATTTTTCCACCATCATTTTTAGTGAACTGAAACAACATCCTTCTATAGAAATCCTGAATAATGTAAATGTGCTCCTTACGTAACGCATACGCATCCCTGTTAGGAAAATTGTTAGCAAATCTCTTCAGATCAAGATATCCTTCACCTATCAGGTACTTGAAATCTTTAACTACTTCCTCCAACATCGTAATCTATGATAAATGTAGTGAAAAAAGGAGTTATGACCTTGTGAATAAGCAGAAGGTGCGTTGTATTTTTGTGGATTAAGAACTCATTAGTTTTTAAACTATATACTAGATTTATTTACAAGAATATTAAGTACGTTTAAAGCATAGTTGAAAGTTAGCGCGGAATTCTAACAAAGTTGAGTTGAGTTGAGTTGAGTTGGGTAGTCTTGTGTCTTTTGCTGCAGAGAGTTGAGTTGAGTTGGGTACTCTTGTGTCTTTTGCTGCAGAGATAGACTGGCTTAGCTGCAGAGATAGACAATTCTAAGCGGGAATATAAATAAACATTGATAACGAAAAGAGACAAGTTGAGTAGTAGCTATGCTATTTAAGAAGGATGCCTATAATAATATTTAATATACAGAAAAAATACAGGCAACTGGTCAGGTCACAGAAAAAGGGAATAAGGAACTTGCATGATTTTTTTAATCTATTCTTCACAAAAAAATAAGCCACTACACAAAATTTGAGGCCGATTGAGAAATTTTTCGATTGCAAAAAAATATCAAAAATCGTCATTTTCGAAGGGCGCAAGTTCAGACTTGCGTATGCGCCAAGTTTTTAGCGATAAAGATGACTAATATGGTAACCCTAACTCATGGTAAGTGAATTATTTGGCTTCTAAATGTGCCGCTAAACATCGAGGCCGAAAACGCTTAATTGCATGCATAGTGATTTGAGTCGTCTAGTTTCAAAACCAGGTAGATCCATTTTGACACAGCTTTGATCAAGGGCGTATGCAGGCAGGGGCAGGGGGGGCAGCTGCCCCCCCTAGAAAATTTCAATCACAATTTTTTTTGTATATTGCATTTACGAACGCAATAACATTTTAGTGTTTGTCGTGGATTTTCTATGTTTCTTGTAAAGTACAAGCGCACCAATGCTAATACATCTATAAAGTAACACCGCTAACGCATTTTATCCCCTCACGCCGTCCGTTTGCTGACCGGAAATTACCCCAAACACGAGTATGGGAAATCCGACGGAACAAATCTCGGTCAGGGGGGGCAGATACCCTATGAAAGAAATTTGGTGCCTTTACTCCTTTACTCCCCCGAATTTTCGGAGAACTGATAGTGGGAAAGAGGGGTGGTTGGATCTAATTGCTTCCAAAAGGAGAGGGGGGAGGCTGTGTTTGTTTAGTTAGGTTTCTTCCCGTCTTTTCGTGGCCACCTGCAACCCAGATGTCTTATCTTTCTTGGACATCCAATGAGAGGACACTGGTCACAAACTTTCAGTTAAACATTCATACGAAATCCCAGAACGTTGGTTGGTTGTTTGGAGTTTTATGGCGCATGATGAAATCCCAGAACGACCTAGCAACAACTACATACTTCGACAGTTCAGTTCGTGCTTCGTCAGTTTAAGCGTTTCTGCAGGCTGCAATTTTAATTTTGTTTTACTTATAATGAAAGAAAGCTCACTGATTATTTTAACCGAAAGGCGTGTGAAAACGGTGAAAATGAAGGACCACCGAATGTTAAAGAGCCAGCTCCTGAGACTTCTATGGAAAAGGTAAGTGCTTGAGCTGATAAATTGATGGAATATGGAATACATATTGATCGATGGTTTGTGCCATCAGGGACTTTTATATTAGGGTGATTTTAAAAAAAATTATTATTGAAATAAATCCGCTCTATCGGATAGACCCCGCGAGTTACCTTGGAGAACACTCAAGTTGCCTAATTGAGTGTTCCCCAAAGAGTTTCAAAATGAGATGAAACACTAGTTTTAAGAGGCAAATTTTAAAACATTTCTGGGGGAAAACCCCCAGTCCCCATCGAAATTTTGACTTCTATGTGAAAATTTTTCCTTTAAATTTATGTGATTTACAAGGAACTGTTCTCTTCAAGTGTAATAAAAAATGTGTCTCAAAATGAGCATAAACACTATTTTTTTAGGCCAATTTTCAAATTTTTTCTAGGAGAGACCACAGACCCTCCCAGACTTGGAGTAACTCAGGGGTGTATATAAGAGGTGTATTAGTGTACCAAAACCAGTTAAAACCCTGTTATTTGGGTCAAATTTTCGAAAATTTTCTGGGGGAGGACCCCCAAACCCTCCATTAGTATTTGGTACTTAATTATTCAAAAAGTTAATTAAGTAAATAAAACGGTGTCTCAAATCGGAAGGTATTACTGTCAGGAATTTTTTACACGTTTTATTGAAGCCATTTGGTCATAAAACCTATCCCATCCTAACAGCAAGAAACCTTTTTTCGTTCATATCTAAGACCTCTGCTGTGAAAAAAAATATACTCTCCTTCTACAAATGAAAATCCTGAATCCATCCCGAACCAGATTGAAGCTGATGACTTTTTACTAGTGTTGCAACCGGATAAACAATTTGATGTGAGATAACAGAATTAGGAGGGGGAGTATATTGAGTGTTTTTGATAGTGATGTAAGGTAATAAAATGAAAATTTCCAAGGGTGGGGGGTAATTCCCCCCCTTGGCTACACCCCGGCGGCGGGCGGCCCCCCCCTAGAAAAAATCCTGCATACGCCCTTGGCTTTGATAAAAGGACTGACCATTTGGCAACGCGAATCGGTCGCCAAATAGAAGACTAGTTGGCGCTATATCACGGCCGGTGGGCCGGTAGCCGTTCCGGCCGCCATGTTTTACCACGACTCAAATGAAGATTAACCCAAGAAAAAGGACGTTATAACAAGTTATTACGATTTCAGTATATCCCGCTGGCTCTGCGGTATGGTGCACGCTCTGCATGCGAGAGATACATATTTCGATCCCCAGTAATTATATAATTTAAAAATAAGAACAAAATTATATTTCGTATCGTAACTCACTTAAGTGTTATCATTTGAGTAGTGGTAAAACATGGCAGCCAGAACGGGTGACCGGCCGTGATATAGCGCCAACTTTTCTCCCATTTGGCGACCGAGTTGACTATTACTGAAGCTGTGCCAAAATGGATCTACCTGGTTTTGAAACTAGACTATTCATTTGTTTGTTCCCAAATTTGTTGCCGATGATCGCGGAACCCTGAAAATTTATTAATCAACGTCTTATCCAAATTTAATAACTGTTTTAAATGAAACCAGGCGCGAATCCAGCACAAGGGGGGCTTTTTTCCCAGACAATCACCTTTACCTTTTGGTAAAAATGTCAAAATGTTGGTGATTTTTCAGAAAGTATCACGCAAGATCCCCTTGAGGTACCATGGGGGTCTGGAATTTTTTTGAAATTCGACTGGTAAAAGTAGGGTTTTAATTCATTTTGAGAACCTTTTAGGGTCCAAGGGGGGGCGGAACTGTCCATTCTTATTTTTTTACACCATTCTTATTTTTTTAATGAAATAAAGTTTGTCACACGGAACCCCTAAATTTTTTCATGGAACCCCTGGGTTCCACGGAACCACAGAGAAAAATCCTAACAGAGGGTCCAAAACAATATATTTAAAAGTTGGATGGTTATGAGGGCGCCACGATGAACTAAATGATTGACAGAGAGATCAAACCTGTGATTGGCTGTCACTTAATCTTCTATTTTCGAAGGAGAAGGAAAAAGTTTATCTCAACCAATCAGGCTTTTCCCTCCCGCCTTTCGTGACGTTGATGCGATCGCAGCGCCAAAATAGCCCCACAACCATCCAAATTTTCAATTTCCATTAGCGCCTATGCCGACGGACTCTCTGTTCTAGTACTCTGTGTACGGAACCCACTTTGGGAAGCATAACCACTGCATTAGAGATTAGAGCATTAGACTATAAAGTACCGACTTCAATGCTTTTTCTTTTCCATCGGAAGCTGGTACTCAAGGATTAAACAGATTTAATCGCGGCTATAAAATATATAAATTTTCCAGATGATGTTACTAAACGAGATTAACAAGAAAGCTTCATAAAAAAGTTTTAATAATAAATCGCGAGACAATTTTGAATTTTGTAAAAGGACCCGAGGCATAGTCGTATTTTTCTACTCGCCAGTGTTTCGGCACTTAATATAAAATAAAAAAATTTTTTACAAACTCAATCCACCAAATCCACTGAAATCTGAGGAGGGGGACCAAGAAAAATTCCAATCACGCCCGTAACTAAATACTTTCAGGAGGATACTTAATTTAACCAATGGATCTTTTAAATTTAATATTTTACCATGTAATGGAGGCTTTACACCACCCGGTTTGCGACAGCGATTCCGCGGTTTTCGGGAATTTCGACAGCCGCAGTAACTCAGCAACCTCTCGAAAGATGGCGCTGTTCAATTAAGGGAAGAGGGTCAATTTTTTGTCGCGAACCGGATCTCGCAGAATCGCTGTCGCGAATCGCGTGGTCTAAAGCCGCCTTAACTCGTCCGTCAGTGCACCTAATGTTTAATTATTTATAGGCATTTTCTAAATCTAAATCCACGAAAGTAACAACTCAACTCTAACGAATTTCGCTAATACTAATACTTTAGCATGGGTGAATATAGACACTTTGTGAATATAGACACTTCGTTATTTATATTTTTTTTCAAACCAGACTTGTGTTAAACAATACCGTTTAAGCCAGGGGTTCCCAAACTTTTTATGTCGCGGAGCCCTTTTCAAGAGACAAATTCTTCGCGGAGCCCTTTTCCGAAATAAATTTTTCAAGGTGTAAAAAGCAAATTACATAAAACCCATTGCTTCTAGAAATAAAAGCATAAATGCAGTAGTGTATATAGAACTTTATTTCGGGAGGTCCCAAAATTATTCCTCAGCCCCTCCCATGCATATTTAACTGTTTAAAGCTTTTAAAAACATTTTTAGGTATAATTTGCATCTAAGAAAATTTATTTGCAAGAAAAATTTTGACGAATTAAAATCAAAGTACAATAGAAGGGTCTGGGGGTCCTTCCTCCCCAGAAGGTTTTGTGAAATGTGATCCTTAAAAAGTTTTTTTAACTCGTTTTTGGTACATCATTATCCAAATTTTGGACATTAATTTTTAGGTAGGATTTTAATTTTAACGAACTTAATATAAAAATTAAAAATAATAAAGTTTCAAGTACAATACGGGATACGGGGTTTTAAGGGCCCTCCCCCAGAAGAATTTCGGAAATTTGACCCCAAATAACATGGTTTTAACTTGTTTAGTTACAGGTAGTCGGAATTTCCGGTGGGGGTGAGGCAGGGCCCCCTCGCCCCTCTTATACAGGGTGATTCAGAAATAATCATCAATAATTGGGGGGAAGGTAGAGGGGCCCTAGACAAGCATATTTCGGATAGGGATGGTGGGGCACAGCCTTACCGTTAAAGAGCTAGGTAGGACCCAATGTAGTGCAAGCGCGTTTCAAATGGCCTTTTTTGCTTTTTTAGGAGGCCCGTGTGACGAAACGAAACATAATAAAATGAAAACAATTATTGCATGAGCTTCAAAAGTATCCGTACTACTTAAATCCTCAATGTGATAGAAATTGGACCACTTGCTAAACCATGGGGTGAGTTTTAAAACTCGCAATTCTAATCTATTAGTTAAACAATGGAGTTCCCTTAATGGTATTTAAAAAAATGATGATCAGGGAAGGAATTTTTAATGATCAAACAGTTTCAATGATCAATGTTACGATCATTGAAAATTCCTACCCCGATCATCATTTTTCTAAATAATATTAAGGGAACTCCATTTTTTGACTAAAATATTAATATTGCACTTTTGAAACTCACTCCATGGTTTAGAAAGTTGTTCAAATTCTATCGAATTCATGGTGTAAGGAGTAGGGATACTTCCTTACTTCATGCAATATATTTTTTCATTTTATTATGTTTTGTTTCGTCACACGGGCCTTCTAAAAACGGCCTTTTGAAAGGCGCTCGCACTACATTAGGTCCTAGCTCTTTAACGGTAAGGCTGCGACCCACCATCCCTATCCGAAATATGCTTGTCTAGGGCCCCTCTATCTCCCCCCAAAATATTGATGATTATTTCTGAATCACCCTGTATACACCCCGGGATATATGGAATAGTTTTTAACCAATTATATTTTACCATTGGATACAATGTAAATTTCTGAATATTAAAGCTATCACTTTTTATCATTATGCCCGAGATACATGAACAAAGGATTCATACAGAAATCTGTAAATTTTTTTTCCTAGAAGTTACTTCTTTTGAAATCGAGAGCTGTTTTGGGGGGCTGCAAGACCATACGTCAGAGGTACATATAGAAATTTATTTACTCAGGGGCCCAAAATCATTCCTTATTCACTCTTATGCCATAGGATCAATGTAGCTTTTTATAAGTTTTTTAATAGAATTTGCATCTTAAAGAATTTAATATAAGAAACGTTTTGAGTAATTAAGTACCAAATGCTATAAAGGGGGGTTGGAAGTTTGACTCTACTAAAAACAGGTTTTCACTTGGTTTTGGTACATCTACTCGGAATTTTGGACATACATTTTTAAGTAGGATTATGATTTTGCTGAACTTAATAAAAAAAGGTGCTGAGTAATAAATTTGCGAGGTGGGGTTCCTCGGTGTGCTAATACTATTCGGCGCGGGGCCATTTGGGCGCGGCCGTTTCAGCGGCAGAAGAAAAATTTGGTGCCGAAACGGGCCGGCGGGCAGCCCAATCGTCCCATTCCGGGGGTTCCTCCCCCAGAAAAGTTTTGGAAATTTGACCCTAAAAACAGGATTTTAACTTGTTTGGTAATTCATAAAAGACCTGAAAAAGACAAAAACCAGAAAAAAAACTATAATCAACAGAGCTCACTTCATTAGAGGCTCCACACCAAATCCACTTAAATTTAAGGGTGAATTTAGAGCTCTAAAAACTTGGGTAGGAAGGAGCAAAAGTAAGTTCTCAACAAAAATAACACCTAGCAGAAAGTTATTTATATAACATTTCAGAGCAACGCAAATTAGAAATTATCAACGTATTTATTTCAAATTTCTTCTCGGAGCCCCTCGAAATGCTTGGCGGAGTCCAAAGGGCTCCGCGGAGTACAGTTTGAGAACCGCTGGCTTAAGCTAATCAAAATAATAAGAGACAAAACCTATATGACACTCAATGTTTATAAATAATTTACTGCCAGCCCTGTGTGGATTTAGAGGAAAAACATAATTTCGAAAAGAAGGAGAAAGTGGCTCCAAGGGAGCAAGCAGAGTCCTCTAAAAAACCAACTTGAACTTGTGTGGTTTAGGCCATATGCATCAGGGTTGGCAAAACCCGGGTTTTTTTTGAAAAAACCCAAGTGGGTTGGGTGTTTTCAATAAAACCCTGAAAAAACCCACATAAAACTTGTTTTTTTTCGGAAAAGTGTGGGTTTTTTTCAAAATTAAGTGTTTTTCTCCTTCGGTAAGTTGGTTTTTTCAAATTTTAGTGAGTTCTTTCTATGTTTAATGTGTTCTGTCAAAATAATGTCAGTTTTTCCACAGTTAATTGGGTTTTTTCAAAGTTTTTATACTTTGAAAAAACCCACTGAAATTGTAAAAACACCCCTTATTTACTGAAACCTTGTTTAAACTTTGAAAAAAAACCCATTCAATATTGAAAGAAATCTATTCAAGTTTGAAAAAAAACCACTGAAATTTAAAAAAATCTTCTTTATTTTTTATATCTAGTTTCATCTTTAAACGTCCTAAATTTAAAAAAAAACAGTCAATAATGAAAAAACCCGCTGAATAATGAAAGAACCTATTTAATTTTTTTAAAAATCCCTGAAATTGAAAAAGCACTATTTAATTTTTAAAACCTAGTTTCAATTTTGAAAAACCCATTAAAATTTTTAAAATATCCTAAACTTTGAAAAAAAAACATTAAATTTTGAAGGTACTGCCAAAATCTTGATTTTTCTGGAAAAAAACCAAAAATGGGTCCAAAATGTGGGTTTTTTCACATGGGTTTTTTTGAAAAACCCATTGGTTCCAATTCAGCCAACCCTGCCATGCCATTAATATTTTTGTAAATAAATAAAAAAATTATTTCGGTATTAGATTCAAATTTTATCTCAATTAATATCTAGACCGGTAGTCACAATCTAGAGTTTATCACCAAGCATCTAGTAAGTTGCCAAGTTGGCGATGGTTCCCGACAATGGAATATTCCCCAGTTTCGCCCACCACGTCGCTATCGGGACAATATTACATATTACGTAGAACATGTGAAAAACCTAAAAATTTGTTAAATGTAATCTTCAGTACAGAATTCGGGCCTCTTGACTTCTCCCCCCACTCATTTCTTTTCCCTCACAATTGAAAGTGAAAACAAAAAAAAAGAACTAGAGAGGAAAAAAACAAGCTTTATAGGAAGTACGTTTCCATATTTAACTCGGTCATATTCACTTCCCCCAAGATTCCCACAGTGAAGGTGCCGGTGCAAACAAACAAACAAACACCCATAGCAAACAAGCCAAAGTGAGATCTCATCCCCAAATATTATACATCACCATTACATAAATCTCTTTGTCACTTTCCCACGCGCTGATGTGTCCAAACACCTCCTCCCTAATCTTCCTGAATCGATCTTCGGCCATTAGCTCATCGGTCCACCACCGGAAGACGCGGAGCTAATCCCCTTTTTCACTTATTTCAACATCGTCCATAGAGTTTTCCGACTCCATTCAACGAGTCTTGTTGTTGCTGATGTGTCGGATTATTTGGAGCCGGAGTTGATGTGAAAGACTTTTTTAACTGTGCAGGGCAGGGAGACTTTTTTGTGAGAGGAGTGTGTGTGGGTGAAGGCAGGCAGATGCTCGATTTGATGTCTTTATGTGTGGATGGTTTTTTTAGAGGTGTGATTCGGGTGCTGCTGGGTCTTCCCAACTTTCTTCGGTTTCTTGAGTGGTTTTTAGTTGGATGATGAATTTCCAAGAATCCGTGTGGAGAAAGAGAAAGACGCAAGGTGAATGCAGGGAGAGGGGGGTATGGGGCTGCAGTCCCCTCCACCCCTCCTAGAACTAAAACGTTCTTCCAATTTTAGTACGATATCCTTCAATAATTTGAATTGTCCCCCACTTTTTCATAAAAACAGCCAATAATAGGGAATGTAGGTATGGAGGCTGTTACTTTAAGAGAACTCCTTTAAAATTTGAAAATTAAACCCTTTTAAAAAAGAGAGGGTTGTGGCAATACATCGCACCCTTGCTACTAAAGTGACACAACTCAAAAATTGTAATTTTTGAGTTATGACCGCCATTAGGCGTAGTTTTCACATCTCTACCAATCTTCAAAAGAGCCAGAAGTTGCATTGAAAAATCAGCCGCCAGATCGCAGTTATGGCGTTTTGTTGTAATCAAGATGGCTATGATTCCTTCTACTGAAATGCCACATCTTGAGTTGTCGTCCAGCCGTCGTGGAGTATGAACTACTAGAACAATGGCTAACGATCATAGTTTGAGATGTATCGTTTTTCTTATTGACAAATTCAAAAATACTAAAATGTGCCTAGTCAGTTTTTTGCAATTTCTGGAAAACATAGTTTTTTGAGTTGTGACACTTTAGTAGCAAGGGTGCGACATGTTTTAGATCAGGATTCGCTACAGCGAGAGACTTTTTCTGGAGCAGGGGGTCTGCAAGTAATTTTATATGGGGTCCAAATAATTTTGAAAATTTTGTATCAATTTATAGAGTAAAAAAGTACTTAATTATTTCTAAATTCTTATCTTCGTATACTACACATTTTTACATAGACGTAAATGAGTAGCGTACGCTATTTTCTTAATTAAATTGTTAAATTAAACAAAACTGTTGTTAATTGCAGTTAAAAACGTTCCACATCACGCCAACACTTGATTGGAAGATGGAGAGTAAATATATTCGGTAGAATGAAAATGAGATGAGAAGGAATGAAAGAGAGAATTGAGTGTCGTAATGAGAGAGAGAATATAAAGTTGAAAGGGAGGATGAAAGAGTGAGTGAAAAGGGAAGAGATCGATGGAAGAAATTGAAAGAAAGGATGGGATCGAATAAAAGAAAAGAAAGATGAAAGCAAAGAAAAGGAAATACTAATGATAAAAGGGGAAGAGGGTGAATAAAAGGGAATAATATTGAAAGATGATAATTAAAGCCTTGGAAGAGAGAGAGAGTAAAAGTAAAAGAGAAGAGATTTCAAGGATTATTAATTATACGAGGGTTGTTTTTTAATTAACTTCCGTTTTGCTCCTGAAAAAAAAGTAGTAGGAATTTCGAAATAAATTTGCTACTGGTAGATAGGTACATCCTTGAGGATCAATTCCCTTCTTTACTGGAAAAAATCGGACATTTTTTCTATTATTTATCGAATTTACAAGCGCGCTCCTTGAACTTATTTCCCGCCAACCCATAGAGAAATCCTCTTTTTCAAAATTTTCCTATTTTGATAGTTTAAAAATAAAAAAATAAATAAATATTTAAAAATAAGGTTATTACGGAAGGTTACAAAAATCTTTAATTACTTTTCAACGTAATCACCTTTAAATAGACCATTTACCGTACCTTTTCACAAGTTTTTCGATTCCGCTTCATGAAACGTTTGATTTTTCGTTGAGCTCCGCATCGTTTCGGACAGCCGTTTTCCCCCTTAGCGCACACTTTGCCGGCGAATCTATCGATGTTGCCTTGTTTATTATGGCTGTAACTCCATAATCCCCAATGCCTGGAACTTGGCAGATGCAAAACATATGGTTTTAAACATGCACAATAGCATGCTGCAAAAATCATCTGCCTGTCGATTGTCTATTGTTAATGCGAACAGAGTTTAAAGGCAGAGAAATTCTCTATGGGCCGGCGGGAAATAAGTTCGAGGAGCGCGCTTGTAAATTCGATAAATAATAGAAAAAATGTCCGATTTTTTCCAGTAAAGTAAAAAATTGATCCTCAAGGATGTACCTATCTACCAGCACCAAATTTATTTCGAAATTATCACTACTTTTTTTACAGGAGCAAAACGGAAGTTAATTAAAAAGCAACCCTCGTATGAATGAAAGGAAGATGTTGCCAAAAATTCCAGTAAATGCAAAAACCTTTCAGCAAAAAACCGGTCAAAAAACAAAAAACCCATAGCTTTACACATGTAATAAATTTGTTTTTTATTGAACGGTTTTTTCTGACCGATTTTTGCATTGAAAAAAAGGAAAGGGGTGTAAAGAAAGAAAATATTAAAACGTTTTATTCGTAACCCGAAAGGAAACGGGAAAAGTTACAAGTTACAAGTTACAAGTTATAATGAGACTTGGGCTGACTGAAAAGTCGCTTCGTCTTCTTCTTCCTGATGTTTATATTTCCTTGTGTGGGCTATAAAGATTTTCTACATAATGTCTGCTATTGACTTTAAGAAGTTGATTATGGCTTTGGTTTTTTCCTTGGCATTTTCATTAGTCACTTTTAATATTTCTGTAAAACTTGTTGAAGACGTATTTATAGATTCTTTAAGCTTTTTCCTTTGATTGGTGAATTTTTTGCATTGGAGGAGTAAATGATCATTAGAATCTACTTCATTACAGAATGAACATAGAGGACTTGTTGCTTTCCCAATCTTAAATAAATTTTGTTTTGTTAATAAAGTTTTAGTTTTTAGTTTTGCCAGAAGAACATCCATTTTCCGATTGGAGGAAATTAAATAAACTTTTGAGGTATCTTGTTCCAAATGAGCGAAGTCTGATGCATATTTGCTTCTTTTCCAAAATTCTTCTTCTTCTTTTATAATTATATGTTTGATGCTTTTTACTAAATCTTCAGGAGCTATTATTTGCTTAATAATGTTAGTGGGAGCTTTTTTCGCTTCTTGATCGGCTTGTTCGTTTTCAGGAATACCTTTGTGACCTGGTGTCCAAACGATCTCTAGGTGTCGAACTGTTTCAAGGCAAGGGCCTTATTAATGCAATTGTTCAAATAAAGTATTACTTTTGGAGATTTCATGTTAATTGAAAAAAGGGCCTTTAGTACTGATAAACTATCTGTTAATATTATATATTCTTGGTCTGCTTCAAGAATTTCCTGAACTGCCATGATAATCGCAACCGCTTCAGCTGTAAAAATGCAATTTATATTTGGGATAGATCCAGCAATTACTTTGGATGTTAATGTATTTATCGCCGCTACTTTGGTATGTGTTTCATTTTTTGAGGCATCTGTTGAAATGATTATTCTGTTTCTCATATCTTCATATTTGCAACGGTTAAAATGACATCGAATTTCTTCGTTAGATAAGTTTTTATTTTGAAAGCTATAATTATGTAAACTAAGTTTCAAATTAGGATGAGTATTAATTTCTAATCTTTCATTAATTATGTCTCTTGTATTTAAGAAATAAAAATTCATTAATTCCTGAAATCTGTATTGTATTGAGTGATGCCGACTCAACCGGGGAGGATCACAGGAAGTTAACAGGGATCCACTCAATGCTGAATAGTTTCCATGAGATATTTGTTTGATTCCAAATTTTATGAACATAATTTTATGTCGATTCTTGATTGACATTTGATTTGCTTCTTTATATAAGAGGGGAATAGGGGTCCACTTAGGAAGGCCTGTAGCGATCCTCAAAGCTTTGTTATAAATTATCTCTAGCTTGTGAAATAGGGATTTGCTAGTGCTATTAAAAATCTGACAGCCAAATTCTAAATTACTTCTTATTGTTGCGTTTACAATATGTGTGAGGTGATATGAACGTGTTCCCCAGGAGGCTCCTGCTATTGCTTTTAGAGCATTCATTTTCCTATTCGCTTTTTTTGTTAAATGAATGAAATGTTCTTTAAATGATAAGTTTCTAGAAAAATATAACCCTAGGATTTTCACATGCTCTTTCCAAGGAATTTCCGTGTTCTCTATGAGGAGGTTTCCATTAGGAAGTTCTTTTCTGTTGGAGAAGTTAATTGCACTACTTTTTTGAGGACATAATGATAATTTCCATTCTTTACACCAAAGGCTTATTTTACATAAAGCTTTTTGTATGTTGTTCATTGCTTGTTTGAGGTTTGAATGATGAGAATAAACAAATATATCGTCTGCATATATTATAACTTTGGCACCAGCTATGTGTTCAAAAAGGTCTGACATGTAGATAGTAAACAGAAATCCACTTAAAACACTCCCTTGAGCCAGACCACGATTATTTTTTAAGTTGGTAGACAAAGTATTTCTCCACCTAACCTGAAACTCTCTATCTTGAAGAAAGTTAAATATCCAATTAGCAGCATTGCCCTTGATGCCTTTTCCTATTAATTTTAATATGAGGCCATCAATGTAAATTGAATCGTAAGCTGAACTAATATCCAAAGCTACTAAAAGGAAAAATTCTTTATTATTTTTAGCTTGTGTGATTTTTTGAAATAGAAGAGATTGGCAGTATGTAACGTCTTTAAACGGAATAAATCCTGCATGATTTTGATTAAAAGAATTTAGGGAGTGTTTAACAAGTCTTTTTAAAATCATCTTTTCAAAGGTTTTACTAACTACTGAGGTCAATGAAATAGGTCTGTAGGAATTGGTTTGATCTTTTACTTTGTTTGGTTTGATGATGGGTAAGATGATTGCCGTTTTCCAATCTTTTGGTATAACTCCTGTTTCCCAGCTTTCATTATAGATATCCAAAAGGGTATTAAGTTGATTATGATCTAGGAGTTTTAAAAATTTATTATTTATTTTGTCAATTCCTGGAGTTGAGTTTTTTGATGACTTTATTGCTTGTCTTAATTCGTCCAGTGTAAAAGGAAGATTGTACGGTTCATCATCGCGAGTACTCAAGTCAAGAGGAATATATTCGTCAATATTGTTTTTCTTAAATGAATTAGCAAACAAATTAGCCTGTTCCTTGGGACATTGTATGATTTGATTTCCTTGTATTAATAAATTGTGATTTTCAGAATAATGTGGTTTATTATTGACAGCTTTCAAAATATTGTAAATATTTTTAGATTCTTTTTCATTATCACATAAATTATTCCAAAAACCTGTTTTGCTAGTTTTAATTAATTTGCGAAGTTTAGCTGCTACTTTCTTGTATTTAATCCAAAGATCCAATGAAAGGTATTTTTTGGATAATTTAAAAAGTGTTCTTTTTTGTTGAAGGAGGCTTTCGCATTTTGAATTCCACCATGGCTCTTTATATTTTTTTATCTTTACTTGTTTTGTATTTTCTTCAATCAGTTTCGTGCATTCGGAAATAAATTCAGTTTTATTCTCATAATCAATGTATTCTATACCCTTTTCGATATTTTTCCATAAAATTAATTGTCTTGTTTGTTCTTTTCCGTTGCTGTTTTGGTTTATCAAAGTTTGAATAGGGAAATGATCACTGTCAAAAAGATCCTCTTTTACATTGAAATTTGTTTGATTAAAGATGTCTGTAGAAGCGATGGTAAGATCTAACAGAGAGGAATATTGATTTAACTTATAGGTGTGCTTGGTCGTATTTATCAAAACACCATTTATATCGTCTAACCAATCAAAGAATTTGCTTGCATCTTGAGATTCTCTTTGAGAACCCAAAAGAGGATGTTTTAAGTTTAGATCTCCTATAATTATAAATGGCGGGACAAGGATCTTTTTTAGTTCATCTAGCAAAGCTGATTCAAAAATCCCTTTGGGAGAATATATGTTGACAATTATTATAGATTCTTTATTTGTAAAAATTTTGATGGCAAGAATTTCGTTATTCGTAGGAGGGAGGCTTGATAAATCAATTAAAGCTGAAGGGAAGTTCGAATTTATAGCGGTCAGAATTCCACCACCTTTTGTGGTTCTATCTTTCCTATAACTTGTCTTATTGGTTATTTTGAATCTTTCGTCTAACTTGAGGAAGGATTCTTGAATGGCCAAAATGTCAGAGTCCATGAAAAAAGGTTCTTTGAGCCAGTGTGTTTTATTCTTAATGCCTCTGGCATTCCATTGAACTATGTTTAATTTTGAATTAAACTTTGACATGAAAATAAAATTGTAAAGGTCTTACTTGCTTTATCTGTTCTTGACTAACTTCTTTAGTTTTGACTATAAGGCTTGTTTTAAAAAAAAGGATTGTCCTTTCTTATATTTGAAGGCGGAGTTTCTCTCTGATTCTCTTGGGTTCGTGTTCGTTCTTGATTTCTATTTTCTTCCGTTTGGATTGTTTTAATATGATTAATTACTTGTTCCGAATTATGAAAATATGATTGCATGTCGCTTTCTTCTGGTTTGATGTCTTTCTTCTTGAAGTCTTCTTTTTTCTTCTTTCTGGGTGATTCAGGGTTGTCTTCTTCTTTATTTTTGATTTTTGTGATGATAACTTCTTTTCCTTTAGGAATATCTGTTTTAGTATTATTTTCTAAGATGGTAATTAGCATCCTTTGTATACCGTTTATAGCTTCACTAATAGTTTCTTTTATGTATTCCTTTATTTCCTGTTTATTTTTCTCCATAGTAATGTTAAGTTCTTCAGATTTTTTCTCGACTTCTATGTTCTTTTTAATTACTTTGGCATAATTTTGTGACCTCCATTCAAATCTTTTCCGGGCTTCTCTGTATGTGAGGCCATTTGTATCCTTATAAATCAAAAATTCCTCTTCTCTTCTGTACATCTCACATTCTTTTTCACCTGGTACGTGACCACTTTTCCCACATGAGAAGCATTTCTTATCTGGATTATTACATTCTTTATCGTCATGAGACTCTCCGCAATTTCTACATAATTTGGGATTCTTGCAATATTTCGTTGGATGATTGAATTTAAAGCAATTTAAACATTGTCTTGGTCTGTCTATAAACCTTATGGGATCTTGTCTGGTCATCCAAATTTTTATTTTTGGGGGGAGGTTTCTTCCATATATGGTTACTAAAATTGTTTTTGTTTTTGTGAACTCATTATAATTCTTCCTTGTAAATCTTCTTAAACTGTGTATAAATAGCTCATTTTCTCCTTCAAAATCTTCTCTTATTTCATTTAAACTGATTTCTTGAGGTATGTTTTTTAATAAGAATTTAATTGTATTGCTTTCTTTTTGTATATTCGCCTGAACTCTAACACCAACTATGTCTTTTATTGCAGCCAGTTCTTTAGCAGTTTCCCCATCTTCAGTTATTGCTATAATTTTCCCCTGTTTAGTGTGGATAAATTCGGTAATCTTATTCACATTTGACAACTGTTTAGTGAAACTATCTTTAATTAATCTAGGATGCCTTTTAATCGTATTAGGTTCTTCAGAAATAAATGTGATGACAAATTGTTTTGTTCCGTTATTTAATCCTGCAATTATTTGGTCATGTAAACTTTTTTGGACTTCTAAATAATTTTCTGATTCCGTAATCATTTTTTCTTCCGAGTTGCTGACGCCCGGGGGCGTATTCATGATTTAAAACTTTATTCTTCTTTTCTTTGGTAAGATAATTTGCTGAATCTTTAAGAGGGTTGTAAGTTATAACAATATTTCAAAGTAAATAAAACAATGGTACTGTTAACAATGTCTATTACATACTTGATATTGCTGAATCAAATGCTTGTAAAACCTTTTGGATGATAGCTCTGCTTTTGGACCACCGATGACGGATTTGAGACTTTCGCTGATTACTTCACCACTGAATAGTTAATATATTGAAGTTTGTTTATTTTAGGCTTGCAAAATCACCTTTAAAATATTAAGATGACCGGAGGCTATTTTTTTACGTGTTACTATTATATTGCAACAATGAGATCCCGGGAAAAGTAAAATTAATACCCCTGAAATCCCAGTTTACTTTTTTTTCAACATTAAATTCATTTAAACCTTGCAATGTAATAATTTAAGCTTAAATTAAGTCATAGAGTCCTTATCCTTTCATAACTCATCCATCTCAATCAGTCAGCAAACAGAACCATATTATCTTTCATTATTTTGTAACAACCTTCCAAACGTTATGTCCTACAATAGAAATCAAACAGACATACATAACAGCATTTGAATCAAAATGAACCCTTCTTTTCAACACTAGCTGACCTTCCGTTAGCTGCTCTATGGTTAGCTGTGGGGGTGTTACAGAGCATGACATCACCTGCGGCTTGTTTGAACACTCCTCTCCTGACCTATGACAGCAGCCCCCTTGCCATTACACGGGGAATCACCGTGTCAACTCATTACATGCAACGTTCTCACCTGAAACTTGGTGACGTTAGGATGCGGTAGGAACAGGCCAGGTGAAAATTATAACTATTTCAAATGAGGATATTCAACGGGAATGAAATACCATCATGCGGTCATTTTTAAATTAAATACTTTTCCCTCGTTTTTAGTTAGTTATTTTTCTCTTGTCTTTAAATTCTTTACTCTTGCTTAAGTTAAAGATAAGAAAATCATGTTGAAACTAAGGCTAAGCGCGCACTGGAGACTTCTGTCTCGGCGACTTAAAACACTAGTCACTCGAGAGCAATGCATTTCTATGAGAAAATTCTTGGCCTAGTGATCTTGGTCTCGTCGCCATGTGCGCGCACTCTAGCTTCTTGCAATATAGTACAGTCCCTGCCATAGGGTCCCGTAGGAATTTTCGACCTAATTTGTATGAGTGATGGAATTGAATAAAGGACCTATAGGAGAGCCAAAAAAACTTGGGTAGACATCTTGAATTTGCGGACGTTTTTTTTATGCGCCATTTTCCAAAATGGCGGACGCCGGCTCTATTTTGTTATATCTTTACTTCTAATACACTCACACTCCTCATTTTGGTGCCTAAATATATGTTTTTGAGGTCAAGGAATTGATTAAAATGGTTTCTGAAGTTATTCGACTTTTATTTGTTTAATTAGTTTGTTTTTTTCAATTTTAATTAACAATGCTATAAAAATGAAAACAAAATTCCAGTTCCTAGTTTTTATTCGATAATTGATGTTTAAAATACAAATTATGAATATTTCAACCAATGTTATCGTTACATAAGTGAACTTTTGGGAGGTTAATTTAATTTGAAACTAAAATTAGGGATAAAGAGTCTACAGTTTACATTGATTCCCACATTTGCAATATTCTGTGCATGTTATATACAGCTTTTTACACTCACATCTGCTGGTTGCACATGCTGCACAACTACATTGCATCAACAGTTCTTCAGGCATTCTATTAAGGCACAAATCAGGCTTTAGAACACTATTGATGCTTTTGTACCATCATCCAAATTCCGTTACTCGAAGACTTTTATATCGGAATCGTCTTTCAGAGAGGTTAATGGATTCCCGAATAAAGTATAAACACCTTCAGATATGGCCTTTTCTTATTGAATAAGAGGTTGGAGGAAGATCTGAAATATGTTTATTCTAATGTGCAATAGGTACCGAAGTTCATCAAAGGTTTCACACTTGGAAGAGGGATTGATTACTTGAACGAGGAATCGCTCAGCTTTATCAAGTGTTTCTTCATTCAGGGAATTCTCTTCTGCAAATCCTTGTAACGATATTTCACTTCAAGCTTTTAAAATTGACAATTTTGTACCTATTTTACTGGTTACATCACAGCCAGTTAAGATTTGAGCCTTAATTAAAGTATTGCAAATTGCAGCTCCCAATTCTTTCCCGAGTGTGCGTTGAGGAAAATAGTGATTTTTTTCTCCCACTCCTACTTTGATCCACAATTCTTTCAACCCATTGCAGAATAGTTCAAATATGTATCGAAACATGAGAACAACAACATCAATGCCATTTGATAGCACTATGGGGCATTTTATTCCCGACTGGACAGCATTGAACAAATGAATTATTATTCTGCTAATCTGCGTCTTCAACAAAGGTTTGAAGGGTCAAGCAAGGTTCAAATTCTGTGTACTTTATGATTATTAAATCTTTACAGTCATTATCCCCTGTGATAACTCCACTAAGTACTGTAGTGTTGTTCAATTTTGCATTTTTAATAAACTTGTTGCAGAAGCCGATTGGAGTATTTCTTTATTTTTACTAGAACACCAGAATCTGTCCATCTGTATAGGAATGGGTGTATCTTCTTTGATTTGTATAAGTTCAATTGGGTGAACATTTCTCCATCTTTCTCTTTCCCCTTCCTTAAGTGACTCTTCAATATAGCTGTCAAACAAATATAGCTGTCTACACGTTAATTTCCTGTGTAGTTACTTGTATTAGTCCATAATTGATCAAACACATTTTTAAAAGTGAGCATGTCTTTAGTTCTGAGTTGTCGAACTTGTGATATAAAATCAACTGCGACAACTGTATCCATAACATCAAGCTGACAAAAACAGTATTTTGTTATATGTGAATGCTTCTACCAGTTGCAGCAATACTGTTTTTTTGGGAAGTAACTACCGTCTCTGGTTTCAAAGTTGGAAATATTAATTTCCTTTCCATTGTTGGCAGTTTCACTTTTGTGATAACGTCTGAAGGTTTTAAAATTTTATTTAGAAAACGATCATACAGGGGCCCTACTACGCACTTCGACGAATCATTCGTCGCGACGAATGAAGCTGGTCACGTGATCATTTTGGCGGAATCTTTAAAAACGCTACCACGCACTTCGACTTTTCATTCGTCGCGACGAATGATTCGTCTTTTTTTTACTTTTTTGGGAGAAATCATTTCACCACCTAATTCGGCGGTGAAATCAATTCCGCCATTTTAATTTTATCACAACATTTGGCCCTTGCTGCATTCCAAGAGAGAACAAGAATCCATAGAAACAAAGGTAAGTCTCGTTCTTTTACTTTGATGAAACTTAATTTTATTGATATTAGTAAAGAAAATAGTTTTAAAATTATATTATGTACTATTACTGTCTATATTTAATGTCCTATATCGATTACATCATGCTTTTGTAAACATCAACAAATATACGAATGCAACTTCTTATAAGAATAATGAATCCTGATAAAACTTGATTTTATTGATATTAGTAAAGGAAATACTAGTCTTTAAATTATATTATGTAGGATCATTATCGATATTTAATGATAATAAGTTTTGGAAAGAAGATAATGCATCCTTTTCAAGTCAGTCGCATATTTAACATTGTTTTATTAATTTGCTAAAATCCATATTGTTTTAATATAAAAATGCTTCTGTTGCAGAATATTGAGATCGACGTTCGATTCTTTCATTGATTAAGAATATTACTCTTTCGTTAAATATTTTTGCTTTAATTTGAACTACCAGAATTTTAGTCTCTTTTTTCGTGTTGTTTTTTATAATAATGTTTTTTCTTTTAGTTACTGTTGATAGTCGAATTATATAAACATTAGCGTCCATTTACGATGAATTCTAATAAGAGGCTTCCAGAATAAAGATTTTTGTTGTTTAAAGGATAAATTGTAAGCGGGAACTGATTTTTAAATAATTTTAAAATCAATGTTTGTTTTCAAAAACAATTGGAGGTATAATATTTAGAATCTTTGTTCTTAAACTGGAAAAAGAGAAATATTAAAATATATTGCTATTAATTAAAATTTGCCCAGTATCAAATGAAAAAAAGTAAACAAAATAAATATTCCTTTGAAATGGAATGGAAGTGATCTAGAATTGAAAATGCATACACAGGGTGCTTATTTTTTGATACAATATCGTCTTGCAATACTATTTTAATAATATGACTATATTATTTAATGTTAAAAATGTGTTCTGTTTGTTCAATTTATTTCTTGCGTTTTTATTAGTATACAAACTTTATTAATTTTTTAAAGAGCTTTCCAATATTTGCAAGTACGTTTCAATGTTATTCTTACCTTTTAATGGTTCATTATTACTAACTTTATTTGTGAAAATATTAAATGTTGAGTTATATATTAATTATTAAATTAGAACTATGCCTATCTTGTAATTACTGTTGACTTGTAAATCGAGTCTGTATCCCTTTCCCTTATTGTATTTCCTAGAGTTTATTGATTAATTTTTAAATGATGCTATGATGAACTTTTTTGAAGTTTTTAAGTATTCAAATTACCTTTCTCAAGTAATAAAATATAAATGAATTTGAAAATATTAAATTGAAATATACCTATATTTTAACTAAACCTGTTCTTAAGCATGGTTTCGAAATGCATGTAGTCTCTATAAAATACTTAATGTTTTTGAATAAATTCTTCAATTTTCAGGAGCTTTTGTATCTGTGTTGGTTGCATATTCAAAGCCATCAACAATGGCTTTATTACCATTAGTGGATGGTTAATGTATTCCTCTGCACTGTCAAAATTGTAGTGCTTTTTGTATTACTGTTTTAAAACTAATTTTTATATATACTAAAAATTATTTATTTTTATGCATAAGAGTTTTTAACCTTAGTTGACTATTGTGTGTTGTAAAGCAAAATGTATTTGAGTCAGGTAATAAATTCAACAATAATCTGTGTAAACATTTTTAAAGATTTTCTTCTATGTTTAATTCTATTGTGAAATATTATAATGTTGACAAAATTAATCAAGGAATTCAAGGCATCTAATTTCAACGTCTAAATCATTGAAAATTGATGATAATTTTTTAAAAGGAAAAATGTTTCATTTTTGTAAATCAAACCTAGATATCCCTAAAGCTTGCTTAATGTGGCTGGTTTTTCTTATTCAAATTTTGTAATATTGTAACTGGGAACCTTAGTTGTTATTTTTTTTTAAATTTGTCTTATATTTTTGTATACATCCCTTCTACTGATTCTTGGGATACTAGAAATACTGTTTGTAAAATTTTTCTTAATTTGTGTAAATATCTGTTCAATAAACTGTTTTTGTTTTACTATTTGGATTTAATGTGTGTAAATAAATATTAGGTAAGGAAAATTTTCCTGTGTTTCTTCCAATCTTTTCACCTAAGAAAAATTATTTTTTTCCTTTTTTGAATTTTTAATCTTTTTGAAAAAATATTTAATGTTAAAGATAATTTATTGATGGTACTTTTTTAATTTATGTAGAAAAACTTAAAATCATTTTGAAAATAGAATTGTTTTATTAATGGTGTTTGTCCTTAGAGAGTATAAGAAATTGCTCACAGTAATAGAAAACAACCTTTCAAAAAAGAATTGTATTATAGATTTTTTTAAATATTTATTCTTAATTGAATAATATTTTATGTTCTAGGTACTGGTTATTTATAAATAATGTTTAAATATGTGCTAACTTGATTCAATGATTTGACAAAATATATCTATCAAATTGATCATTTAAATTAAGTTAGCATATTTTAAACATTGTTTATTTTGTTCTGTGACATTCACGTATCACAGAAACTTAGAAAGACGAGAGTTTTGTCTAAGGTAGAACGTTTGGAAAACTACGTTTGGAGATCTATTTTAAATTCTGCAAATTATAAACATGTTATTAGTAAAAGGTGATAATTTGAAATTAGATAAGTAATTTATAATAAAAAAAACTTAATATATGGTATCGATCTCCTATATTTGCCACCGTTTGACTCTACTAAAGGCAGAAAGTTTAGAATTTCTGCTTCCACAAACAGTATATTAAAACTTGAATATTTTTTCTGCCCCTCTCACTCTCCATGATCGCAGGCTCCAGAAACCTACCATGGAGTTTCGTATTGCTAAGTGTATAAAGGGGAAATTAGCCTGTGCTCCTACAGGAGGAAATATAAGTTACAACTTAAAAGTTAAGAATTTTTCTTTATTTTTTCTACTACTACACTACACTAGCTACTACTACTAGTACTACTAGCTACACTTTTTCGGCCTTATTTGAAGTATAAGAACCGTTCGAAAATGGGTTTTTGCACTTTTCCCATCTTTGCTGTCAATAAACAGAACATTCATCCGCAGTTGGTGCATAAAACTGCTGATTTTCGTGCCTTTTTCTTGCCTCTCTCACTAGTGACTAGTGAGCCCTGCCAGATTTCTACTATCGCAATTCCTTTTCGCCTGAGAATAAGGAAAAGAATGGATCCTTTCATTATGTTAATTTACGACTTTAAACACGAACCTCAAAGAAAATAATCAAATTTTCACATTCGACTCCATTCTTCCACCCCTTCGCCAAGTGAATGGATTCTTTCCTCACTCTAAGTTCTATTAGTCCTCCCTCACTTCTCTTGTATTATGGAGCATTTGAGCAAATTAAAAAATAAAAAGAACAAATAATTTACTCCAAATAACACAAAATTGAAATCCGTTGATTTTCTTCTTCTGCGCCTCTCACCATCCCCAATAGCAGACCCGAAATGTCCAACATCGCGATTCGAAAACTACAGAGTCTAAGGAACAAAATGGCTATTTTCATTAAGCATCTTCACGAAAAAGCAGACGAAGTCCATTTTTTGTAGTTATTAGAAAACTGACTATTTCGATATCTACATCCTCCCCAAGAATCGGAAATGTTATTTTTTTACCCATTGATAACCTCTGAAATTACTCCAAATTCCCTCTCTCCAAAATTTCAATATCCTGCTTGCTTTGTATATAACTCTCAGACGCCAACCGAAGTCTTAGCGCTCTTTTAAAAAAATGTTAATTTTCAAAACTAAAAACAAGAAAGACGGCGGGAAACAGAAAACCAGTCACGTTGAGGCCGAAATCGCTGCGATTGGTTAAGAGATTTCACAAAAACTGCGTCATTTAACCTCCAACCCAAAATGCCTCTATTTCATTCCGCCACATAATTTCGCACAATGCGTGGTTGTCCTAAATTTTTTGGTGGAATTGAATTGGACGAATCTCCAGATTCGTCGTGACGAATTATTTTTGGTGAAATGATTCGTCGCAGTGCGTAGTAGGGCCTGGCTACACAAGTAAACATGTGAAGCATTGTACTATTGACTAAATTGGATCAAACAAAAAATATTGTTTTCGGCAGCGTGATGAGATGGATACAGCTGTCGTAGTTGATTTTATGTCAGAAGTTCGACAATTCAGAACAAAACATATGCTAACTTTTTAAATGTGTTTGATCAATTATGGACTAATACAAGTAACTACACAGGAAATTAACGTGTAGACAGCTATATTTGTTTGACAGCTATATTGAAGAGTCACTTAAGGAAGGGGAAAGAGAAAGATGGAGAAATGTTCACCCAATTGAACTTATACAAATCAAAGAAGATACACCCATTCCTATACAGATGGACAGATTCTGGTGTTCTAGTAAAAATAAAGAAATACTCCAATCGGCTTCTGCAACAAGTTTATTAAAAATGCAAAATTGAACAACACTACAGTACTTAGTGGAGTTATCACAGGGGATAATGACTGTAAAGATTTAATAATCATAAAGTACACAGAATTTGAACCTTGCTTGACCCTTCAAACCTTTGTAGAAGAAGCAGATTAGCAGAATAATAATTCATTTGTTCAATGCTGTCCAGTCGGGAATAAAATGCCCCATAGTGCTATCAAATGGCATTGATGTTGTTGTTCTCATGTTTCGATACATATTTGAACTATTCTGCAATGGGTTGAAAGAATTGTGGATCAAAGTAGGAGTGGGAGAAAAAAATCACTATTTTCCTCAACGCACACTCGGGAAAGAATTGGGAGCTGCAATTTGCAATACTTTAATTAAGGCTCAAATCTTAACTGGCTGTGATGTAACCAGTAAAATAGGTACAAAATTGTCAATTTTAAAAGCTTTAAGTGAAATATCGTTACAAGGATTTGCCGAAGAGAATTCCCTGAATGAAGAAACACTTGATAAAGCTGAGCGATTCCTCGTTCAAGTAATCAATCCCTCTTCCAAGTGTGAAACCTTTGATGAACTTCGGTACCTATTGCACATAAGAATAAACATATTTCAGATCTTCCTCCCACCTCTTATTCAATAAGAAAAGGCCATATCTGAAGGTGTTTATACTTTATTCGGGAATTCATTAACCTCTCTGAAAGACGATTCCCGGATAAAAGTCTTCGAGTAACGGAATTTGGATGATGGTACAAAAGCATCAATAGTGTTCTAAAGCCTGATTTGTGCCTTAATAGAATGCCTGAAGAACTGTTTATGCAATGTAATTGTGCAGCATGTGCAACCAGCAGATGTGAGTGTAAAAAGCTGTATATAACATGCACAGAATATTGCAAATGTGGGAATCAATGTAAACTGTAGACTCTTTATCCCTAATTTTAGCTTCAAATTAAATTTACCTCCCAAAAGTTCACTTATGTAACGATAACATTGGTTCAAATATTCATAATTTGTATTTTAAACATCAATTATCGAATAAAAACTAGGAACTGGAATTTTGTTTTCATTTTTATAGCATTGTTAATTAAAATTGAAAAAACAAACTAATTAAAAAAATAAAAGTCAGAAACCATTTTAATCAATTCCTTGATCTCAAAAACATATATTTAGACACCAAAATGAGGAGTGTGAGTGTATTAGAAGTAAATATATAGCAAAATAGAGTCGGCGTCCGCCATTTTGGAAAATGGCGCATAAAAAAAAACGTCCGCAAATTCAAGATGTCTACCCAAGTTTTTTTGGCTCTCCTATGGGTCCTTTATTCAATGCCATCACTCATACAAATTAGGTCGAAAATTCCTACGGGACCCTATGGCAGGGACAGGACTAATAGCCAGGGAAGCAATTTTGTCTTTGTCTCCGAGACAAAAGTATCTAGTGCGCGCTTAGCCTAAATAAAAAAAATCACTCATCATGCACTCGAGAATATCTAACTAGTTGTAAGATTGTTGTTTTTCAAAGTAAAATAATTTCAATAAAAAAATATGATTACCAACAGTTAGAAAATGTATACATTTGTTTTGTACAGGGAAAAGAGAAGTTTTTAAAACAACAAAATTTTACTTTTCTCTTGCTTAGGTTAAAGATAAGAAAATCATAATGAAACCTAGTAAAGAAGTTATCAGAATAATTTGATAATTTCAAATTAAAAAATTATTTCGAAAAATTTATTTGAAATAATTTTAATAAAAAATTTATCTGATTACCAACAGTTGTAAAATTTGTACATTTGTTTTGTACACAGTGAAAGAAAAGTTCGTAGCAAAAATATTTCACAACCCTTTGCCCTTATTAAAAAATACACTAACATATTTTTCTTCTGCTTATTAAGAACATGGAACACTATTTTACAATGTAATAGACATTTATTTATTTTTAAATAAAATCTAAAAAAATAAATAAAAAAACATACCATACTTTTTTTTGGAATTTAAATAGATTTTCTTACGCTAAATACTAACGACATCAAATCTAGTTATTTTGTGCATGAAGAACTAATTTGTAAAAAATCAATTAATAATGTGAAAAATACATATATTTGAGCCTCCAAACTATCAGTTTCAAAAAAAAGAATCACTTGTCAGAAGTGGGATTCGAACCCACGCCCACCGAAGTGGACTGCGACCTGAACGCAGCGCCTTAGACCACTCGGCCATCCTGACACATTTGGATTACTCGATTTAGTGATAAAGTTTATCACAATCTCCGAACAGATGTCGAGCACCCGAAGTGCAGCTTATCTTCCAATGCAAATCTCTGATAAGACCTACAACAGATGAGATGACACGGTTCCATCTCTCCCATGATGCCATTTCTCTAAATTAAATTTCTAGTCTAAAATTTAATAGTTAATGAAATTTAATATATCTTTAGGAGAAATCAGTTGTTATGTTATATTTTTTATTTTATTATGTTTATTTGATTCCTTTCTCACCGTAGCTCTCCCTTTCAGTTTATCTCCTTTGTTTCATTCGCTCCCTCCCTTTTCTAATCTATATTTTCTGGCCTTTTCTCTTTATTATCAATATTTTTCTCATAGTCTCCTTTCATTCTCTTTTTCTTTTACTAAATCTGCTTCTCTTTTACACTCCTAATTTTCTCTTGCCCAATTTCTCTAGATTCTTCCCCTCTTTTTGGTATTTCATATCACAATTTCCTTCTATAGAATTAAAAAGAAAACGAGATATTGCTAGTGAAAATGCACTCATTTCAAGAGAGGGGGCGAAAATTATCTGAAGTACATCCCCCATGGCCCCATGCATGGGCTTTATGTAGTTTTTAAAATATTTCTAGGCCAGATTGGAATTATAATGAACCTTAAAATTTCGTTTTCTTGATAAAACGATGAGTAACACTAACAAGCAAGCACTAAAGGGGCTCTGGGGGAATCCCCTAAAATTTTTTGAAAATTCTACCCTTAAAAATTTTTGTTAGCTCATTGTTTAAAATTGTTCATAATTGAGTGCCACCCAGGGATGGGCTTCTTTTTTGAAGTGACGTTAACCCCTTTAATGATGATTTATCATATTCATGAAATTTTAGTGAATTATTATCTCTTTCTTATATTTAATTCTTTTGGGGGTCTGGGGTCTCCCCCAGAAAATTTTTAAAATATGCCACTAGAAAAACTGGGAATTTACTCATTTTTGGCCTTCTATAGGTGAACATATTAGTTTCAAAAATATTCAAAATGATATCCCTGTAAGCCTGTAAGTTCTCAATATAAAAAATCTATGGGTCCCGGGGGCGTATTAACATTCTAAACATCTATTGGGCAATGTTAAATTTTTCTACTGCAAAAATAGAAGAAAAAATTTTTTTTCATCTGCCGTAAAAAGGAATGACTAACAACTGGTTATCCCGAAAAAACGTTAAAAAATTTAACATTGCCCAATAGATGTTTAGAATGTTAATACGCGTCCCGGGGATCATACTCCCCTGCCAGGTCCCTCTCGTCAGGCCTGCGTATAGCTAGATTTTTGAACCAGATGAGAGGACCCAGAATTGTCTTCAGCCCCTCCCATGCCTTTTTATAATGATCCAAAAGTAGCTTTTTAATACATTTTTATGTAGAGTTTGGAATACGCATCTTTGGGAACTTAATTTAAGAAAAGCTGATAGAATAAAGATTTCCAAGTACCAAAACTGTAAAAATAATGGTTTTAACTGGTACACCTAGTCCAAATTTCGTACATATACCTTTCGGAAGAATTTGGAAATTTAACCATGAAAAAAGAGGTGTCGAATAAAAACAACTGTGCAAGGTTGTGAGGCTTGCTTACTCACCATGTCAAATAATTCAAATTGGGTATAAATTCCGACTGAGAAGCGATCATAACTCCGAAGTATACTTTTGAGTCGTATGTATGACCTTCGGATTGTATCGCCCCATGGCACGCATATGCCACAGTTGTACTACAAATGTAAGAAAAACAACGTGATTTAATTAATTTAAAAACATGCAAATTTGTTTCGAGAATACTTAGATCCTCTTCAGCAGAGTAAAGATGAAAAATACAAGCCCTAGGTAAATATATATATGACGAAGGGGATCCAAGTATCCACGAAGCAAATTTGCATGTTTTTAAATTTATTTTAACTTTTTGTGCAAATAATCCCCATTGGAAAAATTTTCTGGTGTTTCATAAACCAGTATCAAATTATACTGGATCCAGTATCATTTATACTGAAACCGCATTGTTTTTCTTAGGTCACGAATAATAAAATTTTAACTTGGTTTGGGACACCTAAATCCTAATTTGAGGGGGAGCCCCGGCCTCAATCGGCCCACCCCCTCATACACTCCTCTGAAAAGCGCTGTAAACATTCCAAACAGCCCCAAAATTTCCAGAAAAACAGAGCAACCACCCCCACCCGATCAATTCATGAGCCCCCTAATTAAGTGGCATATCCCCCAACCGCCGCAATCCCTGCGCGGCATCACCTGTTGAATCGAACCTCCCCCATAGCCCAGACGACAATTGCATATATATCCCTGGGCCGCACGTGCTGGGTGCAGCTGCCCCCGCTTGACACGGGGCCGCGAAAAGGGCAGCCGATGGTCAACGGATTGTCGACGATTTGTCGCAGTTTTTCCCACCCGCCGTGTTTGAGGGGATGAAGCTCCCCTATTAATGCTCGATTAGGCCAAGTCCATTAAGCTCCATCGTATGGGGTGTGATTCACACGAGGGCGCTTCGGGGAATTAATTTTTATTGACTGGTTGTGGTACAGGTCGGGTCGAAGTGTCAAGTGTTGAGGGATATTAATTGAGGTGTTTATGGTGTAAGTATCTGTGAAATATGCTTTTATAATCCAATGATGTAGCAGGATACCTAGGCTTACCATATTTTCTCGGGTCCAACCCAGGACATAGTTTTAAAATTTCTTAATAGTAAGTGCTATATAAAACTACCAAAGATTAAAAACTAAGAAAAAACTATTCAAACTAATAACCCTTAAACAGAAATATCAGATTTTATATTTTCCTTTAACATTACTTTTTTAAAAATTGTTTGATTTACTTATGGTCTAAGAGCTGGATGCAAGGTTTGGGAATGATAAGGCGCACGAGATATTTCACCTGGAACAGATTCGATTGATGATGGGAAAACTTATGTCACCAATGCCAGAAGGCGGACTGGAAGCTTTCAGTTCGAAAGGGGGGGTCGAACATGCAAACAGCGCGCGGTCCCTAGCGACAGAGATTTTGAGGAAATCGTTTGAAATTTTGCACAGTTTAAGGAGAGTGTGAATAAAAGATAATGTAGCATTCTCAAAAGTATAAGTTGTGTTTTAAGGGTTGTAGAAAATAAACGAATTTTCGAATGTTTATATGAATGATCTGTACGGCCGACGAGGTGCAAGGCTGGACATAGGCTTAATGTATTGAAGAATATTAGTAAAAGTTAGGGTAACACTCCCAGAAGACTAAGTGGAAGACAAAGGGTGGCCAGAAGTCACCAAAGGTGCAGAAAAATCTTAAAACCCGAATCATTCGGAAACTTCTGGCTGTTTGCATATGTATAGCTAACATATAGAACAAACTATATGCAAACAGCCAGAAGTCTGAGTGGAAGCGTTCGGGAGATATTCAGGCGCGAAGTACAAAACCGAATAAAAGCGCGCGGTCCCTTGCGACAGAATTTTTGAGGAAATCGTTTGAAAATTTGCACAATTTAAGGAGAGTGTGAATAAAAGATAATGCAGCATTCTCAAAAGTATAAGTTGTGTTTTAAGGGTCGTAGAGAACTAAACGAATTTTCGAATGTTTATATGAAAGTTCTCTATTTATTTAAATTTCTAAAAATTTAAACCTTATCTTTTATCCATAGTAGTGACCAAATAAAAATTTTACGATGCTAATTGAAAGTGATCGTGGGAAATTCGGTTGTAAAGTGATAGAGCACCATGTCGTCTGACAGCTTTTCTCTTGCAACAATGATTTTAATAATACGCTAAAAACACCGCCAACAATGACTCGCTATAATACACCTTTTATTTAAAAGTTAAAATCCAAATGCAATCTTATTCATCAGCATCTTCCTCACTCTCGTATTCAGACTCCTCTTCAGCTGAAACTGAAATATATTATAGCGAGATGAAAGAAAGAACATACAATTACTTGATCGAAGAGACAAATTGATATTTACTAGTGATGGGCAAAATCGATAATTTTAGGTATCGAATACTTTGGTATCGAATACTTATAGGTATCGAATACATTGGTATCGAATACTTATAGGTATCGAGTACTTTTAGGTATCGAGTACTTTTTTCAATGTCCGGAAATGAACCTGAAGGGATAATTTTTTTAGGGCCTATCCATAATCAGACTAATATTCAAAAAACTGAAAGCGATCCATCAAAAAGCCCCGTAGCTACGGGCCTGGAGGTGGATAGAGGCGAAGGATTTGGCGGGGGAAAAATCTAGCCGCGTCAAATTTCTCTCGCGGATGATAACGACTTGGGTTTGAGCGTTGCAAAATGAAAACGGAAACAGGCTGCGTTTGATCTACAGTAGGTATTATAAAGATTACTTCATTGAAAAATTTAAAACGAAATATGTCAATAAAGTATCGATACTTTTGTGGGTATCGAATACACTCGATACCTATAGGTATCGAGTACTTAAGTATTTGGTATCGATACCTGCCCATCACTAATATTTACCTTCTGATTCTTCCTTATCCAATATAATGTCTTTAACTGTTTCAGGGAATTGCAGGCCTTCAAACCACATAAAGTCGTACTTATTTTCTGTTAAAGTCCATCCGGAAGTTTCAGGCTTGATGTTAACTTCTGTTGGCAGAAATTTTGAGGAAATCGTTTGAAAATTAGCACAGTTTAAGGAGAGTGTGAATAAAAGATAATGTAGGATTCTCAAAAGTATAAGTTGTAAAAGTATAAGAATAAGTTGTAAAAACATGAATTTAAGCATGAAATTTTAAACATAAATGTTAGTTATTTTTAAAAATACTTATACTACAACTTTTAATCGTTGACTAGTGTTACACGCTTTATGTCTTAATATTATGATATTTGAATTATTTTGAAAATACCGTACCACTGTTAAAATTGACGTTGGGCTCGTTTGAAACATATTTATAGGTATGTCTCTTCTCTTTAGGTTTTAACTTGTTCTTAATCCATAATCTATCTCTCTTAATTCTTCAAGGGTCCTATAATTTTTTTTAGTCCTTCAAGGGTCCTTCAAGGAAGCCTTTGTCCTTTTCTTGATCTCTCATTGGAAAAATAACTACATGGCTCCTTTAATTGGGTCTAAAACTATAATCGTGAATTTTCTTCACTGCTACTCATACAACGTTGACGTGAATGGAAATGTAGTTCGATTGGAGAATCCCAATTTATCTTGTCCTTCTCATGAAGAGGCCGATACTAAAATAGTATTTCATGCATCCAAAATGCCTTCAAATTCTAATGTTTTGGTAAAATGCTCCGATACTGATATAGTTGTAATTACATTAGGTAATTTCCATAAAATTATAGCAAATATATTTATAGAATTTGGAGTTTCGAAAAATCGGCATGTTATAAATGTAAATGCACTCCACGATTTATTAGGATCAGATTTATGTAAAGCATTACCAGGATTTCATGCGTTTACCGGTTGCGATTATAACCCTGCATTTTTTCGGAAAGGCAAACAGCGTCCATTTAAAATTCTATCAAAAGAAAAGTTGTTTCAGAAGGCATTTTCATCCTTGGGAGATACTTTGACTGATATGGACGAAACTTTTGTAAAAATAGAGTCATTTGTTTGCAGTATGTATGGATATGATTTGGATAAAAAGGTTGACAAAGTAAGGTTTCAAATGTTTCTAAAAAATTATAAAATTAAAAATACTGATGAAGCTTTCTTTAAAAAATACATTAAAAACTTCGACTCATCATGCTTGCCACCTTGCTATACTGAGCTTCTACAGCAAATTAAAAGAGAGCAATATATTGCTCAGTTATGGAGTAATGCCACTTCTTCAACTCCAGTCAACATCAAGCCTGAAACTTCCGGATGGACTTTAACAGAAAATAAGTACGACTTTATGTGGTTTGAAGGCCTGCAATTCCCTGAAACAGTTAAAGACATTATATTGGATAAGGAAGAATCAGAAGGTAAATATCAATTTGTCTCTTCGATCAAGTAATTGTATGTTCTTTCTTTCATCTCGCTATAATATATTTCAGTTTCAGCTGAAGAGGAGTCTGAATACGAGAGTGAGGAAGATGCTGATGAATAAGATTGCATTTGGATTTTAACTTTTAAATAAAAGGTGTATTATAGCGAGTCATTGTTGGCGGTGTTTTTAGCGTATTATTAAAATCATTGTTGCAAGAGAAAAGCTGTCAGACGACATGGTGCTCTATCACTTTACAACCGAATTTCCCACGATCACTTTCAATTAGCATCGTAAAATTTTTATTTGGTCACTACTATGGATAAAAGATAAGGTTTAAATTTTTAGAAATTTAAATAAATAGAGAACTTTCATATAAACATTCGAAAATTCGTTTAGTTCTCTACGACCCTTAAAACACAACTTATACTTTTGAGAATGCTGCATTATCTTTTATTCACACTCTCCTTAAATTGTGCAAATTTTCAAACGATTTCCTCAAAAATTCTGTCGCAAGGGACCGCGCGCTTTTATTCGGTTTTGTACTTCGCGCCTGAATATCTCCCGAACGCTTCCACTCAGACTTCTGGCTGTTTGCATATAGTTTGTTCTATATGTTAGCTATACATATGCAAACAGCCAGAAGTTTCCGAATGATTCGGGTTTTAAGATTTTTCTGCACCTTTGGTGACTTCTGGCCACCCTTTGTCTTCCACTTAGTCTTCTGGGAGTGTTACCCTAACTTTTACTAATATTCTTCAATACATTAAGCCTATGTCCAGCCTTGCACCTCGTCGGCCGTACAGATCATTCATATAAACATTCGAAAATTCGTTTATTTTCTACAACCCTTAAAACACAACTTATACTTTTGAGAATGCTACATTATCTTTTATTCACACTCTCCTTAAACTGTGCAAAATTTCAAACGATTTCCTCAAAATCTCTGTCGCTAGGGACCGCGCGCTGTTTGCATGTTCGACCCCCCCTTTCGAACTGAAAGCTTCCAGTCCGCCTTCTGGCATTGGTGACATAAGTTTTCCCATCATCAATCGAATCTGTTCCAGGTGAAATATCTCGTGCGCCTTATCATTCCCAAACCTTGCATCCAGCTCTCAGGCTATTAATTTTTATCACAAAATTAACAGAAAGTAAGTTTTCTCTGATGTATAACAGACGTTAGAAAATGTAAAAAAGCGCTATTTTAAACAGCTTAATTGGGACTTTTACATAAAAATGAGTGGGAAATCCTAAATTTATGAAACCCTGGACATTTTTCGACCCAGGACATTTCCCCGGACAGCTCTAAAAACCCCGGACTGTCCGGGGTAAACCCGGACGTATGGTAAGCCTAAGGATACCTCCTCTGTATAATGTTTCTGCTTATTCGACAGTTTTGTCAGTAAAACTGTACTCTTTTTACCCCTTTTGTATAATTTGCTGCGTTTTGTTTGATTAAATGGATATTTTATGCTCACCGTTGTGGTTCACTAAATCAATATCCCCATTCCCAATGAGATCTTAACTTCCGAGCCTTACCTAACAACACAAAAGGAGAAGCAACGAACTGGAGAGCAAGGTTCTTAAAAATATCGGGGTCTCTTTTCTCACTCGTCACTCGTGTAATCTCTCTCCCTCCCTGAGATTCTGCAGGACCCCCTCCGACCTCACTTAATTTATGGAAGTCTTATTTGTTTCATTCAGAATAACGGTGACAGTACCAAGATTCATCAATATCTTTATCTTTCCATAATCTTACCAACTATATATAAAATTAGTTAATACCACATGGTGTAATAAGGAAGTTGCATGCGTCAGATTTTCAAAAACAAACTAAGTGTTCCGTATGGTTTTTTGTATGGTAAAATGAAATATCTAATCAGTTTTTCAAAAAAATGTACAGGTAATTAAATATTTTAATTTAAAAGTCGAGAAAAAAACACGTGACTGAAAACGTTTATGTTAAAACTATAAGATGACGTCAACAATAATACCATCAACTCCATTGCTTTACAACAATGTTTAGTATAAGATGACGTCACATCCAAACTCTTGGCGTTTTCGCGCGCTTTTAAAAAGGGGATTTTTGTTAATTTTTTTGGCAATCAAAAAATTTCTCGATCGGCCTCAAATTTTGGGTAGTTGCTTATTTTTGCAAGAGGAATCGATTAAAAAAATAAAAAAAAATCATGCAACTTCCTCATTGAATCGTCAGTTTGAAGAAGGGAATAAGTCCTAAAAATGACAAATTGACTTTTTGTGCTCAAAACAATCTCCAAGCTTTGCTCTACACATGGGTGAAAACAGGGGGAAAATAACTAACCCCTATAGGGAGATATCGCCCCTTGAAGTTGTGAAATCGATGTCCATTCATTGTATTTTCAAGTTAATTTGGAGTTAAAGATAATTTGTCTTTCTTTTCCTATTCTTTGAGCTGTCAACTAAGTTAAAATGAAATTTTCTTATAATTTAAAATTTTTCAAACTTTTTTTATGCAGGGAATGTTTAACTCCATTCATATTCACTCACTCCATTGATACTGCTCTAATAACTCAGTTTCACTATAATTTTGAATTTTATTTGTCTTATTCCTTTTATTTCACCCTTTTGTGGTGTAAACTAAGGATAAATATAATTTAAATGTGAATTTAAGGGTTTTTCAAGATTTTTTCATCAGAAAAATTTCATAAGGTTGAAGAAGGGAATAAGTCCATCAACTTATTTTGACTGTAAAATATTTTTGAATATACTTATAATTGTTTTGATGGTTGCTCTGTTTTCTAAATAGGGTTGTGAACTTCCAGTAAAAATTTGGTGATTATACAATGAAAATTCTATTACTTATACAGTTTTTTCGATTTTCTCAAAACTTGGTTTTTGGACTTATTCCCTTCTTCCACCTGACGATTCAATTGAAAGCAGATCTCTTTTTAAGTTTTCACACGCTCTCTGAACACAAGAATTTTCCAAACAAATAAACATAAATGTCATTAGAAATATTTATGCCAATATATTGAATGAAAATTTTGGAAGTCACAGAAACATGTCTAGAAAATTTTCAAACATTATACACAGGAATCGATATACCTTCTATTACAATCTACATAAAACAATGGTTTTCCTCAGCAAGAAACCATCACAGCTCTTTTCCCTCTTGCCAAACACATTCTCTGAATTTGAACTCTTTGAAAATGGTGGGAGAACAACACAACTCTTCTCCAACTATTAATGACGAACCCGATTTCATAGTTGAGCAAACCTCTTTTCGAAGAGGCTCGCAATCAGAGTTTTAACAAATCTCAAGAATTAACTTCTGCCCTCTAGGGGTGGTCTGGAATACTTAATGACCCCGAGTTTTGAGAAGCGCCATCATCCCGATGATCCTTCTTAACGAGCGCTCCGGTTCATTTGGGTAAGGATTCCGAAAGTTTGGTTGACCGAGAGTGGCAACAGTTTCCTTGCTTGATGGTTGAGGAGTTCGAGGACTAATGATCAGGAGAGTTTAAATGAATGTCAACCAACAAATTAAAAGAGTCTCTACTTTGAGACGAAAAGAGCTTACAGCTAAATACCTAGTAGTTATGGAACAAGGATAGAAAACTTTTTGTATTACATCAGCATGAAAATCAATTTGTAATTTTTCTGCGCGTTTTTGGAAGTGATTCCTTTCGTAAAAACCATAAGATTCTTAACTTCTGAATGGTATATTAATATCAGAAATAAGTGAAAAATTATTGTATTCTTTCGAATTACCAAGTTATAGTAGGGGAATTACCTACCCAGTTAGTAGGTCCAATTATCCGAACTCCGATTATCCGAAAGTTACATTTTAATTTAAATTTAATTAAAAGTTCTCTTTCTTTAAAAATACATAGTTTTTTCTCCCATTTTTATTAAACATACAGTTACTAATTTAAATAGACCTTTTTCGAAAAAATACAATTATCCAAATTTTCTATCACCCCAATGGCATCCAGTCCCAATTGATTCGGATAGTTGGAGTTCTACTGTATATGAGAAAATAAAGGTGCACGAAAATAAAAGGCGCTGTTCTATGAGGCAGCAGCCCCCCCCAAGCAGTGGCGTATACATATAATTTTTTTTCGGGAGGGGTCCGAATAGGGGAAATCAAGCTATAACGGCATACTCGGGTAAAATGACTTTTTCGATTTTCTTGAAATTTAGCAGAAGGGCAGCACGTGTCTGTAGCTTTTTTTCTTCTTTTATTGCATCCAAAATGATACAAACAGACACCATTATTTGAAAAGCATTTCTTACCTCGTGGTGAACGAAAATCGAAAATGTAAGTGTCAAAGTTTTTGTCATGCGTTTTTATAATGAGCTCTCTTTTATTCATAGCCATTAATTTACCATAACTATGATTGTTGTGTATTTCTTTATATCTTTATTTCTTATATATATGGGATTCTTTATATCCAACTAGCTGATATGCCCGGCCTTGCACGGGTGAAGATGGAGATTTTTTCTTTACAATTTTTAAATCAATCATTCATTTCTACCTTCCAGGGGGTAGCACTCTCGACAGCACCCCCCCTTGGGGACCCAAAAAGGTTGTCAAAAGGAGTAAAACCCTACTTTTACTGGTCTAATTTTCCAATTTTTTTTCTGGTGGAGGACCCCCATACCTCCCATTAGTACCACCAGAGGATCTTCAGTGATAATTTTTAGGAAATCCTCAATATTTTAACATTTTGGGTGAAAAAGTAAAGATAATACTGTTGAAAAGTGCCCCCCTTAGACTCAAAACGTTTCTAAAAACGCGAGTTTAAACCCTACTTATACACGTCGAATTTCTAATTTTTTCTGGGGGAGGACCCCTATACCCCAATGGGAATCTTGTCTGGAAAAGTGCCCCCCTCTTGGAGGCGTGCTGGATCTGTGCCTATATTTTGATGAGTGAAAGGTGTCGAATCAAGCATTTTAATTTCTGAACGATTTCTGCATTTACCACATGATTCCCATAAAAAACAATAAAATATTAGAAAAATATTCTTCCCAAAATCATATCCTGACGTGGATCATGTGCCATAAAAAAACCAATCAAGATAAAAAAAACCTTTCCAAAATCACTTAAAATGCTCAATCAGAGCTCTTAATTAATCGTATTTTCATGTTTTTATTACAATATTTCCTCTGGTTTTTAATATTAACTCTAGTTTTTGGTCTGTTAACCAACTTTCTTAAAAGCTACAATATGATCATCATTTGATTTTTCATCCTCGTTTCCATGGAGATTATTTTAACAACAATGCTATTCTATGAAATTTTTTATTTAAAAATTACTCTCAAATAATAATATTTTGTACTATACTTAATATCATATTTTAAAATTTTAAATTTCATTGAATTATGTTTTTAGATTATAGTTATAATTTTTAATTAGACTTATATCTAATTTTTCTTTTAAAAACTTGCTATTTTGCTTTATGTTTTTTTTGTAACAATGGGGTGAACAGATCTCTTCTGGAGGAGAAATAAAGCTATTTCAGCAAAATGACCATAAAAAGGGTCGAAAGAGGGTCAAGGGGTCATTCTAGAACTTTGAAACATAGCCTATGTTTTTTCTGGGATTCTTTTACGTATATATACCAAGTTTGGTGCAGATCGGAAGAAAACTGTGGATTTGTATAGAAGACAAATATACGCAACCACACACACACATACACACATTGACTTTTATTATATTAGACTAGCTGATATGCCCGGCCTTGCACGGGTGAAGATTATAAATTTATTATTTGAGGCGTTTCTATCAAAACCAGCTAATTCCATATTTTTCTGAAATCCACTTTTTTGCATATTTTGAAAGTTTAGAGGGTCCTTCATAACCTGGCGAAGGGATATAGCTCAAACCCAGCTCATTCCAACCCAAAATTAGATTAAAAGTGAAAATTGTGATCTCAACTGTGAAATTTCAGATCATTTGAAAAAGTTAAGTGAACGTCATTTACTTAAAACTCGTAAAGACATAAATATTAACTGGTGAACTGGAAAAAACCAATTCACAACTTAATTGAACAAAAAAAACTGAAAAAAGCATGAAAAATCGTGTTTTTGCATCAAAATCAGCTCATTCACCTAATTAGTGCAATTACGCCCAAGGTAATGCAACTGGAATGAAAATAAAAACTAATCAAATTCTAAGTGGTTGTACCTACAATTAAAAATTTAAAAAACAAATTCAGCTTTAGAACTGTGGACGTGAGAAGTTTTTTGTCTCTCCTGTAAAATTTCCAAAAATGGAATAAGCTGGTTTTGATAGCAAACGCCTCATTTTTAAGTTTTCCCAAATACATTTATAATTTTATATAATCAACATTTATCAATCATCCCGGTATCCCAGGCGTCTTTTTCATATTCCGGTGTTCCCGGTAACTTTTCCTATCCCGGTGTTCCTAGTAATTTTTCTTATCCGGATGGACTAAAACTCCTTCAGTACTCAAGCGCAATATAACTTTTGAATGATTTCCACATTTACAACATGGAAAAAATATTCTAAAAATTATTTAAAATTTCTCAGATTCCTTAATTAATCATTTCTTTAAGAATAAACGTTTTCGGTGAAATTATTCAATAATTAAAGCTTATTCCGTTTTGAAATTTAAGAAAAAAAATCAATATTTTCTAGTTGAAAGAGAGTTTTAATGGTTTTTGGTTTGTTAACCAACTTTCTTAAAAGTTCAAATATTATCACTTTTTGATTTTACATCCTCGTTTCCATGGACACTATTTTAACAACAATGATGTTCTATAAAGCTTTTAAAATATAAAAATTAGATAATCTGTCAAATAAAAATATGTTCAACTATACATAACTTTTAAATTTCATTGAAATAGATTTTTAAAATATTAATATAATTTTTAAATAGATTTGTACCTAGTATTTCTATTAAAAATTGTTGTTTAGCATTAAATTTTCTTTGTAACAATGGAGTAAGCAGATCTCTTCTTGAGGGGAAATGAAGCTATTTCAGCAAAATGACCATAAAAAGGGTCGAAAGAGGGTCAAGGGGTCATTAAAAGTTTTCGAAACATAGCCTATGTTTTTTTCTGAGTTTTTTTACGTAGGTATACCAAGTTTGGTGCAGATCGGAAGTAAACTGTGGATTTGTATAAAAGACAAACACACACACACATACACATTCAATTTTATTATATTAGATTAATACTATATTTCATGCGGTAGGAAGTTGATTTATCTTTTTGTTTTACAAGAAATTGAAAGTAAATAAAAATACACCTTTCAGGGTAAAATGACATACAACTGATTGGTATAAAATGACATAGTATGTAACCTTATGGACACACATATGTCATTTAACTATGTCTATCCCTATGTCTATCGTGGCTTGTTAAACTTTCTAAAAATGTAACTGGAGTTGAAATAACATAACAGTTCTTGTTTTTTTCTAATAAAAACGAACTTTTTATTTATAAGCACATTACAGTTTTTTTTAAATTTGCTGATTATCTTTTACACAAAAATTAATTATAGATTGTGTCAAAGTGCTTAGCTACTAATTTAGTTATTGTTTGGAATCAAATAGAATTGTATTTGCTGAATAAATCACTTTTTTCTCTTCTTAAAGTTTACTATGTCATTTTATCCTTATATCGGGTAAAATGACATATTTCCAACTTTTTTCGAAAAGTAAGTTTTTTGAAAGGAAAAAAGAAAGATTATGATATTACTCATTTAGGGGGTGTTAGAGCATTAAATAAACATTTCATTGGTTTTGAAAACTACAGGAAATCTAATCTAATCGTCTCTCACGGTTGATTTGAAAAAGTGGTATGTCGTATTAGCCGGATCTCCCCTACCTCCTAAAAAATTTAGTCATTATCAGACTCAAAGCTTAATTTTTTTGAACCGAGTGAGAGGACACAAAATTATTCCCAAGCCCTCGCCCATGGATATTTAATGGGTTCAATGTAGCTATATTTAACACATTTTAAGGTAGGATTTGCATCTTGATGAACTTAACGTAAAAAAAATTGCGAATAACTGAGTTCCACCAATTTAACTTATTATTTTCAATTTTAACAATCATACTTTCTTTGTTTTATCTTTCTTTTCTTTTCCCTGTATGGAATAATTTGATTTTTTTATCGGGTGAATATATTTTGCCCATTCTGGTCAAATTTAATTACAGTAAAGCACCGTTTATACGTCTCTCATTTATACGTCTTTTACATTTATACGTCGTTTTTGCCAAGTCCTAATTCATTTAAATAATCAAAATTGTTTTCAATTATACGTCTCTTCATTTATACGCCGTTTTACGTCGGTCCCTTGAAAGACGTATAAACGGTGCTTTACTGTACCAGCTTTCCATTAGATTTTCTCCATTTCACTTTAAACTGCTCCAGAATTAATTCACATATGAATTTCTTATTTTTTTTACAAGATGAATAACTTTTACCCCGTGAGTCTTCGATTGCACGAAAACACTTGTTGCTGAATCATTCCCAACATCATACATTATAGTATCTACTTTCTGATCCGATGTCATCATCAGGTTTTTTCCCCATACATGGCATCGTCTGTCATAGGGATGGAACAACGTATCAAAAAGAAAACAAGTGAAGATATTCCTGAAACGAAAAGAAAGATTTTCATCATGGAATACATCTTTTCTCCTCCCCAAACATGGGAGACATAAATCTAAATCAGTGACTGTTCGCTGTACTCCTTTCAGATGTTTCTATTGTGTCTAGAGAGGGGGTAATGTTATCAATGAAGGGTAATATCAAACCGAGAAAATGAGGGGTTAGAAGAATTACAAATATTGACAGAATAATTAGAGTATATCAGAAAACTCTAGCGTCTGACCGACGGGAATTTCTCGAGTTATAATTTTAGTGTTTGTCGTATTGTCTCCTGTCTAGACCCGGTACCCTGTCGCTATCAGTTTATCTTTTCTATTGACAAAGATTATCAGGGGGGTCGTACCTGAGTACCAGAGGGGGTGGATGTGGGGAGAGTCTGGGGATCTTGGGTAAATACCGAATCTTTGGTTTGGCTGATCGAAATCTATAAGGATATACGAAAAAACCGTTCAATAAAAAACAAATTTATTACATGTGTAAAGCTATGGATTTTTTGTTTTTTGAACGGTTTTTGCATTGAAAGGTTTTTTTGCGACTCCATATATAGACCATCTCCCACACGATTTTTCGAAATTCCAACCATGGCAGAGGGCTCGTCTCCCCGTAAAATCCGCGCTCTTGTGCTAAAGGGATGAGCAAACACCTTTTGCTCTTCCGTCGAGGGAGGGGGCTTTTAATGAGAGATTAGCGTCACAAAATGGTCCCTCCCAATCAGTTTGTTGACTCGCCGGGAGGACTCTGATTGAGCTTTGGGACTCTTCGCGAAACTTTTAATCGCCGTCACTGATGGACTTGAATGACAATGACTTATTCTTCTAGTCCGTATGAAGGTTGCTCTAAGGAGCTACAGCTAGTAGAGTATATGTATTATGAGTATATGGAGTTGCTCTATGGAGATAGACTAGACTTGAGAGCTTTTGAATTTTTGAGAACTGTAATACCCATACCCGTTTCACACATAAAAAGTTAAACTAGTTTAAGTGCCAATCTAGCTTAAGTCGAGCATAAATTACATGCTCGACTTAATCTAGATTGGCACTTAAACTAGTTTAACTTTTTAGGTGTGAACCTGGTATTACTCTTTACTTTGAACTCTTAAAACCCATATTTTTCCAAGCATTTATTTTTCCCTCATGTAGAACTTTTGGCCCAGAACTCTCAGAGTTAGTCCCTACCTTTAAAAATCAAACACGTGGTTAAAAAATTTTAAAGTTATATATCCAAAGGGTTAAACTTACACTACCAAGTGATGGATGGAATTTATCTCTACATACATTTTTAGCACAGACTACCGAAATAAAAGTCTAGTTTAGTCTTCTCGACCTTTAAAATATACTAAGTTCTTTTCTTTTAATTACGGTAAAATACCTGTTGGATGTGGAAGAGGATCTCTAAAACTGAAAATAGAGCTACCAGCTTCGGGATTTTCTGTGAAAGACAAAGTAGCTTTTTTGGGGGTGATGAAACACAAGAAATAGTTTTAAAAACTTAGATCCTTAATAATAAGGAAAAAAGGATAAGGAAATGATGAAAAAAATCCCAAGATAAAAAAATACCGATCGGACTAAAATTTTAAGCCTTTTTTCAAACATTACTCCTTAAATAATAGGAAAAGCAGTGACTGAAGGTGCCTGACCTTATCCGAATGTAATCCAGAATTTCAGGTGGGTGAATCCAAAGAATTTCGAAGGGCTTGGTTCCCCCGGACTGACTAGATCCCTTTCAGCTGCATGGGCGCACGTGCACAGGTAGGCTGTACAACAGGTGTACGGAAAGGAGGAAAGGTCAGTGAAAATTTACTACTTTCTCGTCCTTATTGTGTATGTGCTAAAAGGTGACTGACGTAGATCTAAACGTGATAGTATGATACCTAAAAACTTGTAAGTACGCAAATCTGATGGAAATGTCTCTAAGGTATTTGATATGTAATAAGTAACTAGATATTCTCATTATTGCTAAAAATAAGTGTAATACATAATATGAAAAACATTTACTTATTAGAATATACGAGTTAATGACACAGTTTCAGCTTAACTTTATCAGTAAGTTCCATTCAGTGGCGGATCCAGGATTTGGTTTTGGGGGGGGGGCTAAGAATTTTCCTTATCCGATTGAATCTTCTTGTTAAAATTAATACGTAAAGGTAGTGAAATATCCTGGTCCAACTTCCAAAAGGGGGGGTCTGGGGGTCCTCCCCCAGAAAATTTTTGGAAGTTTAGGTCAAAAACCCCACTTTTTCAACTCCTTTTGGTACGCTTAATCCAAATTTCGGTTACAGATTTTTTGCGTTTTCACACAAACTTAGTAAAATGTAGTTGTAATAAAAGAGTTACAAGTGCCAAGGGGGTCTGGGGGTCTTCCCCCATAAATTTTTTTAAAATTTGACCTTTAAATAACAGGGTTTTAACTCATTTTGGTACATAAAATGTCATATTATATAGAGTAAAACTTTTCATTTTGGGGGGGGGGCTTGAGCCCCCTAGCCCCCCCTGGATCCGCTAGTGGTTCCATTGTAACTGTATACTATGACTTTTACAACGCTTAACTGTTTATTAATCGTGGAAGAACCACTCATTAGAGGAAACCTAGATACGAAAAATCTAAAAATCAGTAAATTACAAATTTAAATAACTTTCTCCGATAATAAATTCCTATTTGAGTCAAAAAACCAATTTCGTAATTTTTAAATATACCATTTTTTACCGTTTAATATTAAATAAAAAGTTTATTTTCTAAGGAACAAAATGATTAGGGCCAAGTCTACCCTCAAAAGTTCTTTTTTAATAACTCAGTCTTTATTTCGTTACCCCAAAATTCAGGTGCGGATCCAATATGACTCCACAGGGCTTACTTATTGCAGATTACCTCAAGTGGAGTAAATAACTGTTACTTTTACTATGAAGTACCCATTAATAAAATCCCCCGTGTTGATTCTTTCTGTTCCCCACCATGTTTGATAAGGTTTTATGTTTATCAACAATAATTGCTAATCTAATAAACCTTAAAATTACCTTTTATTGTCTTAATTAATTTTTAGAAGATTAACACTATTTTGGGGGGTTCAAGCGGTTCTCCCTCAGAAATGTTTTTTGATTTTGACTTTAAATATTTCGTTTTGGCCAGTCCGAGCGCTAAGTTGGTGGGAAAAGTTTGAATAACATGGGAAAAACTGCCCCTTCAGTTTAAAAAGTTAAAAACATAAGCAGAAGGGTAAAGAAAAGGGTAAAATAAGATAAATGAAAGGGGGAAAAAGGAGAGTACATTTTGAAAGACCGAAAAAATTTTCAGGTAATTTCAAAATGGATTTTTTCCCTTACCCTCCTTTTTTTCTCTTTTTTAAGGGGCCCTGTCCGGAGTGCCCCCCCTTGAGTCCACGCCTGCCAAACTCAGACGAGAATTTTTTTTAAATGAAAAATAAATTTGTGCGATACACCCATCACAAATTTAAAACACGCCTCCTGCCTATAAAAATTTCTGAACTTCATATCACCCAATAAACGTCCCGCTTTACCCGCTTTACAAAAGCAATAACACAGCCACAACAAAAGATCCTAATCAGCCGGCTCCACAATCCCTTTTATCCAACAGACAGCAGGAATCCGTGTTTTACACACAATAATCGCCGTCATTTCTTTTGCTCGACAAAAAGATTCCCCACCAACAATCGTAATCAATTATCACAAGCCGGCCTCTTGTCTCCATAGCAGGGGGCTTCTCTCCGCGGCGGTCGGCCAACTCAGCCAAAACACGCTTCGTCTTTATCAACCATGTCATTAAGAAAGCGATAACCAAAGTGACAATCTCAATTCCCGTGACAAGTCAACCCCTTTTCTCAAGATCCAAAAGAGAGATAATTTTAAGAAGACTCATCTCACGTGATTTCTCTTGCTCGAGTTTCGGTCCCGTGTCGCCAAAGGAGGAGTCCGGTTGGTGACTGTGCGCTTACCTTCTGACAGTTACTAATACTAATGAAATGGAGTCTTTCTTGGAAGAGAAATGCAGCGTTTAGTTATCTTTTCATCATAAAAACATACTCAGAAGTGAGCTTAGGCTCAAGTATCCGATACCCTTTTAAAATGTGTGTCACGTATATTTTTGGTTATTTATAAAACATCACCCAAAACAAAATTATAAACATCGCTGACCCCAAGCTTAATGTGCCCTGTTGGATACTATTAGCTAATGTAGAAAATACGTGCCTGAAGAAAACTTTCGCATGGCCAAACATCTCTTAATTTAATACTTTAATAAAAAAAATATACTATATATCTCTACCTCCTCCCCCTCCCTAGACATACCAACTATTGATATACTATTTGTAAATAACTTATTTTAATGAAAGTTAACTTTATGTTATGAAAGCAGACTCTTTTTAAGGGCATGATGTGTGGCATCAGCTGTTGGTGTTTTTTAATAATGGACAAAACATATGTTTATAAATTGATGAAAACTTCCAAAACATACATAGAAAAAAAAAACATATGTTTGTTTGATTTTGATTTGAATCTTTTGCTGCTTCGCGGAAACATTGAACTCTGATATACATACGAGTTAAATTGATAATTTTGAAGTCCGTAAAAAATATTTGTTTACATCCAAAAATTTCCATAACGGTGCATTTTTCCCACATTTCAAAATGGATTAAATCATGGCCACCTAAACACTCAAGGCCGTAGAAGCTCGAAATCCTGAGTGACGTCATGCCTACTACTTCGCGTCATCGACGCGCTTAAGACAACAGCGCAACTCCAGTCTGAAATCTTGCTCGCCCCACCCCTACAGCCTGATTGGTCTCCTAAACTACGGTGAAACGTCACTTGAATTAGACACACCGACACACGTGTCGAATATTTCAGATGAGGGAAAATGAATTAGAGATCGCGAACTTCAAGTCGATTCCGTGCTCTAAATAAATTCAATAATAATAAAATAATAAAGCAATTTCATGTTGTGTAGTTTCGCTTTGCACAACGAGAAAGAGGTTTCGCCATAAGACCTGAAAATGGTTTTAAACAGTTTGATTTTAATGATCATATTTGATCACTAAAATCTAATTTAATGATTAAATTTTGAGTAAAATTGTAAAAGTCGGGCCTGGTTTAAGGGCCTTAAAACTCATGATCGGACATATTTTCAGCTTTAAAAATTACGATTACAATGGAGGGGGTTAAATATTAACTGGTGTTTCATCTTTTCGATCAGTTTTACGTAATAAATGCATCAACAGAAATATTTTGCTGGTTTTAGGTTCAATCTTAAGTGTCCAATCCAAGGATTGGGTGCAAATTTCAGATGAGGATTATTCTGCTCTTTAACCCCCTCTTTCATTAGTAGAGTATTCCTTAGCGATCCTAAGTTACTAGCATTTTTTTCTTTTAGTTTTCGATCTCTATGTGCATAAACTGAATTTGAAAAACGTTTAGTACTTATGAAGAATTAATTAAATATCAAATAAAATATTTTTATTAAAATTCCATTTTTTTAAATTTTATTATTTTTAGTTCCAAAATCCTCCGTCTTTAGTAACATGTAAGTTAAAATTTATATTTATAGTTTTAAACATATTTTAATTACTTATGTGTAATTCCGATCAAACTTTCTTCCATCTGAAATATTCGGCACGTGTGTCGGTGTGTCTTATTCAAGTGACGTTTTCACCGTAGTTGAGGAGACCAATCAGGCTGTAGGGGTGGGGCGAGCAAGATTTCAGACTGGAGTTGCGCTGTTGTCTTAAGCGCGTCGATTACGCGAAGTAGTAGGCATGACGTCACTCAGGATTTCGAGCTTCTACGGCCTTGAGTGTTTAGGTGGCCATGATTAAATATGATGTACCTCTCACTAAGATTTTAATGTACAAAATATACGCTTTTTTCCCACACACAAAACATTATTTCTTTGTACTTAGATTAGAAAAGGCGACTCTTCACCATGATGGTAACGCAATAGAAATGCAATGGGACCAATGACCATCATACACGTCTTTCCCGGGTCCAGAAAATCTCCGCAAGTCACATAAGGTCACGGAAAAGAAAAGATTGAAAAGGGCAAGACACCACGACGGTGATACCCCGGTTTCGCCGAAAACCGTTTTTCCTTCCCCCCCTTGTTGAAAAAATCCCTACTGTCCCCTCTACCCTCCCCCCTAATCACCGATATTTCCCTCACATTTCGGGATCGGGCTAAGAAATCGATTCTGGAGTAGAATCGAATGCATTTTCCCAATGGAAACCCTGTGGTGCACCGACCCTGTGATAGTTTTATGACTTGTCACTCTTCCTATCAATGTCTGACGCCCTTTGATATCCTGTCTTTTGTATTGGATAGATAGTGTACTGAGCCAATTAGTTGGTTTCTTAGAAAACGTAGAGTTGAGGGGTGAAAAAAACCCATAGGGTGTCTAAAAGATAATTCTAATTTTGGGTTAGATGACAAAATAAATAAAAATTAACGCCAAATATTTAATAGTATTTAATTTATGATATACAACTAATTATGCAAATAGAATTAAATATCAGTGCCAGTTACAATTTTGATTTACATTTTTTTTATAAAAATTATATAGAGAATTTTTATTTAGCAGGTTGTTTTCGACAAAATACAACAGTAAAAACGCTATTGTCGTTGTTTTTTGAATTCGAAATCTTGAAAACCTTGACTTATCACTGTTTTAATTTTAGATATAATTTGTAATAAACTTGGTTTTAATTATTTTTAATTATCTTAAGTATATTCTATTCAATCAAAATAACCCTTTTAATAATATTTTTTCTTTTATTTGGAGTATTTACAAAAATGGGTTTTTTAGGATACATGTTTTTTTTGTGTGTCAATTTGTAACGGAGAATTGGAATTAAAGAAACTAAGCACTAAAATGTAGGGGAGGATTAGCCTTTACAACACAAAGGAGTTTCCTTAGTGTAATGGTATTTTTAAAAATTTAATGATCGGGGAAGGAATTTTTAATGATCATGCAATATCCCTTATTTGTTCAAAGAAATGTATTATCATTGAAATTCCTTCCCCGATCCCCTATCATCATTTTTCTAAATACTATTACATTCTAAAGAAACTCAATTCTTTGGCTAAAAGATTAATATTGCACTTTTAAAACTCACCCCACGGTTTAGCCAGTGGTTCAATTTCTATCAAATTTAAGGAGTAAGTAGAACGGATACTGCTTTACCTCATGCAATAATTTTTTTCATTCCATTATGTTTTGTTTCGTTACACAGGCTTTATCAAAACAGCCTTTTGTAACGCTCTCGCACTACATTAGGTCCTATAGCTCTATAGCTGCGCCCCCTCATTCCTATTCTAAATATGTTTGTCTAGGTTCCCTCTACCTCATCACCAAATATTGATGTTGAATTTTGAATCACCTTGTATAAATATAAAATAATTGTTGGGTATAAAATAAGTTATTGGGTGAGAATACAGGGCCCGAGAAAAAAATTTTCCCTATCAATATTTTAAGGGGGTAAATGGGCCCTCCATTGATAATGGAGTTCCATTATACATTTAGAGCAGTGCCAGAAACTTCTATGTAAGAGGTATTTAACCAAAAAAATTTAAGTTTTTTGCAATGAATATGATTATTTCTGAACTCAATGCAAATTTTTAAACGTTTGTGCTCCCTTTAAATGGTATTTTTTAGGTTTTATTGAGAGATATCGGTCTAATTATCATTTTTGGCAAGTTTTAACTTCTGGGTCATTTTTGGTGAGTGGTATCTTAGCGTTAACCATGTTTTAGTAGGTCTCACACATGCCTAATTGCGTTTGGGTCTGGGAACCTGAAAAGTAACTTTATTCTTTCAATATCGTTACTTATGAACAACTTTGAAGTAGCAGGCCCGTAGCCAGGAATTTCCCTTTGGTGGGGCGCCCACTTTTTCAGGGGGGGCAAAGGGGTTTTCAGTTTTCAGGGGGTTCATAGGCGTAGGTTCAACTGTTTGACTAGGGGACAAAACCCATAAGACCCTCAGGCCTAAGGAGCTGTTACAAGACATTTGTTTCGGGAGGAGTTAAGTCCTAAACTTTTCTAGTTTCACCTTTTCTGTTTTCTTTTTCCTTTTTTAAATATTAGAAATTTGAAGCTTAAAGTAGTTTAAGCCTATTTTTAGATCCTTTGGGTTAAAGTATAGAAGGAACTGCTCCATGTAAGCTCCAGAATTGAAAAGGAAAACTCAAAAATCGAGTTGTATCACTCCTTGTTAATCTTTAAATAGACATAATTTTATAAAGGGTGTCAACCTAACCTCCCTTTTTAGTCAGTGCTAGGGTGTATAGAAGTTTATTTCGGTAGGGGCCTAAAAATATTAAAATAAAAAATATAAAAAATATAAAAGGGGGGTCTGGGGGTCCTCCCCCAAAAGAATTTTGGAAACTTGACCCCAAAAACAGGGTTTTAAACTGCTTTTGATACTTGAAGACCAAAATTCGGACATATATTTTTAAGCAGAATTTTGATTTTGATTGTGAATAATAAAGATTTAAATACAAATGGGGGGTATGGGGCCCCCCCAGAAAAATTTTGAAAATTTGACCCTAAAAAAACTGGGTTTTAACTTAGCTAGAAGGAAATAAAGAAGAAGGGGGCAGCTGCCCCTCCCTGGCCCAATGGATGTGCTTGTGGATAGAATTTGTGAAAATTTTCTAGGGGGGGGCAAATGAAGATGCCAGGGGGGGCTCAGCCCCCCTGGTCCCCCCGTAGCTACGGGCCTGTGAAGTAGTGAAATTGTAATTTTCTGCAGCTTTTTAACTAATAAAGAGAAATATTTGACCCAAGAGGTCCTCTAAAAGATGTATAAGGGACATGAGAGCACAGGTACGCAATTGCAGATATCAGTGAAAATTTCTGTGTTTAAGGGGTGCTGAAACGGCACAAAGAATTGCATAGTTTCACAGAAAGGATATATGTTATTAACGTTCAAAAAAAGAAGCATTTTTAGTGTTTATGGACTTATACGTGGATGAAAAGAAAGATATATCTGTAAAAATATCTCAATTATCTTTAAAATGAAGAGAAGAGTATGCGAGACCTACTAAACACATGGTTAATGGTAAGATAGTGACCGGAAATCGCGCGACTTTGCAAGGCTTATTGGACAACTTAATATTAATTTATAAACTCGAAATTTGGATATATTGTACATGGAGTAGATGTCTGCAACCTATTAAAGTTTCTAAGAGGTGTTGTAATTAGGGGGCCGTATTTAATAAGATATCACTTACAAAAATGACCCAGAAGCTAAAACTTGCCAAAAATGATGATTAGACCGATATCTCTCAATAAAACCTAAAAAATACCATTTAAAAGGAGCACAAACGTTTAAAAATTTGCATTGAGTTCAGGAATAATCATATTCATTGCAAAAAAACTTAAACTTTTTTGGTTAAATACCTCTCTTACATAGAAGTTTCTGTCACTGCTCTAAATGTGTAATGGAACTCCATTATCAATGGAGGGCCCATTTACCCCCTTAAAATATTGATAGGAAAAATTTTTTTCTCGGGCCCTGTATTCTCACCCAATAAACATCTTTTGGTATGATTTTCATGGATAAACAATAATTCTACTATTTTTTAAGTTGAAAAATCAGTTCCGTCCATAATTTTTGCACAGCAGTGTAGTTTACAGTAAGGCCTCCCTGGGAGATAAAAGTTTTACAATAATATCTTTAAAACTAGCACTGTTAAGTTGTTTTGAGACTTAAACAGGGTGGCTACAGAATCTGAGGAACAAATTATATCCAGCCAAATTATATCAAATCATACCAGTTTGCAAATATATTGAATGGAAATGTGTGGCACATTATTTAATATTAATTCTTCCGTGGTATATTTGTGTAATAATACGAAAAATTTCAACGTATATTGCTGTTTAAAACATTCAAATAATTGTATTCGGGAACAAAAATCGCAAAGAGTATACTGGTAAGTTAATTAATGGCTTAATTTTAGCGTTAATCTCCCACTTTACTGCAACCACAAACTAAAATTTCGCATTAAATCCGTGATTTCACCGCAGAGGGATCTAATAGTATATACCCCATTACCCCATGCAAAATCATTTTCATTATTTTAAATGATAAAATTTAAGGAGATATATTAATTTGTATGCAAACGAATTTACATAGTATTACATTTTTTACAAAGATAAATTGACTGTACGTATAAAATATTTAGCTTAACGCGGTGCTTTCGAGTATTAAAGATTGGAACGAATTTAAACAGTTTCCCAGAATACCATCTACATTTCATTTATACAGAAGAAAACAATCTCCTGATTTAAGCTGTCATAAGATTTACTAATATTCAAGGATATTGCAAAGGTATAATGACCAGTTATGGAACGTAAATATCTAGAAATTTTGATTCGAGAATTATATTTTACTTAAAAATGATCGATATAAGTTGAAGAAGTGTCAATTTCTCCAATTCGAATATTATTGAAATTCGCGATGCCATTACTGTACAATACAAGTACATCAAGGTAATCATCACTCACTAGGTACGAGATCCAATACCAAATTTATATTTAAATCTGCTCCCCGATTATTGCATTTTTACTTAACGGTGATAGCAAAGTTATCATTAAGAAAGTATTCAATTGTATAAGAATGAAAACGATCGATAAATCCTACTTATATATAGGTAAGGGTTATAATCTCTGTAGAAACGTACTCTGTATACGTACGATTATTTTTTTAGTCATGAATATTTTTCGATTGAAAATTAAGGAATGAGAACAAATAAAATAATCATCTTTAGAAAATTCTATCCACTAGAGCTAATTAATTAAATGGATACTTTTGAGTACTGAGAGTACATGTGGAGTGCTTAAACATTATTAAAATTAAAAAAAACATTGCTTTCTTTTATCGCAGTTTTAAATCTTAAATTACACTTTACTATAGAACCGGCTATCCGGTACCTATAAGGTTTTACTAAATCTGTGTATTTTAAAAAAATACAGTAAAAGAATCTACAATCTCAGATTTTTTTTTAATTTTCAAAAGTTATTTTAACTCGTTTAGACAAAAACATTCTGTTCTGTATAAGGTTTATTGAGGAAGTTGCATGATTTTTTTAATCGATTCTTCTTGCAAAAATAAGCAACTACCCAAAATTTGAGGCCGATCGAGAAATTTTTGATTGCCAAAAAAACTAACAAAGATCCACTTTTTAAAAGCGCGCGAAAACGCCAAAAGTCTGGGATCATCGAACGTTGACGTCATCATACGATAAACATTGTTGGAAAGCAATGGAGTTGATGGTGTGATTGTTGATATATCTTTAAACAATAAACGTTTGCAGTCACGTGTTTTTTTTCTCAACTTTTAAATTAAAATATTAAATTACCTGTACATTTTTTTGACAAAATTGACTAGATATTTCATTTTACCATACAAAAACCATACGGAACACTTGTGTTTTTGAAAATCTGAGTCATGCAACTTCCTTATTGTGAGGTATCCTTATTGTAAGTCATTGATTGTGTGTGTTTGTCTTTTACACAAATCCATTTTTTTTCTAACTTACGTTCTTACGTATAAATACCCAAGGAAAAGCATAGGCTATGTTTCGAAAATTTTAAATGATCCCTTGACCCCTTTTTGCTATCATTGGGCTGAAAATAGCTTTATTTCTGCTAAAAAAATATCCGCTCACGGTTCACCCCATTGTTAAAAAGAAAAGATAACACAAAATATTAATTTTTTAACAGAAAAACTAGATATAACTCATCGATTAAAAATTATACTAATATTTTATAATCTGTTTCAAAGAAATTAAAAGTTTTAAAACTGGTAAGTGTAGTTTAAAATATATTTTTTTCAGGATTTATTTTTTAAATAAAAAATTTAATGGAATAACATTGTTGTTCAAATAGTGTCCATGGAATAGGCTTTAATTATTGAATTCTTGAATAATTTCACCGAAAAATTTAATTAAATTCCTAAAAAAATAATTTTTAAGAAAGGAATTTTAATGAATGTTCAATTTTTCTTTTTACGTTATTTTACCAAGATTTGGCCCCAAATATTAAATACTGAATTCCTCAGCTAAAAACTTATTCCAATCTAATACTTTCTTATATTAGCCTAAAATTTATGACCCAGCTAAAAATATTAACTGCATTTTTTATTTAAATGAAAGTAAAGAAAGTTTCCCATCTTTACTTTCTAGAAGTTTAGTTCACCATGCTGAAAAAGAATTCGTCATACATTCCTTGTGCATTCTTCAAAATACCTGGATAGCACCATGACAAATTCAACATCTATAAACACCTGTGTTTAGATAAGAAACCACCATGCCCCCTGGAGAGCTTCAATTCGTTTCGCCAATTACTTTCCCCACTTTCCCAGGATTCCTAGGAATCGATTCTTCCGTAGGTTTGATTCACAGGCATTCGATTCAGCATTTCGGCATCGATTCTATGGTATTCGATTCGGAGGTTTGGCCGAAATCTCCCCACAGGGAAAGTGCAGCAGGATGTAAGGGGGGAAAGAAAAGTGGTTTACGGCGAAACGTAGGGGACACCCTTCACGACCCCTTTCAACTTCACAAGCCAAACGGTGTACCATTTTCAGGGGCGTATTCTCCTCCTCCCCCCACAGGTGTATCCTCGCACTCCCCTCACAATGCGGCCCTGCTGAGAGCTGAAGAGGGTTGACACTTGGCCAATATTTTGTTTCCACACCCGCCGAATAAGTGAAGTCAATGAGGGTTGTTTTGAAATCATTTTCCACTTCATTTCCCCGTATTGATTTTGAAGGGGTTTGTTGAGTAAATATAGTTGTCGAGAGCTTACACGAGAGTACATTGATTGATCTTACCCCCAAGAGTAAACTACTACATTATTATAGTATACTTGTGTAAATTGTAAACTATATAGTGATCAAAAGACTGAATTAGGATAATCTTCTAGTCGAGTTATACCGAATGCTACTACAGTTATAGTTGAAGTCGTCTCAAAAATTTTAGTTCGTTTTCTCTGCGTTTGCCGGCCTATTGACTCAGTGATTTTGTTGTTTTCCTTTTTATGTTTATTTTCTATTTCTTATTTTCTAATGAAGTGCCTGGTATGTATATAGGGGTTTTCGTGTTTCTCAATGTTAGACCCTACCCCACTGAAGATTTTTCGACATTGCTCTTAGGTAAGTTTTAATTTTTAAGTATTAATGAAAGTAAAGTACGAACCAAGGAAATTTTATAAAAGTATGGTATCGAAAAAAAAATTTTCCTTTAAAGGAAAATAGTATATGAAACAGTAGGTACTAAAATTTACTAACTTAATTTTTTTTTAATGTTTGCTTCAAATAAAGTATTTAACCAATAAAAACATGATATGTCTTTCTCTGGAAATAATTTTGATCATTAATAGGTTTTTAGAGTAGAAATTTCTATTTGTATACATCCTATTGTTCACTTTTATCGTTACAACCCCTTTTGAAGGTCGACCTTTCTTAGAACAGAAAGGGGATCGGTTCCGAGAAGTTACACGGTGGACACACCATAAAGGGTTGGTGGTGGTAGTGATAAAATACCTTTTCTTGTAGTCATATTCACTCAAATGTACTTAAATTAGGGAGATTCTACCTCTGTATAATCCTCCTCAATGGATGTGGACCTCTTTTGGGAGGAGGTATTCGAAATCCCTCCCCCTTTTAAGGCCTTCATGTTTAGACATGCCATTCTCTAACTGGTGAATTCTCTAAATGGGTGCAACAAGATAAAAGGCAGACGTGGAGAAGCCTACCTACAGGCTTGGGTGATATTGTTCAGAGACAGATTGCAATCGTAATGCAAGATCACACAGGAGGTAATGAGGGGTAAGGGAGGTTAAGGGTCCTACAAAATGAATAAGCCGATTACAGACATATTATAGAGAATTCATAAGATTGGGCTTATTTTAAGCTTAGCCAAATAATTGGAAATTTTGGCCCCAGAAAAGTTGTGGTAATCTGATCTGACCCTCTAAGAAACAGGGTTTCAACTTCTTTATCCCATGGGGAGGCAGGCCCCCTCGGCCCCTCTTTATATACGCCCCTGAATCATTTTTACCATTACTACTTATTAAAGGCGCAGATTGGGTTTCATTATAGCTGATGACCCATACATTTAGAATTACAATATACACTGTAAAAAATAATCCTGCAAAAAAACAGAAAATTTCTGGCAGCAAAAGTTGCCAGAAAATTTCTGTAGGCCGAAAAATCCTGTAAACAGAAAAAAGCTGTTACCTACAGGTAAATGCTGTAAAAAGAAACTTTCCGTCAAGTGAGCTACAGATTTTTCTGTTGCCTCTCAGTAATTTTCTGCTTGTGCGCATGCACTTATTTTAGTAGAGTTTTTTTATAATTATAATTAATTAATATCCGGGGATAGAACCCACGACCTACCGCATGCTAAGCACGCACGCTAACACTGAACCAAAGAAGATTCAGTGTAGTGTTGCCAATAGCTGTATTGGTTTTCGATGCAGTAAGTTTCTGTTTAAGTACAGATAAGCTAAAAAACTAGATAAAAGCTGTTTTTTTACATAAAATAAATAGAAGTGCGGTGGGAATGTTACATGACAGAATATCTCTGTAAACATAAAGTCACTGTTATTGAAAATTTCTGTTTTTCTACAGTTTTTTTTACAGTGTAGTACTTCACTAGGTGGACGGGCGCGGGAAAACCTGACTCGTCATGACGACAGTGCCGAAAGCCAAAATGATAAAATCGCTGCAGTCAATTGTTGTCGGTAGACTCTATTCACCTTTCCAAAAGGGTAATAGTTACCTGACGAAACGATGATGGTTTGCGATAGTGTCGTCTCCGCGGGGCTCTTCGAACCGAACGCGGCAGACGCGTGCCTTTTGTCATCACATGAGGTGTGTATAACGACCCATTTTATGTCGTGGTCATCTGTCCTGTCAACTTCGGTTATCGCGGATGAGAGGAAGTGAAATACGATTGGGTTGCAGTTGCATGGGTAAAAAGGGGAATTAAATGTAATAAAAGGTGATTATATGGGGCTGGGGATAGCTTTATCACGGAGCGTGGTGGCAATGATCCGAATGAGGCAATTGTGTAGTTATTTCCAGGATTATTGTTGTTTCTGCCACAGCAGATTAGACAAATGAATGAGCTCTGGACGAATGTCCGACTGTTGCGTTGACTTCTTGAATGCTTACGTAATTCAAGGGATAAAAAAACTAATTGTATTATAGTTTCATATAGAGATTTAGGAGTTACAACTCCAAATAGTAAAACCTTACTAAACTTCTTGAAAATATTTTCTTTATAATCTCGGATCTATTTTTCTCAAGTAGCGAACCGACCATGAGCACTTTTTTTATACTTTTACTTACATTCTTAAATTCACTTGTGTAACGCATTGAAAAATAATCTTTTTTCCATATGTTACGGCCAATGTGATAAAACCGGGCCTTATTAATAATGCCCGCGTATTTCAGGCATAAAGATATTCAAAGCATCCGTGAGAGACGATTTGATTATATTTCCTGTAGTTTTCAAAGCCAATGAAATGTTTTTTTAATGCTCTAACACCCCCTAATTGAGTAATATCCTAATCTTTCTTTTTTATTTTCCAAAAACTTACTTTTCGAAAAAAGTAGGAAATATGTCATTTTACCCGATATAAGGATAAAATGACACAGTAAACTTTAAAAAGAAAAAACTGATTTCTTCTGCAAGCACAATTTTATTTGATTCCAAACCAATAACTATATTAGCAGTTACGCACTTTGACATAATCTATAATTAATTTTTGTAAGAAAGATAATCAGCAAATTAAAAAAAACTGTGATGTGCTTATAAAAAAAATTTGTTTTTATTAGAAAAAACAAGAACTGTATATGTGATTTGAACTCTAGTTACATTTTTAGAAAGTTTAACCAGCCAAGATAGACATATAGTCATAGTTAAATGACGTAGTGTGTCCTAAGGTAACATACAATGTCATTTTATGCCAATGAGTTTTATGTCATTTTACCCTGAAAGGTGTATTTTTATTTATTTTCAATTTATTGTAAAACAAAAAGATAAATCAACTTCCTACCACATGAAACATAGTATCAATTAGATATAAATCCACACAAGATTCATAGTTTTGGTAAATTAAAGGCTATGAATAAAAGAGAGCTCATTATAAAAACCTTTGACAAATATTTTGACACTTGCATTTTCGATTTTCGTTCAACACGAGGAAAGAAATGCTTTTCAGATGATGGCGTTTGTTTGTATCATTTTGGAAGCATGGAAGCAATAAAAGAAGAAAAACCCAACACACATGTGCTGCCTTTCTGCTAAATTTCAAGAATATCGAAAAAGTCATTTAACCCGAGAATGCCGTTATAGCCTGATTTCCCCTACACTTAAAGTAAAAAAATGTAGAATTTTTGTCTAGAAGGGGCTGAAGTTGAAAAAAAAAGTTTTTATAATTGTGGATTTTCAAATTTTAAAAGATACGTGAATGAAGTTATTTTCTTCAATTATCATAAAAAATAAAGAATAATGCTGTAATAATGCTGTTTTCATTAATAAAATAAGTAAAAAAAAGATTTTTTAAAAAACGCTTTTATTGAAGTGTTCTAAAAGGTCAAAAATAATTTTTTCGGTTTGACAAATAATTTATTGGGAAGTAGAAAATAACTTTTTGGTAAGTAAAAAAAACTGATTTTCTAATCACTAAAAATAAAAGCGTGGGCGCTAGTAATTTTTAATATTTTTTAAATTTAATTTTTTTACAGGACAGTGACACTAACATCCTTGCCAAACGGGGATTCGAACCCCAGACGTACGGCTTTGCATCAGTCAGATGCTCTAACGACCAGGCCATTACGTCGGCATTTATGTATAATTTTATATAAATAAAAATACCTAACAGAGAATTTAAAGTGAATCCATCCCACTCAAAACTCATGAATGAGAAATTTGTAAACCTAACGTCATAGAACATAGAATAAAGAAGTTAGAATATATAGTGAATTAAGAATGACTAGCGCCCACGCTTTTATTTTTAGTGATTAGAAAATCAGTTTTTTTTACATACCAAAAAGTTATTTTCTACTTCCCAATAAATTATTTGTCAAACCGAAAAAATTATTTTTCACCTTTTAGAACACTTCAATAAAAGCGTTTTTTAAAAAATCTTTTTTTTACTTATTTTATTTTCTACTTTTTAGTCATGGTACTTTTTAACAAAAACTCACAAGAAAAAATGTATTTATTTCAACCATATTTAATGTTATGTTAGGATAGAATTTTAGTTTCATGTATAACAAAAAATTTTCACATATCTGACAAAGTAGAACAATCCTCTGACGACTCAGCAGGACAATCAACTCCAAAGTTAATTTTAAAATCTATTTAATTTTGCTGGGTACGTTATAATAACAGAGCTGAGCAAGAAAAATACCTCGCACAAAGAATATATTCCTCGCATCCGCTCAATCACCGATGAAATCCATTGATATCAAAAAGATTCACAATAAAAAGAAAGCATTCAATAAAATAAAAAAAACAATCGTAAGAAACTCAGAATTAGTGTGTGTGTGTATCAAGGAGCAAACAGTACCATCCAGTCTTTTCAGTAGTCAATAAATTATAAAAGAACATATTTTTCTTCTCGGCGATTTTCGGAGATATTTTCAGCGATTTCTCGCTCTTCTGGCGATTTCTTTCTCGCGGTTATTATCTTAAATCGCTAATTATCTTAATTGTTAATTGGAAGGTAAAAAATCACGTTTTGAAGATTAAATATTGTAGTTATATACTTAGTATATTATCTTACAGGTTTTGGGAGCCATTGGCTTCACGGAATGTCTCAAATATGAATTAAAAGGATAACTAAAAACACTCGTTAATTACCTAAATTACGGAGGTTTTGACTAGTTGATGATTGAATATTGCATTGTCATCGAGTTTCCACCACGGTGCAAAGTTTCAGAACTTTATATCGTTTGGAAGTGCCTGAAATATTATGTACAAGCATCCAGAAAGAAAAAAGTGATTATTCGTCTATAATTATCGTAATTACTGGGCAATTCTCGTTTTGACTTTTGAATATGATGAAGTTATGCCTTATAAACAATTGTGCACGGTTTAGGGAGAATAGCCCCTTGGGAAAGGTATCAAATTCTGGTTTTTCTGTTAATTTAAAATACTCGTTAATTAACTTAATCCTTTGGTTGTTTGACTAGATAATGGTTGGATATTGGAGTGTCATGAGGGTTCCACCGATGTGTAAAGTTTCGGGGCCCTTACATATCGGGAAGTGCCCGAAAATCGAGTTTTAAAATTCCACGCGTAAAACGCCGCCAAAAGCAAGTAGAATAAAAGCGTTTAAAAACTGGAAACTGTTTAACACTAGGGGGTTCTATCCCTATAACCGCTTTCCCTGGACTCGCCGTTTACACAAGACAAACATTTCTAAAGAAAGAAAGTATGATCTAAATTGGTTTAGAACTATAGTATTGTTTTGGAAGGGATATAATGGTGAAAAAAGATCTGAGTTACACCGTCGTGTGACCAGACCCACCCTCATATATAGGTTTCCACTTCATAACCTCTCTCTAAATGGACTCGCCCCTGCCAGGGCAAAAAGCGCATCTCGCCACCTTCCACCCCTCCGCGCATTAAGAAGACGGGAGCAAAGAAACGGGGCCGGGGCGCAATGTGCAAACACTGACGCACACTCGCTCATTACTTCCAAGGGAGACTCGTGTGTTTGCTCGGGGGGCGCTGTTTGCTCGGCGAGCCCTCCCCTCGGGATGAGTTACTCCCCCCAGAGTGGGCGCCCTAGAATTGGCGCCCCAGCCGCAGGAGTGGTGGTCAGTGCTGGATGATGAAGTGTTACGTTGTTCGGAGTATGTTTTGAATTGGATTCACATTCGTATAGATACAAATCCAGTTGAAAAGAAGGGGGGAGGGTTATGTAGATATGACCGGTGTCTCAATATTTAATGCTTTTCTTTCTAAATGACATCCTACAAAGATAAACCTTTTATGGAGAGAGGAATACGGACCCACACAGATTTAACGAGCACCCCCATAATACTCGGTGGGTCTTCGATGGTGTCGGGAATCAAACCAGGGACCCTCCGGTCCCGAAGCCAATGCCTTAACCCTTTATGCCCCAAATTATTTTCCTCATCCTCATCCAAAATCTGTCAAGTTTACGTAACTGCAACTATAAGTAAACTAAATTTGGCCTTACATGACGAAAATTGGACGAATTTGGAACATTGGGAAGTGGGACTTACATAAAGGGTTAACCACGTAATGGATAACTGCAGTCAAATTTTTTTTTTATCTTAATGTGTTCAGAATGGCCTAAAACCTCCAAAAAAATGTTTTCATTTGCTTTTAAAAGCCCTAAATTTTCAGTTATTTTCAATTAAAAACAGCCTCTTTTGTGTCTGAGCTTAAACAGTTTGTGACGTGAAATGTGCTTTGTTCCCGCTTGTTGCTATAATCCCGCTTTGAAACAATGAGCACTAGTTTTTTTACAGACTAGTGTATCGATGAAAACGGTGTTTCCCGCATTTCCACTGGCACATGTGACGTCACATTGTTAGGATCTTTCTGTATTAAAATATGTCATAATTACCTTAAAAAATTTTTGTGGGGAAATACAAGCGTATTTTTGGAATCAGGAGATAATTTTTAATAAATTAAAATTGAATATTTAAAATTTTAAAATTTGCTGCAGTTCTCCATTATCTTGCGATATGTTACTTCATCAATAAACTAAAAAAATAATAACAAGGTATGATTTAAGAAACAGTGCACGTGTTGGAGCACAAAAAAGGGATTATGAGATACTATTTATTATAAAAGACTGATACTATATTGTAAATATTGGTATGTTATTCCTTCTTACTATCCTCCTTTTTTTCTCTCTCTATCACTTAAAAAAATAAAATACTGTGTGTATAAGTCATCTAAGGAGCAACCTCGGAAATAATATTGAAAATCAAATCACCAACCCAGATTGGACTACCTTCACCAGACGTCAAGTACCATAAATACCATTGTAATAGGACGGTTTAACTATCATTCCGGTTGGTTTAGTCATCAAAGGCCTACGGACCGGTCATCAGGCAAAATGGATGGAAAACGGAAAGGCTAATCAGACGTTTTTCTCTTCTATTATTGTACACCTGTCTCAGATAGCATCTCACGTAGTCTAGACTGGAACGAGGTACGATACATGGAACAACGTTCTGCATCTCCCCATATTCTTGTTCTATACAGTGTAAATGCCTCATTTGGCACGTAATCACGAAATACTTGAGCGATGCGTCTGAACCATCATCGGGTCCTATCGGTACGGTTACGAGTATGTGACGCAGTGTTTGGGTTTCGTGTTGGTCAAAAGGGAAATACTTTGATATGAATCTATAGTTGGTGTTTACTGATGCGTTAATGAAACGAGGAATAAAAGAGTGTCTTCAGAAGGGGCGGGGAATATTGATAGTATTTTTTTAGTCGTTGGAGACGGTTTGGGCTAGGGCCACCCTAAAGCAGATAAAACCTTAAGCAATGGCGAGTCCAGGGGGAGGGACTATGGGAATGGGGAATATGGAATTAAAATTTATGGAATTTAAAAATGTCCTTCTTATTTCAGTACAAATTAATTCCTTCAATAATTTCCAACCCCCTTTTTTCAATGTAAGTAATAGGGAATTTATGATGTAACTTTATAAGAGAAATCCTTTAAAATTTGAAAAGCAAATAATTTTAAAACGAAACTCATGTCAATATACACGTTTGGTACCTCAGCCCCCCTTAGAAAAAAAATCCTGGATTCGCTATTGACCTAAAGACATGATATCTAAACTTTAAGCGTAAACAATCTATAAAAAATTTAAAATGTGTTTAATCAAATAAAATCCATATCTAAGAGGCTCAAAATTAAATTTAAGGATTACACATTAAATTTACTACTTTTTATACCTTAACCTTTTACTGGTTACAATTGACACGAGCTAAAAATTAAATTGGATTCATCCAAATATTGCAAACAAATTTACTGATAATATAAAATTTTTAAATTTATTCTTTAAGGTTCATTTGAATAAGGTTAGTTTAAATTATAGGTTCTTGGTTCTTCCATGGTAAAATGTTTAATTATTTCATGGGAAATAAATTCGTTTATCTCTCTCTTTTATTATCTTTCTCTCTTCTTCCCTCATCGCCTTATTTCGTTCATAACTATCGTACTCCCTCTCTTTTTTCATTCTTTCTCTCTATTTCCAACCTTAGACCAGAACCTGGCAATCTAAGCAAAACCTAACGACGCTGTCCACAAGACCCTTCCTCAAATGCCACTTCATTCAAGCGCGGATCCAGGATCCAGCACGGCTCCAAAGGGGGGGCACTTTTCCAGACAAGATCCCCTTGTGGTACCATTACTTGTGGGGGTCTTCCCGCAGAAAAAAATTGAAATTTGACGTGTAAAAGTAGGGTTTTAACTCATTTTTAGAAACGTTTTGAGTCTAAGGGGGGCACTTTTCAACACCATTACCTTTACTTTTTGACCAAAAATGTCAAAATTTTGGGGATTTCCTAAAAATAAACACTGAATGCCCCATTTTGATATTAATGGGGGTCCTCCCCCAGAAAAATGTTTGAAATTAGACCTGTAAAAGTAGTGTTTTTACTCATTTTGAGAACCTTTTTGGGTCTCCAAGCGAAGGGGCACTTTCCAGAGTGCCACCTCCCTGTATTCGCCACTGCTTTCATTACACAGAGCAACACCCACATTTACGCCACACGCGTCACACACAAAATCCCGTCTTTGATGCCGCATCCCAAATCCTGCGAACATCTCCCAACCAAACCAACAAAGCTATGCCCAAAGTAAAGACCAGATTAACCTCCCCACCCCACCCACAGCAAAAACTATATAAAGAAAAAAAGTAACGAGGGGGAGGACAAACCTCCCTAAAAAGAGTGCTTCACCACAGAAATTTAAGGAGAAAATAGACAGCACCCACCCATGCACTGTCAAGAAAATGTTATCCTCGAGTCAAATTCCAGGTACCACACGTGCCCCCTTGACCATCGCCCATTAAAACCCCCACACAATTCCACCCCGATGCACCTGAGAATCCGCAACCACCTGTGAAAGAAAACTCCCCATTCTTCGCCAAATGGAGAGCAACCCTGTTTGACCGTTTGTGAGGCTTTTATTCCCTTCTTTTCTCGATATTATATCTTCCCGTAGAGGAAGAAAGTTTTTTTATTGTGGTGTTAGTTGTGGGACTTTCACCTTCTTTTCTGTGAGGTGCAGTCTTCTTTTTCGTGGATGCTGCTGCACCCTTGGGAGGAGTGTTCTGACCGAATTCGGGAGGGATCTACTGCGGGAAATATTGGTCTTATTTCGGGAGGTTTTCCACATAGTATCTTATAGTTTATTATAGTAGTATAAAGTAGTGTAAAAAGTACCTTTTTTATGATGATGTAATACAGATTTATGGGAAATCCAAGGCATTGAAATTCTAAGTCTGGTGAATTTTCAAAATTAAATTTCGTAAAAAAAACCACTGGGGTTTAGGTCCTTCCAGCGGCGGATAATCCAAAAAGCGTCATTCATTTCTATGTTTTATAAAAAAAATGTAAAGTGTTTTGATAAAAATTTCTTTCAGAAAGAGAGAACCTCTCCTATTCCTCTTTTTAAATAGCTACTTCATTTAAACATTTATTTTTCGGTAAACATATCATAACGGAGGTATTTCGCAGGAAAATACTTGAGCCAATTCCTCCATCAATTCAAATTTTTAATAACGTTTGATTCGTTTCCTAGAGAACAAAAAAAACACTTCTAACAATAGATAAACACCAACTTACTCATAAAATTATTCAAAACAGGAAACAGGGGCGTATATAAATAAGGATAGGATGAGGGCAATCCCCTCTCAGAAATTCGAATTAGGTGTACCACCTCTGAAAATTTTCTGGAGATGGATCCCCAGACCCCATTTTTGCACTCGGACCTTTTATTATCCCCAATTTTTTTATAAAGTTCATGAAGATTCAAATCCTTTCAAAACATTATTGAAAAGCTGCATTATCGAATCGATTAAACCCCTGGAGGCTCAGGATCATAATTTGGGTCAATCTTTGCAAAAATCTAACTTCGTGTTTTATAATGACTAAAAACTAAAAGGAAAGGAAAACAAATAGTTTTGTTTGACATTTCGGAGACAAGTATATCCATGTAAATGCATAAGCATATTCCACTCGACTATCTGTCTGATTTTGTCATGAATACGACACCAACTTAACCCAACCAACCAATTCAATGAAATTTTTCTCACAGTACATGTCAGCGGACATTTCTTAATAAATTGAATGGGTTCTTTGGTTGACCTCCGAGACGGAAACATCAGAGAGTCCAAGAGTCTAATAATGGGAGTACGACTTCCATTAGGGGTAACATAAAACCTTTTAAAGGGGCGAGGGTGAGAATTCTATGACTACTGAAACTTTTTGTAAAAAATAACTCTTTCAAACGGTGTTTTTATGTATTCCGGACTAGACGGACACAATAGACTGGACAAACGCGTCCTTCCTGTAAGACCTCCCACAAAACCCTTCAAAGTGGTTGTTTCTCAGTCAGACCACGCTCCACGATCATGATGTTTCATACACTTATTTTATTTGATAAGGGGCTATTCATTAATTACGTAAGGATGATTTTGGCAATTTTTGACCCCCTCTACCCCCATGTAAGGGTGCGTAAAGGGTGTTTCAAACCCCTCCCCCTATTCTTACGTAAGATTCAATTTCGTTTTTCAAAATAATAAAATGTTAGAACAAAAAAAGTTGAAACCAAAACTAATAAAGATTTCTCTCTCTTTTAGCTTTTGTTTTGTTTCGACTTTTGACAACTGGAAGATGGATTCAACAGTTTTATTTTTTATCTTAACTTAATGCTACTCCAATAAAAAAGATACATCTGATATACCTGCATTTTTTTTTTAAATTAAAGCTTCGATAATATACCGAGATCGTCCGCATTTTCAAGTTTTTCTGGGGGGTCAATCCATGTGAAATCATCCAGAAAAAGGGAAAATTGTTGCTCGACATTTTTGATTTTTTTCATTCTTTGCCAGTTAGTTAACCTTACTTTAGAGATACTAAAACAAGCGTTAAAAATTTTTTAAACCTTTCCAATTTTTTTTGGCGGCCATTTTTTGCCTGGCCGAAACCTGTTTTCGGTGAAAAACACACTTTACAGAAACCCTTATTACTTTTTTTCTATCCAACATATATAAATTATTTCAAAGCCATTTTATACATTAAAGAATGAACTAATTTAATGTGTTAAGTATTTTTATGATAATGGTTTAAAACATTTTTTTATATATTTTTGAAAATCTTATTTTTTGAGTGAAAAATTCAGTTTTTGACCTAAAAATTTTATAGGAAAAAACTGAAACTCACCTTTGAAAATTTTTTCCTCAATATATCCCTTATTAAACAATTTCTTAGAAGTGAAATGAAACAATTCAAGCCTGTCCCTTTTTTATAAAAAATAGTCAAACTTGGCATCTCGGCTAAAAAATGCCAAAATCAAAGTTCAATATCTAAAATTGGACAGATAGGAAAATTATGAAATTTTTACAGGATGGTCTTCTAATGTATATGAACAAGTAGTAAAAATTTCATGAGTGATATCTGGGTGGTTTAAGAAATATGAAGCTTCGAAGTTGCATTGAAAGACCTATTTATTTACATTCATTTTTTAACACAAAAAACTTATATATTGCACAAAACATATTTTTCTCACCACTTAAAACAAATATAGATGTATTTTTGTCTTAATAAAATAAATATTGTAAAATATATACAAATCACTATAAATATGACACTACAAATATGACGTTATTTAGACACTTAAAGGTTCCATTAACTCTATTAAAAATAGGTAATTGTTGAATCAAATCAAAATCCGTGAACAAAAAGTGATGTGGTATTTGGAATACCAGAAATTTAATTGATGAATAAAATGGGTTTTTCTTCTGGTTATGAAGTGTGTGAAATAAATATTAGAGATATTTCATTACAAAGTGTTTCAGTAATATTATAACTGCGTCCAGTGGCAGTAGTTAATTCAAATGGAGTTAATGTACGAAGCACATTGGATACCTCTACCCAAACTGTGCCATTTTTGGATAATTGAAAGGATGTTTTGGGACCATATGGATATAGCGGTCTTGCTCTGAAGCCTTTATTTTATGCACATATATTTGACACAGACACACCTCAGTTTCCAATGAAGTATTTCTGATTTTTGAACCCTCTTTGTTGTTTGCTTTCTCTAGTTTTTATATTGTGCAATTCGAATCTTTAGTCAATAATTTAGCATGCAATATCAGGTTTTTGTCGAGAAATACCTCCTCCATTGTTTTCTTCTAGTTTTTTTACTGTGCAATACGAGTTGTTAGTCAAAAACTTAGCAAAATCAGTTTATTTTGTCAAGAAATACCTCTGCATTGTTTTCTTTTTCTTACTGCGCAATATGAGTTATTACTCAAGAATTTATTATGCTATTTGCAACAACACTTTTTTCTTCACAAAACACTAAGATTTTCAAGGCTTCATATTTCATGCTAGAATATATGAAGCAATATGAGTGGTAGTTAAGAATTTACTATACAGTATCAGTTGTTTTTGTCAAGAAATACAAGGACTTTCAAGGTAATTCTGAGGCTTCATATTTATAGTGATTTGTATATATTTTACAATATTAATTTTTGAAGTCAAAAATACATCTATATTTATTTTAAGTAGTGAGAAAAATATGTTTTGTGCAATATATAAGTTGTGTGTGTTAAAAAATTAATGTAAATAAATAGGTCTTTCAATGCAACTTCGAAGCTTCATATTTCTTAAACCACCCAGATATCACTCATGAAATTTTTACTACTTGTTCATATACATTAGAAGACCATCCTGTAAAAATTTCATAATTTTCCTATCTGTCCAATTTTAGATATTGAACTTTGATTTTGGCATTTTTTAGCCGAGATGCCAAGTTTGACTATTTTTTATAAAAAAGGGACAGGCTTGAATTGTTTCATTTCACTTTTAAGAAATTGTTTAATAAGGGATATATTGAGGAAAAAATTTTCAAAGGTGAGTTTCAGTTTTTTCCTATAAAATTTTTAGGTCAAAAACTGAATTTTTCACTCAAAAAATAAGATTTTCAAAAATATATAAAAAAATATTTTAAACCCTTATCATAAAAATACTTAACACATTAAATTAGTTCATTCTTTAATAAATAAAATGGCTTTGAAATCATTTATATATGTTGGATAGAAAAAAAGTAATAAGGGTTTCCGTAAAGTGTGTTTTTCACTGACAACAGGTTTCGGCCAGGCAAAAAATGGCCGCCAAAAAAAATTGGAAAGGTTTAAAAAATTTTTAACGCTTGTTTTAGTATCTCTAAAGTAAGGTTAACTAACTGGCAAAGAATGAAAAAAATCAAAAATGTCGAGCAACATGGCCTGGATGATTTCACATGGATTGACCCTGGGGTTATTAGTAATTTAATTAGAATAATTGGAATTTATTTACATTAACTTGGAAAAATATTACGTAAGAATGAGTTGGACCCCCCACCCACCAAGTAAGGGTATGTAGAGATTTTTCCAACCCCCCTCCCCCTTGACACCCTTACGTAATTAATGAATTCTCCCTAAGATGCGAGTTTCGCAGGAAAAGCTAATATTCATTTTTAAGCTGTTAGATTGTATTTTTTTCACGTTTGATTCAATATTTTAACGCTATTTTAGGTTCAGTTCTTTATGGAAACTTATATAAGGAACTGATTGGAAACCTTTTTGAACGTTAGAAAACCCCTAATATTGTGTAAAATTTTCTTTTTGTTGCATAAGATTTCTAAACCATATAGTCCCACTCCTTAAGAATTTACAAACCTATTAAGTAACTGATTAGATAAGGAACCAATTTAAGGACGGATAAGGAACAAATCCATCCCTGTCAATCAATATCACCACGGGGGTGGATCTGGGAGGGGTTTAACTCCAAATCCTCCAGTTCAGACATGCTGATGATGCGTCAATTTGGTAACATTATATTTCAGACAGTAAAAGGACGATTTTTAAAACCATAATTTACACGGATATGGATATCGGAAATCGGCTTAAATGAAGCAAATATTGCCACTCTTCAGCCAAATCGAATTTGATGGACAGGCGCAGTGGCGGATCTACGGGGGGGGGCTTTCGGGCTGAAGCCCCCCCCAAAACGTCTAATATTTTACTAAGTTTGTCAAAACGCAAAAAATCTATACCCGAAATTCGGATGAGGCTTACCAAAACGAGTTGAATAAGTGGGGTTTTTGACTTAAATTTCCAAAAATTTTCTAGGGGAGGACCCCCCAGACCCCCCTTTTATTGCTTTGAGTAGGATAATTACCTTTTACGTATTACCATTAACAAGAAGAATCAATTGGATTATGAAAATTCTTAGCCCCCCCCAAAAACCAAATCCTGGATCCGCCACTGGACAGGCGTGTCTAATTATATCTGAAGCTTCTTATCTGCGTCACAGGTGGAAAGGAAGGATGTTCTTTAGAAAAAGGAAAATTGTGGGAGGAAACTATTAGGGAGGATATCTTCTGTATATCAGGTCACCCACGTTGACAAAGTCATATAATTACTGCAAGGGGCCATTCATCAATTACGTAAGAATGATGTTGGCAATTTTTGACCCCCCTACCCCCATGTAAGGTAATGTAAGATTTTCCAAACCCCTCCCCCTATTCTTATTTAAAATTCCATTTCGTTTTTCAAAATAATAAAATGTTAGAAAAGGAAAAGCGTGGAAAACCTATGGTGCCAAGGCAACCATCAGCGCACGAAATGATTAACAAAAAAAAAGTTGAAACCAAAACTTATAAAGATTTCTCTTTTTGCTTTTGTTTTGTTTCGACTTTTGACAACTGGAAGATGGATTCAACAGTTTTATTTTTTATCTTAACTTAATGCTTCTCCGATAAAAAAAATCTTATATACCTTCATTTGTTTTTTAAATTAAAGCTTCGATAAAATACCAAGATTGTCAGTATTTTTAAGTTTTTCTGGGGTTATTCAATAGTAATTTGATTAGAATAATTGGAATTTGGAAAATCTTACGTAAGAATTTGTTTGACCCCCCATCCCCCAAGTAACGGTATATAGATATTCCCCCCCCTCGGGACCATTACGTAATTAATAAATGGCCCTTAATACTTCCAATACAAAAAGTAATATTTTTAGGTTTCATTTGTTACGAACGAATTGTAATGAATGTATTTATAAAGAAACCCTAAGCTTTAAATATTAAAAGATATTCCTCTAAATTTAAATTACAAGTTTTTCCCTTGCCATCTTATAGAAAGCTTAAACCATTGCTTTAAATACAAAAACATTGTGTTTTAGTTAAAATTACTAGATGATTGTAATGTTTGTTAAAAAAACAATGCTAGAAAACAAGTTAGTGTGATTTCTCATTATGTTTGTAATTTGTAGACAAGAATTTTTTTGAGGGGATATTTTTAGAACCAATTCTAATCAAAACTAAACCTCAATATTTGCGAACTATCTTATCAACACCGATAATACGTTTAAAATCTAAATCCAGCAAAATAACTTTGGGAAAACAAGTGTTTGAGGATCTTCCTCGACAGAATAAAATTTATCTATATAAATATGGTGCCTCTATGCGATTCATGTATCATAGTATAACACATTACTGCTAAAATCTATTATTGAAACAAACTACAGAACAACCGTGTTTTAACTATTTCAATAAGACAATAAATGATTGATAAGATAAACACACATAAGATTCTAACAAACATTACTTTAAGTTCTTGTTACTTCAGAAATTGTGATGCTAAAGTACCTTATTTAATTTATCAGAATAAAACTTGATGCAAAAATTGCTTTTGATCTTAAATATCTTTAATATTTTTAACATCTGAATGAAAATCTACTTATAATTAGAAGATTTAATAAAGTGAATTTTTCAACCAGATAGGTACACACAAAAAATATTGTGTGACTTTCTATTTCTAAAAAAGATTAGGTACTATGAATTAGGTAACAAAATAAACATCGATAAAATACGCGCCAATTAAATCCAGTTAACTAAAAAAAAACAATTCATAACTTTGTTTTGATTATTAAAACTATTTGTATGTATAACATGTTGTTCTACAACATGTTATTCGTTCCACAACAAATTAACGTTCTGCAACATGAAAAACACCGAAAATAGTCTTCCTAAAACAATAGGAGGAATTGTGATCTCTCTCAACCCTTATGTTGTAATATTTTCAAAAAAAAGAAAGAAAGAAAGTTTACGCATAGCAATTAAAGAAGTAACTCAAAATAGTCGGAACTTCTTTATAAACATCCTAAAGAGCACCTAAGCTATCATTAAAGAACTTTCCAACCTTATCCTTTCGGTTATTTCAAAACGTCTCGAAGAATCTAAATTCTTTAGTAGCGGCTAATCACAGAAAAATAATCACTTAATCCCCATGATTTCTGCAAAGCAACAACAAAAAAGGAAGAAAACGGGTATCTGCCCCTGCCGCGCTTTTCCCACAGTCCCGCCTCCACCCCCTGTCGCCAATCGGCTGCGAGAGAGGCGGGGCTACCGAGCGAGGACGTCACAGGGAGGCGGCTCCCAGGGGAATACAAGTCTCGTGCGCGAAGCAGAGTTTGTTATAGTCCCGGTATTTACCGAGGAAAATGTTTTAGTTTGAACTGCTCATACTATGTGTACGCTCTCGGTTGACACGAAAAGCAAAGACTGTGTACCGACCAACATAAGATGATAACAGATATTTGTACTGTGTGACTTTTTCGACGTTATGAACAGTGCTCCTTCTTGTTTTATTGGTTTTCCTGCCTGATTCATTTGATTCTTCTATCAAGGAAATTAAATATTGGCCGTAAGTTATCGTTTATCATCACCGTCATTAGCGACATTTTGTGGACATTTCATCTATATAGTGCCGTCTTATTTATTATCGCATATTTATTTAATTTTACACCCGATTATTATTGCGATTTGATCATCAGCAGGACTTTGTGATCAAGAACTTTCGTCGTGTGATTTGATCGGACTAAATGCTTACGCACAAATCCTACCCGGACTGCAGCCCCAGTTTGCCCACCGGTAACTTCATGACGCCACCCGCCGCCCTCCAGATGGGGATCAACTACCCCAACCCCGGCTTCTTCTCCCCGCAGGCGATGGGGGCGGTCGCCCCCTCGTGCATGTCGCAGCCGATGCCCCCCATGGGCAGCCTGACCCACCACTCCGACCACCTCCACTACGGGGACTTCTCTCCCTCCAAGTCCGGCAGCAAGTCCTCCTCATCATCAGCCAAGATGCGGTCCTTCTCGCAGTCCAAGCCGCCCTTCTCCTACATCTCGCTGATCGCCATGGCGATCAACGCCAGCCCTTACAAAAGGCTCACCCTGAGCGAGATCTACCAGTTCATCGTGGACAACTTCCCGTACTACCGCGCCAACCAGCAGCGCTGGCAGAACTCGATCCGGCACAGCCTGAGCTTCAACGACTGCTTCGTGAAGGTGCCCCGCTCGCCGGACAAACCCGGGAAAGGGAGCTACTGGTCCCTGCATCCCGACTCCAACAACATGTTCGAGAACGGGTGCTACCTGCGCCGGCAGAAGCGGTTCAGGTGCCAGAAGAAGGAGGCCGCTCGGCTGGAACACAAGAAGAGACGATCCCCTCCACCTCCCTCCTCCAAATCCCCTCAAAAAGTTCCATCTGACGAAGTCCCTCCGCTCGTGCCCTCATCCAGCCCCCTCCCCACCACCGCCTACCATCATCATCCACAACAACAACAACAGCAGTGCCAATTCAACATCAACAACAACCTGACGACGGACATCAACAAAAACGTCAACATCAACAACTGCAAGCAGGAACCTACTCCTTACGGGGGACAGCTCGGCAGGTACCCATCAGAACAGTGTTCTCTGCTCCAGGAACTCCAACAGCTGGACATGGCTCCTCATCAGGACATGTTCAAGACCATGAACGACTACCTGTCCCTCCCCACTTTAAAAATGGACTCGTACCCGGCGTTCCCGACCCCCAGCCTGTCTTTCTCCATCAACAACATCATGTCGTCGCAGACGGCGGACTCCCTCAGAATGGACAATCGTCTCCATCACGACTTCACGCAACCACCCCCACCTGCCTACAGCAACTACCCATCGAGCTTCCCGTCTGGTGAGAGCATGTCGTATTTTCATCCCAATTTCTACAGCAGCATGCAGCAAAACCTAACGAATAACATCTGCTAACTGTGCCAATCATTTTTGTAAATATATTTATAGAAATTTCATATTATTATTTTAGTAGTTCTATCTACCACTTAACATAGCTATAATCAGGATTTAACGAGGCAGTGCCTTTGCTATATTTCCCAGCAGAACATTTCCAAAACATCCAACTTATGGCTGGGAAATCTCTATATTTCAATTGACCATCAGACTGATTGGATTTGTAATCATAAAGTTCATTGGGAAAATGAAAAGGCTAATTTTTATAACCCTTATTTATAGAGATAAAAAAGATGAACTTTTTTACTCCTTTAAATTTCTGGGTTCTCCTGCCCCTGTAATCCCGAGTGTAGCTATAGCTATTCTATTTCTATACAACACTTACTTAAATTGAAATGTTTATTAATTTGTTAAGTTTTTGCCAATTAATTTAATTTAGTTTATGCATTATGCGTAATAGATCAATCTTTCAATCCTAATTTATCCTTGAGAAAATGGATCTTAAAACCTTTAACGTTGACACTGTCTTATTCATACTAATGATTACGTTATTTTAATCATTTAAGTATAATGATCAAACTTTTAATTTGTTATCGACTGCTTTTGATTGTAATTATTAAATTTACCAATAGATAATATCCATAAGAACAATCATTTTGTAAATAACCGTGTCAATATAATTTTTGCTTCCTTAAATTATCACCTTTTCCATGTTATTTAATATCCATATCTGTCTTAAAAAAGTAATTTATATTATGCGTGTTGATATTCAAAACACGTGATTTTCATTTTCTTCACAACCATCATTTTAATTAAGTCCATAAATCTGAAAAAAGAATTGGTGATTCATAAGTTTGTTTCGTTTGCTTTTTAAGGTATTGCATATCCAAAATGTGATCTTGTAAAATTGGGTATACCTAGTGTTAAAATGCATGTTGAATGGAAGCGTTAGAGTGGCATTGTATTATATTGTATATATTGTAAATATTTCAGTACATGTTGAACGCATTTGGGTTAGTTTTTACAATCTCTGGTCTAAAGATATATAATCATTTGTGTTTGTTTTGTTACTAATTTCTTTCGATACGCTGCCACTCTATAAGCTGCATTACAAATTAACATTAATGTCTGATATTTTTCTAATGTCCCATCAGATTGTTAAAACTAACCCCTTTCAAAGTAGTTCTAATAAGTTCATTTTTATGATTTACCATCGAAGAAATGTATTCAGAACACCTTTTAAGATGTATGAGATTTTATCTTACCTCTGTGATCATTTGATCAGATCTGCATCAAGAAATTTGGTAATAATCTGAAAATTTAAAATAAAATATTATTATTTTTATAAAAAGTGTCTTATTATTTTTTTTAGTGAAACTAGTTTTATCTAGAAAATATTGTCACTCGAGAAATTATTTATAAATGAAAACTTTAATTGCTTTTCAAATTTTATAACTCTATTTTAAGAACTTTTAATAAGTTGAGTTTTTTTTCATTTGACCAATTATAAATGCACTCTTAAAAATACATTAACTCAATGAATTCAATGTCTAATTATTGTAATGAAGAATAAATTGTAGAAAAAATGTCAATAGTGATAAAAAAAATATGCTTAAAATTTATAGAGGAATGAAATATACATAAATTCATGCAGACTTAAGTTTCAGAAAATCTTGAATTATTTTAATCTAAAAGAAGCTCTGAATGTAAAATATAATCCTTGGTGAAGTTAAATGCTCAATATAGTAGTTCTTTTCATAAAATATCAGAATAGCAAGATAATTTGTTTTAGCTTTTTTGAAATTGTCTAACTTATTTTGTTTTAAGGACAAAACCATTGAAATGGCAATGGGCCGTCATCAAAATGCCTTAATGGAGGTGTGTACTAAAAAGTTTATTTAATGTTGAAACTTATATTTAGAGCTAAATACTTTTTTTATATATTCCCACATACTTAAATAGCAATGATAAGGTGCAGCGTAGACTTTTCCACTGGCTGTAATAAAACGATTACTGCTAGGCGTCCAGCACTTGCGGTTTAGGGGGAGATATCGGGATATCTCCCCCTAAACCGCAAGTGCTGGACGCCTGGCAGTAATCGTTTTATTACAGCCAGTGGAAAAGTCTACGTTGGCCCTAAGGTTAATGATGTTTTTAAAGAGTCTTGATAACATCATATAGAAGTTAAAGATTATATTATTGGAATAAATTTTTTGGAAATTATTTATCTTTGAAATTGGGGGAAATATTTATAAAAGTAAAAGAACCTATTTTTTTGTCCATTATTGCAGTTAAAAAAATGATCCTTGTCTATTGGAAAGAGAAGTTTTGCCACACAGGAAAGGGGGCAGATGCCTCTCATCACAGAAGTGGATGCACGATCACAACTCATACCAAAATATGTCAAGTTTACGCAACTGCAACTAGAAGTAAACGTGAAATTTGGCCATGCAATGACATAAATTGGACGAATCTTGAACGTATATGTGCTGCTTTAGGAAGAATATAATGTGCACAGAAAAGTAGTGTATGCTAAATAATGTCTTAAAATATTAGGGGTTCTGAAAGCTGTAAAATAGGTGTTGGCTGAAACAGCAAATTTTCATTCAATACTTGAATTCAAACATTTTAAAAGAAATAGAGTAATTGACCCGACTACCCGAAGTCAAACTGGAAAAAAAGTTTAGGTAGAAGACAGGTTTGATAATAATGATGCTAATATTAAATTATAAATGTTAAGTAATAAATAAGAAACTACATGGGCGTTATTTAGAGGGGGCAGGGGGAGGCAACCGCTCCCCCCAACGTTTCCACTGTTATGTGAAAAATAGCTGTAAGTACCTTGAAAATACTGTAATTTCCACAAGAAGCTTTAAGATAAAACCCAAAAAATCTCAAAAGGACTAAGAACATTACTTTTGAGAATTAAATTTCAAAAACTATTCTAGGGGAAACCCACCCCTCTAAAATTTTCACGTCTATTATTCAGTGTTTTTTACATTGAAAATTCTGCCGCTTATTTTAAGAAAAGCTTTTCCTTTTAAATGCTCTCTAAAGAGTTTGTAAAAGAGATAAAACAATAGTTTAAAAGGGAAATTTCAAAATTCTTTCTAGGGGAGACCCCAGCCTCCCTTCTAAACTTTATAAGCCAGTTACAGTGTTTTTCTCTTTAGAATTCTGCCACTCAAAAGAAGCCTTTTCCTTTAGGTGCTATCCAAAGAGTTAGAAAGAGAGATAAAATAATAGTTTAAAGGGGAAATTTCAAAGTTTTTCTGGGGGAGGACCCCTAGCTCCTCTTGAAGCTTTGACATTTATTTAAATCTTTTTTCCCTAGAAAATTCTATGGTATACAAGGAACTGTTCTCTTTAGATGTAGATTGTAGATGTAGTTCAAAGGGTCTCAAAATGAGCTAGAACACTACTTTAAGAGGCAAATTTTAAAAGTTTTCCTGGGGGTGAACCCCCAGACCCCACATTTTTTCTTGGAGTTCATGTTTTCAAATTTTGACATTATACATAATATCATTCAAATACTACTTTTCAGTGTTCTAACACTTAACCTAATAAATGTGCTCGTTAGGGGATACCTTAAAAATGAAGTTGAGGCAACCCCTTCCCAAAAAAAACAAGTCCAGTTACTGCCTGGTCCAGGAACCACTTTAAAGAATCCTTGCCCCCCCCCGACCAAAAACTGAAATGACGCCCCTGAGAAATTAAGAATTAAGTTAAAAAGTAATAAATTTAATGTTTAACTATCTCTTCATAATATTATGTAAGCCATCTAAGGAGGGGTTGCTCTTTGCTTATTTTTCCTTATGAGGGGGAGGAGGGGTGCTAAATCACTACATTTTCGAAAACTTCTTGTTACTTGCATAAATAATTTCAAAATTCAACCAAAATCAAGTTTTACAAAAAAAATTAAAACAGGAAAAACATTTCACACCTTTGGATTTTTCGGGGGTGGGGTTGGTCGGGCAGTTTTCCTTATACTTACTGTACTTATATAAATGGGGTTGAGGTTTGCTTATCTTTGCCGTCAAGGGGGGAGGGGGTCAAAAATGACCATTGAACGGACCCTAATAGCCTTAGTTTTATACTTTTTAACATTTTTTCACATTAAATGTTAACATTTTTTAATCGATGTAAGGTAAATGTGGGTATAGTGGACACTTTAAGGAAAATTTTTGCTTAAATTCTTAATAAATACCAACCTATTTGCTTGGAAACGGTTATCATCCTATTTTTAGGTTAATTGGATCTTCTTCTTTCGATTTTATAATTAACAATTTTAATTAGATTGGGTAAAGTATTTTTAATTAATTTTTAAAAAGTACTCCAAATTGCATCTATAGTGGCCACCTTGATGTAGCTGTTGTATCTATGGTGGACACCTCTTGCATCAATAGTGGACACCTCTCTTTTTCGGCCTATATGAGGGGTTTATGTAAAGAATGAATATGAAATTGAGGTTTGAATGTTTATGAGGTTTGAATGTTTATGAAATTGAGGGTTTTTTTTGGTATAGTCATTTACTTCTAATTAAATCTACCTTCCCAACGAAATTTACTTTAGATCGAATCAAATTAGCTTTATTTAAAAAAATTCTTGATAGTTTCCGGCCAAAAGCCTACGCTGTAGCTGATTTGAGAGGAATTTAGCATGTAATTCAATGTTTTAGAAACCTTGGTTCCCAAAGGCAGAATGAAACCAAATTAATACAACACTCATTTTAAAGCGCAATCAACAGTTTATGAAGAAAAACTGATTCAAATTAATATTATTTATGTTTCTTTTAGAAGCCATTGTAGTGGCCACTGTTGGAAAATCTAAGATTATGTGTTGGTAAAGTGGCCACCCCCATAAATCCTCGTAAAGTCAAAATTTTCAAATAAATTTTATTCAGTATCATTTTATACACTCTTCATTATCTAAATATAAATTTAAAAGTCAATCAAACGGTAATAAATACAAAAAAATCAGTTCCGAAATACCCGTTTCCTTACGCGATTCAATAAGCGAAATCAAATTTCAGTCACTCGGTCGATGTTGTTATTTTCAAATATTTAAATATCCTTCCCATGGCTGATCTGTGGTATCGGTAGTAATTTACCAGCTTACCTGATTGTACAATCTACTATGCCTATGAATTTTGACGCTGTTTGATGCCTCTAACTCGTTTTATTTATAATTAATCAGCTATGTGGCCACTATTGGTATACAGTGTCCACTATACCCACATTTACCTTATCCCATATATTCCAGTTCCGTTTTATCACCCCCGCATACAGTAATTTTCCCAATCCCAGATTTGACCTCTTGACCCACACTCTTTTCCTTTACTAATAAGTGCAGAGACCATAGCCTTGGGGCAGAGATGACCAATTTCACGCCTATAAGAAAAGCGTGCAGCGTAGAACTAATCGATCACACCGAGGCAGGAAACACGGGAATAACAGACGGACGATTAATAGTGCAAATTGACTACCACTGTCAACCAAAAGGCGTGGTCCTTCAGACAGGTAGTGCTCGTGAGAAAGTTGCAGTTCGAAATTGACACCGTACACGGGGAAGTTGATGGGGAGAGGATCCACAGGTAGGTTTAGCAATTGAAAGAACTTGTCAACAACGGGGGGACGAAGAATTTGTGAGTTCCTGTATATCAATATACTGATAAGCTGACAAGTTTTATTCATAGAGGACGATACCAGTGCTGTAGTTGGAAAAATCTTTGGGTCACCTCTTCCCTTTTTTGGCCAGACACCAAATATTTTGGGGGTGGTGTCTCCTTTCAATCTCAGCATTGTATATACAAGAAACAAATGGAAAAATTTGAATGAAACTAATTTGTGTAGAAATTTTGACTAGGTAAAATTAATAATAAGTAATAGCTTAATAAAATTAAGTAAATTAAAATTAATTATAATTGTATTTCTAATTTTAATAATGGTTTATTTCATTTTTTAATTATGTTGAAATCAGGAAGAAAGTTTAACGGAGCATACAGCTGGGTATCTGACACAAATCAAGTTATAATTAGAACTCTGAATCTAAATTTTAGTGAGAGAATGTTTATGGTTATCCTATAGTTTATTGAAACAATATGATTTTTAAAATCCTCTTCACATCCTCTGAAATTATGGAATTACTTTGCATATACTACCACGCTCTGATTTATCTCTCAAATACTAAAAATACCTAATGATTGTTTTATTAATTTGAAATTGCTAAACACATATTTGGGAGGGAAATTTTCAAATTTTATGTTCAGATCACGGTCAACAAAATTGAACTTTTTTCCTGTCCAAAGAACAAATAGGGGTGATATTAGTGGTTGTACAGAAGGAGAAGTATACCTCCCATTGGGGTATTCACTTTAAAAGCAATCATTAGTTCTTTATTTCCAAAATAATTAAAATCCCTTCTCAATATTAAAAATTAGACGCAAACTCAAAGAAACCATATTTTAGCCGGTTAAAAAACATACGGAATGTATGAAATAACAACGACAGTCTTTTAGGATAACTTATGAAACATGTGTTCATACTTGCTCCCCCTTATACTGTTGCCAACAGGGAAAAAAACCTTTGTATACTTTTACCCGACTGTGCATTAGGGTGTATCAAACGCCCCATGATTTTTAAAATTTGATAATATTGTTTTGTTCCCAAGTTATTAGTTACGTTAGGTAAGTGGTTGATTTGTATTATCTTCTGTTCGCTCTTCTGATTTGTATTATTGGTCAATATTTTGGAGAGTTTGGTATCCCAATGCCAAAGTTGTGTACTCAGGAAAGTCCCACTGTTCTTTATAAGCCTTCAAAATTTATACAGACACTCATCTTCTGGATCCAGTGCTGAGATTGGGGGGGACGCCGTCCCCCCAAATGTTTGGATCGTCCCCCTCCTCCGAAATATTTGTTTCAACGAAAATTTTTTATATATTTAAAGGAAGATGAGTTAACTCTCAAAATGAGTTAAAACCCTATTTTTACAAGTCAAATTTCTAAATTTTTTCTGGGTGAGGTTCCATAAACCCCCAAGCGGTACCACAAGGGGATCTTGCGTGATACTTTTTGGAAAATCCCTACATTTTGTTGTCAAAAGGTAAAAGTGATGGTCTGGAAAAGTGCCACCCTTGGACCCAAAAAGGATCTTAAAATGAGTTAAAACCCTACTTTAACGAGTCAAATTTCAAAATTTTTTCTGGAGGAGGACCCCCATACCCCCAATATAAATAGCAGAGAAGAGGATCTTGCACGATAATTTTTAGAAAATCCTCGACATTTTGCTGTCAAAAGGTAAAAGTGATGGCCTGGATTCTGGAAAAGTACCTCCCTTGTACCCAAAAAGGTTTTTTAAATGTGTAAAAACCCTACTTTTACAGGTCAAATTTCAAAATTTTTCTGGGGGAGGACCCTCATACCCCCAACGGTACCACAAGGGGATCTTGCTTGATACTTTTTTTGAAAATCCCCAACATTTTGATATTTTTGTCAAAATGTAAAGGTGATGGTCTGGAAAAAAGCCCCCCCCCCTTAGATCCCTCAAATCTATAATTTATAATATCAATTTCAGTAGGTACCCCCGAAATTGGTTATATTTTGCCTTTTATCAACCATCTACTCTGTTTCAAGGTGAGTCCCCCCAAATATTTTTCTCCAATCTCACTCAGCACTGTCTGGATCCAAAGTTGCATAAGAAGCCGTAACAAAGGACGTTTATCTCCCAATCAATCCTGTATGCCTTTATCAATTAATGTCCTTCATTAAAGGTGACTTTTATTCATAATCCGAATGGGGTTATTCGGTCACTTTTCATGAACTGAAGGAATATAATATCTCTATTTCTTCTCCACATCCTTAAGCCATACTGAAAATGTAAAATTCAGTGTTTTCTATTCTAGCAATTCTTATTGCTGTAGGTATTGCTCATAACTTTGCATTCTCATCAAGAAGTTTATTAATGTTTGTCATGCTTTAATATTTCACTTTTTACAGGAATATTAAGTTAATTAGAAATTTCGAATGCTTATAAATAACACAACTTTGGCATTGGGATACCAAACTCTCCAAAACTTTGACCTATAATACAAATCTATCAGAAGAGCGTCTAACTATAGTCGTTGGAAACACTTAAAAGCAAAGAATTCTTAGCAAATGCCCTCAAGTTAGATAAAAAGTAGGGGTCAATATGTAGTAATTTCTGAATTAATTTACAATCATCTAACTTCATGGCAATGGACAAACTATTGTTAATATGACAGTAATACTTAAATAATTAGAGGTAAAAATAAATTGACCGGGATCCTTGCGTAGAGCTTATAAGATGGCTAACTTTACTATGCTATCGAAATTTACCTTAACCAATTGTATAAATAACAGCATTTGAAACAAAAGTTACTTATTAATTGCAGAGTTTTGTGGAAATTTTTAAAAACCTTGAGGTATTTTAGGCTTGTGGAGGTATTAAAAAACCATCTTAAATTTGAATAAAAATATATTTTGCTGTAGGATGAAATTGAAATTCGAACATGGTTTTTGGTTAAAATGTTTGTATAAAAACATAGAATGTAGAAAATATAAATTTTTAAAAATTTTCTAAAAAATGATATACCAAAAACTTTTTTTACTATAAAAACATTTGAAAATTTTTGTTAAAAATTTTGAAATAAAAAGGGTCAAGTCTCATGTCTACTCAAATCTCATAAAATTGTGAACAAAATGAATCAAATTTGGTGTTTCGAAGTCAAAAAGTTCCCGAGTTGTTGAGTATGGTGGAAAAACAACTTTACACGAACTTCTTTTACCATAAGAAAAATTATAACTGCTAACAGAACAATCACAGATTAATGAAACTTGAATCATCATATTCAGTATAAAAGTAGTTCTTCAGAAAAAAATTGAGAACGAAGTTCATTCCATTTTTCTTAAAAGATGAGCAAAATTTCAAAACTTTGAGCTCGATGGGGACCCATTTAAGTCTAAGGAAAACAAAAATGTTTAGCAGGGCACTTTTTAGGAGTAAAGGAATATTTTTAGAGTGGGTACAAAGTGAATTGTTTCTAGAGGGGTGTTTGATATGCACCCTACTGTGCATCCTTTTCCGGTTTTGAAACGTCACTTTCAAGCACCGAATGTCTGATGGTGGGCTAAATCAAAATGAATTTACATCCTTTCGGAAGTTAAAAATCTAGGCTAGTTGGGTGTGTTGAATTAATTTGAAAATACGATTTTTTTCCCGATAGCAGTCCTTAAATATTGTTCAAAGTTAACTTGACTTTTGGGTTAGTTTATGACCCCCTCTCATTGGCGTCGCCGGTTCTTGAAAATTGGGGGGGACGACCCAAGGATTTGGGATTCCTCCATAGGGATTTTTCCAAACCATAGTTATATACCCTTAAAAAAATCTTTTATTTCGCGCCCCACCCAGTGATTTTAAGGTGGATTTTTGAATCAATTCATAAGCTTTCACTTCAAGTTTTTGGATAGTGCTTTTAACTAAGAAGAAGGTTCTGGGGGTCCTCCCCCAGAAAATATTGAAATTTGATGTTTTAAGACAGGGTCAAACTCATTTTTAGTGTTATATGATTAGACAATTTCAAAATCAAATTTCTATGCTTCAATCAGTTCCCCAAACTAAGCACTGGATTGGATTTAACCTATTCTAAAAGAAAAAGTGTTCTAAATCAAGGGGAGTCGGTCCCCCTCTTATATGCGCCTCTTACGTTAGGTGCCATTGGTAAATTGGCGTCATTCTTTATGATTAAAGGTTGGAAAAACACATTCAGAAAATTGTTGGTCTTTCCTTAAAAGTTAAAAATAAAGTTTTTCTAAGTTCCTAATTATTAAGGGGGACACGTCTCCCAGTCCCCTCCCCCCCACGCCCTCTCTATATCCTTATCATTTTCCTGTTTGAGAGGCACCACCGTATTGAAATCAACCAATACAAGAAGCTTGATAGTAAAGTTCCCCGCTTCTTATTGTCTTAAAAGGAGATTTCGAGGGCTCGGTTATATTTGCCGAGGGAGACCTGTTATCAAAAAGCGAGGATGAGGGGTCGTTGCTTGCTCATGATAAAAAGCGGCAATCCGAGTGTTTATCGTCTGTTAGGGAGATTGTGGGGGTTGTTCTAATCTGTCGTGATGAACTTTGTCCTCGGACCAGCCAGATATGGATCTCGGGGTCGGATACTTTCACTCCTCGATTTTGTCTCTAGGGACTCTAGGTGGTGTTTTAGACATATTTGTGTCTCATATTTAATCTATGAAGGATGATTAATGAGGCACGGAAGCGGTGCTGACATTAGGGGTGGTCGCAAAATATGCTTGCAGTCCCTCTGCAAAATATTGAGATTTTTGGTTAAAAAAGTAAAATAAAGTTTAGCCCTCTCCCAAATATTTTGGTCTAATACAGTAGTGCACAGACGTTTTACTATGGGATGAAGAAAACTTGAAAATGAGTTTTACTCATTAAAAGCAAAGAATTAACTACAACTATCAATCTTTTACTTGCGAATTCATCAAAAAATGTGGTCGCAAAAGTATAATTTGTTTTCCATAATCTTTTTGATAAAATTTTTGCAATAAAGTTTAAAATAAATGGTAATTCCGATTTTGCTGAATTTTTTAGTAAAACTAGTTCCGACTACTGATGCGGGATGAATCTGATCAGTTTTAAAAATGCTAGATTTTCTCCCTTTAATCATTTTTCTGGTTTCTATTATTTATTATCAACCCAAGGGGCCATAATTCCCCTCTTTATTTTCTTTCCCTAATTTATTTCGTATTTTGTATAGAAGAAACGCCATTCTTATGATGTATTTATTTTATTGGACTAATTGTTCATTAATTTTAATAAAATGTATTCATTTTACCCTATTAGACTATTTAAAGGCTAGTTTCAGGATCCTGTATCACTTAAAGACGTTTAAATTTGCATTGTTTTCGACTAAAACTGTCAGTGATCCGATTCACCCCGTTTTAAGGTATTTTTATTTTATTATTCAAAGTGTCCCAAGGTGTGGAGTGGACCTTGTCTAAATTTTCCGCAAGACCATAAAATAAATTTCCTTTAAAATTTTCATAAAATGTATATATTAAAAGTCAAGTTAAGTTTACCGTTTTTATGCTGGACTTAATTTTCACTTACATTTTCTTTTTATTTCATAAAGTATCACAGGCATCTGATTTACTACAAATCTACTCTAAGCATAAGAAAAAATGAAAACTTTGAACAGAAAAGAAAGCTGTACAATTTTGTAATTTTGTGAAAACTTTCTCGATAAAAGGACCCAACACTTAAAGTTATATTTAGAGTTTGAAGGCTTTGTACTATCACGGTTTAAGGGTTTTGCTACTTACAGGCTAGTACTAAATAAATCCTGATACAGGACATGCACATATAAAAAATGTGAAAAGTAACGCAGATCAATTTTTAATAAATAATTTCAACAGTAAAAAATTACTTACTTGATTTGATGTTCACATATTTGATGTTAGGTGGAGAGAAGCTCACATTCAAAGAAGCATGAGGGACAAAAAATACATTAGAAAAAATCTAATACAGAAAGTTTTAAATAAAAGTTCACTAATTTTTTTCATTTTCAATGACTTAACAGAAATTTTAGTAACGATGATGCTTTATTTAACATTTGTTTAACTACAAATAAAAAGAAATATGACTTACTAAACCAAGGATGAATTTAAATGAACTTTTATAGAAGCATAAAACTATTTATTCCTACAATCTACAAAAACATGCGACATTATTATTCACAGCTTAGTACATTAAGTTCATCAAACTGCCAAAGCCTACCTCAGAAAATATACACAAAATTCGGACTACAGGTATTTAATGTTTTTACATCAGTTTTCTTGTTTTGTGTGTCGCAAAGTTACAATCACTTGTACTTTCAAAAGCATTTTTTATAAATAAAATAAGTGTATTTATATTATTATTAGAAATTGATGCTAAATATTTTCTGGAAGTAAATAAAAAAAAATAAGTGATTAACGCCATGACAAAAATGAGGAAATCGGAGAAAAATTTGGAATTAAAAATATATTGGATGTCTAATTTATAATTATTAAACCTAGCTTTTTCATTATTTGTGTTATTTTTGCATTTTTCAAAATAAAAATTATAATTTTTGTAGTACTATTATTGAAAAAATCCCAAGGTGGGCCACTTTGGGACATTAAAAAAGGTTTTTAAAATTTGTTATTGTGAATTCCCTAAAAGAGATATTCGGTCGGGAATTAATTTATTAGATGCGCAAAGGACTATATATAATATATTTAGCAGTGATTGAATAATTATCATTGTACAAAAAAATTAGAAAAATTATGTAATGAAAAGTGTCCCAAGGTGCCCCACTCTCCCCTACCAAAAATAGTTTTAAAAAAACTGTATTTTTAGGGTCAATTTTCTAAAATTTTCGGACCCAGACCCCCTTTGGTACTTCAAACTTAATTATCCAGAACTTTACTTACATTAAAGTTCTTTAAGACGTAAAGTTTACCTAAAATATATTAAAAATTTCATTAAACCTCTAAAATGTGTATGGGAGAGGATGAGGAATAATTTTGGGTTCTCCCAGAAATAAATTTCTCCATACGGAACGGGAGTTGGACGTTTTCGACCATCTGCAAAAACAGTTGCGGAGCCCGAAGGTAGGAGGGAAAGGGTGGAAAGTGAAACCAGGGTGGGACGATTGCATGACGATTTCTTCGAATCGGAAGATGGACAGAATATTCGTGAAAAACAAAATGACTTCTCAAAGCTTTGCTTGAGAGTGCACGAGTTAAATCCATGAAAATAAATTCTGACTGCGCTAACACAAACTACTAATTAATTCTGACTGCGCTAACCCAAATTTTTAAGTGAGGGACTGCATTATGCACACCAAATAGCTGTAAAAGTTTTTAACAAGGTATTATTTCATCCTTACTATATCTATTACAGGCTTCTGCAGAAGGAGTCTCCACCCCTTTGCAGTCGCACAATGCATCGTTTTCACGAGATGCCCCCACTACACACAGAAAAGTTGTTAGAAGGAAGAAGGAAAGAGGAGAAATATGGATAAGTTGTTAGGTGAAAGGTGTAGTGGTGCTGGACACAGGCCCCTGAAAAGAGTCCTCCGACTCTTCGCAGTCGCCAATCTCGCTAATCTTCGTGCATGCCCCCACAACACCCAGAGGTAGTTGTGGTGCTGGACACAGGCTTCTGCAGAAGGAGTCTCCACCCCTTTGCAGTCGCACAATGCATCGTTTTCACGAGATGCCCCCACTACACACAGAAAAGTTGTTAGAAGGAAGAAGGAAAGAGGAGAAAGATGGATAAGTTGTTAGGTGAAAGGTGTAGTGGTGCTGGACACAGGCCCCTGAAAAGAGTCCTCCGACTCTTCGCTGTCGCCAATCTCGCTAATCTTCGTGCATGCCCCCACAACACACAGAGGTAGTTGTGGTGCTGGACACAGGCTTCTGCAGAAGGAGTCTCCACCCCTTTGCAGTCGCACAATACATCGTTTTCACGAGATGCCCCCACTACACACAGAAAAGTTGTTAGAAGGAAGAAGGAAAGAGGAGAAAGATGGATAAGTTGTTAGGTGAAAGGTGTAGTGGTGCTGGACACAGGCCCCTGAAAAGAGTCCTCCGACTCTTCGCAGTCGCCAATCTCGCTAATCTTCGTGCATGCCCCCACAACACCCAGAGGTAGTTGTGGTGCTGGACACAGGCTTCTGCAGAAGGAGTCTCCACCCCTTTGCAGTCGCACAATGCATCGTTTTCACGAGATGCCCCCACTACACACAGAAAAGTTGTTAGAAGAAAGAAGGAAAGAGGAGAAAGATGGATAAGTTGTTAGGTGAAAGGTGTAGTGGTGCTGGACACAGGCCCCTGAAAAGAGTCCTCCGACTCTTCGCAGTCGCCAATCTCGCTAATCTTCGTGCATGCCCCCACAACAACCAGAGGTAGTTGTGGTGCTGGACACAGGCTTCTGCAGAAGGAGTCTCCACCCCTTTGCAGTCGCACAATGCATCGTTTTCACGAGATGCCCCCACTACACACATAAAAGTTGTTAGAAGAAAGAAGGAAAGAGGAGAAAGATGGATAAGTTGTTAGGTGAAAGGTGTAGTGGTGCTGGACACAGGCCCCTGAAAAGAGTCCTCCGATTCTTCGCAGTCGCCAATCTCGCTAATCTTCGTGCATGCCCCCACAACACCCAGAGGTAGTTGTGGTGCTGGACACAGGCTTCTGCAGAAGGAGTCTCCACCCCTTTGCAGTTGCACAATGCATCGTTTTCACGAGATGCCCCCACTACACACAGAAAAGTTGTTAGAAGGAAGAAGGAAAGAGGAGAAAGATGGATAAGTTGTTAGGTGAAAGGTGTAGTGGTGCTGGACACAGGCCCCTGAAAAGAGTCCTCCGACTCTTCGCTGTCGCCAATCTCGCTAATCTTCGTGCATGCCCCCACAACACCCAGAGGTAGTTGTGGTGCTGGACACAGGCTTCTGCAGAAGGAGTCTCCACCCCTTTGCAGTCGCACAATGCATCGTTTTCACGAGATGCCCCCACTACACACAGAAAAGTTGTTAGAAGGAAGAAGGAAAGAGGAGAAAGATGGATAAGTTGTTAGGTGAAAGGTGTAGTGGTGCTGGACACAGGCCCCTGAAAAGAGTCCTCCGACTCTTCGCAGTCGCCAATCTCGCTAATCTTCGTGCATGCCCCCACAACACCCAGAGGTAGTTGTGGTGCTGGACACAGGCTTCTGCAGAAGGAGTCTCCACCCCTTTGCAGTCGCACAATGCATCGTTTTCACGAGATGCCCCCACTACACACAGAAAAGTTGTTAGAAGGAAGAAGAAAAGGAGAGAAAGATGGATAAGTTGTTAGGTGAAAGGTGTAGTGGTGCTGGACACAGGCCCCTGAAAAGAGTCCTCCGACTCTTCGCAGTCGCCAATCTCGCTAATCTTCGTGCATGCCCCCACAACACCCAGAGGTAGTTGTGGTGCTGGACACAGGCTTCTGCAGAAGGAGTCTCCACCCCTTTGCAGTCGCACAATGCATCGTTTTCACGAGATGCCCCCACTACACACAGAAAAGTTGTTAGAAGGAAGAAGGAAAGAGGAGAAAGATGGATAAGTTGTTAGGTGAAAGGTGTAGTGGTGCTGGACACAGGCCCCTGAAAAGAGTCCTCCGACTCTTCGCAGTCGCCAATCTCGCTAATCTTCGTGCATGCCCCCACAACACCCAGAGGTAGTTGTGGTGCTGGACACAGGCTTCTGCAGAAGGAGTCTCCACCCCTTTGCAGTCGCACAATGCATCGTTTTCACGAGATGCCCCCACTACACACAGAAAAGTTGTTAGAAGGAAGAAGGAAAGAGGAGAAAGATGGATAAGTTGTTAGGTGAAAGGTGTAGAGGTGCTGGACACAGGCCCCTGAAAAGAGTCCTCCGACTCTTCGCAGTCGCCAATCTCGCTAATCTTCATGCATGCCCCCACAACACCCAGAGGTAGTTGTGGTGCTGGACACAGGCTTCTGCAGAAGGAGTCTCCACCCCTTTGCAGTCGCACAATACATCGTTTTCACGAGATGCCCCCACTACACACAGAAAAGTTGTTAGAAGGAAGAAGGAAAGAGGAGAAAGATGGATAAGTTGTTAGGTGAAAGGTGTAGTGGTGCTGGACACAGGCCCCTGAAAAGAGTCCTCCGACTCTTCGCAGTCGCCAATCTCGCTAATCTTCGTGCATGCCCCCACAACACCCAGAGGTAGTTGTGGTGCTGGACACAGGCATCTGCAGAAGGAGTCTCCACCCCTTTGCAGTCGCACAATGCATCGTTTTCACGAGATGCCCCCACTACACACAGAAAAGTTGTTAGAAGGAAGAAGGAAAGAGGAGAAAGATGGATAAGAAGGGGTTAGATGAATGATGTAGACATCTTCCCCAAACCATTAATGTCATATGATGAATTTTTTCAGGGAATATTCATCCACTAAGCAAAGAAAATTTTAAAAAAACATTGTATTTTGTGATACCATAGATGGATGAAAACATATTTCTATAACCTAACGCATTTCGTTATGAAAATTATATTTTGAGACATTTACTGACCTTAAATAATTTACCAACATGAATATTTTTATACAAAAATTCATAATTTTAATTTAGATAATATGATGCAGTATACTCTTATTAGAGAACCTGAGCTGTACACATATGAAATAAAACAAACAGGAATTTAAATAACCGCCTCATTGGTAATCAAGTTTCTTTCAATTTGAATGGATGAAAATGTCTATCAATTTGAGTTCAGTATAATCAAGGGGGACAGCTTAATATTCACTTTTATGTACTTAAAGAATGACCTTGTTTTCTCTAACATATATATCATTCTCAACCAAGTCATTGATGTTGAATTCCAGTGATTAAAAACTAAAGAGCTCGTATTTTTTCCATAGAAATCATTCATATGCAGCTAGCATTATTAAGTGTTTGGTTTTTATAAAAAGTGAAAGTGATATATGCTCACACAAAAAATATTTTCGAGGATGGGTTTTTACACGTGTAACCAATAACTCAATAAAAAGTTTTCTTCCAAGCAAAGTCCAGGGAAGCCATTTTGTTTTCATCAATGCTATTCCCACCTCCCGATTTCCCGAAAAAGTTCTACCACCAGATTCCCTCGACATTCCACCCCGATCCCTGGGAGCTCTGCAGCTGTCCACGCAGATGGATGAAAACGGGCGACTCGAGGACATCGACATCTCGCGCTCTACCACCGAATGATGAAACTGTTTTTGTAATCAAAACCCATTATGGAAAATACCATTGTTTCCATCCTAGCCCTACCTCTGTTACATTCCCCTTCCATGATACAACCAACGGAAATAAACCTAAGACTTAACCCTTTATGTCCCGACGGGACTAGTAACTTACAAGTTGTAAGTCCCACTTCCCAATATTCCAAATTCGTCCAATTTTCGTCATGTAAGGCTAATAATAAAGGCTGGATAATAAAACCAACAATATACAAAACATCGATTTTGTAAAAATAAACCGATATGAACCTTTTCTTGAAATTAACTAATTCAATTTAAAAACACAACTTTAAGCAGGGCCGCGGATTAACCATGTAGGGGCCCCTAGGCGCTGCAAGTCTTGGGGCCCTTTTCCCTCCTAATATGTTTTTTTCACACTGTACCGCAATTTTATTCATAATTACACTTTTACTCAGGCACGGATTAGTGCAACTTTTAAGGAGGGGAGCGACCCTGCTCAAAAAAATATTTATGATAAATTTTTTCTATACTGTTATGGTCATAGTTTTTTTAAGTATAGGAGACCTATTTGGCCTCAATGCAAGGGTTCTTGACTCCAAAATGTTCTCAGAATAATTTTTGAAATTTAACCCTTAAAGGGCAGCCCCGTAGCCAGGAATTTCCCTTTGGTGGGGCGCCTACTTTTTCAGGGGGGGCAAGGGGGTTTTCAGGAGGTATCATAGACGCAGGTTCAGCTGCAAAATGGGGGAAATACAAATAGGGGGCCCTCCCCTAGAAAAATTTTGAAAATTTGGAAAAATGGGTTTTAACTTAGCTAGAAGAAAATTACTCATGTTTTAGAAGGGGGCAGCTGCCCCCCCCTGGCTACCTCCATGGCTGTGCTTGTGGATAGAATTTTTGAAAACTTTCAAGGGGGGCAAATTAAGATGCCAGGGGGGCTCAGCCCCCCCGTAGCTACGGGCCTGTTAAAGGGGCAGTGTTTTAATTCATTTAGAGGTCCATTGGAATACAACCGAGGAGGATCTTTCTTTCAGAATTTTCAAGAATAAAACAGGATTTAGAAAAATCCCAAAATTTTGAAGGAGGGGGTTAAGGGAACTCCTCCAGAAGGTTTTTTGAAATTTCACCCGTAAAAGACGTATTTTAACTCATTTTTAGAGGTTCATCTCTGAACTATTTATATCTCTTCATGGATCCCTGTCCCTTTTAAGAACCTGACCCACATAAAAATCTTCAGATTCAATTTAACTCATTACGTTTCAAAAAAAATTATCTAGGCTCGGGGCCCCTAGCTGATAATGGGCCCCTAGACAGTTGCCTACATTGCCTATTTGGTAATCCGGCCCTGACTTTAAGAATCCACTTTTATAAAAAAAAAAAGAAAAACAGATTTAAAATATTATTGGGTCAAGTAGGAAAATGAAAACAGAATGTAAATGTTAACACTATAGTTAACCCATCTCAGCACAAGAGCGAAGAAAATTACATTAGAAATGCATTTTTGACGGAACAGACTATATCAATAATACCGGCCATCGGCCAAATAGTAAAGAAAGATTAAGCCCAAGTGCAATAAAGAAAGATTAATGTCAAATTTAAAAAAGATTCGGGTTGTTTATATTAATATTATCTGACTTAGGAATTTTCTATTATTGCAAAAAGGCAAGGGAATTGAAACTAACAGAAATCCTAGTAACATTACGTGTAAAAAGCTTTTTCGTTATCCCAACATTGACTCAATCAAAATCCCACATAGCACACTCATCCATATTTCGTCAAATTCTCGTCGAAAACTCGGGGCGATGTTCCAAAACTCGTTCACGTCCATAAATGACGTCTATTGCACGTCTATTCAACGTCATGTTTGGATGATCCATAACTCGTCTTTTATTCGACGTCGAATAAACGTCTATTACTGACGTGAAATGGAACAGCTGAAGGGATCTGAACTCGCTATTTCCAAAACTGGTCCAAAACCCGTCGAATAAACGTCTTTTGTTTTTTAGGAAGTTTATATTCTTCCGTTGGCAACTCTGTGGATTCTGAATCCGAAACTTTCAAACATTGTTTCGCCTCCATGTTGTTTTCCGTCAAATTATCGTTTTGGTTTTGGATGATAGGAGCCGCTTTGTTATAAAGTTAGTAATTATTTAAATCTTAATTTATTTTTATCTTGGTAAGCTTTTTATTGCTTTACTTGCAGTAAGGTTTGGTTGCTGGATTGTATTTACCGCAAATCAATCTAAATTGAAGTCTAACATGATTCTGATTTCTTTTGCTCCGAATGCCTTTTCTCGGAAGTTCTTGGTTTTGAATTTTCATTAATTAATGTTATATTTATATTTTTTTTATCATTGAATTCTTATTTATATTAAAATATGGTGCCATTATTTTGCTTCTTCTGTTAATCTAAATCTGCTGAACTGTAGTTGCTGAATTATCTAATTTTATGTCTTTATAATTTGACTCAAGTAGGTAAATAATGTCAACATTTTATAATAAATATTTAGACTTGATTTTAACTATTGAAAGTGTTGCAATATTGTGGTTAATCATAATGACCGACCATTAATAATGAGTCTGTTTCTCTGTTTGTATTAGTAACCGATGAATTTCAGGTATTAAGATATGATTACAAAAACACAAATTTCTTGTACTTGTGGTTTTTAATTAGTACTATTGATGGGAATTTTCTTCATGTATTCTCAGGTATAATAGGCTGCTGTTTGTAATTTTTTTGTATACTGTTTGATATTTGTAAAATTTGGTTGTATAATACTTAACAAAAGGTACGTAATCAAGTAAAATAGTCTATAATAATATAGAATCTGATAATGTTGATATTTCTAATGTGTTTGCAAAATATTTTAGTTCTGTATTTAAATGCAAGACCTACTTTTTCTAGTTATTTCCTTATAATGTTATTGGAATTGACAGAATTTCTCATGATGTTTGTGCCATTAAGGAACTGAACTCTATTAGTAATGATTATATACTTTTTCTTTTGTTATCAAAAGTTATTCTGATTTTTATTTTATTTATCACTCAAAACAAACTATTTTCCTGATATTTGTAAACAAGCTCAAGTAATTCCTGTTCTTCCTGTGAAATCTAAGAACTTGATTCTCTTCTGATTATTATTATTTTTCTTTTTTGAAGTCTATTTATGTGTAAATCTCATTTCAAATCTTAATTTTTGATTTAAATTTTTATTTATTCCTGTAATATTTATAATTTGGATTATTATTTTTATGTTTATAATAGTAAAATTTAATTTGGATTAGTAATGATGAATTCCAGGTATTAAGATATGATAACAAAAACAATAAATTATTTGTACTTGTGGTTTTTAATTAGCACTATTCATTGAATTTTCTTCCTGTTTTCTCTGGTGTAAATACTGCTGTTTATAATTTATGATGCTAATAAAATTAATTAGTTTTATTAATGATGTGAAAAGAATTCAAAATATTTTTTCAGGTTTTTTGTATAAATAAAAACATTATCCTTGTGATATTTCTGTTAGTATACTGTTCTGTATGTAATGTATTTGACATTCAATCTTAAAGTCCCTGAGAGATTTGTCTTGTTTAATATTTTTTATGAAGTTCTAAGTAACTTGATTGATTGTTAAGATACATTGGTTACAATCCTGTTTCTGTTAAAACTTATAATTTGTCTATTAATAATCTATTTGTCTACCATTCTGCAAATACAATCATCTGATTACCTTTGTACAGATTTTAAATTTTTATTGTAATGACATTTTTAACATGTTGTTCCATGTTTTTAAAAAATTATGGAAAAGTGTTTAATTGCCCAGTTCTTATTTGTCTCCACCACTGTAATTGGATTTTTCAGTAGTGTGTTTTGTTTTTAAATAAAATAAATTTTAATGTTTTCAACAAGTTTTTTCATGTAAGAGGAAATCCTACATTTTCTTTTAGCTCATCACTGCTATCAATGTAAGTATCAATAAAATTAAGTTTGTTTTCAAAAGGTTTGTAAATATATTTGAATTATTATCATATTTAAATATATGTTCAGCTTGAAATCTCTAAGTTATGGTTCAGATATCATTAATGAGTTTTAGGACTTTTAGCTTTTTTATGCAATCTCATCACTTAAAAATGAGAAATTCTAATTGATAAAATTAATCTTAAAATTAATTGAACTGTTGAAATAATAGTTTTGTTGGAGTCCTTGTGCAGAGCTTATTTTAGTAAAAAACCATAGAAAATGAAGGTGAGTTTCAATTAAGATTAAAAAAATTTATTTTTAATTAAGATATTGTAAAATTGCTGTACAGTTTAAATCTTATTGGATTTCTGGGTTTTTTTAATGCTTTGAAATTATTGTAGAGGTATTAATCTATACATTTAATTAAATTTAATAATATAACCATGGAAATTATATTAAATTCAATGTAAATAATTTTAAAGTTATATTTACATTAAATTGAATAAAAATATCATGATAGTTTTATTCAATTTAAAGTAATTATAATTTCAAAATTATTTACGTTGAATTTAATATAATTGCCATGGTTATATTATTAAATTTAATTAAATGTATGTATTAATACCTCTATAATAATTTTAATGCAATGGGTAATCCATAACTAGTCGATATAACGTTTCCTAGGTCCAAATAATGGTCTAGTATAAGGCCCAGATATGCTCCAAAACCTGTCGATTTCTCTTCCATCATGACGTCTTTTCGACGTTTTATAAACGGTAAACAACCGGACATTTCGACGCGGGATCGATGTAATTTCGACGACTTATCGACGAGTTCTGGAAGAGTCGCTGGACGAGTATGACGTTTTATCGACGTCTTTTCGACGAGTGTGTGCTATGTGGGATACTATATGTTGGAATATTCGTAGTAACATATACATAAAAATATATTTAAAAAAATGAATATGAACAATTATTAGAGCAGCAGTCGAGTAACTGATGGTTGCTATTATACTCTTACCCAACTACTTATCTTATACTTACACAATAAAAATTTGACCACACAAATAATTGAAAAGAGGAAATTCAGGATATCGCATTTAACTCTTAGAACAGGTTAAAAATATCATCATGAACCAATTGAACTCAAGTTAAATTAAATACATTCAGATATTGCATTGACATGCTTAATTATCAGTATATTTCGTTTATCAAAATTATATAATTTATCCTAGTTACACCACTATTCATTAGAGGAAAAATATTGTTCAAAAAATAGATTTAGAATATCAATTTTAATTTCTAGGTGCAAAAGGTAATTTATACATTTTTCAGAGTTAGTTATGTGAGTTTAGCTTTAAGAAAAGGAATTCCTTAAAGCTTAGGTCTACTTAATAGATTCCAAGCAGAACAAACAATGAGAAAACGTTAAATAATAAATTATATCTAATCAATCTTATACTATTTCTAAAAATATAAATTCTCGAATACTCAAATCGAAACAAAATAATTAAAAACAATTCCGAATAAAAATAATTTCATTTCACAACAAGAAAACTTTTATGAAACTAAAAATAAGTGTTTTAAATAACCCACTTTTACCTTGCATTTTCTTTAAAATTATCCAATAGAAGAAAAAATTCATCGCAAAGAAGGAATACGGAGCCGACGTTAATCTATTTTCCACGCGCAAATAAAAAAAAATGGCTATGTAATCGTCAAATCGTCTGCATGCGCATCTTAATATTTATGCAGTTTTTTTTCTCGAAAATTTTTTACGCAAAATTAATTTTGTAAACTATAATAAATTCTATAAAATTATTTTGGACTTTAATAACCTTTTGAAAAAAATATTTGATTTTTAATGTAAAATTTTAATGGTAAGGATTATTTTTCAATTTTTTGGCTGGAATCTCTCGTCAAACTCATAGGCTAATCTGCTTTAGAGTGCGGAATCTGTAAATGTTGATTGAATTTATTACGCTGTTTCTGGTTTCTGCTGAACTTAAACATCTGCATTTCCAAAATTCATCCCTTCACACAAAGAACAAACACAAAATTAAAACAAATAGGCTGAATGAACTGCCATCTGCCTATGGGGCATCTGCAGTTCTCATGAGGTGGGACTGGCTCAGTTGGATTACGTGTAAAATGAAAAAAATATTAATTATAATGTCGTTAAAAGATGGCAATGGTTGAAATCCTTGCAGTTTCATGAGTTTACACTTCAAGATTTTGTATGTGCAAAGACAGCGTTTTAATCATAGAGGGTTTAATCGATTTTACTCGATCACGTTAATTTTAGTGTTTCGAACAATGTGGAATGAAAAGTACCATAATTTTTACAATTGTACATTGATTAATCTGGTTAGAACTATTTTAAGTACTTGTTCTTACTTAAATTATTCATATACTTTCTATCATAAGGTTTAACTATACATTATCTAAACCAGTGGTTCCCAACAGGTGGTCCGCGGACCACTGGTGGTCCGTGAGGCCTTCAGAGGTGGTCCGTGAGAAGATTTTTAAATAACATCCAAAAAATGGTTGGAAATTAAAAAAAAATAGTTTTCCTAATCACTCATTCCTGGAAATAAAAACACTACAGATACAAAAACATAAGTAAAAAATCATAGTCTCATAAATAAAAAATGTTATGTTCCCTTTCTCTCCTATGAATCCTTTGTTCATTTCTATTATTTTGCACAGTTTTATTCAACAATAGTTTATTACAGAGTAGAAACGAAATGTCATGATGTGGAAAATATTGCATCAGATTAATTAAAACTGAGAGGCTTCGGGGGGGGGCTAATAAAGAATGTGGAAGTGTTGAAAGATACTTCAAACTGGGATGCTATGGTCAGACAGAGGGTCTTCGAGAAATCGTGGTATGAAAAGAGGAAATTTCTGAGATACACGTGAAATAGGTTTGTTCGAAGATATGAGAAACATTTATTGCTGAAAGTGCAAAGTTTTTAATAATTTTCTATTTTAATCGCTGCTTTGAAATAATTATTGACTTTTGAGGCGGTTTCTTTCGGGAGAACACCAGCCTCACCCGGCCTTGCCTGTAAAATTTCCTCTGTCACAACTCACAGTCAGTTGTATGTCCAGTTTGCTTTTTTGTGATCAATAGAATTCCTGGTTATCTCATTCGTACTGCAGTTTAATTTAAAGCTTAGTACTTTCTTTCAAATTTAAATCTACTAATAATATACTATTACCTTATTTTTGTTGGTTATGAAAAAGAAGAAAAATAACTATTTTATACTGTTGTTTTTTTAAACCTGTAACTTTTGTGTAGGTGTGAACCCTTCCAGGGATAATAGATAAAAAGGCTTTAGCTGGTATTTTATAAAAGGTATATTTTTAAAGAATTAGATATAAAATTGTAATGTTAATTTTTCTTTTAAGTTTAATAGATTATTTGATTTTCTAAGTTCTATTTAGAAACATTGTAAGACTCGGTTTCCCTTACATCAGAAAAAAAGTCAAAATTTTAGACCTCCATGAGGAATGAATGTACTGAAAAAAAAATTAAAATTTTGAGGATACAGTTAGGGATAGAGATGGTCCGCCGAGGTTCAAATTTAAGTGAAGTGGTCCGCGGACATATTTGAGTTGGGAACCACTGATCTAAACCAATAAAAAGCATTAAATACTACATACTTTGATTATGAAAGACCTTAACAAGACCTTTGCAAGACCTTACCCCTAACTTGGGTTTTTAAATAAGGGGTCATCCATAAATTACGTGAGGTGTTTTTTCCAAAATCTGGACCCCCCCTCCCCCCTTGGTGAGATTTAGTGAGATTTTTCTTGACCCCCCCTCCCCCCTACGTGAGATTTACCTACAACTTTTAAAAATTATTTCCTAAAAATTATTTGAATTTTGTGCTTCATAGCACCTAATTAAGTTATAATTAAGTTAAAAAAAGTTGACGTGAGATTTTAATCGACCCCCCCTCCCCCCTTGGTGAGATTTGGTGAGATTTTTCCAAACCCCTCCCCCCCCCTTTTTGACCTCACGTAATTTATGGATGACCCCTAAGTATAATTTTTTCTCACCTTAAGGTAACTATATAATTTATTAGATATAAATGTGTGTTGCATCACAGAATGCAATTAATATACTCCAAACTTTTTAATATACAGTAAATTACGCAACCGTTGTAAAAAAAGTATGCTAAATAAACGTGAAACAAGATTTAAAAGTTACTTCTGATGCGAACACTCATGTACATATTTCCCTGTAAGGCTGGTCCTGTGTAGTAGAACCGCATACTTATTGTCTTTTTTAAGGACGCTTTTAAATATTCGTTTTTAAGTGTAGGATGCCAAACAAATGATAATGAATGGAACAGTTCCTTCTTGATGGCAGTCCTAGATAATAAAGAGCTACTAACTAGACAATTTTAAAAGAGAATAGATAGCAGAAAAGAAGCTTTTCTATGATTTGAATTGAACAAACAGATGCGTAGTCAGAGAAGGTATTTGGGGTTTGGGGGATATGGATATATCCTCCCCGAAAGTCAGAAAAGAATCTTTCTTTTTCCCACTTTTTGCTCCGACGAAGGAGGCTCCTCTTCCTACCTCCGAAACGATTGTAAGCTTTTCCATCTTTTGATATTGTGCTGCTTTTGACGTTGTTTATAGAATTTTATCATATATAATCTTTTAAGACCATAGAAAAGGATTAAATTTACCTCATATCCTCTCCCGAAATTCCAATATCCCCTTCCGAAATTTTTTATCTAACTACGGCATTGTGAACAAACCAGGAAATGTGTTTAATTCACTACAAAGCAATATGCCTAATATTGCCTAATGGGTTTGACAGCTCATTTCTATAAATTTTGTATCGATTTATGGGTACACATAATTGCCTTGGTTATTTTTTTTTATCAAATTAAGCATATATATCAGTTGTGAAATGACGCCACTCAAGAACTGTTTTTTTTACAAAAGTAGTTGGATAAATGTTTTTAAAAATCCATCTTATAAAACAAAGTTTATATTTATGATTGCTTCGAATCTTATTTGGATTAAAATTTTCTTTTAAATTAAAAAATAAAATGTCCGTATTAGGTCTGTTAATAACATGCAAGACATTTGGAAATATTTTTTGTTACCTACTAGAAAAATCAATTTTATGTTAAACTGCTAAATTAATTTTGCTTTGTTTACATTTACAGAATAAGGAAGTTGCATGTGTCAGATTTTCAAAAACAAACAAGTGTTCCGTATGGATTTTTGTATGGTAAAATGAAATATCTATTCAGTTTTTCAAAAAAATGTACAGGTAATTAAATATTTTAATTTAAAAGTCGAGAAAAAAACACGTGACTGAAAACGTTTATTGTTTAAACTATAAGATGACGTCAACAATAATACCATCAACTCCATTGCTTTACAACAATGTTTAGTATAAGATGACGTCACATCCAAACTCTTGGCGTTTTCGCGCGCTTTTAAAAAGGGGATTTTTGTTAATTTTTTTCACAATCAAAAAATTTCTCGATCGGCCTCAAATTTTGGGTAGTTGCTTATTTTTGAAAGAGGAATCGATTAAAAAAATAAAAAAAAATCATGCAACTTCCTCATTAAAATTTAAAACAAAACTTGGTAATGTAATACCAAGAATACTTATGACAAAAACTTGCATTTAAAATTGAAGAATCGGGTAAGTTTCAAAATTCACACTTTCAAGGTTCTGACTTGAAGCTAATAAATTTAAGCATAATTCATTAATAAAGATATTTTAACTAAAGGAAAATAATTTTTCAACCTGATAATGGGAAAGTAGTAGACAAGTTTCTCAGTAATTTTAACCATGACGGATTCTGCAACCAGTTTAGGACTTGCAGAACTTAATATTGACCTTGAATAAATAACAGGAGGTAATGGGAAAACAAGGAACTAAATTCTGTAGGAAAGTTACAATTTAGTACAGCTAGTAGTTAAAAGAACGCTTACTCTCTTAATACAGCTTTCGCAAGTCTTCTGTTCTAAAATTTAAAATTATTTCAAATTGATGTGAAATGCATTTAAGAAAAAGAAATTACTGAGCTAAAATTAATAAGGGTGGGTATTTATTTCCTTCTTTTTACGTGCCAAATATTAAGCATCCTTTTAGATTGAGGTTTTTTTTAGAAAAAGTGATTATATTTTATACAAGAAAAAAATTATAACTAAAGTAATTTTTACTGCTATTTTTTCAACTTCATTACTTTTGTTAAGTAGGTCTGTGGCTCCCAAATATTCACGCATTGATTATACTCTTTGCAGATTATCTGTAGGGATCCCAAACAACAAAAATAGTCTAACTAAACACTACATTTAAGATAAATAAACATTAAAATCATAATTGTTCATCAAAAGTGTCTCTGCTTTCACTACACTTTCTTCGATGTAGACATTCTTTCTTTCAGGTTTAAAATACAAATACAAATTAAGTCGACCAACTACAGGCGTAAGCCCAGCAAGGTTGATCCAGTCTTTTTAACCCAAACTACCAGAATCCCAGTATCTGTCAATTTTCCCCTTGAACTCGTTTACCCCACTTGAATTTACGATTGTTTCAGGCAACGTATTCCATCTATCCACTACCACTACCCTATTAGAGAAATAATGCTTTCTACAATCCGTCTTAAATTTTACTTTATTCAATTTGAAATTGTGACCCCTTGTTCTATTACCCGTATTGAAATCTAGTCCCTCTGTGTCCCCTTGCTTTACCATTTTAAATAGTTGAATCAAATCCCCTCTAATCCATCTTCTCTCTAGAGTGAACATATTTAGCTTCTTTAATCTTCCCTCATAACTAAAACTGGATATACCCTTGACCATTTTAGTAGCCCTATGCTGAACCCTTTCTATTGCATCAATATCTTTTTTTAAGTATGGAGACCAAAACTGAACAGCATACTCTAGATGAGGTCTCACCAAGCCTCTGTATAGTGGCAAAATAATATCCTCGGACCTTGAAGAAACAGTTTTTTTAATGTATCCCAATATCCTATTAGCCTTTTTACTAGCAGATGAACACTGATGAACCCATTTAAAGTTAAAAGAAAAAGTTCTTTTTCAAATGTGAATAATTCATTTCAGATTAGATGGAACACATACATAATTTTAAACAACAATTAAAATAAAAAAAATTGATTATTTTAAAGTTGACAAAAATTTAAAAAAATACCCTTTTCAATTTGATCACAGTTAAATTGCGCGGTTTGTAAACTAAAAGTTTACAAACATTTCTAACCTTGTCAATATGCACACATGCATCAGGTTAGCATTAAATATTTGCGCACTTTTCAGCTTGCATTTTCTGATAGTCATATTTAAAACTTGCGTTTCCTTAATAAGGTTTGTAAATACGAAAAGATAATATTTATTCGTTGCATAATTTCTAAATCTGTATTGAAGAAAATATGTTACATCTAAAATAAACTACGTAATCTTTTTGAATAACCTTTATTAAAGACAATTTTATACGGCTTTCAAGCAAACTTTTAATTGTTGTTTTAACAGTTATTTAAAAAGTAAATTAAACAAAAAAAATTGCAAAATTTTTTGAAAACACATTCAATAATTTCAACATATTCATAACAGGCATCACCGAGTAGTATTTTATTTACCTTTTTTTAGTTTAAATATAGAGATATATATAGAAAATACAATATAGACAACGTTTATTTTGCACATTAATTTAAAAGATTTAAAAAACCTAAAACACACAGACATGTTTCGAGGATGCCTGGATCCTCTTCGTCAGTGTGACGATGTAAGTATCTTTTAATCTATTATTATATCTTTCTAATATATAAATTAATCTTTGTTAGTATCTTTTAAATTAATGTGCAAAATAAATGTTGTCTATATTGTATTTTCTACTTATTTGCACAGCTTGCCCTCATTACGTTAGAGATATCTATAGTTTGAATTTTTTTTTCAAAACAATTTATGTGTTATGTAAACCTTCAGGCGTTTACAAAACGTTATGTGTTTTGTGTTATTTATGTGTTTTTGTTATGTGTTTTTAAACATTTATATGTTTAAAATTATCTTTTATACTTCATAAAAAAGGGTGGCTTGTAAATTTTGTACATTACATAAATTTCAGTTTTCTTATTGTAAAAATTATTAAAATGTACATTTTAACAATAATAATTTAATATACATTAAAAATTTTCATAAGATCATTTATAAATATAGTGATACAAATTTGAAACTAATTTTGATTTCTTTATACCAAATGAAAAGTATAGTTCACTATAGTTAAAAATAATAACAAAACGAAAAAATAAAATTTGCGAACAAAAATTTAAAAAATCCTATAAAATGTTTTTATTATAACCTGTCAACGTGATATTTGTCTTAGGTTGATATTAATCTTACAAGGGGTTTCTATAAATTTCTAGAACAAGCTTATAAGCAATGAAATTGAAAACAATTTCCTTGTAACCTATAACTTAGATTTATTAGATAAAAAAAATATTACCTCCCCATTAAATTGTTTGTCAATGACATAAATATTAGAACCTTTGCAACTAATGGCAATAAATTTAAATATCCCTATAAAACCCTATAGGAAATCCAATACAATAAAAGCTAAAAACATGTGGCCAAAAAGAGAATTAACTAAAACGGCAACATAAACACTTCAAATTTGGAAATCTCTAAAGCCTCAAACGGCACATTATCAAATCTCTATAGCCGAAACATGCAAGAGCAAAGGTGAAAGTCGCTTTCAGTTGCGATGTTGGTGTCACCTTTATAAAATTGACTCTGGGCCTCCTACCGATGTTCCTCTTAGAATCTTGAGTTATATATGCAAGGATTAGATTTAAGATTGTTTATGTGGAAACAGCGTTGAAAATCGCTCTATAGTTTCTAAGAAACGGTTTCAGGTGTTACAAGTCCGTATTTCGTGGGTGGCTTTTGTTAACGAGTTGTTTTGGATCTTTTTTGTTTCACTTTCAAAAGTGGTTTTTAATGGTCATCCTTGAGTGTCAGGGTAACGTGTGTTTCTTTATGCCTTTTTGGAAAGAACAAATTAATTTAAATAAGGTTTAATTTTTTACTAATATAACTCTTGAACTTTATTTATAGCTTATGTATATATGGTGTTTAGAAATTTATTTTGCATTCATAACAAAGTATTGTTCTTATTTCTAAAGATAATGTAGTAAATTTTTTTTATAAAAAAAGAGAGAAGATTAGGCAATATAGGGTTATCTTATTTATACCATTATACCCAGGAATGTAAAATTTTAAAACTTTGATTTAAAGGGAAGACTTACAGTCATATTCATAGTCGTCGGTGTCAACCAGCGGCTAAAGAAAGAAAAATTAACTTTTCGCTGACTCTGATTGGTTGAATCCTTCTTCCAAGGATTTAATATTGCTGTAAATATGTCAGAGAATATAATAGCGGCAACATCAAAGATGCCCCCATTGCTGGGAGAGGGATGTTGTGGGGGCATTTATCCAGTCTGAGATAAGATTAAAACAGATTAGCGTCTCATATTTCTATTTTCGAGAACTCCCCGACTTCAAACCTGTGCTTCATGAACTCTTTGATGAAGTGTCATTGATGGTGCTTCTTAGAAAATTCTTTCTGGCATTAAAAGGGTTAAGCCAATTCCTCCCCTATCTATCTGAGCGCCGCACCCCCTTTTTCCCGCCCCTGAGGTCTTTACAAGGGTGCCGTGAAGTATTACAAATTTTAATCTCCTCTTCTCCTCTAAAGCACCGTTTCTTTGAAACCCAAAAACAAGTTGCAGTTATACGTAAACCTGACATATTTGGTATGAGCTGTGCTACTATGTCGGCGTCATCCGCTATTTTTCAGTTAGCAACGTCGGTTTTTGGTCCATATAATCAGAAAAAATCGAATAATTTATTTCGACATCTTAAAACGTTGTAAAAGGTTTTTAATACATCGATATGCATCTTTCGACTATGAAAAAGTGCGTCTCCCATCTAGTGATGGGCAAAATCGATAATTTTAGGTATCGAATACTTTGGTATCGAATACATATAGGTATCGAATACTTTGGTATCGAATACTTATAGGTATCGAGTACTTTTAGGTATCGAGTAATTTTTTTCAATGTCGGGAAATGAACCTGAAGGGACAATTTTTTAGGGCCTATCCATAATCAGACTAATATTCAAAAAACTGAAAGCGATCCATCAAAAAGCCCCGTAGCTACGGGCCTGGAGGTGGATAGAGGCGAAGGATTTGGCGGGGGAAAAACCTAGCCGCGTCAAATTTCTCTCGCGGATGATAACGACTTGGGTTTGAGCGTTGCAAAATGAAAACGGAAACAGGCTGCGTTTGATCTACAGTAGGTGTTATAAAGATTACTTCATTGAAAAATTTAAAATGAAATATGTCAATAAAGTATCGATACTTTTGTGGGTATCGAATACACTCGATACCTATAGGTATCGAGTACTTAAGTATTTGGTATCGATACCTGCCCATCACTACTACTCCCATCATCAATCCTTTTCATCTTCGTTTCACTAACCAAAAAAATTCCACCACCTATGAAACAATAAATCACCCACATCATGCTGATAATGGTTCCTCAAAAAGGCACCCAACTATTCAAATCGCTCCTTGAATGTGTGAGAAAAAATCATAGAGGAAAAAATCCATTACCGGAGGAAGATCTACTTCCTGTGCCATTTGAATGATCTGTGGGTGGTAGGAGGAGGAAGGACCACGCCTCTCGTGGCTCAATATTAGCAGTGGACAAATAGGCGTGAATAGGAAACGGGACAAGAGAGAGAAGACGTGCGGTTTGTCAAACGGCACTCATAAGCCACGCTGCGTTAGGGTTTTCGAGGACATGCGCTTACGAGAGAAGAAGGTAATTAAAAGGAAGGTTTATGCGTTTCTGTTTCTTGCATAGTTGAGAAATATTCTTTTCTATTTTGTGAACCCCTTCAAACCTTTCATCCCTCAGCTGCCCGAGTAAGAGAGCAAAGTTAATCAACGCAATTCAATTAAAGTCGCTAAATTATCAAGAGCTAATGAAAATAATCAAAGATGAAGAAGAACTAAAGTCCAAGCAATAGCAAGATTCTTAAATGAAATATAGTAGAATAACAAAGATGAAAAGATTTCTCCCCCTCCTAAGGAATTCACAAGTTAATATGTAATTAAGAAGTATTAGTACCGAAGACGTAAAGAGAAGACAAAGCGAAACATTTTGTCAGCAAATGTCTTAAATCAATCTACAACTCAACTCAATTTAGCTGCCTGAGATCACTACTATTAGAATCTATGTAGAATTTGTATCGGTTATGTCTGAAAGGGTTTTTTTAATATAGGGTGAATCGACCAGTAATTGACCAGTTAGTGGAAACTCCTCCAAGTTTTATTTTTCTTTCTTAGAAAAAAAATTTTCTAAAAAAATTGACACTGGTTTAATATCAATGAAAGTATGAGGAATAATAACTAATAATCATTTTTCCTTTCACTTTTATAGAATTTTTTTTATTTATTTTAAAAGCAATTAATTGAGATTTTGCCAGTAATTGACCACCTACATCCAGTATTTGAACACCATTATTCCAGTAATTGACCATTGCCATATTCACCATTTCCAGAATAAAAATCAAATATACAGCTCAAGCACAAATCAACCAACTGATCCACAACGCAACCTATCATTTCCAAAGAGCTATTTATTCGAGTCCCACTGAAATTTTCCCCATTTCTTTAAAACATGGCTAAGGGTAAGTTGGCTGAAAAAAATACGCAACGGAGACGTTTGAAGAAAACGTTTCAGAAACACACAAACTTTCATTCAATCTGATGATTATAAAATTCTCTCACAAAAATTAAGAATTGGCAAATTTTAATAAATTTTTAAGTTTATAGTTTTTCTTGACAGTTTTAAGCGAAAAAATCAGTTGTTTTATTGAATGGTATAAAAATTTTGAACTTAACTAATATTCCATTCTTATTAACACCCGTGCCTTTTGGCAGAAAATCCTATGATCTGAAAACCAACTGTTCCAATCCTACTAAATTTCTTCCAGTTGTTGAATACGTCTTAGAAAATTCTTAAAAGCTGTATTCAATCAGCAATCAATAAATTAAACTCTGGAAGAGAACACGGAAAATTGTTCCGATTTATTAATACTCATACTTTATTAATATTAAATCACTGTCAATTTAAAATATATTTTGTTGGAAAAATATATCTACTTTATTAGTAATTATAATGATTTTTAAGATGTATTAGCAAAATCTTATACATTTTAAGCAAGAAGTAGAACAATTGTTTTTATTGTTTAACCTTTTAAAACCAGACTGTAAACCAGCACGATTTGCCACCTAGCGAGCGCTTTCACCGCGAACCGTTCGATTCCAGCGTTTACTACAGAAGGCTATCTAAAAAACTAAAAATGCGCATATGTCTGACAACCAACCAACCAACTACCCGTAGGTACGTACTTTAGGGCTTAGCGAAAGGAGCGACATATTTTAAAAGCGCAGGTGTTGGAAATTTGAAGAACCAATGAAAGAGGTATATTGAATAAAGAGTCCCTATTAACAATACTGGTTAATTACTGGAAATTTAACTTTTTTTACAGTAAATCTAACCAAAAATTGTACTGCAGGTAAAAATCTTTAAGATCGCTCTTGGTTTAAAAAGAAATCTTAAAAGCAAATAAAATCCAGTAGTTGACCACTTTGGTCAAATACTAGCACTTTTTCTATTCTAGACAGCCAGTGGTTGACCACCCCTCAAATATCAAATTAAATGGTTAATATACAAATAATGATAGTTTTATTTAATTCAACTAAACATTTAGGACCTAAATACATCAATCAATAAAATATTGGAATAAAAACTAGCTGGATGATTTGAGATTGAACTAAATACTCCATACCATTATTGCTAGTAGTGAGAGCGCATGCTTTGAAGCTTTGTTGATAACTTTTTTTTTAACTATTTATTGTGTCTTTTAAGAACAATACTAGAACTTTAGACTATGCATGAGCTTTTAATAAAATGTCAGCTATGTTTTCAACGCAACAGATTCGAAATAAACACACAACAGTTCTTGTTTTTTGCAAAATTATGCTCAATTGGTCAACTACTGGTAGGTGGTCAACTACTGGTCGGTTCACCCTACGCCACGAATAACCGGTTGGAAACCAATAATTTACGACTTACTTTCTTGATTTCTAAAAAAAAAAGCAGAGCGTTGATTTTAATTTATCAATTTAAAGCAAAAATATCAATTAAAAGATGAAAAAATAAAAATGAATCGTTTAAGGGCAATAGATCAATGAATAACACTAGAACACGCACTTTTATTGATATGACTCATATTTGTCGCATTGAACGCAATGCAATTCCTATGGTTTGAAAGAGGACTGGCAACATAATAATAGGTACCTACTAGGAATTTATTTTAAGAGGGAATCAAATTTTCTCTAAAACATTAGTCATTATCTGGTATGAAACAAGATTTCTGCACCCGAGGAGAGGACTCGAAGTTATTCCTCAGCCTCTTGCATGTATATTTAATAGGTCTAATCTAAATGTATAGCTTTGTAATACATTTTTAAGTAGAAATTTTAGTTTAAGAAACCTAGTATAAAAAATCGTGAAAAAAAGTTCCAAGTACCAAAGAGGAGACTGGAGGTCTTCCGCCAAAAATTTTTTCGAAATTTCACTCTAAAAAACGGGTTTTTAACTAATTTTGTTACACCTAGTCCGAATTTCACAGACATTCGTTATTAGGAATTTAATATATTTTAAGGTGATATTTGAACTTTGATGAACCTAATAGAAAAATTTGTCGTGAATAATAGAGCTCTCTGTATAGAAAAGGGGGTCTGAGGGTTCTCCCCTAGAATTTTTTTAAAATTTGACCCTAAAAAACAGGGTTTTACCTTGTTTTGGTACACAAAGACACAATTTCGGGGGAAGTCAGACCATATTATCTAGGACTTTTTCTTAACTCTTTCCGGCATTCTTTCTTCCAAATATGGAATATAATCGTTATCGCATCCAGGGGTGCTCATCGCTCAATATTCCAGATCTTACAACTTGACAACTAGGAAACAAGACGTTAGCACTCTGTCGCAACAAAGAGTTGTTCATGTTCTTGGTTACGATTAGATAGGGCCATGTTCGACGAAAATTAAGAGTTCACGTGTCCCGTGGAAACAAGTTTTTAACGTTAACCTGTGTCTGAGATTAGGAAAATATCTTGTGTTGCTTGTTGCTTGATAAGGCGATAGCAGAAGAACCGAAAAGTCTGGAATGTGCTTTACCGAGATTTTTTTTTATTCCTGAAATCCCTTTGATACATTGGAATTATATTACTTTTTATTATAAAATATAAATGGGGTGCACTAGACTCTCAATCTCAATTAACTGAACTGAATGGTCGAGAAAAATGAATTGTCCAAAAAATCAAATGTTTGCAAATTTTCTCAAAAAAAGAGGGATATGATAGAATTAAAGTGTACAACAGAACACTAATAATTTAGTTTGCACTAAAAAGAAAATTAATATACTTTTTTTCTACATTATAGGATTAGCAATTAGAAAAATATAAACAGGTAGTTCGATTCCACTTACTGTTTTAAAAAGAATGAATATATGGTTCGGAAAATTGTTTTTGTATTTCTGTTGCCCACAATATATAATTTGCAAATTTCACATCTTTTCCCAGTAAGTGAGCATTTATTTTTATTTTACTCCAAGTATAAGTTTGAGGGTCCCTTTATTGGGGCTGTGCTAGGTATACATTTACCCCAGTAATTGAAAATCAAATGCATTATAGTCTGTTCATTTAGAATAGGCGCCTGAAACAGGATCAAAAACGCCTAATAACGCTCATCACTCAACTTCAGTGACCAATTCTTTTACAGTATTTTCTTCTGTTTAGGCCTGCCTAGTAATTGCTCAAGGAAATTTTTTCGATGTTGATTACAATAGTAACTGCTTGACTGCTTCTAATACATTTCGTCTTGCGCCTATTCTAAATGAATAGACTATAAAATGAATACCTATTTGATGATGATAGTAAAGAGAAAGATTCTTAAAAAGATTGTTAAATTTTTTACGAAGTTCTTTAACATTTTATTCGGAACAAAGATGTATTTGCTTTTTACGTTGGCGTTTGAAGTTAAAAAAAAAGGTTACGACATTTCTTTCCAAAACGTTCTCTCACAGGATTTGACTCATAAAAAAACTATTCGGCTCACGGAAGAGGGCAAAAACGAAAGATTTAAAAATCAATCGGACGAACCTCGTCGCGAATAACCAACAAGAATCCGCCCGGTGTGTCATGTTTGGTGTTCCAATTCGTCCTCCAACTCACATTATTCTTTTCTGAATTCTAATCGGGGAGAAAACTTTAAAACAAACATGGCGGACATACACTTTCCGCCGGCAGCCATAAATGGAACGTGGAAACAGACCTTAATTCAAGGGAAATTCAATAAAACTGCGACTGTGAGGAGCAGGAGCACTGCCGCTCAACTTTATGTAACATAAGCATCGCCACCGGAGGCGGAGGGAGGAGACAGAAAAAAAGAACAAAAAAGAACGTCAATCGAAGGGAAGATGAGGAATATCCACAGCCCTGGGGGGACAGTGCCTTCCCCCTAAATCAAAGCTGATCTTTCCCTCACTCCGAGGTGTCTGGTTGGGAGGGAATACCCCAATTGCATTATCCCTTAATGATAATTCGATTAGGTCTTCGGTAGTATTCCATAGCGCAGTTGTCTATAAATGGGATAGAAGATAGAAGTTTTTTCCCTGTGGTGAGGAGAATAAAGCGAATATCCTTTTTTTCTTCGGATGCTTAAATAGGTATAGGGAAAATAATAGTTAGCAGATAGTTACAAAGTACTATAATACATAGTAATATTATTGGTTTGATCAATGCATTATTTTACATAGAGATTCTTCAACTTCATATATAAGCCTCAATGCTTAACCCTTTGACAATTAATTAAATGAATGGTTCTTTAGCAAAGGAGCAAAACAGTTTATGCTAAGATAAAAAAATATGTACAACCTTTTGACTATATTTTAAATTTTAAAAAATCTTCATTTGAAAATTGAATCTTATTTTAAAAACTGAATCATCATAAAACTATTCTCGCTATTTTTTTCAATGTCGCTTGTTCAGTCAAGACCGAATACAGCAGTGGCGGATCCAGGATTTAGTTTTTTGGGGGGGCTAAGAATTTTCATAATCCAATTGAATTTTCTTGTTAATGTTAATACGGAAATGTTAATGAATTATCCTGCTCCAACTACCAAAAGGGGGGTCTGGGGGTCCTCCCCCAGAAAAATTTTGGAAATTTAAGTCATAAACCCCACTTTTTCAACTCTTTTTGGTACGCCTCAGCCTCATCCGAATTTCGGATATAGATTTTTTGCGTTTTGACACTAACTTAGTAAAATATAGTTGTAATAACAGAGTTACAAGTGCGAAGGGGGTCTGGGGGTCCTCCCCCAGAAATTTTTTTAAAATTTGACCTTAAAGTAACAGGGTTTTAACTCATTTTGGTACATAAAATGTCATTATATAGAGTAAAACTTTTCATTTTGGGGGGGGGCTTGAGCCCCCTAGCCCTCCCCTGGATCCGCTAGTGGAATACAGTTTAAGTTGGACATAAAGACAGTTTTCGAAGAATTTTTAAAATTAAACCGAAAAGGACAGTTTAATATTTAAAGCAATGTGAATTCAAAAACATTTTAATACAAATTTCATGTCATTATTTTTTCTAAACTTGGAGGAAGATTGAAATATGAGAGGCTGTATTTATAAATGAACTATGAACTATGCGATATAAAAATTAAAATTTATGCTAAAAAACCATTAGTTTGTAAAATACAAGATTATTTTAGTCGTTTGTTGGTTAGGCAGAAGAGTTTCGATTGGAAACGGAATACCAAATATTGATTGCTGACATCCTCTCTGCTCCCTGTCTCATTTTTCCTATTTTCTATCTTTTGATTTCTCATTTACTTCATCAATTCCTTACGCTCTCTTTCTCCCATTTTCTAATGCCTATTTGATTATCTCTCTTACTCCAATAACAAGGTTAAGAAAGAAAGTTACCATCTAATGAAAATACTGTAGTCAGCAGTCAGCACACAAAGTGTAAACCCCGAATTATTGAACAACTCTAAACTAAAAAAAATTATTACACTGTTTCATTTTTCCCAACCAAATATCCTACGAACCTACAAAGCCCATCCTATAACCCTCATTCTTCCCCCCTCATTGAAATCAAGGAAACACTATAATTACACCACATATACGGTACACGATTCTGTTTCATTCTAATGAATACGTCCGCATTTGAGGGAATGGTGGCAATAAAAGCACAGTATCGACCCAACCGTAGCGGCACCATTGTTCCACACGTGCCGCTGTTCCCGGCACGCGACCCCACCGACACCTGTAGGTGACCCCCCGACATCCGGACGTACGGTGGGGGTATTTAGGAACGGATCATGCAAACGATATAGAGCCGGTCACCCGGTATTAGCTGGTTTTGATTGCTTTTGTTGTAGCGAGAAATTTCCTTCTTGATGGGGGAATAGTTTGGGTTTATTCTCTCTTTATGATGTGGCATTAGTGTTTAGAACAGCCGTAACCAGACTTTTGTTTCGGGAGTGGTTTTGATTCAATATTTTTTTTCTGAGGTCCCTCCTTTTATGAGTATACCTTTATACGTTAAATTTTAGATGACTTGCACATAGGATTTTAATTTTGGTTCATTAAGTTTCCAAATAGTGTAAACAATGTGAATCCCAAGTAAAATTGGGGGTCTGGGTCTGAGGGATCCTCTCCCAGAAAAACGTTGGACTTGGCCTCTAAAAGTGGTGGTTGAACTCATTTTGAGACCCTTTAGTCTACACATCATTCTTGTTAGTCAAAAGAAAATTAAGGAAAAACCGTACATAATAGGTTTCAAAATTTTGAAAGGGGTTTAGGAGTCCTATTCCAGAAGAATTCAAGAATTTTTATCTTTAAAAGTAGGATTCTTAGTCCTTATAAAACTAAGACCGCTCCTTCTAAGTAAAATAATTTCGTAAGGAAAAAATAGTATTAAATTCATGGGCGGATTTCTGGGTGGTTATACTGGAAACCTTGGGAGGGGGCAAGCTGTCCCTGGTGGATTTGAAAACATGATTTTTCCTTATATAAATGAAATTTTCTAAAAAGTTGTGGGGGATTGCTCCCCCATGATGACTCCCTTAAATCCCCCCAATGGTTAAATTGGCGTCAGAATTTCGGAAGGGGGTTTGAACCCTTATCCCCCCTTGAATACGTCCCTGACCTGTGTGCCAATGTTAGACCTATGACCCTATGCAAGGTTTTGGAGTGATCTATATACATCAGTTTTAACGAATTTGTTAGTCCATTGAGAGAACCTTGAAAATATTTTAACAGTGAAGGAAACAATTGCTAATGTCAAATTATTAAAAAAACACATCAGGAAAATATTTTTTTTGCTCTTTTATTTCATAAAATTATAAAAAAAAGAAATGTAAATTTTATAGGAATATAAATAATAGAACAAATAAAACATGTCAACTGTCGATATTTCATACCAACCTTTAACCGTGATTTAGTCGACGCAAATTAAGATCCATCATTCAAATAGGCAAAAAAACCCCGAAAATACAAGTCTAAAATTTGAGAAAAAAACCATAATATTATCGTCCACTTCGACAAATATTCGAACCCAGCAGTAAATTAAACTAAATTAGCTAGAAAAATAAATGGGGTTGTTTTCTATGTTCGGAAAAGAAAATTTTCAGTTTTGGGAATATGTATAGCGAATAGGGAAAATTTCATTTGATTTTTTAAAAACCAATAATAATTAGGTTATGACAGCAATATTAACAACAACGCTTATTAAATAACGTTATTTGACAATAACAGATGACACAATGAAGGGCTTGACCTGTAAAACCCGTAACTAGTTGTGTTTACTCAGCAAAAAAAGGGATAGATATATCCCAGGAGGACCGGAGTCCGGCGTTGTCCCGAGCATACATTTCCCTCTCATTGTTTCGTCCGGTGGTTTCCGGCCGGCTCCTGGCAGTGGGTCGCGATTGTCCTTTCCGCTTGTCAACCACACGCCCCTCTCCAGCCCATGAGAGGACTGATGGCGTGGATGGACTCTTGGAAATATTCCTGAATCAAACGAGAATTGAGACATGATATTTATACAGAAGGGGTTTGGTTCGGAGAAGGGACGTACGTAACTAGACTTTTGTTTCGGGGGTGGTTTTTGACTCAGCCTTTTTTTTTTTCTGAGGTACCTTTTTCTGAGTACTTTTAGGGGTCAGCATCTGGAGGACCGCGTGAGGTAATTTACCTACCGGACCACCAAAACGTTGTGAAAATCATTAATATGTATTTTTGCACTACAAAAATTTGTTTGATTGGCTTTTTAAGGGTCAAATTTCAAAAAAACTCCTAGGGGAAACACCCAGACCCCCAATTTTAATGTAAAAACTTCTAATATTTAAATTAACAATTTAATTAAACAGGTAGCGTACTCAAATTACATCTTTGTAAAAAATATGTGTATTTCAGGGATGAGATTGACAAAAAAGCAAAGAGTCTGAAAACTGCAAGAATCGATAATAAGATCGTAAACCAAACCAAATAAAATTATTTAGCTGCCTAAATTTACCATAGAAAAAAGATCCTCACAACCCAGAACATTCACGAAACATGAAAAATATGTAGTTTTTAGTGGAAAAAATTCCAGTTTATAAGCTGATTTTTTTTACATTTTTGTATGAAATTTTTGTTGAAAAGTTTAAAAAAGTCTGCAAATCCTTCAAAAGTCTGAAAAATCTCATCCCTGGTATTTGCAGATAAGAATTTAAAGTAGTAATGGTCACCTACTTTTGCTCCGGATCTCGATGAAAATGTTCGACCCCAAGTAAAATTACTTGCCGACCTCTGGGTTTACCTTTAACTTTTTGATTTACCCATGGGATTTTAATTTTGGTGCATTAAATTTCAAAATTGTGTAAACAATGTGAATCCCAAGTAAAATTGGGGGAACGTATATAATAGATTTCAAAATTTTGAGGGTCCTCCACCTCCCCGAGAAATTTTTTTGAATTTTTACCCTTAAAAGTAGGGTTTTTACTAGTTTAAGACCATTTAGGTTGGAGGCGACACTTGAAAAGGACCGCTCCTTGTAAGGGGACATCCATAAATTACGTGAGGTGTTTTTTCCAAAATCTGGACCCCCCTCCCCCCTTATTGGTGAGATTTTGCTGGACCCCCCCCACGTGAGTTTTATCTACAACCTTTAAAAATAATTTTCTATCCTATTCGTTTGCATTTTGTGCTTTACAGCACCTTACACCTTAAAATTTTCCATTATTAATGATGTTGGGGAAAAGGACATTATTCCGCCTAAAAATCACCCACAGTATCTTATCTGTGGGTTCATATCATGGGTTCTTTTTCATACTTAAGAAAATCGTATAATTTCTAACTTAAAAAGTTGACGTGAGATTTTAATCGATCCCCCCTCCCCCCTTGGTGAGATTTTTCCAAACCTCTCCCCCCTTTTTGACCTCTCGTAATTTATGGATGTCCCCTAAGCTAAGTCAATTAATTTCAAGAAAAAGCAGTATTAAAATGAATGTCAAAAATTTGGGAGGGGTTTGAAGCCCCTACCCCCGTTGGATAAGGCCCTGGTTAGAAGCCAAACATTAAAAAATATGGAAAAAAACTAAAAAAATTATCGTTTTATAAAAAAATTTAAGTGTTATGTAATTGTTTAGGTCTCATTTTTGATACTAAAATCTCATTTGCTAAGTGCTAAAATAAATGGGTGAAATACGGAATTTTGTTTTAAAATTCTGAGGTTTTCTTTCTCATTTTGGAAAAAAAGTCCCCTCTAAAGTGAAATTGTCACTGGCAGTGCAGTGTATTCTCTTTTAGTGGCGACATCTCGATTTTGAATTTGAAACGAACTCTGATTATTACTTGTTTTAGTAAGTTACCAAACCATTCACACCTCCTCAAAAAATGACCCTCATGAACTACTTATATTTATCCAAAGAATATTATTGAAACAAAAATTATGGACACAGTAATCAGATGGGAATAGCCAGAGAAGAAAAATTCAATCACTTTGTAGATCCAAGAGGCAGAAGTCGGACTCCTGCCATTTATGGGCCTCACTTTCTCAGGAGCCGCACCCCCTTTGCCTTGAATCTTTGTGGAGCTTGGTAATGCCAAGTGGCATACAACAACAACAAGATAAAAATTAGATAAAACCTCGACATCAAATTATTTTATTATATTCTATCTAATTATACTGGGTGATAAGACGAATTTCCATCTCTGGATATCTTTCGCATGCAAGCTGTCTATGAAAAAGACCCCTTTATCAAAAAAGTTTTAAATACATTAAGAGGAAAGTTCAAAAAGTTAATGTCAATGACTTTTTTGTAGCAATGTTATAATAATTGCTGTAATGTTACTAATTTCAACCAGACCCAGAGAAACGAAGTTCAATTAATAAAAAACCTTACTGAACATTATTGATGTAAATAATAACTTTAATTAATTAATTTTTTAGGATTTTCAGAGTAAGATATAAAAATTTAGAAAAATTAGCTTTGTAACCTTCGTTGTTTTTATTAAAGAATAGGGTTAAATTTCATAAAAATGTTTCACAACTCTTTCAGACTTGTTTTACACCATGTATTACAGGAACATTTCCATACTTTGAATCAAGACACTGAAAATTGATTTGAATTTTAAGTGCCTAAAAGTATCTCTTATTCGACTTTTTCAGTGTTCTGAACACTGCCTGGACCCTTAGGTGACAGACGTTCAAGCTCTACTACTGCAGATAGAATATTGATAATTATATTTATATGAATATTATGAAATAAAGTACAAAGAAAACTGTTCATGTAACAAAAAATTTCAGCCTATAATTTGATAAGAGTAAAGTTAAACCTTTTAGTACTGATTGACAAATTCTCTATAGGATTTTAACAATCTTGGACAGTCTAAGATTTTTTTGGTCAGTAGGTATTATCCCATTGACAGTGCAATCTGAAAACAATATCAAAGCCCATTGACTGTTCGACAGTTGTGCCAATGAATTTAATAGTTGCTGAATGGTCGACTGGATAATATAAAAAACCGTTTTTCCTTTATGAAAAGAGTAAGACATAAAACACTTTTAACAATTCCAAGCCTTTTATTTTTCATAAGTACTTTAGAAAAATTATCAAGACAAAATATTACTGAATACATATATATTTGAATCAATCCATTTTAAATGTTTTCTAACAATATTTCCATGATTCAAAGAAAGCATGAATATTTTACCTTAAAATAATCCAAAACAGTTCAAGTATACCTAACTAAATAAATAACTTTTTATTAAGAGTTTTGACTTTTATAAAATGAAACTTAGTTTTAGTAATTAAGCATGGAGTTCTGACAAAGTTTAAAAGGAATAAAAGGTAAGGCTATATTTTAATAACACCATTGCTTTGCAAAAAAATAAGTCTGACTATACCACTAAAAAAGCAGAGAATAATTTTTATTGATAAAATAGCCCATTAAGAATTCAATACTTGCGATACCATATGAAGTGAATTCTCAACGTTTCGTCCAAGTGTACTTGGCTCTAATACCTTTCTGTCCTGGCTTCTTCCTACCACGTCTACGAAGATCTTCCGTCAATAAACCAGCCAGTCGCATTTTTTCAACCATATTTGGTTCAACAAAACTTCTCAAACAGTAAGAAATACCTAATCTGATAGCACCAGCTTGTGACTTTTCACCTGGACCAAACACATCAGCCTCTATGTCCACTTTCCCTAACATGTCTGTGAACTCAAGAGGATACATAATTTGCTCTCTCTCTTGAATGTTTGTAAAGTAGAATATGTCTCGAGTGTTGATCCTGACTTTTCCAGTACCGTTGCCTCGAACAACCACCTTAGCTTGAGCCCACTTTCTCCTGCCCATCTGTTCCATGTAAGGGCGGCCATCATCACCTGTCATGAGTTCTGGAATTTCTTCCATGACAGCAATATTGGTGAATTCTTTATGGTATTTCTTAAATAACTCTTTGCAGCGGAAGGAATATGGGTGCTGACCAAGTCTAGTTAATGTAGCGACAAAAAATGCATGGTCCATCGAATGAACTGGTTCTAAGAACATTTGAGTCATTTCTTCAATATTTATCCATTCCCCACCACCTAAATTTAACCTTGAGGTTTCAGGCACTTCCAGTATTCCTTTTTTGATCATCCTATCTTCGAATTCATCCAGCTCATGAAATGCAGAAACAATTTCATGGAGAGCCTCATAAAAGGCACCTTTTCGAGTGTAAAAAAACGGACTAAAAGGCCGACCAGTGTCATCAAACTGAGCAGCCTTTTCTTTAGGAAACAGCATTAATGGGGGTTTCATCATGGGGCGTGCTTTCTTTTCGAAAAGGCCAGAGGGAAACAAATAGGCAATGGCTTTGTCAATATCTTCTTGGGTCATAGTATTAGCGTCTAGGCCCATTATATTGGCAAGGTGCAGACGACCGATTTCAAACTCCTCGTTTTTAACTTTAAGAAATTCATCATAGCTTTTGGATCTTTCTAGATATGCTTTCATAGCTTTGTTGATGGTTTTGATACGCAAGGCTGCTGCAGATGAGGCTGTTCCTACAGGTTTCAGGATTGGAACTGCATCTGGAAGTTTTGAAGAGGTCGACTTAGAAGCCGATTGGTGTGCAGTCCAGCATGAGGACTGAGCCAATATTTTGAAATTGGATAGACACGATAAATCTTTCTGCACAACTCGGGAAAACATGTTGTCAGATTGGAGTGTTTTCGAACAAAAATTAAAATTATTACGAAATTAGTGATTTAAATGGAAAAGATGTTAAATTAACAAATTTCTAAAAGAAATTGTTTTCATTTTTACGCAAAACAAACGTGTTTACAAATCCGGTGAATAAGTGATGCCAACGATGTAAAGCACAAATATTAAAAATTTTATCTTCTGTCTTTTCACCATACGAAATGTAATTAGCTTTATGATAAATGAATATTTAGATATTTTATTAACCAAAAGAAAAACTTTAAGGGTGAATATTACTGTTATTATCTAATAATATAATATATCAGTTCTGATTTAGTAACAGCTACATCTAAACTTATGGAGTATCTCCATTTACATTTTGTTTGTCAACAAACCTCATTTGTGTCCCATAGTTTCTCTTATTTAATAATTCTAAAATTTACTCACGTTATTTTATTTTCTTTGTTCTTTTCTTCATGTCAATTAAGTTTCTCTTTTGAAACCTAATATGTCCATCCTCTTTGAATTACAACGTTTTTGAACCTATCCTTGGTAATAAACTCTGCAGAATATTTGCATTTTCTTTCTGTAGTCTCCAATCTAACGAAAGTATCTATTTGTTTCATCAAGTTTATTGTTGTATAATAATTTAAAGTTTCATTAAAGGAGTAATTATCAAATCAAATCAAAGTCTGCCCGGGCCTAGTGTCCCATCAGGCGGTGCCCATCTCCGTTAAGGAGTAATTATATTATTATTAATTTTCCCTTGGTACCCAAACAATTTACGCCAAATTTATTTAGTTTTTTACAATTTACACTACAATAAATTCTGTAAGTGAAATGAAATAACTGTTCAAGAGTAAATTTTGAAGTCTATTTTAGTTTCACTTGTTTCTCTAGATTTTGCTAATCAGCCTAACATTCTCTGGTGTGGTGGAAAAATATCTTAACCATCGAGATGTCTTATAAAGACGTAAGATGTAAGTGATTTTGTTTGATAATTGAATTATCTTAATTTTAGTATGTGATGGTTTTAAATAAAATCAGTGATACCGTAGGATTAGCTGGATGCGTCAAGTATTCTGATAAAACACCAAAAAAAAGCAAATTTCAAAATAAGTACCTTGCGCCCAGCCAATACTAAATCACACTGTTCTTTTAATCAAAAACATTAAGAATGCAATCAATTTTAAAACATTTAGTTTCCTTGTTTTTATTTTAGTAAAAAAGCGATATATTTTAGAAAATTCAAAATAACTAGTAAATTTCCTTAAAAAAATTGGTAGACTGTGGTATCTCTACAGCAGTGGTTCCCAAAGTGGGTTCCGCGGAACCCTGGGGTTCCGTGAAACAATTTAGGGGTTCCGCTTGACGAATTTTATTTCATTAAAAAAATAAGAATGGCGTTTAATATATTCACTTTTTCCTCGGAAAGTGATTTTCTCGAAGAATTTAAAGTTGATTTAAATATGGAAATCCGTGATGGCATAAAAACACATCACTCTAGTTTACATTATGGGCATAGCCAGGGGTGGCAGTGAGTGGCAGCCGCCCCCTAAGTCCCGAAGAATTTACTTTTACTTAAGGTAAAACCCAGCTTTTTAGGGTCAAATTTTCAAAATATTTCCGAGGGAAAGCCCCCTGCCCCCCATATTTAAACCGTTATTATTCACACTTTTTATTATGAGTTCATTAACATCAAAATTCTACCTAAAGAGGAATGTCCAAATTTGGGTTTAGTGTGCCAAAAAAAACAGTTTGAAAACCTGTTCTTAAGGTCAAATTTCCAATTATTTTCTGGGGGAGGGCAGCCAGCCCCCTCTTCAGTATTTCAACCTCTATTATTCACACTTTTTTATAATAAGTTAATTAAAATCAAAATTTCACCTAAAAATGTATGTCCAAATTATGGTTTAAGTGTACCAAAAACAGCTAAAAACCCTGTTCTTAGGGTCAAGTTTCCAAAAATTTTTAGGGGGAGGGCCCCCCAGACTCCCCTTTGAAACTTAAACGTAATACCTTTGAAACTTATAAATCTCCCCTTTGAAAAACGTAAACCTTTTAAACTTAAACCTTAAAAAATAGAAACTCTTCGAATATCATTAATTATTTCTATGATGAATTGTTTTTTCTTCTTAGTTTTGATTATTCAATAAAATCTGAAATACCAAAATAATACTTGTTTCATTTAATATCAGTTATTAAATTTTGAAAAGTCGTTGATTAAAATAATATTCAGGGTTCCGCGAGCATCGGCAACAAATTTGGGGGTTCCACGACCAAAATAGTTTGGGAACCACTGCTCTACAGGATCAGATCATACTTTAGTTTTGTTAAGTGCAATTTGTTCAAAACGATAATTGTTTTAAAATATGATGTTATCATTTGACTTAAAAATATTGCACTATTTTATATTTATTACCTTTTACATAAAAAATATTTTCTATTGCTAAATTTTTTTAAACTTTTTTGCAGCTTTCACTGAAATGATGAAAGCTCTTGGCTATCCAAGATTGATATCCTTAGAAAACTTCAGGTTTCCTAATTTCTCTCTGGTTGCTGAAATACTCCAATGGCTTGTGAAAAGGTAATCATTACTTAGTATTTTTCGTAGGTCATTAAAATCTTGTTCAGCAAACCTAATTTATATTTTTATTACAATTGGATTGGATTTTATAGAATTCTTGATGAAACTTTAAACATAGTAAAAACATCGTTCAATTGACTCATTTATATTCTTATTTGGTATAGGTATGACCCAAATGTTGAATTACCAAATGATATTGATACTGAGCAAGACAGGGTGATTTTTATCAAATCAATTGTCCAGTTTATGGTATGAAGAATGTTTCCCCATAACTTTTGTTTTTAATGAAACATTTAAAGCATATACTTCAACTTCTCAACTTGTTTCTATGATCTCTTGATGTGGCATTTTTAAAAAATAATTTCAGGCAGTCAAAGGGTATATTAAACTCAATGCTAAGAAGTTGTACATGGCAGATGGTTATGCAGTAAAAGAACTTCTTAAAATTACCTCTTTACTATACGAAGCCATGAAAACTAAAACAGATAATGATCTTGATTCACTGGAGGATGATTCGGGCATCAGTCATAACTTTGACATTACTTCAAAGGTAAAATTATTTTTCTCTGTATTTTTCAAGTTCATTTTCTAAGATGTCTCTAAGTATTCTATTCATACATAAAACATGACAATAAGCATGGAATTTGTTAAATAAATTTTTAGAGAAAAACTTTTTATTATTTTATTTCTACTTTTATTTTTTGAAACCTTTTTACTTAAGTTTAAAATTATTTTAGAAGTGTTAATGATGTTAATGTCATTACAGACTGCTGATTTGAAAATAACTCGTCATCTGGCATCTGAAATAACTGTAAAAGGAGCATCACTGTATGATCTTCTCTTGAAAGAAATGGATTTAAGGGTAAGCAATATTATTTTTCATAGGGCTGATAGAAACAGTTGTTGGTTAGATAGGATAGATAGCAGTTATTGGAACCAATAATTGGTTGATTGGCATGCTATTTTTAAATACCTACTTAAATGTCCCCCCCCAAATATTATCTAACAAATGGGGAGATATAAACACCATGGTTATTTAGTCATGACCAAGTTTCCCCCCAGTCAGATAATTTTAATTTGACCAAAAAAGTCAGAGGATAGGAGAAAAATTGCTTATTTTTGCCTTAAACCTTGAGAATGATGCAAAATACATGGAAAAGGATTTTCAGAAAACCTGAAATTTTTAATGTTTGCATCTCATTTTTGGCTGTGGAAAAGAAAAATGTTTTTTATTTCTTATTTTTATGTTGAAAGTTTGAAAAGGGTTCTGATTAATCTTGTTTTAGGGTATTTATTAAAAATATGCTTGAAAATATTAGAAATATCCATAAAAATAATGAGGGTTGCTAGTTTTTTTTGAAATCTTGAAAAGCTAACCTGGAAAAGTTGGAATTTTATTTCCGAAATTGAGTGGGGAGCAGGGGACCCTGTATAAAATTTTTATATTAAAACAAATAATACTTTCTTTTTAATAGGAAAATAGATCTCTTGTGTTAGCCAAGCAGCTTGATATTACCGAAATAGAGAAAGGTATTAAAAGTGCCACCAAAGGCTTAGAAGTAAGTTATGAATAATTTATTTCCATGCTACTATTTACAACCTTCTTCACACATTATAGACTGATATTATCAAATCTATGCATAATACTATGTAGAATAAAAATTTGGACCCTTACATTTAATCAGTTTGGATTTAATAGGCCAACCTCTTACAGATTTTGTATTTATTACACAAGGAAATTTTATAAATGATCACAAGTTTTATTTATTTATTAATAAAAGCTGTGGTTTTACTGTGTTGAGTCGCGTAAAAGTATTAGTAGTAAGTAGTAGTATAACTGCAGAGTAATTAAAAGAACACCATTATCTTTATTATTTACAAAACGACTGAATTATTAAGAGTTGCCAAATATGATTAAAAGTAATTTAAAACACTAGTACTATTTAGAGTACTACTAGTACGTGGAGCAACATACTGGAATTACCTTCACAAAAGCGTTTTGATATACCCTTTTAGCATGTTAAGATAAAATAACTAGCTAATTAATGAAACAATTTATTCCAGGAAGAAATTCAAAAGACAAACTCTATGATTGAAAACATTGCTGCTGATGAAGCAAATCTTGAGGCAAAAATTGAAAAGAGGAAAATGGATTTAGAAAGAAACCAAAAACGACTACAAACATTAAAATCTGTTAGGTAAGTTTTGTAGGATGGTATACTTACTGTTTGCTTTTATGTTTGTAAACCATTACCTAAAACTGACAAAAAAATTTAATAACTGAGATAAACTAATTTTATTGTGGGGCGTATTTTTCAAACACTGAACCTCTCTGCTTCTTTATATTTATAGGCCTGCTTTCATGGATGAATATGAACGTCTTGAAGTTGAATTAGAGGAGCTTTACAAAACATATGTGATGAAATACACTTGGTTAGCGTACTTGGAACAGCAGTTGGAAGAGCTTGAAAGATTGGAACAGGAACTCATACTGGTAAATCTTATACAAGAGCATTCAAAATGTGTCCTCAAAATCTTAAAATAGCAAATTGTGTTGGCTTTGTTCCAAAACTTAAATGCTGATAATCCTAGAGCAAAACTTTAGAATTTGTCTTTCGTTTATACTATTCATTTTCAAACTACTTTCTGTAAAATTTTATGGTTTCATTACATTTAGTTTTAAAATATTTTAGGCAATAAATTGAATAAGTACATCTTTTCTCCTATTAATCCATTCTTTCCTTTAATTAGCAAAGAGAAGAAGTAACTAAACGAATGGTAGAAAAGCTTCGACAAGAAGATCTTTTAAGGAGTGAGGAAACTGGAAACATAGATGACTTCTTGATTGTGAATGTTGAGAACGATGGAGGGGTGAATGGTCAGAAAGAAAAGCCGAGGCGTCCGCAGCCAGCAAGTAAGTTGGCAGATGTCACATGAAATAAAGCTATTCCATTTGTTTTGGGGAAGCCTTCATATCATAACTTTTTATTGCAGCATCTGGTGTGCGTAGAGAAACTCACAGAAGGGTTTATGGTTCCATGAGCGGTGGAGAAAAAGATGTAAGTTTATAATTATTATTGTTTTAATACAGTTAGCAGGGGTGGAAAATCCAAAAATGATTTTTGTATCAGCTTTAGGGCAGTTTTGTATCAAGTCAAAATGCATTTTTGTATCAGCTTTTAGTGGTTTTGTATCAACGCAAATTTCATTTCCGTATCAGTTTACAGTGAATCAGCATCAGGTTCGGTCAAACTAAAGCTTTAAGGCGTTTTTTTTTAAATTTTTGATGATAAGGAGAACTTTAATTTCCTTCTATTTATACCATATAACTCATCATTAAATAAACTTGATAAAAAAAACTGAAAAAATATCTTCTATAGATTAGTATTAATTGGTTAAATGATATATTAATTTTAAAATTAGACATTTAATTTATAGATGTTTTACTCATTGAGAAAAATAATCCGTTTTCTTTTTCTCTAGAAAAGCTTCGACCAATTCTGAGAACTACCTGTACCTAACTTCTCTGAACTACCTATCACTCACAACCATACTATAACTATGAAATTATTAAATTTAAATTAAGACTTAAGCAGTAATTCAAGTTTTCCAATAAAGTTTCTTTCAATTGTTCTACTCAAAATAATTTTAATTTGAGCACCAATAAAATAAGACTTCATAAGCAAGTCTTTGACTTTAGAATATCTCTCCATGAAAAAGCTCAAGTCCGTTTTCCACAATACACCAAATGCGAGAAGCCGACGATTACGCCCCGTAAAATAGGCTTCTCCTCATCTTGAGGCTGCATGGTAGGAACAGCATGAACACGGCTTTCTTCCAATAAAAGTCGTTTTTCCGTAATACAGTAAACGAACGAGGAGAAGGGGCATTTACAGGCCGAGTCGCGCGATCGCATCGCCGCCGTGCCGATCCGCGTGCGAGCTAGGATGCCGTTGATTTGACTAATTACCGGAGATGGTAACTCCACAACGTAAAGAAACGCTGGAAAACGTTACGTATCGTACAAAATAACATTTTTCCAGAATATTTTCGTAATTCCCTGAGTATTCCAGGTTTTCCAGGGCATTTTCGAATTCCCTGAGTATTCCAGGTTTTCCCGGTTTCCAGGGTTAGCGGACACCCTGAAAAACGGAACTGTCGCGAAAAGTAGCTATTTTCCCGATTTCCGGAAGACTAGACGGAACACCGCACTTGTTGGCTTCCAACCACGGTAAAGTTGTTTTTTCTACATCGCAATAATGACGCAAGAAGAAGCCAACTTGAATCAGCACCCGCGGCCGTCCAACAAAGTCGCGGGAAGAACGGGACCGGGACATTCCGCAAGAAAAAAAACCCGAAACTTTCGCAAAATATCGCGATTTCCGACTTTTCAACGCACTAAACGCTGCGGATTGAAACCTATTTTATAGGGGAAATAAATTTACAGAAGAAATATTCAAGATGAAAATTTAAAAGTTTTTAAGGAGTACAACCCAAATTCAAGGAGTTTCCAGTGCTTGAAAATGAAATTAATTTTCAAGGAGCGTACGAACCCTGTGCTTATCACCGAAAAACACGGCCAAAAATCAAATCAACGCATAACGTACTCCGTTACAATCGTTCTATTTCAATTTCCACCGCGCCGGACGATCGGGCTCTACGACGATCGGGCTGACGTTTTCCTCCTCATTTGCTGAATCGTTCCACCACGTAGCAACGCGAGCTGTGGAAGTAGGATTCGGCCGGTCTCAAAATCGTCGCAAAACGTAGTTGCATCCGGCCCCCCGTTTCATAGCGATCCTAGCGGGAAGAGAATCGATCATAGTGTCTGAGGATTGGTTCTTTTCTTATCAGTTGGATTTTCAGGGTTACAAATTCAGATTGAACGGATTATCGCGTTTTTGGCGCAAAAATCGGAATTTTGCCATTTTTGGAGCAGATTGGCGCAGGTAACCAATTTTGGCGCAGTTGGCGCAGATTTTCCACCCCTGCAGTTAGGCATAGAAATATGTAAAACAGACATGTGATAAAAAAATCCTTTGATAGTCATCAAGTATAGACCAAATATGCTGACATTTCAACTGTAACTTTATTTAAGAGTGTTATCTAGGTTTAATCTATATCGTGATTTCCTCTATCAATCGGACCTGGAAAAAGTTGTAACCTTCCCCCGAACGTAATCAAATTTACCCAAACCTTATGTATTGCTCTTATGAAGCTGGCATGGGCTTCCCCCGAACCAGGTTCGTAGGTTCGGGCACTTTTTCCAGGTCCGCTATCAATTTATGAAAATTAGAACCATTTACAATGACCAGTAATAAAAAACATCATTTTATTTTAAGTGGTAACTTGATTTGTTATAACTCTCTTTCATTGAATCCAATTGAAAAATTGAGGTAGCTAGGACTGAAAGGGGTCTCTCTATCAAGGTCCAACTGTATTATTGGAACGTCTTGATAAACCAAATATGAAAATTAGTTGAGGTTAGATTAATACATTTATAATTTTTCTACAATGATTGCTTCTTAAAAAAAGATGCAAGAAAGTACCATTGTGCAGGTTAGAATTTAGAGCTGAAATTTCTTTATTCAGAATTGTCTATTGATTATGTGCATACAGATTAAAACTATTTGTTCATATTACAGGATGATTTAGATACAGACTCTGATCTGGATTTAGATGGTGAAGATGATGATGGTTCTGAAGTAAGCGATGACGATCAAGCTTTGGAAAATCTTTCCGACCTAAAAATTGCTGCTGGGGATAGTGATAATGACTTCTAAAAAATATTTTGGTTCATCACTCTAAGTGCAATTTCACCAAGTCTTTCACTGCTCAAATTCTAGTCACAGTACAGAGTATTTATTAAAAATGTTAAATTATTTCTTGCACATTATAAAATAAAAAATCAAAGCAATTGGTTTTATGTAAATTTTTTATTTATTCAGAAAAAAATGGCAATTAAAGTAAAAAAATAACATTTGGTAAAAATATATCTAATAGCAAAATTTCACTTTTAAAACAAAGTTCATACTTGCTACATAAAATGGAATCAAAGGTTTAACTAATAATCATCATCCTGTCCAGGCATAGGAAACTTTGTTGCAAAGCTCTCAACCTTGTTTCGTAGTTCCTTTACTTTTTCTTGTAATGCTGCATCTTCAACAATTTTGACCTTGTATTCTTTTAAAGTAGAAATACCTGACACCAGTTGAATACCTAAAAAATAAATCAATAGTAAACAATAATATAAAGACTGCCAAATGTTTAATTTTTACAAATGCCTATATGATAATATTTTCTAACAGACATCTTTTAGTCTTAACAAAAGAGGCTTTCGGATAAAAAAACATTGTCAGCCTCACTTGAAAAGAATCTTCAGATCCACATGTAAGCCAACCCCCCTTCAGCATCTGAAATTTTTCTGAAAATTCTTTGCAATAGATTTGCATCTTTTTAACATAATCTTTGATAAAATAAATTTCTCTAAAACCCATTTTTAAAAAAAATATTAACATTTAACAGACTTCCTTTTCCAGAATCAAATCAGTCGATTAATAATCTACTTTCAACTTAACAATAACACTCATAATTTAATAATTAATAACACTCATAATTTAATTTAACCCTTTTATTAACAAATTATGTTTCTTGCACCTCCTCAATTATCTGCAGGATTAATTGGCATGATTTTGATTACCTTTTACACCCTGAAGAAAGAATTATCAAAGACAGAATTTAGGGTCTGTCTGGACAAAAACTTTCACTCATTCAGCAAAACATTGTTTGGTAGATCACATAACATGAAACTACAGTAATAAATCATCATCATTATTGCCAACAAGTTGGTCAGAAACATACCTTGGTGAATGAAAGCAGCTACTTGTTTTATGTCAGTTTCATTTAAACCCCGAGTTGTAAGAGCTGGAGTTCCAAGCCTGATACCAGATGGACTAAGGGCACTTTTATCACCAGGAACTGTATTTTTGTTGCAAGCTATTGAAATGTCCTCAAGAATTCTTTCAGCTAAAGAACCATTGAGGCCCAATGACCTTAAGTCTACCCACACAATATGGTTGTCTGTTCCACCTATGAGAAATTGTTATCCATTAGAATATTATTTCACGTAAAATTTATAATACTTTAATAATATTAAATTATTTGCTTTATTACATTATAAAAACGACTATACTCTGTTCATTTAGAACACAGGGTTGCCAACCTGAGACAACGCTCATCCGTAATCGCCCCCCGCCCGCAAAAAAAAAGGCGTGGCGTGCGGCTCACCGACCCTACGCCGAGTTTTCTGCACGTAAAAAAATGATCCAATCTTTTGACAAGTTTCAGAAAAGTCCTGAAAACGCAAATATTTTTTTTTCTCCCATGAATCAATCATCCATGCAGATTAGAATATTCCGAATTCCAATTGATCCCCCCTTCTTATTGATTGCCCATCTCATCAGTTACTAGCGACTAGCGTTATCGTTTTTATTCGCAATTCTAAGTAAAAAATCTGTAAGAATTGAAGCTAAAAACAGAGAATTGAGAAGAAAAATTTAATGCATTGTCTTTAAAATATAATTAGCGTAGTTTCCGTAATTTTCTAGCTTTATCCGTAATTGCGTAATTCCGGGCCGAAATGCGGAATGATTCCGCAAAATCCGGAATGGTTGGCATCTCTGGAACAGACGCTTAATAACTCTCATCCTGCAACTTCAGTGACCGATTCTTTTACAGTATTTTAAGTACTTCTATTTAGGCTGCCTTGCCATTGCACAAGAAAATTTTTTCGATGATAATTACAATAGTAACTGCTTCTAATACATTATGCCTCAGGCACCTATTCTAAATAAACAGAGTATAACTTATTACTCGTATGTTTAATCCATTGAATTATTTATTAATTAATCCACTATTTCAGTGATGCACATAAATTCCAAACATATTCTACTTTGAATTTGAACCAAAAATGTTTTAGTTTAAAATAATTTAAAAATAAACAATTTAAATTCTTGCAAGTAATAAGAATTTAATTGAAGAGGGACTTTAAGTTTACCGGTAACTATGGTAAAACCACTGTCTTTCAAGCAGGAGGCAAGTGTCTTGGAATTCAGAAGTACTTGTTCTTGGTATTTCCTGAAAGCTGGAGTTTGTGCCTGTTTCAGTGCTGTTGCAATACCTGTGAAACAAAATAAAGCCTGTCAGAAACTTCAGGTTTGGGTTTGATTTTGAAGAGAGGTGTAAGGAGTAGGGATACAATTTCATTTAACTTTCCCTCAAAAACTTTACTTAGACATCTTATTCCTAAAACTTTTTTTCAAGAAAACTGCTAGGTAAAACTTATGTTGTGACTTTTTGTTGGAAAGAGAAAAAAACAAGTTAATTGCTAAAATTCTTAAACAGATATATTTAATTCTTCAATGATTTTTAGAAACAGACCAGAAGCAATTGGGTCAGCTGTCTGAAATGTATCCTTGTTGCACATGTTTTAAGAAAACCTACACCTCATAACATATCTTAGAAAATACATGACTGACTCACACAAAAAATACAAGAAATATTAAATTCAATATTTATGATGCAGTTATTTTTTAAAGAGAGCTACCAGATTGCTATTCTGCTTTAAAGTGAGCCACCGACCTGGAAAAAGTGCCCGAACCTGGTCCAGGGGAAGCCCATGCCAGCTCCATAGGACCAACACATAAGGTTTGGGTAAATTTGATTAGGTTCCGGGGAAGGTTACAACTTTTTCCAGGTCCTTAACTTTACAATTGTGTTAGTTCCTACATTAAGGTGTAAATACTAACTTGCAATTGCATGGTTGTGAGGTCCACCCTGAAGTCCCGGAAAAACGGCTTGGTTGATTTTCTCCTCCAAATCATACCTTACTTCACCAGCTTTGGTTACTTTTCGGACTCCTTAAAAAAAGAAATTTGTACTGTCAATAGCTGCATCAGTTCATGAAATAGCACTGCCATCTATAACCACTTTGGTAACTTTTGAAGTAATAAATTTACTCTTTTTCCTTTAAAACCAAAACTTGATAATTAATTCTAATAGAATTTTTAAGAGACTCGTAAATATTTACGGGTGCTATGAGCTCATTACTTTTCATCTCTAGTAAGCAACCCAAAAATTTAAATGTTTGAGAAATACTTATCAGCATAAAAACAACTTACTGTGTTGCAGTCCAGATGTGAAGCAATGAAACACATGAATAAAATCATTTGCAGGTCAAAAATTGAGGTATACTAATATGGATATAGTAAATCTGATTGTAATAACAAACCTTTTCGGTAGAAAATTATGCCTGCTCTAGGCCCACGTAGAGTTTTGTGTGTAGTAGTAGTCACTATATCGCAATATTCGAATGGATTTGGGGCTAACTTAGTGGCCACCAAACCACTCACATGAGCCATGTCTGCCAATAAGTAGGAATCATTAATATTTGCAACTTCTTTGAATCTTTTGTAGTCCAGATGTCTAGGATAACAACTAACACCTGCGAAAAAATAAACACAATCTTTAATTTAAGATGCAAATCTCATGAGGTAAAGCAAGTTGTTTTGTTTAATCAAAAAGCTTTATTTGACACTTTTAATTTAACAAAGCAGTTTGCATGCGGCCTGGGAAGTCTGAAATGATTCTAACTAACAAGTCAATGAAACTTAAAAAAAGATTAATTTAATACAAATTCATTTTATTTTGTGTTAAATGTGTTGTTATTTTTGTCTTTTAAATACTTAAACAATGCTAGCTTTTTTTAATTTAGTATTTAATTGTTGAAAGTACATATTAGAATACAATCACACATTGAGAAAAAAAACATTTAGACAAAATAGTCAAATTTTTCATAAAAACTACTGAAACGATTTTCCAAAAAGACAATACTGAAAAAAAAGCTTACCAGCTATGATTAACTTTGGCTTGAACCGGTTTGCCAGCGTTTCCAATTCATCGTAATTAATGAGTCCAGTCGCTGGATCTATTTTATAGGGCATAGATTCGAAGAATATAGAGGTGGCGGAAATTTTCTTCTTTGCTGTAAAATACCCATGGGTAAGATGTCCACCATCAGGTAAATCGAGCCCCATGATCCTGCCATGAGGTTCCACAATCGCCGTATATACAGCAAAGTTGGCGGGAGACCCAGAATAGGGCTGTACGTTCACGCCCCACTCATCAGGACTCAAACCGTATGCCTCCAGAGCCCTTCGCTGGCAAAGGCGTTCTATTTCATCAATGTACTCGTTTCCTCCATAATACCTGAAATAGAAATTAGTTCAGATAGCTGTTTTTAAAAAAAATATGATTTGATAAGTTTTTGGACAAGTATGGCATAAAAAGAGGACTTTTCTTAAAACTGTAAAATTATTCCCATGAAAGTCTTTAAAAATCAAATGTTTTAGATGGCCTGAAAGTACTGCTTCAATGAGTCTGCTAAATGATTCTGATTTTATACAATTTTCTCTTGCTTGTTACAGTTTTTGATACTTAGGTGTTATCCCGTCGACCATTCAGCAGCCATTAAATTCAGCGTCACAGCTATATAACAGTCCACTTTGATAACAATTTCAAATTCAATGGTCAACAGGATAATACGTAAGAACCTGTTTTTTTATTATACTAGGGAGCTACCGCCCCCTGCTCGCTATCGCTCGCCAACCCCCGTAAACTGCTGACGCAGGACCTTTTGGAATTGCTTCGCAATTCCTACCCATTCCAACTCGCTGAACTTAATACACTTTTTAAAACAAACAATTTACAGAAAAAACGTCAACCAATTTTCCAAAAATACTTCACTAAATCCCCTCCATAAATAAATATCCCTTAAAAGTTTGAATATATATTAACTCGAACTTATCAAAAATTTAAACAAAATGTTTTTAAAAATATTCATCTTAATTATTTTTAATCTATGATTATAAAATTAACTAATTCTAATTGTTTATCATTATTCGGACCAAACGAAAACCATTATTTTTAAGTAACTCGTTAGTATAATATGCCTAGTGTTTATCATTCATATTTTTGTTTAAAACCAGACTTGTTAAACAATACCGTTTAAGCAATTGAAAATAAAAAGAGACAAAACATAACTCTATGTTTACAATTAATTTCGATAAAATCAGACAAAAATGGTGAAATTTTAGTATGAAATGTTGTACATGTAAGTTTTTAGAATATGTTTTTATCAGTCTTTGAGTGATATTTCATCAAGAAAGTACTTTATTGAATGGTGAAAAAACATGTTTCATCTTAAAATATAGCGCCAATCGGTCGTTGTGATTGGATGCATCTTAATTTGATTGACAGTACTTGCTTTGTAACTGCGACCTTATCCGTTATCTAAAAAATTGGAAATATTTTAAAATTGAGAATTTTTTTGAAAAATCGAAGGGCCTACTCGGAAATCCGGAAAGAATCCGGACATTTTGATACCATATATGTGTCATTCGGTTCAGTAATTAAAAAGCCTTTCTCTGGAAACCGTTCACCAAAAACTTTTTTTTAGAATAGAGAGATTATTTAATGTAATAAAATTAGTATCATTTAAAAAATGCATGTACTGAAATGAGATGTAGTTGTAGATAGTCAAAATTTTAACAATACAATCCAGTGGTCTTTTGAGGGCAATTTTACTACCTTTTTGCAGTATACCTTCACAAATTCACCATTTGATAAATAGGTATTCTCACAAATTCAGCTTTAGAAAAAAAAGATACCTTCACAAAATACATTTTTTAAAGAAAATTATCTAAAAAGCTTTATTCTCTTATGTGTTAAATTTTTAGCCATTCCAACTTCCTTGTATTATTGTGATTTTGCTCTTTATTGATTATTGTGATTTTGCTCTTTAGTTTTCACAATTTTGCATAAAAAGTTTCAAAAAATAGGTACCTTAAAAAACTAGACAGACCCCTGCAATCAATAATTCCTTCAGTAGCTTTTGTGTGAGATGTCAGACATTCAGGAGTGTAGCATAATTTTAAGTCAAATAGAAGAACTTCAACATTTTTGCATAATATCCCAATGTCAAAATCAGTTTCTCACTCTTATTAAAAAAACTACTTAAAAGTACAGCGGTCAAAGATAAAAATCAATATTTCTCAATTTTATGAAACTAATTTACCTCTGTCCAGGATAGCCTTCTGAGTACTTGTTAGCCAAGCAACTACCAAGAGCCTGAAGAACACTGCGACTGGCAAAGTTTTCAGAAGCTATCATTTCCAGTCCTCTAGCTTGGCGAGCCTTTTCATTTTTGATCATTTCTGTGAGTTCGGGATCACTCTCAGCTAATGTCTGATTCAAAACATCCATGTTTGGTCTTTGAACTGTAAAGCAAACACAATAAACATTAATAATATCAATTCTTAAAAATGATATTCGGGAGTACTTCTAAAGAGCAAGAATTCCATTTTTTTAGAAATAAATATCAAGTCAAAAAATATCTAGCAGAACAGTAATATTACCTTCTAAGCTAAAGAATTCCTTTTTGAGATATGCATTGATAATGCTTCGGGATTAATTATATAATAAGCTCAATGAATACAAAATTCAACAGTTATTTCATATGTTATGACTATTTTATTTAATTTCTTTTAAAATTTGCTTATAAAATTAACAAGTTTTTTTTACAAAATTGGTTTATATAAGAAACATTTTTTGGCACAGCATCGATAACAGTCTACCAGCTGCCAGGTTTACCCACAGCTCAAATAATGACTGATAACCATAGAGATTTAACTACTAATATAATCATTATTAGATCCTAAAATCATAATCTACTAATATAATCATTATTAGATCCTAAAATCATAATCTACTAAATATTATTATCTTAGAATCCAATAATAATGATATTAATACTAGTCTAATCTATATGGTTGTGCGTCACCATTTGAGCTGTGGGTAAACATGGCGACTGGTAGACTGTTATTGAAGCTGTGCCCATTTTTTTATGCTAAAAATTCATTTTTAAAACTCTTTAGCTTGGGATGATGAAAAACTTTCATTTCTTGTCCCAAGAACTCAATATGATTTTAAACTGCTATGAGAAGTAATTGTTTGTTCAATACATATGGTTATTTCAACCAATAGTTTTACACTCTACAAGTAATTTTGTTTCCACTGGCATGCACATAAAACTACTATAAAAGTGAAGACAGTAAAAATAGGAAGAAACTAAAAATTAAATACTGAAGAAATCATGCTAAATCTTCACTTACTTGGAACAGAACAGGTATGTACTGCTTAGTGAGTTAAAAGAGATAGAAATACTTAGATAAAATCATCAAGTACTTTAAGCAAGAGTTGGAAAAATGTTATCTTATCAAGTAAGTTACATCAGACAAGATGCCGTGCATTTCTCTTATCAGTAGATAATCCTTTTAAGGTGATTACATTAAGGTTATGATACTCATTAATAAGTCCCAACTTGTGTTTAAAACCAAGCAATGTTGGAGCAATTTTTCTAATTAATTATACAGGTTGAGGCATAGATTTAAACTACATAATTGTGTAGTTGTTATTATGCACTTTAATCATGTAAATGTAATTTGATAATACTATGCAATCTATGTACTATCCATCCCATTTTATATTTTTTTTAGATATTCTGTGACCCCATGGACGGGTGATTGCCCCTTTGGGAAATGTCAGCTAATTAATAATTTGGGATATGTATATGTTGTATGTATTTTAATTTGTATATTCTATCTGTTTTGTGTATTCTGTTAAAAAAATTAAATCTGTTTACAATTATACTTTCTTGCTAACTACTAACTTTTTCCATTTTTCACCAAATGAACTGCTGAGATGAAAGTTGTGTAGCTTATTTAAGATATTTTTAGGAATATTAATGTTTTCATTCTTCAAGTGGATTATATAAACACAAGTGTTTTTCAATCTTATTCATGCCTAAAAATGCTCCATGATATCCCAAAGGTGATACATACAGGTTTTAACTCAATAGACTGCATTCAGGCTTATTAAATAAAAAATAAGATGTTTACAACTTTTCCCTACATGAGAAAACTTTTTTTAAAAATTGGCCTAGAGACCTTAATGTTTCAGCAAATTTTCCCATAGACTATTGCAATGGCCTAGTAACTAGATTATCCATTTCGTCCACGTGTATCCGTAAACGAATTGGATAGCTGATATTATGTGAGTTACTTTTTTTGCAATTTTTTCTTTTTTAATACTTTAAATTGATGTAAATTTAAATATTGTGTTTTTATTGTTAAACCCCCAAACCCCACGTTATTAAATCATGTTTAAAGATTTAAAATTGTGGTAATATGTTTTTCATTGGGGGACACCCCTAAACCCACGTTTTTGCACCTCTTCGAATATGCTGGCTACGCCACTATCTTTAAAATGCGCCAAAGTAAAACTTACGTAATCTTCCTAAAGTTGATATCACTTTATGAAGAAGGGGAAAAATAACCGATAAGCTTTATCTTGAGAAGATTTGTGCAAGAGCTGAGGCAAATCGGATGATGCGATCAGGTGGTGATTTTCTGTTTTTGCGCGCTTAAACGTAAACACTGTCATCGTTGCCATTTTTGATAGATAAACTAGGCAGTGCAAGCCTTGAGGGTGAGTGAAGTGTTCAATTCCGATTTGCACAATCGATCTATCATTCGATTCGTTAAAACAGATCGATTCAGAATAGATGAGAAGATCGATTACCAAGTTTCGTGTCTCTCGCTCTCTCGCGCTGTGCATGGTGGTCCGTTTGGTAAGTTCCCGGCGTTCATTGTAAATTTTTCCCAACATTCTTCACGATTGTAAACAGCTGATATGGACGGCATGAGTTCCGTACGAAGAGATTTGTTTACCACGGTGTTTCGGGAATATTGGGATTGGAAATAAAAAATTATAATTAATCAGACCCCCAGTATTATTGATAAGATTAACTTCGTGACAGTCATTCGTCGCCATCTTTATTAAAATTTATAAAGTTATTATCCTTTGTTTTCACCGGTCAATGCTTTTTTCTCTTTTCAAATTCGTTTAGTTTTTCTGTGGAAAACTTTCAGAAATTAAACAATATGTTTCGTATTAATAACATGATCGCTTTCTATCCTAACCTTTTTTGGTATAGCGATCCTGGAGGTATGTGCAATAGGTAGAATGTAAAACGATACCTCATTCACGTAAATTAATTTTGTGTGAGGTGAGGTTTGAGTGGGAAACAGAAATTTTATCTTTGTAATGTTAAGCAATATTGTAGGAAATAAATAGATTGTGAATTGGATTTAACCCTGATGTGTCAGTTTGATATGAGCAGGTAATAAAATTGTAATTCATAGTTTTGCATTTGCTCATGAACTTCTATATTTATAAAATTTATTTATTAATGCAACAAAAGAAAAATATTACTTTAATTATTATAAATATATTTATATAATGAATATTTTTCTCATTATTATGTTCAAGTGACTTGTTTTGCTAGTTGCAGTAGAGTACCTAATTTTGGTTTCAATTATATTGTCAGTCAAGCAATCTAAGTTTATACTGGTTCAGGTTTTACTACAGGTTTTGAGTGGTTATTTAAGGATACATGCTGATGGATGCTACTATGATGTTATTATGGTAATTTTTTCAGGGGCCATGAAATTATGGACAGTATGGTATCTGATGCACCGTCTGAGACTAAGGATGATGTTCTAGAATGTCAAAAAGCTCAGGAAGTAATTGGTTTGTTGTTAAGTGTAAGTTGACCTTTTCTCAATCTTGTATACTACCTTATTTATAATCCTAGAATGCAATCATCAAATTAATCAAAAGTACTTGCTCATTGACCTTTCAGCAACTGTCAAATTTAAAGGCAGAGCTATTACAGTGCTTTGATAATGTTTACTAATTCAGTGGGCACTGTAGACAGGCTAATACGAAAGGGTACTTTTCCAATATACCGGCACAAATCCCGCCAGGCAGACTTTTTGGCGACAGCACACAGTTGCCGGAAGAAATCACACGAAATATATGTAGAAACAAATTTTTACCTGTTAATTAATATAAACCTAATGAAATAAAAAGAATTATGTCAGACTTTTTTTCACTAGTTCAGATTTAAATAGGAACTCATACATTTGAAACTTGAATCCATCATAAAAACTATGATGTTAACTTATAAATTCATATTTTTTTAGAAATCTGATGAGAATAATGAAACGATTTTGCAAGCTACTGACTTTTCAGTCAATAAAGCCTTACAAGATTTATCCAGCTCAGCAGTGACAGTCACTATCCCTGGTTCCTCACCTTTAAACATATGCCATGTTTCCTTAACGGATTCAGGAATGATTCTCGAGCCCAGTGAAATCATCCAATCCTCCCTCTCAAACTCTTCCTTTGTTAAGTTAGAGGAGGCTGCAACTGCTTTTGTTCAGAATTTTGAACCTGTGGAGGAAACGGACAGTGGAGATGCTACACCAAAATTTATAGATGGGCAAGCTGTGAAGCTTGAAGACGGAACTACTGCATTTATACATGCAGCTCCTAGAGGTACTGTATATTATCACCTACATTCGGAAGCCATTTCCTTTTCTATTTTAAGCTTAATACTAAGAAAAGAAAGAACTAACTGACCTTTATTTATAGACACTAAAAAGTTACTGTCGGCAAAATTTTGCCAAAGCTAGAAATTTTGGCACAGTTTGCCATGGTGACTTTTCATTTGGGGTCAACAAGTGTGTTCTATTTCATTGGCTATGAAGAGGATTGGTTTGACAACTTAGTAACCACATTCTTTAGCTGCTGTTACCATTGAGAACCCTCAGCAAAGCTGTGCTAAAATTTCTGATTTTTCAAAAGCCTAAACCAAATGATGTCAAGCACTACTACATTTGATCATTTATTGATATTGATAAGTTTTCACTCTAAACCAGGCATGGCCAACCCGTGGCCCGCGAGAATTTTTTTAGTCAAAAGTTTTACCTGTTTTTGTAAAAAACAAAAGTATAAGTTTTTGGGTAAGTTAAGGCCCTCCGAAATTCGGACAAAGTGTACCAAAACGCGTTAAAGCCTGCCGAATTTCCAAAAAAATTTCTGGGGGAGGAATCCCAGGCCCCCCTTTAGTACTAAGAACTATATTGTTCACAACTTTTTAAGGGTATTAAGTTCAGCCAGGTGCAAATCCTACTTAAAAATATTTTTAAATTTATGCATTGAACCTATTAAATATGCATGGGGGCATCAGAGGAAGATTTGGGTGTACTATTTCCTGGTGCAAAAATTTAGCTGCAAATTTTAGAGAAAACTTGAGTCCTCCCGAAATAAATTTCTATATGCGCCACATGCTCCTTAGTTTCTAGTGATTTCAAGTGTTTTATAACACAGCGCCTGTTTAAATCCTATGGATGTTCTACAGAAGATATTCTTGGGGTTGCTCCTAAAGGTAAATTTAAATGAATATTAAGAATCTGTCAAACTAAGCAAAATATTAAAAAAATTTCCTAATTTATACCTAGTTTATTCTATTTACTTCACTGTCATTCTGTGCACCTAATATCCTAAAATTTTATTTGCGGCCCGCGAGAGCATTGTGGTTTTCCAAAGTGGCCCTCAACATCATTTGGGTCGGTCACCCCTGCTCTAAACCCTGCCTCAACTAATTCAAAACCCAAGACATTAGTTATGGTGATCTCATATAAATTTTGTGTGTAAAATAGGCAGCCACAGTAAAACCTTAATTAACCGTTACTTTGGGACCAGGGAGTAGCCAGAATGCTAGAAAGGTTGGGTAATCAGGAAAGGATTAAACAAGTTGTTTATAAACCTCAAAGCGTTGTTCTAAATATAAACTTTGTAAAAAAACAGTTCTAATTAAGTGAAAGAAAAGTAGAATATTTCAGTCACTAAAAACCTTTTTAAATACTAGTTCAAAATATGTATCAATCAATAAGTTACTAATGATACTGAGGATTGCTCACAGTAATCAGTCAAAGGTTGGATGATCAAGGTTTTACTATTTATATTCTTTTGTTTTCAAATAAATTTCTGCACTTATATTTAATTATTCAACAAAAATTCAGGGATTTAGTCATATATTGGATATCTACATTAAGTTTAAAAGGAAAAATAATGCTGTGATTTTTCGATACTTTTGATTTTATTACATTATATGAAAGATGCTTCATATTTATGAATGATGTACCTAAACTTGAATTTTCCCAGTTTGTATGTTAATGTGCATAATTATAATCCTCCTCTAGAGGGTCTACAACCAGTTCAGTTAGAAGATGGAACAATGGCTTACCTATCCCAAACTGCTACTGATTTGTTCAATGAGGAAGCTTCTACTTTGGATCTAGAACAGCTTGCAAACAGTTCTCAGGTTTGTAGGGGCATTTTAGTCACATTCAAATTGTGTATATGTTCTTGTTTTCAACTCTTTACTTAAGTCAGCATTCATAGTTGGCATGTTTCACTCTTTTAGGTTATTGATGTAACCATGAAGGATATAGATGAAAGAGTGGTATGTATTTCTAAGCTTTTATTTTTTTTTTCAAACTACAGTTAACTGTTTAAAAATATATTTCTTTAAAATTTACTTAAAAATACCATTAAATAAATTGTGCAAAATGTATTTTGAATCCACGTGCATTGATTAATTTTTTATAATTAATCAAATGTTTTCTCATAGGTTGAAAACACTAGCCGTAGCAATTCTAAAAATGGTGGCAAAAGTTTCCAGTGTGACTTTCCCAACTGCCAACGGCTTTATACTACTCTTCACCATCTAAAAGTAACGATCTTGTTTGATTACCTCATAGAGTATAAGATGCTCTGGAAATATACAATTTGTTTTGCTGATTAATTGTCTTTAATAAAAATATAATTCTTGCTTTTTTGTTGAAGGTTCATGCAAGATCTCACACTGGAGACCGACCATTCAAATGTAATATAGAAAACTGTAAAAAAGCCTTCTCGACTGGTTATGGCTTAAAAAGCCATATACGTGTACATACCGGTGAAACTCCTTATAAATGTCCTGAAGAATCTTGTAAGAAAGCATTTAAGGCTTCTGGTGATTTGCAAAAGCATGTTCGAACTCACACAGGTAAGTTTTTCTTTTGACCCAATTGAAATAGTTTCTACAAATATTTTGTTCCATACATTCACTTTATAACAGTAAATGCTATTTTGATACATTGTTGGATCTCTTCAATCAGTACTAAAGAAAAGAGTTTTAACCTGCAAGAAAAGCTTGACATCTAATTAGTTAAATGTTGTAAGTTATGCAAGCATATTGAATTTAACATACTGGATAGGAAGTTAATTCATGACAAGATGTTTCAACGAGGCAAAAATATTTTTTCAACGAGGCAATTTTTTTTAGCAATTTTGCAACAAGCAATAATCAATCAATACAGGGGTTCATCCAGAATTTTTTGACAGGGGCCGTTTTTGAAAATTTTGTGAAAAACGGAATTGAATTTTGTGAAAAATAATTTTTCATTCTAAAATAAGGTCCCATTTCTGTAAATATATTATTTTCCTTAATAAAATTGCACTTAGAGAGTGCATATAGCTTGATTAAAGTACGTTTTTGGGAACCGGAATTTTGTGAAGGGCCCGTTTTTGAGGATCGTAATTTTGTGAAGGGGCCGTTTTTGAGGGTCGGAATTTTGTGAAGGGGCCGTTTTCGGCCCCAATTTCTTTCTAGATGCACCCCTGCAATAGATTATTATGCAATAGATTAAAGTCTGTCACTTCCCCTTTTATTTCTAATGTAGGTTTTAACCTGTTTGTAGTGTATAGGTGCCTGTACTTGACTGCACAAGATTTGAAAATATGGGTATTCAGCTTAAAAAAAATTGTTGCTTAGGCTAAGGGGGGTTCTGGCCCCACTAACCCCCCTTATATACGTCCATGGTAGGGGGACCCTCAAAAAGTGTCCTCCCCTTGGAGTCCTGCTGTATCCGTGCCTGGTCTTAAGACCACACAACAAATTTGATGTGAAAACTGGAACACACAGCCTGATAGCCTTTAACAGTTATTGAAGTAAGTCAAAAATGCATCTTTTTATTTAAAATTTATTTATTGTTCTGAAACCACAGGTGAGCGTCCTTTCAAGTGTCCTTATGAAGGCTGTGATCGAGCTTTCACAACTTCCAACATTCGAAAAGTTCACTTCCGAACCCACACTGGGGAGCGTCCTTATATCTGTGAACTCGAAGGATGTGGTAGAGCTTTTGCCAGTGCTACCAACTACAAGAACCATATCAGAATACATACCGGTTAGTATAGTTCCATTTTGACCATTTGAGACTAATTAAATTTGGACAGTAAGCCTGTTTCTTCAAAACTGTCTTGCTCTTGATTAAAGTATCTTTTGGTTTACACTCCATCTGATGACATTATTTTACACCTAATTGTCTATTTCTCTTTTTGTATGTTACATACATGTGATTCCTCTGCCAATTGGCGGAAATCCGCCAATTTGTTAGCAAAATTAAAATACCACAATTCGATTTGCAAAACTAATTCCACATTCTTATTTTCCCCCAATCGTTTTTTACTGAAAACTCTGGCTGAGAGTGTTGCCTAGTAATAAATTTTAAGTAAACTCGAAAAAATATCGAAGTAATATGAAAACTAGTTAATATTTAAGCTGAAAAATATGACTATCATATCGAATCGTAGATGATCTCAAGAAGTAGAAGCCAATGGACCCCCTCTACTTAAAATGAAGGAACATTTAGGTGCCATAGAATTTTTCATAAAATGTTTTCCCCCAATTTATTGTCAGAGTGATCACATGTATGATGTTATTTATTTTAAGAAAGATAAACCTCCTAATTGAGGACCTAAAGAATGAAATAAGAACTTAAATTTATGTTATGGAGAGGATTTTCTATTAGATTACAACTTTTATTCATCTTCTGACCTAGTGGATAGATTATCTGACTACTAAGCCAGGCATCTAAAATTTAAATCTTTGAAAATTGATGAATGCGGCCCTCTTTAATAACTGGAATGTGTAAATGGTTACAGTAGTTTAGTAAACAGATGAACTAATGAATCTTGATTAAGATAATTGTAGTACAGAAAATTATCCCCCAACAAAAAACTTTGAGGCCCTAATTGAGTCATCTTATTTAGAATTTTTATACAGAGTAAAATCACTTAAGTTTAACAATATACTTATTTGATAACCTTTTGATTAAATTAGTGAAATCTTTAAACTATTTGTTATATTCTTCATTAAGATGTTCTTTAATTGGTTTTAGGTGAAAAGCCTTACGTGTGTTTGATACCTGGCTGCAGCAAGAGGTTCACAGAATACTCCAGTCTCTACAAGCATAATGTTGTACATACCCATTCTAAGCCCTACCTTTGTACTTTCTGCGGCAAGGACTATCGACAAACATCTACTTTAGCTATGCATAAAAGGACTGTTCATGGTGTGATGGAATCCAATGAGAATGAAGCATCTGTTTCTGAAGATTCTCCACCTAGTTAGTATAAACACAGGTTTCATCTGTCTTGAATTTAACGTGAATCAGAATGCATGTTATTGAAAGAACTGGTTTCTGAAAACCAGTACTTTTTATTTAAAGTAACAATTAAAGTGCTTGCAGCAACAATGAGCTAACTCCACCAGTTTTATATTGGAGCTTGTTGCTGCAAGCACCTCAATTACTACTTGGAATGATTGTTTTTCTTTAAAACAAACTGTTTATGAATTGATTGAATTGAATATAACCTAATTAACATTATCAGGTCTCAACTAAAATGGCAGCTTATTCGGTCAATGCTTAATATAAACATTGAATATAATTTCTTCAATCCTGCATTGAACCTGTACCTTTTTATTTTTAGTAACAAATACTATTTGGAATGATTGTTTTTATCTCTTTAAAAGATAACAAAAACTTATTTTTGTGTAAAAAGTACCCATTGATAGATGAGTACAAACTATTAAATAATTTATCACACAAAAGAACTTTTAATGTGTTCGACAGAGAAATAGATCCTTGTGGTGGCTATTTAAAAAGTTTTTTCTCGCTTTCTTTCAGAATCTGGTGCTAAAGGAACAGAGTTAGCTGAAACTGCTGTTGGAAATGTAAATAACAAAACCAAACAAAAAACGAATCTTAAATCTCAAAACAAGAAACCTGTAAGTTCAATTGGTTATTAGTAGTATGCGAAGTTATACTTCACATTATTAAGTTATATAGTTTCTTTTACTTTTATTTTCTTAATTTTTATAGAATATAAATTTTTATATTTGTCAGCTTATAAGAATTCTGACGTACCCTCTATATTAAAAAAAGTTACCACCGCTAATTCAGAAACTTATATTTTTAAACACTTTAAACCCTCACTATGTAAAAACTATGTGGCAGAATGTTAAGAAATTCTAAACATTTGTAGAGAAATGCTTGGAGAATATTTTCGCAAGGTTGTTAAAGTTACTTTGAAATAGTATTTGAGTACAAATACAAGTATTTCAGAAAAAGTAACTAAGTATTAAGTACAAATACCCGAAAAAAGTAACTAAATAGAGTACAAATAGAGTATATGAAAAGTATTTAAGACTACCTTCAGTTATTTTACCCGCAAAATTTAAATTTAAAAAATTTAAAATAAATTTTTTTTTAAAAATAAAATTTAATAAAACCAATTAAAAATTTAAATAAAATTTAAACTAATACTTAATAAAATGAATTCATTTTAAAAACAATTTTCAAAATTAATTTTAATTAATAAAATTTATTTTAATTATTTTTAAAAAATTGAATTATAATTTAATGAAATTTTAATATTTGAACTAAAACTTAATTGAGAGAGCGATGTCTATTCAACAGGAAGAAGGTGGACGCAATCAATACTCCAAATTTTTGAATTTTCGACTACATAATAAGTTAATAATTTAAACCATAATATTTAAAATTAAAGGAAATTTAATTATAGATTGCTAACGTAAGTTTCTACAGTAAATTGCTTAAGTTTTTTTAAAAAAGAAGTTGCATTTAACTCAAAAAAAAATTTAAGGTTACTTTTACTTTACTTTAAACACTTGAAAGTTTTTAAAGATAATGGTCTCCTCCTTACCTTTCATTATTATCTAATTTTTAATAAAATAATTATTTTCATAAGCTAGTAAAAAAGTTTTTCATTTTCTTTCCCCACTCTTTCTTTGGAAATTTAATTTAATAAATTGAAGCATTTATATTAATACTTTATATTATTATTGTCTTTAATGCCTTAGCGATGTTTTAATTTCTTAGGTTATCAAATTAGGTTATTATTCTTAGGTTATACATGTCATACAAATATCAAAACATAAAAATCAATTGTAATTATCTAGATAAAAATACAAAGCGAATATAAATCGTCAATTCCCTCACTACTTTATTAAAAAATTATTAAAAAACCTACCTCTTTTTGGGGACATTATACTTCCAACAAACAATGGTAATCCGGGAAGCAGGAACGGAATGGGACGATTCGGCGCGAGACAGAAAAAATATTTGTCTATTTTTTTAGAATGATTTTGAAAAGGTTCTATTTAATTTCATTTTATTTCTCAAGCTGAATATCGTCCACGTGCCAAAACGGCCGCGTCGAATAATAGTAGACCAACAGCCTTTCGGACAAAAAAGCGACTGAATGACATCTTCTCGTAAAATTTGATCTGTCGGTAAAAATGTCCCCCCTCTCTTTGGTTCGTGGAAAAACAAGGAACTACGAACAATAATTGGCCATAAAAGGGTGTCCTATCGGCTTTTCGATCTCGAGCAATTCGACCTTGCGAGGTGGACCCCCAAAGACACTCGCCGGCTCCTGGTGACCCCCCAAGGGTGGGTGAAACAAAAATGGCACTTTCTTCAACACAGGGGGGTAATAAATATTCTTAAAAGGATTGTCACTTGTCAGCGATTCGGGTGGTCGGCCACCGCCGGGGACGTTTTTTCCATTCGGTTGATGCGAAAGCAGGAAGAAGTGTTTTGTGTTTTGTTCCCATCTCCAATGTTTGGATTGCGTTTTTTTTAATTCTGGGTTTAGAAAGTAACTGAAGTACAGCATAGGTACTTAAGTAACAAGGATTTGAGTTACTTTTAAATTTTTGTAGTTAAATACCAGTTCGATACTGAAAAAGTAGCGAATGTAACTAAATACTTTTAAAGTATTTAAAAAGTATTTCCGTTACTAAGTATTTAAATACTTAACAACCTTGTATTTTCGTAATGTAACAAGTATTTAAAAAAAAGTTTTGCTTACTCAGATCACGATAGTTATGTAAAAGGAAACTATTTTAATATTTTTACGAGCATAATTAAGTTTGAATATCTTATCTTTTAGGATCCTGTAGCAACTACTCTACCAGTTTCTAAAACGTTTCCTACCATAGTGACTCTACAGAGCAGCTCTTCTAACACATTAATGCAGGAGGTAATTTAAATCTCAATGCATGTTCTTGACCAATATTGTAATTTTTACTAGTAATGGAGGATTTTTAAAATGTTGAATCATTCATCATTGGTGTACATTAATTAAAAATCATTTTTATATTATTTCATTATAAATGGGTATCAATAAATATTATCTTAGAACTGTCTCTCTAACTTTTTGAGTCTTAGGTAGCCCATGCAATTATACTTTTTTGTCCCTTGTCATGGTTTTTATTCAAATGTTATAGGGTAAACCGCTGGGGCAAATAGCGTGCCACTATTTGCCCATCCCTGGTTTAGGTAATAGATACAAAGTATGTTATATTTTTCAGATTGCAAAACCACAACTTGTAGATCATCTAATAACAAAGTGCTTTTCATTTAAATATCTAGGCATTATTTTTTATCATGATTGGAAATTTAAAGACCATGTAAATTCAATATTAAATTCTTTTTAAATTTTATCATTTAGAAAAATATATTAACATCAATTTGCTTCCAAAATTATATTTTGTATGGGTGAAATTACGGACTGAATACAGAATTTTAGTCGGGTGGAGATTATAACTATAACATAAAACCATTAATGAACCTGCAAAAATTTTTTTGTATTTCTTTCTAATTAACTTCAGAAATGTGTTAGTTACAAACAGTCACAGGGTTCCCACGGGTCAGAGAACACCTGGAAAAGTCAGGGAATTTAAATTTCACCTAAAAAGTCAGGGAATAGTCAGGGAAAATTGCTAATTTTGGCCAAAAACCTGGAAAATCTTAAAAAATACCTGCGGTAATGAAAATTTTTAATGTTTGCATGTCAATTTTGGCCCTAGTAAGTGAAAAAATTGTCAATTTGTTGAAAATTATGTGTTCAATAATGCAAGAAGTATCTGAAAAATGCTGCGAATTGCTAGTTTTTTGACCGAAATATCTTAAAAATTGGCCTGGAAAAGTCGGAATTTTATTTCTGAAATTGAGTGGGAACTCTAAATCAGGTATATTCTTTTTTGTATTCAAAATTTTTAAAAATTATCTCCATTGCCAGCCTGGCCCCCTTTTTTTTGTTTTTTAAATATTTATTTTAGTATTATTTTCTCAATTTCTTGTAAATTAATATTAGCCCATGAAAAAGCTTTTGGCTCCTTTGGGATATTGCAAGCAATTTCCTTTATTTATTTTATTTTCCCCCTTTCTTGTTTCTTTGTTAGATACTTTCATTTTTTGTGTGATACTTTCTGTTTTTGTGTGTTTTTGGATTTGGTGGTTGTTAATAAATTTGAATTTGAAATAACATAGCATATAAGACTTGAGTCGAGGGAAATGCAAGATACTACCTGGATAAGTACGGAATGAAATAAGATAAAAACTATCTGAGTGGAATGAAATAACATCAAACCTGTCTCTCTGAGTGGATAAATGGAATGAAAATGTAAATGTGTATCCTAAGCAATGTTGACTACCACAATATAAAATAAAAATTTGTTTGGTGGACACATTTTTTAAATTTTGATTTACTTTTAAAATGATTATGACCTACAGGGATGCCAACCATTCCGGATTTTGCGGAATCATTCCGCATTTCGGCCCCGAATTCCGCAATTACGGATAAAGCTAGAAAAACTATGGAAACTACGCTAATTATATTTTAAAGACAATGTATTTTTTCTTCACAATTCTCTTTTTTTAGCTTTAATCCTTTCTATACTTATTTTTTTTTACTTAGAATTGCGAATAAAAATGATAACGCTAGTCGCTGGTAGCTGATCAGATGGGCAAATAAGAAGGGGAAATCAATCGGAATTCGGAATATTCTAATCTGCATGAATGATTGGTTCATGGGAGAATAAGAAAGGCTTTTGTTCTAACATTTGCCTTTTCAGGATTTTTCTAAAACTTATCAAAAGATTGGGACATTTTTCTACGTGCAGAAAGAGTGGCTTCGGTCAACAAGCCACACATCATGCTGGGTTTTTTTGCAGGCGGGGACGATTACGGATAAGCTTTGTCTCAGGTTGGCATCCCTGGACCTATCAAAATTTGTGGAAATTTTGGAAAAAATATTTTTTTTGCTATAACTTAGACATACCCTTGAAAATTTGTCTCAGTTCCAAAACATACAAAAGCTACCTATTTGAAGAAAAATCCAGGTAAAGTTCCATTATTTGTCTCTGAAGCCGTACAAAATGTGTAACATGTACTTTTAAAGTATAGGCAACTCACAAGACAAATTCGAAAGAGTGTGAAAGGAGTTATATATTCAACCCTCCAAAATTCTCGGACACAAAAGGTGTGAGTTGAATGTAACTCGCATGGCTTTCAATGTGTTAAGTTAATATGAGTTGCTAAAAATTTAAATAAACCTGCCTAAAGAAAAAATCAAATTGTATTGTATTTTTACTTACATGTATACCTCTGTGAGATGTAACATGTAATCCTTTGTCGATTCTAGCACCCTGTGTTTGCTGTGCAACTTCAGGAAGATGGTACGTTATCAAACACAATGCTAGTTACAGACTCTGCTCAACTTGCTGCCTTCCAACAACTGGCACAGCAGGGTCCAATTGAAGCTGTGCTAGTGGAAGCTAATATGAACTCTTTGCAAGAGACACCTGTGGAGCAGGAGATTTAGAGCCCCTGGAGGGTGTGTGCAATGCAAAACGCGGGAATGTTTTATTTTCCTTAAATGTAAATATTTAGGTGTGATTTTGTTGACTAGTCATCTATATAGTTGTAGTTTCACAATAAATTATATCATCATCCCTTTACTTTTAAACTGCAGTTGAGTGATCGTGTTTTATATTTGAGTCTTTATTCAATCAGTTTTGTTTGTGATCTTACTTGGGATCCGTTCATTTGCCCGACAACTCAACTTCCTGGCAAAGTTTGTGTTTGCGGAAAGCTGCTGATGTCGGGCAAATGATTGTCTGGATTTTGAACCACACCTATCTTACTTTTACGATAGTTGTTTAAAGAGTTCAAGGACTTGGATTTAAGGATATATACTGCCCCAAGCAACACAAATGTTCAAGATTCGTCTAGTTTTTGTCATGTATGGCCAAATGGAGAATTGCAGCAAATCTTAAAATTTTAAATATTCAATTTTAATTTATTAAAAATTATCTCCTGATTCCTAAAATACTCTTGTCTTTCCCCACTAACTTTTTTAAAGGTAATTATGACATATTTTATTACAGAAAGGTCCTAACAATGTGAAGTCACATGTGCCTCTTGAAAATGTGGGACTAGTGTTTTCATCGATACACTAGTCTGTAAAAAAAACTAGTGCTAATTGTTTCAAAGCGGGATTATAGCAACAAGCGGGAACAAAGCACATTTCACGTCTAATTGAAAATAACTTAAAATTTAGGGCTTTGAAAAGCAAATGAAAACATTTTTTGTAGGTTTTAGGCCATTCTGAATACATTAAGAATAAAAAAAATTAGTCTGCAATTATCCATTTCATTTACTTCTAGTTGCAGTTACGTAAACTTGATGTATTTGCTATGAGCTGTGCTACTAGGGGCCTGAAACTCAGAAAAATTTTACCTCACAAAATTCTGATATAAAGTTATGACTACTTCATTGTTATTCAGGTTCAGGACACCTTTCATTATGAACTTAAGGTGCATGTTGATGGATTAATTGGACTATAATTTGGAGCAAAAAGGAAGGATATACAGTCGTGTCCAAAAATTATGGATAATTTTATTTTTAATGATGATAACGAGACACAAATTCTAGTTCCTTTTCAATGAAATGCATACCATAGGTTCTTTTAAGAGTAAAAATTTGGTCCAAGATCAAAAATTACCCTAAAAATAGTAAATGAGGGGTACGGAGGCCTTCGATTGACAACAGAGCTTCTTAAACATTCAGATTAATAGCAGAAACCTCCATGTGAGAATCATTTATCTAAAAATTCCCTATTATTTGTAAAGGAAATTATATTCCTGAAATTTATGTATGATTATAAGTAAGTGAAACAGCTTTAAACATATTTTTTTAAATAATATAAATTGACACCTCAATCTTCATTTTTGTTCTTTTAATCCTTTGTGGTATATTTTGTACATTTTTAATGCCCTCATATGTTTGCTTCAGCCTTGAGATACTGAAAATTACATTATAGGAGCTAAGATTTGTGTCATTATTCCCCAAAACACAGATTATCCTTAATTTTTGGATACAAGTGTAAAATAAAAACAATCTCAAAATTATCAAAATAAAAACCATGATGAAAGGATGGCCTCTGATTTTTTTTAATTCTTAGAAAGTTAAGTCTCATAGTGAGGAGATTATAAGTGGGGGACCATTCTCTCAAAAGCTTGCTGGGCAATAGGTTGAGTGAAACTTATTTAGACTACATTGAAATTTAGTGATTTTTAATGTCATTCTGCCATTATTATACTAGTAAATTTTAAAAAAGTTTCACAAATTTATAATTTTGGTGCCAAATATTTTACAAAATAGAAAGAAGTTTTAACACTGCTGAAGATGAATTGCGTTTGGAATTAACTTTTCATAAAAAATTGAAATCTGATTCCAGGCCAAGTTTCCAAAAATTAAAGATTAAAAAACTCAGGAGCCAAATAAGAGGGGGGGATTTGGGGGATATATCCCCAGAAATTTAACTAATCTGACCATAGAAATGAATTAAATTTACCTTATATTCCCTCCCAACATTTTTTTCTGACTATACCACTGAAAAATCTATTAGATTTCTTACAGTTCCAAATTAACAGAAGTATGTAAGAGAGAAAGAGGTAGTCCATAGAGGTAAAACATAAATATAATCTTCTAATACTTATGAATGCCCTAAATCTATTAGGGGACATCCATAAATTACGTGAGGTTTTTTCCAAAATCTGGACCCCCCTCCCCCCTTGGTGAGATTTTGCTGGACCCCCCCTCCCCCTAGTGAGATTTACCTACAACCTTTAAAAATAATTTTCTATCCAATTCGTTTGCATTTTGTGCTTCACAGCACCTACACTTTTCCATTATTAATGATGTGGGGGAAAAGGACATTATTCCGCCTAAAAATCACCACAGTATCCTATCTGTTGGTATTATTCCTTTCTCAAACTTAAAAAAAATATCGTTTAATTTCGAACTTAAAAAGTTGACGTGAGATTTTAATCGACCCCCCCTCCCCCCTTGGTGAGATTTTTCCAAACCCCTCCCCCCTTTTTGACCTCACGTAATTTATGGATGACCCCTTATGATCGGATTTTTGAGTAATAAGGAAAGGGTTTTGTCTATACCTGTAAATTACTGAGGAACTAACGTATTTCTGATTAAAGCATTTAATGTTGTTACAATAAATTGAGGAAGTCATCATATTTTCATTTAGCTCCTTCAAAGCATCATTATAGTTATACACTTTAGTAACATTGCCTAGACATAATGGGCTAATTGTGTTCTCCCATTTATAGAAATTTAATGAATACTATTTACACAAAAAAACCTTTTTGGTAGTTAAAAAAAATTTTACAATGTATAAAAATGCAGTAAAAAGTTTTAAAATCATTTAAGATCTTATAAATAAAAAAATTAACATTATTCTGTCAATTAAAAAATACCAAACTTTGAAACCAAAAATTTGCATTTGACTCTGAAAATTTCTTGAAAAAAATGTTTTTAAATTAGTTAACAATATATTTAGAGAAACATTTTAATATGTAAGACGAGCTTTTATGCTTGAATGTTGATTTTTTGAGGATGACCATAGTAACACATAGTTTACTACCTATTAAAAAATTTTATGATGAATTGATTGGATTTTTTTAGAGAAAAACATGTCCCAATAACTTTGCTTCTGCAGGTTACATCCAGCAGTAAATAGAAAGTAGTCTGAGGGTACTCAATCCCTCTTTTATACGACTTGTCCCCTGAAAAATCCTTTATTTAAGAATATTTTTTCATCAAGTTTTTCAGTTTTTGCATTGCGCAAACCGCAAGCGAAAAAAAGTCTCCTGCGATTGGCTGAAAACAGATCACGTGATCCCTCCGCCCGAAGCGAAACCATCACATTCACATCGCAGCAGCCGAGGTCACGAATTTCTCTTGAACCTGAACCTGCACGAAATCTGCCCCGGAGGCCAATCAGGGAAGCGCGTGCTAGCGTTGTGATTCGTCCACTGCCGGTGAGCAGTTCGATCGCTTGTGGCTCGTGCATCGAAAACAGAAAGTGAAAGATCAGCGGTGAGCGGTCTGCACTGCACTGTCTGTCCTGCTACTCCTCTCTTGTTCTTGAGGACTTCTGAATTCTAAGTTTTGATCGTTCTGAAATCTAGATCAAACCGATATAATCGCTTAAAATGGAGGTAAGTCGAGCAATTAAGGTTTAATTATCATAACGGACTAAAAATGTGATGTGAAATACTTAAGAACATATCATAAGAAGTTTAACTGATTAGTTAGACCCTAGGGTTTTAATTTTGTGGTCAATGATTAATAGTACTATCTTTTAATCTAATGATGATGTGTTCTACGCTTAATGAGGGGGATCTACGCTTCTTATGAAACGTTTAGGTTCGCAAGTTAAATCTTTCGGAACGTTTGCAAATAAATCACCTGGATTTCTTAATACCGGTGTGCAAAGGTAAACAAACCCAGTCATCCATCTTATACACTGCGATTCGAATTAAATATAGGGTCAAAACTGATTTTCACTGTCTATATCTTAAGCTTTCCCGACGAGGAAATGTTACCACCGTGTCCTTCACTTTTTTCTCTGCTCTAACTGCTTTTTTTCCCATCTTCCTGTAGTATAGAAAAAAGCTTTCTTCGAACTCAGCATTTCCTCATTTTATTAAGCTATAGATTGTTTGGAACGGGGAAAGTTATTTAATATTCTACTCCATGTCTGGAGAATGGCTCTATAGTTGTCCTTGCTCTTTATTCTGTTAATTAGGTGTTTGCTGTGAATGAAAGAGGTTTGATCCTTTTTCGGATAACTTCTTGGCTTGAATTGTTTGTTAATCTATGGTAGATGAATTGTTTCCAACTAGCTCCATTGTTTTAGAATTAAATGTGAAATGGTTAGTGTTCTTTAGTTTGTGTTGAACCTTATCATTGGCTTTCACATCACATAAACAATAATCAAATAACAATCTTGAATACATTTGACCTGTTAAAAAGTTGGTGTAATGATGGTGCTAAAACCAGTTTATGATAAGTACTTAATATGTATTTTACTAAACTTTTAAAAATTCTAATCACTTGGATGTTCTTTATAGATAGCTACAAACTAGAAAATTATTATGGTTTATTAAATAAAAGTCCATTGTATATATGTAACAATTATTACCAGTACCATTAGGGTACAAAATTAATATGAATTCTGTAGCCAAAATACAAATAATGACAACGAACTACTGGCTTGGAGCCTTATAAGGTTGGTCCATTTGGTACAGCTTTAGAAAGAGTCCTTCAACCGCCATGTTTACTCTCAGCTCAACTGATGACTAACAACCATAGAGATCTAAGTATTAATATTATTATTAGATCCTGAAATAATGAAAATTAGTTTATTTTATTATACAAGGATATATTAATAATAATATTACTATTAGCTAAATTTTTATAGTTTTCAATCATCATTTGAGCTGTGGGTAAATATGGCAACTGGAGGACTCTTTTTAAAGCTGTTTCGTCCATTTAACTTAAACATCCGGAATCAAAGTATCTATCAATTCAACCATATTCATGTAATAACTAGCTGTTGGTCAGGAAAATCAAGTGGCAAAAGTAAAGTGCTTAATTTTTAATTTTAAATCTTAATTTAAATTTTATGAAATTTAAGGGATATAGTATTATTTTCATTTAAAAGCTATCATAGAGAAAGAGATTCCTAAAATATATGGTAGGATAGACTGGCAGGGTAAAAATTTGCTGGATAAAAGGATTTATGAAGATAATTTCTCAATAAATCAGAATTAATGAAGCATTATAACCAGGGTTGCTGATTTTTAAATAAAAAAAATCGGATTTATTTGATTTAAATCGGACTTTTTTTATTTAAATCAGATTTTTTTGATTTAAATGAATTACTAGCTATGAACTTCCTGAAACTGGTTAATAATATACTGATATTGTAATTTCAATGTGATATAATAGTTTAGGATTCCTTACTACCCCAATTTTGATCTATTTTATGCATTAATTAATTGAACTAATTAAACTGAGCGGTTCGCTGCCATTTCATGGTGAGGTGCCCAAGCCCATCTTAAAATGGTGAATGAACAATATACTATCAGTTACTAAAATTTTTATCTTTCTTATAACTTATTTCTTTAAAATAATAATTAGTAATAAAAATAAAATATCTAATAAGTAACTTATTGACAGTCATGTACATAGAGAATAGAGCTCTATTCGCTGTAATTATGTAAAAGAAAACAATATTTTGGAAGACATGACTAACTATATAAAAGCAAGCTCAGGATAAAAATCATTCACATGCTTGTATTTTAAAAAGTTGATGTACGATGTACCAAATAAAAATATTTTAATTCTTGTTTAGTTTATCACAATTATTGATTCCAAACACTGCTATTTACCCCTTTTCGTCATAAATATTTTTGTTACTGGCAGCAGAATTTTATGTTATTTTATACATATCTAGCAGAATTTTTAAAAAAAATTTAATGGAAACAATCTTGCAAACCATTTTAAAGCATACAACTATTTTTTTATTTAAATTGGCAGTTTAACATTTTTGATTTAAATCAATTATTTAAAAAAAAAATAAAGTGATTTAAATCATGATTTAAATCAAGTTGATTTAAATCAAGCAACCCTGATTATACTAAAGATGAACGTTCTAAATATTGAAATTTAATCCATTATTAAAAAACTATAGGTATAAAAGCACTAATCCCTTGAATTAATTTAGTGCTTTTCTTTTCTAATTGGGTCCTGATGATTTTTTAGTTTCCTCCACCAATGTACCAATCCTGACAGAACAGCTTTAGAAAGAGTCCTCCGGCAACCACATCTCCCACAACAACATGATTTTAAGTGTTGTCAGCACTATTAGATCTGTAATGATCATATGCTAATTACTATTATTTTAGAATCTTGTAATAATAATGATTAGATCTCTATGGATGTCAGTTAGTATTTGGGCTGTGGGTAAACATGGCATCTGAAGGACTTTCTAAAGCTGGTACCAATTAATTATTGTTATATTAAGTGCCTTAAAACAATAAAGTATTCTGAAATTTCAGACAAAATTAAATGTCTCACGCACATGTGAAATTTCAGTATACTTTTCTGTTCTAGGTGCATTTAAAGTTATTTGTAGTATTATTGATTTTGCTGTCTTAGGGGACATCCATTAATTACGTGAGGTCGAAAAGGGGGGGAGGGATTTGGAAAAATCTCACCAAGGGGGGAGGGGGGGTCGATTAAAATCTCAGTCATCTTTTTAAGTTAGAAATTATACCATTTTCTTTTTTTAAGTATGAGAAAGGAATACACACAGATAAGATACTGCAACTTAAATATAAAAAGTTGTAGGTAAATCTCACTTAGGGGGGAGGGGGGTCCAGATTTTGGAAAAAATGCCTCATGTAATTTTTGGATGTCCCCTTATGTATTAATAGTTCCTATTTGATGTTTTTTTGCAATCAATAACTTATTTTTTTGTACTTAAAATGTTAAATATATTGTATATTAGTATTTCTAAAATATAAAGTATTTTTGTTTGTTCCTTAGGTAGATATATTGCAAGGCACTTCTGGAAAACTTCTAGCACATTTAACTGATGTGAGTAGTAAATATTTTTCAGCTTATAAAGTTATTTTCATATATTTTAATAATATATTGCTGTGTAGTTACAAAAGTCCTATTAATTTAATATATAGTATCTAATATTATCTTAAGTAGTCTTAGTCAATCCACATTGGAGTATGATAAATTGGTTTCTCTCTTTCAGTTAAGTGTACCATTTAAATAAGCTTTTAAATTAAATTTAAAATTAATTTATTTTTTAGCTTTCAGCTTCAAGCACAGTGCATGATATCAAAAAGGAAATTCATAAAATTAGTGAGTATGGTTGTTGAGTTTACTTTAATAATGAATTGTCATTATGAATGCTCTAAAAGGTGACTAAAAAACCAGTTTGAATGCACAATTGGATGGAAAAGTGAATGTATCCTATTCTTACAGAAAAGAAGTTGCATCCATCAAGACAAGCTCTTCGCTTAGAAGCTCGTAAGTAAATGTCAAGTTGCACTTTCAGAAAAATTAATGTTTTTTAATGAGTTGTTAATTTTATGGTGCTTATATCTTTAGGTGGAAAGTTCTTGGGTGACAGTACAACACTTCAATCTTTAGAATTCAAAGGACAAAAGCAGCTTTATTTAAAAGATTTAGGACCACAAATTGGTTGGAAAACAGTATGTTTTATTTATTTTTATGACTATTTCTGGGCAAGGATCCATAGTTAATCATTGTATACAGCTTTTATATCCAACTTTAGCATTCTATTAACTTTCAAAATATTAAATTTTGGCTAAAACCTCAAGAATCAAACTTCTTTAAATTTGAACTAAAATATTTACCTTTTAAATTTAAAGTAGTTGCCTACCATTTTTCCTTACAAATTAGAAAATATCACTTAAATTTCATGATTGAAGCCAAAACACAATCATAATACAATTTGTTATGGAATGAAAATTTACTAATAAAGCAAAAGTAAACAAATTTTCTCTCCAAAGGAAGAAATTATGTTTCATTGTTTAATGGCTTATTTTATCTGAAAGGATATCTCAGTAAAATAAAACGCATTTCTGTAATAAATCAATTTCTGCTTTGCATGCCATGTGGCCAATTCTTTCTAGTGCAAGAATAAACTCTCTGGGGGCCTGGTTTAAACTGTTTAACTCACTTGTGTTATCTGTTCTAAGTTACGGTTCACCTGTCTGGGCAATCTCCTTCATCGATCAATTAGAACATATTCAGAATCTGTTTATTCGAAAATTATTTAATTTATCAAGATATACTCCGGGTTACATCTTAAGATTAGAACTTGGTCAACCTAACCTCTCAATAACAATAATTAAACTGCTAATTAAATTTTGGATCCGAATCCTCAAAATGCCTGAGCATAGGCTTACTAAAATTGCATACTTACAATATTATTACAACCAATCAGTTCCACTAAAATTTACTTGGGCATTAAATATAAAATCCATAATAATTGATAACTCGGGTTATTCTTTTGTTTGGCTTTCACAAGATCCAGAAGTTGCTGTAAAATATTTACCAAAAATTCTCTTAAGCTATGTTAACCAAGATGCCCAGATGGATATGATTAGTATGAATTAACCCTCACTATAAACATATAAAATTTAATCCTTTCATTGAAGATTATATTGTTTCAATAGTGGATTACTCATTTAAGAAAATTTTATTCCAACTAAGATTATATCAAGAATCGATTTTTTTCGAAGGTAAAATCTTTAAAATTCATCCAGACCTGATTTGTAAGTACTGCAATCTTGAGAAATATGAAACTTGGGAACATGTATTTTTTGAATGCCCTATATATAATTTTTATCGTTCCAAATATCTTTCATCCTTGGTTAATCTCCACAATAATTTTTACAATTTTCTAACATACACTCATGGTAAATATAAATTAATAGCATACTTCATTAAAGCAGCACAGAAAATGAACCAGTTCCTGCTGGAGAGTTTTTTTTGGAAGCATGAGTAGATTATGGATGTATATATATGTGTGTATGTGTATGTATGTGTATATACAGGGCCGGACTGGGAAGAAATTTCGGCCCAGGCATTTTAACTCTGAATCGGCCCACTGCATAATTTTCATGGAAAATATAACTTCATAGAATTAAAAATTATCGGGGGGGATCGTGGTACCTCCCCAAGAAATTCTTTTAAAAATTGACCCCTAAGAAATAGTCTAAAATCCACCTTGAAGTCCCTAATTGGATACGACTCAAAATAGACTTATAATTCTTTGTTGGTAAATTCAGTGTATAGAAAGAATTTCCATCTTTATGAACTTAATATTAAAAGAAATTGTAAATAATGTAGCTTAAAATAGAAAAGGGGGTCTGGGGGTCCTCCCCCAGAAAAATTTTGGAAATTTTACTCTTAAAAGTAGTTTTAACTCATTTGGGACCCTTTTGGGTGCGACATCCGAAAAGGTTCGCTCCTTTTATGCCGTAGAATTTTTGAAGATGAAACCAGGAAAATTCGTCCATAAAAATATTTTAAATAATATAATACGTTTTGAATTCTGTAATTTATGCCATCATTAATGAATTTAATTGCTGGTAAATTATTGGTTTGGTGGCCGCCCCAGGTAGCACACGAATACCGGCCAATATCGTAACTCGAATAACGGCCTATGCCAAAATGGCACATTTTCCCGACATCGGCCGTTATTCATTTTCGACAACGGAGAATAATGGCCATTGCCGGAGTGACGGTATTCATTTTTTTCGACATTTAACGGTATAGCAACACAACAATGGCCATTATTCTTCTGACGATATCGGCCTTTGCCAAAATACCCTCCCGCTAAATATTGGCCAATTTCCGTTTCCACAATATTTAATACCGTACAATACCGGCCGTTATCAGAATTTGGGAATTCGCACTTTTGGATATTGGCCGATCCTGACAGGTATTCACCTTAACAACAAAAATACCGCACAATACCGGCCGTTATCAGAATTTTGGAATTCGTTTTTTTGGATATTGGCCGATTCTGTCAGTTATTCGACTTAAATTATTAGTGATTGACTAATGTGTTAATTTTCTAAGTACAGACTATTTATAAATAATGTTTAAAATATGCTAACTTTATTCAAATGATCAATTTTATAGATATATTTTGTCAAATCATTGGATCAAGTTAGCATATTTAAACATTATTTATAAATAGCCAGTACTTAGAAAATTATCACATCAGTCAATCAAGAATAAATGTTTTTTAATCTAAAATAGAATTCTTTATATGGAAGATTATTTTCTATTACTGTGAGTAATTTATATTTATAATATATAAATTATTCGAAAAAGCAAAAATATTAATTTTTCTTAGGTGAAAAGACTGGAAGAAACATTAGAAAAATTTTTTCTTAACTAATATTTATCTGAACACATTAAATTCAAAGTAAAACAAAAATAGCAGTTTATTGAACAGATGTTTACACAAATTTTACAAATACCATTTCTAGTATCCTAGGAATCAGGCGAAGGGATGTATACCAAAATATAACACAAATTAACATTAAAAATAAAATTACACACACAAAACTGGGGGTCCCAGTTACAATATTACAGAATTTGAAGAAGAAAAACCAGTAACATACAACAATTTTTAGTGATATATTTATCTAGGTTATAGTTATAACAAATAAAACATTTTTCCTTTTAAGAAATTTACAAGTTCAAGTAAGTTAGATTTCAGCTAAGGTTAAAAACTCTTTCATAAAAATACCCAACGTTGAATACATAAAAATTAGCTTTTAAATAATATAAAAAAGAAACATTACAATTTTGACACTGCAGAGGAATCATAATAAAACCATTGATTGTTGATGACTTTGAATGCAACCAACACAGATACAAAAGCTCCCTGAAAAAGTAAAGAATTTATTTAAAAAAATAAATAAGTATTTTTAAATAGAGATTGCATGCATTTCCAAATCATGCTTTGGAACAGTTTTAATTAAAACATGGGTACTTCAATATTATATTTACAAATTGTTTTAGACACTAGCGGAAATAAAAATCCCAACACCAAGAAGGAAAGAAGATATCAAAGTCAAATTTTTTTTCATGATTGCACATAGTATCAATGTGAATTGATTAAAAAATCAGCCTTCCTGGATGTTAGGGGGCCGAGAAAACCGGGGAGTAGTGTTGTCTCCATAGGTGTCCATTACCGCTGTCACTCGTCATGGTATTGAGTGACAGGGGATCTAAATGACTTTTGAGGGATTGGAGAACCATGTTGCCCCCTCAGGTAGTCCAAATTCATATGGTGCACCAGCGGCCGTTGCATACCGGGCTAAGTGATTTCTCCTCATTGACCGGACTTGTTTTGAGAGCGTTGCTTCTTACGAACGGATGGGCCAGGGTAAAAATGCGACATAGGGGGTTAAGAAGAAAGCTTGGACATTACATACAACATGTGGTTGTGCATGTTTCTCTTGAAATTTGTCCCCAGGACAGATCTGAAGGTAAGGACGGTCTACCAGCTGCAAAACCTCAATGACGTAGCTCTGGTTGGAAAAAGTACTGGTGAATCATACTCAGGAGTTGCAGAAATGGAATCTAATGCATCCCCACTCCGTTACCCTGCATCACCACTCCATGGAACGATTAGAAAATCATCAGCTGAGTGCGCTCTCTCCATTGTGTCTTCAAACTCATACCCAACCGTCGTGGTGCTCCAAACCGAAGCTGGATTCTCTCATAAACGCAATGTCTTGAAATTGGGATTTCCATTTCCTTATTTCGTGCACTATTGGCAACAGAAAGGCCCATTTTCAGCCCCTTGTTTATAAAAAAAGATGTAAGAAGCTATGCGGTCAAAACGGACAATCCGCAGTACTGCAAACGACATCCATCCCACTGCCCCTTGCCCTCAGTAGGATCTACCGGTACTTTGGCCAACCAGAGCTGCTTCATTGAGGTTTTTTAGCCGGTTGTCCGTCCTTACCTTCAGACCTGTCCTGGGGACAAATTTCAAGAGAAAAATGCACAGACACGTGTTTTACGCAATGTCCAAGCTTTCTTCTTAACCCCCTATGTTGCATTTTTACCCTGGATTATCCGTTCGTAAGAAGCAACGCTCACAAAACAAGTCCGGTCAATGAGGAGAAATCACTTAGCCCGGTATGCAACGGCCGCTGGTGCACCATATAAATTTGGACTACCTGAGGGGGCAACATGGTCCTCCAATCCCTCAAAAGTCATTTAGATCCCCTGTCACTCAATACCATGACGAGTGACAGCGGTAATGGACACCTATGGAGACAACACTCCTCCCCGGTTTCCTCGGCCCCCTAACATCCAGGAAGGCTGATTTTTTAAGAAATTCACATTGATACTATGTACAATCATAGAAATAAATTTGACTTTGATATCTCCTTTCCTTCTTGGTGTTGGGATTTTTATTTCCGCTAGTGGATTTTAATAATTGAGAAAGGTAAGTTACTCAAATATTAAAAAACTGCAAAAAAAGTTTATCATGGCCTCATTAAAATATGAAAATAGACTGGAAAATAAACTGATGGAAGTACAATAAGGGAAAGGGACATAGAGACTTAATTTACAAGTCAACAGTAATTACAAGATAGGCGTAGTTCTAATTTAATAATTATGGCATAACTCAATCTATCCTCAAAACTCAAAAAGCACGAACACAACACTTGGTTTCACAAATAAAGTAGTAATAACCAACCATTAAAAGGTAAGAATTAAAAATAGCATTTAAATATATTACTTGCAATTAATTGGCTTTTGGAAAGTCCTTTTATAAAAATAATAAAGTTTGCATACTGATAAAAACGCAAGAAATAAATTCAAGACACAGAAAACATTTGTAACATTAACAGTTCATCTTAAAATATATATATCAGACGATACTTAATAAAAAAATAAACACACTATGTTTATGTATGCATTTTCAGTTCTAGACCACTTCCATTCCATTATTTCAACAAAGAAAGATTTATTCATTTGGTTTCTTTATTTTTTCATTTGATATTGGGCAAATTTTAATTAACAGTAATATGTTTTAATCGTTTGCTTTTTTTCATTTTAAGAACAAAGATTCTAAACATTATGCCGCCAATTTTTTTGTAAACAATGATTTAAAATTATTAAAAAATTAGTTTCTACTTACTTACAATTTATCTTTTTCAAAAATCTTCATTCTGGAAGCGTCTATCCTAAATTAATATTGGTAGTATTCCTCATAAGTGGACGCAGTTGTTTATACATTTCAACCGTCAACAGTAACTAAAAGAAAAAAAAGACATTATTATAAAAAACGAAAAAAGACTAAAATTCTGGTAATTCAATTTAAACAAAAATATTTAACGAAAGCGCAACATTCTAATGATCAATGAACGAATCGAACGTCGATTCCAATTTTCTGCAAAACAAGCATTTTTATAATAAAACAACATGGATATAAGCAAATGAATTTAGCAATGTTTAAATATATGCGACTTACTTGGAAAAGGATGCATTATCTTCTTTCCAGAACTTTTAAAACTCCATTACCGTCGGAGAGCTCTTTTGGTTCGTTCTTTCCTTTCAATATGGCGCCGAGAAGGCAATCACCGCTGAATAGCAATAGTACTGGAGCGCATGCGCGTCACATTACTGACGAAAAAAATGACCACTCGGCCGATACCGCCGAATAACGGCCAATACCTGTTCTACGACAATGAGTTAAAAGATGATGTTAAATATGTTTCTTTTAAGTACAAATATATTTTACCAGCTCAAATCTTATGAAATTATCAGGGATTTCAAGTTTGGCATTTGATAATGCTTTGAAACTTTAAAATGAATTTTTTTTTGCTTTTCGAAAAATATTTACCAATAATGCCAAATACCGGCCAATAACCTCGCCGACGACAATGCGTTTACAATACTGTCGAATAACGGCCATTATTTTTTCTACGACATTGAGTTAACAATGCTGTCGAATAACGGCCAATATCTTTTTTACGACATTTTTCTGACACCAGCCCCACATCACCGTAAAATAACGGCCGATATCGTCATGGCGATACCGATTTTACGATACTGGCCATTATTGATCGAAATCATTTATTCGACATTATTTTCTCATTTTTATCAAAATAAAGGAAAAAAGCCCAATTTTCACTTTTACACCTATTTTTCTTATAAATCATGTTATTAAAATTGTTTTTTATATGTTTTTAATATGAAAAAAAATTCACAATACCGGCCAATACCGTCCGATATCCTTATTTCGACGTCCGACATCCTCCGGTATTCGCGATGTTGGCCGGTATTGGTCCGGCGTTGGCCGATATTCGTGTGCTACCTGGGGCACAAAAAGAATTCGTGGGCCGCTAGTTGGAAATTCCTGCTGAGTGCGGATTCATTGTTACAGGATCTTTTTCGTAAAATATTTTGGTTGTAGGCGGCCCACAAACGGCCCTCGATGAGTAGAGGCCCACCGGGCATTTGCCCAAATGCCCGCATAGCCAGTCCGAGCCTGTGTATATATGTATTTGTATATGTTGGTATGTTCCCCCTTTGAATTTCTTTGATTTTTTTTGGTTTTGTGTGGGTATACAGGGTGTCCCATAAATAATGGGTCACACTTCTAGGGTGGATAGTAGACACCTAGACGAGTCAGAATCACATAGGGTTTGGGGGTCCCAGACCAAATCCCAAGGAGTTAAAAATGGAGCGACACCCTAAAACAATTATTGAAAAATTCAATTTGTAGAAGAACTACTATTGGTAAAAATTTAATCATGGTCTCAAATTTTGTGGTTTAATATGATTTTTAAAATTATGCTGAAAGTTTTCACTTTAAAATTTTTTTCTACGAAAAAAAGTCAAAAAACCACAAAAAAATTTGAAAAATATGCCAAAACTTTATTTTGTATTTGGAAATCCTTTCTTTTGATTTGATTATCTGAAAGATCATATTTTAAAACCCTTAAGTCCAAAGTTTCACGTAAATACCATCAATATTAAACGCTTGAGATCCTGTTAAAGTTTGTTTTTTGAGTGCGAAAACAGCTCCAGAAAACGAACGTTCAGGGAGAATCTACGAGTTACGGATAGATAATCGCTAACTTTCTTTTCTCTCCCAGTTTGGCGAAACATACCAAGCTCCTACAGATCGCCAAGACAGCTTAGGCCAGTGGTGCCCAACCTACGGCCCGCGGGCCAAATGTGGCCCGCGAGGCTGATCCATGTGGCCCGCGGACTCGTTAAATCTTAAAAACTAAAACCATTTTCAGAAATCTTCCAAGAAAACCACGAAATCGTGCGAGACATTATGGCACTTCCATTTAAAAAATATGATCAAAAAAGAATTCTTCAACATCCAGTTAAAATTTTTTTTTCTTTACTTCTTTTTTTTCTAGATACGGGGAATTTGCCATTTGATAATATTTTTCAGTATCAGTTAGCCATTTGAATTCAGTTTATAAGGATCTTTTTAGAACCAAACTTCGAAAAAATGTCCGATCGTAAAAAATTCAAGATTCACTCGGAATGCTGAAACTTTCAAGAAAAGTGGACAAATTCATATTTCTTCATTCAGCGAAAAAATAAACCGTTGTGTCTTATATGTAAGGAGACTGTGAACAAACTGTGTGTTTGAGAACAAACATTATCTGTTCTGAAAAGAACAAAAACAAGTGCTCGATCTCGACTTACAAGCCGAATTTACAAGATCTAGTGTCCTCCAAACAGATGCAAACTTCTCATTGAAAACGCGGGTAACTTGTCTTTATGTTTAGAAAAATCCTTAAAAGTTTTTTATGTGGCCCGCGAGATAAATTTTCATAAGCAAATTGGCCCTTGTGAAAAAAAAGGTTGGGCACCACTGGCTTAGGCGATTTGTTGTTGGCGAAAGTTGGCGAGGAATCTCGTATCGCAAATAATGGCGAGAAATTTAGCGAGCATCAATCCGTAATTCGTAGATTTTCCCTCAACGTTTCTTTTCTGAATCTGTTTTCGCAAGCAAAAATCAAACTTTAATTAGATCTCAAGCGTTTAATATTGATGGTATTTACGTGAAACTTTGGACTTAAGGGTTTTCAACTATGATCTTTCAGATTATCAAATCAAAAGAAAGGATTTCTAAATACAAAATAAAGTTTTGGCAGATTTTTCACATATTTTTGTGGTTTTTGACTTTATTTCGTAGTAAAAAATTTTTTAAAATGAAAACGTTTACAATGATTTTAAAGATCATGTTAAACCACAAAATTTGAGACCATGATTAAGTTTTTACCAATAGTAGTTCTTCTACAGATTGAATTTTTCAATAATTGTTTTGTGGTGTCGCTCCATTTTTAACTCCCTGGGATTTGGTCTGGGACCCCCGATTCCTATGTGATTCTGACTCGTCTAGGTGTCTACTATCCCCTCTAGAAGTGTGGCCCACTATTTATGGGACACCCTGTATATGTATGTGTGCATATATTTATGATATATTTATTTTAAAATTTAAATGTATTACTTTATATTAAATGTATTATAATTCGTAAATTTCAATTTGTGATTTTGTATCTTACATGTATGTAGTTTTTTGCAGCGGGTTTCGACCTGAGCCAAAATAAAATTTCTTCTTTTTCTTCTCTATCTCAGTAAAATAGCACTGTAGTAGTCTTTGCTTCTGCAGTTTAAATTGTATATTTCCCCATTAGGTTTTCTTGTTGGAGTATGCAGGGCCCCTTGTTATGTATGTTGCTACTTACTTTAGGCCTCAAATTTTATACGGTGCTGATGCTACCAAAATTCACCCTGTAGTACAGTAAGTCCATTCTAAAATTTTATGAAAGTACAAAGTTATTTTGTATTAGTTTTCTACTCTAAACTGTAAAACTTTTGCATAAATGACTTACAATGAACTTAACTTTGATTTGTTAAACTGAGCCTGTTTTTATCTAAAAATTGTGCTAATATATCTTTTAATTTTATTAATAATGCTTATGTAAGGACAGTATTAGTCAATAATGGAGAACTGCAACAAATCTTAAAATTTTAAATATTCAATTTTAATTCATTAAAAATTCTCTCCTGATTCCAAAAATACGCTTGTCTTTCCCCACAAACTTTTTTAAAGGTAATTATGGCATATTTTATTACAGAAAGCTCCTAACAATGTGACGTCACATGTGCCAGTGGAAATGTGGGAAACACCGTTTTCATCGATACACTAGTCTGTAAAAAAAACTAGTGCTCATTGTTTCAAAGCGGGATTATAGCAACAAGCGGGAACAAAGCACATTTCACGTCACAAGCTGTTTCAGCTCAGACACAAAAGAGACTGTTTTTAATTGAAAATAACTTAAAATTTAGGGCTTTGAAAAGCAAATGAAAACATTTTTTGGAGGTTTAAGGCCATTCTGAACACATTAAGATTAAAAAAAATTTTGACTGCAGTTATCCATTGTTACAAATATTCATCCATTTAATTGCGTTTAGTTATTCTTAATAAGGAAGTTACATGTGTCAGATTTTCAAAAACAAACAAGTGTTCCGTATGGTTTTTTGTATGGTAAAATGAAATATCTAGTCAGTTTTTCAAAAAAATGTACAGGTAATTAAATGTTTTAATTTAAAAGTCGAGAAAAAAACGTGACTAACACGTTTATTGTTTAAACTATAAGATGACGTCAACAATAATACCATCAACTCCATTGCTTTACAACAATGTTAAATATGAGATGACGTCACATCCAAACTCTTGGCGTTTTTGCACGCTTTTAAAAAGGGGATTTTTGTTAATTTTTTGGCAATCAAAAAATTTCTCGATCGGCCTCAAATTTTGGGTAGTTGCTTATTTTTGCAAGAGGTTTCGATTAAGAAAATATAAAAAAATCATGCAACTTCCTCATTGAGAGAAGAGTATTCAAAGATGTTAATTATTTTAATGCCTTTCAGTATTGCTGTGATTTGCTGGACAATTCATTATGCAAAAAGATTGCTCGAAACACTTTTTGTGCATCGTTTCTCTCATGCCACCATGCCATTTACCAATCTTTTCAAGGTAAAGTATAGCTTCCCAAGACTATAATCTTATTTTCATGTGTTTCATTCTCATTCTTTCTATTAACAATGACTTTTTTTATAATAGAGAAAACGAGGTCCTCTAAAATATCATCTTTCTCCAAAATTAACACACATCCTTAAAAACTCAATAATTTCCCAAAATCTATTTGATCTTTGTAAAAATAATTTAACTCAGGATTGTTAGAAAAATGATTTTTAAAAATATTTATTCCTAATTTGCTTCACTATTTAGTAAGCTTGGTCTGAACAATAAATAAATCTTAATTTTCTGTTGGTAGGTTTGCAGTATTTAATAAAAGTAAAAAATCAAATGTTAATAAAATTTTATAGTTATTAATTAAATAAAAAATAAAGTATGTTATTACATAAAGTATTAGTGATTAATTCATTTCACTTGAAATGCTAATACTATCCATTAATGCTTTGGATAAAACTGATAAATGCCAATTGTGATTTTCACAGAACTGTTCATACTACTGGCTGTTTGGATTATGGATTGGATATTATGTAAACCACCCTTTGTATACTCCTCCAGGTAATAATTACTAAATATTTATAATATGCTTCACTATTTTTGATCTTTAACTGCTTCTGTCTAGTCTGCCCAAGAATTCCATTGAATTCTGATTGGATTTAGCTGTACAGTGTAAACTTGCATGTTTTTTATTTGCAGAATTCGGCAACACTCAGATATATGCAGGTCTTGCTACCTTCATTGTAAGTGTGCACACCTTTTGTTTTTATTTTATATTTCCTGTCAAACAATTTAAATTGATTTGCCTCTTCTTTTAGTTCGGTGAACTGGGTAATCTGAGCATTCACTTGGCCTTAAGGAATTTGCGCCCTGCTGGTAAGTTTTACGGATGCAAAATTAGTGTGATTTTAAGTCTGTTTGAAACCTCATTTTCATGTCCTTCTTCATTCTTAACTTTTGAGTGTTTAGTTGCAAAATATTATTTCTAAACTCATGAAACATACTGTAAAAACTCATTGTGAAATTGGTTCCTCATAAGATTTTAAGGCACAGCTTTGATAAAAGTCTACCAGCTGCCATGTTTACCCACAGCTCAAATGATGACTGACAACCATAGAGATTTAACGATTAATATCATCATTATTAAATCCTAAAATAATAATCCGCAAAATATTATTATCTTAGGTTCCAATAATAATATTAATAGTTGGATGTAAATAATTTTGTCATTATTTGAGCTGTGGGTAAACATGGTAGCTAGTAGACTCTTATCGAAGCTGTGTCGATTTTAAATCAGGGTTGGTTGTTCAAACAGGATGGTTAAAAAAGCTATTTGAACCAATTTTGTATTTTTGGAAATTAATATATATTTTATCCCTGTTTAAAAAGTATAAGATTTCTTAGCTTTTTTAATATTTTTCCATTGATTAATAATAGCTCTTAAAATTTTGTTGATTAAGTACTTGGAATTTAAATGGAGAAGGGATCCTCACTAAGTGTTAGCATGTTTTGACATAGAATTCTCTTGAAATTTAATGGAACATCTTAGAAAAGTCAGATAATTTTATTTTTAATTAAATATTTACCTATAAATACTCCTAAAAATGAAGATTTAAGCACCTTATTTTTTTTACCAAGTGCTTTTATCAACCAATTAATCCAGTTTTAATAGTCTTACAGACTGATTCTCTTAGGCTGTGGGGAGCCTAGTGGTTAAGGCTTCGGGATCGGAGGGTCCCGGGTTCAATTCCCGACACCGCTAAAGACCCACCGAGTATATGCGGAGTACGTGCTCGTTAAATCTGTGGGTCCGAAAGTCCTGTGGTCCATCATGGTGCAGTTTACCATGGGTCCAGGTGTCTGGAGACTATTTCCCTCCCCTTCAGATACATGGCAAAATTGTGGAGGTGGTGATAGATAGTGGCAGCATTTATCATCTCATGAGGCAGAAGTCGGACTCCTGCCATTTATGGGGCTCACTTTCTCAGGAGCCGCATCCCCTTTGCCTTGAATCCTTGTGGAGCTTGGGTAGTACCAAGTGGCACACGACAACAACAACTGATTATCTTTTCTCTTCACAGGCTCAACTGAGAGAAAAATCCCCGTCCCTTCAGCAAACCCATTTACTTGGCTATTTGGCTTGGTTTCTTGCCCTAATTACACGTATGAGGTCACATCGTGGATTGGATTTTCTATAATGGTCCAAAGTTTGCCTGGTGAGCTATGTTTTGCTTAAATTTGTTATTTTAACTTACAGAAAAAAAATCCTGGGAATTCACATTTTGTGAACTAAAAATGCCAGATATCTTTAAGATAAGTAAAATGTATATTAACATATTCTGAATTACTGAGTTAAAAATTGGGCTAAATCCCCGCTCCTATTCTTAAAATTCCAACTTTTAAAGAAATTTAAACATAAATCAAATGAAAAACTCCTCTAGAAGCAATGGAAAGTGGACTTGCTCTACTACTAAATCAACAGCACATATGGCTAAATTGTAAAGAAAATACAGGTTTACAGAGCAAATTGATTCTTTACCCTTTCAGTACTAGATGCCCCAAATTTTACCATAGGATTCAATGGCAATCTTGGGAGGTCTGGAAAAATTAAGATGCAATGTATGCTAAACTACTTTTTTTTGCTATTGATCATCATTTAAAAAAAAGAAACTAATCATTACTTCTAGATTAAAAGTTCATCAGAAAAATTTAATTTAAATTTGTGAGAATGATTCCTAAACAGCTTTATGCGATTGTTGAAGTTGGCTATTTCTTGCTGTTCTTGGCACTCACATTCTTTTAAAGGAATTCTCAGGTTTAACAAAAATTTTTCATTGTATTGACTGAAGGAATTAATTTTAATTTATGTAAATTGATGAAGAGCTCAACAAAATTATTTTTCAGCTGCTTTATTTACTACTGCTGGCTTGTACCAGATGGCAGTGTGGGCTTTGGGAAAGCACCGCAATTACAAGAATGATTTTCCAAAGTATCCGAAAAACAGAAAGGCCATCATCCCTTTCATTTTGTAATGTTTGTTTCATTTGTTTTTGTACTGTCCACTCGAGTACAACCTTAAGTATATGCATTCCAACATGTCTGAAGTTATTGAAATAAACTTTTTTCTAGTTCAAATATGTTTAGTCATTTATGAAAAAATATATTTCACTTAAGAATCCAGGAACAATGCTTTGAAATTAAGTTATGTAGGCTGTATTATTAAAGCTTTGTATATAACACTGAAGATTACTTATCCTATCTGTATAAGCGTAATGCCAAAAAATCTTTATTTATAGGGTGAAGTATTTATTTAAAAAATGATCAATCTAGGTTGATTAACTTTACCAGTGATGTTGCACCACATTGAGCATTTTGTAGCAGTTTTTGTAGCAGCGAAATTTTAAATTTGTAGCAGCTAAATTCAAAAGTTGTAGCAGTTTATAGCAGCTAAATTTAAAATTTGTAGCAGAATAAACCATTTTTTGTAGCAGCCGATTTTAAATTTTGTAGCAACTTATCTTAATTTTGTAGCAGGAACAGGACGAATCAACTTTTTGCAACAACCGAAATTAAAATCCATAGCAGGGTTAATAGTCCTTGTTACTAAAATATACTGATAATTTATCCCAACTATTAATCTTAAAACTAAGCATGATTAAGTAAACTACTAAAATTTGATAAGACGAATTACGCAAACAACAGGTGTTTGAACAGCTAGAGATCTGTCTAAGCAAAATTGCAACCTTTTAAAAGTACCTTAGAAAATTTACCATTTAAAAATAGGAACATTTACAAATTCAAAAATAGAGATAAAAAAGTACCTTCACAAAATAGATTTAAAAACCTTTGATAAGCCATTTTATCTTAAATTAAAAGTTAAATGGTAATTTTGAACTAACTTTTAATTAATTTTTGGTTGTTTTTAAAATAATTTTATTGTTAATGATAATAGTTTTTAATACAATTTTTAATTTTAATAACAAAAACGCCAAATGCAGGGTTCATACAAATTTTCAGAAATCAAAATCAAGGAGTATTCTAGGAGTGTTTTAAAAAAATTCAAGGAGTACTTTTTTTACTTAAGAAAGACAAATTTTTACACAGCTTCAAACACACTATGCCAGTTATATTCCTGAATCAGGTTTTAAAACCACTTTAAAAGTCAAAATGTAACTAAAATTAAATAAAATAAAGTAAATTAGTTAACAGAATTTTTATTTTTAGGTAATACAGTAGAACTCCCATTATCCGAACCGCTTTCAGAATTTCAAACCCACGCTTTTAAACTTCACGGCATAGCTTGAAAAGCGAAGATAGAAGTTCTTTAAGAAAATTATTGCAAGCAGCAAAAAACAGAGATTTAAAAGAGTTCGTTTTGAAGTGTCTTGTGCCCAAGTTCTATGGGAAACCCTATTTTGGGTTTGATTCTTTTTGAAAAAAGCCAACATCTTGCTTAGATGCTCGGTTATTCATACTTTAAAGAAAGTAACGGTTGGCTAAGAACCTTATACACTCTTTTTTAGGGAAAAATCCAATTATCCGAATTTTTGATTATCCGAATGAAGTCCGGTCCCAATTGATTCGGATAATTGGAGTTCTACTGTAATATTAAATTGCAAAAACGATATTGTCAAAAAATGTTGGTTAAGTAGAGCAAAAAAGTAAGAAATTAGTAATTTTGAAGGTATATTTAGAATCTTAAATCAGATAAAAAAAACACTATACTCATCTAAGTTGCTATAAAGCGACCTTTCAGTAAAAATTTTACAACTTAGAAAATCCTCTTAAGTTGAAAATACTGACTTAAACAGAGAAAAGATAATCTTGTTAGACTTTTCTCAGGCTGCTATGACCAAAGTGAAGTTGTTTTTTCTGCACCGCTGTTGGAGCTAACTTCAACAGACGTCTGTAGGAAAAGCAGTCGCGGAAAAAACGGAACTATCGCGAAAAATCACTATTTTCCCGATTTCCGGAACACCAGACTTGTGGGCTTCTGACCACGGTAAAATTGTTTTTTCTATATCGCAATAATGAAGCAAGAAGCCAACTAGAATCGGCACCCGCGGCCGTCCACAAAAGTCGCGGGAAGAACGGAACACTCCGCAAAAAAACGAAAAAAATTGCTATTTATTTAAAATGTTTCAAAAATGGCCAAATATTTATAAAGCATAGTATGATCAGCTAATAACCAGACCATTAATAGGTATTTGGCAGTAAAAAGCATTGACATTAATTTTATAAAACCAACCTCAACATATTTTTTAACACTTTCAAGGGGTAGTCACCCCAAATTTTCAAAAGGATTCATTGGTAATCTCAGGTTGAAAGGATTAAAAATATAACAAACACTAAATATTGATTTAGAGTTTAATTTTCTTCCTTTGTAAGTAAAAAAAATTAATTTTTTTACTTTAATGAAAGAATACACAAAGTCAATAAAATTTTGATAGATAAAAACTTTTATTACTGAAGTATGAGGCACATGAATAAGATAATTAAGGCTTATTTACCTTGAGTAATATAAAAGCTGAAGGAAATTTTTTAAAGATATATTAGGATATAGATTATTTACAAGTTTCAAGTCCTGAATTAAGCTGTACAGTGTACAATACAAAAAGTAAGGCACTTAGCTACCACTATAAGCTTTATGTAAAGATGAGACGAACTGTTTCTTGATACAGAACAGTGGTTGTTTTTGAGCAGTCCATAAAAATTCACAACACACTAGTCCACCAACAATTAGGATGCATCGTCATCAGAATCGTCTGATCCATACGTAGCTAAAAGGAAAAATGATTACCTTAAAAAAAGATATTTACTATGATAACTTCTCCAGCTGCTACAGACACGAAAGAATATCATCTTAGCATAAATTAAACCAAGTCTAGTATTATAGAAGAAATTATTTTCAGTTAATGGTGATCATATAAGGGAACAATGAAAAACATGCAGGAAAATCAACTGTTAATGCAGGAAGTCATTAAATGAAAGAAGCATTAAATCTGAGTTACTATCACATACCTGCCAACCGTTCCGATTAAATCGTATTTGTTCCGATTTTTCACTGTTGTTCCGAAAATACAATTTCAGTACCAAATGTTCCGTTTTTACGTCCCCCTGTCCCGCCATTTTCGACCAACTCGAATTGTGCAATTATAAGGCGTTTAGTCTTAGTGAAAGGGTGTTAAGTCTAGTTCGTAAGAACAAGACTGACTCTCAGAATTGGTTCCATGGACTCTGATACTCTACAGGCATTGCTAGCTGCGAAAATAGTAATTCTGATCCATGCTATAATAAATCTTTCAGTGCTGACCTATCAAAAAGGGCAAAATCAGCTACTTTTGTAGCACTTAATAAAGATTAATTTTTCTATTTTCCAAACAATGTTTGCTTATTTCACTGTTTCATTATATTAGTACTTACTAAGTATTTTTAAATCTTTGAGTTATTATGTATAAAATTCCCAGTGTTTAACATCTTGAGTCATTTTTGTTATTCTATTTGCAGAAATTTAAACCCAGATAAAAGGAAAAAAATTAACTTTATTATATCCTAGTATAAATGTAGATAATTATTAGTCAGAATATAAAGGTACATAAAACACTAAGTCCTCTTAATAACCATAAGATACCTTAGATAAGTGATAGAAGTTATGAATTACAAGCACTTTTTTAATAATACCCCTTTAACCCATTCAAAATGCGTCGTGCGTGTTGTTCCTATTTCTGTTTCTGAAATGTTGGCAGGTATGCTATCACTATCAGTTAAAATTTTTAAGCTTCAGAGTTAAAATTTTTCTTCATAACGTCTTAAAATTGAGCCTGAAATTTCTAAAGACAGTGCATCTAATAATTATTAGATTTCACAGGAAAAGTAGAAGCTTGGCTGATTTCATTTAAATATCAAACTCAATAAAAATTACATGTTTTCAGTTTTGAGATTATAATCCTCTTATGCAATTCAATACTTACAAGCTATACCTCCCAGTGCTCCTTTTATTTTTTTCCTCACTGGTCCACTATCTCCATTTGTGTTGTTCCCTAAAATCAAGAATTAAAATTAATATAAAATAAAGAACAAGTAAAAAACCTCAGAGAAAGATCCAGAGTATTATTTTGAATACATCAAGGCTACAAGGGCTAAAGTTACACTTATGAAAAATCAATCTTCCAGTGAAAATTTAAAGCAAGCTGTTGGCAACTAATGGAAGTTGGGACATTTGATAAAGGTAGAGAGGCTTAGAGGTTTTTATATAGAAAGCTGAGATGGGTTTACAATTCCCTTGTCACCCTTTTTAACATAATCCATCAGTGGTGACTTTAGGCATGGTGGCTAGTGATTTTCCATTTTCATTTTCCCTGACCAGATGATAAAATTTCCTTGAGAGTTATTACATTAGCAGGGATGCAAGTGCCCAAAAGGGGTTTTGGAGCACCTTTGGAGCAGGGGAAATTACCATTTTGGAGCAGTAAATCCTAGTTTTGGAGCAGCTAAATTAAGTTTCAGGGCAGGAAAAATGCCATTTTGGAGAAGCAAAACTGAACTTTTAGAGCAACTTTATTTTAGTGGTCAAAAATAAGATGGAGAAATACAGTATTTACTTTACCTTTTTAATTCAGAAGCTATTTTATAAACCTAACATATTAACTTTTTGAAATCCTTAAAAATTACATAGGCACCTTTTTAATTCACTAGTTGGTAACTGAATCAGACATATCAACCTCTCAGAGTCAAAAACCAGGAGAAATATTTATCGATGTTTAGGCCTTTAGAAACCAATTTAAATCATTGAATTTCTATAACTTGAAAATTCAAGTTAATTGTGGAAATAATTATCATAAAAAACTTTGCTAAATACTGCAGATACCCTGGAACCAATACCCACAATCTTAGAAATTTAAATAAATGTTAGTTAAATGAAGCCATTTACAAAAACTGAAAAAAGTCTATGTTTGCGGGTTCTCCCCAGAAAATGTAGTAAATTTGACAAAGACATTGACTAGTTTTGGTATACTTGGTCAAACTTTTGAACATATATTTATAGGTAGAACTTGCACTTACTTTGATAAACTTAGTATTAAAAAAAGTTTTGAATTATAGAGATCCAAATGCAAAGGGTGGTCTGGGGGTCCTCCCTTATAAAAATTTTAACCTATAAAATATGGTTTTAGCTTGTATTGGAGGCCTAGTCTGATTTCATTTTTTATTTGGGGGGAGGGTGGCAGGTCCCCTACCAACCCCCTTGATATCATATCTGAAAAGACTTATAATTTAACAAGATTTTTGAAAAGGGGCTGTATTATTATCTTACCTTACTTAAAAAGATCTTTCAGTAAAAATTTACAACTTAAATCAATAAAACGCAATCTGAGAGGTATCACTAGACTTATTAGGCTCCTCTGACCACACTTAAGATTCTTCTGCATCGCAATTACGATATGAAAAAAAGCCAACTTCAACTAGGCGCCGAAAACGGTACTTTCGCGAAAAATCGCTATTTTTCGACTTTTCACACAGAATGTGATCCTAAACTCCACTGTACCTAAACTCTGGACTTGATGGGTTCTAACCCTTGTAAAGTTGTTTTTTTCACATCGCGCTTACAACACAAGAAAAGGCCGAATTCAACTAGCGCCCGCGGCCGTCCAATAAAGAAGTCGCGGGAGGAACGGAACACTCCGCAAGCCAAACGAAACTTCCGCGAAAAATAGCGATCTTTTCGACTTTTTTTTCGCTATAAATCGTCATTTTTCTCGGAAATAATATGGGAAGTGAAATAGTCGTAAGATCGCGACTTCTCGCGAAAGTTTCGTTTTGCTCGCGGATTCCCCGTACCTCCCGCGACTGCTTTTGTGAACGGCCGCAGGCACCAATTTGAAGTTGGCTTTTTCTTACGTAGTTATGCGATGTAGAGAAAACAACTTTGCCTTGGTCAGAAGTCAAAATTTGGCAAAACACATCCGAAAATTTCTTTTTTGGCGCACTCCGGCGCAATTTCGGCCAAAAAAGTGTTTTTTGGAGCAGGTTGGCGCAGGGTACAACGATTGGCGAAATCGGCGCAGCACTTGCAACCCTGTAATCATTAGTATACAAAATATTATTTAAATAAATATGCAATATGTTACGCACAGAATATTCATTGCAGGCCTCGTACAGACCCTCAAAAAATTTCAGGACACATTTTTATAAAAAATTCAGGACAAAATTTCAGGACATTTCGGATATTATAATGTAGCGTTTACTTTTTCCTTAACCAGAATGTTATCCATCATGTGCGTAAAATTAAAAACTACCTAAACTATCTTAATTTTAAAAGTAATATTTAGAGTTAGTTCAAAGTACACTCCAGACTTACTTTGGAAGCTGGTAAGTTTTATGGCAAGCTTGACAAACAAAGCAAGCAGGGTCTTAAGATGAGGAAACCCACTGAAACCCCTACCCTTTTGAGAATGTATTAATTACAACCCTAAGGACCTGTCAGCTCAACTGAGCTTGCCATAAATTCGCCCAGGCCTCTGTAAATATAATTATTAACAAGAACTACATAACTAACAAAATTAGAATTCTTTTTTGCACAAAGGAGTTTTTTTATTTCAATCTTGATTTAAAATCCCTAACATAAAACTTGAGTACTTTTCCTTCAAAACAAATATTAATAAACTTAAGTTTTTTTCTGCGAGTTACTTACTAAGCATTAGGTTATGGTTATGCACTCCATAATGTGTTTAAAATATCACATAAAAATTCCTGATAAACATATAGATCTTGCACAATTAACTCTACGCATGAAGAAAGTAAAGTTCTTTCAATCGAATGTTAAGATTCTTAGAAATGATGTGATCATTAATATCTTCCCATTATATCAAAACACATGGAAGAAAAAAATGAAAATATCTTGGTTATATATCCCAATAAGGAAGTTGCATGTGTCAGATTTTCAAAAACAAACAAGTGTTCCGTATGATTTTTTGTGTGGTAAAATGAAATATCTAGTCAGTTTTTCAAAAAAATGTACAGGTAATTAAATATTTTAATTTAAAAGTCGAGAAAAAAACACGTGGCTGAAAACGTTTTATTGTTTAAACTATAAGATGACGTCAACAATAATACCATCATAGTCCAGTAACTTGGTAGTTTTTTCAGGAAAAAAATACAGAAGTTTTTTTCTCGACGGTTTTTAATGTTTTCGAGGGTGCTGAATCCGAATCTGAACTTTGCATACAAAATTTCGAATGGCATTTTGGTGAAAATTCGAAAAAACCTTGAAATTTCACCTCATTTTTTGGGTTTTTGTTTGTAGAACGGAAAGTATGGGTTTCTCATGAAAATGTTAAATACAAAAAATAAAGATGATTAAACAAGCTACAAAGTTGTCAATAACAACTTTTTTCTCTGACAAATAGTTGGGCCGCTAGAGCGCGTTGAAAATAGGGCAAAATTTGCGCCTGCGGGTAAAAATCCAGAAAATCGAACTTTCATCTAAAAAATAAAGTATTTTTTTGAATAAGGTACTTTAAAAACTAGTTTTATAATGTTTCACATGAAATAAAACATCTATTCATTATATTAATTAGTATTTAAATGCATTTTCCTCAGCAATTTTCCTTAAGAACGCAGTTTCAATAGAAGACAATAGTGTAATGATAAGTAAGTCGCTTGTTGAAGAAAACGTACAGAAGTTTTTTTCTCAACTGTTTTATATGTTTTCGAGGGTGCTGAATCCAAATCTGAACTTTGCATACAAAATTTCGAATGGCATTTTGATGAAAATTCAAAAAAACGCTAAAATTTCACCCCATTTTTTGGTTTTTTGCTTGTAGAACGGAAAGTTTGGGTTTCTTGTGAAAATGTTAACAGTAAAAAATAATGATAAAACAAGCTATAAAATTGTATTTTACAATTATTTTGTCAGACTAATAGTTTGGCCACTAGAGCGCGTTGAAAAAAGGGCAAAATTCGCCCAGGCGGTGGAAAAATCCAGAAAATGACCCTTATATTCCTAAAAAAGTCATATTTCGATTTAGATAACTAAGAAAAACTACATTTATAATTTCTTTCATGATATAATCCTACTATTTATGCCAAATATTATTTATTCAATGAATGTTCTTTAGGAATTCCCTCCCAAAAACGCAGGTTTTTTATGCAAAGAAAAATCCAGTTGTTATTTTCTTTTTTGTCCTAGGCACCGATTCCCAATGAAAACTTTTGTAAAGCATTAAAAGTTAATTTTTTATCTACTACAATCATTGCTTTTTATATTATCCTCTCCTGCTCACAAACTTATAAAATCTATGAATAATTTTTCTTCCTGGAAAACTATAATTTTCTGTTATAGATTATAAAACTCCTGGCATGATTATTAGTAATGATACAAAAATTCACAATAACTTCTTGACTCGTGCAATTATAATATTTATTTATCAGTTTCTACACCCAGGAACGTGAATCCAATTGATTTGTTAGGGATGAAATTAAGCATAACCTGGTTATATTATAAAATTACATGGTCACAGAAAATTATCCTAGTATATTCTTTAAAGTGATGAACATAATGGTTTGCTCCATTCGGGAATGATGTTATATCATGTAAGAAATTATAAATGTAGTTTTTCTTAGTTATCTAAATCGAAATATGACTTTTTTAGGAATATAAGCGTCGTTTTCTGGATTTTTCCACCGCCAGGGCGAATTTTGCCCTTTTTTCAACGCGCTCTAGTGGCCAAACTATGAGTCTGACAAAATAATTGTTAATGACAATTTTATAGCTTGTTTTATCATCTTTATTTTTTACTTTTAACATTTTCACGAGAAACCCATACTTTCCATTCTACAAGCAAAAAAACAAAAATTAGGGTGAAATTTTAGGGTTTTTTCGAATTTTCACCAAAATGCCATTCGAAATTTTGTATGCAAAGTTCAGATTTGGATTCAGCACCCTCGAAAACATATAAAACCGTTGAGAAAAAAACTTCTGTACGTTTTCTTCAACAAGCGACTTACGTATCATTACACTATTGTCTTCTATTGAAACTGCGTTCTTAAGGAAAATTGCTGAGGAAAATGCATTTAAATACTAATTAATATAATAAATAGATGTTTTATTTCATGTGAAACATTATAAAACTAGTTTTTAAAGTACCTTATTCAAAAAAATACTTTATTTTTTAGATGAAAGTTCGATTTTCTGGATTTTTACCCGCAGGCGCAAATTTTGCCCTATTTTCAACGCGCTCTAGCGGCCCAACTATTTGTCAGAGAAAAAAGTTGTTATTGACAACTTTGTAGCTTGTTTAATCATCTTTATTTTTTGTATTTAACATTTTCATGAGAAACCCATACTTTCCGTTCTACAAACAAAAACCCAAAAAATGAGGTGAAATTTCAAGGTTTTTTCGAATTTTCACCAAAATGCCATTCGAAATTTTGTATGCAAAGTTCAGATTCGGATTCAGCACCCTCGAAAACATATAAAACCGTCGAGAAAAAAACTTCTGTATTTTTTTCCTGAAACATCCTATTTTTGACACCAAGTTACTGGACTAATCAACTCCATTGCTTTTCAACAATGCCTAGTATAAGATGACGTCACATCCAAACTTTTGGCGTTTTCGCGCGCTTTTAAAAAGGGGATTTTTGTTAATTTTTTTTGCTATCAAAAAATTTCTCGATCGGCCTCAAATTTTGGGCAGTTGCTTACTTTTGCAAGAAGAATCGATTAAAAAAATTTAAAAAAATCATGCAACTTCCTCATTGCACAATATTATCACAAAACAATAGCTTACAATAGATATTGCACTCTAAGCATTCAGATTAATTCTAGTCTTAATCAAAATAAATGAAATTCCTCATCACTAATGAAAAAATTAGGTTAAAAACCTCAAAATGTTTAAAATATCCCAATAAAAATACCTGGTAAACACACAGTTCTTACACAATAAAAACTAAGCGGTCTTGGTATACAATTGATATTTAGACTTTCGAAAAAATATCAGGAAAATCGGGGTAAATTACGTTTTTTCAGGACGCTTTTTGAGATTTCAGGAAATTAAGGAATATCAGGACATGTACGAGCCCTGTCATTGTTTTTTAATGGAAAGTTTTCATAATATTGGTAACTTTTTATAGGGATTAAAATGATTATCAACAGAACCAAGATAAGTTATAGCTTCCTATCCCCTCTAAAATTATCCCAGCAGAAAAAAGGAAGAACACATCAGGGCTCCCACTCAATTTCGAAAATTCTCTGGCATTTACAAGTTATTAAATATATATATTTTTTGAAACACCAACAGGTGTATTCACTAACTTGAACTGAGGGAAACAAGCTTTTTTCACAACTCTAATTGGCTTAAAACTTTTGTTTCCCTTTCTCAACTACCAATTTGAAGTTTTGATTCCATGTTAACCTTGGATTAGGTTAGTGGTGAATATGGCTGCAAGCTATCCACAGCAGTTTTTAGGATGCCATGTGCTTTTGAACACACATTTTTCGTTTTCAGAGGCAAAATGAATAGTCAATATTATAAAATTGGTTTTTCCTTTTTTTTGTCCAAACTTTCCATGTTTCCTGACCATTTCATCAAACAAAATTTCCCTGAAAATTCCAGGTATTCGAGAAGCATGAGAACCCTGACCGTCCCCAGACTAAAAATAGGAGAGGCCCTCACCTTCCTTGACCTTGGGATTGGCATGGTGGGTGGGCACTAGGGTGGCAGGAGGCGGCGGCATGAGGTCCCGGTCAAGGCTTTCTGATTGGCTCCCTCCTCTGTGGGGCTGCAGCTCTGTTGGATGGTTTACATTAGACTCCTGCAAGCTAGAGTGTTAGTAACAACAAACAGAAAAAAGAGGTTAACACCACCAGAACCTACTCCAACTCCTTTGCATCAACCTGAAAAGCAACCCCAGCACCAACCTCATTCATTTTCTTTCTGTTTACCTGTTTAGTGATTTTTTTAAAAGCTTGCATTATTTATCATGTTTGTACTATTTAAATCTTATCTGCTCAAATTAATCTGGGAGATTGCAGTTAACTAAATAATATGTTTTTGACAAATTTTTAGTCTGAAACAGACAATCAAGTTATAAATATCCCCAGAAAAGCTTTTAAAACAAAAATCTACCGTTAGAATTATTTGTCGTAATAATTGTCTGGACTTAAGAAATGTTGTCAGTTTCTGTAACTTTAAATTAATTAATTAAATTCAGTTTAATTTTAAAAGTTAAGTATACAATTCCTGAATTGTGTCAAAATATGAATGATTCTTTAAAATGGTTTGCAAATGAGTTATTATATACTGAAATATTTAATGGAATGAATTTAAATATTAACCCTTTCAATACGGCAGGACATGTGCTGTCCCATCAATAAATTTAAACATTAGCTTGTTATACATCATAATGCTGTTGTTGAAACGTCATTATGGAATCGTTTATGCATCTCTGACCTTCAGACAGCAAAGTCATTTCATCGTAACAATCACTTGGAGGAGAAATAACTGTTCCTGGTTAAGAAACGAATAGAACTGATTTTTTTGCCGTATTGAAAGGGTTAAACCAAAAGTATTCAATTGTAGTCAAACTGGTTTTATGGAAGTTCAAAGCTTGGGATGGATAATTTAAAAGAGGTACAGATAATTTTCACTTCAATGATTAAATAATTTTGGTTTTACCATAGAAAGATTAAGAAAAAGAAAATAATAGCACACAATAAAAATTATGTAAAATTAATTGGGTCAGAAGATTTAGGAAATATTTTTGCACTGCTTTAAACAAACTTGTATCGTCTGTATAAAAATCTAAGAAAAAATTAAATTAAATTTTGCAGATCATGAATTTTAAACAAGGGGTTGAGAACTAAGCATACAAACAATAGCAAGTTACATCCATCTTTACAAGGGTAAAAAACAGTTGCAGAGCTCAGTCAATAACACCTACATTTTTCATCAACTTTGTAACTGTGTTGGGGAACCAGAAAACATTGAAATGTACACAAGCAAAATACTATTTAAAAGCTCTTCAATTACAAGAGAAGTCATCAAGGTATCATAAAGTAAGTAGTGGTAAGCAGTATCCGGTTCCTTTCACTTCTTTCATAGAAAAATGAAGGAAATGGAACATTTTTAGTGATAAAAAGCAAGATGCACAAATGAATTATGTATGTACTATTAAAAAATAGACTAATAAGATATTAAGGGGAATCTATAAAGGACTTTTACTATCATGAGTTAGAAATACACAACTCAACCTAAAAAGCAGCTAATTTTATTTTAGTTTTGAAGCAGGAAATAAAATTTTTTTAATTATATTTAAAAAAAGTTAAATTAAAAAAATTTGGAAGCCAGAGAAACATGCCTTTGATATAAAAAGAGCACTACAGTAGGGGGTGTAGGTTTTACAGCATGCAAGGCAAAAAGAAATACAAGTCTTAAAGTTATATATTATAAGATTTTTTTTCTAGCTGTTTTTTTTAGGGTAGTATTGCTTTTCTAAATAGATTGAAATACAAGCAAAATTTAGTTACAGTTAGGTCTCAGAACTACTTATAAAATATAGAAAAGTTTCTCTAAAAACTTATTAACTATTTTTTTTCATAATGCATCATTTACACACACATGAGCATTAAAGTATGAAAAAACCTATGTACTTAAAAATTTCTAAAGACTAGGAAACACACTAAGTATTCAAACCACTCAAAAAATATAATTAAATTGTTAAAATAACAGTAAACTCCTAATTAATCATGAGACTTTATGGATGCACGACTTTTAAGCTTGTTGTGCATCGAAAGCCTTCAGGGCTTTGAGAACTTTTGTAGGGGATGGTGGTTTTTTATTTTTTATACTTAGTTCACAGCCTTCAAGTTCTCTAAGTTAAATGTACTGAGGAAAATTTCGCTGCTTCTATATATCACTTTTATAAGTACAGTCCAATTCAGTTTCAGGAAAAAACAATTTCAATCATACAGTATAACCTCAATATCTTGAAGACAAAGGGACAAAAAATTTTTTTTCAAGATAACTGTCGCTGTGCTTAAAAGAATAGAGAAACACTTTATTTTTTTAATGGGGGAATATTTTTTTCGTGATAACAAAGTTTTTGGTAACAAGGGTATACTGTATTTGACCCTTTGGAGAGTTGCTTGCATTTCTGCATGTTTGCAGTATTTGTGGCACCTAATTCTGCTGATAATCAGGAGTTTACCGTGCATACACTATAGACAAGTTGTTTCAGGTTGAGACTTGTGTATTTTACATGACTTGAGGATGTTTACTAAAATGCTTACCAGTTGGAAGCCATATTTGAGGTATTATTTACACCAGGGTAGTATCTGTGCTTAGTGAGCATCTCATTCTCTCTCTGGATCATCGGGGGAGGGTAGGTAAACCGGGGAGGCATCGGGTAGTTTGTGGGTTCCGATATTGGCACCATCATTGGTGTAGGAACAGACGGCTGGGTTAAACTTGTCTGAAAAAAAAAAGGGGACCAAATCACAGAATATTGCAAGAGTGAATCTGTCAAGTATTGGAATAGCCAAACACTAATTCCATAAGCCACACTTATGAAATTACACTAATATGATATAGATCACAATTAAGAAAAAACTATCAGTAAAACTTGTTTTGAAAGAGTATTAAGAGTTCAACATTATATTTATTTGTTTGGTATTTATTAAGTGCAGAATTCTTAAATTAATCTTTTAATGCTTCTGAAAGACTTTTGTTGAAACTCCTTGACTAAGGGCTGTTTTTTCTGATTGAAATCTTGTTCCTTGTAAATATTACGAGTTGAACTGTAGATATCAGTAGATAAAGTTTGATTGTAAGGGAAAATGTTTTAGTGAAAGGTCGGTTATACTAGATTAAGTTTATTAGTTCTCAGGATATTAGGTTGTTAACTCTTATAAAGCCTGAATCTTTTTGGTTAAGTCACACTTTACAAAAATGCTTTTATCAGGTATTCAGGGTTCATACTCTTAAGGTGAAAAAAATTCTATAACTTTTTCAGGATTGAAATAAGCTGCTTTCCAGCTGTTCGCCGAAGTAGGAACTCACGTGTTGTTATTTAGCCTGTTTCCAAGTCTTTCAGAGCCGATGAGATGGTTGCAATTTAAAAGAAATCTGATAGAGACTTCTCCTTGGCTCGGAAAGACTGGGAAACGGGCTAATTAAGTACTTCTTAAGAACTTAAACGCAACAAAACTGCAAGTGTTTGTTTATTCTCTGGCCGCCCAGTGGCGAGTTGAGTTAGCAAACGCCCGATTTCATTACATTTTGCTTCGCGTTAGTACGAACGCTTCCGACTCTAATTTCAGCTGCTGTGCCAAGTTTGACAATGCCTTTTACAGATTTTTCGTGACTTTCATGAAAATTTTCAAATTCCATGACTTTTTCAGGATTTCCACGACCCGTACCAACCCTGGGTATTTTACAGATCTATCAATGGGTTAAAGTCTAATTATTGTACCTAAAACAAGATTTAAGTTTTAACTTCTAATATACGAAATTTACATTTACTTACAGGGGGAGGTATATTAGCATATACTACAGGTTGTATGTGATATGGCGGCCTGGGCCGAGGAGCAGTGTAAGCTGCGGCTGTAGGCAACGTTGGCATCACGCCCAGAATGCTGGCTGCAGGACGAGTCATGACGGGAGCAGCTGGCCTGCCAATGATGGGGGTTGTGTTGGCAACATATGTTGGGTATGTGATGACAGTAGGTGATATGGCTGAAATTGAATTTGATTAAATGTTTGAAAGAGTTGGTTATAAAATGAATTAAAATCTAAAAGCATTTTCTTAATTATGATACTAGTCAGTAGTCAGGTTAAGCCAAAATGAATCTATGTGAATTTGAATGGATGGCAATTTAATATCAAAATCCATTGAACGGCCGTGGGGAGCCTAGTGGTATCAGAGGGTCCCGGGTTTGATTCCCGACACCGCCAAAGACCCACCGAGTATATGCAGAGTACGTGCTCGTTAAATCTGTAGGTCCGTCATGGCGCAGTTTACCACAGGTCCAGGTGTCTGAAGACTATTTCCCTCCCCTCCAGATACATGGCAAAATTGTGGAGGTGGCGATAGATAGTGGCAGCATCTATCATATCACATGAGGCAGAAGTCGGACTCCTGCCATTTATGGGCCTCACTTTCTCAGGAGCTGCACCCCCTTTGCCTTGAATCCTTATGGAGCTTGGGTATTGCAAGGGGCACACGACGACAACAACATCCATTGATTGACAGTTTTCTCAGAGCGCATATGGGTAGGGACATGGTTATGGGGTGTTTTTGGTATAATAAACACTTCTAAAAAGAGTCTTAAAGTTTCCTTTTTCAACATAGAAAAGAACTAAATTAAATCCATATCTCCCTTCAAAATTTTTTTCTGGCTACGCCACGGCATATGGTGACAATTAGAAAGACTTTTCGAAGTAACTTTAGTACAGGGGTTCTCAAACTTTTTATGTCGCGGAGCCCTTTTCAAGAGACAAATTCTTCGCGGAGCCCTTTTCCGAAATAAATTTTTAAAGTAAAAAAAGCAAATTACATAAAACCCATTTCTTCTAGAAATAAAAGCATAAATGCAGTAGTTTATACAGAAATTTATTTTGGGAGGGGTCCAAAATTATTCCTCAGCCCCTCCCATGCAAATTTATCAGTTTAACGTAGCTTTAAAAATCATTTTTAGGTATAATTTGCATCTAAGATAATTTATTTGTAAGAAAAATTGTGACGAATTAAGATCCAAGTACAATAAAAGGGTCTGGGGGTCCTTCCTCCCCAGAATATTTGTGAAGTGATCCGTAAAAACAGTTTTTTAACTCGTTTTAGGTACATCATTGTCCAAATTTTGGACATTCATTTTTAGGTAGTATTTTAATTTTAACGAACTTATTATAAAAATTGACAATAATAAAGTTTCAAGTACAATAGGGGGTTTTGGGGGTCCTCCCCCAGAAGAATTTCAGAAATTTGACCCAAAATAACATGGTTAACTTGTTTTGTTATACATAGTGCGAATTTACGGGGGGGAGGCAGGGCTCCCTTGCCCCTCCTATACACCCCGGGATATATGGAATATTTTGTTAACCAATTATAATTTATCATTGGATGCAATGTAAATCTTTGTTTTAAATTTCTGAATATTAAAGATATCACTTTTTAATCATTATGCCCGTGTTGCATGAACAAAGGATTCATACAGAAATCTGTACATCTGTAAATTTTGAAATCGAGAGCTGTTTGGGGGGCTGCTAGACCATACGTCAGAGGTACATATCGAAATTTTAATTACACAGGGACCCAAAATCATTCCTTATCCCCTCCCATGCCATAGGATCAATTTAGCTTTCTTTTACATTTTTTGGCAGAATTTGCATAGTTAAGTACTTAATATAAGAAACGTTTTGAGTAATTAAGTTCCAAATGCTATAAAGGGGGGGGGGTGGAAATTTGACTCTACTAAAAACGGGTTTTTATTTGGTTTTAATACATCTACTCCGAATTTTGGACATACATTTTTAAGTAGGATTATGATTTTGCTGAACTTAATAAAAAAAGGTGCTGAGAAATAAATTTGCGAGGTGGGGGAGTGGGGTTGGTCAGTGCGCTACTATTCGGCTCGGGGCCGTTTGGGCACGGCCGTTTCAGCGGCAGAAATAAAATGAAAGTTAATAGAACTTTTATAATTCTTCTAAAAATTAGAAGAAGAAAAATTGGGGGCGAAATGGGCCGGCGCCTAAAAACAGGGTTTTAACTTGTTTTGGTAAACCAAAAAAGACCTGAAAAAGACAAACACCAGAAAAAAACTATAATCAACAGAGCTCACTTCATTGGAGGCTCCACACCAAATCCACTTAAATTTAAGGATGATTTTAGAGCTCTAAAAACTTGGGTAGGAAGAAGCAAAAGTAAGTTCTTTACAAGAAACACCTAAAAGTAAGTTATTTATATAACATTTCAGAGCAACGCAAATTAGAAATTATCAACGTATTTATTTCAAATTTCTTCGCGGAGCCCCTGGAAATGCTTGGCGGAGCCCTAAGGGCTCCGCGGAGCACAGTTTGAGAACCGCTGCTTTAGTACATATGAAGCAAATTTTTGAGTGATAAAATAAAACTAATAAACTGGTCGGTCCAATTTTAATTTTAGCAGTTATACCCTATTTTAGGAGGCCGAACTGTCAAAAGCCAATTTTTAATTCAGAAATGAAAAAAAACAGTTAAAGCATTGTCTGTCTTTTACCTTGTACAGAAACAGGCACAGATGTAACAACAGATACAGGGGATACCAATGTAGGTACATTAGCGTGCATTAAGCTTGGAATGCCAGTAGTTAAAGTAGTACCTACAATGAAAACATTCATTAAGTTTAAAAAACAGAATTAGATCACAACTCAAAGGAATAAAATAAGGTATCTATCAATACCTGGAACTGAAGCAGGTATTTGTATACCAGTAGCAACCACACCAGCATTGGTAGATATGGTACCGGGAAGAACTGCAGGAGCAACTGGAGTCACCATAACTAAAAAAAATTATCCTCAGGTTATGGTTGAAACATAGGACCCGATTAAAAGGAAATCTATATCATTTTATCATGTAGACTTGAATGTAGATTCTCGAATTTACTTCTTATAAGAGAACTCGTTCTGCAAGTCACTTAATTTCGGAAAGTTGTATCGAAGAAACAACAACTAAATTTGTTTCTCCTTCTTATCTTTCCTTAAAATGAAGAAAAAGTTACAAAAATTATAGGAAATAATTTAACAAAACTAAATAAATGTTGTTGCCCTTATGGCTTTATTCACAGCCACTTAACCAGTGGTTAACGAGCAGCTTAAAGAGACAAAAGGTGCTTTTGGCTGACTCTGATAGGTGGAATCCTTCTTTAACCACTGGTTAAGTGGCTGTGAATAATGCCATTAAAATGTTCAAAAATTAACTTCAGGTAACAAGTTGAAAAGTTAAGATCCGGTAAGGGGGAGTTAATAGTATTTTATCAGTTAATTGACTTTATGTAGACTTGAATGTAGATTCTCGAATTTACTTCTAATAAGAGAACTTGTTCTGCAAGTCACTTAATTTCGGAAAGTTGTATCGAAGAAACAACAACTAAATTTGTTTCTCCTTCTTATCTTTCCTTAAAATGAAGAAATAGTTACAATAATTATAGGAAATAATTTAACAAAACAAAATAAATGTTGTTGCCCTTTTGGCTTTATTCACAGCCACTTAACCAGTGGTTAACGAGCAGCTTAAAGAGACAAAAGGTGCTTTTGGCTGACTGATAGGTGGAATCCTTCTTTAACCACTGGTTAAGTGGCTGTGAATAATGCCATTAAAATGTTCAAAAATTAACTTCAGGTAACAAGTTGAAAAGTTAAGATCCGGTAAGGGGGAGTTAATAGTATTTTATCAGTTAATTGACTTTATGTAGACTTGAATGTAGATTCTCGAATTTACTTCTAATAAGAGAACTTGTTCTGCAAGTCACTTAATTTCGGAAAGTTGTATCGAAGAAACAACAACTAAATTTGTTTCTCCTTCTTATCTTTCCTTAAAATGAAGAAATAGTTACAATAATTATAGGAAATAATTTAACAAAACAAAATAAATGTTGTTGCCCTTATGGCTTTATTCACAGCCACTTAACCAGTGGTTAACGAGCAGCTTAAAGAGACAAAAGGTGCTTTTGGCTGACTCTGATAGGTGGAATCCTTCTTTAACCACTGGTTAAGTGGCTGTGAATAATGCCATTAAAGTGTTCAAAAATTAACTTCAGGTAACAAGTTGAAAAGTTAAGATCCGGTAAGGGGGAGTTAATAGTATTTTATCAGTTAATTGACTTTATGTAGACTTGAATGTAGATTCTCGAATTTACTTCTAATAAGAGAACTTGTTCTGCAAGTCACTTAATTTCGGAAAGTTGTATCGAAGAAACAACAACTAAATTTGTTTCTCCTTCTTATCTTTCCTTAAAATGAAGAAATAGTTACAATAATTATAGGAAATAATTTAACAAAACAAAATAAATGTTGTTGCCCTTAATGTTCAAATATTAACTTCAGGTAACAAGTTGAAAAGTTAAGATCCAGTAAGAGGGAGTCTATAGTATTTTATCAGTTAATTGAGTTCATGTAGACTTGAATGTAGATTCCCAAATTTACTTCTAATTAGGGAACTCGTTCTGCAAGTCGCTTAATTTTGGAAAGTTGTATCGAAGAAACAACATTTACAATTTGTTCCTCCTTCTTATCTTTCCTTCAAAATAGAAAAAATAAATGAGAAATAATTAACAAAACAAAATAAATTTTGTTGCCTTTAATGTAAGTTCCAAAATTATCTTTCAACTAAGGAACTTGTTCTTAAAGCCAATTACTTTAGGAAAGTTGTATCGAAGAAACAATAACTTAATTTGTTTCTCCTTCTTGTCTTTCCAAAGCCTATAAGGTTAACAAAAGATCTTAACTATTTTAGTTTAGTGAAACCACTTAAACTTACACGAATCATCATCATTTATGCCAAAAATATCCCAGGGTGGGCCAAGGCTATCTGAACTATACATCTCCAACCACCCTTGCTAGTTGCTAAATTTTCAATTTCTAGCCTTGCACAGTCTAGATTAAACAGTTATACTCAACTTTCCCTACCCACCAAAGTTAAGGTCTTCCTCTTCTTCTTGTGGTACTTGGTGTATATATACAAAAATATCTTTACTGTTGTGGATAGGAATTACACACCCTGCTCAATTGAGGCTACCTAGTTTACATAATGAGCAACATCAGGATCTTTGGGGTTCATCGGTATAATTCTTGTAACTAAATCTTCTATGCCCAGATACCATTTTTCTCAGTCAAATTTTCCTTAATTCTGTCGATTTGCATCCTAAATTTGCAATTATATGGATTTTTAGGTTTGTTAAACTCGGCAAGATAGTCTAGCACAGCGGTTCTCAAACTGTGCTCCGCGGAGCCCTTAGGGCTCCGCCAAGCATTTCGAGGGGCTCCGCGAAGAAATTTGAAATAAATACGTTGATATTTTCTAATTTGGGTTGCTCTGAAATGTTATAATAACTTTCTGCTAGGTGTTTCTTGTTGAGAACTTACTTTTGCTCCTTCCTGCCCAAGTTTTTAGAGCTCTAAAATCACCCTTAAATTTAAGTGGATTTGGTGTGGAGCCTCCAATGAAGTGAGCTCTGTTGATTATAGTTTTTTTCTGGTTTTTGTCTTTTTCAGGTCTTTTATGAATTACCAAAACAAGTTAAAACCCTGTTTTTAGGGTCAAATTTCCAAAACTTTTCTGGGGGAGGAACCCCCGGGATAGGACGATTGGGCCGCTGGCCCGTTTCGGCACCAAATTTTTCTTCTAATTTTTAGAAGAATTATGAAAGTTCTATTTACTTTCATTTTATTTCAGCCGCTGAAACGGCCGCGCTCAAATGGCCCCGCGCCGAATAGTATTAGCACACCGAGGAACCCCACTCCCCCACCTCGCAAATTTACTACTCAGCCCCTTTTTTTATTAAGTTCAGCAAAATCATAACCCTACTTAAAAATGTATGTCCAAAATTCCGAGTTGATGTACCAAAACCAAGTGAAAACCTGTTTTTAGTAGAGTCAAATTTTCACTCCCCTTTATAGCATTTGGAACTTAATTACTCAAAACGTTTCTTATATTAAGTTCTTTTTAAGATGCAAATTCTACCAAAAAATATATAAAAAGCTACTTTGATCCTATGGCATGGGAGGAAAGGAATGATTTTAGGCCCCTGTGTAAATAAATTTCTATATGTACCTCTGACGTATGGTCTAGCAGCCCCCCCCAAAAAAACAGCTCTCGATTTCAAAAGAAGTAACTTCTAGGAAAACAAAATTTACAGATGTACAGATTTCTGTATGAATCCTTTGTTCTTGATTCTCGGGCATAATGATTAAGAAGTAATAGCTTTAATATTCAGAATTTTAAAACAAAGATTTACATTGTGTATCCAATGGTAAAATATAAATGGTTAAAAAATATTCCATATATCCCGGGGTGTACATAGGATAGGAGGGTGGAGGGGGCTCTGTCTCTCCCCCGGAAATTCCGACTACCTAAAACTAAACGAGTTAAAACCATATGAGGGTCGAATTTCCGAAATTCTTCTGGGGGAGGACCCCCACAACCCCCTATTGTACTTGAAACTTTATTATTGTCAATTTTTATAATAAGTTCGTTAAAATTAAAATCCTACCTAAAAATGAATCTCCAAAATTTGGACAATGATGTACCTAAAACGAGTTAAAAAAACTGTTTTTAAGGATCACATTTCACAAACCCTACTGGGGAGGAAGGACCCCCAGACCCTTCTATTGTACTTTGATCTTAATTCGTCACAATTTTTCTTACAAATAAATTATCTTAGATACAAATTATACCTAAACATGTTTTTAAAAGCTACATTAAACTGTTAAATATGCATGGGAGGGGCTTAGGAATAATTTTGGACCCCTCCCAAAATAAAATTCTATATACATTACTGCATTTATGCTTTTATTTCTAGAAGCAATGGGTTTTATGTATTTTGCTTTTTATACCTTGAGAAATTTATTTCGGAAAAGGGCTCCGCGAAGAATTTGTCTCTTGAAAAGGGCTCCGCGACTTAAAAAGTTTGAGAACCCCTGGTCTAGCACAATAAAAATGTATACAAACTCTTAATAAATTTTCCAGAAAACAAAACACTAAAAATAAATATCTTTACCTTGATTCTGATATGCAACCTGAGATGTTTGAGGAAGAACAATGGAAGTCAGAGGTTGCAGCACAGATTGCTGCTGTGATTGTTGCCAAGTTGCAAATTCAACATGAGCCTGCAATACATATAGATACATATTACAATGAAATCCCATTACAATGAATACTGATACAACGAAAAATCCTGTTATTACCAAAGTCCAGAAAATCTCCCCAACCATTTTTATTTGAATTATTGGCTTGCGCTACTAGCAGTACGTATATGAGTGATACATTGCCAAATATTGTTCATTTTAAATCAATGTATTTCTTGAACAAAGAAAAAGATTTTTAAAAATATGAGTTCTTAACAATGTAACTTTTAAGTCTGTCAAAGGACAAAGAGATTTCCTTTTTAACTAAATTCAATACAGACAAAAATAATATTTTTTATCAGTCATTTTACATCAAAAGCTATTTAAATTATAGTTTTAGAGAAAACACTTACAAGTTTATATTTTGAAAATGGAAAAGGGCAATTATATAGCTTGTAATGTCAGAACAATGGACCTTTGGTCGAGGTGCCTGGTTCCAATTTAGTTTGTTACAAAGATACTTTCACTAGTTAGTTCTAATACTAATTATGATGAAATATTAGGGAGGAAACAAGCTTACGGTTTCTACGAGGTTAATTGCTAAGGCCTTAGCTGCTTGTAAACCCTCTGGCTTTGGATGCCTAAAACAAAAATTACAAATAAGAAAACACCATGTATAACCCAGGAAAACGGTGCTAAAAAGTGACGTTTTAAAAATTTTCATATAGAAGTTTTTTTTTCGACGGTTTTATATGTTTTCGAGGGCGCTGATTACGAATATGAAGTTTGCTCCCACGTGGGGTGTCGGCTTCATATCGAAAATCGCAAAAAATCGATAATTTTTCGCTCTTTTTTCGATTCTTCGCTTATATTTCAAAAACTATAAATTTCTCGAAGATAATTTCAATTACAAAGTTGAAGTAAACAAAATTTCCTACAAAATTCACTGCTCAACTTTTATTTTCTGAAGAGTGGTTTTTCCGCTAGAGCGCGCTGAAAAACATCGATTTTTTTGCCTTTGCACAAAAATAAGGAAAACGCGCGTTTCTATCCTCTATAAAATGAAAACTACTCCCGTTATCAACAAAAATTTTATACCACGTGAAAGAGCATTTAATTTTCTATAAATAACGGGCTTTCCATTATCATTTTTTGAGAAGGGGGGAGGGAGTGAAGCAAAGATCGATAATAAAACTGTTGCTGCTCTCGGACCAAACGGACTTTAGCGGTTGTTAATCTGCTCTCTGCGCTTTATTTCAGGTATATTACCAATAAAATAAGTTGTTTTGGATTAATTGATGACTAAGCATGCTTAATAAAATAAAATTTTAAATTTATTTATGAAATATTGGGTGTTTTAGGCGGAATTTTAATCAATTTTTAAAATTCATATATTAAATTATGGGAGTGTTTCAATGAACGAATTTATATGTTTTTTGCATCGCTAAATCCGAATTTCAAGTTTATTTTAATTTTAAAAGTCATCTTCACATCAAAAATTGCAAAAAATATAAAACTTTTGCTCTTTTGTTCGGTTTTTCATCGATTTTTTAAAATAATATTGTTTTTAGGAAAAATAGCATGACACAAAATTAATGTACGTAAAATTTCCTATAAGATGCATTGGTTCATTTTTATTTTGCAAGAAACGATGTACGTTTTATAGCGTTTTGAAGAAAAGCAATTTTCATGTTTTTGTGTAAAGTCAGGAAACAGCTGTAATTCAGCGCGCTCTTGCGTAAACACCTCTGATTATGAAATTAAAGTTAAATAGTGCATTTTGTAGGAAATTAAATGTACTTTCATTTGGTATAAACTATTTGTCGGTAACTTGAATTTATTTAGAGCTGTAGTGGGAGAAATCGAGCATTCATCACTTTTTTGTAGAAAAACATGAAAATTGCTTTTCTTCAAAACGCTATAAAACGTACATCGTTCCTTGCAAAATAAAAATGAACCAGTGCATCTTATAGGAAATTTTACGTACATTAATTTGGTGTCATGCTATTTTTCCTAAAAACAATATTATTTTAAAAAATCGATGAAAAACCGAACAAAAGAGCAAAAGTTTTATATTTTTTGCAATTTTTGATGTGAAGATGACTTTTAAAATTAAAATAAACTTGAAATTCGGATTTAGCGATGCAAAAAACATATAAATTCGTTCATTGAAACACTCCCATAATTTAATATATGAATTTTAAAAATTGATTAAAATTCCGCCTAAAACACCCAATATTTCATAAATAAATTTAAAATTTTATTTTATTAAGCATGCTTAGTCATCAATTAATCCAAAACAACTTATTTTATTGGTAATATACCGGAAATAAAGCGCAGAGAGCAGATTAACAACCGCTAAAGTCCGTTTGGTCCGAGAGCAGCAACAGTTTTATTATCGATCTTTGCTTCACTCCCTCCCCCCTTCTCAAAAAATGATAATGGAAAGCCCGTTATTTATAGAAAATTAAATGCTCTTTCACGTGGTATAAAATTTTTGTTGATAACGGGAGTAGTTTTCATTTTATAGAGGATAGAAACGCGCGTTTTCCTTATTTTTGTGCAAAGGCAAAAAAATCGATGTTTTTCAGCGCGCTCTAGCGGAAAAACCACTCTTCAGAAAATAAAAGTTGAGCAGTGAATTTTGTAGGAAATTTTGTTTACTTCAACTTTGTAATTGAAATTATCTTCGAGAAATTTATAGTTTTTGAAATATAAGCGAAGAATCGAAAAAAGAGCAAAAAATTATCGATTTTTTGCGATTTTCGATATGAAGCCGACCCCCCACGTGGGAGCAAACTTCATATTCGTAATCAGCGCCCTCGAAAACATATAAAACCGTCGAAAAAAAAACTTCTATATGAAAATTTTTAAAACGTCACTTTTTAGCACCGTTTTCCTGGGTTAGTATCCAAGACCGACTCATTTTAATGAATAAATTAAACTACTAAGATAACTTTAAAACTCAGTAAAAGAGTGATAGTGATTCAATCTAGGTTTTGAGAAATCTTCAACATAAGATATAAAACAACCGTAATGAAAAATCCTTCATAACAAATAAAACAAGCCAAAGATTTAGGATGTTAAATGTGTAAGGCATCAAACATCCATACACTAATATCATTTTGTATTTGGCTTTCGGTGAATTCCAGCTAACTAGTCACCCGGGTTTAAAAAAATAAACTTTATCAAAACCCCAAGTGTTATACATCATTGGAAAGCTTAAAGTCTATAGAATTAGAAACGAACATTGGTTTTTACAAATATTAGCTCTATTTTGTAGAGGAAGTCATCAAAAAGCATGTATTGTAAAAGATTTGTTGCCGCTGAAATTACCGACTTTTTACCTTATTACATCTGTAAATTATGCCATCAAAGTTGTTCCACAGAAGTTTAATATTGATGATAGATCTCTAAATATAAAATAAATGTGTGTTTACAAGTGATTTAATCAAAAACTGCCTAGCTGGGGGTCTATTTGTCGTACCAGGTTGAGCATGTAACGTCTGTTACAAATTTTACTAAAGTTTGTCTCACATTGTGAAAAATGGTTTTTTAAACTTTTATTCCCACTTTCTAATTTAATTTTAAGGTAACAGAACTAATAATATCAAAATTTGTGAAAAAAAATTATATTACCTGTAAATACAGGTGTAACAGACGTTACATGCGCCTGTCGTAACGGACGTTACAATGTCAATGTAACGTCTGTTACACATATAACTTGGCATAATAAAAGCTTATTAAGGAACCTACTATTAATAAATTAATTTATCAATTATATAATTAATTGAAAGTAGTAAATTTTTATTAAAAATTAATTATGTCATGAATTTTATATTTTATCTTACTATGTGTCAACCAAGAATTTCCAATCTATATTTGCAAAACAGAGGCATCTAGGGCACCATTTCAAAAATACTAACTTTCAGTAAAGGCATCCTGAGATCCAAGGTGTACAACGATTTTTCTCTAGCAATTTTATTTTAGCCTTTTTTTCACGAATAAAAATTAGAAGATCAGGTATTTAGGATGCTAATAAATTAAAAACCGTTAACTTCATTTTAGTTATAATTTTAACTTCATTATAATGCACTTTCAATTTTAAAATGGTTCTAGTGAATTTTTTAACAATCCACTTAAGATTTAATTTATCATTATAACTTAATTTCTAGGAACTTAAAGTTTTATTGTGAAAGTAATGATCATTACTTTACCCTTATTTACCCATTACTTTATCATTACCCTTATTTCCAAGCAGCATGACTAATATAATATCATCAGTGTTGGCCATTATTAAAATGTACTTAGAAATATCAGTCAATATAGCTTAATTTTTGTTTTGGCTGGCCAATGCTGTTTCTCAGACACATTTTACTTAATTTAAAAGGGTAGGTAAAATAATATTATTTTGATTATATTTTAAATTGTTCTTTTTTATTTGAAAAGCCACTCATTGCAAGATATTTACAGGTATTGGCTAATATTGTAGCATTGGTAAATTAATAAATTATTTTAATTTTAATAAATTCGTTCATTCATTCATAAATTTATTTTGAGGGCTTTTAACCTTATTTTTTAGTAATTTAAAGTGCTACACCCAATGCATAATATTTATCGGTATTTGCGATATTGGCCCATATCTTAGATTTTATTAGGTTAAATCATTCAAAATAATTTTTGTGTGTTTTTAACCCATATTTTTTACTAAATTTAAAGCTCTTTTGACTATGTATGATATTTTTTATATTTGCGATATTGGCCGATATCGCAACATTGTTTAATTAATAAAATGCATGAAGTTTAATTTTAACAGGTTTATTCATTCAAAATAATATTACTTTGTTTGTCTTTAACCTTGTTTTTTACTAATTTAAAGCTCTGGACAATTTGATATTTATCGGTATTTGCAATATTGGCCGATATTGCAGCGTTGTTTAATTAATAAACTACATCAAATTTAATTTTAACAGGATTATTCATTCAAAATAATGTTATTTTTAATGTTTTTAATGTTGTTTTTTAGTAATTTAAAGTTCTACACAATGTACGAGATTTATCGGTATTTACGATATTGGTCGATATTGTAACAACCCCAATTGATAATCTTGGAGTACATGAGTGGTTCTTATGAAGTTATGATCCTCCTCTTCAACTTTGACTTAAATATTCAAGGCCTAAATGGTATGCATTTCGTACGACGTAACGTCTGTTACACCATGTAACGTCCGTTACGAAAGTTTAGAATTTTTTAAAAAATACAAAAAATGATTGAATTTTTTAGTCAATGCTGTGATATATTGCGTACATGTCTAGTAATGTTATTTAAATTTTTTTAAAACTAAAATGCCTTATAGATTCACAGACTTTTTAAACTGATGATACTAAAGTGTAAAAGGGCTTCCATTTGATGTAACATCCGTTACAAAAGACAATAATTTCCCCCCCACTTCACACCCCTGGAAATAAATTTTCAAACATGTATATCTTTTATTCAGAACTAGTTTTACTAGGAAAAAATATATAATCATTATTATGAGACGTTTTTATGTCCTTAAAAATTGTTTAAACATCGAATTTTCGTATGAATGTAACATCCGTTACGTTGGAATTCACCTTTCTTACGCCTATTTGAACTAGAATGTTTAAAACAAAGCATCCAATGGAGCAAAGAAAAATCAGATACTAAGAGGGATAAAATTTACCACAGAAATGTGATCATAAAATATTACAACTGTCAAAATTCTTAAACATGAGGAAATCATATTAAGTATTCATGACTGGTTCTCATTATTTCTTACGTTATATGAATGTAGAGTGGTTCAAAGGCTTCTCTTCCAGAGGTAGGTTCAATGAACCCCGATCCTTTGCCTCGAAGTGTTACAGTTGCACCAGTTTCTGTGCGAATGTGTTGAAGAAAAGAACCCTAAAAGGGGATCAAATTCATTGAGAGAATACATTATAAAACATAAGTGGTACTTAAAAATTTTACTTTAAATAACTTACACCAGGGCCCAATATTTTGTCTCTAACGGGATACTCTGAAGGGGCTTGTTCTAAACCGATGAAAACCTTGTCTTGGACGAAGTGAGACTGAAATGATATTCAAGTTAAGCAATTTTAAATCATATTTATTACATGTTTTTATTTAATTTAAAATGCAATGCAATTGAGTCTATACTAATGCAATATTACTAGGCTAAAAAAATAATTGCCTGCATTCACAAAACATATTTCCGGAATGGAAAATTTCCCTTTATGGAAGTGGACTGCATTTTCATTTATATTTCTTTTACAGCCAGTTTAGGAGGGTGTCAGTAATTTTAAATCTTGCTTTATTTATTAATAAAAAGATAAAAAAAAGTGATGCAAGATTTAGTTAAAAGATTTTATTGCGAAAACCCCACTTATAACTCCATGCATATATGTAGCACCAAAGAGGTAGATGCAGAGATAAAAAACCGTAAGGTGAAATAACCTAATCAGAATTTATATTCACCGACTAATCTTAAGAACTTTTCAACTAAAACAAAATAGATACAACATCAAGTGAAGAGAGGTAAAGAATTGGCTGAAAAAGTATATTTTGAGAAGTAAATCATGAAGTTTAAAAGCTAAATTTGAATAGATGAAAGAAAAATATAACTTACTCCTGAAGGTACATGGTTCATTTGAAAATTAGGCATGGTGTTTGCAGTCCCATTACTAGTACTGGCAGGGTAAGTAACAATTCCAACTGTTGGACTTTTTTGCATACCAGAGGCCAAAACTTCGTGATCAATGATTTCTTGTATTCTTCTAACTGCAACTAAAGTTACACAATGAAATGGATGGATATCTATTTATGTTTAAAGGTTGTTTCACTTCTTTTCATAAATTAGTATAAATTTTAAAAAATTAAGGATGAAAACAGTCCTTTAGGTACTATGAATTAAAACTTAACAATTTTAATGAAAAATAGAAAACTTTTGAAGTAAGCAGAGAGGTATTGAATCAAATTATTAATAACATGAAATGCAAATCTAACATTTTTCACCATCTTAAAAAGTATGAGTGCATTATCTCATATCTAGGGAGAGTTTATAGTTATAGACTTTAGTAGAGGTGATGTATAGTATTTTAGATAGAATTGCATGCAAGAGCTTGTTGCTATTTCACAATGTACTTTTTTTGTTGTGAACATTAGTGTGTGTTTGTTGCATTTTGACAGCAAAAAGTACACTGTGAAACAGCAACAATTATAATAGCCCATTCTGCAGGAACACCAAGAATATGTTAATTTTAAAACGCAGTATTGGCTTACATTTTACAGCATCATGACTAGAAGCTTGAACATTTAAATAAAGAGGTCTACACCTGAAAGGAAGGTAAATGGGAAATTATTTTAGATTAAGTTGGAATTTCAAATCAAAAGACACACAAAAAACCACTTACTCTGGAGTTGCTATAGTTTGTCTTTCTTCTGGAGTCATATATCGACCTCTAGTGGATATTGCAGCTCCACTTGATTTACAGATCTATAATAAAAAGGAAAGAAATTGGTTGCATTAAAAATTATAATTTTTAACAACACACTCTTGAAACACAGATCAACTGGTATTCTACCAATTGTTAATTGACTGAAAGCAGACGTCTACAACAATCTGCATTCTACACTAAAAGGTTCTGCAACTAATTGAACCAAATGTAAAGTTAAACCTTACCAGATCAAAAGCTGAAAAAGTTGAGATGGTTTTGCGTCTTTAACTTTTATGCTCAGTTAAAGCAAAAATTGTAAGCAATACCAATTTTGGCTACTGCATAGCTGATGGCTTGACTCCAATAATTGCACGTTGGTTTAAAAATAAAGATTTATTTTCCAAACAGTAACCAAAAAATTGAAACTATCTCCAGAAGTAAAAACGCTGTACTCCACCAACAAAATACGCAGCAAAATCCAGTGCGAGTTGAGAACTCGCCGCTCTTCAGGTTAGCCCCGCTACTACTCACACCGCAGTGGCTTCGCAATAGCGCACCCGCATTCTCTCCGCACAGTGGCTGAGTTGCGGGTGATCGCCACAGGAGCCCCCCACCAGCGACAGCGAGATTTATTGAAACCCTCTGTTGAATCGTACCGTTCTGCCAGAACGGGTTTTGATGACCTTAGGTAGCTCCTCAGGTATAAACGGAGGGTCGGGGGGGAGAGCGGGTTTAGGATCGCCAGGGGGTCGACCTGGGGCAGCACTAGCCGGCCCCCGAACCACCTCCTCTTCTGCCAGATAAGCAGGTTTCAACCGTTCTAAGTTGATTGTTGTTTCACGGCCCCCTTTTCGAATGCGGAAACATTTCTCACTTCGGTGAAGAACCTCGAAAGGGCCTTCGTAGGGAGGTTGCAGGGACTTTCTGAGTGCATCTGTACGTACAAATACATGCGAACACGTTGCCAGATCTTTGCTGATGAAGACGGGTTTGGCACCGTGGCGCCTTGGAGTATTCGGACGGAGCTTAGCCATAGTCTCCCTCAGTTGTCCGACGAATGTAGTTGCGTCCGGTGTGCCTGATGATGGACACAGGAATTCACCCGGAATGCGAATCGGAGCACCGTAAACCATCTCAGCTGTTGTTGCCTGGAGATCCCCCTTCCAAGCAGCACGGAACCCCAAAAGGATGGTAGGCAGGGTCCGCGTCCATTTCACGTTGCTGTGAGCCATGATTGCAGCCTTCAGCTGACGGTGGAATCTCTCAACTTGGCCGTTTGCGGCTGGGTGGTAAGGCGTCGTATGTTGCTGAGACGTTCCCAAAAACTTGGTCAGGGCCCGGTACAACGAAGACTCAAATTGGGTTCCCTGGTCCGTAGTCAGCCTTAACGGTGGTCCAAAACGAGCCACCCATCCTGCATAGAATGTCGCTGCCACACTTTCTGCTGTGATGTCCGTCAGTGGAACTGCTTCCGGCCACTTTGAAAATCGGTCTACCATTGTCAAACAGTATCGAAATCCTTCAGATGGTGGCATCGGGCCCACTAAGTCGATGTGCAGATGCTCGAATCTAGCACTGGGAGGAACAAAACTGCCAACAGAAGGCCTAGTATGGCGAGATACCTTTGATTTCTGGCACCCCAAGCAGGAACGGGTCCACCCGGCCACGTCAGTTTTCATAGAGCTCCATACATATCGTTCAGCAATCAGCCGAATCGTTGCTCGAATTCCTGGATGCGAAAGCGAGTGGAGAGAGATGAAAATCTTACGACGGTAAGGCTCTGGAACGTAGGGGCGAATCCGACCCGTTGAAACATCACATTTCAGTGGGATCGGTGGTGAACCACTAGGAAATCTTTCATCTCCAACGACGATGGAGTCCTCTTTGCTATGATGTCTCCCAGTTCTTCATCACCGATCTGAGCCCCCGCGATCTCCTTCATGTCAAACACGGTTGGAGCCTCGATTGCATCAAGGTTCACTCTGGACAACGCATCAGCAACGAAATTTTCAATCCCTTTGATGTGACGAATGTCTGTAGTGAATTGGGCAATGAAATCGAGATGGCGCATTTGCCGAGGAGAACATCTATCTTCTTTTTGGCGAAATGCATACGTCAGTGGCCTGTGGTCGGTAAAAACCGTAAAAACCCTGCCCTCGACCATATGGCGAAAATGCTTTATGGCCATGTAAACCGCCAACAGCTCCCGGTTGTAGGCGCTGTACTTCTGCTGGGCTGGGGCCAATCTCTTAGAAAAGAATGCGAGAGGTTGCCATCCCTCTTTTACTCTTTGATTGAGTGCTGCTCCCACGGCTGTATCCGAAGCATCCACCATGATAGCAATTGGAGCCTCGTATGAAGGGTGATACAGTACCGCTGCCTTTTCCAAGTCAGCTTTGCTCTTATTGAACGCTGCTGTGGCTTCTTCTGTCCAATTGATGGGTCTTTTATCGTTTTTCTTAGCTCCTTGCAGGTATGCATTAAGTGGAGCTTGGGTACTAGCTGCATGTGGAAGAAAACGACGATAAAAATTTACCATTGCAAGGAATCTACTAACTCTTTGATGGTTTTTGGCTGGGGAAAGTCAGTGATTGCTGCGACCTTTTCTGCCAAAGGTGTTATGCCTTTTCCTGTCACCGTGTGACCCAAAAATCTCACTTGAGGTTCTCCTAGGACACACTTGGACGCGTTGAGCTTTACACCGAATTCCTTGAAACGTTGGAAGACTGTTTTGAGGTGTTCTTGGTGTTGAGTTGGATTTTCAGATGCCACCAAAACATCGTCAAAATAAGGAATGCAAAAATCCAGACCTTCAAGCACTTGATGTATGAAACGCTGAAATGTTGCCGCCGCGTTGGCCAGACCGAAGGGCATGAAAACAAACTCGAACAACCCGAAAGGGGTCGTTACTGCCGTTTTGGGGATATGCTCCTCTTGCATTGGTATCTGGTAATAAGCTTTTTCCAGGTCAAGTGTGGAGAATATAGTCTTGCCCTCCAGCACTTGCATGCAGTCCTGAATGTGCGGAACCGGATAGCGATCTGGAACTGTTGAGTTGTTGAGGGCTCTGAAATCTCCGCAAGGTCTCCAGTCACCATTGCTTTTGGCAACCATATGCAGTGGTGAGGCCCAACAGCTCTTGGATGGTCTGCACACGCCAGTCGACACCAGGTACTGGAACTCTCGCTGGGCCGCCCTCAGCTTCTCAGGGGGCAGTCTCCTAGGCTTGGAAAAAACCGGTGGTCCGTCCGTCTGTATGCAGTGCCGGATGTCATGCTTCACAGGACGAGGAGTTGCGCTGGTTTCTGTGAGGGATGGAAACTCCGCAAGCAGTTTGTGGAAGGGGGTCTCCCCTGTAACCACCTTAATGCCCGGGACGTCCGTGGCTGTCACAGAACCCCGCGACTGCAGCCCTGTCAAAGGGTCTACCAATCTTTCATTTCTAATGTCGACCAATAGGCCAAACCTACGCAGGAAATCTGCTCCGATTATTGGCTGAGTAACATTTGCGACTACGAAAGGCCAGTGAAATTCTCTACGCAATCCCAAATCCAATACCAAAAGCTTTTTCCCGTAAGTTGCGATGGGCGTGCCGTTTGCCGCGAACAGCCTAAGACCGGACGGAGAAAGAGTCTGATGTTGAGTAACTGAACGCGGAACGACGGAAAGATCCGCCCCAGTGTCCACAAGGTACCTGGCTGACGTAGACTTGTCTTCCAAATAGAGTCGCTGAATCCTGGTGTTGCCGTCACTCGTTGACCCGAGCGACGGCTCTCCTAGTTTTCCGGCTGTCCCGAGCGGAAACTGCAAGGCTGCTTGCACTTCTCAGCCTTTTCCCCGAACCGATAGTGGTAGAAACAGAGTGTTCCCGGTACCGGGCTTGGGTCTCTACGCCACGAGTTTGATCTTCGTCTATTTGAAAATGAGCCAAAATTACGCGACTGTTGTCGGCCTCTTGACAATTCCACGACCTGGAGGGTTAACTCTTCTACTCTCTGGGTCAAAAGTTCAATTTCTGATGGGGCAGACTGCTTCTCCACTGCACACATCGATGTTGGTGCGCTGATCTCCCAAACCCTATCAGCTATCACTGCCAGACTATCACTCCAGACTGCCCAGTGATTCAGACGATGCAGAAACCACAGTTTGTATATGCAGTGGCATCCTCTGGAGCCAGAGATTCTTCAGGAAATCCTCCTTGAGCTGGTCCCTCGCAAGCCCACGCATCTTTCTCAATAGGTGACTCGGCTTTTCGTCCCCCAGCTGAAGGTCACCCAAGAGCTTTTTAATCTTTTGCTGATCGGACTCCGCAAACTCCATAATGAGGCGGTTTGCCAAAGCCTTATATTTATCCTCCGCTGGCGGGCTGAGTACAATGTCGGTCACATGTTCTAGGGTCTCGGCATCAATGTGGGCCACGAGGGCAGAAAATCTCGTTGCATCGCTCGTAATTCCGCTATATTCAAAGGCATTCTCACACTGCGCAATCCATAAACGCACATTTCCTTTCCAAAACGCGGGCAGCCGCAAAGCAACGCGCGCTATCTGTTGCACTGGGGGCTGTACAGGGCACTGGGGGCATTTTCATCGGCGACAGTTGCATCGGCGTCTCCGGGCATCCTAGCTAAAGCGAATCAGTGGCGAAAGGGAGGCGTACGGGAGGAAATGATTCCGTAAAAGTTGAAAGTTCGTGTGCTCAGACCAGGTCACCACTTTGGCTACTGCATAGCTGATGGCTTGACTCCAATAATTGCACGTTGGTTTAAAAATAAAGATTTATTTTCCAAACAGTAACCAAAAAATTGAAACTATCTCCAGAAGTAAAAACGCTGTACTCCACCAACAAAATACGCAGCAAAATCCAGTGCGAGTTGTGAACTCGCCGCTCTTCAGGTTAGCCCCGCTACTACTCACACCGCAGTGGCTTCGCAATAGCGCACCCGCATTCTCTCCGCACAGTGGCTGAGTTGCGGGTGATCGCCACACAATCATGCCGGTTTAAATTATAGGTTCCTAAACTTTTTGGGGCTACTGCTCCCTTTTCAAGATGACATTTTTCCACCTCCTCCCTTTTTAACTTTTGCTCCTTGATTCACTTATATTTGAATCTACAATTTCATGGAACTTTATACCAATCTATAAAAAAATTATTTTCCAGGTCCTCCCCCAGAAATTATATTAAAAAAATAGCATTTTAACTCAAACTTATAAACTTGACACTCTTTCACTGGCATCTAGAGAGTATTTTACCCTTTGCTATGATGGACTAAACCAGTGGTTCTTAAACTTTCGATCGCCCCATCCCCCCTTTATGTAACAGTTACTAGACATCACAGCCCCCCAAGAATTGGAACAACTAGACCCGCACCCAGACTTTTGTTTCGGAGGGAGGTTGACTCAACGATATTTATTCCAGAGATACCCTCTCACTTAGAAGTTGAGTTTTAGATAACTTAAAAGTAGTATTTAGAAATTATGTTCCACATTATGTAAAAATTTTACAATTGCTTGAAGTAATAAGGGGGGTCTCCCACAGAAAATTTTGAAAATTCGATTCTTATAGTGTAGTGTTTTAGCTCATTTTGAGCCACATTTGGTTTCACCATAAGAGAACAGCTCCTTGTAAACCAGGGTTGCTGATTTTTTTGATTTTTTAAAAAAAATAAAAAAAATCGGATTTATTTGATTTAAATCGGACTTTTTTGATTTAAATCAGATTTTTTTGATTTAAATGAATTACTAGCTCTGAACTTCCTGAAACTGGTTAATAATATACTGATATTGTTATTTCAATGTGATATAATAGTTTAGAATTCTTTAATATCCCAATTTTGATCTATTTTATGCATTAATTAATTGAACTAATTAAACGGAGCGGTTTGCTGCCATTTCATGGTGAGGTGCCCAAGCCCATCCTAAAATGGTGAATGAACAATTCCTATCAGTTACTAAAATTTTTATCTTTTCTATAACTTATTTCTTTAAAATAATAATTAGTAATAAAAATAAAATATCTAATAAGCAACTTATTGGCAGTCATGTACATAGAGAATAAAGCTCTATTCGCTGTAGTTATGTAAAAGAAAACAATATTTTGAAAAACATAACTATATAAAAGCAAGCTTAGGATAAAAATCATTCACATGCTTGTATTTTAAAAAGTTGATGTACCAAATAAAAAAATTAAAATACTTTAATTCTTGTTTAGTTTATCACAATTATTGATTCCAAACACTGCTATTTACCCCTTTTCGTCATAAATATTTTTGTTATTGGCAGCAGAATTTTATGTTATTTTATACATATCTAGCAGAATTTAAAAAAAATTTAATGGAAATAATCTTGCAAAACCATTTTAAAGCATACAACTATTTTTTCATTTAAATTGTGGCAGTTAAACATTTTTGATTTAAATCAGATGATTTTTTTTAAAAAATCAAGTGATTTAAATCAAGTTGATTTAAATCAAGCAACCCTGTTGTAAACCACAAAACTTTCAAAGAAAAAAATTACAAATTAAAGTCAAATTGAGGGGGGCTGGGGGTGCTCCCCCAGAAAACTTTTTGAAAATTGCTGCTTTAAACTAGCGTTTTATTTAATTTTTTAACTCTTTGGAGAACACTTAACGATATTTCCCAAGGTAACTTGCAGACCCCCTAGAAAGGCTCTGCGAACCCCCGGAGGTCCCTGGACTACAGTTTAAGAACCGCTGAACTAAACAATTTTTAGGATCACCACCAGAAACAATAAATTTTTCCCGCTTTCAAACTTAAACAAAAAGTAAAACCATTCATTTTTAGAGCCATAAGTAGATCTGGAGAGGTAAATTATGAAAAAATACATAATAATATATATACATAAGCAGGGGTCGATCCAGGTTTTAATTTTTGGGGCCTGTTTTTTTAATTTTTGTGAAAATGAAATTATTTTTTGTGAAAATGAAATTATTTTTTGTGAAAATGAAATTATTTTTGTGAAAAATATATTTTTACGTGAAACCTAGAATTTTTAATTCACTATTTTATCTTTACATTTTTAAAATCGATTTGATATATTACCAGAAAAATTTTTAGTACTCTATAGTACTTTACTCTAGAAAATCCTCATAAGTTGAAATACCGACTAATATCGCGATAACGCATGTGATTAGTTCCAATTACGTCGCGAATTAGGCGCCGAGGCCCGATGGAAGCAGTCGCAAAAAAAACGGGACTTCCCCGAAGAATCGCAACTTTTTAGCTTTCAAGATAGAGATTCTGAACATCGGACATGTTGGCTATTGACTATGTTAACGTTGGGGTTTTTCTTTCATTACAATACGGACACGAGAAAAGCCGACATCTCATGACGCCGGTGGTTCTACAAGGAATGAGTTGCGAAAAAAACAGAACATACCGCGAAAAAAAAAAATGGAAATGTTCGCAAAAAATCACGATTTTTTAGATTTGTAAACATTTCTGAGAAGGATTAATGTGGGAAAAAAACGTGGATTCCGTAAAAATTTAGAATTTATCCGTAAAACTTAGCTGAAATCCACAAATTTTACGGACAATCCGAGAGCATAGGGTTGCCGGATTGAAAACGCAAACTGCTGTTTTCGTCGATCTATGGATTGTATGGTTCTTTCCATAGTTCTTTCTCAACCGAGAATCCCGTTCGTTTCGGAGAATTTGAAGGGTTTCGTTTGAAATTTGGAAGTGGTAATTTTTTGTCACCAGAAATTTTGTGAAAGGGCCGATTTTACGAAGTTTATTTTTGTGAAGGGGCCGTTCTTCCGAAGTTTATTTTTGTGAAGGGGCCCTCCTTCGGAAGTTTATTTTTGTGAAGGGGATGTTTTATCGAAGCTAATTTTTGTGAAGGGGCCGCAAAACGGCCCCAATTTTCGCCTGGATCGACCCCTGATAAGTGACAATAAAAAAATATATCCACCTCATCTTGCATGTGACCTCTAGTAAGCAAGTTCCTGGCACTAACAGGGGCATCATTAATATCAACTTCTGCTGTCACCAAATCACCAATTGTCTTTTTATTGCCTAAAAGGTGGTTTCCAATCTGCAGAAAATGAAAGAAACATTGGAACTATTAAAGAGAATTTCTGGAAGCTAGGAAATTCCTCTTTACAAAGGACAATGCAAAGGTTAAAATTGACAAGTATGCTTTTTAACTGCAGCACAAGTTGGTTGATTTAAAACTGAAACAGGGACCACTCCAGGATTTTAAACTTAACCCCCATTTTTGAGGAAAATTTACAGGGCATTTTAATTTTTGTGAAAAATTTAAAAAGCTTTTAAATTTATGTAATATTTTTTAAAACTATTTCTAATGGGAACTAATAAATTAAAGAAAGTTGCATTAATTTACTACTTTTACGCAAATAAATTTTAGAAAACATAGATTTTTTACAGGAGAAATTACTGTTAAGCTGCCGATTTTTGGCATAATGTCGATTATTTTGAAGAATTTTTGTGAAGGTGCCGATAAACGGTACCAAAATTTCACCGTATTGGTCCCTGTGAAAGGACAACCGATGAAGTTAAAATTATCTAATACTTCAAATTAAAAATCAAATACACATGAAGTTAAAGGGACGAAGAGAAATTTTTGGATAATCCATGCATTGGAAAGAAAAAAGATGTCTGAATTATCCAAGTTGCACTTATAATTACTTAAAATAACTACTAGATACCTTAGGTTTAATTTGATTGGCAGATAGCTTTAATTTTCCTTTGGCTATGAGCATTGCATTTACTTTAGCTGCTGCCTCAGCAGCTGCTTCCAAGCTGCTCTTACTCATTTTTTAAAACGTTGGAAACTGTAGTTAGAATCTGAAAAAGAAAATGAATGAGAAGAAAATCATAAGGGAAGGTAAAAATTTTAACAGGCATGTGATTGCTCAAGAAAGAAATTATCTGAAATTTTTTAGAAGCGTCTAGATAAGTTACAACGATATAGAAATTTATTTTGGGAGGGGCCCAAATTCAAATCCCTATCCCATACAATAGGTTCAATTTAGCTTTTTAATATTTTTTAGATAGGATTCTCATCTTACTAAACTCAATCTCAGAAATTTTTTGAAATTTAACCTAAAAAAACAGTTTAAATTGTTTTGGCACACTTCATGTCCACTCAGGAAACAAATATTCTGATTTTTTCCCGCTTTGAAATATTAATTCCACACACAATTGAGCGGAATTCCGATTCTCAATAACCTCTAAAATTAGCGGATTTCTGCTAATTAGCGGAAAAATCACATGCCTGTTTTAAAACAATTATTCGACCCTCAACTACTTTTTCAAGAGAAATTTGTTCACCACTTGAGTTTCAAAGGTAACTTTAAATTCTTCTCTCTAAAACTTTTCCATCCACCTAACTTACAAGGGTCTCATTCGGAATAATTTATGATGGTTTTATTGACATTTATTTGAAAATTAAAAGTAGAGGGAAGTTTTTCTCAGAGCAGTTTCGTTGCACAAGTCCCTTGAAAGCAATTTTGTTTATCACAAAATTAAATTTATTTCAACTTACAGGTTGATATTCTGTTCATCAAAATGAGTCTTGGGACCTATTTAATTATTCTGAAATTTTAACTTACTAAAATAATTGATTATTTTGTTTAAGTCTTAAAAGTTAGTGTGAAACATAGCCACAAAATAGGCCCAAAAGGTTGGAAAGAATCAAACAAAAGCAATATTTGAAAATCTAGCGTTAGTGATGAATTATAATACGGAGGAGCTTGGGAAAAAAATTCAAGTTAAAAAATTACGACTTGTAATAGCTGAGTGTAAAACATTCATTCAAGATAATTTTGAAGTTTTTAATTCCACATTAGTAAAGTTTATGCGTTTGATTGGCATTTATACCTACGTGTTTGTTGTGCTGTCAGTACTTTAAGCACGATTGTCTGAGAAGGCTCGTATTTGTAATAGATGATTGGTTACAGGATCTATTTGTGCGTCTAATATTTTCATTTTAAAAGCAATTTTCAGAAGAAAAACATAATTATTATTTCTTGAGTTACTGCAGTATAAAGGCAAATATACGCATGCACCCAAAATGCGAAAAATTGTAAATAAAAATTTTTAAATCGTTTCAGTTCTGTTTCAAGTCAGGCCAATGCCATTCATAAATATATAAATAAGATTCTTCAATTTCAAGAAATCTCTCAAATTAATAAATTATATTTGATTACTTTGATGCGGCTAATTTCTATAATTATCCATTTTCTATCACAATATTAAATGAATACTGAATTTTCAACAATTAAATTTTAGAACGTGGATAATTTAAAAATCGATTGTTCGAACGGTGACCGCGGTGGACATCGCGGGTAAGAAAACAAAAACATTGGAGGTGTTTTGTGTGTTTTTTATGTGTTTTCCCTATTAAATTTTTGTAATAATGAGTGTTTCTTCGTCGTTTCGAGAAATATCAGTGTTTCCGCATCATATCAAGCAAAGTATCTGTGCGACCCGAGCTACTTATCGAGATGGGCGAAAAGATACTGCAGTGAAAGTAAGTTCAAAGTAATTATGTCCTTAAATTTTACTTATGAATAAACATTAACTGCCGATCGAAAAACTTATTATTTTCAGAAAATTAAGTAAATAATATCTCTTTAATGAAGTTTGGGGTGTCCATAAATGTCATGCATCCCCAGCTGCTTAATCGTTTAAAATTATCTATTTTTTGTCATGTATGCTCAAATTTCGTTTACTTTTAGTTGCTGAAAGGTAAACTTTACACATTTTTAAGTTAACTTTGTTTATTTAAGCTCACTTCGAAATCAAAAGATAGGGCACACTTCAACTTTAAAAAATGAGAAAGAATGGTCGGGTCATTCCATGTGAAATCAACCAATGGTCAAAACCTCATGTCTTCAGATTTTCTTGAAATTTACAATATGTGTTGTACACACTTAGTGTTGTAAAACTGTGAAGTTTCAGATTTTTCTGATGATTTTTTCAAGAGATATGGCCTTTCAAAACTTCAAAATTTTCAGTTTTCTGGAATTTTAGGTAATTTTCAAATAGCTGTATCTCATCAGCTATTCATGCTAAAGACATGAAATTTGTTTTAAATTATTCAGTATTGTATGATGTTTCATAATATATTAACCCTAACAAAGATATAGATTTTTAAAATTTTTTAAATTTTTCAAAAAAATTTAAATATTTAAAAATAGGTATAATTGATTTTCTTTTTAAAAATATATTATTTTAAACACACTTTCAGCAACATATGGGCCAAATTTCAAGATGGTATCTTCATGGGTTCAGAGAGAAAAAAATGTTTTCTACCATAATGTGCTCTTATATTTGGAAAAAAACACATATTTTGAGCTAGTAAAGAGCATTTTACCAACAAATACTACCAATTTATTTAGGAATATTGATATTTATGCATAATTTACACTTACTTTCATTTTGAAATATTTAAATTTATAAAATTTTAATTTTTTAAAACTTAATTTTTTTTTAAATTTAAATTTTGAAAAATGAAATTTATCTCCAATTAAAATTAGACAATTTATAAGAAAATGTTCAACATAATACTATTACTTTATCTAGTATCAAAGGATTGTAAGAAGTTCTAAAATTTTAAAAAGTAGAAGATTAAGATGGAAGAGCTCTAAATAAAATTCATTGTCAGAAATGAAACCGTAAAAAGCAATCATACAATAATTTTGTCTGAGAAATCTTATTTAGTAATGTATAGGTATAAAATTGCAAATTAAACATACCCAAGTGATGTGTATCGGAAAAGGAGAACAGTCTTGTTAGTATTTATTCTTTATTCAAAGGTATAAAAGCACGGTATTGTTGTGTTCCAACAATTGTTATGGCTAATCTTGTTTTTAATGACTTTTCTTCTTCAAACAGTCTGATATGAAAACAAAACTTTTATGAGTTTTTAGTAAATCCCCTGTGGCAAAATCAATTTCTTTAAAATAAACAAATTGAACTATTGCCATAGCATTGTTCCAGTGGAAGCCTTGTGTAAAACCATCTTGTAAAACAAATGAATAATTCTCAGCTAAGTCTAAAATTATAACAGCTTCTGTTTCCTCCAATCCTAATTTCTTTTCAATGCTCAGTAAAAAATTTACCATCCATCTCCTTTTTTATGTCAGCAATATCGAGTATATTGAAGAAGGAATGTCATTAAAAACAAGATTCGAAAAAGCCATAACAGTTGTTTGAACACAACAATACCAGATTTTATACCTTTGAATACAGAAAAAATACTAACAAGACTGTTCTCCTTTTCTGATACACATCACATGCATGTGATTAAAGCAAGTTCTTGTGAGGAAGATGTTCCATTTGAAGAGATTGTTGGGTATGTTGCCTGTGAGAATGAATGGTGGATGGGATGTGTTATGTCAAAAGACCAGTCAGAAGAAGTTGAAATTTCTTTTTTACATCCCTGTGGACCAACACCATCATTTTCTTATCCAAGAAAACCAAATATTTTGACTGTGCCTAAAATCTTTACATTGTGTAATTTACATCCAAAAACTGCAAGGGGAAGAATATATCAAGTTCCTGAGATTTTGCAAAAGAGAGAGTCTGTTGTAAAATTTTTCTAAAATCTGAACTTGTGTAATTCATAAGAAGAATTTAAGAACTTAATTATGTAGTAATAGGTGTACATAATTTGTAATTTTATACCTATACATTATTAAATAAGATTTTTCAGACAAAATTATTGTATGATTGCTTTTTATGGTTTCATTTCGGACAATGAATTTTATTTAGAGCTCTTCCATCTTAATCTTCTACTTTTTAAAATTTTAGAACTTCTTACAATCCTTTGCTACAAGGTAAAGTAATTGTATTATGTTGAACATTTTCTTATAAATTAACTAATTTTAATTAGAAATAAATTTCATTTTTCAAAATTTAAATTTAAAAAAAATTTAAGTTTAAAAAAAATAAAATTTTAAAATTTAAATATTTCAAAATGAAAGTAAGTGTAAATTATGCATAAATATCAATATTCCTAAATAAATTGGTAGTATTTGTAGGTAAAATGCTCTTTACTAGCTCAAAATATGTGTTTTTTCCCAAATATAAGAGCACATTATGGTAGAAAACATTTTTTTTCTCTCTGAACCCATAAAGATACCATCTTGAAATTTGACCCATATGTTGCTGAAAGTGTGTTTGAAATAATATATTTTTAAAAAGAAAATCAATTATACCTATTTTTAAATATTTAAATTTTTTTGAAAAATTTAAAAAAATTTAAATTTTAAAAATCTATATCTTTGTTAGGGTTAATATATTATGAAACATCATACAATACTGAATAATTTAAAACAAATTTCATGTCTTTAGCATGAATAGCTGATGAGATACAGCTATTTGAAAATTACCTAAAATTCCAGAAAACTGAAAATTTTGAAGTTCTGAAAGGCCATATCTCTTGAAAAAATCATCAGAAAAATCTGAAACTTCACAGTTTTACAACACTAAGTGTGTACAACACATATTGTAAATTTCAAGAAAATCTGAGACATCACCTGCAAAAATTGCATTTTAATTGGTTGATTTCACATGGAATGACCCGGTCACAGATTCTTGCAACCTTGTACTTACTCATATTATTGTTTAGGGCTGCCCAACCTCCGGCCCGCGGGCCAGATCCGGCCCCCGAGCCCTCTGAATCCGTCCCGCGAACGAAATTAGAGCAATACCTTTTATTACTTTCAGTGGAGGATCCAGGATTTGGTTTTGGGGGGCTAAGAATTTTCATAACCGAATTGAATCTTGTTAATGTTATTACAAAAAAGATAGTGATCCTGCTCCAACTACCAAAAGGGGGGTCAGGGGGATCTCCTCCATAAAATTTTTGGAAATTTAAGTCAAAAACCCCACTTTTTCAACTTGTTTTGGTACGCTTCATCCGAATTTTGTGTATAGATTTTTTGCGTTTTGACAAACTTAGTAAAAAATAGTTGTAATAACAGAGTTACAAGTGCCAAGGGGGTCTAGAGGTCCTCCCCCATAATTTTTTTTTAAAATTTGAACTTAAAATAACAGGGTTTTAACTCATTTTGGTGCATAAAATATCATATTAATATAGAGTAAAACTTTTCATTTGGGGGGCTTCAGCCCCTTTGCCTCCCCCTGGATCCGCTAGTGATTACTTTGTTTTTCGGGGGTTTTTTGCTGAAAAAAAATTCTTTAAAAATGCCAAGTTGCAAAAATACTGTAAATGAAAAGTTATAAAATGTATTGTTGTTATTAAGCATCAGTTAGCGCTTTTGCTTTTCAACTGTAATTTACTTTCTGGCCCTCCACACCTCATCAAATACCCTGAGTGGCCCTCCTCCAAAAAAAGGTTGGGCACCCCTATTATTGTTGGTAATAAACAACATGCAACAAAGAAATGAAGGTTATAGTGAAGTATGACTTCACAAAAGGAGAGTAATACTACATTCCATTCACGCATGAAAATTTAATCTAGTTTAAGTGTTAATCTAGCTTAAATGTAGCATAGTGCCAATGCTTTATTTAAGCTAAAGTAGCACTTAAACTAGATTAACTTTTCATGTGTGAATGTAGTGTAAGAGTGTTAAAAATGTGGCGAAAAAGAAAGCTCAAGGTTAGGCTTTCTATCCTAACCCTCAATACAACTTTACAGACTACAATCTAGCTCTGCTATTTTTAGAGCATCTGAAATAAAAGCATGTTAAATAGATGAAGCTTTGGCTAATGCTGGGATACTTTTTGATTTTACTTTAAAGTCACGTTTTTCAATGTCAGTTATTACTAATATTAACACAATGAATATTCTCTGTTTTACTTCAGGTATATACAGTGAATCAAGAGTCTGCGTACCTGTTGATAAGTAATGTTCCTGCTGTGGGAGGTACGGAAGAACTTCAAGGTCTTTGTGACCAATATGGGGTTGTAGATGACTTCAAACCACTAGATGGCTACCCATGTGAAGAATTCACTGAAGTTTATTTAGTTAAGTACAGTATGTTTTCTCAAGCCAGGTCAGTATAATTCCTTTGTCCTGTTCTAACTAAGAAAGTTTTTATTTTTGAATACTCTTATCACTTAAAAGATAATAACTGGTTTTTCCGTTAATCATTTATAGAACTAAACCAGAATAATTGTTTTGGAGCGGCTTAACTAACGACCCTATTTACTGCTAACTGGATTAGCGATTGCCTAGGAGTTAAACCTCTGATTGGTAGAAAAGTAGTTCTTTAATTGACAATTAAGTTTGATTGCTAATTAACTGTTGATCAGATAAGCTGTTGTAAGACTCTACCTTACCTTTGTTGTAAAGTCTTAACAAACTTCAGTATACCACTATATTAGACTAATTAAAATTATCCATTTTTTTTAAATCTATATATATGACATTTGTTGGTCATAATCTCCCATCTTTTAGTCATGAAACAAGACTAAAAGGAAGTTGACAAGACTAAAGGACATAAAATATTATAATCTTAAAAAAATTAGCTATACTACAGCAATATTAAATTTCCCCCCCCATACTTATATCAAAACCCTAGATTTCTATTTGCTTTTGAACATTTTTTATTGTGGTTTAATTGTGTATTTATTGTTGATTTTTTTATGTTTTATATTGTGTTTTAATTCTTTAAATAGCATTTTAAAGATTTTTCCTAATGAAAAAATTGCCATGATACTTTACTCACCTAAATTCTTAACTAATGTTGTTCTAACCATTTCTTCATGTAACAGGACTGCAAAGAAGCAGTTGGATGACAGATCTTTCTTAGGCTCTACTCTACACGTTTGTTATGCTCCTGAATTCGAATCTGTTCTCGAAACAAAAACCAAGTTACAAGAAAGAAGGAAATATGTAGCTTGGAAGACAAATTCAGGTCAACTAATGATAAAAAAATCGCTACTTCTATCTAAATATTGTGTTTGTACTATTCATGCAGGAAAAATATTACTGGAATTCTTTATCTTGGAATTCTTGCCTTATTCATCCCTTTATATTTAAAATTGAATTATATTTGTGTATGATTGGTTTCCTCAGACTTTTCATATAGCTTTTTTATTACAAATATGTATATTACTAGTTTTACATGTTATTTTTATTTCAACTAATATATATTATGGGAACAGCTTACGTCTACGGGTACGGCGACTACGGTAGAAGACGCCAAGGGGCCATATATCGATACCACGTATCCAAGGGGTTATCGCCGTTGACGACTTTCAAAAATCGCCGTACCCGTAGAAGAAAGCTGTTCCCTATTATGTTGTGAAGAATCTTACCAGTTCATACAATGCCTACAGGATAGAAAGGGCAAACTTGACTCAAATGGTTTTGAAAACATATTTTGAAAAGTTTACCATAAAAAGGGATATTAATGCCTAGTATCTTTTTCTGCTTTGTTTCATGGAGAAAGAGATGATTGCAACATAAAAGTTTTTGATCCAATGTAGAGTTTTCCCATGGAATCCATTAACCCTTTTAGTCTTAGCCGCCATAGATGTTCAAAAGGATTCAATAGTAATCTCGGGCGGCTTAGGATTGAAAGAGTTATGCCTCATATTCTCCTAGTTATGTTTTTGTAAAAATTTAAAAACCTAAAATTTGAATAGTTTCACGATTTTAATAATTTTGCTGCTTTTAACAATATATGGTTGGAATAATTGATTTTCAGCATGAATGTATGAAATGCAATGAAATATATTGACTTTTTGATATATGCCTATTCTATATTTTAAATATTTAGTAACGTTTGTTTTTCTGTTGAGTCTTTATATATCTTATGAAGTATATACTGGTAATGTGATAATATTTTCAAGAGTGTCTTTATTGTTTCTTATTGAATTCATCTGGTTACATAAAGTTTGTGTGACTTGACTTCATTATAGATTGCTTTGGATTTTTGCACTGCATTTATTTTAATTGTTAAGATTGATTGTATGGATTAGAGTACATTGATTTATTGGTCGATTCATTTCTTTACAATTATTACGATAGCTTAAAATCAAACTAAAATTATAAATACTACCTAGCCTTTTTTACCTAGAATTTTAAAGTATAATCATGTCTTAAATATGATAGAATTCATCAAAATGACCTTTCTTTTTTAATCTTTTTGTAGGTAGATCTAATAATTCTGGAACTAACCAATCTGCTGTTCAAAGTACAAGCCATTCCATGAAAAGATCAGCTCCGTCCACTGATCATCCTGAACAGCAACAACCTGTGACTTATGTATGGGCAGGAAAAGAGTATACTGTATATCCTACTCAGCCCACTTCTGAGGAACCAGCTGTGCCAAAAGAAAAGGCCCCAGGCTTATTTGTTCCACGGCAGCTTCAGTCTAAGACTCAGAGTAGTGCTGGACAAAGTGGCACTGCACAAGGGTCTAGTAGTCAAGGAAGTGCACCCTGGGATGTGAATAAAACCCAAAATACTTCCTATCAAAACACCATCTCTAATGTGCGATCACAGTTATCAAAAGTAAGTAAATTTTCTTTTAAATTGGTAGAAAAGTTTTTCCGATTAAAATGATGGTTTAAAGTGTGAACATGAATTCGACTGATATTTTAAGATGAAATAAATTACTGAAATTTCTACTTAATTGAATATAAACTAAAAGCAATGAGTAATTTAAGTATTATCTAACAAGTAACAATTTCAAATGCTTTTAGAGTAATTAGGACTGAGGGTGTATTTATTTCTCGCAAATGATTTTAATCCAGTGCCATCATACTGAATTTTCTAACTTCCACCTGTCAGTTCAGTAATATGATCAATAAAGATAGTTTTACGTGGTCCATACTAAATTTTTAAATTTGTTTATGATAAGTTTAGAATTAAACTGTTTTCTTTAATACGTTTTGTTTACTGTTTCTATTTTTTTTTCTTTACATTTGAAAGAGTAATATAGTTTTATTAATCAAAGAGTACTTGATCCCTTTAGGGGAAGCTATATTGAGGTTCTACTGGATAATGGACCACCTCATGTTGGTTAAAATTATAAATTGTTTCCAAATGAAAATTCTTCTTTTTAATGTCCTTTCAAGTTTCAGAGCTGTAAAAAATTTATGAACGAAATCGAAATACCATATTCTTGGATTATTTTTTATGAGATCAAATCCCTTATTTTTGAGTGGCTGTTGTACCCAAATCTTTATTTCCTTGATATTTTTCTCTTAATTGTTAGTTAACTAATTCACTGATTTTGTGTTGTTTTTATTTAGGTGTCAGTTCCCAATGTGCGAGTCAGCTTCAAACGAAGAAAAAGGATATAGTTGCATAAAACTTACTTTCAATTTAACTTTTCATTTCATGTATATACATTTATTTTTAATGTATACTGTGTTAAATGCATCCAGATCCTTTTTTACCTCCTTAATATTCTGATTTTATGCATTCATGTTTCAAATGACATAGTATTGTAAATAATAACAATGAATGCTATTCTTAGCATGTTCATCTATCATAAATTGTCTCTTCATCCATATTTATGTAACATAGGTAAATATGTGTGCAATAAAATGTTAACATGTTTAAAAATTTTTCGAACAGTTTTTGAAGTTTATTTTTTGCTTGTCTTTGTTTTATCACTACTATCTAATCATCAAAATTGTGTTTATCACCAAAGTAGTATGTAGGTAATTTAATCACTTAAGTTAGATTTTTGGTTTGTTTTAGTATTTTAGGTAAACACACAGGGTGGCCACAGACCTGGAAAACCTTAAAAACCTGGAATTGTCAGGGAAAATAAAAAAACTGAAATTATCAGGGATAAGTCAGGGAATTTTAGAAAATCTGATAATTATCAGGGAAATTTTCGAAATCAGCGTAGTTTCAAAAATAAACAATTTTTTTCCTGATTTTCAAGTCTTTTAATATGTACATTTCCATTCTCTGTCCTACAAAATAAAATCTTGAATCCATATAAATTAGTACAGTTTTAAATGTTCAAAAAAGGCTTCCTAGAATTCCTTTGTGATAAAAGTCTGGAATAATCTCATTTATATTCCTTCATTCTCCTGTTTTCTAAAGGAATAAAATTACTATATTTATAAGATATCAGGGAAAATCATACCAAATTATCAGGGAAAACCTGGAATTATCAAGGGAATTTTGAAATACGTTTTCTGTGGCTACCCTGACACACTACATTACTACTTCTTAGCTAAGAAGAAAAATTGTGTTTTACATGTAAAAAAGTTGGAAGAATATCCAAGTCATAAAGCATATTACTGTCTGGGGATAGAGGAATTGTGAATACATGAACCCTGTCTAAAACTGTAGACAGGTCCCTTGCAAACTCAGATTTCTTCTATATCTCTTCTATCAATGTAATCTAAATAATACAACCCAATTTTCTTCTATGCTTAGTAGTATATTATTATTCATTCAGTTTAAGGCTATTAGATACTTTATACTGCTAGTATTTGCATTTTATTCTAGTTTTCACAATTTTATTTAGAATATTGATATAGTTATTTTAGTTATAATTTCATTTTATAAAGGTACTTTATACTGTGCATTTACTAAATAAAATTGTATTCACGTGAAAAATTTTTCTTTCAGTTTACATAAGGCAGTTAATGGATAAGGGTATTACCTTCGCGGCTGCTCCGTTTCCAGTTATCAGTGCTGTGTATCGAGTTCATAAGTATGTATTCAATATATAGAACTTCCTTTATCAGTTTAATAAGTCGAATCAATACACACGCAAATATTGTAGAGAAAAATTTTATGTCCTATTTCCATTTAATTTAGAATAACTTTGAAGTCATAAATTAATACTAAAATTTTCCATGGTAATTATCATCCCTGGGTCATTCTACAGAAAACTTACTTTCTGTTTTTTTGTCTCGAAGCATTTTTCACTTTTAAGATGAATATATATTATATATATTTTTTATTGATTCATGTTTTCAATTGGCATTGATAGAAGCTTAAGGGTCATTTTCAAGATTTGCTTACATTTGCTGTCCCGAAGGTAAAACATGAAAATTGAACAATTTATCATTGTTAAAATTTCTGTTTAAGCTTTGATTTAGTAGTAAAGTAGACTAGATTAAATATTTCGAGCTTTTAACTAGTAAAAAAAGCTGTAAAACTATGTAAATAAAGATATTTAAAATTACGAAATTAGCCAAAAACGCTTGTCCCTAATGATTTTCACAAAATTGAAGTAGTTTTTTTGGGTTCTTGCATATGCCGTCAACCGTGCCGCTGAAACTGAAAACGTTATCAAATTCTATTCTCTATAGCAGGAGTTCTCAAACTTTTTAACACCGCGACCCACTTTTGAGAAAAAAATCTAACTCGACCCACCAACATCAGTTAATTATAATTAACTGAACTTTGATAATTATCTCATAGCCCCCCAGAATTTCAACTTCTCCGACTGGTAGGTGTTCACCAACTTTTTAGTTACAACAATAAATTTTAACATGCACATATTGAATGCTCCCAACAAGAAAAAGGGGGGTCTGGGGGTTTTCCCCCAGAAAAATTTTTAAAATTTGACCCTTAATAACAGGGTTTTAACTTGTTTTTTTAGCAATATGGGATAAATTGCAGTTGCATCATTTCCTAAAAAAATTCTTTAAATTTGCGTTGCTCTGGTGTGAATGGAGAGAAAAACAGTTTTTTTTTCAAATCTTATTTAAATAACCGACTAGATTTTCGTTATCGGCACATTAAAGTGACATACATAGTACGTATTTACATTAATTGCCTTTTCCGTTCGACGCAAAGTTGTGTAGTTTTTCTCAAATTTTTATTCTTTTTATGTGGTAATTTGATAAATTTCAAAGTTCAAATAATATTATATCAATCAACTTAATAGTTTGACAATTCAAAAGTCAATAACAAGATTGTAAAAATTATAAAACGATACTTCATATTCAGAAAAATTAAAAATCTTATCGCGACCCACCAAAATCTAACAGGCGACCCACCAGTGGGTCGCGACCCACAGTTTGAGAAACCCTGCTCTATAGCTGTACCTCTGAATAAAGGTGCTGAACAGTCAACGGTAAAATACGGAAGTACCTTTTTTGTTACTTAATTTTACTTTTTGAAAGAAAAATGATAAATATCAAAACTATGAACTGTTAAAAGGTTGTTATAATTGTAAAAATTAATTTCTTGAATTTTATATTTTTACAAATCAATAAAACATTTTGTCCCTCACTATGTCAACTCCCGTTACGTTCAAATTAATTTTAAAATATATAACAATAATTATGCTTTAAAAATGTAAAAACACATTCCAAATGGTTGTTTATTTACTTTAGAATATATTTAAACAGATTTTTTTCTTCTATCGTGTTTTCAAAGAAATAATCTGTCGTCAAGGTAGGGTGTTTTTATTAATGGAAATTTTTTGGAAATTTTAAGCGCAGAAATAGTTATCTATTGATATAAATAAGATATATGGATATTTATTTCAGTTTCCAACTGCGCATGTATGTTTTATTCTGTTATTTTATTGAAATGTGGACTCCCATTACGTTATGATTATGTTACATTATTATGCCAAAATTAGTATCAACAAATTTCCCTTTTTACGAAAGATTTGACATCTCTCGCTTGATTTATCATTAATTTCATTAAAAAAAGGTCTTGCAAATTTAAGTTAAAGAGAAGTAATTGTATTTCATATGAAAATATACATGAGTATTTTAGTTTAGGTCTTGTTTTTGCCCTTTATATGTAAGGTACAGAAGTGTGCAAATTGTTAACTTAGAATATGTTTTACATTATGCCATGCTGTTGCGTTGCACAATGATAGTTTAAAAACGATTTATAACTATTTACTTCTGTAGGTCAGATATAAACTTATTTCTAGAAATAAAATATTCTATTTATATCTGTACAAAACTAAACTAAACTCATTGGTGCAACAGCCCTAGTGGGTCAAGGCCTAAGATGCCCATCTTCGTTCTCCTGATCGTGGGGCCTTGGGGTGCAAGGCATGTGCCCCAGTTAGGTGGTCATCCCAACATGAGACCTTCAGTGTTTAGTTCCCAAGAACGCTTGGTCCTCATTTTATCAACCCACTGTAGGGATGAAAGACTGAGTGGGCATTGTCCAGCCCGAGACCCAGGAATTGAACCCCGGACCTGTGGAAACTGTACAAATACCCCTGTTTTAAAAGTCTAAGTGATACACTATCAATACTAGTTTTTGTTAGTCGAAGGTTTGGGATGTTATTAAAACTACTGAAGTTTATGCTTAAGTTATCTAACAATGTAGGGCTTAACTAATCATAACATATTTATAATTATATATTTATACATTGATAGATAGTACAATTAGATAGTATATTTTATTTTCTGGTAAATTGTAATGCTTTGCTGCATTTTTGCAGTTGTAAATTGGACAAAGGGAAAGAGGAAAATAAACAATTGGTTGTGCAATCAACTGAAAAAAGGAAAAATTCTACTTCTAAGGAGGAGGAACATAAAAATAACTGTAAAGAATCTATGAGAAAACTGCGTGAATCTATTAGGAATGATCCACAAAAATATGAAGAATATAAACGCAAAGAGAGGGAAAGATATCACGCCAGAAGGAAGGCTGGAAAAATTAAAGCCATACACGAATTTAGTGTCAGAGAGCAAAGGGAGATTAGGAAATGTTGGAGAGAAAAAAAGAAAACCCATTTAGGGAAGAAAAGAAATGAAGAAATTTCAAAAGAAGAAGAAACAACACCAGTTTCTTATTGTCTTAGAAGAAAGACAATATTATCAATTTCTCCACCTAGTCCTGGTTCAAGTGGAGATAATACTGTATCCGAAGAAAGTTGGACAAGGGTAAAAGAAGAAGTTGAAGAATAGGATTATTTTGAAAGTAAAGGGAAAAAATGAAAATTTGAGAAATACCAAGAAATATGTAGGAAAATAAAAAGACCAATGGGTAGGTAATTGAAAGGGCCAATGGGGATGTGTATCTTTCTTCTGAACTGATTGTAGTGAAATGTATCAGAAGAAAGTTTGATAAAGGTTAAGAAAGAAGTTGAAGAATAGGGTTATTTTAAAAATAAAGGTAAAAAACGAAAATTTGAAAAATGCCAAGTAACTGGCACTTCTCAGAAAGTGGGCATGGGAATGGAGCTCAAGATAGAGTAAGGTTGTTTGGAAAGGATTGCAGATTTAGTGATTAATGTTTCAAAAAACTGTGACAAAGTCAAGGTTTTTCCCTGATTCATCAAATATCTATTGTTGACTGAGACAAGAATACACCAGTGAAAGGCACTGTGTGAAAGTTCATGAAATAATATTTGAAATAGAAAGTAAATTCACTCTACAAGCTTGGTGTCGAAGCTGTTTGGCTTGTAGTTCTGGAGAATCATTCATCATTATGGAATTGGCACATTTCAGATATTCTGTTAGTATCCTCTCTGTTATACTTTTATTTATTTTTTGTAATTTTTAAAAGTAAAACTATCATACTTTTTGTGTTTACTGTACCAATTAAAACTGAGAGTAATAGTTAAAAATGTAATAAAATTAGCAATAGTTTTATTGAAATTGGTTAAAAAAATTGTGAATAATAGTTTTTAGGTGATTAGATTTTGATTGAATAGTTATAGAACATCTTATTCCTTACTCAGATAGAGACATTAAAACACAAAAGCTCTAAATATAACTAGAAGAAGCACACTATAAGAAAAATTTAATTTTTTTTTAAATCTTATAAATTTCTTAAGTGTTAATAATAAGCATTGTTTTTCTTGCATTTCTAACAAAAAAAGTTTTTCTATGCTTTGCTATGATATTAAAACTAACTGCAGCATAAAACTCACCTCTGTTAATGATGTTTTTAATGGTATTTCTGAGGAAAATAAATAATTGTATTTGAAAAATTGTTGATTTTAATTTCCAATGAGTGGAAAGCCTCTAAAAATAACAATTATCTCGGGGAAAAAATTTCATGAATTGTTCTTTCCTAAAAAGTATGTTTTTTGTTGAATGACCCCCTACTTAAACATTAAATTATTTTTACATTTTTTAATATGTAATAGAGAAGAGCATTGAAGCAGGATCATACAATATAAATTCAAGATTATCAACCACTATTTAAAACTGAAAATCTTTTTTCAAAGCTCTTAAAACTAAAGATTATGTATTTCCTCCTGATATATTTGTTACGATTTTAAAAATTTCAGGAGGATGAACTTTGTTTAATATTTATGCTGTGTGTTTTCTTTTTATTTTAACCTTATAAAATTTGGTAAAATATGGACTCTAGCTTTCATTCTAGAGATGAGAGAAAAATATACTGCACTAGTGGCATGTGGTGAGGCTACCTCATAAAACCTTCGAATAAACAAGAATTTTAGTTTTTTTCTAATGATGTAAATATGATTATTTTTTTTAAAGTAAAAAATACTAAAATTATGCAAGTCATTTTTGCAAGCTACCTCCTGAATTTACTGTGTGGAAAAACTTTGGGATTTTACTACTTAAGATTAAATGGGAATTCTACCTAAGACAAAGCAATGAGTGTTTCTTTTTTGTGTCTTTCAGTGTCAATCAAAGTGATCAACCTGTTCCTGTAGCACTAACCAGTGCCAATCAAAGTGATCAACCTGTACCTGTAGCACTAACCAAAGCAGCCAAACCATCTCCACCCCAACTATTACCTAAAACCCCGAACATGACACTGAAATGTCCAATGTGTTCCAGAGTCTTTCACAAGCGTCACCACTTAGATAGTCACCTTATCACTCACAGCACTGGAAAAAGATTCCAATGTATGGTTTGTGGGAAACGTTTCCGCCATGGCAGCAGTCTTGCCAGGCATAAACGATCTCATAATAAAAACCAAAACATAAATGAGTGATGGTTAGCTCACTTCACTACTGTAGCAGCTGCAAATTTGGTGATCTTGGACATCTTTGGTTATGTAAGATCGAGGAGGAATCTTTAGGGAAATCGAGAGTACACTCTTAAAATGACAGTCTCAAAACTGAGTAAAAAGTACTCCAACTGGCTCCGATCCAAATGTACTCAAATTTGAAAATATGAAAGTATACTCAAATTTGAAAACATGAATGTACTCATTTCTGAATATGTGCATACTCAAAAATGAAACATCATGAGCTCATTTTTGGGTTCAAGCTGAAGATGTTTCATTTTTGAGTATGCTCATTTTCAGAAATGAGTATATTCATGTTTTTAAATTTGAGTACATTTGGATCGGAGCCAGTTTGAGTACTTTTTTACTCAGTTTTGAGACTATCGTTTTAAAAGTGCAATGCTACATTCACACATGAAAAGTTAATCTAGTTTAAGTGCTAATCTAGCTTATAAATATAGCATTGTAACAATGCAATATAGCATTGTAACAATGCTGTATTTAAGCTAGATTAGCACTTAAACTAGTTTAACTTTTCATGTGGGAATGTAGTATTATTGTTTCTATTTTGGTTAAGATTGATATAAGATTAATGAAAAATATTGCAAGTTACTACTACTCACTGAATCTCACCCAGTTCAAAAATTATACAGTTATGTTACTGAGTCAGATACAGATCTTCTGTAGAAGCTGTTTCTTGATTTTTCTGCTTATGTGAGTGTATTTTATTCTAAACTTGATTTCTGTATTTAAACAACAAAAAATACAAAATAGAAAGGACTTTTAAAAATGGTAAAAAGTTATTTTTGTGAATGGTAGTTAGATTTATTGTTATCCTTTGTGGCCCTTTTCTTTGTGGACTTTTTATGATGATGGCTATATTTATTATTATGATTATTTTATTATTGATGATTATAGCTATTGTAGAAAATTTATTGCTTAAACTGTGTTGCATTTAGCAACAGCAAACTAATTCCATTGTAAAGTTGTTAAAAGTCTATCTGAAAGTTCTATAGTTATGAAGATGACGATCTTGCAGAATGAATGCATAATGAGCCAAAACAAATTTTTACTATTTGTTGTACAAAAAGTTGGTATTTGTTTCTTTAAAAAAACTTCTTTACTATCAGTGAAAAAAAATTAAAAGCCTGTTTGTGTTTGCATCTTTTTTACTGCATACTTAAACACCTTTTTTTTACTTTATTTGCAAAGATCACTGTTATAGGCTGTTGTGTTAAGCGTAAAAGGTTTGTTTCAACAACTATTGTAACTAATAATGTAAAATCAATTTTGGTTATACTTATTGTATTTAGTTTAGGTACATCAAGGATTACCATTCTCCACATTAAATCTCTCAATTACCATGGTTTTGGCAAATCTTACGAACAATTTTTTCTGGTCATGCTAAGCTAGTTTGTTTTAGTAAGAAACACAGCATTTATTTAAGAAAATTTTCTTCTCAGCCTAAACTCATGTATTAAAACAAAATATTGTTTATATTTTTCGCATCATTTCACCGAGGTGAAGAAGTTTAAGATGTACCCCTGATGTGCTTTGTCTAAATACTAGGAGTATAGTATGGTTGGTTGTTTAAGTGCATGGGTGTGATGAAATACGTTCCTTCCCTATTAAAATGTGAATATTCAAATGAGAAATTGTGATAACTAAAATATTTTTTAAAGGAGTTTTTAAATTTTCTTCAATTTATGATTTTTTTAATTGAGCATTACTTCATTTATATTTTCTTGTATTTTTTTCTACCGAGGTTGAAGTTATTTTGTTTTAAAAATTTAATGTGCATGGGTGTGGGTATGTATGTTATATAAATTAAAAATATTTGGTAAACTCTTGAGTGGTGCATTTTTTAATGATAATGCTGTATTTTTACTTGATCATTTAATTATGTAAATAAACTTGATATTATTTAAGGATTCTGGTGATTTAGTATACATGGGATGATCTATAGGAGTGGAGTGAGAATTCCTATTAATTTTGACTCCGAAAATCAGTACTCGCCATCAGCATGGCTTTTGCCGATAAAGTCGCTGTTCATTGCTTGCATAGCAATTTCAAAACTATTACTGTCATGTGCTAAAACTTGGCAACAAAACGCGACGCCTATTGAACCTACTACGTCACTAACAAAGTAGTTCCCATAGCGATGTCTGAATTTCGAGTGAAACTAAGAACGTCACTTTTAAAGTATGATTATTTCGTTAAGCCTATGTATAAATAGTGTCTTTTTTATCACGATTCGCATATCGAAGTTCCTCCTATCAACCCAACATACTTTGTGTTTACTCACTTTCTCCTTCCGCGCAGTGACGTACTGGGTTCAGGAAACGTTGCTGTGAAGTATAGAATGCACGCCTTAGCAACACTGCACGGCATAAAATTTCAGCAGTGAAAACTGTTTCCAGTAAGACCGATCGTGGTCTTAGTTGATCTTTCTGTAAATCACACTTTGATAATAAAATTTCCACATTTTTTTTCTTGTAACAATAACATAGGATAAGTGATGGTGATTAATACAAGAACCTTATGCACACAAGCAAATCTTAACTCATACAAAGAACTTAAAATATTTTATTTTTTATAAGATAAAACAACTTATAAAAAATACACAACATAAATTTCTACATGCACAATAAATACACATACCCAGCATGTGTAAAAATAATTGATCAATAAATACTGAGAACTAAAACAAATGTTTTAACCGCGATACTTTTCCTCATTGACATATAATACTAATTATTCTATTTGCACTTAATATCCATGATTACATAGATCAACTTTTAATTCATGGATATAGGCTATGGCTAAGCTTTGTGACTATATTGTCACAATTAAGGTTTGGGAGAACGAGTGTTATATTTATTTAGGAATGTGTGCCTGCACTCTTAACTTTCTTATCACTCACCTGGAGGTAGAAAGTCAAAAGGTCCACAAATCTGTAGCATTTGTATTCATGATTTGTAACTATGGTATACACAATTTGTTACGGTCCATTAGTTACCACCATGACATAACTAAGGAGGTATGTGTGCTATACTGGTACTAATATATTGGATAAATAAAATTATATTTAACTGAATAAATACCATTGGAGCAGTTTGGAAAAATATTGCTTAAGGGTATTGGTTAGTAGGTAATGCTTAAAATTTTTTGAAAATATAATTTCTTCATTATTTAGAACAAAATACCTTTGTACCTAATGAAACATTAAGTTTATATGATACAACAAGGTATCGTAAATCTGTTTGTGGTGATCCAAGTTGTCAGGTAGACAACTCATGTTGATTAGATCACAAGTTTTGCTTTGGTTATATTAACCAGTTAACTCCTCTTCATATAAAAACACTTGCATAACAAGATAAACTTGAATTATTTTTGGGATACATATTTAAAAATCTCCTGCGTTGGTAATGCAACACTCACATTCCATTTAAAGTCTCAATAAAAGAAGTTCCATGAAACCTAGTTGCACAACTGATTAAATTAGTTTGGTCATGGTGGTAAATAAAAATCATGATCACCTCGGGACATATCGTTGACTTGCAGGAGAAAGGCGCTAAGTCAGTTTTAGAGAAATCTATTGTTAACGGTGGAACAGCACCATTCTCTAAATCTCGCCAGTTTAAAGAGCGATCAATGTGTTCGTGTAATTTCTCGGCGCAAAGAAACAGTTATATCGCCAAATTTGGCGTACTGAGTGTTCCCTAAGTGACTTAGTGCCTTTTTCCCATAACCGACGCAATAGTCTCTAGTGGGAAATGTCTCTGATGATTTTCTGATTAGATGTCTCTTTTACTTGATGATCCAGACCTGCTTGTCTCCGTTCTCGTCATAGGAAGAGGTGATCTTGTACTTCTTGAGCTTGGGGGAAGAGGAGCTAGAGGAAGTGGAGATGACGTCAGTCTTCTTGTCGTTTATGTAATAGCTGTTGTTCTTCGACTTGTTCTTGGAGACGATGACGAAAACTTCGGGGTTGCCCGCCGAGTTGCTGGACATGTCCTGCGACGAGTCCGAGGAGAGCTCCGCGTGCAAGGGAGGGGACATCACCACCTTCTGTGAGGAGTCGCCGAAGATATCGGACTGACCACTGGACGACGTGCCGTCGGGGTCCTCGATGACCAGCACCGATGGCTGGTTCGACTCGGACTGTTGCTGTTGTTGTTGATAGTTGTCCAGCAACTGTCGCACCACCGAGTCGGCTATGTTCATGGTGTCCACGCTGGGTCGTCGGGACTTGGATGATGGGATTCTGACCGCCTTGTACTGGACGTCGGACGACATGGGGCGGTAGTGGTGGTCGTTGACCATTGCCGACAGCATGAGAGTCGAAGGTGCGGCCGAGTAAGACGGCATGAAGGACATGGTGGAAGGGGGGAGCAGTCTGGAGTATTGGGACGGATAGGGTCTGTAGGAGGGGTACATGCTGTACGGGCTAGGGGAGGCTCTGGAGGGCAGTGCCATCTGTTGTTGGAACATGCCTGGGGGCGGGGGGAGGTACTTGGCGTGGTGTCGCTGGGCGGCCGCTTTCATGGGGTCTTGGCGCATCAATTTCATGAAGGGTTTGAGAGGATTGAGGGAGAATTTGCTGTTGCCCGTTCTGTGGCTGGGGATTTTGAGGCGGTTGAGTTGGGCTTCCGACGTCGCCCACAGACAGGCCAGAAGAACAGCGAGTATCTGAAAAGCAAATGAATGGTTAGGATTGTTTTGAAGACATTTTTTATGTTGATTGCAGAATAGACAGTTATTTTTATTTAACTGATGGGGTAAACGGTAAACCATATCTGAAAAGGCATCTGTTCAGTTCAAGAAATTGATTAAGATTTTGCTGTATTTATAGCTACAAATGGGAAAATTGGTGTGATCATCACTTACAAACTTCTTTGTTTTCTTATCTGTTTGCATTTGACCTTATTGCGAAAGTGAGTGAGTAAGAAAATGCGAGAGAAAGAGAGTGGAGAGAAAGTATAGTTATACTCAGTTGCAACTTAACTTGAGCCTGTAGAAATATGCTGAGAGCAACCAAAGAAAGTAGTTCCCCGCGCGGTGTCTGAATTTTGAGTGAAATTTAGTGCTTCAATTTTGTATAATGATTAGTTTTTTAAATACACGTATATTAAGCATCTTTTCATCCCGATATGCATAAAATGTTCAGTATTATTATTTTTTAAAGTGGCGTAACGCGTAGTAGTACAACTCGCCAGCCAATAAGAGCTTCTAGCAACCCAGCAGGATTTCTGTTTACTCATATTTTCTTCCACGTGGCCATGACGTCAGGCTCAACTTAAGTTGCATTCGAGGTATAGATGACAACAAGATACAGCAACAATGAGCTAACTACAACAACTTTTCATTGGAGTTAGTTTCTTGTTGCTGCATACCCCATTTATTGATTTCTCCATAGTTGGTTAGTTACACAAAATTTAAATCATACAAGAATTTTTCAAATTTATTACTATTATTACCAAATACTATAACATATTTTGTTGTATTGGTTAGGGGCCGTTCAAATATTGAGTAAGCATGTTTTTGGTCATTTTTGACCCCCTCCCCCTTGTCAGCAAAGTTAAGAAAACCGCAAACTCCCTTCATAAGTACGTAAAAAACTGCTCGACCTCCCTTTGCTCTTTTCCTTGTGCAGTCAAGATTCTTGAATTTTTTTCCTAGTTCAACTATTTTTAAAAATTCACTTTTTGACCTAATTTTGAAATTATGCGAGAAACATGCAGTGTTGGTAGCATCTCACGTTAGCTTCACACATACCCCCTCTTCCCCTTGTCAAGAAAAATAAGCAAAGAGAAAACCACCATCCCTCATTATGGGTTTACGTAATATTTGAACGGGCTGTTAGGGGCCATTCGTTAATTATGTAAGGGTCCCGAGGGGGAGGGGGGTTTGAAAAATCTCTACATACCCTTACTTGGAGGGGTGGGGGTCAAACCATTCTTACGTAAGATTTTCCAAGTTAATGTAAACAAATTCCAATTATTCTAATCAAATTACTATTGAATAACCCCATAAAAACTTAAAAACGCTGACAATCTCGGTATATTATCGAAGCTTTTAATTTAAAAAATTAAGGTAAATCAGATGTATCTTTTTTATTGAAGTAGCATTAAGTTTAAAAAATAAAACAGTTGAATCCATCCTCCAGTTGTCAAAAGCCGAAACAAAACAATAGCAAAGAGAGAGAGAGAGAGAAATCTTTATTAGTTTTGCGTTTTAGTGTAACTGATCCTTTTTATAACATTTTATTATTTTGAAAAACGAAATGTAATCTTACGTAAGAACAGCGGGGGAGGGGTTTGAAAAATCTTACGTACCCTTACATGGGGGTAGGGGGGTCAAAAATTGCCAAAATCATCCTTACGTAATTAATGAATGGCCCCTTATCACATAAGACCTGGTTCACTGTATTAATAAAATTTTCTATTTTTATGTTGGAAAAAATTTTTTCCCTTTCTCCAAATATCTTTCATACTTCTCAGGCCCCAGCACCAAATGCTGGAATCCCATCCCATCTCTATTAGTCAAAGATAAGTTAAATTTGTAAGATGGGGTCTCCATACAATATCAAGTTCATATGTCTCCTAACGATCAAGAATTTCACGAATTAATGAATTCCCACATCAACGAGTATTTGCTGCAAATTAGGCATTAAGATATGACGAGTTAAAATAAGGAGAAAAAGAAGGATCGGAGAATGGGATCTCAACCTGGAAACCCAGTGTTCTCGAACGGGATTTTCTCACATTGAGGCCACCATTCGTCCGTTACTAATTCAACCCATTCGCCCATTAGCTTTTGTGTCTCATCTGCTCCCTTGGGCCTTATGGAGGGATATTTTTTACGTAGGAATTTCAGGGTTTTCGAAAGTAGCTGTTAGTTTTAAAAGTATCTTTTCGTTTGACTCCGGTGAGCATTGTAAATAGAGGGCGTGGAGGAAGATTATGGGGTGTCTATTTGGCTGTAATTATCTGTTTGTCTTTTGCTCTTTTGGAAGTAGTAGATTGTTTGAGAAGACACTTTGATGGGAAGGATGGTTCATCATATCTATTTGGGGGATACTTCAACATTCGTATATTGTTGAAAATCAGTGAATGTTGTAGATTGTGATTGTTTAAGCATAATCAAATTTAAGGTGGGGGATATGATGATTACAGAACCCATAGAAATAGGCTGCCCCCATGATCTTAAGAAATACTCCCCGAGGGTCTTCAACCTTAATTTGACCTAGTGTTCGAGTAGTTAATTTACGAAAGGTAGCTGAAGCGGATGCGTTATCTTGTCTCGTCTATTGCACACCTTTATTTTGAAATTTTTAAACTGAAATTTTTTTTCAAAAAGGGGGAAAGGATTTATTATAGATAGATGTGGCTATGTATTAGGATTAAATGTTATTTTACCTACTTCTACTTTTTTAATTTCCTTTTACGTTTTACTTTGGAAGGAAAAAAATATTTTGAAGTGGTAAAATAAATATAAAAAAAAGTTAAGCCATATTAAAAAGTAATAAAATTCACAGTATTTTAAAAGAATAGAAAAGATATTTCTGTCCCGAGTTTTGAATTGAATTTTTTAAAAAGTTTCCTTAAGAAAGAATTTGCATAAAGATTTGCTTCTAATTTAGGATTTGTATGAACGTTTAGGCTTGAATATTTACAATTTTAACATAACGTTTAGGCTTGAATATTTACAATTTTAACATAACGTTTGAGTGAATCACAATTATGATTGTTAAAAAAGCAAAAATGAACACATGAAAAGTGTAATAAGACTAAGACAGTAATACAAAATTCAGATTTATTCATTTTACTTTTGGGGCCATACCTGCAATAATATTTTAAGTATTGCAATGGTTATAAATTTAAAAAATTAAGAACATCTTCAAATTAGTAAAACCCCGCACAATAACTAATCCTAACTAATGATCCTCATTTTAACTTCATGACTGCAAACAAGGAAAACAAATCTCAAGAGTTAATTATTGCTAGCACACTTTCGAGCTAAACTGTCACAAATAGCGTGATAAATAGTTAGTTTCGAAACTACCGGGAATAACCGCTCTGAAAAGTATCTTCTCATAAGTATCTGAAAGACGTCGGCGTCTCCCAGTCACCCTCCAGTGAAAATCCGGGATGTGTTGGAGTCAATGGAGCATAGAGAACATGTAAATAATATTCAATATTTCAATGGATCTTCAGTCAAGGTTGGAGTTAAAGCTTTAGGCTGGTTGAATAATGATTTATGGGGGATGTTGGGATGTTTAGCACGAAAGCTGGAGAAATTGAAGTAAGATGGAGGAAGAGCCATTACTCTTTGCATGCATATTTTTTCTAAAGATTTAACGGCGAGAAAAAATTATTAGGGATAGTATCAACGTTAAAATTCAGGTATTTACAATCTGATAAACTTGCATTGATTCCTTCCTAATATAAAGAGAGGAAATTCTATTATTTTGTTATTCTTTCTATGATAAAAATATAGAGAGAAAATAACGTAAGAGAATCTCAACATTAAAATCCAGTATTTTACTTTATGATCAGATAGACTTGTATTGATAGCTTTCTATTCTAAGCTATGCAGAAATTGCAAACTTTAATGATATAGCTTGATAATTGTATGTTAGAAAATTTGTTTACGAATACAGTACTCCCCCAGGGATGCAGAAAATATTCCAATGCCCACTATTTCCCTAGATCACAATTTATTTCGTCCAAAAATGTCCCCATATTTTAATTCCAGTTCCTGTTACTACTAAAGTACAAAGAGTTTTTTTATCATGAAATATAGTTTTCTTAATTACTGAACTTCTGTAAGGTTTTATATAATTACCAAATAATCCAAAAGTTTTAATTTTTACGGACTTAATACATTTTAAGTAATTTATTAGAAGTTTTTTTAAGACAGTCTTTTATTTTCTCTTATATACGTGTCACCTTAGCTATACAATGTTCTTTATCAGTCAAAAACATGGTTGTGATTAAACAAGGTGATATAGTGAAAATTGTCAATTCCGTCACGGATACGTTGTTTTTCCAACATATCAATCAGGGAAAGCTAACTTTCAGGCATTCACTTAGGAAACTAGTTCTTTCGGTATAGATCCGTAGTTATCACCTATTTCCATAGAATTTGGAGGGTATGATGGCCAAAAAATATTAAAACAATGACCCAGCCAAAAATTTTTGTTACAAATAACAACTTGGATTTTTAGAATTTTTTCTTTATGAACTTAGGTAAAAATTTCCCCACTACTTCCTGAATATCCCCCGAACCATGTTTGGGCATTCGGACATATCCTGAATCCATGGAATCCCCCTCTATATTAGAAGAGGGATGAGCTGGTTAAAGGAAAAAATGGAAGTATTATTTAATCGATGTAAATGTGCATTTACATAGTTAAATAAGCTTTTATGAAATGCGTCAACTTTTTTTTCGCTTACAATTAATTAAAATGTTTAAAATAATTCCATATTTTTCTTTTTGACGACATAAAGCTGTGTAGTTCCTCCATCATTTTTACTTCACGATTAAATTAATAACGAGTATTGAAACTGGGGTTGGTCAAAGTGATACTGGTGAACAGAGAAAATAGAGGCACAAGAGCAAATGAGTGCTAAGAATCAAAAAGATACTGAAGAGAAAAAAAGGTGCTCAGACTTTGGATACTGAAGAGCAAGAGTGGTGAGATGATCAAGAGCGAAGGGATACAGAGTCTGTGAATGATGACACTTAGGGTTATGTGGTTCGCTAATTTCTTCGAGTTGGAATGCTTCTATCCAAGTGGTATATTTTCATTAATTTTGACCTTTCTGTTTAATGTTGAGGTTAATTCTTTAAGGAATTTTAGTATCATCCGATTCTTGGCTAATTAGTTATAAATTAACCACAAACATAATAACATAAACTACAATTTCAGGTAGTGTTTTAATTTTAAAACTGCTTACAGTACCTAATTTTTGTAAAAAATAAATAACTATTAAATTAATAATTTCAAATTTACAACAGTTAAGTTTTATTTTGGAAATTCAAAACGCAAAAGAAAGGGGGGATAAGTTTTAAAGTTTAAAAAGTATTGAACATTTTTATAGGTATTAAAATTATCTAATGTAAGATGTATAACAATAAATTGTTATAGTAAGTAAAACAAATTATAATTGTTTCTTTTAAAAAGGGAAGAAACACCAACAGGCAACTTTTCGGGCGTCAAAAATATATAAATAGTTATGAACTTAATTTTAAATTTATAACAGTTAGGTTTTATTTTGAAATTAAAACGTGATAAAGAGAAAGAAAAAAAATATATTTTAAAGTTTAAAGAGTATTAAGCGTTTTTACATTAGAAATATCTTATTTGGGATACAAAAAATCGATAATGCAACAAATGAATTGTTTGTTTTAAAAAGGGAAGAAAGTCCCAAAGTAACTTTTCAGGCATTAAAACATCATTGCTACAAACATATCTTAAAGATTGTAGGAGAAAAAGAACGAAAAAACTACTACCTTCTTTGAATTTTTGAATAACTTCGTGTACCAGAGGTGAAAATATTTAACTTTATTTATATTAGTTGTAATAATCATAGTATTATTCATAGTATATATTTCGATTTTTTCTTTTTTACTGTAATCTAAACAAAAGTATTACATAATTTTTATTTTACATCCAGTGGATGATTAATTCCATGGTCAATTATTAAACTGAGTGATTAAAGTTTTACTGATGGAAATGAAGATAGAAGGGCAGTCTAAATATTTAAATTTCTTTCCACAAACAAATCGTTTTCCTCATTCCCAAACCTAACATACGTATTTAAAAACGGAAAGGATTACTACTCTGTTCTTATCTCCCGCACACCTGGGTGATTTTCTGAACGTCTTGAAACACTTGCTTCACACAAGTTATGTCACGTAGAAGAGCAAAGATTTTGCACGCTGAGTTGGAGGCAACGGTGGTTGCATGATGTGACAATGTCAAGGAGACGCGAAATGTTCTTTCGTGCTTTGTTGTCACGCTATGGGAAAACCTGTAAATTGTTCTTGTAAACAAAAGTAAATCGTAACTTAAACACGAAAAAAACTATGTTAATTTGAGTAGGCCAGATAGGATACCATCAGTTCGTGATGTTTTCCACCTTTTTTCAGAGTTGTTGTGGCAAAATGACCATTATATTTTCTCTTTAGAGATTTGTCGGAGATTCCAGGAGGTTTTTAAGTTGTCAAACTAGGTTATTCTTGTAAATAGCGTAAGCTTAATTTAAAGTATAGTTTTGTGCAGCGTTTCCCAACCGGGGTTCTGCACGAAGCTTCTTCAAGGGTTCCGCGAGTGATCGGAAAATATTTTTTTTTCTGGTTTACATTTTAGAACAACCCTAAATAAATTATGGATCAGTCAGCCAAATTCAGAAAAATGAAAAAAAAATCTAACTAAGGTCAACATAATCTTTGTCGGAATCTTTTGTTTTGATAAATTTGTCAAAACTGAAATCGTATGAAAGAATAGCTGACTGGGACTGTATTCCAAACGAAGATAATTAATAACTTGCATTACATGTTAACGCTCCTTTTTATTGATATAAAAAGAAAAACTTTATTGACTATAAGTACATTTAAAAAAATGTTTATGCTGTATTTTAACTATCCACTCAAAGGGAGTGAATAGGTGAGAACTCTACTTTGAGGGTCAAATTTCAAAAGAGATTTCTAGGGAGTACCCACAGCCCCCTTAAAACTTTGGCGTTTATTTTTAACTTTTTCTATAGAAAATTCTGTGGTTTACAAATTACATTAAATTTTCAAAATAAATTTCCCCTAGCCCTATTGAAATTTTGACGCTAATTATAATTTTTTTGAAAGGGGAGTACTTCACCACTACCTCTGGTTAGAGGAATATGTGAGAAAACTCCAGCTCTCAAGCGTCGCCTCCAACCGTGGACCGGTTTCGCCCTTGTTAGGGCTCATCAGCACGGTAAAGGAAGGTAACGTAAGAGAGCGGAGGGAGAGCTTTTAGTCTAGCCGACTATAACGGAAAAAGTGGTGACCATTGATTAGTCCTCCACTATCTGCCGGAATGAACTGCGCATTCCATAGAACAGACCTGTCCTTTCGGGAATTAAATCTGTTCTAGGGAATGCGCAGTTCATTCCGGCAGATAGTGGAGGACTAATCAATGGTCACCACTTTTTCCGTTATAGTCGGCTAGACTAAAAGCTCTCCCTCCGCTTATGACTTCAACTCCAGTTGACGGTATGAGGCCCCTTCGGGGCCAGGAGACCGGAATTTATATGAATTTCTGATTTCTCTTGCTTTACCTTCCTATACCGTGCTGATGAGCCCTAACAAGGGCGAAACCGGTCCACGGTTGGAGGGTACGCTTGAGAGCTGGAGTTTTCTCGTATAATTTTTTTCCTTCGAAATTTCTGTGTTTTACAAGGAACTGCTCTCTTCAGAAGTGACCCAAAGAGTCTTAAAATGCGCTGAAACACTACTTTTAGAGACAAATTTCGAAAAATTTTCTGGGGAAGAACCCTCGAACTCCCCTCTAAAATTTTGACGCCTGTTATGCAGTGTTTTCCCCCTTGAACAAGAACATCATGCGGTCTCAAGAAGCTTTTTCTCTTGGGTGTTCCACCCACAAAGAGTTTGAAAAGGGGATAAAACACAAGCTTAAAACACGTTCACACCGGGGCCGATTTTCATGTTTTTCGCTGGGAGGCGGCTCTCGACTTCAGGCTGTGCTTCATCTGGCGGCGCAACCCGATAAGGCCACCCGTGCGGGCCACCGGTGGACCACGCCGCCCCATGGGACAGTCTAGTGTGGGCCACCGGTGGACCGCGCCGCCCGATGAGACAGTCTAGTGCGGGCCACCGGTGGACCGCGCCGGCGTGAACGTGTTAAAGGAAAATTTTTTTAAAAAATCTGAGGGAGGACAAAATAGTAAGAAAAAAATAATTTTGCATGGACGCTAGGGGTTCCCCGGAACTTGGACATTCTCAAAAGGGTTCCGTGAGAGTAAAAAGGTTGGGAAACGCTGGTTAGTGAAAAGTTTGAGGATATTATTGAAATAAAATGTCTGGACAGAGCGTTTGGGTTTACAAAGTATCAATGTCAAACAATGCGAAAAACTAATGAATTCAATGGAAAATATTGTAGTGGGGTATTTAAATTTGTATTCAAAGTTTGAATTCGAGACAGGGAGATTATAAGTTTTTTTATTCCCTTACTAAGACTTCTAAATTTTACACAATTTTACAAATTTTCAAATTATTGATACCATTAAAAGGATAAGGTGATGAAAGATTACGACCAACAGAATGATATTAAGAGATAGAATACGGATATGTTAAAAGAAAAGTAATCCTTCTATTAGTAATTCTTATTCTTCTATAATTACAGTAATCCTTCTATTGCTACCTACATAATACGATTAAGAGATAGAATACGGATATGCTAAATGAAAAGTAAAAGTGACACTAACAAATAAAATTATCTGGGATATCCTAGACGATTGGAAACACAATAACCATCTCTAAAAACAATTTTATCTAATACACTCAAATGCTTTTGTTTAAGCTTAAATTAACAGTTCTTAAATAAATCTGCTTGAAAATGAAAATTATTCACATCCGTGAAGCATCTTGAAACTAAAGCCCATGACCCACATCCAAATTACCACAAATAATCTAAGACAGCATGTGAATCTGATAGTCAAATATCCCAATAATTTGACGGATAACAAATGCCCCCAAGGAACAGACAAGACAAGTCGGATCCTCTCTCTCATGGGATAATATCCTTCCGATTATGAATTCCTTTTGTAGGTTAGGACGTTAATAAGGCATGATGCATACAGCTGCTGCAAGTGGAGCGTGAGAGATCAATCATACAAACGGGGATTCCCGCTTGAACACAGGAGGCGGATTCCGGAATCTCCTGGAATCCTTTTCTATTGGCGGAGGGAAACGGTGCAAAATGAATTCTTATGGAAATTAGAATGAAGTTGTTGGAATGGATGATGAAATTGTTTGAATTTTTAATGATGTGGGCTGTAGCGTGAAAGGAATTTTTTTATGAAAGTTTCTAGTTTGCTAGGATGGTATGTCTAGACTAGATATAATGACTGGTGTTTTTATTGACCATATAATTTTTTTCTTGCTTTTAATTCCTTAACCTCATTGTGTATTACTTTGCATTGATGAGAGAATATGGAAACGAGATAGAGGATGAGGAAAGGGGTGAATTGGAGAGGGAATGGAGAAGGGATTGAAAGAAAAAGAATGATTCTGAAGAGCATCAGAGAGAAAGAGAAAATGGAATAAAAGATGGTAAAATTTCAAAAATTTCACATAGAATATAAAAAAAATTGATTTTTAGAATGAATTCTGGGGACTTTAGGATTAGCCGGGTTCAAAATCACTCCAATCGAACTATATTGGCAACTTTTTACTATTTACACAGAAAGTAAAAAAATAAAAAGAAATACTGCTATTTGATATATTTTAATGGTGTTACATTATGATATTTAGTTATTTTGCGATATTATAACCCGAAAATGAGAAAATTTTCTTTTTTATGATCTAAGAATACTTTAAGTTATTTATCTAAATCATAACAAAGGAAAACTTATCTTTTTCGCATTATGGGCAGCGTTTTAGGAGGTAAAAACTACCTAATTTAGCGTGTAATGTAGGGGTTCTATTCAAGAAATTTCTCTGCAAAGGTGTCTTTTCGTGCTAAATCGATATTGCTCACAACTTTGTAAATGACTATTTTAGCAAATCTCATATAGTTTTAACAATAAAAATTATAACTCCTAATATTGACGCTGGGGAGCATTGAAGGTCATGAAAAATAGCATGGTCACTTTACTATACCTTTACACCACTTTTATGACTATATCTGCAGGGGTCGAAAGTTAAAGGAGGTGGATACTTATCTTGGAACACCTTGTATAGGGAGTTAATTATTTATCTACTGACGGTACTTACAAGTCCCACCAACTTTAAAATTACATGGAATAACCCTCCTTACGAATATACTGAAGATACTTTGCACGATCACTCATTTAGTTTTACTCTTCCAGGATAAAAAGCAGCTAAGGTGAATATTTTATTATGAGTATTTTAGCGAGAAATGCGAGTAGATTTAAAACTGAAGTTGTGCTTTCAGCTGCCGTTTTGATCGGATTCCCATAATTGTAATTTTTGTTACCGAAAAAAGTAGATAAAGGTAAAAGGAAAGTGTACATTATTTTTTAAGACTTAAAACTGCGATAAAAACCGTATGTTTTTTTTGTATTGCGAGACTATTTTATCCCTCAGTGTACTGTCGGTACTCAAAAGTATCAATTTAATTCATTAGCTCTAGTGGATTAAATTAACCAAAGATAATTATTTAATCCATAATTTTCAATTTAGTGACTCAAAAAAAATATATTTGCACAAAAAAATAGCAAAAAATCACAACGCAGTAAATAAAGGGATAAAATGGTTTCAGTTGCAAGAAAAAAACCCTACTCCATTTTGAACACATGTGAAAAAAAAGCGGAGATGAAACAGAGATGACCCTTCATAGAAACAGAAAATTACACCAATCGACTGAGACAGCCTACATTCAAACGAGAGAAACCAACCATCAAAAGCGTCGTTTCTCCGTCGAAATTTCACTGAAAATAAACGCCCATTAAACCATCTTCATCACCCCCAGACCACCGCAAGACAATATGACCTTATCCGCTCTGTTTGGTGCTCTAATTGAAGACGCCGGCGGTCACGGACCGGACCCTCCTCGCACTCTCACCACCCATATTCGTCGCGGTCAAACGGACGCCCCGAAATAAAAGAAAATCTTCGCCGAGAAAAGAACGCGTAAAAACTCGGCTTTCGTGATGAATGCGGTGATTTGGTCGACGATGATGATGAATGATGAAGAGATTTTATGTGGCGTAAAGTTTAAAGGGGACATTGCGTGTGTGAAACTATGTTGTTTTGGGGTAGTACTACCAGTTGAATCATCCATCTCTTTTTGGGAGGGGGGATCGTTGTAGCGTGTGATAGGATTGGTTATTTGACGTTGTTTATAACTTTTTTAAAGATTCTATTGCTCTTTGGAACATAAATTTGAGGTGTCTTGTTTGGTATCGTGTTTTTCGTTTATTTATAGTTCCAGACGTATTTGCAATAAAAAGGTTATTGACATGTTACTGAAGAATTTTCGTTTTTTTCTGCGTGTTAACTATTTTGTGATTTCTTTAATAAATATTTTTCCCATTTGAATTTCTTTCTTTTAAGTTTATATGATGGCTTGGTTTATATAAATAATTTAAACTAGCGCCTTTAAAAAATTATGAGTTTTACGCATTTTTTAAAAATCTTTAGTACATCTTTTGAAGAAACTTATGTTAATGAAAGAAAAATAATATATATTGTACTACGATAAAAATATTAAAGTTTAATATTGATAACTACATTAAGAACATGTAAGGGGCATTATCATATTTAAAAACTAATAGGACTAAATATTAAAAAAATGTTTCAACTAACTTAACTTAATTTAAATTTTGGAACATGATAGTTTGTAAGGGTTTTTTTTTATCTTAGAAAAGTATAAAAAAATTCTTGTCTTCGCAGCTTTTTTTCATTTTTTTCATAAGAGATAAATTAATATCCCGAGGAGGAAAACCTATCGCTTCAATATTACAATTAAATACTTTTTGGATATGTTATAGAAACATTTTTTTGAATGAAAAAGATTGATCCCCATGGTTAAATATCTACAATCTTTAATATGAGGTGAGTGAACTAACATGATTACATTTAACAATATTTTTAGGATAAAATTTTTATAGTATCCAGACAAAAATTATTTGTACCTACATATTTTTCAATTTAAGTTTGAATATGAGACTTAATTTTCACTTCCCACTTTTCAGATTTTTTTTGCAAACATGCATATTAGGATGCACTAATTACTAAATTTTCTTTAACTCTTGCAGTCCTACCCCACCAAATTTTCTATGCTATTCAATGGCAATATCTGGGAATCTGTTATTGAAAGAGTTAAAGCTAATAATTTGATTGACTAAAAATTTAAACATTTTTAAAATTAAAAGACTAATAAAATAATACACAATTAGATTTCAAACAAGATTTATGGGGTCAATCTCAAGTTAAATTTAAATTTTCTCATCGTTTTCATTTTTACAAACATTAAAAATATCATAAGATGAATTTAAATTAAAAGTTAATTGGTTAATTAAAACTTTTTACGACCTTTTCTTTTAAAATATAAAATGTTATCAATAACATAGATCATAGCAACATTACAAATAGATCTTAAATATTAGTTACTTACTCGGCCATATTCACCGGTAACTTGACCGGCGGTTAACCTGGAGTCAAACATCTGATAGGTGGAAAAATAGTTTTCCTTCTTTAACTGCCAATCAGGAGCTTGACACCCGTTTAACCACCGGTCAGGTGGTGAATACCGGTGAAATGGTGAATACGCTCGTAAGTTATCTCGTATGTTTTATGAAGAGAAAATTTTAATTATGTACAAGATAGTTTTCGTCTTTATCATGAAACATTATAAATAAATATTTTAAAATGTGCAAAAAGTACCTACATAAAAATATTTAGGAATATCGACAATTTTAAAAGAAAATAATAGGGAGACTGATAAATTAGAGAGAAAGATAAAAATGAATGATATAATGTTTCGATAGTGTAAACAGTAGAACCTTAAATAGAGCCTACATGTTACATAGTAGAACAAAATGTTTCCAAAAAAAGCATAAATGGAATATGAATGTTTATGAAACTAGGGAGCTACCGCCCCCTGCTCGCTATCGCTCGCCAACCCCCGTTAACTGCTGACGCAGGGCCTTTCGGATCGCTTCGCAATCCCCACAAAACCCTGCTCACTAAAATTATCTATTTATAAAACATTCGTTATAACAATTAGTAGAAAAAACTTCAACCAACTTTCTTGAAGCACACTCTCTTAAAAGTTAGAATATTTATTGGTTAAATTATCAATAATTTAATCAACACGTTTTCCTTGAAAATATCCATCAAGTCTGCTCGTGCTATTGTTATTCAATATTTACAAAAACGTTCAGCAATGAATCTGTTAAATTTAATATAGTACCTAGTAACTCGTCAAAATATCTAGTGTTTTATCATTCAAGTTTTAGTTTTAAAACAGACTTTTTAAACAATACTATTTAAGCTATTAAAAATGATAAGAGACAAAATCTACATTGCACTCAATGTTTACAAACAATTAATTTTGGTGTGTGAAATTCTATACTTGAATAGTAGATCTGTGAGTTTCTGGAAAACTCTTATCAGTCTTTTAAAAATATTTTATTTAGAAAGTACATATTTTGAAGCGCATTTTCAAAGCGTGAAAGGAATTATTTTCATCGTTAATGAGTAGCGTCGGTTGGTCATTGTGATTGGAGGTATAATAAATTGAACGACAGTTTCTTGCTGTTAACTGCAACCTTATCCGTAATCCAGAAAAATGGAAATATCTTAGAATTGAGAATTTTTTTAGAAATTCTAAAGGCACTTTGCACATCCTCAAAAGAATCCGAACAGTTTGATACCAAAAACATGTTATACGGATCAGTAATTAAAAAGCCTTTCTCTGGAAACCATTTACAAAAACTTTTTTTTAGAATAGAGAGATTGTTTTAAAATGTAGCTTTTCCAAAAGGAAAAAAAATACTGTTAACTTCTTTTATGTACTTAACATGGATGCATGATTGGAATTGAATGTGTTTATCTTGGAAATGTTTCCATATTAGACATCAAAGGTCAATGATATTGAAAATAAGATATTGAGAAGTAAACATTGATTGCAATATTTTTACACTACAGTAAGTACACAGTTATCGTGGTTTCAAAACGACTTCAAACAAAAAACACGTTAATATAAGTTAAAATAAAATTAAATAAACTAAAAAAATAATGATCTGAAAAAAAGAATTAAATGAGCGAAAAAAACTCAATATCAATTTTTTTCAAAAAATTTGTAAAAATAAAAAATGTTGCCACTCCACCCCGACAAAAACCTTACCTGCGCTTTCGTCATCCTTAGCATCCAAAGAGCGACAAAGAAACAACCAATCTACTCCAAAGAGTCACACTAATTCCAAACTCCTCTTCACAGCGGATGGGTTTTTATTTTTAAGAAAACCCCAAAAGACAGCCAGCAGAGACCTCTGTGTCGAATATGAGAAGTAGAACTCCACTCATCCGGAGTAAAAACACAATGAGCTTCAACCGACCCACTTCAAGTCTTCACTGGATCCCGCAGAGGTTTAGAGCTCTTCTGGAAGATGGCTTATATATATACTGATTAATGCCGCTGGAGACTCCACCCACTTTCTTGGAAGGAGAAAGCGGACATGCAAAAGGAGAGTGAAATGATGAGAGTTTTTGGGTTTTGTTGTGGCCCGGAGAAAAAGAACATCACCAACATTTGAGAGTGGTATTGTGAGCCTAGAAAGTGCGGGGATGTGCTTTTATAAGTTTTATTAGTCTTCAACCACAAGAGGTTCAATACCCTCTTGCCAATTACAGAGTTCTGATATGGTAATGGATAGTTGGAGAGAGGAAGAGAGAGTTTCTATTTCTGGGTTGGACAAGCTGTTACAAAGATCAGCAGAACACGGTCAGATTTTACTATTTTGCTGCGGAAATTTTTACATTTTTTCAATAATTGTAGACAAAGCTACAGGGAACACACACAATGACATTTTTTTTCCTTAAAAAAGTAAAATAAAAAAATACAAACAACGAAAATATAAAAAGCTGGAAAATATGTTTTGATATCTCCTATGCTTTGAAATAGAGAAGAACTGTTTCCAAACTTTCAATATTTCTCATGGAAAATTTCAGTGAAACTTGAACACTCAGGGAATACTTGAAAAGATTATTCCATCATTAAGTAAATACTATTCAGAAAGTTACGGTAATGGAATTGGGGACTATCACTAAATGAATGCGAACTAAAAATATTTAATACGCTTCACATTAAATTAAGCAAAAAAACTAACACTCTTTCAAAAATTGTAATTGGTCAAAATGTTTTATAGATGGCATTCAGTCACTTAAGGTCAAAATAATACAATATCGAATTTAAGAAGTTAAACTTCAAAGGATTCTGAATTTCTCAAACATTGATTTAATTGGAATTAATATTGCAATATAAATCTTCGAATCATCTATCATTTTGAATTAAAGACACCCGATTTATCAAATATGTAAATTAAAGAAAAAAACACATCAAATTCAGAAATTTTTAACCCCTTTTCAACATTTGTAAGCACACTACAAATTTATTTTCTCCATTTCTATCTTATTTTAAAAAACTATTCAACTTCGGTTACTCTCCCGTAATAACAGAATAAAATATAGAAATTTGTATGTTTTTATACCTGTCTTATTTATATTTTTAATAGGTTATTTAATAAGGGATAATATATTTAGAGTAGCATATTTTTTTACAGTTACTTTTCGGAATGTTATGTGATCAGTACAGTTTTAAACAAGTTTGAAACTAATACTGCTATAGTAACAGAAGATTTTATCTAAAACCCTTTATCTACGGCATTATGATTTGCTGCAATTTTTATTCGTGCAAATATTTTATTTGAGTCACTTAATTGAAAATTAAGGGATACACATAAATAAAATAACCCTCTTTGGAAAATTCAATCCGCTAGAGCCAATTAATTAAATCGATACTTTTGAGTACGGTCAGTACACCTAAAGTAGAAGTGCACGGAGTGCTAAAATATTCTCACTATACAAAAACAACATGGCTTTTTTATAGCAGTCTTAAGTCTTAAAAAAATAATACACTTTACTTTTGACTTTAACCACTTTTTGCGCGAACAAAAATAGCAATCATGAAAATCTGATCGAAATGGCAGCTTAAAGCACAACTTTAGTTAAATCTATTAGCATTTCCCGCTAAAATACTCATCATAGAACCTTTGCTGCTCTTTATCCTAAAAGAGGAAAACTGAAAGAGGGTTCCTGCAAAGTATCGTCAATACATTCGTAAGGACAGTTATTCTATGTGATTTTAAAGTTGGTGGAACTTTTAAGTACCGTCAGTAGATTAAGGGTTAAAAAATGGCGTATTTTTTACAACTTAATGAGTCTAATGTTTCCTGATTATGACCACTGACTTTTAAAAATCAGAAATCATGTTTTTTTTCTGTGTACGATAATCTATTTTTGAAAACGAATCAATTCCCATCAAATAGGAATTCAGCAAAAATATCAACAGTTATATCAACTTCATCTTAAGTAACTCTCATTGAGAAAAATCTAATTATAGAAACAAACTACTATAAAGTGCATGTGAGCAATCGAATGAATAAGCATTATTTGAGTTGCATCGGAGAAATCTACAAAATGCAATAGTTTTATTTTGATCGAAAGCAGTTTTTATTATCTTAATCATAAACGTGACATAAAATTGATACATCGAAGCTAATTTCGTTGCGTATTAAGTTGACAGAAAGAAAAAACTCGTGACTTTACAGCAAAAGACAGGCAGTCATCAAGTAGATTATGTCAGATTCGAAGATTATGGAGCTGTCAGTTGAAGGTCACGATCATCTGCTTTTATGTTCTAATTGTCGGAGTGCTTGATTCAGGGGGAGAAGCTATCAATTTCGTCAGCTGTCTCATGCATGGAGTGAATCCAAATCTATGTCACCCCTTTTGATCTTGGGTTATTAATTGAGAAGTGATATTCCCAAATCCAGTTTTAATAATTCGAAAGTTTTCTCAGATTAACTGTTGCATAACTATTTTTTTAGTTTAGTAGAACTGTAACAGTAGGTACTCTGTGAATAATTTTAAGGTTTTGAATTCTTCGTTAAAAGTTGTTTTATATTTTTTATTTAAAATATGAGGAATAATTTTTTTTAAGTAAGGAGCCTTCAGCTTAATTTTTTAAATTAAAATGTTCTTTTTGTTAAAGGTACACCTATCAAAAACCATCATAATAAACTTACCATCTTTAATAATGTACTAAATGCTTAAAAACTAAGTTAAATTATGTAAAACAAAATACTTTTTCCATATTTTATTTCAATATTTTTTTATTAGAATCAAATAATCTAGATTAATTTCAGTATTTTAATATTAAAAAATGATATTCATTGTAGATGAATATTTAATATTTTTAAAAGTTCATAATATAGTTTAAAACATCAAATTTATACTTTTAATAAAATATTGTTCTTTCTTTCAAATTGTATGTGAAAAAGAAAACCATAAACCCCAAAAGTTTAAAACATTATTTTGTTTAAGATGCAAGAAAAAATATTACTTTTTTTATCTTCAAATAAAAAAAAATTCTCTTACAGTATTTAGGCACCTAAGTAATATGTAAAATTTAATGAGCTAGCATGCTTTTATTCCATTTCTTCATTTAAAAAAATTGAATACATAATATATTTACTTGAATTTTTTGAAGTTTTAATTAAACTATCAAAACATTCACCACTAATTAGCTGAACGATTTTTCAAAAGGAAGGTTAAATTTAACAGGAGACGAAAGGCCAAGCGAAAGCAGGTAAAATATTTTCGCACTTAAATGAGGGACTTAATTTATTTAAACCACTTTGTTATAACAGCTTCCAAATTCACGACAGATTAATCTTCGAAAGTTTCTACACCGAAATTTTCATTCAAACTCATTAAGAGTCATCATCATTAAAAGAACAAGCCCGAGCTAGCTTAATCTTCCGTGGAAAGTAAGTATTCTTGAATAACCTCAATAAATAACCTTTTGTTTAGAGCTCGAAGCTTGTTCTTGAGAAGAAAATGACGTTTAATCCTAGGTTAACTCTCTCCTACCAAATGAAGGAGAATCATTAGTTCTAGGGAGTTGAACTGGCTGGAGAGCATTAATGAATACTTATTAATTTATTAATGAATTTAATTTCAGATCTTTTATGGTTTAGCTAATTATGTTATGTCTCAGGCAAATTGCAGATTTTTAATGGATTTAAGTAACTATGGGATGCATACGTTATTTAAGTTTTATGATGGTATTAAGCTATTTAATTTTTACTTTTCTACATTAAACTTTCCTGAGAGAGGTTCTATAACAGGTAATGAAATGTATTGTGTTTTTAAAATGGATTTCAATATAACTTGATTAAAAAATAAAGTTTTTATGTTGTCAAAAGGACCGGATAAGTTAGTGAAAGTTTATTAATGATTTTTTTTAAATATTAAAATACTTTTTCCCAATGGAGGGCATCTCTGAAATTGTTAAATAAAACAAGGTCTATTTTTTTTATCGGCAATGTTGTTGTCCTATTAATAAACAACCCCCCTAAAGAATAGAAGTTAATATATCATTAAATCTATTAGAAAAACTTTTTATTCCATGAACACAATTAAATTTAATACAGATTAATGAAACATTTTAAATTTGATAATTGGCAGATAACGGCAAAATTCACGATGACCGTACGATTAATATAGGGATTGAAGAATTAAAAATCAGCCTACTACTTATAAATAGTGTTGCTTAAAGTATCAATACTTATAGGTAAAACTTTTATTTTAAATACTGATAGTGATAGAGATCTCACCTAGATATGAAAACTTGTCTATAGATAAGTGCCGATCTTATTCAAAACTTGTTCAAACTCATCTAATATTTATCTAAATATTTACTTAAAAAGAAACTTTAAGAAACTTTACTTAACTTAGGGAGTACCTATTTTTGATTGAAAACATTGAAAAGTAAAATTAGTAATCATTTCTCAGTATTTTATAATTATGGTATTTTATTTTATATTTTGATCTTGCGACTGAAAATATAACTTATCTAAAAGACACCTTGTTTGCCTCACTAAACTATACACATATTTATTTTTTGTAAGCTATACTTTTTAAATTTGTTTTCTTGTCTATTTAAATCATTGCAAATACCATACTAAACATGACATTATTCATTCACAGCCACTTAACCATTGGTTAACCAGCAGCTAAAGAGAGAAAAGGTGTTTTTTGCTGACTCTGATTGGTGGAATCCTTCTTTAACCGGTAGTAAACAACTGGTTAAGTGGCTGTGAATTGCCAGAAGAGATCCTTATGGTGACTTTGTATTTTCTCTTGTGTTGTGCTTGATGTGTCCAGTAAATAAATAAAATAATATAAACTCTCCACTGTATCAAAACCTTTATACATAAAATAACAATAGAAAGTTATCACTTATCAAAAGAAAGTATCCAAAAAATTTTTTTTCAGATTCACCTACAGAACAACTTCCATATAAAATCCCTCCAAACCGGAACTAACCTTTCCTCCAGATTCACCCACAAAAAAGAACCAATTTTCACGCCACTTAGAGATCATAACCATAGCCACTATAAAAATTCCCCAGAAATTAAAGCGTTATAAATAAAGCTCAAATCTCAACAAAAGGGGAGAAGACGCGTCGGGGAAAATGGCCTTTTCCGCTTGAGATCCTCTCTCTCGTCGGTGAAGGGCAGGAGATAGGAAAGTGGTGCATCGCCTTACTCCACTGACCCCGTGAGCGTTTCAACCACCCTTTTCTTTCACGGTGGTCAGAAAACGAGAGTAAGGATTTATTTTGATGGGTGCTTTGCTCCCTGATGGCGGTCGGGATTCTGTGGTTATTTTTGGGGCTGCTGCGAAGGTTCCTAGTAGAGGGAATATCCCTTGTAGTACTGAGTTAATGTAACTGCTACTGTAAACGAAATTTGGACGTGCATGGCAAAAATTGGACGAGCTTTGAAAGTATCTTCCGTTTGGGATAATAACTCTTAGTAAGCATACAGTTAGGGGATATTGGTAATGATTGGGTCTTGGTGTTGAATGGGGGACATTTCCAAATGAGATTTGATAAGTTTAAGACATAGGCTGACCGACTGTGGCGGCTTCGTCTTCTTTTTAAAATTGAGGATTCACTAAAAGTGTCTGAAAAACCACATAGTCACACAGCTCATATCAAATATGTGAAGTTCGCGTAACTGCAACTAGAAATCTTATTAATTCTCTTTCTGGTGTTTACTTTTCCTGAAATTTATTCTCTCACGTACCATTTATTTCAGTGAGTAGATGTACAGTTATTATTATTATTATGAATATTTGTAGGAATATATATCAGCAATCCTTCAGTCAGAATTTTTTTACAGAGTTTAAATGAAGATGTTAAGTTCTTTATATGTATTCTACCTTTTCATCTTTGTACTACCCTTCCAGGTTTGTGAAGTAGTAATATTTTCAAAGTCGTTGGGTGTATCCGGGTTGTCAATCCCCCTTTATGATTTCCTTTTCTTACCAAAGATTCAACTAGACCATAGCCTGAGAGAGGCTCTGTATTTTGTTCCCTGAAGGATAATGGAACTATTGAAAAACTCAAAAAGAGGTCAACAATGACCAAACCTATTAGACATAAATATCACTTCTAGATTTGAAGAAAAAATTCGAAATGATGACCGTAAACGGTTTTGAGAGGTATTGATGTTTATTTTGATGGGGACAGCAGTGAGAATAAAATAACTAGAAGCATTTCACCAACTAATTCATATCTCATCAGAGTTAAGCTACTTTTTTCTTTATAGCTTTTTAGAGTCAGCAAAAATATATAGATTAAGAGAAGTATCCATGGTTATTTTTGCTGATAACTGTGAAAATGAAATAACTAGAAACGATTCACTAAGTGATTTGAATATTATTTTTAGACCAATGCCTTCAAGGCCTTCATAGTCTACATACGCATTTTTGCCTTACATACTTTTTCTTCATAGTTCTTTAGAAAGCAAAAATATAATCTGATCTTTTGTCTATACATTTAATTTTCATTTTCAGGGTTGAAATTAAATACTAATTTTTCTTAAATTATTAATTAACTAATTTCTTTAAATTATTTTTCTATTCTGTTTTTTCCTGTTTTTAAAGTACAGTCGACTCCACTCAATGTGATCGCAATAAGGAAGTTGCATGTGTCAGATTTTCAAAAACAAACAAGTGTTCCGTATGGTTTTTTGTATGGTAAAATGAAATATCTAGTCAATTTTTCAAAAAATGTACAGGTAATTAAATATTTTAATTTAAAAGTCGAGAAAAAAACACGTGACTGAAAACGTTTATTGTTTAAAGATGTCAACAATCATACCATCAACTCCATTGCTTTCCAACAATGTTTATCGTATGATGACGTCAACATACGATGATCCCAAACTCTTGGCGTTTTCGCGCGCTTTTAAAAAGTGGATTTTTGTTAATTTTTTTGGCAATCAAAAAATTTCTCGATCGGCCTCAAATTTTGGGTAGTTTCTTATTTTTGCAAGAAAAATCGATAAAAAAATAAAAAAAAATCATGCAACTTCCTCATTGTACAAGATTAAAATGATAACAATATCCAGTTGATAATAATAAGCGGTTCTATACTAAAAAGGGGCAAACACTGTAACATGGGTGTTAGCATTAAAATTACGACTGTTTAGTCTTAGTCAATATTGAAGTAATTGAAACGATTTTCAAGTAAGTATTTTGCAACTTAAAACATTTGAGAAGAAAAATATAAGAGCGGATCATATTGTACTACTAAATTGATTACTTATTTTGTATGTGTATGTATTAAAATTGGCCTTCCAACGGAAAAAAGGGAGTTTTTAAAAGGGATTTTTGAAACTTTGATAATATTAAACGATATACTGATTACATAAAACGATACTTTTTGTGTTAATTTAAACAGGAGTGATCAGGACCAGTTTATTTTGATAACATTATCCGATTGACAACAATAAGCGGAGTCGACTGTATCTCAATCTGAATTTACATTTGTATTGGGTGCTATTATACAATCGGGTGCCACTCTTCTTGGCGACGTTTTTGGCACCACTTTTGGCGTCATAATTAAATACATGGTATATCCACTGGGTTGCTAGAAAATTAGTTATCGCCCTAGTTGGCGAAGCTAAAAAAACAAGTGGCACCCGCTTGTAGTATGAAACCGAAATTTTTACCTCAATGAAACTAGTATAAATAAAATTATACTTAAAGGAGAAGGCGGTTTTAAATAAACAACAGAAGTTGTACTCATTAAGAGAAAATCTATACAACTTTTAGACACTGCCTAACTGGGGAATAGAATTTTTTTCTGCGGGGATATTAACCCCATCCGTTTGTTACCATTCTTCTAATCGCTTCCTAACCCTGATCCATTTTGCAAACATTCCAAATCCGATAACGAGGTTCCTTTTCCAGTCTCTCTCTACCCAGGAGCGAAAATTCTGGGATCATCTTTAAGGCAAATACGCAGAAAGAGAATGGGTTTGGAGACACCACGTGTAGAAAGGGACCTCCTTACATTATTTTGTGTGCTTGGAATAGTTCAGTAAATAACTTTTGGTTTGGGGTTTAGGATTAGGTTGGTTATTTTTGGAACCTAAGTTGAGGTGGTAGTACATGAAGAGGTCCTTTTTAGTTCCTTGCTCTATTATTTTATTTTTTAAATAACTTTTTTCTTAACCAAAGGATAACCTTAACATTTTATTTTTCTCTCTCACAATTTACCTCGTTAATCAAACCTATATCACACAAACTGCGTAAAAAATATTTTTCCTTAAATAAGGAAGTTGCATGTGTCCGATTTTCAAAAACAAACAAGTGTTCCGTATGGTTTTTTGTATGGTAAAATGAAATATCTAGTTAATTTTTCAAAAAAAAATTTACAGGTAATTAAATATTTTAATTTAAAAGTCAAGAAAAAAATACACGTGACTGAAAACGCTTATTGTTTAAAGATGTCAACAATCATACCATCAACTCTATTGCTTTCCAACAATGTTTATCGTATGATGACGTCAACATATATGGTCCCAAACTCTTGGAGTTTACGAGCGCTTTTAAAAAGTGGATTTTTTAAATTTTTTTGGCAATCAAAAAATTTCTCGATCGGCCTCAAATTTTGGGTAGTAGCTTATTTTTGCAAGAAGAATCGATTAAAAAAATATAAAAAATCATGCAACTTCCTCATTCTATTATTGTATAATGAAAACTTGATGTTTAAGGAACTGATAAAATGGTATTAATATTGAAAAATTTTTGAATGGTTAAAAGAGCATGACCGGATCATAAGAGAATGAGACAATTAATTGATGAAGACATTTTATTTAGTATCTATTTTACTCATAAATTTTGCGATTTTTTTCTTGAAAGCATTAGAGTTGTTTTATTTCTCTGTAATGAAAATAATAAAGATTTACGATTTACACAAAAAAGGTTTCAAAATTGTAGCCCTTTATGTTAAGGAAGTTTTAAAAAACAAAATAGAAAATATAAAAATGATAGAATAATAATAAAAATTTGATTAAAAAATCGTGCAAAAAACAAATTTAATAGGTAATCGGCGAACAAAAGATTTTAAGAGACAAATATTCGTGTATTAACTCAAAGAATGTTTTTCTGGCCCTAAGTTGTACCAACACGTTGTTTTCACACGTGAAGAAATAAAAAGATTTTTGAGGTTGAGTGAACGGAGATGAGTTGTTATTTTCATTATCTATCTCTATCAGTTCTGTAATCAGAAAATATATATTAAAAAGGATTGCTGCCACTTGATACAAAGGTTTTTTTCATTAGTGAAAGAACTCATTGTATAAAAATATCGTAATACTTAAAAAAAACCTGTTTTGAATCAATTTTAAGAAAGTGTGGTTTTCAAAATTATGGTTTTAGGTTTAAATATAATGATCCCTTTATACCCAGTTATGTTTTTTTAAACAATTTTATTACAATATAAACAAATAATACAAAACGAATACAAAAAAGGGAAGAAATTTTCATTTGAATCACCAAGGAGGTGAGATCACCTCATACAGGTGGAATAATATATTTAATATAAAATGAAAAACATAAAAAACACAATATACAACACAAATTTACCATAGAAAATAAAATACAAGAACAAACAAAAAAAATACACATAAATAGACGAAAAATATCCTGAAAAATATGGCAAGTGAAAATGCTGTTGGGTGAGCTTCAGGGATAATGTGCAAGAAAAAATAGTTAATTATAATCCTCGTTATTATGTATGAAGTATATAAACAGTTTTAATAATTTTTTAAATTTTAATGGAGATATTTCAGTTTTAATATGACTAGGTAGGCTATTGTAAAATTTTGGGGATAAATAAGCATAGTTTTTGTGAAAAATTTCTTTCCGTGTTTTGGGTATTAGGTAATTATTTTTTGAACGTAAGTTATAAGTTATGTTTCTTGTTTCATTATTATTAAGATGTGTATTAAAATAAACAACTGTTTGATAAAAAAATAAATGATGAATAGGAAGAACGTTTAAATTTTGATAAGTATAAATGTTAGGAGTTTGATTATTGCTTAGAAATTTGACTATTTTATTTTGAATTTTTAAAATCGGATTTATATTTCATAGATAGTCCCCACCCCAAATTATTAAACCGTAACTGATTATTGAATCAACCCATGAATGGTAGAGCTGCATTGAAAAACTTTTATTTATAATTTTTTTCAGATAATAAAATTTATAAAGAATAAAGCGTAATTTATTAGAAATATGATTTACATGAGATTTCCATTTCAAATTAGCATCAACGTGTAGACCAAGATATTTGATATTTGAAACTTGTTGAAGAGAGGGACAATTACAATTAACTATTTTGCATTCCTTTTTATGAAAGTATAATTTTAAAATATTTGACGGGCCATAAATACTAAAATTGATGAATTTTGTCTTTTTTATATTTATTGATAATTTATTTGCTATGAACCATTTTCTTATAATAGAGAGATCGTGGGGGTTATAAGGCATTAATTTTTATTATAAACGGTATCCTTCGGGGTTAATTTTGTATTAAAAGAGAAATTATATCATTTTTACCTTTCTTATAAATCACAAAACTAAACTGAAATGAAAATATTTGAAAATCTCAAGAACTTTGGAATTTAAAGAGTTTAAAATAATTATGAAACATTTGTTTAAGTTAATTTCGCTTAATTTTACTACTTATAAAAAACTAGGAGGCTTTTAACGTCATTACTACATTATTAAATTTAGTAACGTGTATTTAAATGACCATATTGTATTAATACTACCTTATTTCATTAGCAATTTTCGTTCACAATTTTTGTATCTTGATTAGATATAACATTGCATTTTGAAATTTCATATATCACCATGTTATAAAATTTTAAACTTAACACCTAAATGAAAAATGACTTAAATGCATATTTTAACATCTACGCGACCAAAAATATTTTATTTAAGCAAAGATGTACCAATTTTATACGTTTCAATATTTTTTAACTGTTTCATTTGTATATTTAAGAATACAATCAAAGCTAACATATATTTGATTTTGCTTAGGTATTTGAGATTAAAAAACAGTCAGTCAGTAGATTCCGGAAATAAACAATCATTAATTTGCTAAAGAAATGCAAATGGAGATAAATTGGGATCAGGTAGGTTAATCCGATTAAATTTGAAAGAAAACGAAAACGTAAAACAGAGCCTAACCCCAATTTAAGTTTTATAATCCTATCTTCAGAAAAATACTCAGTAGATTTCAGTGACTGACAATAATATTTAAAGTTTGATTAGAAAATAACTCAATTGAAGCTGATGATTAGGATACATTGATTCAGTTAACAATTATGGCACAAAATGTGGAAGCATCTGTTTTCTAAGTTTAAACACTTAATTTCCTTTATGCATTTTATTTGATAAACTGTATTATGACTTAAAAAATTTCTCATTGGTATTTTAATTAGAAAGATGTTTTAAAGGAAAATCTTTCTTTTAACGTAGAAAACACGTACCATGAAAACAATTATAATAATTACTAGCTGATATGCCCGGCCTTGCACGGGTGAAAAGTATAAATTTATTATTTGAGGCCTTTGCTATCAAAACCAGCTCATTCCTTATTTTTCTGAAATCCACTTTTTTGCATATTTTGAAAGTTCTTCATAACCTGGCGAAGGGATATAGCATAAACCCAGCTCATTCCAACCCAATAAACTGGAAAAAACCACTTCACAACTTAATTGAACAAAAAATAAATGAATAAAGTATGAAAAATCGTGTTTTTGCATCAAAGTCAGCTCATTCTAACCTAATTAGCGTAATTACGCCCAAGGTAATGCAACTGAAAGGAAAATGAAAAACTAATCGAATTCTACCTACAGTTAAAAATTCAAAAAACATATTTAGCTTTAGAACTGTGGACGTGAGAAGTTTTTTGTCTCTCCTGTAAAATTTCCAAAAATGGAATAAGCTGGTTTTGATAGCAAACGCCTAATTTTTAAGTTTTCCCAAATACATTACTAATTTTAGATAATCAGCATTTAACAATCATCCCGGTATCCTAGGCGTCTTTTTCACACTCCAGTGTTCCCGGTAACTTTTCCTATCCCGGTGTTCTTAGTAATTTTTCTTATCCCAGTGTTCCCAGATGGATTAAAATTCCTTCAGTTCTCAAGCAATATAATTTTTGAATGATTTCCACATTTACATGGGAAAAATTAATCTAAAAAGTATTTAAAATTGCTTAGATCCCTTAATTAATCATATCTTCAGGAATTAACGTTTTCGGTAAAATTATTCAATAACTAAAGCTTATTCCATTTTGCAAATTAAGAAAAAAAATCAATCTTTTCTAGTTGAAAGATAGTTTTAATAGTTTTTTATTTGTTAACCAACTTTCTTAAAAGCTAAAATATTATCACCTTTTAATTTTACATCCTCGTTTCCATGGAGACTATTTTAACAACATCATAATCCATAAAGCTTTTTAAAATATAAAAATTAGATAAACTCTCAAATAAAATGTGTTAAACTTAAACTTAAAACTTTTAAATTTCATTGAAATAGATTTTTAAATTAGTAATATAATTTTTAAATAGACTTGTACCTAGTGTTTCTATTAAAAACTTGTTGTTTAGCATTAAGTTTTCTTTGTAACAATGGAGTAAACAGATCTCTTCTTGAGGAGAAATAAAGCTATTTCAGCAAAATGACCATAAAAAGGGTCGAAAGAGGGTCAAGGGGTCATTAAAAGTTTTCGAAACATAGCCTATGTTTTTTTCTGAGTTTTTTACGTAGGTATACCAAGTTTGGTGCAGATCGGAAGTAAACTGTGGATTTGTATAAAAGACAAACATATATACACACATTCAATTTTATTATATTAGATTTGAATTTCATTATTATCCATCCTTTTATTTACTACTAGCTGATATGCCCGGCCTTGCACGGGTGAAGATTATAAATTTGTTATTTGAGGCGTTTGCTATCAAAACCAGCTAATTCCATACTTTTCTGAAATCCACTTTTTTGCATATTTTGAAAGTTTAGAGGGTCCTTCATAACCTGGCGAAGGGATATAGCTCAAATCCAGCTCATTCCAACCCAAAATTAGATTAAAAGTGAAAACTGTGATCTCAACTGTGAAATTTCAGATCATTTGAAAAAGTTAAGTGAACGTCATTCATTTAAAACTCGTAAAGACACAAATAATAACTGGTGAACTGGAAAAAACCAATCAAAATCAGCTCATTCCAACCTAATTAGTGTAATTACGCCCAAGGTAATGCAACTGAAATGAAAATGAAAAACTAATCGAATTCTAGATGGTTATACCTACAGTTAAAAATTTAAAAAACAAATTTAGCTTTAGAACTGTGGACGTGAGAAGTTTTCTGTCTCTCCTGAAAAATTTCCAAAAATGGAATAAGCTGGTTTTGATAGCAAACGCCTCATTTTTAAGTTTTCCCAAATGCATTTCTAATTTTGTATAATCAGCATTTACCAATCATACCGGTATCCCAGGCGTCTTTTTCATATTCCGGTGTTCCCGGTAACTTTTCCTATCCCGGTGTTCCTAGTAATTTTCCGTATCCCGGTGTTCCCGGGTGGATTAAAATTCCTTCAGTTCTCAACCAATATAATTTTTGAATGATTTCCAAATTTACATGGAAAAAGTATTCTAAAAATTATTTAAAATGCTTAGATCCCTTGATTAATCATATCTTTAGGAATTAACGTTTTCAGTGAAATTATTCAATAATTAAAGCTTATTCCATTTTGAAATTTTAGAAAAAAATTCAATCTTTTCTAGCTGAAGGGGAGTTTTAATAGTTTTTTGTTTGTTAAAACCCCTTCGGATCTGGTGTGCGGTATACCGGACATCAACTTTAAACCTAGTTATTTTCTTCAAAATCACTCGAAATCCAGAAATTTTTTTTCAGATGATACTCTAATTCATATTATTATCTCTGAAGCAGTAAATTTGTATTTCCCGGTTGGCAACAACCCATTAGCCGATGAATTTGAAAACCATGTCTTCAACTCCCCCCTTCGGACCTGTGTGCGTTATACCGGACATCAACTTTAAACCTAGTTATTTTCTTCAAAATCACTCGAAATCCAGAAATTTTTTTCATATTATTATCTCTGAAGCAGTAAATTTGTATTTCCCGGTTGGCAACAACCCATTAGCCGATGAATTTGAAAATCACCGGACGGTCTGTTATTTCTTTAAATATTAAGCTAGGAACTTGAAAATTTTAAATTAAGATATTTATCACCATACTATACTGTGTACCAAAGGAAAAAATTTTCACATAAAAATTTCATAATTCCGACTGAAGGGGTTACCAACTTTCTTAAAAGCTAAAATATTATCACCTTTTGATTTTATATCCTCGTTTCCATGGAGACTATTTTAACAACAATGGTATTCCAAAAAGCTTTTAAAAAATAAAAATTAGATAAACTCTCAAATTAAAATATGTTAAACTATACTTAAAACTTTTAAATTTCAATGAAATAGATTTATTAGTTATTAATAAAATTTTTAAATAGACTTGTACCTAGTGTTTCTATTAAAAACTTGTTGTTAAGCATAAAGTTTTCCTTGTAACAATGGAGTAAGCAGATCTCTTCTGGAGGAGAAATCAAGCTATTTCAGCAAAATGACCATAAAAAGGGTCTAAAAAGGGTCAAGGGGTCATTAAAAGTTTTCGAAACATAGCCTATGTTTTTTTCCGAGTTTTTTTACCTAGGTATACCAAGTTTGGAGCAGATCGGAAGTTAACTGTGGATTTGTATAAAAGACAAACATATATATATATATACATACATACCCACACTTTGTTTTATTATATTAGATTTTAGTTTTCCTAGGATCCCACAATTCTAACATTATTGCAATCAAAGAAAGTCCATAAAAATTCAAACAAAAATAAATAAATAACATAGTACCCGTAAAGCAGCTTTAAAATAATGTTGTGGAGAATGAAATATTCTATTACATTCGAAATTGTTATCATTATGCTATATTTTTCTGAAGATGAGAAAAAATCGTTGTTTATTTGGAATAATATACTTTCTTATGTCACATTTCAAAATAATTTTATAGATAAATGGATTTAAGTACATGCATTAATAAAATTAAGTGTTCTCTTTTTCAAAATAAACTCTGAGCTAGAAGCTATCATTTTATAAAAATCGTTGATGTCAACAGCGGATACGTGATTCGAATTCAATAAAAATTTCATAGAATTACTGCTCCGGAAAATTACTACAAAGGGATATGGCAATGGCTAAATTACTGGCGACAAATCGTCAATGATCCGTGTTACGTGGAAAAAAATTCTCACAGCAGCGGTAATACGGAATATATTATGTAAGTGCCTATTTTGATGCCTAAGGGATTATCAAGTGGTACATACAACTCTGATTTATCTGTCTGGGAGGCAAATGCTTTTTAAAGATTCGTTATTTCCTATTTTTATACGATGGGAAAATGACCGACGGTGGCTAGAAATGATATTTAAATAAGGATTGTGCTTTATTGCATGAAATTGAAACAAATAATAGCGTAACCATCACAGATTACATTGAAGTTTATCGTTTTTAACATGGTTTGAAATGGACTCGATGCAGTTGATCCTTTCTACTTACTTGAACCAATGACCAAAGAATTTCAATTACTTGTATCAATCAAGTTTAAATAAAACACTTTAAAGGATTTGAGGGTCAGATTACAATGAAAATTTATAAATATGTCTAAGATCTTATTCCATACAAGAATTTGGTTGAAAATAAGGTCAAATATTATCAATCAATCAGTGTATCAATGTGCCCTGAAAAAAATAATGTACCTTGTTCTTTTGGCGATGAAATGTTCTTTCCAAGATTGCAGTTTTTCTTCCTTTTTAAAATATTTGGATCCATTTGATTTATATTAAGGGCTTATCACAAAAATTTTAATTTAATGTCAATTCAGCTTATAAGTAAATTAAGTTTTTTTAAAAGTTGCAATTTATAAGTAAATTAAATTATTTTAAAAAGTTTCAATTTATAAGTAAAGTTATATATCATGATATAGTGCTAAAAACAAGCTGTACAAATAAAATAAAAGTTATTATATATCATGATGTTTATATTTATCACTAAATTTACCACCTGAAGTACAAAAAGACTTCATTAAATGTGTATCTGTTACGGGCAAAGTGATTAATTCGGCATTATTAATAATGCCCAGAGTGGAGGTGGGTAAAGTGATAAATTTCATTGATAAATGCCATTGAATTTATCACATTGCCCTCTTCCTCTTCGGGCATTATTAATAATGCCCAATTTATCACATTGCCCGTAACATAATATAATGAGAAAAAATATCTTCTTCTTCTTCAGCAGCACTACAGCCTGGTGCAGGCCAAGGCTTTCTCCGTCTGCATCCTCCAGGCGGCATGACTTTTTGCTATGTTTCTCCACCTATTAATTCCCAAGATCTTCAAATCTCTCTCCACACAGTCCAACCACCTTGTTGCTGGTCTACCTCTCCTTCTTGTACCCTCAATCTTTGAAAAAGTTAGTTTTTTAATAGGGTCCAAATCTGCACGTCGAAAAACGTGCCCCAGCCATCTTATTCTGTTGGATTTAATAACTCTCATTATGTTAGGTTGTCTGTATTTAGTATATATTTCATGGTTATATAAACTTCTCCATGTATCGTTTTCCTTCACTGCTCCAAAAATTGACCGAAGAATCTTTCTTTCAAAAATGAGTAGCCTGTTTTCCTCAGTTTTGTTAATTGCCCATGTCTCACTACCATATAAAATGATCGGCCTTATAAGGGTTTTGTATAGATTTATTTTTGTATTAATGGAGAGGAGTTTAGATTTTAATTGACTCTTCAAACCAAAATAACATCTATTTGCCATCAAAATTCGATTTCTAATTTCAACCCTTATAAAAATATATTATTTAATTTAAATTTTTATGACCAATGGTTTAAAATTTAAAATTTTTTAAGCAACTGGAATTTTTCAGCCAAGAATTGAATTGTTTATATTTTAATATGAAATTTTTAATTTGAGATATATGAGGGTAATAAAGTTCAAAAAATAAATTTATATTTTCACAACCATTGCTTTAATCGTGAGAACATTTTTATCAGTTATTACCATAACTTAATTGATAGGACGACCAAAAGATGCATTATAAACTCAAAAAAACCCTTTTCTCCCTGAGGCTTTCCTAAGAATCCTATCATCAAACAGTTTACCAGGTTACACAGCTCCCATCATCTATCAAAGTAAAACTATAATTACTCCTTGAGGAAAATCTGTCTTGGCAAACAAATAGTTACCCTTCAAAAAGGTTGGTTCATTGAAGAATATGAGTGAGACGTCATTCGGTAGACCAAACGAGAAAATTACTCATTACCATGTCCATACCGGAACGTTTGGTACCTTTTAAGGGTGAAAAAAAATGACAAACCGTCCCATTTTCACTAAATCTGAGAATAGTCGCTTCTTAAACTAAAACTGCGAACCTGTGGTTTTTCTTAGTTTTCTTGATGTTTTAAAGTGACCCCAATCTTTTAACACACGGTGACAGTGATTCAACCGTAATCCGGGATATTATGTGGCTAATTATGCGTTTGTAAAACGGAGTTTACCATCAGGACTATTAGTTGTTAGTCAAATTCGAAAGGATTAGATAGTATTAGTTTATTCTAGTTATTTAAAAAGTGTGTGACTCTTACGTATTATTGTAATATAACATTTATACTTGACATTAATTATTTTTCTTATCATGATTAGTTTTCCATCCTGAGTATAAATAAACTCAAAATATTTTTTTCATCCCTTCATTCTTGCTAGTTCACACAGAATTTAACCCTACAATGCATGATTTTTTAAATTCACTTGAAAATCAAATATGTGACTTCTATTATGGTGTAAATTAGTAAAAAAATACTAAAAAAAATTAATTAAATTTTTTTCTACTTTTTATTGGCAAGAAACGTTGTCCTTGTGAAATTAGACTGTGTCTCTTGTGAATTTAATTGTGAAGTGAAATAAAACCAAATGCTCTAAAAATATAAAAAAACAACTTATCTTTTCAGAACATTTTTTGTTCAAGCTGAAAAATTTTTTTATTTTAATTTATATGGACCTTTTATTTTGGCGTTTTCTGTGTCTTGACTTTCGTCTCACTAGCTACTAACAAATGTCTCAAAATAAAACCCCTGCTGTGATCTACTGGAAGTCTTAAGTGCTAATACAATGAAATGTTATATCTATTGTACTAATTGCATGGTGTTGCCGATTGGAAATGAAAGTTCGAGTAGTAAATGGGGAAAAATGTCGTGTTGCCAAATGGCAACAGCATGCACTGTAGGGTTAATTTTAATCCTTTATTCTGAGAGTTAAATCAATGCAATATTTACTTGATTTACACTTGTTATTTTATAATTCTTGAAATTTCGATTTATTAATTTATTATTTCGTAATTTAAAATGACTTATGCAGTAGTTTCCAGCTCTGAAAATAAAGCCAATCGATTTATTCTCTAAATTGAAATAATCTTTGAAAAAAGCATGTTTTCTCATTATAAAAACATATTTTTATTATATATATTCAATTAAACGTGTGAATATTACACTTAATACTTGAAAAATACAATTAATTTTGTATTTTTTTTATAATTTTCAAGTAAAATTTCAGCGAAGATTTTAATGATATATAAACTACATTTCAATTTTCTAAATAGATTCTTCGTGAAAATTTAATGACAATAAGGTCATTGAAAACGCTAATCTTTCAGTTAAAAAAATATTAAATCCTTGAAGAATTTATTGATAATTCTCTCAGGGTAACTTGGTGAACATTGAACCATCGTATTTTAAATAAATTAATAAAAATCCTTGAAAAGTGTCTTCTTTTTAAACGTTTGCTGAATAATCAAATTTCTGAGGGTTGTTTTATGCATATCTATTAAATGACCTCGTTAGTTTAAAAGCATCCTTGTTGTTATCTACTGTCAGAAAGAATATCAATTGGGAAATTTGCTATTACTTTCTCCAACAATTTTTTTCCTTTCGTGTCTGACTTTTATACATATATTTTCAGTAACTATACCCTTTCTTATAAGAGACTCAAAAGGATGTTTTAACAAAAATGAATGAAAGATAGGATAAAAAGGATAATGTTTCAAACAATATGAAAATATTATAATATATAGCTAAATAAACGTTATATATAAATGGTAAAACCTAATGAAAAAAGTTGAAACCCAACATTAAATTGCAGGTAAACAAATCTAATATAATTTAGATTACCTAGTTCATTATTTATTTAGTATTATTTATTTATTTTTTGTTCATTTTCATTAATAAAATTAACTGTTTTATATGCATAACATTACAATTTTCATTCATTTTATAAAACTTGATACTTAAAAATACTGATATTTGATATTGAAAAGTATTGATTAAATTTATTCTTCTTATCTATAATTACAATTTTTCAATTATATGATATTTGAAATGTTTTATTGATTTTGTAATTATGTAAAATTTTCAACTTTTAAAAGCTCTTTCAATTACTGTATTTTCTTAAATTTATAACTTGTTTTCATTAGTTTTTTAATGTTATAAAATTTGATATATTTATTCTATTTATCTAAAATAACAATTGACATGATATTTGAAAATATTAATTAATTTTGTAATTCTGTAAAATTTACAATTTTTAAAAGTATATCTATTAACTTAATTTATTCTTCTAATTTGATTTTTCATTTTTATGATGCTATAAAATTTTATATTTTTAAGAGAATTATACTTCATTCAAAATAACTAATCTATGATTACAACTTTTCATTAATTTATGAAGCTTTTTTCTAATTTTTAAAGTACCATTGTTAGATTTATTTCCATTGCAATGGTAGATGATGAGAAGCGGTTTTAACTTAAGTTTAAGACCGCGATCAAATAATTTTCACACCCCATAGAAACATTCGAATGAACAGATAAATCGTTTAGCATAAATCTTTGTAGAAAGTAGATAGGCCTTCTTGTATAAATCCCCGTTGTCAAGAGTTCATAATATCGAACAAAAAGAAGTAATATTAAGAGATAAGATAATATTTTTTTTTTCAATAGATGGGTATTTCGACAAGTCTATCCTTGAAAAGTTTTGAAATCCGTAACGAAAGCGTTTTTATCTCATAAACGATTTAATATAAGATTTCTGATACTGAGTATTTTACTCTCTAGAAAATCTTGAGTAATAAAATCATGAAAGATATATTTCTATTCCCACGAGAACGACGTGAAATATTCGAGAAAGTAGCACCTTATGCAAAGATGAATTTTTAAAGAAAAAAATATAGTAATTCATTAATAAAATGATCTCTCTCTCTTAATGTGTATTTATACACTTTGATATTCTGCATATCAACTCAATTTTGATGCCTACGAGAAATTTTTGTATTTAAAAAGTATGATATGAAAATTTTAAGGAATAGAATGTTTTTGGTGGATACAAAATGTACCACTAGCAGTAAAATTATCAATAATCAAATCATACTTTACTTTAACTTAATAAATTTTATGAAGGAGTGAGTAATGAGTATGCATAGTGACCTTTACTGATGCAGTAAAAAATTAAGTACACAACAAATTCCATAGAAAATTTTAATTTTTAAACCAGTTTTTTTAATAAATGTCTGAAACGCAGATGAAATGATCAAACATTTATAATGATAATTTTCTTATTGTTCCAAATTTCAATAAAGTTTTTCAATTTTCTTCTTCATAAGATTGCAAATACATATTGAAAACTGAACAACTTTGGAAAAACAATATATCACATCATCAAATCAATTGTATAATAGCTCCAAATTAATCTAAAAAAAACCGTATAACAAATCTTATACGCTTTTCACATGTTCTCCTCTTTTTTGTGATTTATTGAAAAGGAAATATATTTTCCCAAACGCTCAAAATTGTTAATTTTATTTTTATGAAAAAAAGCACTAGGTACAGGAAAATGAATATATTTTAAATTCACATTTGAAAATAACTACTAGCCTTGTTTAATAATTTAATTTAACTAAAATATGTCTTAGCACTTAAACGTTTCATATGAGTTCAGATTTGAAAGAAATTAACTAAAAAGTTAATATTAACAAAACAGTAAAAAAACACATTAAAATTAAAATCTTAATTTAAAAATAGAGTAGACAGATGTACACAATTACAATTTTTTATTTTATTTGTAAATTTATATTAAAATTTGATGTTTAAATGTTTTGAAATAATCAGTCGAACACTTTCACCTGATTTTTTTTTCAAATCATGATTGTTTAAAAATTAACACTTAATTTTTATGAAACAAAACAATACATAAGCTGCACTCATTCACTTTTTGTGAAAACCCAAAATTTTAAATAATTTTAATATTTTACGAAACTTATCTTTCTTTCCCAAATAATAGCTTATTATTCTTTTGCTATATTTTGGAAATTAGCGACGCATTTCCGAAAGAGTGTTTTGAAGTATTTCGAAACCGATTAGATTTTTCCGAAATATGTTGATTCAAAAGTTTTTTGAACGATAACGTTGTCAGTTTGTGTGCACTTTGAGTTTCATATCTTAAAAATCAAAAGAAAATGCATGAAATTGATTATTTCACAAAAAACATTAGTTGAGCTTTCGTAAATAATAGCTAAACTACCTAAAAAATAAAAGGGGTTTTGCTTGGGGTTTTTGTACATTCGAATTCAAGTGACGATTGAAAACTTCATTTTGATGATATAAGATGTAAGAGTAATTAACTTTTCATTATCAAAGTACTTTTTTATTTTTATTCAATCATTAGATCATTGATTTTATCATAAAAAATTCCTCCATCTCAACAAATCTAAAAAAAATTGAGGGGGTGCCCTGGAGATTTCACGACACTGCATTTTTCCCATAGAAAAGTGAACCACCCTATACTGGAGCCAAACTATTTTTTTAAACTACTAAGATACTTGAATCCAGATTACTAATATAATGGCAGTTAAATTGCTTAATATTTTTGTCTCTTAATATGAAAATAAATAAAGTGCATTCCCTCAGTGAATGACACAACTTTTAATATTTAAGCTGCTCAAATTTTGAAATTTAAACTATTTATCTGAAAATAAAATTATTAACAGCATTATGGGCAATGTAGGGAGTTAGGAGATGCGTATAAAAAGATATCACGCCGGGGTAAAATAAAATTTGGAGATAGGAAATCTTTACCATCTAGGGAGTGGAATTGGAGAAAATTCAAACTCTGTGTCCAACAAGGTGAGACACGATGGCCACTAAAAATGTTGTTCAAATATTAATTGCATTTACAATAGAGTGTTTTCAGGTGACGCCACGACCATTTATTTTCTTCCTTGCTGTAGGTCAAACAGTCTATTGCTAAGGCCGTTGCTAGGTGAGGCGGTATCTGTTGCTGTCATGTGATTGCAAATGCTCCAATAGAAGCATTCCATGACCAGTTATTTTCTTTTAAAGGTCAACTGCTGTAGGTCAAACAATCTGTTGCTAAGGCCGTTGCTAGGTCCGAGTCATGTGATTGAAAATGCTCTATTATTAATAGTGCACGATGGTCCCTATAAAATGAAGTACTATGGGCAATTCCCGCATTTATTTTTTTATTCGATAGAGGTACCCTAGACCTAGAGAGGAATATACGCGCAAATTTTTTTAATTACGATGATAATTTATTTTTAAATTTAATTTCAAAGTTTGACTTTATAAAAAAGGGGCGCGAAAACGTCAAATAATCAGTTGTGACGTACTTCAATCCTAAACAAAGACAAAGGGATTGTCGATTTTATTTTTTAAACATTTAATTAACTTAATTTTTTTGAAACTTTTCATGTCGATTTTTGGATTTAGATATATTTTCTTTACTGGAAAATACGTTTTTTTTCTGTTTTCAAAAAATGCTGGTATTACCCATTATCAATTGCATTTAAAGTACTCTACTTTTTTTTGATACTTCAAAAAAATCACACGCGGTTGTCGCTAAACGCCTAAAACCACCAATATCAATTTGAATTTAGAATACTAAAGAACAAAATTTGCCGGTTCTTTTTCACACACGCTTTTCCTTTCCGAGCTTGACACTCGAGACGGCCTTGAAAAAACTTTTGACACTCCAGATTTCTACAACACTCTAAGGTTGTTGGCCAAAAGATGGTGAGATATTCAATCTATCTCTCCTCAAATGTGTGCCGATGTCCCAATATTTGTTTATTTCTATCTATACCTCTTAAACTCTGGGCAAAAAACAAACAGGATAGAGAATTGAAAAAAGTAAAAAGCACTTAACATTCAGATAACAGTGGAGATTTTGTAATGATGGCGATATTTGGTATGAATTGTCTATTTAGATATGTGAGAGCCGCCGGTAGATCATTGAACTGAACATGAATCGATGGATTTTTATCATTTTTTACATAAAAAACAAAGGGTTATACTACTTTCTCGGTTTTTCGTTTGATTGACAGCAGATAGTGTGAATTTTCAGAGTTTTATTTCAATTGCTAAGGTTATGTTATGCAAATGCAATCTCAGAAAATTACTCTTTTTGTAAAACATTATAGTACTATATAAATAATATCTTTCTGTAGCTTTAGAATAAGAAGAGATAAACTAACACGAATTTTTTTAAAAATAACATATTTTTGTTTTAAAAAGTTACTATTGCACCAAACACTTTTTACTCACCAGTTCCCGAAGTTTGTCGAGACCTTAACCCTTACAAATTCTTCACGAATTACTGCGTAGTGTGGAAAAGACAACTGATTGTGTCTAAATAAGAATTCTTTGTTGTAGGAACATTTTGGTATTTGCCATTAATCTGTATGTTCTAATTTAAATAAATTTTATCTTTTTAAAGAATGAAACATTTAGGATTAAAAAACAACAACTACTTAGCAACCATAAAGATCCTTTTCAGCGATGGTTTTCTTTCTCTCTCCATTATTTCACTTTTAATTCTCTCTATCATTCCTATCTTTCTTTCTTACTATTTATTAATCATTCCAAATTTTACCCCCTCATTATCTCTCTGTACCTTTTTTTCTTCTCACAAGATTCATGCTCATATAAAGTTTGACTAGGGGCCGTATTCAGAAACTTTAACATGAGATGGAAACGAAAGAGAACGAGATGGAAACGTTGTAAAATCTCACGTAACGATCACGAAACGATAAATTGTAAATGGTCGTTCAAGAGCACCCGTCTCTTCAAAAGCGAGAAATTTAGCTGACTCTGATTGGCTGAAAAAAAATCTCGTCTTGGTCTGCTTGGTGACGTAGGAGATTTTATCCAATGAGGGAAAGGATCGGAAACTCCCGTTAGTGTTTCGGGAAAACATCGTTTCAAATTCATCGTTTCCATAACGTTCTCGTTTCCATCTCGTTCTCATCTCGTTTCCATCTCGTGTTAAAGTTTCTGAATACGGCCCTAGGTTTTCGAGAAAATATTAGGTTTTGGATTTTTTATAATGATTTTAATAAATTGAGTTTTATGAATAAAATGCCAGTGTCACCCCTCGTTTTAAAGAGAATTTCACTAGTTTAATCCTCATATAAAATTTTATTAAATTTTTGAGAAAATATTCACTTTTGTGATTTTTTAATAACAGTTTTAATCAATTGAATTTTATGAATAAAATGCCAGTGTCACCCCTCGTTTCAAAGGGAATTTCACGAGGTTGATTCTTATATAAAGTTTCATTACGTTTTCGAGAAAATATTCATTCATATAGGCATTTATAGTTTGTGTGTATTTTATTTTAAAGCTTTCTTCAAAGTATAAAACTTATACATATAAACTTATACTTATATTTGGAGGGCTCAGAATAGAAACGAACCAAGTCCACTTTAGCTATTTTTGAGTTACAGACGTTTAAAGTTAAAGCTTCATAGCAAATTACATGTTAACGCAACAGAACTTGCTGCTGCCAAGCGGATATTATCAGAACTAGGACTTGGTTCACTACTGCACTGAAATTTTACATAGTTGGTGCATGTTATAGCGTTGCTAACTCAAAAATGACAAAAAGTGGACTTGGTCCATTTTAATTCTGAGCCCTCCATTTAACCAAAAATCTGGGATTCCTAACAGGGTTTGACCAAGACCCTCTATATAAAGGCCTCCCAACTCGGCCGTGCAACGTCATAACTTTCACTCATCTTTGACGTCACTCCATAGACTTAACATGGCAATTTTCACCCACGTCTGACGTCATCACCCGGAGTTGGATGGCCATGTATATAGAGGGTCTTGGTTTGACCCGGGAACCATTCGGTTTGAAGACAGTTACTCACCCAACCAGGCTACTGTAACTAGTCTACATCAGGAAGAAGGCAAAGGATGAAATGTATTTTATTTCAAAGCTTTCTTCGAAGTAGAAAACTTAAGTAATTTCATATAAATCTCAGAATCCCACCAGGGTTTGATCCGGGAACCTTCTGCACTGAAGACATTCACTGAATCAACCAGGCTACAGGATCCACATCAGCAAGAAGGCAATGGGTGAAATGTATTTCTTTTTAAAGCTTTCTTTAAAGTAGAAAACTTAAGTAAATTTATAAAAATCTTAGTGTCCCGGTCCCGCTAGGCTTTGATCTGGGAACCTTCTGCACTTAAGAAAGGCACTTATCCAACCAGACTACTGGATCCACATCAGCACGAAGGCAAGCAATAAATTAAATGTATTTCATTTTAAAGCTTTTCTTTAAAGTAGAAATCTTAAGTAATATTATAAAAATCTCAAAATCCCGCTAGGCTTTGATCTGGGTACCTTCTGCACTTATGAAAGGCGCTTATCCAACCAGACTACTGGATCCGCAAGAAGGCAATGGATGAAATGTATCTCTAAAGGTTCCCTCAAAAAAAGGTTTGGGTGTACTTTACATACAAAACCCAACATTATACACAGTCCACCATTCTCCCCGCGAAACACCAGCAAACCCATCCAACTCTTCTTCACTCCTCACCCACTCGAAAAAGGCAATACCGCACCTGACGTTTCGCTCCACTTGGTATCATCATCCACCTTTGCAAACGGGGCCGATTACACAGGGGCTCGCTGGAGGATGCCCCGGGGCCCCCTGCTCTCAAAAACCCAGAAAACTTTTCACGCCTCGACGGAGAACTTCTGTTTCGCTGATGACACTTGTCCCACGAGTTTCCTTTCGTTCCTTAAGAAGAAAAAAATCGTTTGGGGGAGAAATCACTTTCCTAGAGCTGGTGGTTGTTATCAGAGTGAAACTGGAGGGTAATTATTAGTTGAAATGCGATATACGAAGGGGTTGAGAAGCCAAGGGGCATAAAAGATGTTCTTATTATAAAGCCTTGGTGTTTAGAAAGTAGGGGGAAAGATTGTATGTTTGATGAGTAAAAAAAAGAACACCTATTTTTTCTACTCCAAAGTGTCTCCTTGAGTTTTAAAACGTTTTGAATTAGGTTTCATTCAGTGAATATTCCATAATCCGTTAAATATTGAAGAAATAATATTCACAGCTATTAGCGTCGGTGTTAACCAGTAGCTAAAGAGAGAAAATTTTGCTTTTCGCTGACTCCTGATTGGTGGAATTCTTCTTTCACCTAAGATTTGACACCGACGATGGTGACTATAAATATGGCTGTTAATCTCTCTAGTTAAATTACAAATATTTCGAATTTGAATAAATCTTGAAGTGAATCCTAGAAAATATAATGTCTGTATTAACTTCAGGTATCAAATGGTTCACCATAAAACAATAAGTGAAAAAAATTAAATTAGAGAGAAACTGTGAAACACACCGCTGGGTTCAAAATCTCTACCAGAATTTTTACCGGCTACCTATTTCTGTTGTCTTTCAAGAAAAAGAACTAGATAAACTAAAACATTGATAAATAAATTATTTGTATCAGCTACGATTTTATTTCCAAATTAAGAATAGTATTGAAATTTTTAAATGAAAATTTTAAAATAAAATGAAAGGTAAAAAAGCCATTTCACGTAAGTCAGGAAAACTTTTTTAAAACAAAATCCACTTCACCACTTACAAAGCAGAAAAAATCTATGGTTGTTACGTTTTCTGGGAAATGCAATTTAGAAAAACGTTTTTTTTTTAAGAAAAAAAATGGGCCATTCAAATTAAGAATTACAGCAGTTACGTAAAAAAATATCTTACATTTGGAACAACATGATCCCATATCCTGATATCTATCTAAAGTTCTATGTAACAGTTATCTGACTCAAGGAATTATGCTTTAATGTATTCAATATCAAGCTCTTTGCAGTTCCAGTATCGCTTTACCTTAGGGCTGTAAAACGGATAGGAATCAAACGGCTTTTATCTTTTAAACGGAATAGGAGATTTCATCCTGTAGTTTCCTCTTCCAATACGATAAATGGTATTTTTTATTGGTGTGATTTGTCTTGGTAATCATGCGTATCAACAAAAATGCCTACTTATGTGGATGTTAAAAGGGATGGACTTAGATGAGTATTGATTCCTGTCGACAAAATTACAATGATCTGAAGATTGATTTGTTTTTAACCAAAATTTTTTTGACAAGTTGTCTAAAATGGGTTCAACGTTATGTTATGGCGTTAGTTACGGATCAACAAATGGTTTCCTCTAATAGACCAAGTGGTCATGGGGCTAGGATGAAAGATTCAAATGTTTGTTCTCTTAAAAATGCTAAATTTGTAGGTGTTCAATCTGATTATGTATTTATTACTGTCATAAAGGTGAAACTCCAATTATACAGAAAATTTATGAAACACCTAAAACACATAAAATTTATGAAATGCATGAAAAATATTTACAATCATGATTATAAAAGATTATAAATATTCTCCTTAATGCTTGGAAAATTTATCGAAAAAAATGTCGCCATTGGGGGTAAATTCGTTACTACTCAAATAGATTGGACATGGACAGTAACTAAAAAAATTTCATTATTTTTAACACAAGATCAAAATAATAAATATATCGTATATAATTTATTTTAAATTTTACCTAACATATTCATAAATTAGTTGATTATATTTAACGTTATTGTTTAGAGATTTATAACGTTTTAAAAAATGTTGATTAAAATGTTCCATTTCAAATTTCAACAAAAAATGGTTATAAAAGAGCTAGATAATATTTAGTTCCATACTTTTTTAGAATTATATTAAAAGCAAACCTTATAAATACCAATTACATTTTTTTGTAAATTAATCTCAGATAAAAAAAATACTATATCCAAATGTGCCCCTTCCTAAGCATACATTTCAAAAAACTAATTCCTTGCAAAGAAATCTAAAAAAAGTACCCATTGAAAAAACTATATAAGATAGAACTTTTGCATACACTTAATTCTAAACATCACCCCCAGTCAGACTTTATTTAAGTTCTCAAGGCTATAAGTGACATCACAATTAAGCGACAAGTACCTATCTATCAATATTGAATCGACATTAAGTGTGACTCTTCCACGTGTGACCAACTAATCATTCATGAAGTGAAGTATCGATAAAAAAATCTAGTGTACACTAAGGCAGGGTGCCTCAAGTGCTTTTACAAGTTATCAGGCACATGAGTCGCATTACGTAAAAGTGAAATGAATATTATCTGCATAGGCATTTTCTCCCGTTGATACGGAATCCGTTGAAATCTATTCAAATGTCTGCTCGAAATTAGGTTCCCCAACAGACCTTATCAGTTTGAGGGGATTGGGGTTTAATTGGAAAGACTAGAGATGTGATTTTTTGGACAGTGAACAGAAGAAAAAAGAAATTAAGTATAAAAGAATATATAGAAAATAATATTGTTCAAAAAAATGTCCATTCAGTGCCTTTATAAAATTCATCCTTTAAGAAAAGGGACTTTAAAACCTTGACCTTGAAAAAAAAGATACATGGTCAATAATAGCAGAGATATTTCAGGTATCTCCAAAATAACAAGTGGAACAAATTATGATACGGTCAAGTATATAGTATAATTTTAAAAGCAAATAAGGATTTAAAATAAAATTATGTACTATTTGATTGAAAGTTTACTATAAAAACTAGAATTTGCTGATTCTGAAATTTTGAAAGTATATTTTATGTAATTTATTATACAAATTGCATCACAAAATCTGACCCAATATAGAAAAGATTCATTTCCCAAGTACGGGTTTCCCTTATACTTTGCAATGTGTTTTCATTATTTAGTTTTCTTGTTAGGGCTATCAGAAGAATTTGGTGCTGTAGTAATAGTAGATAGTGATTGTAATGGTGGTTATAAAACGCTGTTTATTTTCCCCCCTGCTACGGAAATCTAAGATCTCCTTACAGAAAATAATGCTGTTAATTTTACCTTACTCTTCTCAGCTATAAAGAATAACTTGGCAGTGAAACAGTTTTTACAGAAAACTACTATCTGCGTCTCTGACACTGACCCGTATTAAAAAAAGTATCTTTTATAAAGGATATGTAATTCTTTGTACATAAAATAACCTTTTTCTGTTTTGAAGTACTACTATTCAAAGAATAAAAACAACAAATTATCTTACTTTACTTTAAAATTTTATAAATAACTTTCACTTTTAGCTTTTAAGAATATACCTGTATAAATACATTTATAATCAAAGTAATAATATTTTTACTTTCAAATCTCAAAGAAATAATTTGAAATAATTTGCTATTTTTTCTAAAATTATATTAAGTAAACACACATTTTTTCCACTGAATATTCATCTGTCCTTTAAAAACTACACACCAAAATTACACAAACAATTCAAACCTAGGAACACAAAGTCGTCTTTTCAAACTCGACTATATTTTATGGTCTAAAATAGCCAGTTGAGTAAACCAGGATCTAATGAAGATATATACAAATATACATGTATACAAGAGTTGTATACTCAGTACCTCTTTAATGTTTGCCAGAGTTGTTGACTTACTTGAACTCTATTTCACTCTTCTTAAAAGAACTCTTCCGATTCCTTCTTAAAATATCGCGAATACGGGAGAAATCATTCAATACAGAAAAAAGAGAAAACTTTGAAGAGTTTAATAATTTTAAAACGTAAGATAACTAAAAAAAACTTTTTTCGGTCACCCACCATTCCGGTTCAACATAGATTTGCATTGGACATCAGCAAATCAATAGTTTTGCAAATACAGAAATTTCTTGACTTCCGAATCAATGAAAGTTATTTTTTTAAATTCTTCATTTTCAAATGCGCTTTCGATAAATTACCTAACTATTTTCCAGATAGATAAGAGAAGGTTAAACGAAGGACCATCAACAGAAACCAAGGACTACAGTCCATCACTAACTATCAACCAACACAAACATCAACACAAAAAATCCCTCAAAAACCAAAATTTTCACACACTCTCGCCCTGTCCATTCGCATGACAATGCCCCGACGAAAGACGATGATGTGGCGATTCAGTTCCCATACCGATATGATCTGTTTACCCTCCATTGACGCAAAAAGCCCCGATAAGATAAGGCCTGGCTTCGTCTCAGCCTGCAAGCGGCTCCTTCTTTTCGACGTGCCACCGAGGTGTTAAATGGCCACTGTGGGTGCCTTCTGCGACAGAACAAACGACAAGATGGTTCGAAACGGACAAGAGCTCTATAACGACGGGTCAAGGGAGCAAAGCGGGGTGGGGGAGCCTTTCCTCTTCACTTCTGAGTCGGTGGGAGAAGGACACCCCGGTGAGTAATATTAATTTGAAGTTAGTGTTTGGCAACACCTTTGTAGTGTATGATCAATGTGTAGAATTCATTTAAATGTATTTAAAGCACACATAAATGAGGACTGGACTTCAAAAAGGAGCTAGTGAAAAATATGAGTTAAGCCCGAAAAACCAATCTAAGTACCATCGCCAACAACCTATAAAGTCGGCTTAGTGCCACAACAATTATTAGTTGTTTAAAATTAGCCTGAAAGGTGACTTTTTACGTGTATTTCTATGGAGAATCAAATTTAAAATAAACAATTACGGAAAATTAACTTTTTGAAATCCAGTCTTCAAATTTAGAAGTTGTTTCCAATATATTGTCATTTTTAATGCCCAAAAATGGATATTGATGTCCACTTCATTTTGGCCCCACTTCTATTTCCTTTTCCAGTTCTTTCACTATCAATGATATAAGGTAGGGTTTTGTAGTATTAAGACTCATTCATAATTTTCTCTTTTGATATTCACTTTGGATGCTTGATCCAAAGTGAAAAGTGTGAATTGGTGTTTCACTCTTTACTCCTTCACTTTTCTATGGTAACTAGTGATTCACAGGAGTGAATCACTCAGGATGAACAGTGAAAGTGAAACATTGTGAATGAGCCTTTAGTTGCTGGAGTTTCTTCTTTAGTCTTACACAAAACCTTCCAACTTCCAACATAAGACAAAGGTGGCGCCCTTGATGTTTCTTTGGTGCCTCCAAATATTTCATTCATCTCACAATCAGTTTCTATTCCCTCTTTTTTCTCAGTTTTCTTCCCTTACTACTTTTTTTCCAATCACACCCTTTATAAAGTTACAATGTTAAGTATAGCACAGTATAATAAGTAGAACCTCTTTACAACGACCGGTAAGAAAAGTACGGATAGTTTTATCATTGTGCTAATTTCATTCGTTTAAACATCTTTTAGTTATAAGTTATAAGAATCGTAAATTGTTGGTCCCATGAGAATTCGCTCTCTAACAAGGTTCTATTATTTAGTATAATGAAAGCATAAATTATGTAGCAAAATTTTTAAGGCAATTCAAAATATTTATTCTGTGATAAAATAATAATGCAGATTTCTAATAGGCAATCAATGTGTGTGATTCGTATTAAAAATTAACCTATGTTTAATATCAAGTCAAACTTAATTGCTTAGAAAAGTTGTATGATATAAAGATAAATTGAGAAATTTGTGTGACTGCGTCTTATAGAAACCTTTTATCACCAATTTTGATGACATTGTGGTACTTAAAGTCAGCAGTATTCAGAGAAGATTTTACAATTTACGTCATTCCATGTTATAACTAGATAAATCATAAAATTTTTTAGGTTTAAAAAAGATTTTAAAGCATGTATAAATATTTTAATGACAATATTTTCGTGATTTAAATATTAAGTGATAAAGTTGTACATATGACGTAATTAACTGTATTACTAAGTTATCTATATTAATATTAGAGAACTATTCCATACTATCTTGGTAATAAAAATAATTTTTACATGTGCATTTTTACAAGCATAAAATGATGATCAAAGTAAAATACAATTTTTTTAGTTTACTAACAACCCCCTCTCTTTCACACCCATATAATTGTGGTTAATTTGTGGTTCAAAGTTTTACATTCATACCAAGTTTTACAAAAGCATAAAAACATTCTTTTCATGATTTTTTCAAACTTTTTATCACAATACAATATCAGAAATGTACTGTTATTCATACATGGAAGTTTCTAAAGCTAACGACAATTACTTGATAATTGTGTTTATTTTGTACAATTGTAATAAAAAAATAAAAATGTGATTTAGTTTTTTGATGTAGACTAACTATTATTTCAAGACTTAACACGGTTGTATAATTGGAATAGTAAATAAGCTTCGTTAATATTGAAAATTTAAAAAAATAATATCTTATTAAAACGTATAGAACCGAAAAAGAGTATTTTCCATCTTTTAAGAGAAGTCAGATATTCCAATAATTCTAAATATTCCAATAATTTCCTAAACTTCTAATAACTAATAAGAAAACTTTACCTCGAACTTTTTATTAGGCGACCCATGATTTTTAACGAATACTAGCTGTTCCTTCTTTTAACTACGTCGTTAATATTCAGATCAATAACCATCTTTTTAATTATACCCTCTCAAACCTTCACAAAATTGGAAATAAAAAAATCGACGAAACTAGAAACTGCACGTATTCTGCCATTTAACTATGCATCAGTGGCAACACCATCCTCATTTAACATGCAAAATGGCGATTAACCCTCACGGTTTTATTGGCCATTTAACGGTCTGAGAGCCTTCCAGAAATGTTCAACGGGAGATGCGCTAGCTAGATCACAGAAATACGCGATTCCTTTTCACTAAGGCTTCGAGTTTTATCTAAATTCTTTCAAGATTGTATCTATAAAACGCTTTTTACGAGTAGTCTAAGCTATTATCTTCTCAAATCAAGACGGATTTGAAGTACCCAGTGCTGCAACAGATATCTCCAGTTGCATAAGGCAAATTAGGGTGATAAGATTGGAAGTTTCTAATCTGTATCAAATTGGTTCGGGGAAGGGTTGAGAATATTCTATACGAGATAAATACATCAATGAGTCAATGGGGATTTTTTTGAATTGCCGAATTTCGGGTCCAACAAGATAATTTTTTTTGCTTCCAAGCCGGAAACTGTTTCTATCGTGTCAGTAGACATTCAAAAGTGTATAAATTGTTTAATCGTTCTTACAAAAAAAAACTGCATAGAAGACCACAGATAAAGTTTACATGATAAATAAAAGAAGTGTCTGTTATGGTAATGATAATATGAAATTAATCTGAAAAGTCCTAAGAACATTATTTTCCAGCTCCACAAATAGAGAATAATAATAAAAAAAATCTGAAATATTTCCTCTCTTTCTACTTTTAACGCGGCAAACTAGAGCTTAAATGATTATTTGATAGAAATTGATCAATACATGTCTTAATTTCGTACTGAAAATAAAAAAAATCACATGGAATTTTCAAATCGAAATTTAAGTTTAATAGTTTCATTGACCATGCTAATTGATCTGATCATTTGAGACGTTTGCTATCAAAACCAGCTCATTCCATATTTTTCTGAAATCCACTTTTTTGCATATTTTGAAAGTTAAGAGGGTCCTTCATAACCTGACGAAGGGATATAGCTCAAATCCAGCTTAATCCAACCCAAAATTAGATAAAAAGTTGAAAATTGTGATCTCAACTGTGAAATTTCAGATCATTTGAAAAAAGTTAAGTGGATGCCATTTATTTAAAACTTGTAAAGACACAAATATTAACTGGTAAACTGGAAAACACCAATTTCACACAACTTAATTGGACAGAAAAACTGAAAAAAAAGCATGAAAAATCGTGTTTTGCATCAAAATCAGCTCATTCCAACCTTGTTAGTGTAATTACGCCCAAGGTAATGCACCTGGAATGAAAATGAAAAACTAATCAAATTCTAGGTGGTTATACCTACAATTAAAAATTTTAAAAAGAAATTTAGCTTTAGAACTGTGGACGTGAGAAGTTTTTTGTCTCTCCTGTAAAATTTCCAAAAATGGAATGAGCTGGTTTTGATAGCAAACGCCTCATTTCATCGATCCATATGCAAAACTCAAACTTGCAAAACTCAAATAAAACCCTAAAAAGTAGTACGACCATATTTATAAAAAAATAATACAAAAAGGATATATTTTTAAATTAAAAATCAAAGAGACGTGATGAGGCATTTTGAAATCTAGTCAGGGATTATTGAAGAACTATTTAATCATCATAAAATATTTAATTAACAAAATAATTTTTATTAATTACCAATAATTTTACAAAATTCAAAGTAAAATGTCCTAAAATTCTAACTTTATTTCAGATAAACTGTGTGATCAAGTCAGTGATGCTGTACTAGACGCCTATCTCAAACAAGACCCTTATTCTAAAGTTGCTTGTGGTAAGTAGAATTTCATAAAACTTCACACTTCTATATGATACCATGATGACAGACTTCAAAAAAAATTTCTTTTTATAAAAGCTACCGAATTCTTTACTTAAAATAATAATTTACTATTTTATAAATGTAATGTTAAAAATATTTTTGAATGCTTTTACAGTAATTTTATTATATCTCGTTTGATTAGATATGGAAATAAATTGTAAAAGAAAATGAAAAATTTACTTTTTAAGTAAACATGAAATAAATTTTCTCATTACCCATTGCTCATTTTCCTGTTATAAAAATTTTTCTTACACATGTACTATACCGTCAGAACCTTCTGATAAATTAAAATACCAATTATAATAACAATATAATTAAACTGAAGATTAAAATCCTACTTTAGAGTAATAATTTTTTGCATCATTCAACGTGCTTATTTTTTTTAAATTTATATAATTTTTAAAGTGCAGGTAAACATGACAAATCCCTAGAAACTGGTAATAAATAAACAATATAACCTTATTCATAAAAAGTGAATGCAAATAAATTTTAGAAAATCCGAAATACCAGAAATTAAAAAAAAATGTTACCAATTAGGATTGGGTGAATGACTTTAAAATCATAAAATATGTTTATTTTCAGAAACGGTTACAAAGAACGGAAAAGTTCTCGTGTGCGGAGAAATAACATCATCAGCCCATATTGATTATGAATCAGTTGTTCGCAAAGTTCTGCAACAAATTGGATACGATGATGTCACGAAAGGTGAAATACTTTAAGAAAATTTTTTTGAAAAACTTTAAGTGTAATTTTCGAGAAAACATTTTCTAAGTAGTTTTTTTATATGCAACAAAAGGTTTTTTGATGAACATCGTCATTGAATAGGTTTATTTTTTAAAAATATAGACATTTATTCAATCATTAAGAAAATAATAATTTTTTAATTATTTGTTTGATAAAAGATGGAAATGATATTGAAAGTGCTTTGATATACATCTCACAGTATATTATTTGCTACTACTATTTTTTTTATGAACATAGGATTATTTTGAATTTCGTAATGTAAAACTACGAGTATTATAAGCTTTTAAATTAAACTAATAAAAATTTATCTAATTTCAGTTAATTTTGTTTTTGTAGTTTTTTGTGTAGTTTTTTTTATTTTAAATATTTGTTTGATAAAAGAAAGAAATGATATTAAAAGTGCTTTGATATACATCTCACAGTGTATTATTTGCAACTACTATTTTTTATGAACATAGGATTATTTTGAATTGTAATGTAAAACTACGATTATTATAAGCTTTTAAATTAAACTAATAAAAATTTATCTAATTTCAGTTGATTTTGATAAATACCCTAAACATCACCTAAAATGATCTTATTTTCTATTGAAATAATCATAACTGGTGAAAATTCGTATTCCCAATAGTCTAAAATTATATTTTCCCAAATTTACATATTTTTAACTTGGTGTTTTGAAAGTGTTTCTTTTAATTGAAAAGATTGACAGAAGATGTTAAAAGAATTTTAGTTTTGAAAAGTATTCAATTAAAAAAATAAACTTTTAATAAGTTTTATAAAGTTAAAAATTGATACAAGTTTACGGAAGTGAGGTATTGTATAAATGCTTTCAACAAATAAAAAATTGATAAAATAAGTAACAGCAGATATTAAAACCATTAGGTAAAATATAACTTCATATATCAAAGTGTTTTATACAGAAATAAAAATAGTGAGCATAAGAGTTAAGTGTTTTAAATAGTTTTGAATGTTCCAAATAAGTTTGAAAAAATTATTAATTGTGTTGCAAAAAGAGTCAAGTTACAAACATGATTATGTGGTTTTTCAGGTATTGATTACAAAAACTGTGAAATCGAAGTAGCCATTAATGAACAAAATGCCGAAATCGCTAATGGCGTACACATAGATAAACATGAAGATGATATCGGTGCCGGAGATCAGGTAAGAAAGTTGTTTTAATAAAAAAGAAAAAAAATCAAAGGTGTCATACTTTTTAAAACAGCAGTTCTCAACTGATAGTCTAATGAAAGATTAGAAGAAAGTACTGCTCGGTAGCACATTTAAATAGTTGCCGCCTTTAAATAAGGATTTTTAAGTAGTTTGCGTTGAGCAAAATCTACGCTTTTAACATTACTTAAGTTGTAACCATATTGCTAATAGTGAATACTTGAATATCAGTGTTTACACTTCTTACTCTCAGGCAAAATTCTTCTGTCAACTGGGGTAATTTTAAACTTCAGTTCAATAAAAGATATGGCTATTAAAGCCTACTTCTACCAAATAAATAATTTACTCTTTTCATCTCTTCTTTTAGCTCGCCTCTATCACTTTTCTTTTAATATCACATTTCTTCATCTCTATTATCCCTATGATCCTCTCAATCATCAACCCTCTAAACATCTTCATCCCTTTGTCTCATAATTAGTCTTATCATCATTATTTCTCTTTTCGTCTTCAGTCCTCATCATTTCTTTCATCCTCTGCATCTCATCTTCATCATTCTTATCCGGTGACTACTAATTACTAATTCCATTTTAATGTGGAAAATGACATTTTCATTTGGTCAGAGCCCAAATGGTTTAAGGAAAAATAAGTATGGGCGTCGGTCAATAATTAAATTTATATTAATTGGTTCGCGAACTTCTACGAGTTAGAAACGACAGTTTTAAAGAGAAAAAGTAAACCAGCGGCAGGCATTACATAGGAGAGCAATATACATCGTAAAGATAAACCGCAAAATAATTTAAATCCTTTTGGTTGAGTGTTCTCGAAGCTTTGTTTGATTCATGGAGGAAAATGAACTCTATACTTTCATGTATTTTAATGAATTTATAGTTTTTCTTAAATTGTTTTATAATTATTACTTATTTTCTAAAAAAGAAGAGGATGAGACAATAAATTAAAAGATTGAACAATTTTCTTTCCAAATGATGTTCAAACATGTAAGTATGTATTGTAGAACATGTGTGTATAACACGCGTATATACAATATACATAAGACGATAGTTTTAAAAATGAAACATCTTAATCCTTATTTTTATAGAAAGAGAAAACATTAAACCAGGTGCCGATGTATCAGAAAAGAAAATCCAAATAATAGAGACTTTAACTTTTTAAATGATACTTTTCGGTGATATTTACGAATTTTTACTGATTTAACTCCTATGCCTATCAACAGGAAATTCATTAAACGGATTGTTTCAAAACTTGATGTGGTTTCAATATCATCGGATAGTTCGATTTGAAATGAATTTTTTTTACGCAGAATGAATAATTAATACTTATTATTTCTTTTAGGGCTTGATGTTCGGCTACGCTAGTGATGAAACCGAAGAGTGCATGCCACTGACCATCATGCTCGCACACAAACTCAACGCCAAACTATCACAGTTACGAAGGGACGGCACGTTTCCATGGGCTGGTCCTGACACAAAAACACAGGTAAAAAAATTTCCCACACACAATTCTTCTTTTTAAGCTTTTAAAAAATTCTTTTTAATGAATTTTACGGTTTTGCTATCTTCAAAGAAGATGCATCGAGAATTTACATCATAAATTTTTTACCGTCTACCTAATGAATGTTTCATCTTTCATCAGCTTTCTGTACTATTATTATCTTTTTTTATCAATGAAAATGCTTTCCAAAAACATATGGTTCAATTTTAAAAAATAATTGAGTTACAAGGATGTTTATTTAAGGATATCGAATTAATTGTATATAATTAAATTTTTGTGCAACTTTGATGTCGTCCTAGAGTAAAATTAAGCTAAAAAAGAATACATTACTGCATTTAAAAGAATACTTGAGATAATTTTTTAATGGTATTATCATTGGATTACTAGTAATCCAGTAAAAAATTTTAGAACAAATTATAATTTTAGCTCTTTGCATAACTTTACTTATGCAATCATTAGTGATAACATTTACTAATATTTATTAAGAACCATAAGAAGTAACATATGTGACGTAAACTTTCAGAAAACGAACTTAGAATGCACCTAATAATATACACGTTTATATTAGCTGGTTTAGTGAACTTTGTTATACAAATTGATAATCAGGAGTTATGTAAAAATAAAATCTCATCAGATAAAGCAGTCTTTCCAGATAAGGGGAATTCCAATGTATTGTAATTTTTTCAATACATTAACAATATTTTCTGAATACTGTAAATTTTTCAATATAATCACACCATTGGAGTAAAAATAATTTTTTCCGTAAGGGCAACAGTACGGATTTTAATTTATATCGCAAGACACAAACAGATTTTTGGTTCGAAAAGGATATAAGTTATTCAAAAGCCCTTAATAAATGTAACATTTTAGAAATCGTAAGGTAGGGCTTACATCTTTATAAACTTAATACATAAAAAATGTGGTTGATCACAGTTCCAAATACAAAAGGGGGTCTGGCGCCCACAGAAAATGTTCTGAAATTTTATATTTAAAGAAACAAAGTGTCTATATCCACTAAGGTGGGACACTTTTCTATGTGAAAAAATGTGTTATGAGATTGCCACGGCACCCCCTCAATTTTTTAGACCTACAGAGAAACTATTCATGCAAAGTTTGGGCTCTGTACCTTAATTAGAAAGCGATGATCAAGAGGAGTGAAAAAGTCCAAATTCGAAGATTTTTATACGAAACTACTAAAAAACCAAAGATCAAACCCTCTCATTTTGTTCATGATATTTTTATAAGAAACTACTAACGTTATAGATATAATTAATTTTCCAGGTTTTGTTTTTTATCACCTTTATTTTGGTTGCAGTAATTTTCTCATGTCCAAAGAACTTTTGTAAAGTTGTTTTTCTTGCATTTTAAACAGCTAATAACTCTAGAACTTTACAACTTAAAAACCTGAAACTAGTCCCATTTCTCTCTATATTAAAAAAAAGTAACAGTGACCGCCGCCGCTGTCGCCGCCGCCGCTGATTTTGAAAATTTTATTTTTGAACATTTTGAACTCTAACTACGCAAAAACTATTCAAAGGAATATTATGAAATTTTGACCATTGGTAGACAAATGCATGATAATCATTTTCGTTAAAAAACCTAATTAATTAGATAATTACTTCTGGAGTTATTTAATGTCAAAGTCAAAAATTATTTTTTTCTGCTGCGAGTTCGCCTCCAGCAAAATCTATTTACAGCAGAAACGTGATTTTTTGCATACACATACTCATAGGCATGAATTTTTGCACCTCATCGCTCTTTTTTCGAATTAGTTTTTGAGTAATTTAATTTTAAAGTTTCGAAATTTTTGACAATTTTTCGATTTTTTCGTTATAAAATAAAAACTAATCATGATAGAGGTATAATATTTTAGACACATATACAGTTATTTTTTATAAAAATATTGGCGTTTCGTTTTTTAAAAAATTCGAATCCGTTTTAGAATTATTGAGATTCAAAGTTTCAATTTTTTCTTCTCTTTCTGGTCTTTCACTAGGGAAACAGCTTATTTTTATGAGTCTTATTTCTTTAATTTCCGACGATTCACTAGATGTTTACGTGCATATTAAAAATTTAAAGTTTCTTAAAGGCTTGTTTTTACTCTAAGTTGGTTGATGATGATTGGTAGACTTGCTTGATATTTTTTTAAAAACATTTCTATTCAATAATTGAAGAAAGAAGAATTGAAGTTAAGAGATGAATATTTTAGAAACAGTTTTATTTTGATATCTTCGAGGGAATGAATGATTCGAATTAAATCGTTGATAAACTAGAGAGATGAGTAGCTTCGGTATCAAAGGAGCATTAACTAAGCCGACGAGCCTGGATTGTTGAGATGAAACAAGCGAGCTCTGCTCGCTAAGATCGCGAAGCGATCTTCAAAGAACTGCGAAGCAGTTCCGGGGGTTGGTGAGCGATAGCGAGCAGGGGGCAGAGCCCCCTAGTTAGCGAAAAAAATCTTGTGCAAATGTTGACAACTCAATTGAAAAAACAACGTTTATTTTTTTTACACAATTTAAAAGTCCAAATGATGAATGAGTACTGATCAAGGGGATCCATTGATCCCCGAAACAATTGTCTACTGCTTTTAAACTTTTAAATTGTGTAAAATAAACGTTGTTTTTTCAATTGAGTAGTCCCATTTTGTTTGTAAATTTTTTGTCTTGATTTAATGTGCATCATGACTAGTGATGGGCAGGTATCGATACCAAATACTTAAGTACTCGATACCTATAGGTATCGAGTGTATTCGATACACACAAAAGTATAGATACTTTATTGACATATTTCGTTTTAAATTTTTCAATGAAGTAATCTTTATAATACCTACTGTAGATCAAACGCAGCCTGTTTCCGTTTTCATTTTGCAACGCTCAAACTCAAGTCGTTAATCATCCGCGAGAGAAATTTGACGCGGCTAGGTTTTTCCCCCGCCAAATCCTTCGCCTCTATCCACCTCCAGGCCCGTAGCTACGGGGCTTTTTGATGGATCGCTTTCAGTTTTTTGAATATTAGTCTGATTATGGATAGGCCCTAAAAAAATTGTCCCTTCAGGTTCATTTCCCGACATTGAAAAAAAGTACTCGATACCTAAAAGTACTCGATACCTATAAGTATTCGATACCAAAGTATTCGATACCTATATGTATTCGATACCAAAGTATTCGATACCTAAAATTATCGATTTTGCCCATCACTAATCATGACCCATTATTTTCAAAATGTTTTTTTCAGAATTAAAAAAAAATGAAAGAAATTTAATGAAAAATCTTTTTGAAAAAATATTAAAAGCCTTTTAACTCTTCAAATGAACATCACTACCAAATTTCAAGTTGAAAATAAAATTTAATCATGTATAAAAAAATTAAAATATTTGAAATTTAGGCAAGTCCCTAAACTATCCCTAAAATTATACAGTATAAGAGCGATTCACTCATAGAAAATTCATAAACTCGCTTGAGGGTGTCCATATGACTTAAAAAATGCTAAAAATTTTACACAAATGTTAGTTGTTTTGTATAAAAATATTCGAATTTGGATTTTTTCACTACTCTTGGTCATCAACTTCTAATTCGAATACAGAGTTGAAATTTTGGCTGTGAGCTTCTATTAGATGTTCGAAAAAAGTAGAGGGTGCCCAGAAAAAAAAGTTTTTTGGGCCACCCTAATATCCACGCAAGTTGACCCATACTAAAGTATTACCGAAATTCGTTAGAGTTGTTACTTTCGAGGAGCTAGACAGTACAGGGTTTTTACACTTTTTCTTCCACTAGATCCAAATTTCAATGAGGGGCTAGGGTATTAGTTCGCGCCTCCTTCTGGAGTTATCGAGCCCATCTTCGGGGGTTGCACCCCACAGTTTGAGAACCACTCTCCTAAGCCATTAAATATCTAATATAGTTCAAACTTGAAAAGCCACGGGGTAGTAATCCATTGAGAAGCCACCCAGCTGAATAGCTTCTCTTATATTTCGTAGGTGACATGCGAGTACCTGTTCGAGCACGGAGCGGCCGTCCCACAGCGGGTGCACACGGTGGTGGTGTCCACTCAGCACACGGACGACATCAGCCTGGACCTGCTGAGGGAGGAGGTCATGAACAGGGTGGTGCTTGAGGTCATCCCCAAGGAGTACCTCGACGACCAGACCATCTACTACATCAACCCCTGCGGCAGGTTCGTCGTGGGAGGGCCCATGGTCAGTATTTAGTTTTACTTTTTTGTAAATTGTCACCAGTGGCGTATAGAGGCATAGCAAGAGGGGGGATTTGGGGATATAAGGTTGGTTGGGGGTAAGTTGAACCCCTTTTTGGAACCGTACATTTTTGGAGCTTCAGAGAAAAGTTTTGACCTGATGACCAGGGGCGGATCCAGGATTTGGTTTTTTGGGAGAGGCTAAGAATTTTCATAATCCAATTGAATCTTTTTGTTGATGCTCATACGGAAAAGGCAGTGAATTATCCTGCTCAAACTGTTAAAAGTAATTTTTTTTTTGGAAATTTAAGTCAAAAATCCCATTTTTTCAACTCGTTTTGGTACGCCTCATCCGAATTTCGGATATAGATTTTATGCGTTTTGACAAACTGAATAAAATAGAGTTGTAATAATAGTTACAAGATGCCAAGGGGGTCCTGCCCCAGAATTTTTTTTGAAAATTTGACCTTAAAATAACAGGGGTTTAACTCATTTTGGTGCATAAAATGCCATATTTTAAAGTGTACAAATTTTCATTTTTTTGGGGGGGGGGGCTTGAGTCCCCTAGCCCCCCTGGATGCTATGCTGTTGACTTATTTTTTTAAGACTTAATAAGAACAAAAAATTCATTATTAGTTTTAAAAATATTATAAAATAATGCTTTACATATTTCTCAACTGGTCTTTTAAACAAAAAACAGATGGGTGTCCCACTTACTTACCCCATAAGAAGGGGTAGCTAGACTGAAGCTGTATACAGCATTATGAGCTAAAGCCAAATCACGATCTTTTTTTAAAATTGTAAAACCTCTTCCAGGCGGATGCAGGGCTGACGGGCCGAAAGATCATCGTCGACACCTACGGTGGTTGGGGGGCCCACGGCGGAGGGGCCTTCTCGGGCAAGGACCCCAGCAAAGTGGACCGATCGGCCGCTTACGCCGCCAGGTGGGTCGCCAAATCCTTGGTGGCTGCAGGACTCGCCAAGCGATGTCTGGTGCAGGTGAGGTCGCTTCTTTGATTCACTTTCATTAATGGTTATACATTTATAGTCTGTGTAAATAAAATTGGCGGCTTGCTACTAGTAATTTCCATTGTGTTGCTATGGTGACGAGCCGCCTATTTTAATTTCACGGACTATAACAGGCAGGTCTGTTATGCCATGACATAACATGGATCTCATGTCCAAAAAGGTAAACTGTGTTTGCTAGACCTAGAGGACAATGCTTATTTTTAAAATTGGCCTGGAGACATGGTCAGGTCATCTTAATAAGGCCAGAATATGAAAAATAAAATCAAATGACTTTTTCATTTAATAATATATTTTTTAAACAATAAGACTGAAAAGAAAATATTTTCTTACTTTAAAGTCATCTCATCACCCAATCTAATTTTTTATAAATATAGTTTCAAAATTAAAAATTTCAAATGTTTAATTTGATTAACAATATATTTTTATCTTTTTAAAATAATAAAATATCCTTTTTTAAATACTTAAAATAACTGAAGTATATTGTCATATTTTTCAGCTGTCATATGCTATAGGAATTGCTGAACCCCTTTCCATAGCTGTATTTTCTTATGGAACTTCTGATAAAAGTTCAAGGGAACTACTTCAAATCGTCAAGAACAATTTTGACCTCAGACCGGGAAAAATTATAAAGTAAGATACTTTTCCATTTCCATAGCATTCCATTTAAAATGAATTTTAAAAATTTGAAAGCAATTTTTCATTTAAAGTTATTTTTAAATCAGAAGTTGGAAAAGGTTGAATTTATAATGCCGATTTTTAAGAGTTAGGATTTTAGAAAGTAACAAAACCTTAAAACATATTTGAATTGTAAAAAATCTCAAATGTAATTTTTTCTTACAGAGAACTGAAACTAAAAACTCCATTCTACCAAAGGACCTGTGTTTATGGTCATTTTGGAAGAGAAGAATTTCCTTGGGAAACTCCCAAGACTTTACTTCTATAGCTGGGATGGGATCACCATGAGATGGACTAAACCACCCTAATTTTATATTTAAGCGCAATGCTTTTCAACATTTGATTTTTCCAAATGTGAATGCGCTACCATTTTGTTTTATTTTATGTTGCAACTTATTTTTTAAACATATCAATTGTTTCAATATAACATACAGGCATAATTGCATTTAAGCTAAGAAAGCGTGTCTATAAAAAATTGGTTAGTAAAAATTGTTTTCTTGTATATTTGTATGTAGTGTCCTTTTATGTGATAAAATAAAAAAATATTTTTTATTATTTCTGTTGAGTAAAAATTTTTATTTCTGAAAATATCAAATATGGGAAGCCAAGAAAAACTCCAAAACAGTTTGTCCCAGGAAATTATGAGATACAAATAGCCTTGCTCTTGGAAACACTGAAAATACAATTGAGCCCATTGTAAATGAATACACGAAGCATGAAAATTACTCAGTTATTGCAAGAAAATGTGTTCATACAAATATTACTGTCAAGATTAGTAACAAAATTTCACAACTAATCCTGATTGTTCAGATTATAAAAGATGTTTTACTACCTTTCACACACAAGAAACCGCATAAAAATGTACATTATAAATATCTGAATTTTAAATAACTAAGTCTAGACAACTTAAAACTCCTTTCTGTCATGATAAGGTGATCTAACATAACATAAAATCAAAGAGAAATGTTTATTAATTAAATTTCCTTACACACATCATAAAAGTTTTAATAAATACAAAACAAATTTGTTTAGAATTAATTTGGAATTAATGCATGTAACATAAGGTTTAATGTTTTAAGGAATGATTTCCAAATTCATTTAGCTATCCATTAAATATAGTAGATAAAAAAAATGCATCTATTATATTTAAATTATATTACTCAAATTTTTCGCTGGGTAAAATTTTTTAATTATTATTGGAAAATGTCTGATCCACTCCCCCGAAAAAATTCTTATGTAAACAATTTCCATTTTATACAGATTTATATAATTTCAGTAATAGTTTACAATATCAACAATTTTTATAAATTTTTCCTTTTTGTAAGGATGTTTTTTCTAAGATTGAAAATTAGAATAAAATTGAACATTTTTATTAAAATGTTCAAGATTTTAATTTTTGTCATGTAGGGTCAAATTTCATTTAGCAGCAGTTACTTAAATTTGACGTATTTGGTATTTGCTGTGCTATAGGGTGTATCGAAAAAAACTTTTTTTCGATTTTGATGACGTAATAGTGCAGAAAAGTTGTCTAAGGTGCCAGAGAGTACCTGTGAATTTTTTCAGAATTTTTGGATAATTTCTTAATGTGCCACATTGGCCCTGAAGTTCCCCATGTTAATCCAATGGGGCGCGCCGCCAAAAAGGCCGAAAATCGGTTTTTCGCCCCTCATTTCTACCCTAATCACACGACGAATGTCTCGTCTCGAGTTATGGACTCTATATGATCTAGGCTATCCGAAAAAACTTGAATTATAGCCTAAATATCTATATTACGTTTTTTTGTATGCTCAAATTTCGTCGAAAATCGCGTATTTCCTCGTTCAAATCAGATCCCACAATCAACATAATATAGAGATTTAAGTTATTATTCAAGTTTTTTCGGGTAGCATACATCATATAGAGTCCATAACTCGAGACGAGACATTCGTAGTGTGATTAGGGTAGAAATGAGGGGCGAAAAACCAATTTTCGGCCTTTTTGGCGGCGCGCCCCATTGGATTAACATGGGGAACTTCAGGGCCAATGTGGCACATTAAGAAATTATCCAAAAATTCTGAAAAAATTCACAGGTACTCTCTGGCACCTTAGACAACTTTTCCGCACTATTACGTCATCAAAATCGAAAAAAAGTTTTTTTCGATACACCCTACTGTGCTACTAGGGTTGTTACCACCTAGCCAAAAAGCTCATTTTTTTCAAGTTGCCCTTTTTACCTAAAGGCATTTTTGGAGTGCCTGGGTGATGTTGATATCATGCCAAAGCTTAAAATTGGGATTATTATTAGATTTTTTGAAAAATAATACAAATTATACAAATACAAATTTTGTCGACCAGCTACAGGCTCGAAGCCCAACAAGTTATCTGTTATCAGCAATCTGTTACACTTATTCTTGACAAACTTTGAAAGCATTTTCTCAAAAGTATAAAAAAATCATTGGTGAGTAGATACTGGGTATTTTACCTGAAAGTAGTCACTAAAAGTCCAAACAACACATCTAGTCAGAGTTACAGTCTGGAGCAGTTCCCAAAATTCTTAAGTGATTTCATGAGACCATGCAATAACTCAAGAAAAATAAATTCCTTTACAAAACACAAAAGCAATTAAAAATAGAGACAAAACAATTTTCGGTCCTTACGTATTATCTAGTTGACCGCACCACTGAAAACGTTATCAAAGCACATTGACTGTTCCATAGCTATGCCCTTAAATTTGATGGTCGCTGAATGGTCAACAAGATAATACATAAGTACTCAATTTCCTTCTACTTAAGTGACACCCCTCTAAATACATAATATTTTCAAATAAATTAACTTCAACAACATTTCCTGTAACTGCCTATATTGTATGAAAAAGCATTATATCACAAAGTAGCAATTCTAGAAAGAGTGAGGCTTCCATACTAAAGAGAAAGTAGAGCTTAGAGTCCATATATTTACAAAAGCCTTTCTTAAGGTTGCTCTCCCACAACAGAGCCCAGATGTACTCTGAGGGTGTGGGTGAGCCAGACCACTTGCGGATCTCTTGGCTGCTCACCAGGAAGAGTAACAACCATGTTAATGAAATCATGCTTCATTTTGAAGGCCACCTGTTAAGAGAAGAATTTCCATTAAAACTGATGAATATGTTTTAATCAGTAAGTATAACTAATGATTAAGCTTACCATTCATCCGGGGATACCCTGGACAGTTCTTGGGGTTTTAGAGCTGTCCAGGGTTTCATACATTTAAGATTTGCCAGACATTTTTATAAAAAATCCTGACAAAACTATTTAAAATTGTGTTGTTTTACATTTTCTAACATCTGTATTAATTTGGAGAACTTACTTTCAGTGATTCAGTGCTGTAAATTAAGTCAATCAAACAATTTTTTAAAAAATAATGTTGACAATAAAGAAATAAAATTTGATATTTCTGTTCAATGTTTATTAGTTTGAATGTTTTTTTTGTTATTTTTTAATCTTTGATGATTTGATATGGTACTTGTTAAGAAATTTCAAAAATATGTCCTGGGTTGGACCGAAGTAAATATGGTAAGCCTACTAATGATACTCATGTCAAAATTGAAAAATATTGAATTTGAAAAGGGAATATTAAGGCAATTCAATACATAATAGACTAACAGATGTATTCAATACATAATAGCGTACAGCCAGTGACAGGACCGGTGCTGCCAAGACTCTTAGCGGTGGCACATGATTGTTGGCTGCGTGAGATTATTTGTTTTTGAAAAAAAAAATGAAAATTGATGGAACAAGGAGAGATGTGTTTTTGTTTTAGAGTCAACGAGGAGTTTGGTTGCGAATGAGTGTATAATTGATATTCATCCCTGTAAATAATATTATTTGTATATAATTAAATTTTTCCATCACACTAATCATTCAAAAATTGCCTACTGTTTCTTATATTTGACTGTCACGAAAAAAAAACTTTGGGGGAAAAGTTGGGTTATTCCTGTGAATTTTGGGGGAGATGGTGATTCATTAATGCTGGCCTGAAAAAAACATTGCCATATCTGTGAGGCTATCATTTAGATTTAACTTTTTAAAAATCTTGTTTTTTCTGTGATAGTTTTTCAAGCAAAGTTTTTCCTGGGGGTGGGATTATATTTTGAATCACCAATTAAGGGAATTACTTTAAGAAACTACTATGCAATTTATCAAAAAGTCTATGTTTTAAAATTATACTTCAGTATAACCATATAATATGCACTATTTATTGTAGAAAATGTAAATAGTGCTATTTTGTCATTCATACTAATTATATAAGTCCAGTATTTTGTACAAATACTGTCTTTTCCCTCATTATAATGAAAGAGAGTAAATGGACCCGATTCCAATAAATTTGGATAAAAAGATAAAAAAAAGTATGATATCAGCTTAGGAAAATAAACTTACCACAACATCTTTATGGGTAGGAGTAAGGGAAAACATGAACCCTAATTTGTTTGACTTCCTAAAAGTCACAATGCTGAAAAACAAGTATAAATATAGCATTATCAGATCAAAATTTCAAAATTACTTTTAACTTTGTATAAAAAGATGATGTTTGATCATGGACAATATTAGTATTGTGAGACCATTACATTCTATCATGCCGATAAATTAGATTGAACTGTTTTTAAGCTATATTATCAGGTACTGCCAAGGTATTATTAACTTAACACATTTATCCGGACCTGGAAAAAGTTGTAACCTTCTCCCGAACCTAATACAATTTCCCCAAACCTTATGTATTGCTCCTATGGAGCTGGCAGGGGCTTCCCCCGAACCAGGTTTGTAGGTTCCGGCACTTTTTCAAGGTCCGCATTTATCTAATTACCTTAATTTTATTGCATTATGCTTTGAAGAGGTCGAAAAAACTTCTGACTTACTTAGGATCATCTTTGAAATTCTGTGTATCACTGACATCATCAAACTCAGCTGTATCATCTCTGGGAGCCAGAACTAATTCACCAGGAGGAAGCTTCACCTGCATACAATGTCAAACAATGAGTTAAAGTAAAAGGTGCAGAAGGTAAAAAAAAGTTTGTATTACTTACAGGAGATGCATTTTCAGGTAGCTCATCAAGAGGTTCAAACGTTATATTTGCAGGATGAGGAGTAGGATTTATCAAAACCATTTCAACTAAGCATGTCTAAGGTTGAAGAAAGGAAGATTAACAATATACTTTTTCAATTTATTAACATGGGAGAATGCTTAGAACAAACTTACAGAAATTACATGTTTGGGGTTGAGGATTGCTATAGTTTCCTTCTAACCCTCATTGTTATATGTTCCACTTATATATTCTTCTTTAAGAATGTAAAAGTTGAAAAATACATACTAGGTAATAATTTTAAATACTTCAATTAGGACTGCACAGTTGTGATTTTAAAGCAAACACTCGAGTTACACTGTTTCAAACTTTCTATCATCAAATTGCTTACTATTATCAATTGGATATTGTTATTATTCTACTTTTGGGCCAAAGTGATGACATTAAGCAGTCGACTATACAAATCTACAGAAATTACATGTTTTGAGTTAAGGATCCATATTGTTTCCTGAATAATAGAGATTTTAAAATTACTTTTTTAAAATTTTAATTAATAAACTTAAATTTTAAAAAATAAACTAATGTGGTTGGAACATTGGAATAAGAAAATGTGGTTGGAACATTGAGGTCTATGTTCATTATTTTTGTGGTTAAACCTACAAAAGTGATTCATTTCTACTATTACATCATCAATGAGTAAGGGAAGCCCAATGTGCCACCAATCACCTAAATACTTTTGCAGGCTAATAAAATTCCTGACGAGTAGAATCATTGCAACATTGGCAACAGTGGCAACAATCATTGGCAACAGCTGGCTGACTGTTGCTTGACGCTTTTTTTCACGCTCCGTTGTTTTCAGTATATTTTGTGCCTATTTGCACCTAAATTTAAACTATATACATTATTTTCTATTTGATATAAATGCTCTAGCCTAGATTATATAGGTAAATATTTGCTTCAGTAAGTAAATTATGTCGCAAAACTGCAAAACGTGTTCTCTACCTATTGTTGATGCCGAAGTGATCCGGTGTGCTCATTGCAAGAGTATTTTCCATTTTGGATGTGAGGGTGTTGGTATCACAGAATCTGCATTTAAAAGACTTTCTAAAGATAAAAAAGCTAATTGGAGATGTGTAGCTTGTGTCCGGATGGAAACCAAATACAAAACAAGAAGTGGATCTACGTTAAGCTCTGCCTCGGAAGATTTTGATATGATTGTTGCTATGCAGAACCAAACTGAGGAGCTCAGGAATCTAATCTCTGAAAAATTTGACAAGTTGAGTTCCTCTATTGAATCTAATAGTACCATCATCATTAGTTTGAATGATTCAGTGAAATCTCTCCAGGAATCCAATAAAATACTGGAAGAAAGGTATCAAATAGTTCTAAAAGAAAACACAGTGATGAAGCAAGAGATCTGTGAGTTGAAATCTACCCTTAATGATCTTGAGCAATATTCTAGAAATTGCAACATTGAAGTCAATGAAATTCCTGTAGTTGAGAACGAAAATTTATCTTCAATTCTTCAGATTGTTGCGTCACAAATTGGTTTTGAAAAACCTCTTAATTTGGCGAAAATCCATCGTGTTCCAACAAGATCTGACAGTAAAAGACACAAACCCATCGTCTGTCAATTCAACCTGAGGTCTGACCGTGATGAATTTATGGGTCTGGCCAGAAGAAAGCGTGATCTTGACATTAAATCCATAAATCCTGATTTTATAAGCCAAAAATTCTACATCAACGATCATCTTACTCCCCACAACAAGTTCCTTCTTTTCAAAGCCAAACAATATGGAAAAGAAAACCGGGATTTCAAGTTTATTTGGTGCCGTGGGGGGAAGATCTTCATGAGACGTGACGAAACTAGTAAAGTGCTAAGAATCAAATCTGAATCGGACATTAGTAAAATAAATGGCTAAGTTTAATAATATTGATGCTCATGGAGATTTCTTCCTTTCCGGCACCACTATTAACTCTGGTGATATTGAGAACTTTCTATGTAAGTGTAAATGTTTTCATATTTCTGTTTTTCACTCCAATATTAGAAGCTTACGTACCAACTTTGATGAACTTGTATGTTTTCTCTCAAATTTAAAGTGTTATTTTGATATTATAATTTTAAGTGAAATCTGGATTAAGCACGACGAGACACAATTTTTTAGCATACCTGGCTACTCTGGTGTTTTTCAATGTCGCGAAGTTAATAAATCAGGTGGAATTGCGTTATTTATTAAAAACAATTTAGCAGATTTTAAACAAGTTTCTATTTCAATGTCAACTGCTGAATGTATATCAGTGTATTCATCCCTTCATGAAATTCAAATTATAGGCATTTATAGGTCTCTTCAATTTAAATCTGAGGTATTTCTTGAAGAATTTGATGATTTACTAAAGCGTAATAAAATAAAAAATCTCTACGTTATCGGAGATATAAATATAAACATTCTTGAAAATTCTACAGCATCCGATAATTATCTTAATATTATATCAAATTCTGGCTTGAAACCAGAAATACATGGCATAACTAGACAAGTAAACTAAGTGCAGTCGTGCTTGGACCACATTTTAGTTCGTATGAGTAATAACCTTAATATAAAATCTGCAATTATTTTATATCCGATTACTGACCATTTCCCTGTAATGTCTAGCATATGTATTAAATCAAAAACTTTCGGTGACTCTGTTCGTACTAAATGTAGGGTAGTTAATATAGGGGTCTTTAAAGACATTGTATGTAATTCTGGATTAAATTTATCTCTAGCTAATGGTTCAAATTGTGATGATATTTTTCGGAACTTTATGTTTAACGTTAATAATGTTTTATCCCTCTCTGAAAATTTTTCTATCTCCAGGAAAATTACTATAAAAAAACCTTGGATAACTTTAGAAATTCTGGAACTCATTAATGTGAAAGAAAAATTATTTAAATTGTATCGAAGAAATAGATTTAATCAATCCATAAAAAACCAATATACTTCTTTCCGAAATAGACTCAAATCTAGACTGCGTACTCTAAAATCTGAGTATTTCCATAATAAATTTTTGATATCTGCTAATACTAAAGATCAATGGAAGGTAGTAAATGAAATATTAAATGAAAATAAACTTCCGACTTTACCTTCTCATGATAATCTACAAGATTTAGCCAATGATTTTAATTGCCATTTTTCATCGGTGTTTAATACTTCCAGTATTAATATACCCTCAGATCCTCTAAATCAAAACATGCTATCAAATGTAAATAGTTTGTTTTTTGGATCTGTAGATAAGATAGAAGTTTCTAGGGTTATAAATTCTCTTCCAAATAAAAAATCAACCGGGTTGGATAAAATTAATAAAAGTATGATCACTATATTATTTGATTGTTATTCTGATTTCATAACTAATCTTATCAATCTTTCGTTTGATGAAGGCATATTCTTTTCAGATCTAAAAACATCCTTAGTAGTACCTGTTTTTAAAAAGGGTAACAAAAACGATTTAAATAACTATCGTCCGATTTCTCTTCTGAGTATATTTTCAAAAATAATCGAAAAAATTATGCATAATCGTCTGATCAATTTTTTGGAAAAGCATCATTTATTAGCTGATAACCAATATGGTTTTCGTAAGGGAAGAAGCACGGAATTAGCTTTAATGAATTTTACAAAAACTATTTACTCTAATGTGAACAATAATCTTAAAACTGCTGCAATTTTTCTAGACATAAGCAAAGCTTTTGACACCGTCAATCATATCCTTCTTTTGAAGAAACTATATTCCGTTGGTATTAGAGGAAATATATACTCTTGGTTTGAGTCATATTTAAGCGGAAGAAGTCAATTGGTTAAAATTAATGATGTTTGTAGTCGAGAGCTATGGATAAATGGTGGTGTGCCCCAGGGATCCATCTTAGGACCCTTATTATTTTTAATTTTTATTAATGATTTTTGTCAGTTAAATTTAGGTTGTGATATTATTACTTTTGCGGATGATACCGTTCTTTTGTTTGCAGCTGATAACTATCTTGATTTGTTTAAAAAAATGGAAATAGCACTTCATAAAGCAAATACTTGGTTTGGTAAAAATCTTCTTAAGTTAAATGTATCTAAAACTAAGTTTATTGTATTTAATTTATTTTCAAATGAATCTACTGTTGATAGTTTAAAATTACATGAAGCTACATGTAATATGTTTTGTAATGACTTACCTTGCAATAGCATTGAGCGGGTTGACTCTATAAAGTATTTAGGGCTTCATTTCAATAGTAATTTAAAATGGAAGACTCACACTAACTATTTATTAAATAAATTACGATTTATTAATTTCAAATTATTTAAACTTAAGCATATCATCGACCATAGGTTTTTATGCACTTTATATTTTTCTTGGGTCCAATCTATAATTAGCTATGGTATAACTTGTTATGCTTCTGACTACTTAAGTAATATTAGACCTTTAATCCAAATACAAACTAAAATTTTATCTCATATAAATTGTAATTATTTAACTAGGCCCATTTTGAACGTACGTGAACTCTTCGTATTCCGCTTACTTCTTTTTATTTTTAATAACAAATCTTTTTATCAAATTAAAACCAGTAACTTTGAAATAAGGAATACAAAAGGAAATTATTTTATACCTAAAACTAACAAAGAAATATTACATAAATCTCATGTATTTTTAGGACCTTATCTATTTAATAAATTAAAAGAAAATCTTAAAACAACTAACAATAAACTTGAATTTAAATGCGGCATATATAAATTTTTAGGCGAGCAAATAAATACAGAAGCATTATTTCATATTTTACAATAGAGTCAGTCCAGCTTTTGTTGCAATTTTTTTTTATTAATTTCTATAGGTATCAAGGACGAGCCTTAGGCTCATGTGATACCACATATTTATTTTCTCTCTTTGTTGTTTCGTTGTGTGTTTATTACTTTTATATATTTTAATGCTCTTTGTATGTTTTGTTTTTCTGTCTTTGTCGTTTTTCTGTCCTTGTCTTTGTCCAATAAATTTGATTTGATTTGAAAAAAAAAAAAAAAGTAGAATAGTAAAGTGAGTACAAGCTTCATGCATACATCCTAAAGACACATAATTTTTTTTTAAATAGTAAGGTTGCCTACATTTAGAGCAAACCTTATTAGAATTTGTGATTTGAATGATTAGAATTTGTGTAAGCCTTTGTAAGTGTTGTAAACAAATCTCACAATATTGAAAAATTAGCTTAGTAAAATAGTAAATAATGTAGGTGCAGTTACTTTTTCTAGATACAGCTTGGAAACATTCTTTATTCTTAGCTCAGGGATGTGGTAACTAATTAATAAAAAGAGAATGAGTTAATAGTATCATATGTCCCTTAAACTGTACAGTCTAAACATTAAATAATTTAAACAACTTACAATGCAGCTAGCTGAATCTTGAATTTTATTGATCCTGGGTTGTACTCAGGTTTACTTAAGTTATGTTCACATACCTAAAGAAAAAAAAAGTTATTTAGGTTGAAACAGAACAGACATGATATGTTAGAGTACAAAATGTGAATAATATGGATAGAGATGTTTGGAATTAAAATAATTATCAATATAGAACTTGAAATTGTAATGTATTTTTTCCCAATCAAGCTAATACAGCAAACCCTATCTATAGGAAAATGAATAGTTTTACAAAATAAAGGTACCTAAATTTACAAACAGAAATGAATCCAAATGTAAGAAAAATATTTTACCTTGCATCTTTGAGATCTCTTGATATGCATGTATTTATTTTGAGGAAAGAAATCAGATGTACTAACTGGTTGAAATTGAGGTTGAAAAAGCCTTTGTTTTAAAGTGGTAACTGAAAATATAGCTGATTATTTATCCAGTAGAAAATAGTTGATTTTTTAATAATATATAGTTCATGTGCAATAATTCTTTATAATTTTAATTAGAGTATGATGTATTAATAGGAGTACTCCAAACTATATAAAATATTTAGGGTGCCATTGGCTTCAAAAATCAAAAATCTAGATTTTTTTGTCCTGAAGATAGTATACAATACTCAAACATTGCTAATGGAGGCAAAAAATTAATACTGTACTTATTTTTTATATTGGACCTAATTTTGGGCTCTCTTGTTGAGCTCGAGATTTTCGTAAGTTAAAATAACACAAAACTTCAGAATTCAAGCTGTGAAAAAAAGGATTTTTGGGGCTAACCTGGAAAAGTAGCACCCCCTGAAATGTTTATTTCTTAATAAAACAGACATCTAGTTAAGAGATATAACATGTAATATAAATAAACTTGAATATTTAAGGTTGATGTTTTATTTTATTTCCTATAATTAATATTGGTTTATTTTAACACAATGCATTTACTACAATATTTAACTCAGGGTTAACGAAATCTTTTTAAAGGAAAATATACATAAAAATAATGTAACCATGAACAAACCAGATTCTAGATTCAAAGGATCTGTCAAATAACTTTCAGGCAAAGGTTCAACATCAGTTGTTGCCTCGGGAATAGTCAACTGTTCAGAACTTTCAGGTTCCACTTTACTAATAAAAAGAAAATAATAAGTATTTATCATCATAAAAGAAACAAAAGGACTGTTTTGGGCATTGGAAATACCTTACCTGACTGCAGGGGGCAACCCAGTCAGTTTCCTTACAACAGTAGTTGACATCCCATACTTATCCTAAAATATAACCCAATATTTTAAAATTGAATGATAGTTTACAGAGATTTATAAAATCTATGTTTAAAATTATGAAAACAGTAAAAAATTGTAAGACATTAAAATTTGCTCACAGCTATATGCAGATAGCTGTAACGTTGGTTTATCTTTTTCCTCTCTTTTTCCATCTTTTCCTTTTGAGCTAGGAGCCGATAATACTCCATTAATTGGTTGATCTAAAATTAGCAAAATATTAATACCCATTCAGAGCTTATTGAAAACACATACATGTTTATCAAGTTATGGAGCAGAACATACCCTTTTGCTATAAGGATTTTCAACTTCTTGCCATCCACCACTGGCTGCAAAAAGTTCAATTAAGACAGAGATCAGTGGCAAAAATAGAAATTTATTTCAGAAGCGCAGAGGTCGATCCAGACAAAAATTGGGGCCTTTTTGCTGCCCCTTCAAAAAATTCTCCCTTTTTAAATCTGTCCCATTCACAAAATTCATGCATAAAATAGCCCTTACACAAAATTTAAATTAGCTTTAATGATTATTTGCAAGAAAACACTCACAAAATATTTGAATTTTTCATGATTTTCTTGGTTTTTTAGTCAATTTTACTTTTACATACTCATCTACTAACTATCCCGGTTTTAGTATTTCACAAAAAAAATTTTTTTTCACAAAAATGGGCCAAAAAATAAACCTGGATCTACCCCTTGAAGTGATCAAAACTATTCCTTAAGCCCATCCCTTGCATATTTAAAGGGTTTTAAATAGCTTGTTATTACATTTCAGAGCGTAATTTGTGTCATAAAAACCTAAAATATAAGAAAAGTCGTGAGGTGAGTAATAAAATTCCAAGTAACAAAGGAGGTTTTGGGGTCCTTCCCCAAAATTTTTTTGAATTTTGACTATAAAACACAAGATCTTAACTAGCTTTGGTACACCTAGTCTGAGTTAAAGATATATATTTATAAGTAGGATTTTGATGAACTTATAATAAAAAGTTGTAAATAATAAAGTTTGAATTGTACAATTGGGAGGTGTGGCAGTCCTCCCCAGAAAATGTTTGGAAAATTAACCCTAAAATTGGGTTTTAATCTGTATTGGTTTAAAAAATCCAGTATTTTTAGGACGGACAGCCCCTCTTATTAGCATCTGACAGATTTGGATATTTATCAGATGTAAGAGATTTAAATGCATGTTTTTGGGTCTTCTACAAAGTTATCTTATGCTTAAGGTTTATAGAAATACAGCATTAGGATTCTTACTACACATACCAGTTGCTTGGTCAGGGATGTTGACATCTCGTGAAGTCCAACGACAGAAGCCACATACTAAATAGTATACTTTCTTGGGAGTTGTCTTTGTAGGGTCTTCAGGGTTGGGAATCTGAGCACTAGTAGCTCTCGTTGACAGTGTATGCATACAGCTGGGGCAATCAAAGCAATTGGAGCATCTAAGAATAGAAATTTACATGAAATCATTGAGCTAATTTTGGTAAACTAAAAACATTCCAGTTTCAAAAAATTTTAACCCTTCACTGCACGATTTTTTTGTTTCTTTTGAAAAAAATAATTTAATATCTTCTAACAGCCACGAATACAGGAAAAATATTTAAAAAATTCCAGACTTAATTTTTCATTAAGATATATGGTTTTTTTATGGTATGGCACAAACCTAAAAACATGATTTACAGCTGGTGTAATAATTGTATTTACGAAAAATCAATTTAAATAAGAAGTATATGTTGTGTATATAAATGTCACTTAATTTACCAAGCGATATTTTCAAGATTTACTGGTAAAAAAAGATCAATCAAAATCTTTGATTCCATACAAAATGGATGCAACTGTTATGGAGACATAAAAACCTAATAATCAGTGAGAAGCTGCTATCTAGATCCACACTGAGTAGTTAATATTATATATATGTATGTTCTAGATGGGGCACAAAACTCAGATAACTTAAATTTAACACATGTGGGAAAATTTAGGAGTTTTATTGGTATGTGCCGAATTCGGCACACCGTGCAGTGAAGGGTTAAGAATGATCAGAAATTTTTTTTGATAATTAAGATGAATTCTGAGCAAACAGAACTCTGAATTAGTAGCAAATTTTTCCCACGAACGAAATCGTCGATTGAGATAGCCATAATGGAAAGCTGATCAAAACCACTAAATTACTTGTTTTTCTTTAATCTAGCTTCAGGAGATGGCATATATTCCAGACAATTTTGGCAGTAGTGAGAGTCAACCTAAAATGAAAATGCGATTTTAATAAACATGAAAGTATACAAATAGAAACCACGCAACATAGATCTAAGTAGTACCTCGTGTGAAACACATTCGCCACACCTCAATTTAGAACAATGCCTACAAAAGTAAACTTTGGTTATCGGTCTATTAGCTCCGCAAGTGCAGACATACAAAACATTTTTAGGTTCAAATATTCTCAACATTTTCGCATCAAACGTCAACGATCGGAACCATTTATTTACAAAGTTCAGCAGCAGACGAGTAGCGAAAAAATTCTGTTGCCACGAAATTTGCAGCAATTTTACATATCATGTGATTTTCCCCCACTGAAATTTTAGGAATTTTATTTTAAACGAGTGCATTAAAAGGTATAAATAAAGAAATAATCTCGCAAAAATTAATTTAACTACATAAAAAAGGCTTAAATTACTTGATTAGAATGAGTTTTTGTTTCTTATCTCATCAAAGCAGACAGTAAACGAACATCTGGCACAGAAAATGGGCTGCGCTAAATCCATGGCTGACGCTGCAGTTGGACGGTTTGTGTTTTGACGCAGAGGAATAAGTGATGTGTAGGTATGTTAATTAAAAAAGTAAATATTAGCTGGGACCTACTTAATCCGCAAATGAGTACGCTTTTCTCTGCCCCTATCTCACAAAACTAGTTTTCGAATTTTTAGCCGTCGCACCTAGCTGGCTGAATGCAAAGTGTAGCGATTTCATGATCGTTTGTTTATTTCTAATGGTATTCGCTTGTTTTTTTAAATTCTGCTTGTTCGTTGCATTTTGAGAAATGTTATTTCATTCATACTGATCACTTAAAAGAATGTATGCCGTATCTTTTGTTTGTAAATTACTACATCCCCTACTTCATGACTCACAATATCTAAACACCTCTTTCTCTTGAGGGTAAAATTAAAAATTCTAATGAAACAATTCCTTTCAAAATGTATTCATGTTCTTAGTCATAAGTGAATATTTGGTAGCAAGAGGTTCTAATTTCGATCAAAATTCTGCACATCTGTTGAATGCATTAATTTATATACTAAATCTTAAAGTTGCAGGGTTCCACATCAGGGAATACCCTGGAAAACTCATGTAATTTTAATTTCAGCTAATAGGTTAGGCTCATTGTGTTTGGCAAAAACTTGGAAAATCATATAGAGTTCCTAGAAAATAATCTAGTTTTAATGTTTATAGCTTAAATTTTGGATCTTGAAAATAAATCAGGAGTTATTATTCATTTAGGGGATAAGAATATGCAGGATTAATTTTACCTCCTGGCTCTGTCCATAAGTAGGCGGGGAGGGATGGGACACTTTTTCCAAGAATATTTTTTAAAAATTTAGTTTTCATTGTTTAAATTTGATACTTTCAAACTAACATCTTGAAACATTTTAACATGTTTAAAAAATATAACCAAAGTGATAGCAAACAAAACTTAGGATTTATGAACGAATTAAAGTAACCTCTAAAAGTGTCTCATCCCACCCCGGCCCGGGGTGCGATGGGACACATCTTTTTAAATTAAAATTTACAAATTCACGATTACTTTTTAAATATATGATTAAAAACCACAAAGATGGAAGTATTTACACATTTTAAAGATTTATTACAAAAACATCAGTTATTTTACCCTATATTTACTTAGAAAAATCTAACTTAAGTGAAAAATGCAAAACAGTTCAAATTCTTCTTTAATCTAAGAAAATATGTTTTCAACTGCAATACTAAACAGTTCCAAAACAAAGGTATCTAAAGATTTGTATTCAATAGCTTGTATTTAGGTATTGAAAGGAATTGGGCATGGTGTCCCATCCCACCCCGGTAGCAACAGTTTTAAAAAATAGGTTCTTACTAAAGAACTGTGGCTTTTAGGCTTAACTCAACTATATATTCATAAAGAATACATTATCCTGTTTAGAAAACAATATAAACCATTATGAAAGCAACCAAGAATCAGATTGAAAATTCACTTTGAAAAAAGTAATACTTAGTTACTTTTGCTATAGTGAAACCATCTTTTTCATTCAGAAACTTGTAGGAGCTTGCAACTAAAATAGTAAACAGCAACAAGTATAAAGCCATGGTGGCTATACCTGGTGTAACACTCAAAAACTAATTTTATTTATAATTTTAAGATTTATTGAAGGTGTCCCATCCTACCCGGTGTCCCATCCATCCCCGGTCTCCCCTACATACTTTCCCTTTTACTATTGCTTGATTTTATACCTAATTATCTGCTGTCATTTTAAAATTATAGTTTATTTTTACAAAGTTGTCCAATCTCTGCTTTCCTCTTAGGGGACATCCATAAATTACGTAAGGTGTTTTTTCCAAAATCTGGACCTCCCCTCCCCCCTTGGTGAGATTTTGCTGGACACCCCTCCCCCAAGTGAGATTTATCTACAACTTTTAAAAAATAATTTGCAGTATCTTGTCTGTGTGATTTCCTTTTCCATACTTAAAAAAAGAAAATCGTATAATTTCTAACTTAAAAAGTTGACGTGAGATTTTAATCGACCCCCCTCCCCCCTTGGTGAGATTTTTCCAAACCCCTCCCCCCCTTTTTGACCTCACGCAATTTATGGATGTCCCCTTATTAAGTTTTAAAAATAATAGTCATATCGACAGGTAATATGTATTTTTTCACTTCTGGCTAAATGGGCATTAATTTTGTATTCTTTTAATGAACTTTACTGTTTATTTGTAAGTATGAAAAGGCTACTCCTTATTTCTTTTAAAACTGTAATTACCAGAAAGTGGCTTTATTATTCACTCAAATTTATTATTCATTTAAAAAGAAATCAATAAATTGATTTAGATAACTTTGTGACATCATTTACGAAGTTTATAATGATTTCTATTTAGCTACTTCCAGGTTATTTAACTCTAAATAAATTTCATGTCTTTTATTTCAGTTTTGTTTCTATTACTCCTCTGAATGGGCGCATGCTATTCCAAGAAGGCTAAGGGAGGGAATCGTTCTTACACCACAGTCAACATGGCTTCCACAAAACTTGAGGAAGCCTCACGTCTAGCCAGGCCCACTCCTTACTCTCGGACGCAGAATGCAAACTTGGAACACACCAACAAGAAAAACAATCCTCTGTCTGCGAAACTCAGCCCCATGACGACAATGGATCAAGGTGAAAACAAAAACGCAAAGAACACCTTTCAGTCCAGCATCCCCCGTTTTAGCTCTAGTCTACCAGTTGCAGCTACAACTCCCGGCAATCAAAGAACTGTTGCTGTCTGCAATGATAACGAATCTTTACATGTTGTTAATAACAATGCTATTGTCAATTCCCGCTCTGCTTTCAATATTTCTCACAATGCTAGCCCACCTGTAAATAAACAAGCTAAAGCTGAGTCACAAATCAAACCAAAGAGTTTGGGCAGCAGAAGCTGCCCAGATAAAATCGTCAGTCCCGATGTTGCTGAGAAACCTCATAGGACTCCTGTGAGAGGGATTTCGCGCCCTTTTGGCAGATTATCTCCCAGTTCAGCTGGCAATAGCCCCGAGATACATAGTGTTCCCAAAGTGCAGCCAGGAAAAGAATCTAGAGGTGTGAATGGTCGTAACTCTAGTGGGCCTAGTCCTCTTTCAAAATCCCCTTCGAGGAAAGGGTTTGAAAGCAAAGACAGTCTTTCAGATTTCGACTCTGGTCTAGGAAACAGTTTGACTGACAAAAACAAACCCGAGGACTCTGACACCGTGAAAGACTTAGAGCAGCTTGAATTTCAAGAAGAGTTTTCACCTAATCTGAATGTGGACGTCAATCCCGGTCAACCCACTAGCACTCCCAAACAATCTGCTGTTGAAGGCAAAAATGCCTTGAAAGCTCCATCTTACAAGCGAGAGGTTAACGGAAAGTGGAGTTACGATGAGAAGCATTTCGGTCCCGAATCCCCGCGATCCACCGAGCCTAAGCCTTTCCCTACTTCTGGAGGAACAAGCCCTAGAGAAAAACATTCATTTAAGATGAATGCTTCTGAAAATATCTTTTCAACTTATGCTTCATACAAAGGACTGCTTTCATATCAAAAGAAATCTTTCAAGCCTTTAGAAGTTACTAAATTTGCACCTAAATCCGGAGGTATGGATAATGGAGGAGGGATCCCTTCCCCAAATTCATCAAGCATTCCTAAACCGAGAAGGCATCAAAGTAAACCCACACCTTCGGGTTCCTCGAGTGTCTTTTATGTCCATAACGAATCGGGGGATTGTTCTGTAGAAGAGGATGAAAAAACTCTTACGAATGTTGAGAAACCATCTAAGAAGAAACAGCACCAGGCCAAACAGTCTAGTCTGGATTCCGACGAAAAGTCTGACAGCACTGGGGTGATGAGCCCTCCGTCAGATGATAATCGTGAATTCTTGATCGATGACGAGATAGCTGACCAACCCGGTCTCACCTTTGGGGACCCGAAGTCTGAAGATTCTGATGTGCAATCCCTGAAATTGGCAATGTCTGAACTGCATGCTCTGCAGATGTCCAGCTCTGTGAAGAAGAGAACTGATAGTGTGGGAAGCTATTCCAGCCGCAAGGGGCGCAATGGCGACCACAGAGACAGCTTGCTCTTGAATTCGGAGCTTGGGTCGTCTTGTTCGAGCATTGCATCGGATGATTTGATGTTGGACTATGAGAAGACATTTGATGGTTTTCCTGAAGGAACTGTTAATGAAGGGTAATTATCTTTGGGATTCCCCGTTAGAATTTATTTACATGGAATTCAGTCCGATTTTTTCCATGTTTTTTTAGCTATATTTTAACTATATAATTTACGAAATAGTTAAAAAATCTTAAATAAAGACAAATATAGAGTAAATTTTTAAAAATATATTTTGGGAAAAGTACTACCTATAAAAAGATTATTAGTATAACATTAAAAAATACGAACCAGAAACTCCATCCATGCCACGAGGCATGGATGGAGTTTCTGGTTCGTATTTTTTAATCTAATATTGATGGATTCTAGCTGACTTGCAGCATTTGCGCAGTTTGCAGATATCTATTCAGTTTTAACTTAAAATTCTAAATTTCGATTTGATTATTAGTATAACAGTAGGGTTACTTGTCTAATTATGTTACAGTGAATCTTAAAAGATCCTTAAAATGTCCACTTGGGAGGATTTATAGAATTTGCTAATATTTTATGAATTCATTCAAACACTATTGTTAGAGTTCCTTTTATAATATTAAATTTGTTGAGATAGTTGTGGTGGATTTAAAGAAGTAGTGCAAAAATATTTTGTTTGCAATTTTGAAATATGTGTAGTTGCTATTTAAAATTTAAGTTAATAGTAATAAGTTGGTACTTGGGTATTATCCCGTCGACCTTTCCGTGACTGTCAAATTCAGCGGCACATCCATAAAAAATCAATGAGTTGTTTACTGTTTTTGGATTTAGCGGTACAGTCGATTGGATAATACATAAGAACCAATAAATTTTAATGTAAATGAAAGTTACCATTCATGACACAATTTAAGATTTTTAACCAGAACCTGATTTTCTTAAATTCAGGCCTGCTTCTCCAATGAGAAAAATGACTGAGACTGAAGTTGACAAGATTGCTCCTTTAAAGTCTGAGAAGAAATTTGACTTTGAAGAAAAAAACAGGTAATTTGTTTTCCTTCTCTTTTAACTTGTAATTCCGAATTAGACTGCTATGAAAACCAGTGAAGAATTTCATTAGTCTCTATGTACTGTTTCCAAGATTTTTAGTTTTTTTTGTGAAGAAGCTTCTGGTTAGTGGGGCTATTTATTAATAAGTGCTGTAAAAGATTTATAAATTTCCCAAAACATTTTTTTAAACTTTTAATAAAATCTCAACATATTTTATCTTATGGTGAACATTTGAATATTGCATCAAATGGAAAATAACCTTAAATACAAAAACTTTATACTTTAAGGTAGTTTTATTCTTAATTTGTTCGTTTTATTTTGTGATGTACCATGTACCTAATTTGTACAGTAATTCTTTTAAAGCTGAAGAGCCCTATTTGATGCAACAATGTGTGTCTAATATGTGGATAGTAAATTGGTTTTTAAAACTTTTAAACTGTTAACATCTTCTATACTTTGTACTAATAATCATATCATCAGGGATGATATTTTTCAGACTTTTGTAGGATTTTCAGACTTTTTAAAACTTCAAAAAAATTTCAGACTTATAATGGAAAAAATCAGCTTATGAACTAGAATTTTCAACTTAAAACTACATCTTTTAAATTTTTTGTGAATGTTCTTGGTTTATGAGGATCTTTCCTACGGTAAATCTTCATATCTGAGGCAGCTAAATAATCTAATTTGGTTTGGTTTACGATCTTATCTATTCTTGCAGTTTTCAGACTTTTTGCTTTTTTGTCAATCTCATCCCTGTATCATTGAATCTGAATGATTAAATCTATATTTTGATTGATTGGGAATTTTGAAAATTGTGAATTTGTTATTTTCGTCCAGCAGGAAAAGACTAATCCGTAGAAGCTCCAATCCCATGTCTTCCTCTAGTGAGAGAGACGATTGGAGGAAGAGGACAGTCAGCTTGCCTCTGAGACCTCCTCGGCAGATGACTGTCTTCGAGGCGGACGACGGAGGCTTAAAGCTAGATTCTTCCTCATACCGGCTGCTCTGTCAGGATTTGAATGGGGTCAAAACTCTTCTGTTGAGGTTGAAGTCAGTTATTCAAGAGGTAAATTCGTTTGGTTTTGTTCTTGGTTTGATTGTTCAGGGTAATAATGTGATGTTAAATTTTGCTTCTTTTGCAGGCTGAAACTATTAATCCGTTTGACCAAGCAAATCCTAATGTAAGTAGTTTTTCTATAAACACACACCATGAAATAAGGTTTCTTTTTTAGTAAATTTGAGTGTTCAAAGCTTTTTTTTAAACAATAGACTTAATATTGATCAAAGTTTGTTAGTGCACTGCATCTTTCAATCTATGTGTTAATAAATTATTTAGTCTAGGTAATTTTATATATTAAGTTGTCTCAACCATTTTGCTAACTTTAAAACTGCTGTAACTTAGTTGAAAAAGTTACACAGTTTTAGTGATATACTGAAGTTATACCTTAGTAAAAGTTTTATTGTTGGCAAAATTTAATACATAATGCATAGTACCTTTAATCTATTAACCCTTTCAGTTCTAAAAAAAAAACTAAAAACTAAACCATCGGCGCAACAGCCCTAGTGGGCCAAGGCCTACGATGCCCATCTTCGTTTTCGTGACCGTGGGGCCTGGGGTGCTAGGCAAATGTCCCAGTTAGGTGGTCAGTCTAACGTGAGACCCCCAGTGTCTAGTTCCCAAGCATGCTTGGTCCTCAGTTCTAGACACCCCAAACTTTCCATTGGATTCAATGGTAATCTCGGGCGGTTAGGATTCAAAGGGTTGAGGAGAATGAGACAATTTAACTTTCTCTTATATTACCTTTTCTTTGAAACCAACTCTTGTTCTGTATCTTTTCAGAATATTTTCTACCATAGTTTAGTCCAAAGTGATTTTCCTTCTACTTTAACTAGTCTAAAACCTGCAACTGCAGATGAAAAGAAAGGACCTGATGCATCAAAACTATATCAGGTAAGTCCCCCCAAATGTTCTTTCTTTCCCTCTTATGATCTGTATTTTCATAAAATAAATTTTGGCTTCAACTTATTCTATTTTCAATGTATTTTAATCCACTTACCAGTCAAAATCTACACTTTTTAATTTTTACCTATTTTTAAAAAGACAAAAAACTTAAGGATTGTAAAGGTTGAAATCACTACATACATTTTTGTGATGTTTCTTTTTATTGTTTTTTTAAATGAATTTTAATTATCTTAATTGTCTTAAAATCTACTGATTTCAAATAAAGTGAAAATTTTTATGTTAATATCTAATTATATCATGGTTGATATTTTAATTTATTAAAATACTTTTAAAAATACTATAATTTCTGTCTCCCACTTTACTTTTCATTATAAGCGAAAGGTCCTTATTTTTCATTTTAGGAAAATGCTGATTTAAGTCGACAGCTAGTTTTATTACAGCAGCAGCTGGAAGATAAAGATCACACAATCCACTTGCTTCAACAACAAATGGTAAGAATATTTTGATTTCTGCAGATTCCTATTGGCCGATGAAGAGGTTAAAATTAATTTTTTATTTTAATTTGCCGATAGTGATAGGTATTAAAATAAACTGAAAATTTTCAGTGGTTTGGAATTATCTTGTTAATGATGTGTTCTGTATTCATCTGAAAGGTTAATTGTGAATATACCTGGTACCTATTTAGTCTTCTGTTAGATGTGTTGGTCATCAGTTCTGATCCTGTTCTCAATTAGTCTTCATCAGATTAAAATAAAATATTAAAATATATTTTAGATTTCTGTGTTTTCTAGTTCTATTTTATAATAACTTTATTTTAGATTAGAAAAAAGAATTGTTAGAATTATGTTCTCTTGTTTTTTGTAAGGAAGCCCAGTGGCGCAGTGGTAGTGCATCTCGCTTCCACGCCACAGGTCCGGGGTTCAAATCCCGGGTTGGGCAGGGTCCACTCAGTCTTTCATCCCTTCAGTGGGTCGATAAACTGAGGACCAAGCATGCTTGGGAACTGAACACTGGGGGTCTCGCGTTGTGCTGACCACCTAACCGGGACGTTTGCCTAGCACCCCAGGCCCCACGGTCACGAAAACGAAGATGGGCATCGTAGGCCTTGGCCCACTAGGGCTGTTGCACCGATGGTTTAGTTTAGTTTGTTTTTTGTAAGTACAATAGAACCTTGTTAAAGCGACCCCTAATGAGACCAACAATATACATACCATCGTTGTAACTGAAGGACATTATATAAAGAAAAAAATGAACACTTTAATAAAACAATCAGTACTTTTCTTACTGGCTGCTGTAATGCAATGGTTGCTTTATCAGGGGGTTGTACTGTAATATGTATTTTTCTGTTATTTGTTAAAATATTTTTTTCTTTTTTAGACAAAGTATTTAAATGTCCAAAATGTCTGCAATCATGATGCACCTTCTGCTAATGCTGCTACTCAAACTGAAAGGGTGAGTATGAGTTTTATTTTGGGTTTTTGAAATAGTATTTAAACCTTTATTTAGGTTTTATTTCATTAGTGCTAAGCCCATAGGTTCAAGTTTTTTTATTTCTTTAAGGTTTTTAATTCTATAAAACTCTTCTAATGCATGTTGCCTTTTTTTTATTAATATTATTGCATGTTATTTTTAATATTACCAGGTACGCAAGTGGTTTCATTTAAAGTTACGAAATTTTAAGAGTAGGAATTGAGCAAACAGCAGGCAATGCTTAATTTGTTATATGCTTTTAAGGATAATTACATTTTGCATGAAAGGTAATTTTATAATCATGGTTTTGTAACATCTGTCTACTAAAAGATTTCTTCACTTTTAACGCTCCTCAGTTTTCCATAAAGGCATTGTTTTTAACACCTCTATTTAAAAAATTTTAGTTCATATGTGTACTATATTTGATAGATGAGTCTGCTCACCTTCATTTTGTGTTGATTTCAGAGTCACTCCTTGTCTAGTTCCCTCTCATCAAGTTCATCTGCAGATGATTCAATTGAAACACTTGTTAGGTAAGCTTAATATTTTATATTATCTTTTTATAGAGTTATGTATATTTTCTTTACCTAATCAGTTTGTTACAACTACTTGATTATCATTCAAAGTTAGTGATTTTAAAAATTCTTTATACTGTGTGTTTTGTGTTTAATTGTGTTAATTGTTTATTTGTGTTTTAAATCTGAGGGTTTTTATAGTTTTATTTTGGCATCAGTATTATAATTATTTTGAAATTATAGAATGGTACTTTATGATGTTTAAACCCCTAATGTTTGGTTCATAATATAATAGTGTTAAAATAATCTTTTTGTTTCTAATTATGGTGATGGTTTATTTATACATTTTATTTAATAAATATTTGTGTATGTTGTGGATTGCTTGCTTTTTTACTATAACAATAACACATAATGTTGACAACCTACCCATAAAAATCTAGAACCTATTAAAATATAAACATTCCATGTGTTAGAGGCATTTTCCCTTTAGTTAAAACTTTTAATTACTGCCTGTAGATGCTTCAATTTTACTTGCAGTTGTTTTAAATGGCATAAAAAATTTTATGCATCTAATGTTAAAAATAAGCAAGCAGCATTCAGATAACAAGTTAAGCATTCAGCTTGAAAAAATAAGTTTAATATGAAACTCATTCAAATTTGAAGTATATTCAAACTAAATTCGTTCTAGTCGATTTGCCCGAAACATTTTAAAAATCCCATTTTAATGCTGTATTTAAATTAAAAGATGTGCTTGGATATCTATTACCATGTTTTAAAAAACGTTTATAGGGGTTAAATGTTGTATTGTTAGTGCTCATTAACCTGTTTTAATGATGGCTTTTGTGAATGTATTGGTTGGGTCTCTAAAACTCAGTATTTTCTTTTTGTTGTCAGCTTCAGGATAACTAAGGTATGAGTTTGATAATACTTAAAGCATGTTTTGTGTGCAGTCATCCAGCATGCATTTGCCTTGCAGTATGTGTGTGTGCACTGTTGGTTGCTAAAATAGTTTGCCTTTTAAGTTGGGAAACAAACTTAAACATAGATAACAGGGCTTTAAGCAAAGGAATTATTTGTATATTGTTGCAAACTTAACCTGACTGTGCTTTACTCTGCATTTTTAATTTTGCTACTTTGTGATTTTAACTTTCTACATATTTTTTTATTAGTTGGTAAAAATACTTACAGTATAACCTTGATATTTCGAAATCAAAAGGACCCCAAAACAAATTCGAAGTTTAAGTTTTTGAGACAAGGTTACTCCAAATGTATAATTAATACTTTATTTCAAAGGTATTTTTTTGAGATTTCAAAGTTGTCAAGATAAAATGAGTATACTGTGTATTATAAAGAACTTAGTACACAGTTATGTTTATAAAAGAATGAGAAAAAAAGGCTTCTAAATGTTTTCATGTTCTTACACTGCATGCATTGGGTTATAGCTATAGATCTTTCTATATTTTATTCCTCCTATTTATTGCTCTTTCATAGAATCAAAATAGATATGCATAGCTTAATCTTACAAACTTTCTTTCCTGTAAAATGATATATGAGCTTTTATTTACTTTAATTCAAATGTGATATGAAATTTTTGTGTCTAAAAGTAATTTTAGTTTTTTAAGTTATTTAAGTGTCTATTTTATGTTAGATTTTGCAATGACTGTAGATCATTTAAAAAATAGCATTATTATTTTTAATATCTTCAAAGCATTAGTCTGATTAATATTTTAATCATTTATTAATTCAATTTTGCATTTACATTTTTTAATAAATGTGTATTAATAGGGGATTATTTAATAATACATTTAAATGCTCATGGCTCCATTTGCTTTATAAAAGTTATCTCCAAAATACTTTTAAAAAACTGAATTAAAGTTTATTACCTAATTAGCAAAATATTAACATCTTAAATATTTTTCCTGTCTGAAACTTTTTAATTAGAAGGTAAAATTAACATCTCAGAAACATTTATGTAAAAATACTTTTTATGTTGAAGTTGTTTTCAGATTTGTGTTTTTAACACTTGTAATGGTGTTGTTAACAAATAACTCAGGAACACATTGATAAATTTTTTGGCAAATAAAAGCCAATTATCCCTTATCCTTCTCAGAAGCGTAGAAAAGTTTACTTGATAGTATATGATCTTCCTTGTGTAGTTTTCCTTGTTTCCTTGATAATGTGTAGTTTTTGTTTCATGAAATTATCCGTTACCATATCCTTTTCTCCTTTAGTGTGCAGGACGATTTTGAAAAGTCATTTAGAAAAAATTCCAAAGTGAGTGTCATCGAAATTAATGCAAATTGCATTTGTTGGTGATTTAAAATTCTGATCGGTTTATTGATATTTGTTTTTTTAGGAACAAGATGTCTTAACTGAACATCTGAATGAAGTGGTTAGATTGCTCGACCAGACCTGCACTAATCCCCCACATTCAGAGTGTTAAAGTATAGAAACACTGCATTAGAAAATTAGCGAGCCTTTTACAATAGCTGAATTGTCGGATATTGATTCTCTTGATTTTACACTGCTTTAAAGAACTTGTTTTTAATTTTTTTGTTGATTACAAAATTGTTTTACTTCACTTTTAAGTTTTAATGGCGTGTGTTGCAGATTTTAGTTATTACGTTGCAGAAGTGGAATCAATTTTGCATTTGTAAATAATTAGAATTGATTCAGAAATGAGCTTTATGAATGTTTTATTGTGTATTATATTGTTAATATATTTATCAGGGGAAAAAGTACCAAATGGGCTTTTATATTTTTATTATGGTTTTCATTTACACTCCCACACGTAAAAACTTTTGTTCATTCCAATGAGTTGTATTGGAGTATAAACTGTCTTATTTTACATGGTAAGGATTTTTTTAATTGTACTTTTTTATCACCTTTCTATTGAAATAATATATATTTTATAATACAAAAATATATTTTGAGTAAGATACTGCAAATTTTTATCGTGGGAGATTAAATAATTTGGTTTTACCTTTTATTTTAAAAAAAATGTGACATGGGTCTAACCTATTATATACTGTAAACATTATATACTGTTGTAAAGAATTCTGTTGTACTTTTTTACGATTGATATATAGATCAACTTGGTGAATAGCATCTAATGTATTGAATGACACTACCGACAATTTAAGAAAACTTTTTACACATGACTAGCGTTTGAAACTCTTGTAATTCTCAAATCAGTTAAGCAGTGTTCTTTATTTAAATTCAGATTTTTTTAATTTCTTAGTGTTGATAGACAATATTTCATTAATGGATCTTAACTAGCTATTAAATTTTCTTAATATTAGAGCTTTAGGTACCGTACTAGTTTTCGTAAAAACAAGGATGTATGAGCAAATATGTGGAAATGTTTATAAAATACTAATCAGTTATAAAGCTTTTTTTGTTTTTGATAAGAATTGCTAGTGTATTTTTTACAAAAAAAATCTAAATTATAGCCGACTTTGTTATGAACCAGCATATTGAATTAATGTAAATAAAAATACCAGTTCACTAATGAAATATGGTTTACCACACATATTTGCTCCGAACACTTAAAGCATTTTGATATAAGCTATCATGTGCCAAAACTGATTATTTTTAGCCTACTTATAAGCATAAAATAGTCCCCTATGTTGTATGTGTTTTCACTCAGCTAGCCTGACTGTGGAAATTAAAGTCTGCCAAACATAAAGCACTATAATTTATTATTAATTTATTTAAGTAATATATCTCCATAATTGTTTTGTTTTTCCATTACCTTTATTGTACTACCTTATTAAAGTTATCTCTAACCTTATATTTAAACCTACTTTTCATGCATAGTATTATTATTATTACAAAGTTTCTGGTTTCATTTCTTTGAATATTAAAATTGTTTTCTTTTTTAAAGAATCATGAAAAATATTTTTGATTTTATTTTTAAGTTTTGCTTATACACATATTTAAATCCATGAACAAATGAACACTTTTCTAGACAATGCATCATAAATTTAAGAATTGTTGTTGATATTACATTTCAACAAAGACTTGCTTTCAAGGAAATGTATATTAATGTCTTATTTTGCTAAGTTATATTTCTATAGTAATAGGTAAAAATTATTTATCCATTCCTTTCATGATAACAGTTGGAATTGTGTAAATATGGTATGGATTAAAAATATTTTAAGATGTGATGCTGAGCTTACAAAATTTATTTAGTAGTTTTAATATTAAAGTTAATGATAAATTATAATTTAGGAAAGTGGATTCATTTTGTTTTAAATTTTGACCAACTCCTTATCAGGTTTGACCTTCAGGTTTTTCAAATTTTCATCCAATTTATTTTTTATTTGTATATACATTCCTAAACTTTCTCAGATATGTTTCTAGTTTTTCATTAATATGGTATTAAAATTAACTTATTTTTTTTATTATAGTCAGTATGATGCAATTATGTATTCTATTAAGAAACCAGTAAGTATATTATAGAAAAAAATTTTTGTTTGTTGATGTACATATCATACATGTGATTCTTCCGCCAATTGGCGGAAATCCGCCAATTTGCTTTGCAAAATTAAAAGTCCGGCAGTTCGATTTGCAAAACTCAAATTCCACTTTCTGATTTTCCAATTATTTTTTTACTGAAAATCCTGGCCGTGGAGGTTGCCTAGTTATAAATACAAAGTAAAATCGAAAAGTTATCGGAAGTAATATGAAAAGCAGTTAATATTTAAGCTCAAAAATGACTCTAGCATCTCGAATCGTAGAAGCCAATGTGCAATGTACCCCCTCCACTTAAAATGAAGGAAAATATAGGTGCCATCAGAGTAATCACACATGTATGACATATTTAAGTTATTAATTTAATGGACCAATATACTATCTTCCTTTACTTATTATGCTGCAATCATTTACACCAAAAACTAAAATAGTAAAAATAATAAGTATCTGGTGACATCATGCATCACTGACATCATGCTCTTGTTACTAAAATACTTATTCAGTTTTGGTGAGATGGTTGACTAATAGAAGTACCGTGTGTTTTCATCCAATGTTTAATCTTAATTTTACCTGTTGTTTACTTTTTGTTCCCCCATTAAAACCATGTGCATAGCTATTTTGTAAATACTTTGAACTGATTTTCTTTATGCTAAAAGGTTGGATTGATTTGGTGTGAAAGTTTTATAACCATTTAACAGATTAGTAAAATGTCAATTATAAATATAGAGATGCACCTTTTGCATAAAGATATTCAGTTAAATTTTGTGTTTGTGTGGAGGTGAGTGTGGAGATGTGTGAAATGCTTATTTCGTAAAGAAAATTAATTATATTATTTCATGGGTCCTTCTACTGTCTACTGTTGACAAATTAAAAGTACAATTTGTAAGCAGGTTGAGTTAAAGTGCAAGGGCTTTTTTACTTACATTTTCATTGCTGCTCAAGTTCTTTTTGGTAAATTAGTGAAACATCTGTATGGAAGTGAGTCAACGGGAGCGGGTTTGCTTAAAATCGTGTAAAAAGAAAAATGATAGTTTTGAATTCAGTAATAAACCTCAGTTTGTAAAGAAAATATCTGGTTTTGAAAATTAAATGCAAATTCATCCGTTTTTTCTAGTTTTTTGAAATATTTTAATGAGAAGGGGCTTATTAAAAGATTAAGTCGAATAATAAAAATAAAAAGTAACTTACAAACCAAGTAAAGGACACAAAACCAATGAACATATTTAAAGCAATATGCTTTGTTTTGTATGAGAAGAAACTCATTATTCTAAAAAATAATTGTTTTTTAGTTCTTAGTATTTTCCTTTTAATTTTATTTTTACTTCTTTGCAATCAAAGTAATTAGTGTAATTACAACTAAAAAGCACATTTTGAGATATTTTTTCATATTGCCCTTTTTAATAATTGCAACAGCGAGACTACATTGGTTTGAATGTAGCATATTTTAAAAATGTTTTACAACTGTTAAGATTTCTCATTCCATTTTCTGTATTTTTCCTTTGGTACTTCCACATTTAATTATACATGTACTTATATTTTCTTTAAAGTAATTTATTTTTATATTTTTATTTATCAGTCAGACTTGTAAAATGCCAAAACATCATTGAAATTTTATTTCATGCTGAAAAAATGCCCTTAAATTTGGTCACTCTAAAATGTAGGTAATTTCTTGCAATATCCAAGTCAACTTAAAAACTACTGTGCCTTTACTACTTATGTCATGTGACCTGCTTCAAAATTCACCTTAATTTTCCTCTTAAAGGAACTTATAGAAACACTTGTGTCCTACTTAGCTTCTCACTGAACACAAAGGTCTGCTTCTATTATATTATATGGTTAGGCAAGTGTCTGTTATGGTTGTGTAGACGTAGATGTTTGGGAAATTTTCATTCTTTAATCCTTTTTCTTTGAAATTGGATATCGTTGTGCTTTCAAGATTAATGTTTTTCTTTCACCTTCTAGACAGATATGGGAAAACTAGGCTATATAATTAAATTCAATCCTCAGTTGATTTTGATGAATTTTTTTTTTAAATTTATTTATTTCTAACCGTTTTGTAGGTTTTGAAAATTTCCAGCCTTTTACATCTCTTTGAAGGCTATATATTAGTTAGTATTTTTAAGTGTTAATTACTACGGAAATATATAAGTGAAAGCAACATATATGTAATCATAATTTAATAAAGATGGTTTAGAAATTACGCCAAATAGAATCCTGAAATTACTCCAAAATATTCCATTTTACCAAAAGGATAATTAAAAGTTCATTTTTTTCCCTCTTCTTCTTAAATGTTTGTCTTTAATAATTAAAAATTTAGTTAAATACTTGCCTAATTTAGTATTCTTTAGGAAAAGCCCTTTAGGATACTTAGGTATCTAAATAATTTTACACTATTTAGTTCTTTAGTTCACAACCCTTCTAAAACTGGATACTAGCATTTAGATAATATGGGGGAGGTTTATATTCCAACTTGTGTATTCTGGCACTGCATGATGACATTTATTTTAAACAAAGGATAGACCTCAGTATATTAAAATCCCAATTATGTTTTCTCTTCGAATATGAAATACAAAAATTAATCAAAATCTTACTATTTTCTATTATAATATTTTTTGTTCCTTGTAAAATTTATATTTTGCCGCATTTTTTTGTTTTTTTAAAAACATGACCGCGATGGGTAATGATATTATTCTGTACTCGCACTTGCTTTATTTTGTACATTCTTGTAATAGCTGCATTGAATTGGATAGCTCCATTGTGCTTTTGTGAATAAAATTAATCGAAAGATTTTTTTAATGAACCAAATACTGAAATGAATGCTTTTTGAGAGGAGAGTTTGTAAGGTGTGTTGCAATGAGTTTCGGCTGTAAATTATAAAATAAATGTGTTGCCTTTATATGGATTTGGTCTTCATTTATTAAATATTCCTGAATACATTGAATCTTCCTTCAGAAGGTTGGAAAGTATCAAATGAAACACTGATGCTATTTTTTTTGCGCGAACTATCTTTGACAAACAGCAATTTTCATTTAAGTACAAAACTGTATTTTAATGTTTTGAAGTGTTTTTGCAAGAAGATAAAAAATAACTCAATTTTAGTTATTGCTTTCCAAAATGTTTACTAAGAGCACTGGTGATTTATTTAATTTGAGGATTTTATAAGAGTCAGAGAAAGGAATTCTCTAATGATTAGTTCATATGCATGGTATTTTAAAATTTAACTCCCTATTAGAGATTTCATTCACTCTGAATGAGTTTTACCATATGTTGATCCTTTATTTTGTAAAGCGGATGATTAGGAATTTATCAAGGAGGGATTATAAGTAAAGTATAACCTCAATATCTGAAAATCGAAGGGACTCGAAAATAAATTCCGAGATTTTTCGAAATAACACACACAAGGTTACTTCAAATATAAATTAATTAGTACTTTATTTCAAGAGGGAAATATTTCGAGATATAAAGGTTTTTGAGATATCAAAGTTTGATACAACGAGGTTATGCTGCATAAATATCTATACATTGGTGTATATCTATGACTATAACCTACGCTTGCAATAAATTTAGGGTTAACGTTCAAGTCCAACTTCATTGTGGTTTGAAGGAAACGGTAAAACTTAAGGAATTTCTTTTATATCGATCGTAAAATGGGGAATTCTGATACTTCTTGTATGACTAGGTGATATTTGTAGATAATTTTTGTGGGTTACAAGAAAAAACAATCTACCCAAGTTATTGGGCGCAAGTTTAGAACTGCTGATGGTTGGCGAGTTTTGGCTATTTGGCGCCATATTTAGAAGCCACATAATTCATTTAACATTAGTTGGGGTTACTATATATTGATTTTTATCGCTAAAAACTTGGCGCATCAGCAGTTCTAAACTTGCGCCAGTTATTGAGTATAAAAAGTTTAATATTCTTAGGGCCAGATGCAGTTTTTCAAAAAAGAGGTAAAAACGGTTGCAAGCGAATGAAGGATTTTTAAAATTTTATTAATTGTAGCTGTAAATCAAAAACTTGTTAGGAACAGGATAAATAGAAAAAAACCCCACGAGTTTTCAGTGGGTTGCATCGTTTTTACTTCTGGAAGCTGAATAAGACCTTATTTTATTATACCTTTAGTATATTTTTTAGGTCACCAATTAAATCGTAACTGGAAAATTTTTGTCTTTTTATTTCCGACTGTTCCATTTCTATTTGTCAGTACACGAGATAAACAATATTACTCATGTTTTTACTTTATAAAACATTGAGTAAATTTTATGTGTTTATTTTTTGAAAAAGTTAAAAAATCTGTTAACCCTTCTACTGCTTAGGAGACATCCTTAAATTACGTGAGGTCAAAAAGGGGGGGAGGGGTTTGGAAAAATCTCACCAAGGGGGGAGGGGGGTCGATTAAAATCTCACGTCAACTTTTTAAGTTAGAAATTAAACGATTTTCTTTCTTTTTTTAAGTATGAGAAAGGAATAAATGAGAAGGAAGGAGAATAATTATTTTTAAAAGTTGTAGGTAAATCCCACGTGGGGGGGAGGGGGGTTCAGCAAAATCTCACCAAGGGGGGAGGGGGGTCCAGACTTTGGAAAAAACACCTCACGTAATTTATGGATGTCCCCTTATGGTAGCAAATATGCTATGCCTCAATAATTATCAGTTTCTATAGGGGAGAACGGGGATGAATGGGACAAATTTCACATTTTTGCTAAAATTGAAAAAAATAAAAAATTTTCAATCCTGTAACAAGTTTAAAACCAATAATTGAACTCTTGGTTACATTATAAATGCGTTATTCAATCAATTACCCATTATTTAAACTCCAAGAAAAGTTTTTATGAGCGCATGTATTTTGTCCCATTCATCCCCGTGGTGGGGATGGATGGGACACCGAGTGGGGATGAATGGGACAGTTAAAAAAAGTTTAAAAATTTATAAAATAACAAAGTTATTTTAAGTATTGCACAACGTTTAGCTTTTTAAAGGAACAATACACGTCTATTTCCCAAAGAAAAAAAATAAAAAGCATTTAAAGGGCGAAAAACAGCTTACATTATTATTCGACTTTATGACGAGTAAAATTAACACATAAACTGAACAAATGCTTTTGTTCTTTCAGCTCAGTGGTTGAAGCTGGTGTTATTTCTATTAATGCTACTCGCTTTTTATGGGTTTGTACTTTTAGGAGTGCAAATAGATAATTTTTGATGCCTGGACCTAACCCCCAAAGCCATTCCTCTCCTGCAGTAACATTTTCCCTGCCATTTTGAAGGAAATTTTCATAAAAATAGAGCATAAAAACCTACCTTGTTTGAATAATTGTTTAACCATAGCATATTTGCGATGACAGTTGCAACTATTTGCTAATTAGGACTGAATATTTACACATGAGTTTGGAACATAAAACACAAGTTTAAACATAAATTTTTGCACACTATTTTAGTAAACTTTATCAGTTAAATGAGTTGAATATAGCAAGCTATTGATGGAAAGTTTTGGAAACGGGAAATGAAGTGATGATGGAACTGTCCCATTCATCCCCGCAACTCTTGTCCCATTCATCCCCGTACCCACTTATTTTTGAAAAACTAAAATTAGACTAGGACAAAATCCATGGATTTTCTTCATTTAAATTGGAAACTATACTAATATAAGTACTCTTTCAAAACACAGTAAAATTTAAAGCTTTAGTTAAATTATTTTTTAATAAATAATTATAGAAGTTAAATGATAAAAGTTACTTTTGGTATGGGAAAACACATTTGGTTGTCCTATTTATACAAAAATGGAAGCTTATGTCAATGAACACAATTTTTTGAATAGGCTAGGTACTACTATCTTATGGCTGAAATAACAAAAATTTAAAGTGAAGTTAAGGTATAAAAAATTGAGCTGTCCCGTTCATCCCCTGTCCCATTCATCCCCGTTCTCCCCTACTCTGTTCATTTAGAATTGGCGCTTGCGACGTAATGTATTAGAAGCACTTACTATTGTAATTATCATTGAAAATTTTTTCTTCTGCAATGAAAAGGCAGCCTAAACAGAAGTAGTTAAAATACTGAACAAAAAATCGGTCTCTGATATTGTGTGATGAGAGTTATTAAGCATTATTGATCGTTTTTGATTCTGTTTCAGGCGCCTATTCTAAATGAACAGACTATAATATACAGGGTGTTTCAAAATTGCGTTGCACGGCTTTTATTCGGAACCAGCGCCTTCTAGGGTCATGGAAGTAAGGTCTACCCCTAGGTAAGTGACCCTGGAGAATCCATTGAGATGACTTACAGCGCCCCTAGCGGAGAAATTAAAAAGTTAAAAAAATTAATTTAAAAACAAAAGGTGATAGAGCAAAAACCTCAATGGGAGTATTGTTGCCAAAGTCAAGAAGAACTCATTGAAAAAAAATTTGATCAAAATATCTTGAATATTTGAGGAGATATTAGCATGTGAAAATAGCACTTTTTCAGGGGTCAAAAAGTAAAAAGTTCGCATATTTGCAAATTTTTTTGATTTTTTGATTAAATTTTGTGTTCTTTCAACTAAAAAAACACAAAACTACACAATAACTCTGAAAAATTTGCAAATATGCGAACTTTTTACTTTTTGACCCCTGAAAAAGTGCTATTTTCACATGCTAATATCTCCGGGAATATTCAAGATATTTTGATCAAATTTTTTTCGATGAGTTCTTCTTGACGTTGGCAACAATACTCTGACTGAGGTTTTTGCTCTATCTCCTTTAGTTTTTAAATTAATTTTTTTAACTTTTTAATTTCTCCGCTAGGGGCGCTGTAAGTCATCTCAATGGATTCTCCAGGGTCACTTACCTAGAGGTAGACCTTACTTCCATGATCCTGAGGCGCTGGTTCCGAATAAAAGCCGTGCAACGCAATTTTGAAACACCCTGTATATTTCTTACTAATATTTTAAGCTTCAATTTTCACCATGTTTTTAAGATATTGCAGAAATAATTGCGCCTTCAGCTGCTATAATAAAGAAAGTTATGCTCAGTCCCCAATTTAAAAAATTTTTGAATTAAAAAAGCATTTTTTTGGCACTTTTATTTTAGTTGGCCCTAAACTATATAAATAAGGCAAAAATAATAGTTATTTCCATTAGTGGGCATTAGAGTGTTAATAACAGTTAAAAAGTTTTTGTAATATATCACTTTAAGTTTTTAAACGGATTGAATAACTTATTTCTTGTTGAGTCTCAAGTTATCTTTTGAAGGATATTAAAATAGTTCCCAAGTTATTAACTCAAAGGAAATTCCAAGTTGAGGTTAAATGAATTTTCGGAATTTTTCAATTAAGCTGCAAAATATATGCAATACTCAAGAGTTTTGGGAGAAAGTACTTGAATTCTTTCCTGAGATTCATAATTAGATTATTAAAATTTCCTAACTAATACGAGGAGTAAGACTGTCAGTGCAAAATTGAAATTTCCATGAAAATAAATTATTTCATTTGTTTTGAGGCAAGATGTTAGAGGGTATTAACGTTTAGAGAGGGGGGAATGTGAAAGGTTGTCAGCGAAGGATATTTTACTAGTAGTAAGTTTATCCCGAAAATGAGTTATAACCAACTTTAAAAAAAATCTTTTAGCGCGATGAAATTATACGTGACCGATGGAGATGCCAAATAGCTGAACAAATGTTTAATTGGAATCTAGAAAAGTTGAGTCTTGGCATTTATCAGAAACGTTGGAAATTTACATCATGGAAATCCGCTAAGCTTAGGTTAATTAAGAGAAAATATTTAATTTTTCCATCTCTTGGCTTATAAAGTTAAGTCTCGCGAGTAGTCAAGCAGTTAATTTGGTGTTTCATTCGTTTCTTTTTTTTATTTTGTACTCTTTAAATAAAATGCGCTTTTTAAGAAAACTGACATACTTTACTTAGGATGGCTTATTAGATTTTTTGAAATTGTGTAGTTTTTTTTCACGCTTGATTCAAATCTTGTGAGCTTTTAGCAATAAATTATGATTTTTACAAGGAAGGATACCTAACCTTTCCATGTTTTTAGTCATACCTACGTATGATTTAGTCAAGTGACAATTTCATGTTCCCACTTTAGTTGAAGAAATTCATTAAAAAGCCTTGAACTGCCAGGAAGTTTTATGTTAGACGTAAAAAAGTAAAAAAAAATTGCTTAGATATTTCTGTTAGACGAATATGATTTTTTTTCTAAAGGGCTTGCATTGTATATGAATTAGTATAACACGTTGTATTAATATTTGTTGCAATCATGAAATTTCCATAAAAGAAACCTTGCATTTCGCGAATGACTCTTGAAGTTAAACTGGAAAAGTAAAATAATTTTAATTTAGAAAGTTAAACCGTGTTAAAATATTATTGTCCTTTGTCCCTTAAAAGATAGTCCCGAATATTCGATTTCCAAGAGCAAAACTAAAATTATTTCATCTAACACCCAAATGATTACTATACCGAATTGCTTATCAAATCGGGAAAATGATTATTGCGTCACCATTTTTTTTCACATTAGACTAGGAGTGCTATAGATTCTATCAAATTATTTAAATAGATAGTAAATGAAATATACACACAGGGTATTTCAAAAGTCCGTTTCACGGCTTTTATTTGAAACCAACGTGTCCTGGGGTCACGGAATTAAGGTCTACTCCTAGGTAAGTGACCCTGGAGAATCCATTGAGATGACTTACAGCGCCTCTGGAGGCGAAATAAAAAAGTTAAAAAATTAATTTAAAAAATAAAGAGATAGAGCTGAAACCTCTGTGAGAGTATTGTTACCAAAGCGTTATGAAGAACTCACTGAAGAAAAATTCATGAAAATATCGTGAATATTCTCGGAGATATTAGCATGTGAAAATAGTACTTTTTCAGGCCCTCAAAAAAGAAAAAGTTCGCAAATTTGCAAGTTTTTTTTACATTTTTTTAATTAAATTTGGCCTTTATTCAACTAAAAATACACAAAGCTACACAATAACACTGAAAAATTTGCAAATCTACGAACTTTTTCTTTTTTGAGGCCTGAAAAAATGCTATTTTCACATGCTAATATCTCCGTGAATATTCACGATATTTTCATGAAATTTTTTTCTGCGAGTTCTTCATGACGTTGGCAACAATACTATCTTGAAGTTTTTGCTCTCTCTCCTTTAGTTTTTAAATTATTTTTCTAACTTTTTTAATTCTCCACTAAGGGCTCTGTAAGTCATCTCAATGGATTTCCCAGGGTCACTTCCCTAGGGGTACACTTCCGTAACCCTAGGACACGTTGCTTCCAAATAAAAGCCGCGAAACGGACTTATGAAACACCCTGTATATTTTTTATGAAGGATTTGTTGATATGAAGGAATGCATAAATGGTTGGTTCTCTTTAACGTAAATAAAAGGATTTATCCCTCCTTGAATGCAAATTTTTGGTGAAGTTACATACATTTTAGGAGAAATTAGTTCCATATTTATAAGCTGAAAGTTGAACCTGAAAGTTTTTTCCTCTGCATACAATCATCTATGAAGGAAAAGGTAGTTCTACAGTAATCGGAAGCTTCACTGCATGACATGTAATTAACTGCACACATTTTCTATAATTTTTGCCCATACTATTTGCAAAAACTTAAACCGAGTACAATCTTTTTTTTCAAACCAAACCTTTTTTTTAATTTTTAGGAACGATATTTCCCTGTCTGGTCTATAAAAAATATCTGAAAGATGCATTTTAGTAAACAAAAAAGTTAAAATTTTACTTTAAAAGGTTTTAAAAAACTAATTTAACCCGTTACAGGGGAGGTGAAAAATTGGAACATACAAGGGGACGTGGGGTCTCAGACTCCGCAACTTTCTATATTTTTTAAAAACCGTCTAATTAAGGTATGATTCTGATATTTCAGTACATTGTTATTTGAACATTTATCTCTTGACAGAAAAATATTTTCTTTAACTTTATGATGAAATAAAAATTTTTTCCAGACAATTTTCCAATAGACTTAAAATTATCGATGTCATCAAATTATCTTTGCGGAGTCTGGGAGACCCCACGTCCCCTGCTACGGGTTAACATCTAAATTTTAAAAAAATCCTACATTTATATGTGGTGTTTTCATTTTACAGTTAAATTTCATAAAAAAAATTTATTCATGTAGTTTCCAAACCCCCACAAATGCTAGTCTACTTTATTGTCTTCGCATACCTAATGATACTTTTGCGACGGAAACCTTTGCTTGCCCTGGTTTTTTTTAAGAGTGTATGGACTCATGGACAATGTCTAGCTGCCGCTAGACAGCGAAGGGTTAGTAACAACAAGATATCCAGAAAAATTGGTCTAGAAGTTCAATCTAAAACGAATTTCAAAAGAAGATAACAGGGGAAAGTGAGTGAATGGTGAAGTTTAGTTAAATCTTCAATCTTTTTGATGAGGGAAAAAGGAAGTGTTGCGACATTTTTAGGTGCTGCTACATTTATAAATTTAATTAAATAACAAAGAAGTTCAAAATATAATAATAATGGCAACCAATTAGTTTAAAAACATTAACTGAAAAAAGTCCCAAAGGAAATTCCAAAAACCGTATATTCGTTCATGATCCCTTTGCTTCATTTGTGGCTTGTGATGTGGGTCGGAAAATTTTCCACTATGTTTTCTCGGAAAATTTTCAGCTATTTTTTTGCTTTGTTTTATTAGTTCCATTTTGTATCCAATTTGCTTCTCTTTCAAAGAAGTAAAATTAGTTTCATATTAATTTAATGTTAATGTAATTTTTTGCATTGAGATCATTGTCTTTAGTGTCTTTCTTTGTGGTATATTGGAACTAGGAAATAGTAATAAAAATCCGATTTCTTTTTTTGTGAGAAATATGCCCCTGCCAGTAATTTTAGATTAATATTTTGTTTTCATTTCAGTTATTCATGGGTCAATTTAGTAAATAAATAATGAGATAATTTCTTCTTATGTGGCAACTTTTAATTGAATATCGAGATATTTTATAGACATAATATTAAGTTATTTAAATATTTATTATATTGATTCTTTATTAATTTATTGATTTGGATGCTTTATTAATTTGTTTTTTATTGTGTTTTGTTTGTGGATGAATCTCAAAGGAACATCATCGAGAATTGATGAAAACACTCCAGTTTTGTTAATTTGTTGCCTCCGGTGATCGGAAGTTTAATTATAATTTAGTAGCTTGGAAAATTTTCTGTAAAATTTTCCGGAAAACCCACATCTCTATTTGTGTCAAGACTACATTTTATTTATCAATTGAGGGAATAATTTGCATACAGAAATTTTATTTTTCTATTGAGATAAATTTTCGTCTGATTTTCAGTACGTTAAGGGAACGTTTCCAAGCTAAACTCACAGAAATGGACGAGGAATTTTACAAGGATTTTTAGTAGATCACTCAAACCACTTGCTATGAAAAAATAAACTGTAGAAAAACTGTAAAATAGTCTTAAAAATAATCATTTTAAACGCCAAACGCAACCCTTGTAGGCGAGAAATGCAGAGAAAGCGCCAAGTGCTTAAATGAACTGTCCGCATTTTCTCAGAAGCAGTTAAAATCAACCAATTAAGAAATATTGATCAAATGGACGCCAAGTGGTGCTAACTGAATGGGTTTGGCAACTCAGAAACCAATTTTCATTATTAATTTTCTCCTCTCTAAATGACATTCCGCAGCTAATTTTTTTTCACAATGAGTGTTTTGAGTCACCTTCTTAAGCCTGTAAAATTTTCGTCCATTTCTATGAGTTTAGGTAAGGAACGTTTCCATGTTAGTATATTTTGTAAAGATTTGCATGGGGGTCAAGTGGATTTTAAATTCTTTACATTTTTCAAAATGTAACTATTATGGGCCTTAGGAGTATTGCAACTCTAATTGAATCGTCAGTTTGAAGAAGGGAAAAATAACTAACCCAGGGAGATATCGCCCCTTAAAGTTGTGAAATCGATGTCCATTTATTGTATTTTTTAAGTTAATTTGGAATTATAGTTAATTTTTCTTTTTTTATTATATTCTTTGTGCTGTAAACTAAGTTAAAATAAAATTTTATCTTAATTTCAATATTTTTCAAATTTTTTTTATGCAGGGAATGTTTGACTCCATTTATATTCACTCACTCCATTGATACTGCTTTAATAACTCAGTTTCACTATAATTTTGAATTATATTTGTCTTATTCTTTTTATTTCACCCTTTTGTGGTGTAAACTAAGAACAAATATAATTTAAATATGAATTTAAGGGTTTTTAAAGATTTTTTTCTTCAGAAAAATTTCATGAGGTGGAAGAAGGGAATAAGTCCATCAACTTATTTTGACTGTAAAATATTTTTGAATATACTTATATTTGTTTTGATGATTGCTCTGTTTTTTAAATAGGGTTTTGAACTTCCAGTAAAAATTTGGTGGTTATACAATGAAAATTCCATTACTTATACAGTTTTTTCGATTTTCTCAAAACTTGGTTTTTGGACTTATTCCCTTCTTCCAACTGACGATTCAATTGAAATTCAAATTGTATATTGACGATTCAAATATACACTTTTCAATGTGATTAAAAATTTGCTGAAAGTTTATTGTGATACTTTTGTACGTAAAGTTATACTCTTGTGTGTTTTTTTTTCATACGAAAACTGAAATATTCAATCAAACAAATAAAAAAGTAAGGAGTTCTACTACTGTTTCCTAAAAAAATTGGTCAAGTTATAATTCAATGAGACACAGAGTTATGCGTAACAAATATACATTTTTATTTATCTTAATGAGAACATTCAGTCATTCTACAAACATTTCAGAACAGTTCAAGAGCATAGGAAATTCACACTGCGCATTCGAAACGGCACTTCCCTACTCCCCCTCAAAACTCCCGAGGAAAAAAAAAGAATCCGCAACTAGAAGAACCTTAAAGTGGAATTTATTACCGACTCTGAAAGTATTGGCTGTGGAATTTATTCACTTAAAATAGGCATAGAGTTCAATTCATAATAACGCTAAGAGACTAAGCAAGCTGCAAATTTCCTCTTCTTTACCACAGAATTAAAAGATGAAATTCCAAGAATGTCCTCTAAAGAATTTATGATATCAAATCCTTTTGGCTGTTACCAGAAATTAAAATATCCTCTTGGCCATCGGGCACTGAGTTATAAATCTGGATTTTATAACCCAATGGCATTAAAATGAAATACGTTATATTTTTTAGAGTCTTTGGTGACATTTTTAGCCAACTATATAGACTAGGAAGGAAATTCTTGTTCAAAAGCTTGATTTTTTCTCTATTTCGACAAAATAATGTAATTTGCTTTAATTAAGTCTTAAAGTTTGTTTATAGTTTAAACATGGTACACAAACAATGTAAACTTATATTAAGGTTAACATTAAATAGTATGATGACATGAATGACTCAAGTAATTATTTTTTTTATCTATATAGTGTTTCACTAACCTTTTTACTTGAGCTTTGTCCTTACTTGTTTTACCATTCCAGTTTTAAAGTTAATAATACAAGCATAATTTACTGCCTGGATGTTTGAACTCCATTTTAAATACATTAGAATAAAAAGTTTTTTTCTAAGGTTTGTATGCTCAAGGTATTTTTCTGACACTTTACTCAAAGTATAGTTCTTCCGAATCTTAACTCAAAGATTACTTAACACAGTTACGATGAAAGACGCGCTTCATCAAACTCAAGATGACCGACTTTTTTTTTCTAAAAAAAAGAACAAAAGATTATCACTCGGAGGACACTCTAGACACTGACCCTGAGGTAATGCCTCAGAGAAGTACTCAAGAGATATAAGCGTATCCTGCTACATTTTCCTTATCAGCCAAGAAGGACATCGAGTTTCATTCCTTCAGAGTGGCAACAAATGGAAAGAGACTTCGGAACGTGATTCGTGTTGCTAAATTCGCAATTGGGGGGTTCGAGGGTTTCGGGAAGAAAAAGCTTCGAATGGCGGCACATCCATAAACGATTACATATGACAATGGAAACACCGACCAGTAAAGACGAGGAATATTATCGGAGATTTATTTCATTATAATAATAGCAAAAACGAAGGGCTCGCGAAAGTTGGAATAAGAAATAGCGAGCTAAGCGTTTAGTTCTTTTGTTTTTAAGTTTGTGTTAATGTGGTATTGTTTTTTTATCTTTAGTAGTCGCTCCTGAAAGTTGGCTGTTGCATGAAGAAGAGCAGATGTAGTTTCTTTTTTTGGACTTCTTGATTTAAAAATCGATTTTAGACTTGCACAGTTAATTTTTTTATTTCAAAAATTATAATCTTAATTTGTTTTGAGTGTGTTTGGAAATGAAACTCCGCCAGAGAGTTTTCTGTTCGTATTCGAAGTTACAATGTGCAAAAATATCCGTTTGTATAGAAATTCCGAAATATAAACGGACAGTCAGCAAAAGAGGAAAACTACATATGCTCCCGAGGATACGTCTGAAAATGACTCGTAGACAAAACTCTGATCATTTGGTCCTTTCTTATCAGATACTTTGCAAAAAACAAAACTTCAAGAAATTGGTACTCATTGGATTTGAGGAGTGTGGTAAGGATTTTGAATGATTTTTGGAATTTTAATTTTCAAACAACTATAATATTTTATATCAAGACTTTCTATTTATTAAATTATTATTAATATTTAGATCAGAGTTTCCCAACCTTTTTCGGTTCATGCCCAACCAAAGCCTTTCTAAATTTTCCATGCCCCCCAGTCTCAGTGGCATATATAGAAATATATTTTGAGAGGGATTCAAAATTATTTCTTAGCCCCTCCCTCCTATGTATATTTAATAAGTCTAATGAAGCTTTTCAGAACATTTTTAGGTAGAATTTGCATGCTAAAGAACTAAATCAAGTTATGAGTAATTAAGTTCTAAGTACCAAGAGGGGGTCTGGGGGTCCTCCCCCAGCAAATTTTCGGAAATTTGACTCTAGGAAACAGGTTTTTAACTAGTTTGGTAACCCTAGTTGGAAAATTTTGGATATAAGTTTTTAGGTAAGATTTGCATTTTGATGAACCTAAGGGGTCATCCATAAATTACTTGAGGTCAAAAAAGGGGGGGGGAGGGGTTTGGAAAAATCTCACCAAATCTCACCAAGGGGGGAGGGGGGGTCGATTAAAATCTCACGTCAACTTTTTAAGTTAGAAATTATATGATTTTCTTTTTTTAAGTATGAGAAACAGATAAGATACTGCAAATTATTTTTAAAAAGTTGTAGGTAAATCTCACTTGGGGGGAGGGGGGGTCCAGCAAAATCTCACTAAATCTCACCAAGGGGGGAGGGGGGTCCAGATTTTGGAAAAAACGCCTCATGTAATTTATGGATGACCCCTAATGTAAAAAAGTTTTAAATACAAGCGTTCTAAAAACAAAGATCTTGGGTCATCCCCAGAAAAGGTTTGGAAATTAGACTCTAAAAACAGGGTTTCAACTTGGTTTTGATACATGCTGGTCCAGATTTCAGACATACATTCTCAGATAGGATAATAGGATCATATTTTGATAAACTTTTTTTAATTTTCCCCCTGGGTTTGGCCCCACCTGGGGGCAATTTAGTTGAAAATTTTCAAATTGCCCCCTAGAAAATGGTATTGCCCCCCGGTGGGCGTGCGCCCCACGTTGGGAAACACTGATTTAGATGTAGTATTTAAATTTTTTAGCTTTTAGTTGAAATTAAATATCAAGTAATTGAAAATTAATTGCATTTACTGAGTTGAAATTTCTAGAACTAAGCTGAATTTTCGAGAAATTATTTTTAAATCAATTGTATAAATTTATACAGACACGTATATTGCACAATTGTTTAAAAATACCGAATTAATATTTGTATTTTTTGAATTAGAGTACCTTTTATTCGTAGGTTTAAGTATTTTACATAGGTTTAAGTAACGCATTTACATAGGTTATAAATTTTAATTCTGAATATACTTAACAACAGTGAACAATTAATAATTTTTGAACAAATTACATTTATATAACAAAGCCAAAGAATGTTATTTAAGTAGATGCATCCACTGAAAATGGATTTATCAATGCTTGAAATATATATAATTCTTGTTCGTATAGAATATTATGTACAGCAAATATTTTTATATTTATTAGCACCCTTTAATATTTTTTTTGCTTTGATATTTTAGTAAAAATAATTTTGTAGCAAATATCTGAATTTTTTATCAATGGGGTATCAAAATAAGTATAAATAGAATCGAAAAAGGTCATTTTCTCAATCACATGTCATCAAAAGAAATATAAATACCTTTTTGTCACTCACGTAGATACGATCACGGAAGACTTATCATGTTGAATCTTCTAATAAATGATTTTAATTTACTTCATTCTTTCTCTAATTTACACAGAATTTGTGTCTGAATATCATAGAGATCTTAAACACTCTTTATATGTATATGATCTCCATAATGGATATATTTCAGTGTGTCTAGCTTTTGTTTTTACACTAGTGTGTTGATTTCGAAGTATTGAAATTAATCAAGTATTTTCTACTTCAAATCTAAAGAAGTCTAACACTCGAACACGAATTCCATTGATACATTCTCTACACTTGTAATTTAATCTTATCTTATTTTCCTGGTTAACTTCCTTTCTTTCATTATTTGAATTGTTTTTTTAACTTGTTGACTATACTAAGGTCAACTGTCTGAACAAATTTTTATATAGAGCGTCTTTTATTTTTTGTATTTTTATTTAAAATTACTCTCTCGATAAAGAGATAAATGGAAGAAAAAAAATCATTCAAACTTTTTCTGCAATGCCACAAATATATTGCGAAATACTGCATGAAAAAAAATTCCGCTTGAATTTTTTTAATTCAAAAGATATTTCTAAAACAGTTACAATAGAGCAAATGATACTTTTTGAAGTGCGCCACATTCACTTCACTTCGCAATTTTCTTCAATGATACAGTCAGCAGACGATAATCCTTGTGGCAGCCGTTACAGTTGGAGGGAGCAACATTTTTTCGGACTAGTAGTAAGCTCGTAAAGCATATTTACAGTCGAAGCAAAAGGCAAGCGAAATGCGCTCTCGTACGGGATGGTTCTGCTTTGTCTTCGCAACTTTTTCTCAATGACATCTCTTCTTTCGAATAATTTTAAAACTGTAATTTTTAGAGCAAAAATTTTTTTACCAATTTTTTGTTCATCATGGTGTTGGATGAAGTTTAAAGAAGAACAGTATGGAACAGATTATATTGAATATAATCTGGAGATGTAGCAATTAAGATAAATAGTTCTTGTTCCATAAAAAGAATTAGGTTTATAGTTTCTAGGATTATAAAAGTAGAATATCTAGAAGTATAATAAATTGCTCCGACTTCTCCTGGAAATCAGATAAATTTAATTATAGTTTATAATTATATTTATAATCTTGATCATTGCGCTGTGACTTTTCTTTTTTGGTTATTTCCTTTTTTGTAATTTTTTACAGTACTATTACATTTGTATATTAGTTAATGTAAATTTTCTTTTACCTGTACGGGTTCTGTTTCTTCCCATTGGTGATTCAAACGTTGTTTTTCTTTTAACCTTTATTTAATCGTTAATTAAATCTTCGTTAGAAATATGAACTTAACCATTTTTTATGTAGAGAAATACGAGAATAGTTTAGAAGTTGCTTTAAAAACCCCTTTTAAACATGTTTTTAATCAATTAATTGTTGGTTGATTAAAGTTAGATGGACCTATTTGCTTAAAAAACTATGCAGCACCTCTAAAATAGAGTTCATTAATAACTTTTTTTAGCGATTTTTAAACAAAATAATCTTACTCTTTGTTATTAGAATATATCCATTCAATAATTTATTATAATATAGCCCCAATCACCTAAGTTTTCCCAAAAATCCTTTTATTTAACATAAATTCAATGTAGTTAAGGAGAAGAGACTGATGCCACCGAAAAAGTTGCGAGACAGTAATAGCTGCGAGCGGTATGAAAAATCGGAATGACGAGGAAAGGACGATGATATAATTCTTGACATAGACACGACAATCACTTCGTAAAATTCTAAAACTCCGCAGCCTATTCTCACAATCACAGCCTTCTTTCAAAACCAGGACCTTTCTTTCCGCATTGTTTTGATATAATAAAAATATGATAGATGTCGGTAGTTTAACTTAAGAGATTTTTGAACTTGTGGACTTGGTTTAGCATGCGGCTAGATCCTGTGGTGTAAGTAACTCAGTTCAACTTAAGAAGTTATTCTAGATGCTTCTAATTTTGGGAATTATTGAATATTATATACGCCAGTTTTATTTTTCTCAGTGTAATAGTTTTAAACATTACTAAATAAAAATTGCGTTTATATATTCACAATACATAAACATAATATGTACTTAGTAGTTAACTTATAATTTTATTTAAGTTTTAATTTTAATAAGGTTTTATATTACTCAGGAAAACAGCTTAGCAAAACCTCGTGACAAAAAATATTATAGTTCATCTAGTTTCATATATACAAATTATAATAAATACAATTAATTTCCCCACAATTAAAAAAAGTACAGCTACAAGTTGGATCCTAGCTCCTTGGAACTACTATACCAGAGTCGTCAAACAAAGATGGATTTTTTTATTAAACGGAAGATTTGTCTTTAATTAGACTAATGTTGCAGTAAATCATCAAAAACATATTTCAATTGCACAGAGCTGTTAACGTAGTAGTTAGGAGAAAATTTAATGAAAATAACGACGAACATATAAAACTATTAAACATAAAAATCAATTTCCATAATATAACACGTAATTTTACATCCTAGTGGCATGACTTTGCATCCAGAAAAGTAGGAAGTTGATAGAAAGTGAAAAATCTAGAATTCGATCGTGGAGATCCAATCCTAAATTTCATTTGCGATCCTCTCGGGTCCTGGATTTGAAATCGAACGATCTGCATTTTCTGTGAACTAAGATTTACACATCCAGTAGCATGATACGAGCGGAATAGGAACCAAAAAAAGAACCCTTCCGCAAAAAAAAATATAACATGTCCGTTTCGAACGTTATAATATATACTTTGGAATATACTTTGTGCCCTCCTGATATGCTTTGCCGAGTATATGGTTGATACCGATTTGAGCATTTTGGGGATTTTTCTTTCGACAAAGTACAGTCCTCTCGACTTTTGGAACGAGAACGCGATATTAAAATCACTCCGCTCTTATAAAAATATTGCGATGAGATCGGAATATTTGGTTGGTCGATATACGGAATCATCGCACTTGTCGTGCGGCGGGAAATCACATTTGGTTGTGGCGGGATGGCAACGGTTCGAGTGATAAAATCACGCCTGCAAAAAAATGGTGTGTGATTTAGTGTGGCAAGCAAATCCTGATTGTTAAGAGACGAAAAAAAAAGAATAATACTAGACAGCAACTTAAGTTGAACAGTTAAGTCTTTGACAACACTATTTTTATAGTAAGTAGGATATTTAATTCTATGAAAATTATGTACTCTTCATTGTTAATAATTATTTTTTTTGATAAAAATAATATTTTCAATTAACCTTTTAGTTAAACTAATAATGATATATGGAATTAGTAATATTTTAAATCCAACTAAATAAAATCTAATCTGAGTATTTTTATAAATTTTTACTGCAATAGGTTGAGTTACTTATACAACTTTGATAATTAGAATTGTTCGAGAGTAATGTTTATTTGGGGAACATAATATGAAGTTAAATTAAGTATATAATTCACATGACTAATATGTTTGCTTAAGTTTAATCCTTTTAACATAACAGTAGTTTAGTATTTTTTTCCATCTTAAAATATCCTTTCAATTTATAAACATGATTTCTGTGAATGTTTATACTTGCATTAATTAATTATTGTGCATAATTCATTATATGAATTTTAAACCTTATTTCGTGAATATAAGGATCTTAGATTTCTAATATTCCTCAAAATTTAGATATAATTTGGTAGTACTTTGATATCTACTACCTGATTCCTCATTAATCATAACTGAAATTTCAAACGGCATCTCTTTTAAACCTTAAATGACTGTAAGTAAATACTACTTATGGATTTAACATTGTGATGATCTATACTTTTGAAGGATATTCAAAGTAATTTTGGTATTATATATAGATAATTGTTTTGAAGCATGGTTCTACCAGTTAAATCGTTACTGATCCGCCTCGAATAAACTTATTTTGCAGCATCAGCAATTACACAACGTTATATTCGAACGAGCTGAAAGCTTTTTCTCCGTTTTTGATTTAATATCCTTTTTATCAAGAGTTTTGTTTTCACAGCCTTTCGACTGAAAAAGTGGTCCCCGTAAGAAGTTTCGAACTGAAAACTGAAAATAAAAAACGACTAAAACTGTCTGAGATATTGTGCTGCTCGGTATGTACTTTTAGATTTTTTATTAGATCTTTTAAAGAGCGCTAAGTCGTGCATTTTCTCCTATTTCTCGTAGAGCTATGAGTATCGCGTTTCCGCTACAGAATAAACCCGCGAATAATAATAATAATAATAATGGTTAAGTCTGATTCATTTTGCTAAATTCGCCACGGAAATCTTTGACTTATGGCTGCATTCTAAAAATGTCCGCATTTCATTACAATACGATCTACACTCTAAGTGAATATGATGGACATGACTCGCGCTTCGCAAATGGAAAAGATTCGTCTGAATGCGCCGAAGAGGTACATATTTCAAATGCTTCATTATTAAATTCGGCTTACTTTTGAAGGATGTTGGGAATAACTGACGTGAAATTTTACTATGTTTCTCTCTATGAAAAAGTTCCCTTTCAAAGAACGAAAAGTTATCTGGTTGTTACGATGTTTTTCTATCGAGTTTTGGCTTTGATGAAATTAATTTACGTACTTTTTTTTTTCTCGTCAACCGTTTTTTTAAACCTAAAATCCCATTGTCTGAATTAAACGGCCACTGAAGGGCAGACGGGATAATACGTATGTACCTAAATTTCTTTCGTAACATTTTTGTAAGCAGTGTTATGTTGATTATGTAGGTAAATACGGGGGTCGGTAAAATAAAAGTGGCTAAGAACCATTTAAGGGTACATTATCGTCTAAAATATTTCAGAGTCTATCTTCATTTTACCCATCCTGTAGTTAATAGAATTATTAAATTTTTGAACATCAAAGGGTTGTATCACATGTAACACAAGATATTTGAAATCTACAAAAATAGAATCGAGGAGCTTGCAGAAACAACGAGCTAATTCCAACAGCTTATAATTGGAGTTAGTTACTTGTTGCTGCAAGCTCTTGAGTTGAGAGAGAATAGGATCATTAAATAATTTTGTAACATTACACTGTGATCAGTTTTTTTCTTAACAGTACAATTAGTAAGTTTAAAGGTTCAGTTCAACTTCTTAAGTTTTTCAAACCCCAAGAAAACCATTTTTTACCATTTACTAAAATTGCTGGATGATCCCAAAATAATCTATACATAATATAAACATGATACAACAATATTTAGGAGATAACATAATACTTGATTACAAGAGCATTTATCTTATAATTTAACATTATTCCAGCAAAATGTCTTGTACTTTATTTTGAAAGAGAGAGTCTTCTCCCTATTATATTCATACATAACCTGATAAAATTGAAATAATTTTATTGGCATTATTTTAAAGCATTAATATTAAAGCTTGTTTAACTTTTTTGAACACACATTTATAATATGTCTCAAAATCATTAAAGAAGCATTTATATAATGCAACATTTATATTTCCACGAATGTTTTTTTTTCAATTACCCAACAAGTCTATTTTAAAGCACGGATTCTCCAACAGTTTTTTTTATCGCGAATACATTTTATTTCATGGATTAACTCGCGCTCAAAGGTTTAATTAAGTAAAATGTATGAAGAATGGATTCTTAATTAGTTGAGAAGCACTGATTTGTGTTCCTTAAATAGTGATTCTCAACTATTTTCCATTCTTTTTTTTCTATGCGAGGTTTTTTTCGCAGTGCAAAAATTTTAAATTAGTGTATTCTATTTTTCTATTAATATGAACTGTTTTAGTTATATCGTTTGCCTCTTGTCAGATACAAGCTTGCAGGATATGTTATTATTTAAAATTCATATATTAAAAAATTCGAAATCTTTTTAATCAGTATTAGCTTTTAATGCTCCATTTTTATGAGAATTTTAAGTGTCTTGGGTAATCTTTTAGTAGTCTTGGGTCAAAATGAGGAAATGATAAAGGAAGGTAAAAGGGTACCTCCTCTCTAAACACTTAAAAATTTCAACTGTTGAGACAATGAATCGGAAATATTTCGGTACAATTCCGATATTTCTCCCGTTAAATATCACAAAGCTGTTATTGACGCTAAAAAATCAAAAACGTCTACGAAAATTGCAAATTAATTTAAATACTGTCAATTTGATAAAACCATTAAAAATTGGCAACATTTATCATTTGACTCCCATTAGCGATAGTTAACGGGACAGAAGACCGAATTGAACAACTATTTCTAATAATAGTCAAACATATCCTAAAAATATAAATAATCTGCAATGAAATATTTATTTACCACATTTACCATAATCGTTAAATTAAAAAAACGGTAAATATCCTAGAGGTTTAATGCCTTTTATGAGCTTTTCAAAAGCGACCTTATTATAGCTTGATAAAATAAAAAAAGTTTAAACAAAGAAGCATTGTATTAATAGATTCGGTCTTTAGTGATTTCATACTGAACGCCAAAAGAATCTACAACATTTACTAATCACTTCCGTAATTTTAGAACAAAGTCTTAAATATTGTATTAAAAATTGTATTAATAGATTCGGTCTTTAGTGATTTCATACTGAACGCCAAACACTACAATATTTACTAATCACTTCCGAAGAAGGAGGTAACTTTTGTAATTTTAGAACAAAGTCTTAAATATTTCTAGACTTAACAAATGAAAACGGTGAGAATCTTGCTTTAAAATTACTCTTAAGGGTGTCATCAAAACACATCGTGGCACATCTGAATAACCCCACAGAAAATAAGGCATTGCATCTTAACACCTGTTCTACTTCCACGTCAGTTCCTCTTCGGCACTTCTAACGATCGCTCTTCCATCGGCAAAACTCAAGCATCCCGCTCTCATTCTCTAATAATGATAATAATATAGAAAAAAAGGGCAAAAAAGAAAAGACATTCGACAACGAGATGTTTTGAAGTCTATAGACAACAGTCAACCGTAAAAGCTATTATAAGTCGTTACAACCCCCCAACCACTCTGTTATGGAGGAAGAACGCTGTTTTTTTTCTTTCTTCAGCATGCTAAAGGGAGAGAACACTAAGAGGCAGTTCGCTGGATGAACCTGGCCCAGAACGTTCACTTCCAGATCACCTTATTATTAATTGATTAATTATTTTGGCAGTGGATCTTTTCCGTCTTTCCCACCCTCTCACTCTCTCTCACTGGAGGTGGGTCACGTGACATCCTGGAATTATCTCGGAACAACTGATCTGTACCAGATGATTTGTGGAACGCCATTGGATTTATTTCCTTTGAAGTATCTCACTTTATCTGTGGATTATGGTATGCATCGCGTGGTTTCTCACTATGTAAATAATAATTTCTGGTACGGTTGTTAAGCAAGCAAAAATAGGAAGAAGACAAAGTGGCTACTTTTTAGCAAGCACATGTCTGTTAATATCAACAAGTATCAAGTAGTACGTGTTTGAATATAAATTTTTCGTAGGTATTCTAAGCAAAATTGAAAACTTGCTGAGCTTGCAAACAATAATATGCTACATACAGGTCTTCTTTTTAACCCAAATAAGGTAAAATACTATTGTAACTCTAAAGCTTTTTTCTTTGAGGATATATTCAATTAACATTTTGTTGGTGTGGATTTTCTCTACTCAACTTTAACTTTCTGTGTATCAACTATTCTTTGATGGATCACATAATTTTAAAAGTAGACGTTACAGTACATGAGAGCTTCTTTAACTGGTTGATGAATAACATGGATAGAACACACTTTAAATTTGTATAAGAACTGTTTTGCTTTTCATAAATGAAAGTTGCACTGATAGAAACAATCCTCGTTCTCTTATAAAACAATCCTACGAATAACTGAATTTATTGCAAAGTTTAAGGTTTGAAAAATTTTAACTCCACCATTAGAGTTGCTTGAGTTGGCTTTTTTTATAAGAAACATTACATACAATTGACTTTTCATGTCACATAAAACTCACTGAACATCTGGGCAAACGCAACTTCAAATCAGTATCAACAGCAGCGACACATCACTTTCCAAAACGACCGCCCACAACGGGCGTTACGAGACCACTCCCCGGAGGCGTGGCTCTTCACAGACCCCACCCCCAGCGAAGTGCTTGGCGCCTTGGCGAATGAGAGAGAGCGAGCGGAGAGGGGAGGAGCTTTAGCTCTCTTCGTGGCACACCTCCATGTAACTAGGGTCCCTCAGGACGTCCCTGATCATGTCCTTCAGCATGTTGTACCGCGGGAAGATGGGGTACATCCGCGCCGTGCGGTACGACAGGTGCAGATTGTGTACCACCTGCCGCAGGTTGGCGTACTTCTTGAGAAGTCGGTAAAGGTCGTTGATGAGCAACGTGTTCTCTTCCTCTATCTGCTGGACCGTGGAGGCTGGAAAAAAATTGACCAACTGTTAGAAAATAATCTGTGTTTGTGATATATTGTTACCACAACGCCCAAACTGTGTAAATTTTAGCTTTCATACCTTTAGAAGGAATTAGATTTGGTGAATATCTATAATAGAGGTTACACAGATAGGTTCTAAATATAAAAATTAATAATAAATATAAATATAAAAATTAAACTACATATATAAAAATTAAACTACATATATAAAAATTAAACTACATATATAAAAATTAAACTACAGATAGGTTCTAAAATATCGCCAACTTTGCAACCGATAAGAACTTTTGCCGAGGTTAACCCTTTCAAAAGGTTAGTCAGTTGGTTTTATAAGAGTTTGTACTATATTTAAGAGTCTTGCCATTGTACTCTTCGTGCAACTCTACTTAAATTCACCTTCGGTTAACTCCTATTGCTACTCTTTTTCTATAATTAAAAGAAAATTGGAGCAAAAAACGGAATACCAATAAGATATTCAAAATGTTATTTTAAGTCAGTACTTAAGTCAGTTGGTTTTTATAAGAGTTTGTATTGTATTTAAGAGTCTTGCCACTGTACTCTTCGTTCAACTCTACTGAAATTCACCTTCGGTTAACTCTTGCTACTCTTTTTCTATAATTAAAGATGCTTAGAGCAAAAACAGGAATACCAATAACATATTTAAAATGTTTGAAGTGATAAACCAAACCAATATTTAAATAATACCTTTAAAATTAATAATGTTGTATGAAAAAGGAAGAAAAAAGGAAGATTAATTTTGTTTAAGAGTTAAAAGTGAATAATTAACAAATCCAAACTAATGTTAAATAAATTTAAATACAGTTTTCTCTCTATTCATGCTCTTCGTGAAGACACAACATCATATAAACACCTATCGAAATCTGGCAGCATTGTTCCAAATGATCGCTCCAACAAAAGCTTTGTCTTCGCAGGACGTATTTCTCGGTTACAGCTAATACGCAGTTAAAACTAGTGGCCATCAATTCATGTTTCAACATGCCGACTGCTGATAACACTTCACTGGAACAATGCCGAAACGTATTAAGCCGTTAATGACAACGGCACGCTACTCGTATTCTCTCGCATATAATCCGATTTTGGAAACACCTATGCTACTTCTTTTCCATTGCAGAAAGTAATAATAATAATAATAATAGGGAAGATAAAAGCCTTCATTTTTATCTAGACACGTTTACGATAATTTGGATGTTTAACATCGGCGTGAGTACTACTTCGTCTTTTACCATTTAATCCTCCGAATTATTAGAGCTTTTGATTTTTAAATGGATTTGAAGGGAGAGGAATTCAGTGGAAAGCTCTTTGGAAGAGATGTGTGAACTTGTTTTTTATACATCCTCTTTTGACTTCTCTAAGACGCTACGTTTTATCTTATTATCTTTAAATCTGTTTTTTATTTCCCGAACGATGTAATTTAAGCATCTCTTTTCAGGAAGTTCTTCATAGTTATTTGGATCCGAAGGAAGTTTCGTAAAAATTATGAGGTCATTTACTGATTCCGTAGGATAGAAGATAATTTTTATTTTTTGTGTACTTTGTATAAACAGTTTTTAATAATTATTGTATCTTGTAATTAATTTTCTACCTTAGTAGTTATTTTATAAAATTTTACAAAACAGTAATGACACAGAAAGAGATAAATGTTGTTCATTAAATGATAGAACATTTTTAGTCACATGACTTGGACCTAGCAACGGCCTTAGAAAAAGATTGTTTGACCTACAGCATTAAAAGTTAAAAGAAAATAACTGGTCATGAAATGCTTTTATTGGAGCATTTGCAATCACATGACAGCAACAGATACCGCCGCACCTAGCAACGGCTTTAGCAACACTGTTTGACCTACAGCAAGGAAGAAAATAAACGGTCGTGACGTCACCTGAAAACACTCTTATTATGACTATGTTTCAAAAAAAAATTATGATATTTTTGACGTGGCAATTTTTTTCACGTGGTGTGGTGATTGTCAGTCAGACAGACCTACAAGTTAGTACTGAAATACTGTCGTAAAGATTAGGCACTTTTCTGTAAAAAAGTTACCAATTAACCTCCCACAGTTATATACAGTTATTATTTTCCGCAGAATTTTGTACTTTATGAAGACAGATTTTTTTTGCAAAGATATCTAAAAAGGGGATACTTAATTATGCATAACCATTAATTATATTTTCTCAGTCTGTTACCCTTCAAGTTTAAAAACTCTAACTTACAAATTTAGTACTATTTTGTATCCTTATCATGCTAAAATTCGTAATTTCTGTAAAAAATATTAGCAATGTTCAGCATAAATTCCAGAAACGTTCCTGCTTTTTATGAGTTTTTACAGCAGTCTAACACTTTCCTTAAAAATTCTGGTTTTCTTTCGGAAACGTTTCTGAATCCCGCTGAATTCTACCAGAAGCGAATAGTTAGTGCGATGACATTAGTTGCTACATTAAACATTAGCTACATTATACAGTTGCTACATCTATAGTTGCCATAATAGTCTATATAGTTGCTACATTAGTATCTATAGTTGCTACATTAGTATCAACTAATCAAAATTCCAGACTTGGATCTTAATTTTAAGTTATATTTTATATGGAATGTATCTCATTGTGTCACGCGCGGCTGGCTCAGTGGTAAAGCGTTTGCTTCTCAAGCGATAGTTCCTCGGATCGAATCCCGGTCGTGATTATTTTACTTTATGCCGAACGTTTCAGTATTTTACAGTAAGGTTCCAGATATTTAACTGATAGCTTACTGGTATTTCTGCCGAACGGTTCAGTATTTCACAGTTACGCGTTCCTGGAGCATAACTTAAAATAAAATGAGCAACTCAGCTGCCCAGTTTTTTAAGTAACGTTTCAGAATTTTTTTACGGTGTAGAAATGATTCCCTTTCAAAGATGTATCATGTTGCAAATGGATATTTTAATGTTAATGATTTTTATATAAGAAACATAAAGAAAATACCAAACCATAGAAACGGAGCGTTTTGCTAGAGGTCCTAGAGGAAAAGGACAAAAGTTTGCATTTGTAAAATACAAACCATTCTTCGCTTGAGAAAGAAATGCCCTTACCATGGAAAAATAACACTTTCTTTCCATGCAAACATAAGCTTTCTTTTCAATATCTAAGAAAAAAGGATTTATTTTTTCTCACTCTTATGTGGAAACAATGGCACCTTAACCTTTCCATGGCTTATATGGAAAAACCTTTACTCTCAGTGGAATCTTTCATATAACCTTTCGGTTCAGGCTCCTTTAGTTCTGTGTATGGTAGGGGGGGTCTTGTGCTAAACCAATAAAAGAATAGCGAAGGCCGTATATTATCACAGTAAACACCCGATATTTGATTTGGCTTCCTATAAAATCAACTCTAGAGGATAAGGTTTTTTTTTTGTGTGTGTGATAAGATATTGAGGATATAAGTAATTTAAAAATGGGAGGAAGAAATACATTTTTTTTCGGGACATGGAATTTATCACGGATTTTTTTAGTTTGATTTATTGCTGTTTTATGTGGCTTTCGTTGAAAATTCATTTATAACTATGTGTGGCTAAATTTTATTTCTATGAGGCAGGATTTTATTACTTTAGATTAAAATAATATTAGAAAAACTATTTTATACAGGGTGTTTCAAAATTGCGTTGCACGGCTTTTATTCGGAACCAACGTCTCCTAGGGTCATGGAAGTAAGGTCTACCTCTAGGTAAGTGACCCTGGAGAATGCACTGAAATGACTTACAGCGCCCCTAGCGGCGAAATTCAAAAGTTAAAAAAATTAGTTTAAAAACTAAAAGAGATAGAGCAAAAACCTCGATAAGAGTATTGATGCCAATGTCATGAAGAACTCGCTGAAAAAAAATTCATGAAAATATCTTGAATATTCGCCGAGATATAACCATGCGAAAATAGCACTTTTTCAGGGGGCAAAAAGAAAAAGTTCGCATATTTGCAAATTTTTTTTATTTTTTTATTAAATTTTGTGTTCTTTAAACTAAAAAAAAACAAAACTACAAAATAACACTGAAGAATTTGCAAATATGCGAACTTTTTCTTTTTGACCCCTGAAAAAGTGCTATTTTCACATGCTAATATCTCCGTGAATATTCAAGATATTTTGATCAATTTTTTTTCAGTGAGTTCTTCATGACGTTGGCAACAATACTCTCATTGAGGTATTTGCTCTATCTCCTTTAGTTTTTAAATTAATTTTTTTAACTTTTTAATTTCTCCGCTAGAGGCGCTATATGTCCTCTCAATGGATTTTCCAGGCTCACTTACCTAGGGATAGATCTTAATTCTGTGACCCTAGAAGGCGTTGGTTCCGAATAAAAGCCGTGCAACGCAATTTTGAAACACCCTGTATATTTGTACTACTAATATAAGCAATTTATATTATTATTTTCAGAAAAAAGAGAATGCGTTAAATATTTGGCCTAATAGAGTGAATCCATTTTTCTATCATTGGGTAAGAAACTTTGTAGGTTGTTTTGATTTTAAATTAGATTTCAAAGATCCTGTGAGGGTAAAGGTAAGGGGATAAGCTATAGTAAGCTGGTAAGAAAGAAAGAGGTTAGGACCAGGGGTTCAGGATATGTTTTCTTTTCCAAAAACTTCCCTCAAACCAGAATGTGTATGTTTCTACTTAAAAAATTAAAAATTTAATATTTTAATATAATAGAAAACTTTTCTATGCAGGTCGCATAGGAATGAAAAAGTTCTCAAATTCACAGGTTTTTTAGAGTTATGTAGTTTTATGTGGCTAAATAAAGACAAATTTTAACTAAAAAAATAAAAAAAACCTTGCAAATTTGCAAACTTTTAAAAAACTTTTTTGTCACACGTATTAATATGTAGATATCTCTACCATGGTTTCCATTCAAAACTTCGGAAAATCGTTCTACATCCCGAATTTTGTAATTCTTCGTTGAAATCAAAATCAAGTGTACAAATCTTCCACGTCTCTAAATATTGTCCAAACGCCAGGAGAAAAAAACGACGTCGCACAACATTCTGGTGGTTGTTATTTAAACGCATTGTTCCACTGAATTTTGAGGGTGATGTTTATAAACCTTGAAGAAACTTTTTAGTGCGAAATTTGTGTTGCTATCATCCAGCATTTTTGGAATTCTTTTTCAAAGTTTGGTTTTCCGTCGAAGCTTTTCTCGTGGCGGTCTGGCTATACAATACACTTTTATACAACACACAATATAAAAACAACTTTTTTGGGATTTTGGATGATGCGTTAGTGCGGAAAAGTTGTCTAAGGTGGCAGATGATATCTTTAGGTGTCAACTTTACCCTAAAGTTTTCCCATGTTATCCTATGGAGAGCGCAAGCCAAAAAGGCCGAAACGAGGAAAGACGCGATTTTCTCGTTCAAATTTGATCCAACAATCAACATAATATAGATATTTAGGCTGTTATTCAAGCTTATTCGAGTAGCGTACACCACACAGGGTCCATAACTCGAGTGAAGACATTCGTCGTGTGGTTAGAGTAGAAATAAGGGGGTGAAAAACCTCTTTTCTGTGTGCGCGCTCCATAGGATAACATGGGAAACCTTTAGGGCAAAGTTGGAACCTTAAGAAATCATTCGAAAATTCTGAAAAAAAACACAGGTAACCTCTGCCACCTTAGACAACTTTTCCGCGCTAACGCTTCATCAAAATAAAAAAAGGTTTTTTTCTATACACCCTACACTGTAAGAAATTTTGGGCACCAAAATCTAGTATTTATTTGCTGTCTACAAAAAGTGGCTCATAATTTTACCATATTATGGTGCACCAAAAATCGGAAAGAGGTTGCACCATAATATGTTGTTTTAAGGCACTCAAAATTAGAGGGGGTTGCACCATAATAAGGTGTACTTTTTGCTGTTTTTTGGAAATTTTATTAATATAATAAACATTGGGGATAGAAACCCCGAACTGCCGCATGCTATGCAATCACGCTACCACTGCTCCAGCGAGGATTCAGTAACTTTAAAACTTATTATAATATCATTTTTCTTTGTGACGCATGCGAAAACAAAACTGCGGAGCGTGCGAACACAAACACAACTAAACAACGGTCCCAGTTGAGAGCATTTTTACCAAACTTTGGTGCAACCGATTGCACCATAAAATTATTTTTCAATCATACACTGTAAAAAATCTGGGTAAATGTAAAACCAATATTTGGTGCAAAGTTTTTAATTTTCCGAAACTTTGGTGCAATGAAAAAGCTAGATTGTACCAAAAATTGGTAGTATGATTGAAAAATACTTTTATGGTGCGATCAGTTGCACCTAAGTTTGGTAAAACCTCTTAACTGGGACCATTGTTGAGTTGTGTTTGAGCGCTCCGCAGTTTTGTTTTCGCATGTGTCACAAAGAAAAAAGAGATGTTATAATAAGTTTTTAAGTTACTGAATCCCCGCTGGAGCAGTGGTTCGTGGGTTCAATCCTCAGTGATTATTATTTTATTAACATATAAAAAAAACCAGGAAATAAGTACACCATATTATGGTGCAACCCCTCTCTAATTTTGAGTGCCTTAAACACCATATTATGGTGCAACTTCTTTCTGATTTTTGGTGCTAGTGATAGCACCATAATATGGTAAAAGTATGAGCCACTTTTTGTAGCCAACAAATAAATACCAGATTTTGGTGCAACACGGCCCAAAAATTTTTACAGTGTAGTACTACCAATTTTCGGTACAATCTAGCTTTTTCACTGCACCAAAGTTTCAGGAAATTAAAAACTTTGCACCAAATATTGGTTTTACATTTACCCAGATTTTTTACAGTGCACTATACACTGCATCCAGGTTTATGGAGGTACTGACCTTCCAGCCTGGCCTTCCTGTCCTTCTCTCTGGCCTCTTCCTCGGCCTGCTGGGCCGCCTGGCTTTTGGACGTTTCCCCTTGCGGCCGCGTGTCGGACGCCTTCTCGAGCACGGCGCACGCCCGGAGCACGTAGGCGTTCACCTGAGATACGAATGATACAATAAGATACAATACAATCCGATCAGAGTGGTTATTGTGATGCAGCGCATTGTGTTCAAGCGCTCTCTGAGTAAGTTTGTTGGGCGAATACAATGGAACGGTTTCCCCCGCATATGTGTGTATTGGAGTTTGACAAAGTCTACGAAGAGGAGTCTGTTAGATATTTTAACAATAAATATTGACCTATTTATGCGTTGACGTATTGATGTACTCTCTTTTAATATATTTATTAATTTTTTACTATCAAACATATAATAAAAACAAAATTTGAGCTATGAATATTGAATGAAAATTTGTTCACTCTTTAAATAAACTTCCCATAATTTTCCATAGCTAGAATGAGGAAGTTGCATGATTTTTTTATATTTTTTTAATCGATTCCTCTTGCAAAAATAAGCAACTACCCAAAATTTGAGGCCGATCGAGAAATTTTTTGATTGTCAAAAAAATTAACAAAAATCCCCTTTTTAAAAGCGCTCGAAAACGCTAAGAGTTTGGATGTGACGTCATCTTATACTAGACATTGTTGAAAAGCAATGGAGTTGATGGTATTATTGTTGACGTCATCTTATAGTTTAAACAATACACGTTTTCAGTCACGTGTTTTTTTCTCGACTTTTGAATTAAAATATTTAATTACCTGTACATTTTTTTGAAAAACTGACTAGATATTTCATTTTACCATACAAAAAACCATACGGAACACTTGTTTGTTTTTGAAAATCTGACACATGCAACTTCTTTTTACAGTGATCTATTTACAAGAATAATAAAGTAATTTTAGACGATTACAAATTCGGGTTACTTTTTACTGTTAGTAATTCGATATCATACTTATTTTTTTAATTTGGATAACTTTACTTAATTTTAGAACCTTTTGGTGAATGGTATTTATCAGTTCATCACCGCTTTAAAAGCACTCTTTGAGTGAGTTTGTGGAGAGATACAATGGAACGGTTTTCCCGCATGTGTGCGTCGGAAAAAGAAGCCTGTTAGCTATTTTTTTTTGGTGAATATTGAACTTTGATTAATATTATCTTTGAAAAAAAATTACGAATTACGTAGAATTTTTTAAAATTCCAAACGTATAGTACAGGGGTTGGCAATTAATTTCAAGTGGGGTCCAAATAATTTTGAAAATTTTCCTTTATATCCAGGGATAAATGGTATTCAATTACCATTATCTCTAATTATTGTAAATTGCCATTAAAGCCTCTTTATATTAAAAAACCCTATTTAAAAATTCTTACATATTTAGGATAAAATATAGGGTACTACGTAGACCCACCTCCACGCATCTAGATTATATCTAGTGGTGTACCCCGGGCAACGCTTCAAGCGGCAAAGAGGTCTACGAATTTTGGCATGCGATCTAGTGCTAGTGAGGTTTTGAGGATCCTGCAGTGGAATGCCGGAGGCTTGTCCCAGGCAAAGCGACAGGAGCTTATCCATTCCTTGGAGATCTGCGACATTGATGTTTTTACAATAATGGAGGCCAATCTTACAGTCGAAGACACCAAATACCTTCCCTTTAAGGGTTATGTCACATATATTGTGCCAAAGGCTAGGCAAGTTGCTAGTGGCCTCCTAATTGGAGTTAAATCCCACCTCACAACAGATTTCAAAATCATCAAAGAAATGGGAACTGGCCAGGATAACAGCGAGGTGGCCCTTCTGGACATCTGGAAACTAGACAAACATTTTAAAATTTTCTCAATTTACTCCCCTCCAGGAAATAAACCAAATTTTTCCTATCTTAGTGTTTCAACTAAATCTGTTTTCATTGGGGATTTTAACGCACACTCCCCTTTATGGGGATATAAGGATAGAAACTATGCTGGTGAGGCAGTGGAGGATCTACTTAACTCCAGCCCTTTCGATCTAGTATACAACAACAATGATCCTCACACGTATTTACACTATAATGGTACAAAAACTACACCAGATCTGCTCTTGGTAACTCCTGACCTCGGCCAGTCCTGCAAACGCAGGATAATCGAAGATCCTGGTTCTGGCCATCGACAGGTTATTGCAGAGTTTACGATCTCCGTTCCCCGTTACGATAAACCTAGATCTAGGACGTCTTGGAATTTTAAAAGGGCCAACTGGAAACTCTATGAACATCTATCAAACGAATTTCTGAACCCTGAAAACATCGATTTCAATCTTAACCCAGAACACCTGTATAGGCTTGTAAGAGACAAAATTATTCTGTGTGCTAAAAAGAGTATTCCAAGGGGCAGGGTGAAGAAATACAGATGTTTCTGGTCACCTGATTTGCAGGATATGAAGCAGAAACGGGACAGGCTTAGACGAAAAGCTGAATTAACTGGCCGAAGCCAAGATGTCACGGCTTGGAGAAGACAGACTGCAATTTTCAGAAAGGCTGTTTTGTCGGAAAAACGCGCCTCCTTCCATGATTTTATATTGACTGTTGATTTTCACAAAGATGGTAAGAAAGCCTACAGTTTCCTTGCGAGTATAAATAACAAACGAGCGACCTGCCAGAAACAACCCATTCACTACAATGATAAAATCCTCACCTCTGATTCTAGGGTTGCAAATTCCTTTGTGCAATATTTTTCTGGTCTGCAGCATAAGGAGAGTTACGCTAGACAATTTTCCAGGAAATTAACCCAAAAAGTTAAAAACAAAATGAAAGAGAGAGGTTCGCTGAATGAAGATGAGGACATTTTTTGTGCCAAAATAAATTCAAATGAATTAAAGATGGCTTTAAATTACTTAAAACCTCGAAAGTCCCCGGGCGAGGATGGCATTCTATCTGAATTTCTAATGCACTTAGGTCCTCGAGCCCACGAAACTATTCTGATTCTTTTTAACATCATATGGACAACTGGTACTCTTCCCTCTCAATGGTGCAAATCGACGATTATTCCAATCCATAAGAAGAATAAAGATCCGAGTCGAGTATCAAACTATCGACCAATCTCACTAACTAGTATTATGTGTAAAACCATGGAGAGAATCATCTCCAGAAGACTAAACTGGTTCCTAGAAACAAATAAGGTCCTAGAGGAAGAGCAAGGAGGGTTTAGAAGATTCAGATCCACCAACCAACATGTGGCTTTACTAAGCCAATCCATCAAAGATGCCTTGGACAGAAGGCAAATTTTTTCGGCGGTCTTTGTCGATTTTAAGTCAGCTTATGACCTTGTATGGAAGGAAAACCTTTTGTTGAAGCTCTCAGATATCGGGATCCAGTCCAATATGCTTAAATGGTATTTTGGTCTTTTGAACAACCGACTGTGTAGAGTCAGGTATAACAACTTTGATTCAAAATACAGAAGCCTCAAAACAGGCCTCCCTCAGGGAGCAGTTTCTAGCTGCTCTCTTTTCAATATTTACATCAACGACCTGGTTGGAGAGCTGAAATCAATAAAGGGTGTTAGATGTCTACTATATGCAGACGACCTTGTCATCTGGACAGTTTCTCCGAAAAACACGGCGGAGCGTAATATTAACTCCAATTTAAACAAAGCTCTGAAAATCGTGGAAAATTGGACTTATCTAAACAACATGAAGGTAAATCTTGATAAGACTTATGTCGAATCTTTCTCTCTTACCCATCAGCCTTTCATACCAAGACTTTTCTACCGGGGAAACTTAATACCAACCACTGAAAATTTTAAATATTTGGGTGTAACCCTCGATAGAAAACTCTCCTGGAGGTCACACGTGGAGGATACAATACTTCGAGCTTCGAAGAGACTTTCACTCCTAAAGATCCTGGCGGGTTCCAAATGGGGCTGCTCCAGAACCACTTTGAATACCACTTATAATGCTTATATCTTACCCATCTTAACATACTGCTGTGAACCGCTAATCACTTCTTCTAAGCCAATTTTCAACAAACTGGAAACTTTTCAGAATCAGGCACTGCGTCTGATCACCGGTGCTGTAAAAACAACTAGCATAGACTGCATGCAGTTATGTACAAATAACAGACCTATTCGTGTGATTGTTCAGGAAAGCGCGGTACTGCTGTGGGAGAGAATAATCAGAACCCAGGGATGCCTGTCTCTCTGGGACGAGGTCTCCCTTGGGGCAAAGAGAAACATGAAAACTCAAAATGGATTTATACAGGGGGTTTGCGAGGTGATTTCAAGTTTAGGCCTCAATATTGAGTCTGAACAGTTTCTACTCCCCCGTAGTCCCATTATAAACAAGGATTTCTCCATACGCCTTGGACTTGAACAAGAAATTCTTAAAAGTGAAACGTGTGAAACTATGCTTAAAGATCTCGCATACGAAACTATAAATTCACGGTACCCGAAAGAGGAGTGGCTGCAGGTATATACTGATGGGTCTAGGTCGGACGACTCGACTAACGCCGGTGCAGGTGTTCATTGTGATCTGTTTTCTCTCTACACACCCATCGGCTCTTTTGCATCCGCTTTTGACGGTGAAATAGCAGCTATCCACCGAGCCCTGATGCAGTTAGCACCTCGTTTGGGGCTCTTTTCAAAGGTTGTATTATCAGATTCTAAAGCTGCCCTTCAAGCTATAGATACACAGAGTGATTCCCGCTCCTCAATTGTTAATTGCTGCTTCGATCTTCTAAATTGGCTCTCAAGTAAAGGTAAAGAAGTTGTCCTTCAATGGATCCCTGCCCATTGCGGAGTACAGGGTAATGAGACCGCCGACTTTTTGGCTAAGAAAGGAGCTGCTGTTCTCCAAACATCCCAACCTAGTCTCCCCTACTACTCCATCAAATCACTGGTCAAGAAGGGCTTCAGAGCCTCCTTTTTCCAGGAACTCACTTCCATTAACGAAAGAAAATCATGGGTAAGGCAGATTCGTGAAGTGCCCGAATGGCCAAGAAAGAAATCTGTGGCTATGTTCCGCCTCATCTCCGGTCACGACTGTCTTCGCAAGCACCTCTACCGTATCAATGTCGCATCAGACTCTCTCTGTCCCCTGTGTAATCTTGGGGAGGATATGGATTTCGAGCATCTCCGTCGCTGCCCTGCTCTTCCCCGAATCTCCATTTGGGAGCGCTACTGGGCGGCAAGAAACGCCCTGAGTTTATAGATTTACTGAAGTCATTTTTAATGTTTCAATGTTTTCATGTCATTCTTAATGTTTTAATGTTTTTATGATGACTCAGTTGTCTTGTAACTTGCCATTGGAAATAAAAAAAAAAGGATAAAATATTAAAAGACGCATTAATAAAGCCATTAATCAAACGAATAGGAGTCGTCATCTAGAAAATGTTGAGAGGGGTGGCCCAGAAATTTGGGATTCTTCCCCGGAAAGATTTGAAAAACCTTGATTTATTAACTACCAAGATATAAACTATTTGCATCTCAACACATCTCCTAAATTATACATAAGATTCGAAACCAGTGATTTAACTTTTGTCTTAAAAACGTCTAAAATATTAATAACTTTATATTGAAAATGGGAGTCTGGGGTTTCCTCCAGAAAATGTTTTGAAATTAGGACCTTTAAAAAGAAGGTCAAACTAATTTTAAGTGTCTAAGAATACATATGAATCATTTTCAAAATACTTTGGCAGTTCAAGAAATAACCTCACACGGTCCGCCATTTGCCATACCTTGGTATTTTGAACTTTAAATGTTAAAAAAAAACGAAAGAATAATTGTTAATTCTTGAAACGGGCGGTAAACATGGACTTCTTATCATGATCCTTTAATACCCCATAAGCTTTAAATAAGCATAGGAGTAGAGATAAAACGAGTTGATAATAGTATGCCTACTATCTGAAATGTCATTTTTCCTGCAACACTGACATTCTCCATAATTGCCTGTAAAAGTGTTTTTCAGCAATAGCACTTTTATCACACAAAAACAAACATTAAGGTGCAACTTTTTTTACTATTCAGAAGGAAGGATGTTTTTTAATAGCGCATACTTCTCAAAAGCTTTCAGTTTTTTTCATATCCTTACATTTTATTCTTAATAATTAACAAAAAGATGGAAAATATAAGCCTTTCGTTTATTAATTATGTTTTTGTATTAATTCAAAATTGAATTTATAATTTTTTCCATTAGGAAATTTAATTCCGTATTTAAGTGTCCTTCTGTTTCTCAATAACAAGTACTTTTAAAGATATTTTGAATATTAAGATTATTTTTTTCCGATTTTAACACTTATTCACTAAGAGTGGAATCACATTTTCTTGTATAAATTCAAGTGTTACATTATTCATGGAATGAATAAGTGGAAGTTAAAAATATGCTACATCTCATTTGTTTGTCTCTGATATTGCATAAAATTACGATGATAATAGTTCAGACGTAATTAAAATATGATCCTTAATTTTACAGAAAAATATTAAAACATTTCTTTGCATTTCGATGCAAATTTATTTAAAAATGATTTCAACAATTTGCATCCAAAGGAAGTGTTATTATTCCATTGTAAAAGAAGGATTCGTGCACCAGTGGCGTATGTAAAAATTAATTTATGAAGGGGCCCAAAATTATTTCTTATCCCTTCCCATGCATATTTAATAGGTCCATTGTAGATTTTTAATAAATATTTGTAGAATTTGTGCGTTTTAAAGAACTTAATGTAAGAAAAGTTGTGAGTAATTAAGTTCCAAGTACCAAAAGAGGGTCTGGGGAATTTTGTAAACTTAACTCTAAAAAAAGGTTTTTAACCAGTTTTGGTACACCTAGTTCGAATTTTGATATACATTTTATTAGAATTTGGATTAGATGGAGAAGATATAATTTGGATTTTGATGAACCTATTATGTAAAAAAAGTTTTGAATAATAAAATTTCAAGTTCAAAAAGGGGTTTAGTGGATCCTCCCCCAGAAAAATTTTAGAAATTTGTAACCTAAAAACCTTTTGTTTTGGTACATCAAGTCCGAATTTCGGGGAGGGGGCAGGGCTGATCCTGAATGAAGCTTTATATAGCTGATTTAAAATCCAATAGAATTTTCTGTAATGTAATCAAAATAGGATAAAAATGGTTATGTTACGGGCAAAGAAATTATTTGGGCATTTTTAATAATGCCCGGAGTCGAGGCGGGCAAAGTGATAAATTTCATTGATAAATGCCATTGAAGTTATCACATTGCCCTCCTCCCCTTTGGCCATTATTAATAATGCCCGATTTATCACATTGCCCGTAAAAGTTATTTTTTCCATAATTAATTATTTAACATTGCTTCATCATATTAGTCATGTCATAAACAACATTTTGTTGTTGTTGCTTATCCCTTTTGGTCTAGATCAGTGGTTCCCAAACTATGGTCGTGGAACCCCCAAATTTGTTACCGATGATCGCGGAACCCTGAATATTTTTTAATCAACGACTTTTCAAAATGAAATACTTATATGATATTAAATGAAACCAGGTGCGGATCCAGCTCGGGTCCAGGGGGGACACTTTTCCAGACAATCACCTTTACCTTTTGGCTAAAATGTCAAATTCTAGGAGATTTTCTAAATGTATCACGCAAGATCCTCTTCTAGTACTGCTGGGGGGTATGGGGGTCCTCCCCCAGAAAAATTTTTAAACTTGACTTGTAAAAGTAAACTCAAACTTTAACTCATTTTAAGAAGCTTTTTGGGGCCAAGGGGAGAATTTTCCGGACCATAACCTTTATCTTTTGACAAAAAATGTCAAAATGTTAGGGATTTTCCAAAAAGTATCGCACAAGATCCCCTTGTTATACCGTGGGGGGTCTGGGGGTACTCCCTCAGAAAAAAATGTTGAAATTCGACTGGTAAAAGTAAGGTTTTAACTCATTTTGAGAACATTTTTGGGTAAAAGGGGGGCGCCGCTGTCCATTCTTATTTCACCATTCAAATTTTTTTAATGAAATAAAGTTTGTCCCATGGGGAACCCCTAAATTTCTTCGCGGAACCCCAGGGTTCCGCGGAACCCACTTTGGGAACCACTGGTCTAGATTAACTAGACCAAGTCCAAAAGACCATGTCGCAATATTAGATCCAAGACCTCATCCCCTTCATTCAACAGCTAAGCACCATTGCAATCTAAGATATAAGAGGGAGAGGCGATGGCTGAACCAGCAGCAGACAGCATAAGTTTACTCATTTCTTTCGAAATTTAAACTTCTTATGTGACCAGTTCTAGTCTATTAATTTAGAATTGGCGCCTGAGAAATAGTGCTTTCCCTCTCACCAAAAGCTTAACCATAGCTACAGTCTTCGCGCAGCCTCAGAGACTAATTCGTTGGTTAGATCCAAGACCTCATCTCCTTCATTCAACAGCTAAGCACCATTGCAATCTAAGATATAAGAGGGAGAGGCGATGGCTGAACCAGCAGCAGACAGCATAAGTTTACTCATTTCTTTCGAAATTTAAACTTCTTATGTGACCAGTTCTATAGTCAATTAATTTAGAATTGGCGCCTGAGAAATAGTGCTTTCCCTCTCGCCAAAAGCGTAACCATAGCTACGCTCTTCACGCAGCCTCAGAGACTAATTCGTTGGTTGCACTTTTCGACTGCAGTTGAGGCTGGCTAGAAAATATAATGCGCATCTTTGGTGGAGCTGTTTATATTTTACCAGTTAACGGATGTCAGGTGGGACAAAATAGTGAGCCTTCTTCGTCGCTTTGACGTTGATAGTTGCCATGGTTACTGATTCGGTAGTGGGGGAAGGAAATATTTACGGGCGCCTGTTCAAAATGAATAGAGTATAAGTCTGGACAGGTTGGTCAGTACAATAAACAACATTATTTCAAGAAGCAAACTATCATCAGTCTGAAGTCACTTACTTATAACATCGCTTCATCTAAAAATCCCGACAAAATTATCGACTTTCCATCACGAACACGACCCACCCCCTCCTAAGCCTCCCTTTTTCCAAACAAAACACGGTCCAAAAATGGACTAATGCCTTCAACAAAGGATGTAATCCGGAACCGACAAAGTGGGCGTTGACAGTTGTTGCTAATCTTGATAAACACTCTCCCCTGATGTTATGATCCTGGTTTAGGGTCAACATTCTTGATGGATCAGATTGTCCATGGAATGAATCAGCGCTGTCTGAGGGGGGATTTCGTGCTCTCCTTTTTTTTTCTCAACCGCCAGCTCGGGCTAATGGTGAAGGATGTGTTGGTTGGTTGGTTGTTGGTGCCGGAGTTGATTTAAGTGTTTTTGATGGATTCTGTGTGATGGTTAGATGGAGATTTATGCCTTTAGTGGGGTGTAAATTTTTAGGGAAATATGAATTGGGAGAAGTTACGGTGTTTGGGGATGTAACATGAAGGGTTTTAAGACTTGTTATGCCTTGGATGTTTATGGTTAGGTGCGGGTGTTTGTGGCAGCATGGATAATATTATATTTTATACTGACTGAATTTTATAATCGTAAGGAGTGAACATATGCGTGGAGGCTTCAGAAAATTATTCTTCGCAGTCCTGAAAATTCGATATTCTTGAGATTTAATTTATTATAATATTTAAGCTATGTACAAAAGTTATACACTTGTGTCCAAAAACTAAGGATAGTTTGAATTTTTGAGAATACTGTAATCCAAATCTGTTGAGTTACTGTAATCCAAATCCTGTTATAAAGGATTCAAGAGCGAAAATTCCCCCAAAATGAAGATTTAGGAGGTGTCACTTAATATTGCACTCTGTACTACCCTTAAACTATTGTCAGGGTAATTTGTTCCCGGACCACATGTGTCCATTCTTAAAAATATACCATAACTTAAATCTCATTTATAAAGAATTCAGATTTGTGACATTGTTCAAGAAATTAAAATATTGAACCATCAATGGTTCCTTGGGAAGTAGTTTCCTAAATTTTTAGTTTGAGGTTTCAATGTTCTCCAAATGGACTATACTGCCGTCCTAAGCGATTGTGTACACCAGGGTTGGCAAAAAACCGGGTTTTTTTAAAAAAACCAAAAAAAACCGGGTTTATTTGGTTTTTTTTGGTTTAAACCAGGTTTTTTTTGGTTTAAACCAAGTTTTTTTAGAATTTTTTTTATCAGAATAAGTTATTTTAGCAGTGATGTTTGAAATTGAGTTGTAAATGAGACATTTATTTCAGGGGTTGTTTATAATTGATAAATGATTTGTATATTTAAATTAATTAATTAAAATTAAATTAATTTGTTTTAAAAATAATTTGTTTTTAAAATATTCCAATTTGAATATCTAATATTATTGTAGTGAATAAAAATCAGTGTTAATTTATCTTGGATAAATGACTGAAATAATCAAATTATTTATCTTAATTATATATGGATTAATTTATGAACTTAAATGATTGAGATAATTAATCCGATTAGGGAAATTAACGGTTTTTTATTAATTTAGTAAAAAAAAAACTGGTTTTTAGTTTTTATCATTAAAGAAATCAACAGTTTTTATTAATTTAGTAAAAAAACCAACTGGTTTTTATGACTGACAAATAAGACAAATTGGTTTTATCAATTAATTAAAATCCAAGCCATATTTTATCAGTGAAAAACAGATAACTTTTGTGCATCTTTAGTTACTCTTTGAAATAATACTTCATTTTAAAGGAAATTAATAAATGAACTATCTCTTGCAACATATAATAAGTTTAACTTAAGCATTTAAGGTTAAGATTAGAGAGAATTCAATAATTAAAACCATTAAATTAAAAGATTTCTGATTTTTAATCACCTTAAAATGTCAATTTTTTGATAAATCTGACCTTTTAATTTTGTGCAAAAGATTATACTTAATAACACTTTCTTTAAAAAATCCTGAAAATATTTTATAATTTCTAAAAAAACCACCATAAAAAAACCATGGTTTAAACCAATGGTTTAAACCAAATGGTTTAAACCGGCCAACCCTGGTGTACACAAAAGCAATTTCTCACATATTTACTTTGAGAAAAATCTCGCCAAAAGGGTATTTTGCGGATTTTATATTCTATGCGGTAGACCCTCCTTTTAAGATCAAATATTAGCTAAGCCCCAAAAAACCTAGGTTATCAGTTGCAGCGTTGGGTTGAGTTAGGGTCTGGTATGCGTATATAATTTATGGCAAGCAGGGTTCAATTACACAATTACGAATTATTAGCATTTCAGCTGCAAACTCGAGCGAGTCGTCGCATATTCCAGATGTAATAATATCATTGATATATTATATATTCTTAAAAGAATATGTTTAAAAATATTCCGTTTTAGTTTAAATATTATTTTCAATTTTAATTTCAAAAAAGTCGTTGATTAAAAAATATTCAGGGTTCCGCGATCATTGGTAACAAATTTGGGGGTTCCATGACCAAAATAATTTGAAAACCACTGCCCTACAGGCATAACGGCCGTATTCACCGGTAACCTGACCGGCGGTCAGGTCAGGAAACCATGGTTACAGCCTCTGATTGGTGGAAAAATAATTCAATATTTTCCTTCCACCAATCAGAGGCTGTAACCATGGTTTCCTGACCTGACCGCCGGTTAGGTTACCGGTGAATACGGCCGTAAGTGTGTAAAGGAAGGTCACCTGTTCTTGCTTGTCCTGCTTTGGTACGTCGAGCAGCAGCCAGTACTGTGCGTCCAGCTGGATGACTTCCTTGACTTGGGCCTTGAGCAGCGCGTAGCGGCGGAAGACGTTGCGCTCCGCCTTGGAGGCCTCGTAGCGCTCGTGCAGCCCCGTCAGGGCCCCTTTCACCGTGTTGTAGGACACCGACACCTTCCCGGCCACCAGTCGCAATCGCTCGTTCGTCGACACCGCGCCCTCGCGCGTGTTGTCTGCAACACACCACCGACTCTCATATACTCTAATATACGGACACCATTACACCCGCCACACTTTCAATACGTATATTCACATAGAGGAGATAATAATTTGTGGTTGGAATGTGGAAAGGTCATTCATACTGTTTCACTGTTTATTCTGACGAGAGTGATTTATTTCAGTGAGTCACTAGTTCGCGTACACTGTAAAGAATAATCCTGCAAAAAAACAGAAAATTTCTGGCAGCAAAAGTTGCCGGTAAAAGTCGAAAAATCCTGTAAACAGAAAAAAGCTGTAACCTATAGGTAAATGCTGTAAAAAGGAACTTTCTGTCAAGTGAGCTACAGATTTTTTTGTTGCCTCTCAGTAATTTTCTGCTTGTGCGCATGCGTGTGGACTTATTTTAGTTGAGTTTTATTTTAATTTTAATCAATTAATATCCGGGGATAGAACCCAGGACCTACCGCATACTAAGCGCGCACGCTACCACTGCTCCAAAGAAGATTCAGTATAATGTTGCCAAAAGCTGTATTGGTTTTCGATGCAGTAAGTTTCTGTTTAAGTACAGATAAGCTAAAAAACTAAAAAAAAGCTGTTTTTTTACATAAAATAAATAGAAGTGCGGTGGGAATGTTACATGACAGAATATCTCTGTAAACATAAAGTCATTGTTATTGAAAATTTCTGTTTTTCTACAGTTTTTTTTACAGTGTAGGGATAGTGAAACGCCAAGTTTAAGGCTAACTCATATTAGAGAGCCTGTATACGAGAGAGAGAGAGACGACAACTCGCTTAAAAGCGTCTCTGCGCATCTTTGCGCGCAGTTAAAACTGTCCAAATCTCCAATTCGGTCCAAACTGTATCATGCCGCTGATCTCGCTCCCATGCTAATTCAATGGAGGAAAATCTGCGGTGAACAGAAAACGCTGTTGACCAATCAGCGAGCTATACCGGGTTGTCGCCTCTCTTGTATACAGGCTCTCTAACTCAGATTCATCACTTTAAGTTCGGCAGTGAAAACAATTTCCAGTAAGACTCCCATCACGTGACGTCAGTCGTTCTTTGGCATAGCGATCTAGAACAAGGAGGCCTGGACACTTCGCCTCGATGAGTCATTACTTGGAAATTGAAAATTTAGAGCTTGCTGGCATGCTAAACCAGCATGCTGACTGGCACCGTGAAAACCGGCCCTAAGCAAGCGATAACGCGTTAACTCATCGAAAGGATCCTTCAGATTTTTCACTTTTGATTATCAGTTTGGAGGAATCATCCAAAAGTGAAAAGTAAGAATAGGCGTTTCACTCTTATCTCCTTCATTTTAAATGGAAACTAGTGATTCACAGGAGTTAATACGTTAAGATGGACAGTGAAAGTGAAACAGCGTGAATGAACCTCCTTTATGTCGAGCACTCTTTTTCGGAGTCGATTCAATAGGAATACTCACTCCATTTCTATTTCTCCTCTATGACTCCAACAGATAATATTTCATACCAGTTATAAAAACTCACATGACTTTGATAAAGGACATTATACCTTGGAAAGAAATATTCGATGCATACTTACCACTCAAACAAGAAACGATTTCAAAGGCTGTTAAATAAATCCACGATCTTGTAATAGAGACATAAGCGAGGGGAATAAAACGGGTCATATGATTTTTGAAAAAACGTGCCACTTATTTTGGAAGCGGAAATCGGAGACCGCGTATGGGTTCACGTATTTACGATTCAGGTACCGAGTTTTCAAGCGTTTTTTCACGCCTCCTATGGCTACGTGCTTTCTTGGACTCATTCCATTTTTGGCATACAAAACTCAGTTTTTATTCTAGCTGAGTGGAGTAGTTTTGAATGATGTTTTTTTTTTATTTTTGAAAGTTCATATTTTTATTAACTAGCGTAAGCTGTATTTTTTAATATGGATCTCGTAAATAAATTGTAATAGAAGCAGTTACTTTTCCCAGTTCCAGAAACTTTTTTCATTTGTTGGTGTATTTAAAACACACGATTTTTTCCCTATATTTAATTTATCTTAATTTTTAGAATACTTGAAACATATTGGGCAACAAAATGAGGGTCAAAAGAACGCATATAGCCTCTAATATCATAATTATTTATGTTATAATTTCTTATATTGCTTAAGATTGATATTGCTATATGGGGTACTTTACTTTAAAAAAACTAAATCAAACTCATCTTATTTTCAGAGTTGAATTATGTGGTGTAGGTTTTAGGTCGCGCGTAACCTCGAAATTTATAACCCTAGCAGCAAAACCTTTCAAGGTTAATCCAATTTTCGTCATGTAAGGCCAAATTTAGTTTAAGTAGCAGTTACATTAACTGGCCATATTTGAGATGAGCTGTGACTAGGAAATAGGGTCTTTCGTCCTACTTCATATTTAATTATGTTGGACTTGCTAGTTCTTAACAAAGCGCGTCAGGTTTTTATGTAAGGTAAAGAAATAAATTTTACTATCTTATCATATAAATTACGAAAGTTTTTCGTGTTTTTAGCAATACCCAAGCGATGCTGTCGTCTCAATTTCTGTAGTCGTTTGATTCATGGTTGTGATAAGCACTTTTACTCTTAAAGTCAGTACCAGTTCCATGACAAAAGCGAGAAGATAATTGAAGTTTTGAATGAAAATAAAACATCGAACATTTAATTTGCTAACGACGAAGGGGTATGTTTCTTTCAACACTTCTTACTTAAAGTATGCGTTACTTTATCTACCCTGATTGTTATAAATAGTGAGTGTTTAAATTTTTTTGACGTTAGGATGTTGTTCTAGAATCGAGTTACTATTAATTCATTTTCAATCATTTCCTTCTTTGAATTCAAGCTTAATCTTTCAAAATTTTTACAAAACCGCTTGAGAAACTTTAATTGAAAAATAAGTTTATACCCCTTGTTTATTCGTCTTTTCCTATAAAACCGATTTCTTCGAACAAAAACTTTCAAAAAACCCGTAAAACTCCTGATAGAACTCCCTCGCGCTTTTTTCTCTCGCCACAACAACGTTTCAACCAAATCAAACAAACAAGCAAAACATTCACACAATTTCACCAACTTTCCCAAAAAAGAAAACTTCCCCCCTCAAGACAAAGCCTGCTTCCATCGATTTCACACCTGAAGAAAGACAACAAAAAAAAACAAAATGGCGAAATCCGAATCAGTCTGTTTGTTTATCCCGCCGCCATTCATCCTTCGAAGACACACAGAATAATCCGCAGGGGCGATCGTTCGAATTATTTTGGAAGGAAACGAGGCGTCATGGGATATCAAGCAGCTAATTGCATCGGATGTTTTCTTCTTTCGCGAAAAGACGAAAGCGCAAGTTGAAAGGAAAGAACGAAAGCGCGAGTTGCCGTGTAGAGAGAGAAGAGGGAGGGAAAACAATTACGGTCGGACAAGACCAATATTTGATTACATTTTGTGTTGGGGAGTTTGTGTGGCGGGGGAATTGACCACAAAGATGGAAGGAATCGATGACCGGAGAAAACGTTCTTTTCAGGAGGAAGGAGTCATCTTGAGATTTATTATTGTTGACATGGAGACTGGAGAGTATGAAAAGAATTTTGCTTCGATGTTTACAAAATGTATTTTGGAAAGAATTTTACAAAACTTGAAGGAAAGGTGTGTATCATTTCAAAAAATTTTAAAGATGGATAATATTAATTGAAAATCCTTTCTGTACTTTTTTAAACCTAAGTAAAGACAGTTTCAAGCAATTTGTTTGGAAATATAAAAACAAGTTTTAGCTGAGTCAAACTCTTCATATAAAAATAAAATATTTATAAATATCATAACAACTTTGATGAATTGAAAAAAATCACTTTTAGGTATTATTTCAATATTAACTGTATTTTTCTTCACTGTTAAGTAATTCTCTATCACGTTTTTTCTGTGGTTTTCGTTACCAAAAAACTTATAAGCATCCTGGATGAAATCGTTAGTTAGTTAAAGATTAAAATTCTAACAAAAGTCGAATTACACAAAAGTTTGGAAACACTTGTCCATGCAATAGAATGCAGTATTTCCAGAATAATTTCCTATTACTTAATTGTTCATAAAAAGAGCATTAAGTAGTTATGGTTCGAAATGTCTTCCACAAAGTACCATTTTTGTAGACTTAACCTTTACATAATTCAGTTGTAGGTATTTGTAAATATTAAGAAGCTATAGTGTTGGGAATATATCAGCTCTACTTTTCTAAAAGATTTCTAAGGGATTACTTTCCCATTATTAGGAATATAACCTTTACATAATTCAATTGTAGGTATTTGTAAATATTAAGAATCTATAGTGTTGGGAATATATATCAGCTCTACTTTTCTAAAAGATTTCTAAAGGATTACGTCCCCAGTTTTTTATTAGGAAAATGTATCGTAGACTACTGATTTTCCTCAGACTTTATAAAATATAACAAGTGCATTCCATAAAGTAAGAAAAAAACGACAGTTATAATATCTTAAGGGTATGGGAGAAAACTTTCAAATTTCTTCGTATTTCTTTGTACTGTAGTTTATATCCTTACGAATGCAAATGTTGTTACGTACTTCCAATGGTTATGAAACAACAGTTGCATACATTTTTGAGCTCCTTACAATTTTAAAACTTTTCAATCTTTTATTCTAAGTTTTACGGCTTGTATCAAAATAAGCGCCACAAAACATAAAGACGAAAAAAAAATCTCCTCAACAATTCACTACCACACTTAAACCAACCGAAACACACACACAACCAATTTCACCTCTTCACATTTATAAACAAGGTATTGTGCCTCCAATCTCCCCCCGTTATAATTCGTTCTCAAACGCCATTTGAATACCGAATATGAAATCACAAACAAAACTTTCTCATCTCAAAACACCGCCTCACCGTTCACGTCGAATATATTCCCAGCGTATTTTAAACATGCAAATTCGCGTCACTTTTCTTATCGCTCCACTAGATTGCTTATCAAAAGAAAATGTCAGCATTCATAACAATAAACGCGCCAAAGCCGGATTTTTTAAAGTCTGAGCGCTTTTGGGAATTTTCTATCCTTTCGTAATTTACATAAGGATGAATCTATTTATGCCCGAATATTCATTCTGACGCGCAGAAATGTCAGTTTTTCTCAGTCCATTGGTAATGCCGCTTTTTTTTTTCGCTCATTTTGAGCGATGGTTTTATTGTTATTGTGTTATTTGTTTTCCTTAAGTAAATAAGACTCTTAATTAAACATTGGAGTTTGTTTGTGAAGGAACGCTGAATTGCATTTAGGTGAATTGTTAGTTTCGCTTATGTATGCTGTGTGGTAAATACTGTTGTCTTATGTTGTATTTAAAGGTTGAAATGTTTGAATGTTTGTTTTTAATTACTTCCTTCTTTTGTACTTCGGTTCTAGAAGTTAATAGACAATGTGAATTTTAATTTAATGCACTCTAATTCTAAAAAAAGTTTTTAGTGAATGGTTTTCAGAGAAAAAAACTTTTTAATTATATATACTGATCCGTATAACACATTTCTCTATCAAAGTGTTTGGATTCTTTTGAAGATTTCGAGAAAACTTCTAAAATTTCTAAAGTACTCTCCAAATTAAATACCCTTCAGACCCTGATGAAAGTATTCTAGAAACTTACACACATATTATTTAATACCCTAATTTAACACATTTTTTCCCTGAAATTTAGAATTTTCAGTCTGATAACCGAAATTGTTTGTTTTAAAACATTGAGTGTCATGTAGTTTTTATCTCATATTATTTTCAATAGCTTAAAAGGTATTAAGATCGCAATGAACTTTCGGGTTGGTGGGCCGTGTTCCAATAGAAACTTCTACATTATCAAGAAACGTTAGAGTATATACTAGACTGCACTGTTTCTTGACAATATGACGTCACTACACCGAAGGAAAATCTGTGTGAACAGAAATAATGTTGGTTTGCTAGGAGGAGTTTCGGTACGCAAAAAAGACGCTATAAAACATGTGGGTTTAATAAACCAATCATATTTCTAAATCAAAGTTCTTAGTTTCACTCAAAATTCAGAAACCGCTCTGGGAGCTACTTTCTTTGTTTGCTTTTAGTTTGTTTCTCCTGGGTCAAGTACCGTAACTGTGTAGTATATACTAGACAGTAACTTAAGTTGACCCTACGACGTCACTAACGAACAAAGTAGTTCCCATCTCGGTGTCTGAATTTCGAGTGTAACGAAGAACGTGAATTTAAAAATATGATTATTTCGTTAAACCCATGTATATGTAGTGTCTTTTTATAACGATTTGCGTACCGAAACTCCTCCTAGCAACCAAACAGGCTTTGTGTTTACCCACTTTCTCCTTCCGCTTAGTGACGTACTGGGTTCAGGAAACGTTGGTGTTGAGTATAGTATAGGTGCTTTTGATCCCTTCTTAGTAAACAAATGTGCTTTGTGGGTATTAATTTTGTTTATCCACATGAACCACAATAATGTAGAATAAGTTGGATAAAAATAAATAAACAAACAACAAAGAATTAGGGACCAGAGAATAATTCCCCATAATTAAAAACGAAAACCTCGTTGGGCCTCATTTTTTCACCTATATCCCCAACAACAAAATAATTACCACTTAAAATTAAAGAAAAAAATATCAAACTTTCAAGCACAACGTTTCTTTTTGCTGTGTTAAAAAATAAACTGTGAAAAAAGTGGCTCAAGTATCCCCACACTTCCCTACGTCAACCTGAAGTTTGGCGCAGGGTTAAGTCAACCCCTGACGTCACTGACCGAAAGTGTTATAATCTTATATAGTATGGTGCTTTAACCCCTTCTATACTCTATTCATTTTGAATTGGCGCCTGAGTACATTTCCTTCCCCCACTACTGAATCGGTAACCATGGTAACTATCAATGTCAAAGTGGCGATGAAGGCTTACTATTGGCTACGCAAAGAGTGTAACCATGGTTACGCTTTACCGAGGGGGAAAGCACTATTTCTCACGCTCCTATTCAAAATTAACAGAGTATAGTAAACAAATATGATTTGTGGATATTAATTTCGTTTATGTATACGAACCAATAATGTAGAACAAGTAATATAAGAGAAAAATTAAACCAAGAATTGGGCACCAGAGAGTATTATATAATTCCCCAGAAATAAAAACGAAAACCTTGTTGAGCCCCATGTCTTCACCTATCGCCAACAGCGTGGCAAAGAGGGCGTAGTAATATACGAGTGTATTATTTTCGACATCGATCACAACTTCCCTAAGTGCTTTAATAACAGACGGCGAACGCTGGGCGGATGTCGAGTCAAAGAGCTTCGAACGATTAAAGGCAGAATATGCCCTTCTCAATTTCCAGGGCAATCATTTCTGTTTGCGGAGATTCTTTCTATTTCTCTCTCTCTTCTTTCTTTTTTTTGTTTTTTAAAAAGAGAGTTTCGTGTCCTAGATTGGGTTCTGCTTGATGTATGGTTGGTGATTTTTCTCGTCTCGGCGCTTTTCTCTAAATTTTCTGTTCTCTCTCTCTCGCTCTAAATAAGATTTGGGTGACGTATATTTTCCCGTGTTGTTTTTTTTTCTCATCAAGGCTGCTGTTAACAACTAACGGTTTTTTTCTGTCTTTGTTGTAGCTCTGAGGGGGTGATTCATTTCTGGTAGTTAAGTTTTTTTTTTCAGAGAGAGGTTTTGTTAAATAGCTGCCGATGTGTATTTGGCAGTGTACTGGGTTTTTCCTTGTTTTATTGAAGGTTTGGATCTCCTATAAATGAAATTGAGCACGTTAAGACAATTTCATTTCGTCCAATTGTCTTTTGTTATTTCGAATAAAACTTTGATAGTTTAGAAATACTTTTTAGAGTAGAGTTTGGAGCTTGCAACTGGATATAGTTGGGTGGCTTATTACAAAAAAACTGCAAATTGTGATACTTTCATGAAACTTTCGGTGATGTTAGATAATCATATAAGAACTTAAAAATCGATGGGAGCCCAAAATTTTTGCCAGTAGTTTGACCATTATGACGTTATAACAAGATGGCGCCCGCGGGCCTATATTCGGTTCTTTTAATGATAGAAGCACATTTTTGTCGTGAAATATTATATTTTAAGGGAAACACATGATTCTGATGATAAAATGTACAATTTGTTTTAAAAATTAACTAAAATTCAATAAAAGCTCTAAATAGTATTACAGTCAATCGCCAGTTGCGTTAAAAAAATTGTAGAAAAATAACTTTTTTCGACGGTTTTACATGTTTTTTGGGACACTGATTCCGAATATCTAGTTAACTTCCTCGTGGAAATTCGGCTTCATATAAAAAATTACAAAAATATGCGAAAAATCGCAAAATTTTTACTCTTTCTTCGGAATTTCGCCTATATTTCAAAAAATATTAGTTACTCGAAAATGATTTGAATTACAAAGTTAAAGTAAACAAAATTTCATACAATATGCGCTCTTCAATTTTATTTTCCGAAAAATAGTTTTCACGTTATAACGCATTGAAAAACATAGAATTTTAACACAGGATAATTTAAACAGACGATGTTTGTTTCTCTGTTTTTCAGTACGTTATAATAGCCTGAGAGCTGGATGCAAATTTTGAGAATGATAAGGTGCACGAGATATTTCACCTGGAACAGATTCGATTGATGATGGGAAAACTTATGTCACCAACGCCAGAAGGCGGAGTGGAAGCTTTCAGTGTGAAAGGGGGGGGTCGAACATGCAAACAGCGCGCGGTCCCTTGCGACAGAGATTTTGAGGAAATAGGTTGAAATTTTGCACAGTTTAAGGAGAGTGTGAATAAAAGATAATGTAGCATTCTCAAAAGTATAAGTTGTGTTTTAAGGGTCGTAGAGAACTAAACGAATTTTCGAATGTTTATATGAATGATCTGTACGGCCGACGAGGTGCAAGGGTGGACATAGGCTTAATGTATTGAAGAATGTTAGTAAAAGTTAGGGTAACACTCCCAGAAGACTAAGTGGAAGACAAAGGGTGGCCAGAAGTCACCAAAGGTGCAGAAAAATCTTAAAACCCGAATCATTCGGAAACTTCTGGCTGTTTGCGTATGTATAGCTGATATATAGAACAAACTATATGCAAACAGCCAGAAGTCTAAGTGGAAGCGTTCGGGAGATATTCAGGCACGACGTACAAAACCGAATAAAAGCGCGCGGTCTCTTGCGACAGAAATTTTGCAGAAATTGGTTGAAAATTTGCACAGTTTTAGGAGAGTGTGAATAAAAGATAATGTAGCATTCTCAACAGTATAAGTTGTGTTTTAAGGGTTGTAGGAAACTAACGAATTTTCCAATGTTTATATATAACAAATGACTTATAACATATAACTTTTCTCTTGCAACAATGACTAATAATACGCTAAAAACCACGCTAACAATGACTTTATATTTATTAGCGTATTATTAGTCATTGTTGCAAGAGAATTGCTTTTATTCAGTCTTTTACTTCGCGCCTGAATATCTCCCGAACGCTTCCACTTAGACTTCTGGCTGTTTGCATATACTAGTTTGTTCTATATGTCAGCTATACATATGCAAACAGCCAGAAGTTTCCGAATGATTCGGGGTTTAAGATTTTTCTGCACCTTTGGTGACTTCTGGCCACCCTTTGTCTTCCACTTAGTCTTCTGGGAGTGTTACCCTAACTTTTACTAACATTCTTCAATACATTAATCCTATGTCCACCCTTGCACCTCGTCGGCCGTACAGATCATTCATATAAACATTCGAAAATTCGTTTAGTTCTCTACGACCCTTAAAACACAACTTATACTTTTGAGAATGCTACATTATCTTTTATACACACTCTCCTTAAATTGTGCAAATTTTCAACCTATTTCCTCAAAATATCTGTCGCAAGGGACCGCGCGCTGTTTGCATGTTCGACCCCCCCTTTCACACTGAAAGCTTCCACTCCGCCTTCTGGCGTTGGTGACATAAGTTTTCCCATCATCAATCGAATCTGTTCCAGGTGAAATATCTCGTGCACCTTATCATTCCCAAAATTTGCATCCAGCTCTTAGACCATAACGGCAAAACTATTATTTGGAAAATAAAAATTGGGTAATGTATTTTGTAGGAAATTTTGTTTGCTCCAACTTTTTAACTCAAACAATTTTCGAGAAACTAAAAATTTTTTAAATATAAGCGAAAATCCGAAGAAAGAGTAAAAATTTTGCGATTTTTTCGCATATTTTTGCATTTTTTTATATGATGCCGGAATTCCACGTGGAAATGAACTAGATATGCGGAATCAGCACCTCAATAAACATGTAAAACCGTCGCAAAAAATAATAATTTTTTTGACGCAACTGAAAATTGAATGTATTACTATTTAGAGCTTTTATTGAATTTTGTTAAATTTTTTAAACAAATTCACATTTTGTCATCAGAATCAAGTTTTTTTCCTTTAAAACATAATATTTGACGCCAAACATGTCCTTCTATCATTAAAATATTCCAATATAGGCCCGCGGGCGCCATCTTGTTATTACGTCATAGCGGTCAAACTACGGCCAAAAATTTTGGGCTCCCATCGATTTTTTAGTTCTTATATGATTATCTAACATCCCTGAAAGTTTCATGAAAGTATCACAATTTGCAGTTTTCTGGCATTTTTATGTAATAAGCCGCCCAACTAATAAATTGCATTTGCGTTTCTTTATTCTTCCTCAATGTACTTTCAAACGCTGATTGATAGGTAATTTCTAAACCAGACTTATATCCAAAATATTTAATTTCCTCGAGAGAAAACCAATTCTTTGGAGCTGCACTTAAATTATTATAGTCATTTAATGATGTTATAACTGAACTATGACATCAAATTTATTAACCAAAAATATTCTCGAATTTTTCAAGAATAAATGAAAAAGTTTTACAGACGTAACTGTAAATTTCATAAAATGATAACATTGAAAAGCCAATAGCGAAAAGAATCTTGTGCAAATGTTAATATCGATTGAAAAACAACGTTTATTTTTACACAATTTATAAAATTTTTTAAAAATGTAGACAATTGTTTCGGGGATCAATGGATCCCCTTCTTCAGTACAAAAAGACGAAAATAAAATGTTTAAATTTAATTATGTTTAATTAAAGTTATTATTTAAATAATATTAAAGTTAAAATATTATGTTAAGTTAAATGTTTAATTATGTTTAAATTATTGATTTGATGTTTATTTTCGTCTTTTTGTACTGAAGAAGGGGATCCATTGATCCCCGAAACAATTGTCTACATTTTTAAAAAATTTTATAAATTGTGTAAAAATAAACGTTGTTTTTCAATCGATATTGAAAAGCCATTCAAAAGTCATTGAAGCGTCTTAAATCTTTTGGGTGACATTAATTGTAAATTCATAAAATTGAAAATAACACGGGTTTGTTTTTAAATGAAGTTATACAAGCCATCTTTATATTATAATTTGAAGTCTAAATAGCAAAGAGTCTTGCTTCACATGTTGTCTGTTGGACTTGGATTGAAAACCTTTGTCGTAAATACATAGTTTAGTTATGCCTATTGTACAGTACATACCTATATGTTATTTTTAAAGTTTAAAGAGTTTGGTAACCGTTTCTAATTTAAGAAAATTACCTACTATAATTTTAAAATTACAATATGTAAGTAAAGAAAATACTAATTAATTAAATGCAATCATCAAAACACAATTAGCATGCCCATAAAAGTTCCAACTAAGATAAATAAAATGGACAGAGTCGTAAATTATACTAATTGATACAATTTTCGAGATAATTTGCTTCCTTCCAAGAATTTCAGACCCTTTATAATAACAATATTTTATGTAGGGTATCTGACTAATTTTCTGGAAAATAATAATGTGACTTGGAGAAAACAGGTATCTAGAAAATTTTAAAGTTTAAAGTCTTTCATAACAGTAAATTCTAAAATATTTTAAATTAGAAAAATGTTACAGTCTAATGAATTTTAGAATTCGTGACGTTTTAGAGCAAGAAGTATATGAACAAAACGAGGCGTTTAGAAAATTTTCTTCGAGCTATTTTCCTGACAAATAGAACGAAGTTCTACAAATTAAATTCAGTGTTTGATTATTTCAACGTATAATTAACGTATAAATAATACGTATAAATAATACATAAAGCGCATTTATGAAACATTAGACACATATGAATTTATTTACTTATTTAAATTATTAAAAGTACTCAATTTGAGATAAAACTATTCATGTTAACCCGTAGCCAGAATTTTTCAAGAAATATCGTCTCTCCTCAATATGGAATATTGATCATATGCCTTTCAAGCAGGAATAAAGCGAAATCTTAGAAGCTCCTTCGGTAATAACACGCCCTGTTCCAATACCATTTCAAATAAGGAACTCTCAATCTCCACCGAAAAATTTCCTAAAACTAAGTGAAAATCACTAAGATGGAAAGTACGGCTCGAAATCTTCCCAAATCGAAATGTTCCAGTCACTGCTACAGTCGTATTTACCTTACGAATTCTCGGAAAGTGCTCTCTGGCTTGCTTTATTTCGCTCATTGAGGTCTGCCCTTGGTTTGATGGTAGCTGCAGACGGTGAATGAATAACAAGAGCTATCTTGAGAGTTGCTATTCGCCAGTTTACGTTAAAAGTTGCGTGTCCGAGCAAGCGTAGTCTTTTAGAAGGAGAAACAGCCTTTGATGGGGATTGGCAGGAAGGTAGTTGGCTCAGGGAGAGAAGGGATTAAGCAGATGTTTAATCCATGTAGTTCTAAGTTTAACCCTTTATCTACTGACGGTACTTACAAGTCCCGTCAACTTTAAAATTACGTAGAATAACCGTCCTTTCGAATATACTGACGATACTTAGGAGAAACACTCTTTCAGTTTTACTCTTCCAGGATAAAATACCGCACGGGTTCTATGATGATCATTTTTAGCGGGAAATACAAATAGATTTAAAACTGAAGTTGTGCTTTCGGCTAACATTTTGATCGGATTCCATGATAATCATTTTTGTTTCCTTAAAAGAGTTAGTTAGTCAAAAGGAAATTGTATTATTTTTTAGGAATTATTTTTTTTGCCACTATACAGAGGCTTGGTGAGACCTCATCTAGTAGAGTATGCTGTTCAGTTTTGGTCTCCATACTTAAAAGATATTGATTCAATTGAAAGGGTTCAGCATAGGGCTACTAAAATGGTCAAGGGTATATCCAGTTTAAGTTATGAGGGAAGATTAAAGAAGCTAAATATGTTCACTCTAGAGAAAAGAAGGATTAGAGGGGATTTGATTCAACTTTTTAAAATGGTAAAGCAAGGGGACACAGAGGGACTAGATTTTAATACGGGTAATAGAACAAGGGGTCACAAATTCAAATTGAATAAAGGAAAATTTAAGACGGATTGTAGGAAGCATTATTTTTTTAATAGGGTAGTGGATAGATGGAATGCGATGCCTGAAACAATTGTAAATTCAAGTGGGGTAAACGAGTTCAAGAGGGAAATTGACAGATACTGGGATTCCGGTAGTGTGGGTTAAAAAGACTGAACCAACCTTGCTGGGCTTACGCCTGTAGTTGGTCGACTTAATTTGTATTTTTTTGTATTTTTGTAAAACTGTGATAAAAAATCCATGTTTTTTTTGCATTTTGAGAATATTTTAGCACTCTGTGTACCGACAGTACTCAAAAGTATCAATTTATTAATTAGCTCTAGAAGATTGAATTTTCCAAAGATTTATGTTTCTAAAGATTTATTTTATTTATGTTTATTCCTTAATTTTCACTTTGATGACTCAAAAAAATATTTTCGCAAAAAAATGCAGGAAATCTTAACCCATTAGCGCCCAGTGATCTATTTCTAGATCGCTAAATATAGAGTCATAAATGCTCTCTTAAATTACCTTAAATTCACCCAACACTAACGAAACTGCACATATGGCAAGAGAAAACATCCCTCAATCCTATATTTTGTAATAGGAATGGGCTAAAGTTCGAAAATAATTTCTACATGATCTACATGATAAAGCTACATGATCGAAAATAATTTGGGCATTAATGGGTTAATGCAGTAGATAAAGGGTTGAAGGTAGGAATTCTAATATACATATCTGATTTGTCAATCTTTTCTTAAACTTTTAGATGGTTGTTAATGTATGTCTCCTAAAGACATTCCGTATTTCACTTTTGAATGTTGTATCACTTATTCGAATTATCATGAATGATATTGCTAATGAGGCATTGAGTAACGTACAGTTCCGTTATTCATCGCAACTCCATGCTGTTTTGGGTGCTAAATAACAGACATACCCTCAAAAATTGTAAACCTACTACTTATTAAAATATTGTCGATAACAACCATAAAATTTTCACGATATTTAGTCGTTCAAAATAATTTAATGGGGACAGATTGCGAAATTGGGTCTATTTTACACGAAAAATATTTGAATATTGCCTAGCTTTTGTTGTAACAACTTTAATCTGTTAGTTTAATATTTTTGGCTATATTTTTAATATATAATTGGAATTAAATAGGTATACATATTTGGGGCTTATAAATGGATAGATCATGGAAAACGACACCTCAAGTGTTTCCTATTCATTAGTCAAAGTGAAACTTGTCCCAAATTTTATTACAACCACTGTCAAGTTTAATTAATGAAAAAGCCCCTTTTCTGCTAGAATGAATGACATTTGTTATGACAAAAATACTTCCACAAAAATTAGAAGCTACAGCTTTATAAGAAGGAAAGGGTCATAGTAAAATGTAATCTACCTTTCTTTCATTAAATAAAAACAGAGTGAACAATCACAATTCAATTTTAAAGTTTAAAGTCTTTCATAACAGTAAATTCTAAAATATTTTAAATTAGAAAAATGTTGCAGTCTAATCAATTTTCGAATTCGTGACGTTTTAGAGCAAGAAGTATATGAACAAAACGAGGAGCTGAGAAAATTTTCTTCAAGCTATTTTCCTGACAAATAGAACGAAGTTCTAAAAATTAAATACGGTTTTTGATTATTTCAACGTATAATTAAATTAACCTTAAGCTATAAAGGACATTCCTGACTTTAAAAATAATATTACCTGAATCTTGATTAAAAGTAATTTCTACAGATTACACAATTGGGAATAACTAAAAAAAAGACTTTTTAATAATGTATTTCTATTACATTACATGCCTTGTGTTTTTATAAAAACTTTCTGAAGAATGTTCAAATACAGATGAAATTTAATAAAGCCTGAAGAAAAGAATTCCTCCTTTAAAAAACTATTTTTGGAAGAGCCCCAGCAAAAAATTCATCCTGACAGCCTCGTCAAGCTTTATCAAACACAGCACCACAGAAAAACCATGACGACAGCCTACTTATTGTAACGACATCTTCTTTGTCTCAATGTCCGCGATTGAATTTCGTCCGTCTCTGTAACTTACACCCTCAGTAAATTTCAACCCCTACCACCCACGCAAAACAAAACTATAAAAAAGCTTCCGTATTTCTGCAACCCGATTCCGCAGATATAGCACTTTATCAACTAAGCATTGTTTCCTTTCTTTCAGGAAAGTTTTAAAAATGTATATTCGCGGCTCTCTAAATCGTTTAGAATCTGCGAATAAATAAAAAGAATGGCGGCCATTTTAAATCAACACCACAGTCGCCATTTTCTTTTGTCTCGACTCGAACCATATTTCCTTTGATAGATAAAATCCGCAGCCCAATGGGTTTTTGTTGCGATTCTGGAAATGAAAGGGAGAGATTTCTTCACCAGAGACGAAGAAGGACAACCTTTTTCCACCGCATTTGAAAGCCATATTTCGAGGAGGATGTTTTTGTTATTTTTTTTTACCGGAAGGGAAAGACAAATTATTTGTTCAGAAATAAATGGTTTTGTGATAAGTTGGTTGGAGAAACCGAAAAGCATAGCGGGACGATTTTTGAGACGACGACCGACGGAGAGAAATGTGGGTTTGACATCGAAACGTCTTTATCATTATTTAACTTCTCCGGCGCTGTGTCAAGTCAACGTATTTAAAACATGGTTGCATTTTATTGGCATCGTTATTTACATTTGAAGTTTTGAAATAAGTCTTTTCAGATAGAGCTCTGGATTTTAATGGCGATTTTATACTTTGTAATAACTTTGCTTAAGAGATATTTTTAGTTTTCGATCAACTACAATGAGAATTTAATTTAGAAAAGAATTTTGATGATATGCTGAAAAATTGGAAGCATTTCTTCTAGTATAATTAATTTGTAAGTTATTTTTTACGAAACTTAGATGGTGTTTTAATTCATCGTGTACTAGAACAAAAAATACAAGGTGTCCACCCAAACTTTGTCAGATTCCTTAGATAGGAGATAAACTGTGCTTCTACTAGAAAATTGCGAAAAAAAAAGGTATGGCTTCATAACCGGGTTTACGCTAAAAAAAGGCTTTTACTTGTTAAGATGTTAAAAGTATTACTGCGTATGATGCATGTCAGTTATGTCATTATGTATTTCATTCAAGGTATCTTCCTGTGTACAGTTTGGGCGGACTTGTTAAAACACCTTGTAATACAATTCTACAAAAAGTTATACACCAATTCCATGCTAATTTCAAACTACAAATGAGAGAAATTCGAATCTTAAAATCGCAACTAAAGGATTATTATTCGATTAAATTAGATCTAGCTTTGGTTTTCCATTTGTTATACTCTGTTCATTTAGAATAGGAGCCTGAAACAGGATCAAAAACGCTTAGTAACGCTCATCACGCAACTTCAGTGACCGATTCTTTTACAGTATTTAAACTACTTCTTCTACAAGAAAATTTTATCGATAATAATTACAATAGTAACTGCTTACGCCTTAGGCGCCTATTCTAAATGAACAGAGTATAATGGTTGGTTTCTATACTCTGTTCATTTTGAACTGGCGCTTGGAAATATTTCCTTCCCCCACCACCGATCGGTAACCATAGCAATTATCTTCGTCAAAGTGACGAAGAAGGCTTACTATTGGCTGCTCGAAGAGCGTAACTATGGTTACGCGTCTAGCGTGGGGGAAGGCACTATTTCTCAAGCGCCAATTCTAAATGAATAGAGTATAAGTTTCTAAAAGCTACTAAATTTCATTTTATAATAGATTTTCTGTTCTAAGAAAAATCTGAGTTGTGACTCACACTACCCTTACCTTTAGAGTGAGTCACATCTAAAATTTTGCAAAAAAAATATCATAAAATAAAGTAAAATCAGTAGTTTGTTTCTAAAAACGAACCATCAGTAAAAGGAATACTAAAGGTAGATATAAAGTTTAATAACATAATAATAATCCTTCAGTTTTGATTTTAAGGTTTAAATTTAGCTCATTTGTAGTGTGAGTCACGCATGGACTCTCGTTTTCGTTTAATTGTGAGCAACTTAAGTTTGTTTTATTTCATTAAAAAATTTTCAGAATCCTTTATAGTATTTTCCCTCGGGGTTGTGATTATTTTCAAGACACAGTTTTCACAATCATTTATTTATGTAAAGGATTACTTACTTTTTAAAGATAATACTAGTAAAAACTGTGAGTAATTCGAATAATTCATACAATCTAATAAGCTTCTGTGATTTCTTCGGAGTACATTATATTCTGATAAACAACAGAAGTATTAGCTTAAGCCTTTTACCTATGTACGTTTGTGAAAAAGGTATAGTTCGCAGGTTTCAAAATGGCATTAATTATGTATGCGACTTCAAAATACATTCCCTTGACATCATGACGCATTCTACGCAATATTTTCCTGGCAGCTAATAAATTTACACAAATTTTTTTGGAGAACATCTTTCACACGCAAAAAACAGGAAAAAGCCTACACCGCAGTTTAACAGTCCATTATAAAGCTTACATAGACTATAATGGATGAAGAAATTCCTCCAAAATTATTGAAATCCAACTTCCGCAGCCATTATAAAAATTTTTCAAGTCTGATAATGAGACCGAGTCAACTTCCTTTTTGACGAGCGCCACATGTTCCCTCGATTATCGACGAACATTTCAGATGATTGATGATAATTACTTTAGAACTTTCCCGTCCATTCATATTATTCCGCCGAAAGAGAACATTATCTCGCGTAAACCACTTCTACACACCCCTGGAGTCGTTAAGTCGTCCTTGTTTGTCTGTGGATGGAGCCGCTTCTTTGCAGCTGAAATTTTTCTGAGCCTCGATAAGGATGATTTTTGGTTTCATGATGGGGGATGATGAATATCTTGAGTAGTTACTTTCTGATGGATTGGTGTTGAACGGTTGGTGGTAGATGCTTCATGTGTGCTTTTTCCCCGTGATGTGGTTATTGCTTAGAGTAGGTTTTCCTAAGATGGTACTGGTCTCATATGGGGGAACACTTCTTACTCGATAATAAGGAAGTTGCATGTGTCAGATTTTCATAAACATTCAAGTGTTCCGTGTGTTTTTTGTATGGTTAAATGAAATATCTAGTCAATTTTTCAAAAAAAATGTACAGGTAATTAAATATTTTAGTTTAAAAGTCGAGAAAAAAACACGTGACTGAAAACGTTTATTGTTTAAACGTACGATGACATAAACAATTATACCATCAACTCCGTTGCTTTCCAACAATGCTCATCGTACGATGACGTCACATCCCAAAGTCTTAGCGTTTTCGCGCGCTTTGAAAAAGGGTATTTTTGGTAATTTTTTTTGCTATCAAAAAATTTCTGGATCGGCCTCAAATTTTGGGTAGTTGCTTATTTTTGCATGAAGAATCGAAAAAAAAATCATGCAGCTTCCTCATTAAGTTTAATATAAAAAAGGGGAATTGAACACAAAATCAACCTGTTTTTTAATCCTGTTGGTGACTGAAACATCCTGGTGTTTCTTCTGACTAAATTTTTACTCATGACAACCTGAATGAGTGGATTTTTCATTATTAAATTCTGTTTGAAGTCATTAAAGGTTATTATGTATGTATTGAGGATTTTTTATGGCTAATTTTTATGCCCGAATTAGTTTTTTACTACAGTACCTTGATTTATAGATTTGATAGATATTTTGTCTTAATATGGGAATACTTATTAACTATTTTATACGAGAAAATAATTTTAAGTAAAAGCGTAAAAACTAAATGAAGAAAACTGTAAAACGCTTCTGAATAAAATAAGACGGTTATATTATTATTTCTTTCTGTTAATTTTATGGGTCAATCACGTCCAAAGTGATGCAATCATCAAAGAAATTTTGCTTGAGTGTTAAGGCGATTACAAAGAGAAATAACACAACAGGTTTCCAAACTTTTCTTCTTTTTGGCAAATTTTATTTATCTTATTATCTTACTTTTATGTAAAAAATGTTTTGAGAAAATTCCCCAAAGCACGTATTTAAAAATTCCTTTTTATACCGCTAATAAATTTAAAGTATAATTAAATAAAAGTATTAAAAATATTTGTAGACCTCTCTCTCTCTCTCACTCCTGAAGATAATAGAATAACATAAAATGACAAAAAACCTGCTGTTTATTTTTTGTGTAATTTTATATGTGTTGTTCTCATTCCTTTTTGTAAGATCTGCTGTTTTTTTACATAAAACTTTTTTTAACTATTTAGTGTTCTCTTTACACAAAACATGACACGAATATTGATCGACGAATTTTATAGACTCCTTTTCTTCACACAAATCAGCATCTGCAATTTACCTCGAAGCTAAACGTATAGATTAATATTGGTATAAAGTAGGGACATTTGCTAGACCAACATTGGCCACTTGGTCTTCTTCTTCCTTTGCCTCATACTTTATTAATTTTTAAGGTTTCTCTAATTAGATTAAGGTAGATTCTAATTAGACGTTACATCATTTAGTGGTTTTGTATTTCAGTAAATATTTGTTTATATCAATCATGTATTCCACTAAGAAATAGCCTTACAAACGTGCAGGTTTTCAAACCAGCAAATCTGCCTAACATCAGCTCATCCCAGAGTGATGCCAACCTCCAACAACAAAACTCCACCAGCAAGCAATAAACCCTCCAACAAAACAAAGCCCCAGCAGCATTGATCGCAAGCTCCTCTATTTACCCCCAAACAGAAATCACCCCAGTCTGATCAGATCATTATTTAAGCTAGGGCACAACGATTTCTGAAAAGACAAGGAATTCCTCCTCATGAACAAAACGACTCCTCCTCTGCAAAGAATGAGTGAGTCACGACGAGATTTGAAATATGACTCTCGGAGTCGGTCGGTGTTGTTGTTTTATTGCAGAGAGAGGAATTTTTACCCCCTCATCGATTTATTATTGATCAGAGGTTTTGGAGTGCTCTTAAAAATGCTTTTTGGTGTTTTATGAGCCCAGAGCTCGTTTTTACACGGTGCTTAGCACCCTTGATGGACTCGAATGGAGGGCTAGAGGAGGTTTTTAAGGGCGATTATGGGATGGTCGGATTTGTGTAGTTTTCCCAGCGTTGCGTTATTGGGTGTTTGTTGGTTTATTGTGGTGGGTTTCTGGTGAATGGAGGTATGAATCGATATAGATTATGTCTAGTTGAGGAATCGATATTAAGTCTGTGGCTCGTGAACAAGGGGTTCAAAACGTGTTTCAAAGTAGCTTTAAAAGGTTTAGGTTTCAATTAAATGTGGGATTCCGACATGAATCAAAATATTGATGGTATAAAGTTATGTAATGTTTTTAGGCAATCATAATAAAATTATTTTAAAAGGAGAATTTCACCATTTATTTGCTGGTTAAGCGGAAAATAGGTGTAATCTCACAACTCTCAAGCGTCACCTCCAACCGTGGACCGGTTTCGTCCTTGTTAGGACTCATCAGCACGGTATAGAATGGTAACGCAAGAGAGCGGAGGGCAAGTACTAGTCTAGCCGACTATAACTGAAAAAGTGGCGACCATTGATTAGTCCTCCACTCATCTGCTGGAATTACCTTGCCTTTCTGGAATTAAATCTGTCCTAGGAATGCCATTGTCATTCCAGCAGATGGACTAATCAATGGTCACCACTTTTTCAGTTATAGTTGGCTAGACTAGTACTTGCCCTCCGCTCTCTTGCGTTACCATCCTATACCGTGCTGATGAGTCCTAACAAGGACGAAACCGGTTCACGGTTGGAGGTGACGCTTGAGAGTTGTGAGATTACACCAAAATTATTTTAGTTCCATAAGAATTTTAAAATGTGTGTGCATATGTCATCGGTACTTTTATTTTTATATAATTGAAATTGAATATTATCATGATTTGGTTGAAATAGTAGCTAAAAAATATTCCTGTTAAATGTAAATGAATTCAAAAACATTGAAGCCAATGTTTCGTCGAGGGTTTTCATAACAAGTAATAAAAATTTCTGAAAGTTTAAAAACCGTGATTCTTCATAAAATATATCAATATTTTATGAATTCATGTTAGTATAACAAAAGACATTATTAAAGGTATTTTTAGCTTTTTTTTCAAATAACTAACAACCCAAAGCGTTAATTCACTTAGAAAGGGGAATTTTTGAAATATAAAGATGCCATTGATAAAAAACTTATATTTGAATATTAAAATAGGCAGGTATGTTTAAATATTATTTTTAATATAAACTTAGAACTTTTAACCATCATAAAATTTCGTGTCATACATAAAGAAACTTTAAAGCTGATTTAAAACCCAACTTCAATTTGAACTGTTGTGTTATTTTATTACGGATTATAGTATACGCACAGAAGGATGAAAATTTACTTAAGTCCAAAAGCAGACACTAGTGCTTTGAAATCTTCCAGATTTTCCTTCAGAATGTATTCAAGTTTTATTTTATCCATCTTAGAAACTTTTCCCCAGAAATCGAAAATTCATATTTATATTCGCTCGAAACTATTTCTAAGCGAAGAGGACAACTATGATATTTCTATCTCTATTCTTCGGCTCAAAGTAGCGCAAAAAGAAGAAATCTAAGCACTAACCTGTAAAGATGCTTCCAAACTTTTTAAAACTCCTAGAGCGTTTATATGAATTTGGAATTCAAATCTCACCTTTGACAAAGTTTAAAAGATATGTAAGAAGAAAAGATTTGGAAAGATGGCGAAAATAACAGGACAATGCTTGGATACTCCTCTGAATACTTCTTAGAAATAGGAGATGTTTCCTGTTTTATATTCAAATCATATGTTATATACAGAGAGGAAATTTGCTATCGTATGTTTCTTCAAAATTCAAACAGCATGGAATGTATATTTGATGGAGTGTTAGTTTAAGTATACTTTGGGAGTTAAAGAATCTTACTAAGAAACTTTTTCAAAAGTGTTTTTAATTTCCATGAATATAACTTTATGATGAATTATATTCATATTAATTTTAAGGTCTAGTAAGTTATTATTAATTTCAAATATCCTTTTAGATTATTTTGATTTACGATTTTACTTTAAGCACGTTAAAACTAAACGAATGCAAAAACTATTATTAATAATAAATAAACCTGTGCTTATAGTCATTGTATGGCTTAGTTTGGCTTGTCCATGAGTTAACATATTATCATGTAGTGAATTAAAAGAGAAAAAATAGAAGGGGGCTAGGCTTAATATGAAATTTAAAAAAATAAAATAAAGAACATAGAACTATTGAAAACGAAAATGTGGTACCTGACTGTATGGAATATATTTCTGCAATGATAATATCAATAAAAGAAACCCAAAGAAGTTTGGAAGAGACGGATATTTGATTCTGTTAGAATTTTGCTAGGGAAAACTCTGGGTAAACTAGAGAAAAATATCTTTAAGAAAGTAAATTTAAGGCTTCCCTTCAAATTACTTAATTACATAAATTAATATGAGTATTTTGAATTCAGTTAATTGAAAATAAATATTGAGATATATTACAATATTTTTCTTCTAAAAACTGAAGAACTTCTTAATTATATCATATGACTTTGGAGCTGCGGTATAGTTTATCTTGAGATCATTTCCTGGTTACCCCCTTACTCATTATGAAATATAAACCATTTATTAAGTTAAAAACTAAACAGCCTTATTTTTTCTACACAGCCTTTAGCTAACTATTCTATTGTCCTTTCCTGAAATAGTTAAACATACGAAGACATATGAATTGAGTACGTCTCATGCACTGAAAGAAATCAATAGATAAAAACTAAAGCTAGTTTTAAAACTATTTTGTGCTTGAATAGAACCTAACTATAAAGTTATCAAATTTAATGTGTCGAATATTTACCGTAGTATATATTTTTCATTGACTATCAAAAAGTACGCATTTAAAGGACTGATGGTTAAGTTGCTTAGAAGTTTTATGCTTTTGAAACGAGATTCATTTCTACTAACCACTTCTAACCCTAATGATAATTAGCTAAAATAAATTAATGATGTCGTTAATAAACCAATTACATAAAAGCATTTTGAAATATTTTCTTCCAAATACAATATGAAATCCCGGGTTTAGTCATTATACGTGAATAAAAAAGTAATATAAGATGGAATGACTTAAGTCTGGGAGAAAACTATTACTAGCCAAATGAAGATAGAAGAAAATATTATTATAATATACATCTAAATGACTTCCTAACCATAAGGGGATAAAAAAAAACTTAATTTCATTCTAAACCAAGTTAATGCTATTGGAAATATAGAGAAGATGGTGAACTGTATTAGAGAGAATTTTAATTCCTACTCTTACTTCTTGCCAAAAACATATTTAAAAACTTTGGTTCATGTTCATAGTTTCTATTTGCCAAGGTAGTAACGTTTTTAGGCAATAAATACCGATATAATTGGTTGGTTGGGTATTTTGTTTTGGTGCTTTTTGCTTCCGCATTCGAAGGCATATAACACACATGGAGAACAGGTACTGTTGAGTTCTATTTAGGGACTGTTAAAGAGTATGAGGAAGAGTTCGAAGAGAAAAACCGATATAATCATAACTAAAATGCATAGAGTTACTGAAAGGTTCAATGTTGCCAGACACCAGTATCTCTAAACTTTCTCCGAAAGGGTTTTTAGAATGAAGTCAAAAAATGCAAAGGAGTTCATCTTAATGGGCCTTATATTGATTAATTAATTATAATTAGGTTGAAAACAGGTAAGCAGAAAAAATCCCAGAGTACTGCTTGACTGTATTAGTAAAAATGCAATGGAGAATTGCAGCAAATATTAAAATTTTAAATATTCAATTTTAATTTATTAAAAATTATCTCCTGATTCCAAAAATACGCTTGTCTTTCCCCACAAACGTTTTTAAAGGTAATTATGACCTATTTTATTACAGAAAGGTCCTAACAATGTGAAGTCACATGTGCCTCTTGAAAATGTGGGACTAGTGTTTTCATCGATACACTCAGTCACTAGTCTGTAAAAAAACTAGTGCTCATTGTTTCAAAGCGGGATTATAGCAACAAGCGGGAACAAAGCACATTTCACGTCACAAGCTGTTTCAGCTCAGACACAAAAGAGGCTGTTTTTAATTGAAAATAACTTAAAATTAAGGGCTTTGAAAAGCAAATGAAAACATTTTCGGAGGTTTTAGGCCATTCTGAACACATTAAGATTAAAAAAAATTTGACTGCAATTATCCATTACTTCTCCTCGTTGCCAGTTTCATTTTTTTACCTGAAAAGCTATCAGTAATGTTTTAAAACCAGCATTTCCTTTGCAGGAAAACCTTTTCATCCCTTCGTCTTTATGATTTAAAAGCTTCACACCGTCTCTGGAAATCAAGTGGATCTTTTGGAAAGGTAGGTTCGCCCTTCAAAACAATATTCCACTTACAACTACTCATTAGCTCTTTCATCTCACAAAAGCCTTTCAAAAAGGCTAAAGACAATGGGTTGCTCCTTATCCCATTCTTCGACGGTTTCGTACAGCGTGAGGTTTGTTTACTTCCCCGATGTTGCCAAAAAGGAAACACCTAATCTTGTTTATTCACGTTCAATTGGAGGCAGCATGTCGCTTTTAAAACGGATTAGGGGACGAGATGGGGACACGAAGCTTTTCTGTCGGATCAGGGAAAGAAAATTTCTGCTGGTTTCAATTAAATGGAACGCGTTCCCTACAAAAAAAATGAACAAAAGGGAGGTAGGAAAGGATTCCTTTGGACAGCAAAGAATACGTTGTGTGTTGAAAGTGAGAAAAGTTTGGAATTTATTGCAAGTTGAGGTCGGATTAAAAACAGAAAAAGGTGATTTTCTAACCACAGATAACTACTTTGGTTCAAGTGAAATAATGTAAAGTTTTTGTTTTGCCATACTTTTTTAAAGTAAATTTCCTTTTCCCTGTACGGCATATTGGTTTTCTAATACATGCTATTGAAATATGTTGTTTACAATCAACAACAATGTTTCAAGTTTTGTGTCCCATATTGGTTAACTTTTTATATACTTTCCCTAGACACATACTCTTCTTTCATTTCTCTTTAAAGCTAATTTTTTATTATTTCCTGAATCAGACACAAAAACTATCTATCAGTATCCTTAAAACTAACTGAGATTTTTAAACTTGGGGACTTACACCGCTTTATAACCCCCTTTTTGGGCGTAAAATTAGGTGCATTAAAAAATTTAGGATGTGCACCTGTTTTGATGCGCGGTGATAGGAATAACTTTATAAAATTCATTTGCGATGCCTCCATAAAAATTTCAACACGAATATATCAGTTAGTTTTGAAGATATTAAGATGAATTTGTATGCCTTGTATTCAGAAAAAATAAAGAACATTTATCTTATTGGAAATTTTAAACTATAAGAGGGCCGTGTAGATTTTTTTTTTGATTTTTTGTTTTTTATTCAGCACACCCCTAGGATCTGCAAATGGAAGTATGTCTAGGGGAAGTATATAAAAGTTCGCCTATGGGAAAATCCAATTGAAACAACCTGAATAAGTGTTTATGAGTGAAAGTAATATATGAATTTCAAATATACACATTAGTTTACAAATATGTCTTAATATTAGTATTTTATGGGCTTATTATTAAGGATCGGGTCAATATATTAATTTGTTTAAAAATTTTTTTGAAAGAAAAAAATCTTTTATAAGAAGAATTTAAATACCTTAAAATTAATCACTTATTGATTACCCAAAGAGGGAAAAATGTTAACAAACTTAATTATTTTATACTTTGTTAAAACTTTCTGAATAACTAATGATAATTGTAGCTTAAGTTCTATTTCATCGATTGTAATGCATCTATTAATTATTTAATTCTTACTATCATAACTTTTATTGTCTTGTGGGATTTATTTTCATGGAGGTATTTATAGTGTAATAAGACTGTTTTAAATAAGAATATCCATTACAAATATACGTAAGAGTTCGTAAGATGAATTAATATATCCCTTTCGTCATTTTTTATTTTAATTAATTTTTGATTTTGGGTTTCTCGTAAGTTCTAATTTAAGGGAATTTATTTACTTCAAATGCCAAAATATATTAAACATATATATGCAAAAATAGAAAAATAGAAATGCAAAAATAGATTCGCAGGAAACACAATATACTCTTGAATAAAACATGAAAGTAACAAGTTTAATGCAAAACCACAATGCAAATATAACTATCTTTTCTAAAATATTTTAAAAATAGTGCTTTTTCATAGTTATGAAAGTGCTACGAAATAAATACAAAGAACTGTAACATTCTCATTTTTAATTTAAGTGACAAATTATAAACCACATGGATAATTTTTTTCAACTTTTCCATTATACATTCTATAACCTTTAGATGTTTGTCACTCATATATTACACATTGAATTTGATTAAAGCTATCAATGTGGTTTGCATGGTTTATCTAAGTGTGTTGACACATATTCAGTGCATTTTTACAACTGCATCAACTAGTCATACACATTATTTAGTTCTAATTATAAAAAAATCGAATAAATTGTTTCGTATAATAATAATAATTCTATCAAAAATACCTAAGTATAAAATGGCCTTTTGAAATAGTACTTCTATTTCTAAAATCTCACTACTGTTGATGCAGCTGTATAAACTTAGAATTACAACTAAAAACACCGCGAAAACCAACTAAAACAACAGCAAACAGTGTCAAAAGTAGAAATAGTCAGTGTGAGACAGAGAGAACACACTAAGGATTTCATAACCAAATATAACCACTACAGAAGTGAGTATTTTCAGGAAAGCACGCATCTACAACACAAACTCTCAGAGATGGATAGAGTTAAAGCCCTGGATAGCAAAGCTTATAACGTAACGTATCCAGGGCTTTAGATAGAGTATATCAGAGTTTATAGATCATTGCTTGGTGCAACAGTCAACATTCAGTAGAAAGACTCCATGCACTTTAGCGGATTACAGACGGGCAAAACGGTTGTCAACTTTGTTGTCGATGTTTTCAAATATGTTGCACGTCTATTGGGAATGTGTTAAGGTTGAAATTTCAGGTTAGAGAAGTGGTTTATACTTCTGGATGTTTTAACAATTTCATCTCACTAGATTCTTTGCATTGAAACTGTACTTTCTACAAGTGATAAAATTCGAGAAAATCCCTAAAGAAAATGTGTGACCTTATATCCTGTTTACACAAAAAAAGGTAAATGAAACATAACCATAGTTATTTGCCTATGTTAGCAGTAAAAAAATGTGATGTGCATATCGGGAAATTCTTGCACTACACTGTAAAAAAACAACCCAGCTTCCAGTTTAAAATCGTAAAAATTACAAAAATAAATTCGTAACCACACCGTTTTTATTAAAAAAGTGGATGAAAATGGTGAAAAAATCGTTGCGGTAAAGGATTTACATTGTCATTTTTACGGTTTTAAACTGGCAGCTGGGTTGGTTTTGCAAAACTAATCATTTTACGTGATTTTTTACAGTGGAGCTGTGTAATAAAGTAATAATCTTTTTCCCGAATGTGGCGTTCTTTTTTTTAAAGTAGTAAAGATGAAGTTTTTCAGCCATTTGTTATGAACGGCACGGCACGCGCAAGGTGCCATGCAAGGTACAGAGTTCATAAAGAAAATGAATAAAAAACCGAAAAGAATGACAATAATAACGTAATGCAAATAACAAAACAAAACGAAAAGCAACCGTGGAAAGGAAGTTTATTTAACTATTCTGAAACTTTTTGGCATTATTTTAATAATAATAGTTGGTTTATGATTTAATTCCATTCCGTTGACAACATGGTTGTAAACCAAATTGACCGTCTGTTGGCCACTTTCAGAAAAACTGATGTGCTTTCCTGAGACGAATAAAAAGATAGTAGCTACTCTAGAACCACTACTGACTAGTTAAAAAACATCGAACACCAACATGCAAGAGATAGTTAGTCTTGCCCTCTAGATCGCGATGACCGTGGATGACTGGTTGACCGCTGGTTCTGCTCTCAATTATACTTGTATGACAGTTGGTGATGACGTGACTAAGAGAAATGGAAACTCACAAAAATTATAAATGCATTATGCTCAAAAGTATACTTATTTTATAAGAAAATAAAGTTACGTGTTTATCTTTGAATGACTTCTTTGCTTTGGGGATACTTTTTTTAATGAACGACATAAAAATATCTCCGTGTTCCACTAGGTATTACACGGGGCTTACTAAAGTAAAGTAAATTACACATAGGCATGAGATTAATAGTTGGGAATTAAGAGAGATGATAAACAAATTTATCTATGAAATTACCAAATAATATGAATACGTTTTTGTTTGAAATCAGTTCTAGAAAAGATGCTGACCAGATTATGTTGTTTTTATTTAATGATGATATTAAATATATAGTGCCAGTATCAATTAATATCGTCATTAAAGATACTTTGAAAGATACTCGTTGAAGATACTTTGGATACTAAAAAGGTTTTTCCGAGTTACATGGTTAAATCATACCAAACTATGATGGAGTGTATTCAAATTTTTCTATTTGATTCCCATACATTTCTGAAGAAATAAAGGTTGAAATATTAAATATTTTTTATGAATATCTAAGTTTTAAAAGGTTGATATTTCATACGTTGAAGTTAAGATATTGTAGTGTTGTTTCGTATAACAGTCATGTAACACTTTCAGACAAAATGTGTATATGTGTATGCAAAGATAGAAGGGTGTATGTATACTAGTATAGTGTATGTATTTGATATTTACATTTCTGGGAGTCTGTAGTCTGGGTGATGCTTTAAGCTCTTTTTTGTATTCTTAAAATATCTAACTGCTTTTTTATATATATTTATTTAAATACATTTTGTAAGTTTTTTATAGAATCAAAAGGCTTAAAAACCGCAGCATGAAAAAAGCTACGTATGTATACGTATAGATAGGAAAAAACGTGTAGATTTTAAACTATAAATATTTCCTCAGGGAAGTTTCACCTAAAACCTTTTAAGTCTAAACCTTTACTCAAAAGCTTATTATATAAAAAAGGAATTGAGTTATAGTGAGAAAAAGCTTCAATCAAAAAGATAAAACAAAGAACTCAGAGTAAATCCCTCGAATGTTTTCATAGTGATATTTCAAAATTCGGAATAAACTTTAATTTACATAGATGTTAAAAATAATGTTTATCTACCACTTTCCAAGAAATTCATTTTGCGATACCGAAGCATTTTTCATTTCTCAACAATAACTTTAATTTAAAACGGTCGCCAAAACTACGTTGCCAATAACAACTGCAAATTTCCATAAAAGTAAACAATACTGACGTACACTTCTATAGCGAAATTTCTCAACATACACGTTTAAAAATTTATTACAGAACAAAGCAGTGTAGCTTCTAGGAATCCGAATGGATACTACAATAATCTATTCAATCTCCAAAGTAATTTGTATTCTCAAAACCCTCCTTTCGGAATGCAATTGTTTACGCCACGATCGTTGGTTTAATTTTTAGAACGGCGCATAATAAGCGGGCTTTAATTTAATTGGATTTGGAGTTTACCCGGTCGCCATTTTATTAAGTTTGCTTAGATATAAAGAGACGAGTCCGAACTAATCGATGCTGCTTTGGAATGAGCGAGATTCGATTTTTTTTTTCATTTTTGGAAAATTGGGATTGAAACACTTAGGAAGGCAATTGCGAGTTGAAATTAGTTCGGGGAGAGAGATTTTATGGCTTGAAAGAAGAAGCGATGGTGTTGAATTTTCCGAGAAAAGAGGATGTTTCTGTTGTTTGAGCAGCGGTTATTAAAGCTTGGGATTACGTTTTTGGAGAAACGTATGGTAAAGAAGTATTTCATGGTTTTAGGAGAGTTGAGTAGTAATTTTTAATTTAAATTGAGGGTGGAGAGAAGGAAGGGAATTGTGATGAGCCGGAGGATTTGTAGCAGGTGATTAAAAGACGAGTTTTTTGTTTTATGGAATTTTGTGAGTTTTTCTTTGTAACCTACTAAAAACATAATTGTTTCACACTCATAGGAATTATATTTTTGTTACTATTGATCAAACACAATTTGAGGGTTTATGGATTCCATTATCTAGTACTACGTTGAAAATATTTTCCTCGGGAGATTTTTCTTATAGTTCTGGGCTTTAAAGCTTAGTATTTGGATGAAAAGTAACAATTGATTGAACCACAAACTATAGAGACAGTTAACGGTTCTCCATAAACTAGAGAAATTTTAACCAATAATTATATAATACATAGAACTATTAATAACCTTTTAATACCCTAACTATCGATGGGGAAAATATATGAATTGGTAAGTGCAAAACTTTTACTTTATATCAGGAAGTAAAGACGGGTTCATGAGATCAATTGGATTTTGCAGAATCGTGTTTTAGTTTGTTGCTTAGCTTCAGATTCGATTGTATGACAGAAATAGTGCCTTTTTACATCCATTTCATGGATTCGTTATTCTATTTCTGTAACATTTTGTTAAATTAAAATGAGTTTAGGAACAGATACTGTATAGGAGATTGGGGCAAAATATTGACTAAAATTTGGTGCACGTAAAGGTTTTGGTTTTATTCAAGTCTGCTTTTATTTCTGCAACAGTTCTCTGTTACACCTAATAGTTCACGTACTTTACATCTACTTGTTGATATTTGAATGTTATTATATCATCACCTTCAAAATTCATACAAAAAAGAGGCCTCCAAATCATTTTCAAGATCAATTTTTATAATGTTTTTACAAACTAAAACGCTTTTAACGATTTAAATAAATACATAGCCTACACATTCAAATAGAGAGAGAGCAGAACCGAGCGGCGCCCGTTGCCATCCACGGCTTCGTCATCATCTTCATCTCCACCGCCTCGTTACCGGAGAAGCTGTCGATATTTTCTAACTGTCTAATAAAAATTCTAACCGGCTAGCTAGAAGAAAGAAGTGATGGAGAGAGTAAGGGGGAAAGAGAAGTCGAGAGTGGCTGGCAGTGTCCTCCTCCTATCCTCTTCCACATTCTTCTAAGAAGAGATGCGAAAACGAGAAGGGAGGATAGGAGACTGCCGGGTCAACTCGAGTTGCGTTAATGTTTAGGTGAAGCCGAAATGGGTTTCCTTTTAGTATTAAATACTGTTTATTCAATCTTACCACTGTATTAAAAGTTCGCCTTTTACACTAGATTTTATATACTGTTTTTGACGAAAGTTTTTCGTACACCGCGAAAACGTGTCTGTTATTTTTTCCCACAATGACAATTATGAATAATAATATATGCAAAGCAAAATTTCTTCTGATCATTTTAGTTTAAAGGAGGTCAATCTTATTTTAGCTGGGTGTGTAATGTGTTTGCCGGTGACGTCACCATGTTATTTGGGATTTTGGAATTTGTTAAAATCGTATTAATTATTATTAAGTCCGATTATTGTGTATCTGATATAAAAGAACTTTCAAGCTCCTTCAAATAACGGAAAGTTTCTCTCATTTGAGAGAAAAAAAGATATTTCCTCAAATTACAGAAATTAACCGGAAACAGTGCTGCCGGTTGATTTTCGTTATTTTAAGAAAAATTTTTTTACCATATTAATTGTTACTTAAGTACTGATTGTTTTTGATACAGATTGTTTTGATTCAGAAGATAAATGTTAAATGTGACGAGAGTACTCTGAATGGCTGGATGAATAACCATGCGAGTAACTCGTAAGAAGCTTGGGCCAATCAGGGAGGTCTCAAAAACATTTAGGCTGTCTGTCTTTCAGACTATTCATTTGAATTAAAAAGAATTTCATTATCTGTTATTCATTTCAAGTGGAAATACCACACTGAAGTGGGTTTGACTAAGATTTATGCTTCTAATTTAAGTCATCTATATATTAGATTACAACGTTTCTTGTCAGTGACGTCACGGGTTGACGTAAGAAGATGCCACATTTTCTAGCTACCTGATTGGCGAGTCAGAGATGACTCTCGCTAGATCTGTCTTTTTAGCCAATTGGGTAGCTAGAAATTTTTTTACGTCAACACGTGACGTCACTGACAGGAAACGTTGTAATCTATTAACTGTTCATTTTGAACTGGCACTTGAAAATATTTCCTTCCCCCACCACCGATCGGTAACCATAGCAACTATCCTCCTCAAAGTGACTAAGAAGGCTTACTATTGGCTGGGCAAAGAGCGTAACTATGGTTACGCTTCTTGCGTGGGGGAAAGCACTATTTCTCAAGCGCCAATTCTAAATGAATTGAGTATAGTTTTGTATATTGATGAAAAATATTCTGATCATTTTCTTCATTATAGGGGGAGGTTTGGGATGAGGTATCACATGAATGTTCTTCATTTAATTTAACACTGTGACTGGAAGTTTGAGAATGTATATCACTTTATCCTATTTAAAAAAAAAAGAAGTTTTTCCGTATTTTTTTCTGTTTAAGAGCTTGCCATGTCCAATGTCCATGTCAATTATTAATTCATAAATAAAGTATTGCTAATAAAATGCAATGGCAAATGGGATAGTATTAAAACTTTAATTTTTCATTTGAGTACCTCAAAAATCCATATAAACACCGGTTAACAAACCAAAAAAATTTTGAACAAATGCGATGCAATAAACTTTTAAACTTTTACGATTATAATATACTATAAATCTATTCAAAATGTGTATCAATTTCAATACATGTCCGTAATTAAGGAACCCAATTTCGGCTGATAGAATCGAGTGATAGTCAAGACAGAGACAGACAGACAGAAAGAGCAATAGTGAGGGACGAATAGAGAGCAGAGTGGGGGCAAGTAAAGAGAAAGAGAGACAGTTCTCCATCACCCTTTCGTTCGAATTCAGAAGTTCGAGAGAGAGAGACTAACCTGCGGTGAGAATAGGGAGAATGTAAGAGAACATGTTGGGTGGCCTAGGATCACTTCGCATTACCTATTTCTACTTCTTGGACTAGACGCTTCATAGAAGTTTTGAACTTCCCCATCAAGTCACACCCTGAAAGAAAGAAAGAAAGAGAAACGGTTAGTTCAGGAGAGATACAGTAGATAGAATACCAGAACAGAAAGTTCATGGACGATAATTGAAATCGAAAAAGCATGGGGTATGTCTTGTGACAGGGACCCTTTTGGCGCTGGGATCGCATCAAACTCACATTTTCCTTGTTACGTCACGAGGGGGTAATAAAATCCCCTCAATCTTTGAATCATTCCTTTCAAAAGTTACAGATTGTATGAACACTAGGGTGCATCGAAAAAAACTTTTTTGGATTTTCGTATAATATCTTGAAGTGCTACATTGTCCCTGAAGGCTCCCCATATTATCCTATGGGGACATCCATAAATTACGTGAGGTCAAAAAGGGGGGAGGGGTTTGGAAAAATCTCACCTAATCTTACCATGGGGGGAGGGGGGTTGTTTAAAATCTCACGTCAACTTTTTAAGTTAGAAATTAAACGACTTTTTTAAGTATGAGAAAGGAATAATACCCACAGATAAGATACTGTGGAGATTTTTAGGCGGAATAATGTCCTTTTCCCCCACATCATTAATAATGAAAAAATTTTAGGTGCTGTGAAGCACAAAATGCAAACGAATAGGATAGAAAATTATTTTTAAAGGTTGTAGGTAAATCTCACCTGGGGGGAAGGGGGGTCCAGCAAAATCTCACTAAATTGCACCAAGGGGGGAGGGGGGGTCCAGATTTTGGAAAAAACACCTCACGTAATTTATGGATGTCCCCTATGGAGAGCGCAAGCCAAAAAGGCCGAAAATTGGTTTTTCGCCCCTCCTTCCTACTCTAATCACACGACGAATGTCTTCCCTCGAGTTATGGACCCTAGATGATGTATGCTACCAGACAAAACTGTAGATAACAGACTATAACAGACTATGTTGATTGCGGGCTCAAATTTGAACGAAGAAAGCCGCGATATTCGACGAAATTTGAGACCACAAAAAACGTAATATGGAGATTTAGGCTGTTATTCAAGATTTGTCGGGTAGCATACATCATATAGGGTCCATAACTCGTGGGAAGACATTCGTCGTGTGATTAGAGTAGGAATGAGGGGTGAAAAAACAATTTTCCGCCTTTTTGGCTTGTGCGCTCCATGGGATAATATGGGGAGCCTTCAGGGCCAATGTGGCACTTCAAGATCTTATCCAAAAATTCCGAAAAAAAAGTCACAGGTACTCTCTGCTACCTTGGATAGCTTTTCCGCACTAACGCATCATTAAAATCCAAAAAACGTTTTTCCATACACCCTAATGAGCACGTCGCAGCCAATTACATCTGTGATCTCCTAATTCTACTGCCTACGCTTTTGAGTTAATCATAGACATTTGCAGTGCTGCCCTCTACCATAAGATGGTTTTTGAAAATAGCGTTTTGGACCCTCTGTTAGGACTTTTATCTATGGTACAGTAGAACTCTGTATTATCTGTATACTCTTATTATCTGTACTTCGACCTATACGAATCGCTTTCTGAATATTCAAACCTACACTTAAATTAAACTTTGTGCCAGTGCTTGAAAAACGAAGATGGAAGTTTTTCAAGAACATCAATGAAGACAGTGAAAAACAAATATTTAGAAGATGCCGTTTTTAAGAAGTTTTTGCAGAAAGGTTTTATGAGAAACGCTATTTCGGGTTTGATGTGTGTAAAAGTTAATATCTTAGTTAAGAACTTTAGATGCTTGGTTGTTGATCCAAGTAACGACTGGCTAAGAACTTTATAAACCCATTTTTTTAAAAATAAATAAGTCCTATTATCCGATTTTAAATTACCTGAATGGGGTCCGGTCTCAAAATGATTCCAATAGTTGGAGTTCCACCGGTTCCACTGTATTGAAAAGTGCATAAATTTTTGTGATTGATTTGATTCGTGTTGAAGTTCAGTGGCGGGCTAGCGGCCTGCTGAGTGCTGAATAGTGTAAATTATAATAATTAAGGACAGTTTTCCCTTTTGCGTTTAGTCCCTTAGAGTAATCCGGATTTACCTAATGAAACTTTTTTATGCGCGTTTTATCATGATGTTATAAACAATGGGCAATTCCTGAATTTTTTGGAAACAGAAAAAATTGCATTTGTAATTGAAAAAAGTACCATCAGTAGATAAAGGGTTGAATGGCATCCCCACCTGGTCCCGTCATTGAGTGTTCGTTTATATTGCTTGCGGAACCCTTGAGAATGCTTCACGGAACTCTGGTTGAAAGGAGCTGTCCTGTGGAAAGTGCTCAAGACATGTTAAAATTCCCTGAAAAGTGTTCCGCGTGTAAAATTCATGTACGAAAAAGTGCTCCGTGAGAAAAAAGCTACTTCGTGAAAAAAAACAAATGTGTGCCTAGCGAGAAGTGTTCCGTGACAAGTACTAACGTCGTGGAAAACTGCTCCGTGAGGAATTTTTTCAGAAAGGAAGAGATCCATGATTTTTCATAGTTAACTTTGTTTCTTTCCCCTTGAGAGGTAAAATATAGAGAGAATAGGACGAAAAGTATCACTATTTGGCAAGGTTTCAAAAATATTCCACAACTAAATTGGGTTGCGTAGGATTAAAGTAACAAATATATATAACAAAATTCTCGACATGAGGAGAAAAGTCTTATTATATTATTCTAAAAATAAATAATCCCTTGAAAAGCGGTTTAATAAATCATGGGTAAGCAGTTATTACTCGATTTAAAAGATAAAGCCGAAATGTATAGGGGAGAGTGTTGTACCTTTGGACAAAAAATCACGTTTGGATTTTTCTAAGACTGGTAAAATCTCATTTTTATCATTTAAAGTGCCCAACCTATAGTCCTAACCTTAGCAAAGAGGGTAATATTTTTTATTAGCTAAAATCTTTAAAATTGGATTTTTAATTCATTTTAATAACTCGACGAAATTTGTGTCCATAGGTACAACAACGTGCTCTCCCTATGGACAGACCCAGTTGTACCTGTGGACACCTTTAAAAAGGAAATTTTTAGTTGATAAAAGCTTAAAATGAACATTTTTATTGGTGTATTACCTTTTAATAAACTATTTAAAGCATTTTTAAAATTGGGAATAGATTTTTTTTAAGTAATGTGGTTTTAGATCGTAAATGATCATTAAAACGAAGTCATGATTTTTTACCAAAAATATATAAATCACTTGGGATTTTCAGATCAAAGTTTGAGGTAATAGTTTCATAAATCATGCTGATAGATCTGATCACTTCTGATTACTTCACTGATCCATAAAAACAATTCGATCGACACCTAGTTGTGCAAGCATTTGGTGGTAATAACTTTCGCAAATCTTCTTCGGTGGAAATTTCAAGTTTTTGTAATCATCATACTTAAATGCGATTGGGTGCTTGAGATTTTATACCATATTTTACATTAAATGCAAAGTAAAATAAAAAATTTAAAAAAGTAGTTTAGATCACAAAAGTCCATAAGAACAACATGTATGGTGTCCGAAGGTACAACACCAGGTGGTTTTGCATTTAAAGTTTTATAAAAAATAAAAGAATTGAGATCAGACAATTTCTAATATCAAAAATAAAAAGTCAAAATCTCGGGGATTCGCCCCTTATATCACATTTTATCGTATTATAATTTAAGGGGAAGAAACATATTAATGTAGTGATGCACTAAAAAAACTTTGAGCACCTAAAAACAGTAAATTTATTATATTAAATGTAAATATTATTTTAAAGAGCTGATTTCACGTTAGCAACTAGATAGCATCTGTTTACATTCAAATTCAACCACAAATTCAAATTTCCATTTTTACCCGAATTTTAAAATGCGGTGGCTGAGGGTACAACCGTCCTAAGGTACAGCACTCTCCCCTATATTTTATTCTTTCTATATTCCCATTGAAAATTGATGCATTGAAATATTACTATTCTAACTTCAATTGTAATATTATTTACAAGAATAACTCATATATATGTTCCGGGCAAAGTGATTAATTGGGCATTATTAATAATGCCCAGAGTGGAAGCGGGCAAAGTGATAAATTTCATTCATAAATTTCGTTGAATTTATCATATTGCCCGGACATTATTAATAATGCCCTTATAATCACTTTGCCTGTAACATATACATAAAACCAAACGTGTCGAAACAACTTGAACTAATGCATTAATTAATAACGTGGAAAATATTTTACTGAAATCTCCGTACTTTAAGATCCATTAAACCAAACATAACAAATGCGTTCAAATTTATATAAATTTTAGCGAAACATGTAAGTATTACTTATCCCTAAGCTTGACATTTCGCATAGTATCCCCATAAATATGCGAAAGTTATTATTTGCCCTTTAAATAGTATCCTTGGAAACACATAAAGAGCTTTCATTACTTACTGTCCCAAGGCGTGTTTTCTGTCTATGTAAATATTCTTTCTTATTCCCCCTGAAGAGTGTGAATTAAGAGTATGAAAGGATAAGGGGCGAATTTCATGAATTATTTAAAACATTTTCCTTTTAGTTTGCAGAACTACCCATTAACGAGTAACATGGTTCTTACTCTGTACAAACATAAAAATTTCAGAGATAAGAATCATAGTTATTTCGGGATGGATTCAACTACATTTTGTGAAGCCCGTAAGTCAAACAGAGTGAAGTGCTTAAGGTATAAATGGCGGTTCGATAAATGGCTATTATGTTATTCGTCATTTATATTTGGATAAATTAATGGGATTAAAAGAGTTCTGTACAAGTTCTTTTTACACTCGTTGAAACATTTCATACCTTGGATTTTTTGGTGAATGAACTTGATTCATATTAGAGTAAAAAAGAAAGCAAAGATATATGTCTAGGAAGTGTTGAAAAACATTTTCTTTTTTATATATTAGTCAATAGAATTAAAACATTTAACTACTGATAACCATGCAGTAATAAAAAAATAGTTCTACAATGGTAAATTTACATAATAAATAACTAGAAAGGATAAATAAAATATTATCTTTAACTTTTTTTGGCTTACCAGAAAAATACCCATTTTAGAATATGTTTAAAAACAGTAAATTTATTGATAACGTTTATTTTGCGTTTTAGCTAATTTTAAACCGTTTTTTTTAAAGATAATTATATCTATTTAAATAAATGACTGAAGATTTAAAAAAGTAATGGTGGATTAATTCTTTAATGAAAAGAAAAGATAATAACCTAAGCTACGAATGTAAAAAAATAAGATTTTAAAGTTTAATTTTTAAGATATAATCTTTTCTGATAAAAATTCAAGGTATATGAATAATTGTCTCGTCAAAAAGTATTGAAATTGAAAAAAAAGTTATTTCAAATAAAGTAACTCTCCATAAACAAGTAGATTATTTTTAATATACATGCACTATATTTTATTGTATTATCTATTGTTTGTATTGTAAACTGGTCAGAATGGGAGTGGTATAAGTTTGAAAACTTTGTTTTTTAGTAATTGAGGGTTTTCCATAACGGGAATCGTGTTGTTTATATACAGGGTGTTTCAAAAGTCCGTTTCTCCGTTTCAAAAGTCCGTTTGTCCCAATAAGTCCTAGGGTCACGGAAGTAAGGTCTACCCCTAGATAAGTGGCCATGGAGTAATTTTCAAATTTTTAGGTGTTTTTGTGTATTTTTGTGTTTTTTTTAGTTGAATGAAGACAAAATTTAATCAAAAAAATGCAAATATGCGAACTTTTTCTCTTCTCTGACTTGAAAAAGGGCTATTTTCACATGCTAATATCTCCGCGAATATTAACGATATTTTCATGAAATTTTTTTCAGTGAGTTATTTATAAAGTTGGCAACAATACTCTCACTGAAGTTTTTGCTCTCTCTCTCTCCTTTAGTTTTTAAATTAATTTTCTTAACTTTTTATTATGCCGCTATTGGCGCTGTAAGTCATTTCAATGGATTCTCCAGGGTCCCTTACCTAGTGGTAGACCTTACTTCCAAGACCCTAGGACATGTTGGTTCCAAATAAAAGCCGCGAAACAGATTTTTGAAACACCCTGTATGATGCAGACAAAACATATCCTTCTCCATGCAGTTGACAAATTGCTAAAGATATATGACGTCGGTTTACCAGACTTATTTTATGTCTAAAAGAGATTTATGTCTATTTTTAACATGTTTGTAGACCTCGTATACTTCTTCAATTCATCAAAAGACTACATATTTTATTTGTTTATGTTGTAAATAGTTTCCAGATATTTTATTCTGTTTTAAGTTGCTATTTGGACTGATATATTGCTGTTATAGATGTATTGGAAAAGCCATTTCTGATACTGCAATTTCAAGATTTTTGTAATTTTTAATCATTTTGAGGTATTTATAATGTGTATTACTTACATGTTATAGAATATAATTTCTTCGATACACAATGAATATATTGATATTTGCAATATTTTTTCGAATTAAATAAATAAGTAGTGGGAGATTTTAATAGCATTTAAAATTGGTTTTTAATTTAATTCACCTTTTAATTAAAAGTTGGCTCAAACAATTATGGTAGTTTTTGAGGTATTATGTTTCACACTTGTATTAAAGAACTCCACTTTTTAATAATCAGTCAATCCTATTGGAAAGTAAAAATCTATCGCTTGGAAAAAATCGTTTAAATTTATATAATGTTTGAAAAGAACAGTTTGCCCAAATTGATTTGTATTTTCTGTCTCTCTTTTCTAAATAAAGAACGTATAAGTAATTCCTCGAAATAAAACACCCTGAGGCTTTGGAAATCCCTAATTAAAATTTTATGTATTAGATAAGAATTGTAATACATCAAATTATTATTTAAACAAGGAATCTACTTCCCCTTAGGACAGGTATGGGCAACCTTTTCGAATCCGCGGGCCAGATTCAATGATTATAATGTCGTGGAGGGCCATAGAGTAGATAACCTAATATTTTATTAAGTAAAAAATGAGTAGTTTTATTACATGTAGTAATTACGAATTTTAATACTAAAGTTAAAATTTAATCTTGACTTATACAATATATTGATTACATACAATAATTATAATGAAGTTACATTAATCTGGACTAGAATAACATTATATATACAATAACTATAAAGTTAGTTACATTAATCTGGACTAGAATAATATCTTGATTACATACAATAATTATAATGTTTAAGTTACATTAATATGAGCTAAAATAATATTCAGAGCTCATAGTAATGGGAAAAATATTTCAGGACACACTTTTAACAATTGTCATTGCATGATACAGGAAAATTAATGGAGGAGGACTTAAGGTTCAGGAGGACAGGTTAACTTTAGCAGCATTTGGAAAGACACACAGAGAATGACTACCAAGTTACTCTACTGCCAAGTTAGGGTGAAAACAGGAGGGGAATATCAACCGTCGGCGATCGTCCGTCGTGAAGTAACAACTCTCCCACACTTATAGACGCATCCCAAGAACGAAATATAGTTGTACAGCACGTTTTAACTGCTAAAATTAAGTTATTTTCGGGGGAAAGTTCTGTATCCCCTCTTTTGTTCTTGTTGACGAAAACCAGTGTTTTTTAGTACAATTTTTAAAATGTTCCACGGGCCGGATCAAATGACGAGGCGGGCCGGATCCGGCCCGCGGGCCGTAGGTTGCCCATCGTTGCCTTAGGATATGAAATTCCTAATAAAGTTATTTTTACCCTAACTTATACAGTCAAATGGACATAAATTGGGATTTTACGTGGTGTGCTTTTATGAATACCTAAATTTTAAATAGCATCCCCAAACATCAAAAGAAAAACCAACAATATACTTCATCTTTATAAACAAATCTTCCGTACAAGACAGAAGAAAAATACACAAAAAAATTACACGCCAAATCTAATTTCAAAAATTACCTAAGAGTCGACTCACGTCTTAGGACCGACTTGTCCTTATTAAGGGCAAGTAACAAGAACCCAGTTCACTACATCTGAAAAAAAAGATAAAATCTGTTGAGGATCTACGTCGGAGACATTTTTTTCTGACTCGGACACGCACGTTTAGTAGCGGGACCTAAGCTTTCTTGTCACGTATCTTGACTGAAGCGAAGGACAGGAAGATTAAATATGAGGTAGTCCCTAAAGGCGGGGAATACCTCCTGTTGATCATTCAGAGGAAAATTTCTTGATTAAAATCCGTGTAAGAAAGACAGATTTTTTGGGAGGGAAATAATAGAGAAAGTTAGAGATGTGTGTAAGAGATGTTATTGTATTGTGGTTTTTATTTGTTGGCGGATCTAAATAATAGACGGTATAATATCTGTTTTAATTAAGTAAGGTTCTATTATCAAAGGTCCTGTTTATGGAAACAACGGATAAAACTCTTTTCACTTCGATTTTGAAAAGATTGTTTTTCTTGCAATTCAGAATTCGTGAAATTCTTAATTTTTGATTTAACCTTTCTAACATTTTAAACATTTGTCAACTTTTAAATCTTATGTTACCTTGTAGTTTTACTATGTATTTTTACTTTCCACTGTAATCCCCGTATAATATTTGGTGGTATACGAGGAACTTTTTGTATGTTTAATAAAAAAATGTGAAAAAGAAAACCAAACAAGTATTTTATGCTTAGATTTTCTTTTGATTAGAATATTAAAATATTGGGTTGTCCCATAAGTTCTGTTACTTTTTACGAAGTTTTGTCTTTGAAAATTTTTTATGAAAAACTGGTAATAGGTGGATATTTCAAACAAGAGATTTTGATATATGTATATTTATGAACATAATGTGTGATTTTGGTAGTTCTCGTGATATTATTTCTTTTCAAAATGGCGGTTTGAAAAAAAGACCAAAACGACGGTTTTCGCGTAATTTTTTTTCCTTTGTTTAAAAAACTAGGAAGAACGCGTAATTCATGGCTAAAAAAGTTTTACTGCATATTTGAAATGTTAAGATTAAGATGTCATAGTTTCAAGATGATTCGATAAGTTTAAGGAAGGAAATTTTGACTTTAAAACTTCATATATTGGTAATTTCACGCGGTTTAAACTATAGTTTAAACATTGAAAGCATCTTTTCATAATGTCGTTTAATTGATTTATTTCTAAATTCCAACGAGTTGTTTTTATTGTAGTGTTTTCGTATGAAGCAAATAATTGCTTTGTTCGCTTAGCATAAGTTCAGCGAGTGTAATTCTGATAAGCTAAAACGTTGCGCGCTTGAATATTGCGAGCTACTTTCTGAACTTAATTTCAGATATAATTTAATATATATTGCATATTTTGAGAACTAGGGTATTTCGTAAGCTTTTTTATTGATTTTGATGCTTTTTTTCGTGAAAATTTCTTCGAAATGACTAATATTACTGAGGTAAGTTTCTTGCAAAGATGTTATGTTTGAGACCGAAATTTCCTATGTTAAACTTATCGAATTATCTTGAAACTCTATGACATCTTAAACTAAACATTTCAAACATACAGTACAACTTTTTTTAGCCAGGAATTATGCGTTCTTCCTAGTTTTTTAAACAAAAGAAAAAAAAATTACGTGAAAATCGTCGTTTTTAGTCTTTTTTCCAAACTGCCATTTTGAAAAGAAATAATATCACGAGATCTACCAAATCACACATTATGTTCATAAATATACATACATCAAAACCACCTTTGTTTGAAATCTCAACCTATTGCCAATTTTTCATAAAAAATTTTCAAACACGAAACTTTGTGAAAAGTAACAGAACTTATGGGACAACCCAATACTAATATTAATTTACGGTGTAATGCAACATATTTATGAGCAAAAATATGCATGGAGTGTTTTTAACAAAATGTTCTTAAAGGATTAAAATAAATTTACTGTGGTCAAAATTGATTTCTTGTTTATTTTACTTGACATCAAAAATTTTATGAAAAGTTACATTATGGATAACTGATTTAATTATAAAATATTTTCAAAACTTTTGTTAACAAAATAAACATCCAAAAAACTTATGTCTTTTGTCTTCATTAAGGAAAAAACTTGGTATGATACGTATTTTATCGACTGAAAGTTGTTTTCTCCTCAATAAGGGTATTCTAACCGGAAAGCAACATCTACAGAACTCTTCCCTTAAAGTTTGCTTCCCATGGTTGAGGCTGATTTTGTGAATAGGTTATAAATTTTTCAGTTATTTGTATTCATTATAAATACTTTATTCATTGAAACTTTATACTTAATTTACTTAACAAAGCTTTACACTTGTTTAAGAGCACTGATAAAAAAACTGTTACTTATACTCAAAACTATTAGGGAAACAAAATAACACCGAAATTATAAGCTAAATTTATACGAAAATTTTCATTGGAATGATCGGGAAAGAAAGCATCTTAAGTTAACTCAATACTTAAGTTAAACACTATAAGTTAGCTCTCAGCATCATTAACTCAGTTCTCAGATCTCACAACACTTCAAGCTGTCATGCCATTACCGAAATCGGTAATAGTGGCTGGCAGCCGCAATGTATCGAAGTACATTGTGAGCTGAATCTCAACTTACCACAATAGAGAACACCTACGCTACGATTAGAAGTGACAGAAGGGATGCCCAATTCCCTTACCGATGGGAATTAACTGGGGCACAACGCATTTGTGGGAATTCTAATCATAGAGAGGCTCTGCAAGCTGTATGTACTGCAGCTGTAACTAAGTCAAAGGTTTGGGCTGTTTAAAATTCAAATGCTGGGGTTAAAGTTGATAAGTTTAGTTATTTAGTAATCGATATAAAGTATCTTATAAATAATCTTTAAAAACGTTTTTGAAGAAGAAGGTTAAGCGGCTCCTAGAGAGCAAGCAAATACTATCTCTAACATCTCAACTCAACTGAATATAAAGGTTCTTTTAGGTATCAGATATTGGAAGTCATAGATGAAAAAAATATATAATGATTTACGGGTTTGATACCTGAAAATGTTTTATACTTAAAGGTATTCGAAGCTAGAAGATATCATTGCACCTACCCATCACCAGTCGTAAATTTAATTATTTTCCCCAGATTTTTTTGGTAGTATGTGTTGTATTGAAACAACTTTGATTAAATGATTTTAATCATTTATGGTAAAGTGTAGAAAGTTTATTAGTTATTTTTCATTTTCTGTAGTGCATGGGTAGATTATTGAAATAAGCGAAAGAAAATTTAATATTTACTATATTGAGTTGACAATATAATTGATAAATTAAATTTTGCTATAATAGATAATATATTTATTAAAGCATCTTAATATTTAAAAATTATAAAATGTTCGATCTAAATAATCTCTTTTTGGTAATAATTTGATTTATCATCAAAACTAAAAAAATCAGCTATCTAAAAAATTCAGTGTCAATTCAATAGTTATTTAACTGATTGATTGACAGAATTTTAATTCTTAAAAAGGGTACCATAAAGTGTAATGAAATGAAATATTTTTTAGTTGAATTTGCATTGTGGTCAGATCTCGGGAGTTTTCTATTGGAATAGCCATTTCATCTGGGAATTACAAATTACAAGAGAAAAAAATAACTTTCATAAACTTGATGTTATAATTTGTCTTTACTCTATAACTTTTTTAAAAAATACTGAATATTTTTTGTATATTTGATTGAGTTTGAAAGAGTAACAAGAGATTCAAAATAAAAATGCGAAAACCTTCGTATCTTGGTAATGAATTGAAATGACAAGACATTAAAATACAAACACTCGATTTACATTTAAGAATACTTAACACCACAATCAACATTTTTAATCTCACAACTAACAAAAAAACACATCTATAAATCATAGGCAAGCATGAACGATAAATCAAACAACGATGCTACGGATTTAATCATCAAAACACATAACCCCACGAAGTCAAATATTAAAGGATTCAATCACTAAAATGGCCCCTTTCCCTAAACAAAAACTAACAAATAAAAAAAATCAAATCTCCACATCTAACACCAACTTCACTAACACCAACACCAACTGCACACGAGTTCCAAAAGGGGATGCACACAGACACGAGACCACACAGATGTTCATTTGAGTTACCTGAGTTATAAATAGCAGTCATGAAGAGAAGGGACTAAGCGAGAGGGGACACTACGACACACTACTCTATACACCCGTCCTCCACATCTTACTACTAGCGCTACTAAAACCATCAGCTACTCTAAAGCATCCTGAAAATAGACACAGCTTTTATTGGACATCTGCTTTAACTTCTAAAAGCTACACTGAACAAAGAACACCAAATTTCAGATAAGGTTTAAGCATTTAATTAGAACCCGCCTTTTATAAACTTAAATTTTTTAAACTTTTGTATGACTCGAGAGAATAAGAGTAAAATAAATAGCTGAGCAAAGCTACACACCCTTCTTTCTCGATTATAATATAACTTAAAATACTTAAAAGTTAATTTTAATGTATGTTTTTGGTATCGCTCTTTATTATTTTGCCCCTCATTTTTTATAGGAAGGTAATGTTAACATGTACAAAAATGAAAGTGAAAATTGTACGACAATTATATAAAACAAGTTCTAAGTTTAGATAGTTTAACTAAAAACACTTAAGAACATTTTTATACATCAATATAAATGAAGAATAAAATTTTTTTATCTCGTTTATAGAAGAAACGTTAACAAAATTGTTGATAATTTTTGGAATTATCTCGTTTTGCATTTTAAGTACACTAAATTCAAATTTTTAACTATGGGGGCAATTGCTCGTTTCTCATTTAATAAAATGTCAAAAATGTGAATAAAATATCAAATACTCCCAAATATAAGTTTGAATATATAATATCCATTTTTAATAAAATGCCACAAAAATGGTATCAACCCCAAAGTGTTATCATTTTTCTAAATAATTCAAAATAGTTCAAGTTCATCTAATTCGAAATCAAATAAAAGTTTAAACAAAAGTTCATCTAATTCGAAATCAAATAAAAGTTTGTTGATTAACTCCATCATAAGAAATAAATTCTAAACTTATGCAAATTTTACGGAACTTCAGAAAATTTCGAAAAGGAAAAAAAATTTTCCTCGCAGAGGTACTACTCCCTCCTCTCGAATCCCACTGAGGAGAAAGTTGTCCCTCTTGAATCCCAATCTTTAACACGTTAGAATAGTTCGAGAATTAATTCCTTCCTTTGTCATTTCTCCTTATTAATTACCCTCTCCCTCGCGATACAAAGGGTCTGAGGGGGTTAACAACCCTATATCTTCCGTCACCGAAGGCGGCCACTCACCAATTTAGTGTCCAATAAATCCAAGCACATCGGACGTACGGTTGACAGTTCGCGGAGCCGCAAATTAGCATACGGCTTGAGAGATAACGGTGCTGCTTCTAACTTTATTGTGCGGGGTGGATTTTAGAGGGGAAGTTTTAAGGGTTTTCTTCTGGGAAAGTTATGTTGGTTTGGTGCTAATGCAGGGTAAATCCGAAAAGGTGCTTTGTGGTTTAAGTTTTGAGAAATTTATGTCACAGATAATACCGGATGGGAATCGAGATGTGCATTTAAACTTTATTATTGTAGTATAAAAGAAATTAAGTGGTAGTAATATTATTAATAGGAAAAATGTAAATTCAATTTTCGTTTTGTTAAGCAAAAATCCTATCCTTAAATTAAAGAACTCAAAATTATGTTTTGTTTTATCTTACTTAAAATCCTTAAATTCTAACCTCATTTTTGTGTGATTATCTTTTTTATCTGCAGTGCTTTACCACGTTGATGCACTATACAACAATGATACCTTATTTTTAATGAAGGTCTTTTCATTAGCAGATTTTTATATTTTATGATATAAAGCGATTATTTTCTGCATCAAATTAGATTATTTAGCAAGCTTTTGTCAGCAACATGTGTTTACGATTTTATTACTTATTCTTTTTTACAATTTATACGAATTAAACATAAATAAAGAGAGTTCATTATTTTTAATGCCAGAAGTTTTGATTTTTTTTGCATGAATTAAAAATATTTAGGCTCTTATCAGGGAAATGTTAAATAAATGGCAAGGGATTTTGAGGCCATCCACATCTAAGTTACGAATTATAGTTGTTTTCCTTTCCCTTCAGGGTGATGGCAAAGAAATTTAAGTTTTTGTAAAAGCTTTCAATGAAAGTATATTTCTAAAAACTTTACATTTACTATAGAAATCGTTATTTAGACTATGATAAATAATCTGGAGTACTAGAATTTATTTTATAAATATTAATCAGTTTTAATTTAAAAAATGCAATATTCATGGGTGATACAGTAAAAAAATGTACCACGCTTACATGTTTATTGTCAGAATCTTAAGTTTGTGTGTGTGTGTGAAAAACTTTTCTCTATTTAATTCGTACGCTTTTAGTGCCTTGAAAATAGTTTTACTATGAAGTTTAATAATGCTGTTTTTGATTGACAAAAAAGTTTGTCAGATATTTATTGGAAACATTAGGAGGATGGGGAATGGAATTGAACATCATAATTTCGTTTATTTAGTAGTAAACACTTCGTAATATATACAACTAGTATATAATTTACATGTGCCCAATTGATGTTGTAGTGTAGTCAAACCACATAACATATCTAATTCCTAATTATAAATTGATTTCATCTTTATCACAGAAATGATTAACTAAGGTTTTGAATAATCTACGTGAAGCTGGTTATCTTGATTTCAATCACCAATTGTTGGGAAATTTATAAATGTAAGGGAAGTTACAAAATTAATCCAAATAACAATTATTCACTATTATAATAAGCGTTTAAATAATGAGTTAGAGTTACAGATAGTTTTATCCATAAACTACCAATTCATAAAATTAAATTGTCACAATGCTTATAAATTATGTCCTACATTATTTCAGGTTTATACCTTTATCAAATACGTATTACATACTTCGAATAACAGTATGAGAAAAGGAAATATCAATTAACTAATTAACTAAATCATTTTAGAATTACCAAATGGAATTTCCTAGTGATATATTTTAGAAAGGATTGTGAATTATTCAAATTCTTGCTAAGTAATACCATTTATTAACCAAATAAATATATTTCAATTTATTTAAATTAATTAAAAAAATTGTAGAATCTAATTAAAATATTATTTGATTTGTTGCATTTCTTCTTTCGGACGTTTTGGTTTGTTTTGTAAATCACACATGCGTAATTATTTCCAATATGCCGTAATTACTTAATAACTATTGAAAAACTGCATTTTCGGTCTTTAAGGAAGTCAAGCGATATCAAACGCAAAAGACACGACAAACACACAGCTTACCGAGAACCGCAGTTCGATTTTTCTGTCGCCGTAACTCAAGAGCAAACTAGTGAAGAATAAAGCGATCTTGTTAACCACTGCACCTTCAAAATCAACAGCACAAGTTTTACCACGGAACCTGAATATATAAGCGTAAAATTTTAATGATATTTTTGTAGTTCTTGTTCGTCTGTGACTAATTTATATTACTTATTACTTTTGCTGATAAAGTTACACATACTTTGCGGTACTTAACATTACTTCATTCAATTTACCCTTCTTCATCATCCTATTCTTTAATAAGTAGAAAAAAATATCTCATTCAAATATACAGGGTGATTCAGAAATAATCATCAATAATTAGGGGGGAGGTAGAGGGGCATTAGACAAGCATATTTCGAATAGGGATGGTGGGGTGCAGCCTTACAGTTTCAGAGCTTGGACCTAATGTAGTGCGAGCGCGTTTCAAAAGGTCGTTTTTAGAAGGCCGTTGTGACGAAATAAAATATAATAAAATAAAAAATCTATTGCATGAGGTAAGGAAGTATCCCTACTACTTACACCATGAATTCGATAGAATTTGAACCACTTTCTAAACCGTGGAGTGAGTTTCAAAAGTGCAATATTAATATTTTTGTCAAAAAATGGAGTTCCCTTAATGGTATTTAGAAAAATGATGATCGGGGAAGGAATTTTCAATGATCGTAACATTGATCATTCGAAATATGCATCCTATTCGAAATATGCTTATCTATGGCCCCTCTACCTCCCCCCCCAATTATTGATGATTATTTCTGAATCACCCTGTATATCCTTTGTCCAATATTATTTTATCCAAGAGTACCTAATATCCCATTACTCTTGGGCATTCAAAACGAAGATAGCTCTTAATAATACCCTAAAGCCAAGCTCCAACTACTAACTCGGTTTTACAGGGATAAACTACACACAACCACCTTTAGAAATTCCTTCATCACACATACATAGCAAACACAGTCCAGTTTTTCCGTCTTCGTGACTCAAGAGCAAACTAGTGAACAACCGCATCGGGCGCTGCCAAGCAATAACGTTAATTACTGCACTTTCAAAATCAACAGCACAAGTTTGACCACAGTACCTCAAGGCCTAAAAGTTTAATGATATATTTGTAGTTCTTGTTCCCTTTTGACTATTTTATATCATTTACTGTCTTTGCTGATAATTAAATTTACTTTGCACAACTTTACATTATAATTTCATTTACGCTACTTTGTTGAAATAACATTACCCCTCTTCGTATCATCCCATTCCTTTTAATAAGTGTAAAACAAATCTTACCTGTACTATCGGGTATTCAAAACGAAGATAGCTCTTAATACTCTAAAGTGACTCTCCAACCACTAACACGGTTTCACAGTGATAAACTGCATAAACCACTCCGCAAATTTCCTCATCACATCACACATACACGACAAACACACAGAACTCCTCGAACGGCAGTCCAGTTTTTCCGTCGTCGTAACTCAAGAGCAAACTAGTGAACAACCACACCCGGCGCGGTCAAGCAATCACGTTAATTACTGAAGTTTGGCCACGGTTCCTCAATGTAGAAGCCTAAAATTTTAATGATATCTGATGGTGAGCTGCTGACGGGAGGTATGAAGGATTACAGCTGCACTTTCAAACTTACTTTATTTAAAACTCACATCAACGACACAGGACATCCTTTTTAAACACAACTGAATCCCATAATAATAAAGACTACTCTCGAACCACTAGACTTACACGTATAGGAAAAGGTTCGAGGCTAATTACAACAATACGAAACAAAAATTCGGTGTGTGCACAAACAATATCTTTGTAGTTCGTGTTCCCCTCTGACTAATTGATATCATTTCCTGACTTTGCTGATAGTTACATTTACTTTACACAATTTTACATTATAATTTCATTTACGCTACTTTGTTGAAATAACATTACCCCTACTCATATCATCCCATTCCTTAAATAAGTAGGAAACAAATATTACATGTACTCTCGGGTATTCAAAACGAAGATAGCTCTTAATACCCTAAAGCGACTATCCGACCACTAACTCGGTTTCGCAGAGATAAACTGCATAAACCACCTCCGCAAATTCCCTCATCGCACTTACGCGGCAAACACAGGTTCGGTTTTTCCGTTGTCGTAACTCAAGAGCAAACTAGTGAAGAAACCGCACCCGGCGCTGTCGAGCAATCACGTTAAACCTTGCCCCTTCCCCAAGGAATCACCCTCGCTTAATTGCTGCGCCCAGGTATGTGCCCCTTCCATCAAAACATCATCCAGGGGCCATTTCCTAATTAAATTCGCTCCGTCTGCCTTAATAGGATTCTCGAGTAGGGGCGTAGTTGCGTAGAGCGCGAATGAGGGGAAACCCTGCGTGGCCGACCAGGGAGAAAGAAATCCGTATCTGGGAAGTGTCCCTTTGGAGGGTGTATTTTTAAAAAAAGCAAAAAAAATATACTATCTTCAGAAGAAATGATTGGGTAGAGGAACTGATGATTTCCTACATGGGGAGAGGGAGTAGTATAATATTGATGGACCCTTAAGGATTTTTTCATAAGCAAGTTGATGTTTTATTACAGTCGATCCCGCTTAATGTGATCACTTTTGTTCAAGAGTACAATGATAACAATATCCGATTAATAATAATAATAAGAAATTTGATAATATACTCAAAAGCGGTACTTCCTGATACTTCCGCTCCTGAGCAGATACTTCCTGAACCCAGTACGTCACTACGCGGAAGGGGAAAGTGGGTATGCACAAAGCATGTTAGGTTGCTAGGAGGAGTTTCGGTACTCTAATCGTGATAAAAAGACAGTATATATACATGGGTTTAACGAAATAATCTTATTTTAAAATGGACGTTCTTCGTTTCACTCGAAATTCAGACACCGCGATGGGAGTTACTTTGTTAGTGACGTCGTAGGGTCAACTAACGTTGCTGTCTAGTATAGTTAGTTTCAAAGCCATATTTTGTAACTTTTACAATCTTAAAGAAATGTATGTGAGTGAAACATATAACTCTAATAAAATAATGCCTCATTTTGTATGATTATGTATTAAAAGGGGCCTCTAACAGGGTTTTTTTAGAGGATTTGACCAGATTTTGATAATTAAGCGATATATTGATAATTCAAAGCGAAACATTTTGCTTCAATTTAAATAGAAGTATTTTTTATAAAATTATCTGATTAAGATAACCGTTATCACAATGAGCGGCGGCGATTAATAAAAAAGTTAGTGTTTTAAGACATATCCTTAATACTTTAATTCATAAATAAAAAAATGAATGCAGTATTTAAAAACGTCAATTCTAAAAAACTTTAAAATTTAAATGCTTTTAAAATGTTCAAAAACTGATATTCTATCAAGATTTTTTATTATTCCAATATCTTCGTCTATTGATACAGTAATATTTAAGGATTTAACTTTTTAAAGGGCGTTTTAGAAGAGTATTTAAAATGTTTCCTAAGATGTAACTAGGAAATCTATTTAACTTGAATTATCAATAAGTAATATTAATATATTTTTAGAATTTGATACTAACTATCAAGTACTCTTAAGAATAACATAATTTTTCAACATTATATCTAGTACCTAAAGCAAAAAAAGAAATTTTTCATAAAAACTATGTATATTTATCACCTAAATTCTTTAACACTTTACCCGAAAATCTAAAATACGAGAAGTCCCCTTCTAAGTTTAAAAAATTATTAAAGATCTACATTTTTACAATGGAAAATATCGAAGACTTTTTTTAAATGTAATCAAACGCTCATTTGGATCTTTATTTAATCTGAAGCTTGCCCTGCGATCACTTTCAATTCTTTATTTTAATTTACATGTTTTTTTTATTATTTTATTTGTAATCACATTATAATTTTCTATAGGCTGCCCATATGGGTCTCTGACTCCTGGGCAACTAATACATCAAATTTTCTGTATTTATTTATTGTCATTAATTTCTTGTTTTTTATGTGTCTAATTTTGTATCAATTGTTGTTATCAAAAAATAAATCTTCTTCTTCTTCTTCTTCAAGATTTAAGTTTCCAAATACGTTTCGGTAGGGTAGATTTTTTGAATCATGGTTTTGAAGAAATACGTTACATAAATATTTGCGAACTATAAGTACTTACTTGATAGCTGCTTATAGGCACCTCAAAATATCAAATTTTCTCATCATCACTAATCTGATTCTTTTAAAAATAGTTTTTATGTTTTTTCTGGTAAGGGGGAGCAAAAATCCTCGTTGTAGTAACCGAGCTAGGAAGTTAAGCTAGTTTCCACACTTTCCAAACAGATTTTTCTAAATAATTTCGGATATAATAATGACACGAAAAAATAATAACCACCAAATAAGCAATTAAGTGGCTACCTCTAAAAAATCAGCGTGCCATGTTATCAAGGTGGTTCCAATAAGGTAACACGCAGAGATATTTTTTGCGCCTCTGAGAGCGTATTTCCTTTAAAAACTAGCCAGGCGTATTTTCACGCTTTGAATTTTCAACATAAGGATTTCCTTAAAGAAATGCATGGCGCCCCACTGAAATCGAATAATGATTTTTCTACAGAAATTTGTTATATTAAATAAATATTTCATTTAGAATGTTTAATGAAAGAAAATTTTTTTATTTATATTGTTTAATATTTTCTACTAACTATTAACAGATGCTATATTTTAAAAACCAAAATAGCATCCTCATTTTTTTATTTCATTTTGTCCGTTAAAATTTGAAAAAAATTTCGTATTTCACTCCTCATAAATGAATTTCACGTCTCCTAAAAAAAGTCAAGGAGTATTTTTACTCATCCAAAAAAGTCCTTAGAATAACACTGGGTAACAGGTATCTAGGCGCGCTCTAGTTAATATCTCCTCTACGGATGCTCCAGATGGAAGATTACTCTGACCTAGGTAATGGCATGGCGTACCTGGAGAACCTATGGTAGTAGTCCCCAAGGTTGCATTTTGTTAATGCCTTGTTTACTTACTGGAGAAATGGTTTCTCTCTAGATAGAGAGAAGAGTATGGGTTTCATTTCTAGGCTTTTGTGGTGCCTTTTTTATATTTTTTTCATCCATAATGTCGTGAATCTTGGTTAGTGGAGGTAAGACGCTATTCTTATTTTGCGGGCTCTGGGGATTTTACGAGGCTAAATGAAAAGGAGTAATGGTTTATGGTTTGGGGTATTGAAATTACTTTAGCGGGGTTTAATATGCCAGACATTTAGGGGTGTATTAAGTCTTGGGACTCAATTAATGTCTTATTTACAGGGATTGTGGATAGCATGTAATCTTACTGTTAATCTTCTACTTTCGTTGTCATTTGATTTCCCAAAACAAGGTTTGCCGAAAACTTTTCTGCAGTACTGTATTAGGGTTTGCATGACATTGTCAAAGAAAATAAGTAATTGAAAAACATTCTTTAAACCCGGCACTTAATTTAATATCTTTGAGTTAAGGTTTTTTCGAAACTAGTGCAGGTTGTTTTTACCTCGTCACAGGCTGTCAATGACTAACTTACTAAAATATTTAATAGGAAAGGTTACAACAAGGTTTATAAAACCTGAGGTTGCTATCTTAGATTGTGGTTTATTACATGCAAACTGTATGGTTATAATGAAAGATCCGTCTAGGTAGAATATTTAAACGTCTAAACACCAAATATGCTATTTACTCCCCATTTGAGAGTACAGCATTTATTGTTATTCGGAAATACCTATTCTATTTAATTCTTCAAATAAAAACTACATGACTAATCCTAACTAACAAAGACATAGTCTTTAATTAAAATAAACGCGCGATTACCTCATCCCCCAAAACAAGTCAAAATAATCTAGTACTACCTAAACACCAATCCCCCTTTGTAACATAAACACACATTTCTGTAATAGACTGGAGACAAAAAAGCACACAAACAACAGCTCTTTTGACACACATTTTTCATCACGAGGCGAGCTTACTCACCCCACTATCTACAACAAATCTGATATTCCTTTTGTTCCCTCGCGTCTGCATCTCTAAAACAACACTCTACAGCATCGTTATTCACAACAAAGACTCCATAATACATCTCTCCTATCTTAACACAAAATCTGACTACACCTGCTGCAACAACAGAAGCATTTCGCCGAACAAATATTCGTATATGCTTTCCCTTTCGTGCTCCCCAAGGAAACAATGAACTTCTTGAGATGTCTCGATGATTCGAATCTCGGAAATCGAAAGGACTGTACCATCTCAGTCTTTTCTCAATCTTCCTGCCGTGATGAGAGATTTCTAATAAATTGTTCTTTGGGAAACCACCTGGGATTTCGATGCTAGTTATTAAATCCGACAGAGTTTTCGCGTTTTGATCTGGAAATGCAGTTTAGTTTTATACCCCAGGGGGGAGCTATAGTTACTCGGTAACAGCAAGGTTATTTTGTATAGTGATGTCATGATATACAGGGTGGTCCTTAATTCATGGTACAAACTTCTAGGGGTGTTAGAGTACACCTAGACGAACAAGAATTACAAAAGGACGTTTTGCCAAGGCCCGTTTAACGAAAAAAAAACATACTGAAATGAAAAAATTTATTGCATGAGGTACAGCAGTATCCGTATTACTTACATCATAAATTTGATAGAAATTGGACCACTTTCTAAACCGTGGGGTGAGTTTTAAAACGTGCTCTTAGTCAAACAATGGAGTTCCATTAATGGTATTTAGAAAAATGATGATCGGGGAAGGAATTTTCAATGATCAAACAGTTTCAATGATCCATGTTACGATCATTGAAAATTCCTTCCCCGATCATCATTTTTCTAAATACCATTAAGGAATGTGATTCTTTGACTAAAAGATTAATATTGCACTTTTGAAACTAACTCCGCGGTTTAGAAAGTGGTTCAATTTCTATCAAATTTATGATGTAAGTAGTACGGATACTGCTGTACCTCATGCAATAAATTTTTTCATTTCATTATGTTTTTTTTTCGTTAAACGGGCCTTGGCAAAACGTCCTTTTGTAACGCTCTCGCACTACATTAGGACCTAGCTCTTTAACGGTGTAACTGCGACTCCCCTCCTATACCAATTCTTGTTCGTCTAGGTGTACTCTAACACCCCTAGAAGTTTGTACCATGAATTCAGGACCACCCTGTATAATTTTCCCGGCTGCGAAGAATTATAGTTGTTGTTATTATTATTTCCGTTATTTTATGTTGTTCTTTGATTTAGTACAGAACTGTACGCTATGTATGGTATGCATTTGATATTTAAATAAGTTAAAAATTGAGAGTTATTTTTAAACTTCTGTTTTTTTAGGAAGTCTTGGGTCACGGAAGTAATGTCTACCCCTAGGTAAGTGACCCTGGAAAATCCATTGAGATGACTTAAAGCACCCGTAGCGGCGGAATAAAAATGTTAAAAAAATTAATTTAAAAACTAAAGGAGAAAGAGCAAAAACTTCAATGAGTATTGTTATCAACGTTATGAAGAACTCTCTGAAAAAAAATTTCATGAAAATATCGTGAATATTCGCGGAGATATTAGGATGAGAAAATAGCCCTTTTTAAGGCCTCAAAAAAGAAAAATTTCGCAAATTTGCAAGTATGTTTGATTTTTTGACTAAATTTTGTCTTTATTCAACTGAAAAAACACAAAACTACACAAAAACACTGAAATATTTACAAATTTACGAACTTTTTCTTTTTTGAGGTCTTAAAAAGTGCTATTTTCCCAATAAAGGTAAGGTAATCAAATTTTAATTCGTATTTATTCAGTACATTAGAGTTAATACTGCTAGTAGAGATCACTAAGAACAAGAAGTGTGAAATGATTATCTGATTGAACTTTAAATATCCATTTTCATTATTAAAATGAAAACGAATTTTACCTTGCACCTTTTTAAAACAGGCATATTTCAAACTCAAAGGGTTCCAATAAAGAACCATACTGAAAATTTATGCGAAAAAAATAATGGTGATTTAGGTGAAAGGCAGCAGTAATGTAGTGGTATTTTCAGACACCTATTTTTAAAAAATTTGATTCAACTTTTGGAAATGGGATTTGTTCTAACGTGCCCCATGTTCATATGTCCTCCCCTCTCCCTACGTAACGGTAGTAGTTAAACAGTAGTAGTAGCGTAACTACGTACGTAGTTTTCTTAAACTTGAATAAATTGTTTACTTTCAGGCTTTAGAGGACACACTTTTAGAAATCCTTTTAAGGTGAACAAGTTACTTTTAGAGAATATTTAGAAGAGATGTGTCTAACATTTGAGAATTGTAATACGAAAACATCATACATGTTGTAAATAAGTCAACATCCTAATGTTGAGAGAGATACAATGATACTACTCCATCATCCAAAAACATGGTTCTTGCATAAAACTATATAAACCACACAGCAAATAATACACCCAAGAAGATAACACAACATCTAGTCACATCCCCAAAAAGCCACATACACACACAGAGAAAAAACAACACCTTCCAGACTCCATATCTCAGCGTCAAAACAACCGTCTATCGCCGACACACCAGATAAGTGATCGGACTTAGCAAGACGTTCCGGTCCTGTCATCTTTATTTCTGCCTTCCCATTATTCCTCCTCTGCACATGTAACGCCACCCGATCCGAAATCGATACATCCTTTCCCGCCATCGTAATCGCTGAAGAAGAAAAAAAATAATGGCGATTCTCAATCGATAGCGATCCGGCGGACCAACCTTTTGGAAAGGGGAACGCGATTAAATTTGTTCTCCCAGAGTTAATTTGCAGTCAGATGTCATTTGCATCCAGGCCCGCTGGTTTGTGATGGAAGGATTTTTTAGTTTTTTTTATTTTCAGCTCCGGCTGAATAAATTCGTTTTATCATATTGTCTGAGTTAATCACTCGATTAATTGATTTTGAAGTAGGCGCGCGTTTTCCCGCTGCTGGCAGCAGATGTTTTGTTCTTGGATGTTCATGTGACAGCAGCGTCATCTTTCATGTTTTGAGTTAATCGTGTTTTTAGTTGGTAGATAGTTTTAGTACAGGAAAAAATTAAATATTGTTTTAGTCTTCTTATATGTCTTTATTAAGTTAGGGCAGGGCTCGACTTACAAGTTTGAGGGCCCTGGGCAAAAGAACCATTTGGGGCCCCCGGCATGACTTGCATTTATTTTAGAACAAAACAATCATTTTTAATCCAAGTATAATTGTTCAGGCAATGTTATATACCCGGGCATTATTAATAATACCCGCGTATTGCGTATTTTGGGTAAAGGGATACATACTCATTATTAAATGCCATTGATTTTATCACATTGCCTGCCTCACTTCAGCTTTATTAATAATGGCCGGTTTATCCGTTTCCCGTTACATAAACACCAAATAAAAATAAAAAGTTTAATATCTACTGATTTTAAATCCATTAGTTTAAAAAAATATTTTACGCTCTTTCTCATTTTCTTAGCTTTTTAAACGTTTTAGGGGCCCTCTTGAAATGGGGGCCCTGGCAAGTGCCCCGAATGCCCTCCCTGAAATCAGGCTCTGAGTTAGGGAGTGTTATTATTATGTTTATGGATTTAATCCTTCTGAAGTTAAATTTTTAAATGAGTTGCGCTATTCATTTGATTTTGAAACTTTTTTTTGAGATTCAACCAAATTTGAAGACGTTTTAAACTCAATATAAAGTGTTGAACGAGGTCTCTTATGCACAGGCATATTAAGCCGGGTAAACAAAGTTACTTTTTATTTGTTAAGTTCTTAAATTTTAATTCTAGATATTGTTTTTAAACATTTTTCTTGTCTGATTTTATATGACTCTTCAAATTTTCAATTATGTTTTAAGTTTTAATTGTTAATCAAAGATAAGGGCCCTATAGGCCCAGATGCTTTGTTTTTACTTTGAACATTGGATTTAAATTATCCCATAGTAAATTAAATTTTGGAGAAGATTATCTACACTGTAAAAAATAATCCTGCAAAAAAACAGAAAATTTCTGGCAGCAAAAGTTGCCAGAAAAAATCTGTAGGTTGAAAAATCCTGTAAACAGAAAAAAGCTGTAACCTACAGGTAAATGCTGTAAAAAGGAACTTTCTGTCAAGTGGGCTACAGATTTTTCTGTTGCCTCTCAGTAATTTTCTGCTTGTGCGCATGCACTTATTTCAGTAGAATCTTTTTAGTTTTAATTAATTGATATCCGGGGATTGAACCCGCGACCTACCGCATGTTAAGCACGCACGCTACCACTGAACCAAAGAAGATTCAGTATAACGTTGCCAATAGCTGTATTGGTTTTCGATGCAGTAAGTTTCTGTTTAAGTACAGATAAGCTAAAAAACTAGGTAAAAGCTGTTATTTTACATAAAATAAATAGAAGTGAGGTGGGAATGTTACATGACAGAATATCTCTGTAAACATAAAGTCACTGTTATTGAAAATTTCTGTTTTTCTACAGTTTTTTTTTACAGTGTACTTTCAAACAAATTTTGTTAAATGAAGCTAGACGAAATATTAAGGACAACCTTTAAAATATATCCTTCATCCCGTAAAAATATAATAAATACTTTGGAACAATTAAACAATCGTGAGAGTATGGTGTTTTATTTCACTTGCTTAATTACATAAAATTCAAGTAAAATTAATTAATTGAATTTGTTATTATTTTTTAAAATAACCTTTGAACAATTTTTCATATATCTTTGAAAACAAGATCTTGTAAGTACCTACTGAGCACATTCACTGGAATTTTGTGCAGATTTAAAAGCTAATTTTCATTCAAGTGAACATGCACTACTGGATAAAATGCTTAAAATTTAATTTTAAGAAATGTTTTTACGAAATAATGAAAAGAATCGTATACTGAAATTTGGAGAAAGGAAGGAATTTCAAACTTGAATAAGTCTATGTTTTCAAGAAAAATATGCCAAAACTCTTAGTCGAACAAGTAAATGCAAACTCAACCGTCGATAAACAGTTTTTAGAAGGTCTATTTGTTACAACGGACAGCTCTCCGTATACTCGTATATTTACAGTAAAAAACTCAAAAAGAAGAATTAAGACAGTAATTTAATAAAGAACATCCAGTTCTCCTTTCATGTTTGATCCTCCGTCATATGTTAATACATCCTGATTCTTTCCAGCTTACTTTCTTTCATTCGTAGTGTTTTTTACCTGTGCCCTTTGCTA